>OY293305.1:3125231-4378905 GCA_958502075.1 Orchestes rusci
GATGATGTGGTGTTTGTGATTTAGTTGAACAAAATGAACTATAGTAATCTCAATGCTCATGACATTTTTTTGGACTATGATGAGAATAGTGCTTTGTTGAATTCGTCCATTGAGGTGAGTTTTTCAATACATTTCAGAACCAAAAATTCTCAACCACGTCCATACATGGCATGATTATTCCTACTCGTGAGGACAAATCCCTACTTTTGGCAACACGGTTTATCTTGAATAAATACACGCAGACTGCAGACCGCATCAGACTGACTATAGACTTTTTTGTTTATTGTTGGATCTTAATGATGTTTGCGTCATTGTAATGGGAAATTCTCACAGTTCTATCATCAATCATCAAAACCATATCTTTATAAAAAACAGCGAACTTGAGCGCCCGAGGAAAATCTAAAGCGCTCTTGAGTCCCTTGTTCACCGTTGAATTCTCATGTCATTACAATGAGAAATTATCACGTTTTTATCATCAACCATTGGTAAAAGGAATTTTTATCATAGACGTCAAAGTTTAGCTCCCGAGGAAAATTTCAAGTGTTCTCAACTTCTCTGTTTATCGTTTGATACCGATGAATTTTGCGTCATGGTGGTAAAAGGTTCGCATGGGTCTATTATCCATCGATGAAAAAGTATTTTTGTCCTAAACAACTGAGTTTAGCGCCCGAGGAAAATTTCAACTGCTCATAACTTTCTTGATTATCGTTGGTTTTTATGATTTTTGCGTCATTGTGATGGGAAATTCCCAATGTTCTATCAATAAACATTAAAAAAATAATAATATCATCAACAACAAAGTTTAGCGCCCGAGAAAAATTTTATCTGCTTTAAACTTTTTTGTTCATCGTTGGATTTTTATGGTTTTTGCAGCATTGTGATGAGAAATTCCCACAGTTTGAAAAAATATCAATATCATGAACAACAAAGTTTAGCACCCGAGGCAAATTTAAAGCGCTGTTGAGTTCTTTGTTTATCGTTGGATTCTTATGATTTTTGCGTCATTGTGATGGAAAATTATCAATGTTCTATCAATAAACATCAAAAAAATATTTATATCATCAACGACAAAGTTTAGCGCCCGAGGAAAATGTTTTCTGCTTTAAACTTTTTTGTTCATCTTTGGATTTTCATGATTTTTGCAGCATTGTGATGAGAAATTCCCACAGTCCCAACATTAATGATTGAAAAAATATTTATATCATCAACGACAAAGTTCAGCGCCCGAGGAAAGTTTCAAGCGTTCTTGACTCGCTTTTTATAGTTTGGTTCTCATGATTCTCGCGTCAGTCTAATGAAAAATTCCCACAGCTCTATCATCAATCATTGAAAAAATATCAATATCATGAACGACAAAGTTTAGCACCCGAGGCAAATTTCAAGCGCTTTTGAGCTCTATGTTTATCGTTGGATTCTTATGATTTTTGCGGCATTGTGATAAAAAACTATCAATGTTCTATCAATAAACATCAAAAAAATATTTATATCATCAACGACAAAGTTTAGCGCCCGAGGAAAATTTTTTCTGCTTTAAACTTTTTTGTTCATCTTTGGATTTTCATGAGTTTTGCAGCATTGTGATGAGAAATTCCCACAGTCCTATCATTAATGATTGAAAAAATATTCATATCATCAACGACAAAGTTCAGCGCCCGAGGAAAGTTTCAAGCGTTCTTGACTCGCTTTTTATAGTTTGGTTCTCATGATTCTCGCGTCAGTCTAATGAAAAATTCCCACAGCTCTATCATCAATCATTGAAAAAATATCAATATCATGAACGACAAAGTTTAGCACCCGAGGCAAATTTCAAGCGCTTTTGAGCTCTATGTTTATCGTTGGATTCTTATGATTTTTGCGGCATTGTGATGAAAAACTATCAATGTTCTATCAATAAACATCAAAAAAATATTTATATCATCAACGACAAAGTTTAGCGCCCGAGGAAAATTTTTTCTGCTTTAAACTTTTTTGTTCATCTTTGGATTTTCATGATTTTTGCAGCATTGTGATGAGAAATTCCCACAGTCCTATCATTAATGATTGAAAAAATATTCATATCATCAACGACAAGGTTCAGCGCCCGAGGAAAGTTTCAAGCGTTCTTGACTCGCTTTTTATAGTTTGGTTCTCATGATTCTCGCGTCAGTCTAATGAAAAATTCCCACAGCTCTATCATCAATTATTGAAAAAATATCAATATCATGAACGACAAAGTTTAGCACCCGAGGCAAATTTCAAGCGCTTTTGAGCTCTATGTTTATCGTTGGATTCTTATGATTTTTGCGGCATTGTGATAAAAAACTATCAATGTTCTATCAATAAACATCAAAAAAATATTTATATCATCAACGACAAAGTTTAGCGCCCGAGGAAAATTTTTTCTGCTTTAAACTTTTTTGTTCATCTTTGGATTTTCATGATTTTTGCAGCATTGTGATGAGAAATTCCCACAGTCCTATCATTAATGATTGAAAAAATATTCATATCATCAACGACAAAGTTCAGCGCCCGAGGAAAGTTTCAAGCGTTCTTGACTCGCTTTTTATAGTTTGGTTCTCATGATTCTCGCGTCAGTCTAATGAAAAATTCCCACAGCTCTATCATCAATCATTGAAAAAATATCAATATCATGAACGACAAAGTTTAGCACCCGAGGCAAATTTCAAGCGCTTTTGAGCTCTATGTTTATCGTTGGATTCTTATGATTTTTGCGGCATTGTGATAAAAAACTATCAATGTTCTATCAATAAACATCAAAAAAATGTTTATATCATCAACGACAAAGTTTAGCGCCCGAGGAAAATTTTTTCTGCTTTAAACTTTTTTGTTCATCTTTGGATTTTCATGATTTTTGCAGCATTGTGATGAGAAATTCCCACAGTCCTATCATTAATGATTGAAAAAATATTCATATCATCAACGACAAAGTTCAGCGCCCGAGGAAAATGTTTTCTGCTTTAAACTTTTTTGTTTATCTTTGGATTTTCACGATTTTTGCAGCATTGTGATGAGAAATTCCCACAGTCCCATCATTAATGATTGAAAAAATATTTATATCATCAACGACAAAGTTCAGCGCCCGAGGAAAGTTTCAAGCGTTCTTGACTCGCTTTTTATAGTTTGATTCTCATGATTCACGCGTCTGTCTAATAAGAAATTCCCACAGCTGATGAATCATTGAAAAAATATCAATATCATGAACGACAAAGTTTAGCACCCGAGGCAAATTTCAAGCGCTTTTGAGCTCTATGTTTATCGTTGGATTCTTATGATTTTTGCGGCATTGTGATGAAAAACTATCAATGTTCCATCAATAAACATCAAAAAAATATTTATATCATCAACGACAAAGTTTAGCGCCCGAGGAAAATTTTTTCTGCATTCAACTTTTTTGTTCATCTGTGGATTTTCATGATTTTTGCAGCATTGTGATGAGAAATTCCCACAGTCCTATCATTAATGATTGAAAAAATATTTATATCATCAACGACAAAGTTCAGCGCCCGAGGAAAATTTCAAGCGTTCTTGACTCGCTTTTTCTAGTTTAGTTCTCATGATTCTCGCGTCAGTCTAATAAGAAATTCCCACAGCTCTATCATCATTCATTGAAAAAATATCAATATCATGAACGACAAAGTTTAGCGCCCGAGGCAAATTTCAAGCGCTTTTGAGTTCTATGTTTATCGTTGGATTCTTATGATTTTTGCGTCATTGTGATGGGAAATTATCAATGTTCTATCAATAAACATCAACAAAATATTTATATCATCAACGACAAAGTTTAGCGCCCGAGGAAAATGTTTTCTGCCTTAAACTTTTTTGTTTATCTTTGGATTTTCACGATTTTTGCAGCATTGTGATGAGAAATTCCCACAGTCCCATCATTAATGATTGAAAAAATATTTATATCATCAACGACAAAGTTCAGCGCCCGAGGAAAGTTTAAAGCGTTCTTGACTCGCTTTTTATAGTTTGATTCTCATGATTCACGCGTCAGTTTAATAAGAAATTCCCACAGCTGATGAATCATTGAAAAAATATCAATATCATGAACGACAAAGTTTAGCACCCGAGGCAAATTTCAAGCGCTTTCGAGTTCTTTGTTTATCGTTAGATTCTCATGATTTTCTCGTCATTATCATGGAAAATTGCCACAATTTTATCGTTAATCATTGACAAATCAGTTTTATTACAAACGACAAAGCTTGACGCCCGAGGAGAACTTCAACTGTCTATTAACTTCTTGTTCATTGACGGATTTTGTTGATTTCTGCATCTACGTAATCAGAAATTGATCAAGTTTCATTATCAATTAGTGGGGATCAGTCGGTATCAGAAATGGCAAATTGGCGCCCGGGGAAAATTTCAAGCGTTTTTGATTTCCTCGTTTATCGTTGCATCCCTGTGATGATTGCATCATTGTAGTAAGAAATTCCACGGTTCCATCATCAATCATAAAAAAAAAATCATATCATGAACGACAAAGTTAAGCACCCGGGGCAAACTCCAGGCGCTTTTGAGTTATTTGTTTTTCGTTGGATTCTCATGATTTTTTTGTCATTGTAATGAGAAGTTGCCACAGTTTTATCAACAATCATTAAAACACCATTTTTGTCAAAAACGACAAAGCTTGTCGCCCGAGGAAAACTTCAACGGCTTATAACCTTCTGGTTAATCGACATATTTTGTTAATTTTTGCATCTAAGTAATCGGAAATCGATTATTATCAATTAGTGGAGATCAGTTGATATCAGGACAAATTGGCGCCCGGGAAAAATTTCAAGCGCTCTTGACTTCCTCGTTAATCGTTGGATTCTTGTGATTTTTGCGTCATTGTAATACAAAATTCCACAGTTCCATCATCAATCATTAAAAAAAATATTTATATCATGAACGACAAAGTTTAGCGCCCGAGAAAAACTTCAACTGCGTATATCTTTCTTGATTATCGACAGATTTTATTCATATTTGCATCAACGTTATCATAAATTGATACAGCCTCATTAACAATTAGTGGAAATGAGTTTGGGTTAGTTTGGGTTAGGCGCCCGAGGAACATTCCAAGCGCTCCTGACCTCTTGTTTATCGTTGCATTCTTGTGATTTTTGCGTCATTATAATGAGAAATTCCACAGTTCCATCATCAATCAGTGAGGGTGAAAAAAGTTGAAAAAATGATTTTAGGGAAAGAAGAAGTGAGGATACGATTAAAACCAAAACTATAGAAAACATCAAGGGGCCCCAACTGAAATATAATTGGCAGTAATCTGATCTTGAGCTCCGCTGCCAAAGGACTTTTTTACTAAACTGTTTCCTCATTTGCAGCTTTATTTTAAAGCGTAACCCAAGGCATTACCATACAACCAGAACTCCAGATCTTGTTAAGCCAACTCATCAACCACATTCAATTGATTTCCACTATCCAAAGGCTCAAATATAAGCTGGAGAACCTTGGTGGCAAAATTGATAATTTGGCAAATCCGCTGCAAGGGAGAATATTATTATGTAATGCAAACCTGGAAAGTTCGCTATTTTGCCAGTGGATTTTTCTGTTCTACTGAATTTGCTTTTTCAAATTGCCATTTGCATATCCCATCCATATAGGACCCACAACAACATAATTTTATAGGACACGATTCACATTTTTTTATAGCACTTTCAATTTGGTCATTTTTCTGTAAAGGCGACGCTAAACAAACTTCAGACATATCAACATTCCCAAAGGAAACATTGGGACTTTATATGCGTACACACCAAGAATTATATTTGTCATGGAAGTTGATCGGGTGCCCTTGATAAAAATTGTTTCACTCTAGAGAGTGTGGATCAGATAGGATTCACGAGAGCTCCCAAAATTGTCATATATTAGATCAAGCGGGGTGTCCAGAGACTCTGTGAAAAAGGCTGTTTGTATTTTATAGCCTTATAATAAAATCTGGCCATCTTCACAACTCAATCTACTTCATTGACATTGAGTGTCCTTGAAATTCTGAATGATTAATTGATAAACATTCAGCTGAAGTTCTTGTAGATTGAGCTTTACCAATCAACAATTTTACAAATCTGAGAATTCTATAGATGAGTTGAGACAATTCACCAACGCTGTGGTTTATGATCCTTCATTTATAATGATTGTTGAAACTTCCGCTTAGTTGAGCTGCTTTTTAGCGCTCGCCCAATTTGATACAGACAAGGATGTGGTATATATTGGAAGGAGACATTCTTTGTGAATTCGAACGAATAAAATGATGTTACTTGAATTTCTTGGACTCTAACGTCTCTTTGATATATCGTTGGTTTACTCGCTTTATATTTGTATAAATTCACTTTGATGGGTAAAGAAAAATAGGCTTCAAAAGATTGACAGTCTTATAAGTGGGCCCTTTGATATAAGAGCGATTTTTTCATAACTCATCTAGATATGATGCTCTTTTTTTGTTAAATCTCTCGTTGGACATAAAAAATGAGCCATTTTAACAGACGGATCAGATGAATAAAATTAATCTCAATTTATCAACAATGATCCATGATCCCATCCAATGTTCCATTTGTTTTATCATGAACCATTTAAATCAATTCATGCACCTTAGAAATGTGGTTCGAGACTGATGTCAGATGACTCGTGCTTTTAGCTTTTTTTTTTTTAGAATGAAGAGAGGTTTTTAAATAATTCCAGTTTCATTATTTTGAATGGACGTCGTCTCCGGATCAAAAGCACTTCTCACAAATCATAAAAACCGTCTGATTTTTTCATAATCTATCTGCTTATGATCCACATTTATTTGTAGAATGCTGTGATTTGGGTTGAATGCTTTTCTCAGGCAGGATTTATTTTATAAATACATTTTATGAATCACATCAATGTTTCTTCTTTTTCTTCCAAATTTTTCTCATGAATCATTTGTTTTTTGTGAAGCATTTTGTTTCTATATAAAAAGCACTTTCCAAATGACGATTTTGACATGAGATAATATTTTCACTAGATTTTTCCCATAAGCGCTTTTCAGACTAGATGATTTTCATAAATAAAATATTTCTTCATTTCGTTATGATACACACTTTTTGTGAAATTGCGAATTTTTAGATTGAATGCCTCACAATCCGGACGGTTTCTCCTGTGTTTATAAAAAAAAACACTCTTCGGGATAAATGATTTTCACAATAAATTTTTATCTTTTTTTCTGAACTTTCACTTATAATCTCCCCGGAGCTCGAATTATTTCCGGAAATTTTGTCGAGTTGCGAATTTTCTTGAAAAATACAAACAAATTTCCGGATTAATAATTCGAGCTCTGGGGAGATTCGGCAAGAAAATTTCATGTCAAAGCTATTTGAGAAGATTTAATAGTAGCGGCTGGACTCATCTCGCATTTAGTGGAAGAAACCAACGGCTCCTTACTCTAATCGCCATTGGGGAAGAAAGAAGAGAATCAGGATTTTATAAAACATTTGGAAGTTATAACCAATCTTGTCCATAATTGATAACATTGTAACTTTGTATTGGAAGTTGAAAATAAATCATTTATCAAAAATATTTGTCTTTAACAGCTGTCAAGCACTCGCGGCTGGATGTAGCTCCCATGCACCAACCACAGTGTTGCCGTTTGCCTTATCTCTGTCTGTGAAAGTTGGGTTGGGTTTGGATTGTTAGGGAGAGTGGGGACGGCAACACTGTAATCATATGGGAGCTACATCCAGTACATCCAGATGCGTAAAGCCAAAGCCAGGGAGATTTCCACTTATTAATCTTTCAGTCACGTGATTATGAGCAGGGATCCGATAAAATAAGGTCGTTGCCATAGCAACATAACAAAATGCAAGCCTATGATTGGTTAGAATTGACTGGTAGGAAATTTTCACCGTAAAATCACGTATATCTAGATGAGTGTCTTACAGAATCCTCACTTATAGATCGATGATGACATGGCATCTCGACACTTAGAAATAATATAACAATCTAAGAGTTAAGAAACAATTCCATATCTTGTAGAAGAACACTCAGTTGCTGATGCAATTTTTGCTTATGCCAATCAATAGCATGAACTATATCAATAACAATCCGAAAAAAAAATCTTATTTGCTGGTCAGCTGTTAAAAAAAATTACCGATTGGACAATATTGCGAAAAAATTGTCGGTATGCCCATCACATGTCTGGTCACTAAATTCTCATTTTTTGAACACAACAATCATATTATTTCAGATGGTTAAGATCTCAGAGACAAGAAAATCCATCATTATCTTCATGTGTATTATTGTTTTGCAAAATTTATTTTCAAAATTCTTCATAACTTATTTGGTTATGATACACACTTTTCTATAAAACCACTTTTTGATTGAATGCCTTCACAGGTAGTTTTCCAACTCCGGAGGGCGATTAGGTCTTTTTTCTGAATATTTTTATGAACATATGTCCGGAGTTACATCTTTTTTGAAATACAGGGCGTTGAAGTTTTAATAAAAACATTTTGAAGTATTGATAATAATAATAATTTGAATGTTATTGGATGGTCAAAATTGTTTGTATCTCATTCCATTCTTGATTTTTGATTTATGTAGCGAATCTTTTTTTTTAGAATGATTTTGAAATATTTTTCTCGAAATTGAAGCTTGATATGACGAGAACACAGAAGACCAACTAGTTGTATTTCAAATTAAAAACACACAAAAAACTCAGTGGTGTAACTATTTTCTCTTTATTAATTGGCTGTGGTGCCCACTGAGACGCCACTGGGTATGATAATTTCATTCTGGTAAAAGCTAAATATGGGCGTGTTTCTATAAGATTGTCCATTCCAAAAATCATTTTTTATATTTTTGGAATGGACCAACAAATTTTGACAAACTCACCAAATATTTCAAAGACTCTTATTCTAAGTTATAGGACACGATCAATAAAATTTGTCCAGAATATCACGTAGAATAATAGCACTCCTCAGACTCGATGATTTTTACAAATTATTTAATTTCAACTTCATTTGAACTTTTTGCATATTTCATAGATCATTTAGGGGCTGTTTATCAATTAAGAGTCAAACAATGAGTTGGCTGACTCTGGGTCAACTTAGCCCCTGCCCAATGGACAAATGTCAAACATTTTGAGGCCATCGTAAGGTTATTGCGTTAACCCAGGGGGCAACTCAATTGATAAACACTCCCTTAGAAAAAGAAACTTTGATGATATTCATAAAATATAATCCTCCGCAAACAAATGTGAATCATCAACAGAAAGATTATGAAAATCGGATCAAATTACTATAATGACTAGTGAAGAACACTTTTGATCTGAAAACACAAGATTTAATACAAAAGTGGGTATAAACAGAAAATCTCTAACATTATTTGAAAAACCAACTTTGAAAATGAGTTTTGAACTCGAAGCTCATGTTATTCTCATAATTCGTAACGTAAGCCTCGAATCAAGTTTCCAAAGTTAATGACAAATTTACTTGATCACTTGATATCAAGTCTCATTAAAGTTAGAAATCCAATCTTACCCAAACTATCCCAAACATTTCAGACACTTAGGACAAGCCTGGCAGAAGGCAATATTTCACCACCATCGACCTTGCCTCCGGATGCCACCAAATTGAAATTGACTCCAAATTCATCACCAAAACTGCTTCAAGTATCAAAAAGGTTTCTTCGAATATGTTCGAATGCCGTTTTTGAGCTGAAAAATGCCCCTGTGACAATTCAGAGAATCATGGATAACGTCTTGAAAGATCTTCAAGAATAGAGATGCCTTGTTTATATCGACGATATCATCATTCATTATTCTAAATATTTCCAAACTTGACTGTGTTCAGAAAGCTCAGAAATCATAGATCAATGTGAATGTCTTCAGAGAATTGTAGAATCCCTAAGTGACCTTGAGAAGATTCACTTTTCACTCAAATTTTATGAAACCCTTCATCTAACAACTGATTCCGCGAACACCATTGCGAGCGCCGTCACGAACACCGTTGCGAACGCTGTTGCAACATAACGACGTTCCAAACCCTTCATCTAACAACTGATTCATCAAATTTCCCGAATATTTCATGGTCCTAAGGCCGCAGATTTGCCCATAGCCCATGCAACACACACCACATACTACATATACCGCTGATATTGATTATAGCACAATAAAAAAAGAGTTTCTAGCTATAGTTTAAGCAACCTAGTACTTTTTCAACTATCAATCTAGAGCACGTTCAAAATTTACACAGATCCCAATTCCAGATTAGTCAGATACAAAAAGTTACACAAAATACGAATTCCTTTCATGCATCCAAATAAATCCAGTAAAAAATGTCCAGTTGTTAACGGGCGTACCCACTTGCAATAAAACGACGGACCGAACGCAGCCGCGAACGCCATTGCGAGCGCCGTCACGAACACCGTTCCGAACGCTGTTGCAAACAGTGCAACATAACGACGTTCCATCAGTTGTCACTTTTATGTTATGAATAGGGTTACGTGAATCGCTTTTACTGTAATATCTTCGTTGTCAGTTGTTTATGAAGTGTATGGGTGTATTACAAAAAAAAATATCACTACATCCAATTTATATAATGCGTCAACCGGTGGAACGCGGAACGCCGTCTCGCAATGGCGTTCGCAACGTGGTTCGCGACGGGATTTGCAAGGGCGTTAGACTGGGTGTCTTGTTAAAAGTAGGGACGCACTTCTAGATGACGAAAAAATATCCATATTTTCCAATTTGTCCGTCTTTATTCGAATCTAAATTTTGATCAGACGAAAATTTCTAATTTATTTGGCTTCGGAGCATAAGTTTCCCTCACCAGGCAAAACCAATAATTTACAGTTATTTCTTCCCATCCTGGATAATCATCAGCAAAACAGTAATTTCCAGTGATTCATTACGTTCCCGGACAATTACCCAGAACAGAAATGCTTTGCGGGAATCGGAAAATTGCCCACTAGAACTAAAGAAAAACAGGTTTCTCGGATAGGCAAAAACGCACGGTCAGATTTTTTGCGGAAAATACGAAAAAGAAAGGATTTACTTCGATCGTGTGCAAAATGTAATCTTTTCACCTGAATGTGGTTCGGAAAATCAGTAAATCAAAAAATAGAAATATTAGTCCGGAAAAATCGGTATATGAGTATGCTTGCGAAATATTTAAAAATAAGTCCCTGCTCGGGCGCCAATTTATGACGCGCTTGAGATTTTCTTTCGGGGTTGAAAAATCATACATTCCAATACCTCGGGCGCCACCTCATGGATTTATGTGGTTAAGAGCCAACGCACCGGGTAGAAGAAGTAGAGAAGATAATTCAGGTGTCAATTGTAATAAAATGTACAACCAAAAATCAATCGACGAGTTCGAGCGTTTTATCGAAAACGTCCTCATTCATTAGTTATCGAATTTATTTCATTTGGCTATTCCACACATTCTCACTATTACCCGATTGAGCTGCCTATTTTTATCAAAATCGCTGATGCATTAAATCAATTTCTTGATAGCATCCTCAAAAATACATGATTGGCAGCAAATTCTTATGAGAAAACTTGTCGCAGCACAATTCAGAAACTAATTAGATCTTATCTTGATTCTTGAGCAAACGACGCTAATTAACTATCAGGTCTCCAAATTAATTCTCCTTCAAGGTGAAAAAGGTGGAGTTCAGAGTTAATCAGACTTGATCTTCTAATCTGTTTGCGAAGAAATCTGAACCAAGAAGGAAAATTCATTGCTGGCGGCTTATTGAAAATATAATCCGCTTGATTTTTTTGTTGAGCGGACAAAAACAAGAGAACGGTTTACAGTAAATGATATGGTAACTTCCATGAAATGGGTTTATAGCACGCCAGGTCTATGTTGTTTGTACTTTAAATGACGCTAATGGGTGATGTGATGGCAATTTACGTTTTATAAGGAAAGTAAACACTTATTACAGCTTGAATTGATGACTATTAGGAGGAAACGTCCACTTATGTAATAGGTATAAGCGCTGGAAAACCTTTTAAAGAACTGTTATGTACATGGTGACCCATTTAAAAGCGGGCCCCCCTCATAATATTTCTACTTATGGAGCGATTTGATTAAAAAAAAAATGAGTCAGCTTTGCAATGGGTCA
Source organism: Orchestes rusci (assembly GCA_958502075.1). Classification (NCBI taxonomy): domain Eukaryota; kingdom Metazoa; phylum Arthropoda; class Insecta; order Coleoptera; family Curculionidae; genus Orchestes; species Orchestes rusci. Next base: position 3,137,316 of record OY293305.1, read on the forward strand.
CTATGTATATTTGTCAATCCTCTCAATTGTTTATGGAAACAGAAACAATATTCGTGAAAAAGTGATACAACTACAAAGAGATGAACCATGTTCATAATATTTCCGGATATGATAGACAGTTTGTCTTTCTTATTAATTATCATTCGTATAATATGGTTATCACTACCCACCTAGTTATTTCAAGCATTTTGAAGCCTTATTTTTTCTTTATAATATTTTTTGAGCTATTCAATCATGTTTTATTAATTTTTTTTTCGTTTTATTTCAATATATCACTTGATACAGAAAAAACGACCTTGAAAGTTAGATTTTCACTTTTATCTTTATCTAACCTTCAATAGACTTATCGATGATAAGCTTCATCTCTTTTTGATTATTGCTACAAGTGTATTGTATTTTTTTATGATTTTTATCTTTTCATATTTCTTTTATTGTGTTTATTTTTGTTTAAAAATTTTTTGATACATCTTCCGTTTTTAGTCACTTCAGAGAAAACCATTCCTGAGATACTGACAAAAATTTAAAAATGCCATATCTTGGTTATTTTTTCATGGATTTTGACGAGAAAAGAAACGTTTTGAGAGAAATTTTGTCTTCTATTTTTATCAGGATATCAAAAAGATACTTGCTGAAATATATTTTGGTAAATATGCTTAAAAATAGAGAATGATAAGAGATTCAGACAGTTGTAAAGATCATAAAAAACCTCACAAGATGCTTCTTACTCATCAATATTGGTTGATAAATAACGGCACCAAAGCAACTCAAAAATTTACATAAAACCGTTCCTGAGATACTTCATTAAATACTTTGTAATTATTGGAAAAAGTCATGTTCTCACTTCTTGACCGTATTTCAATTTTCAAAAATCATATTGTGAGGAAAACCTTTCTCAAACACCCTGTATAATTGAGGTTCAATAATTGTAGTTTGCTGGAAATAATATACAGGGTGATCCATGAGTACATCTTGAATGCTTCAATAAATCTTTTGTGATTATTAAAAAAATGTCAAGCTCTTACTTCTTGACGGAATTTCAATTTTTTAAAAACATATTGTAAGGAAAACCTTTCTCAAACACCCTGTATATTTGTGTTTCAATTGAAGTTTGCTAAAAATAATATACAGGGTGATCTTTGAGTACATCCTAATGCTTCATTGAATCTTTTATAATCATTTAAAAAAATGTCACGCTCTTTCTTCTTGACGGAATTTCAAATTTGAAAAATCAAATTGGAAAAACTTTTTCAAACACCCTTTATGATAGTGGTTGGATTGGAGTTTGCTGGAGATGGTGTACAGGGTGTTCTATGAATGCTTCAATGAATCTTTTGTGAACATTAAAAGAATGTCACACTCTTACTTCTTGACGGAATTTTAATTTTCAAAAATCATATTGTAGGGAAAACACGTTTGGTTGCAATGATGTGAACATCCACAAATTCCTTGTTTGATATTTGGATAATTTCATGCTGCAGGCAGGGCGGAAACAAGATGACAACAGATTTATGAATTAAATTTCGAGTTCACCGATTTTGCTCACCCCAACTGATGTTTATTTTTTGAATGGAAAGCGAAAAAACGTGAGCAATCCTTGGTTCCTTGTTCGATATTTAACACCGCAGTAATATTGTTCTCCCCATAATTGTTGATTTTGCAATGTTATTGTTTAACTGACTTGTCATCATAACATGACTGGAAGTGTGCCAATGTTTGTTGTTGTCCATGAGCAATTTCCAATCAATTTCTATTGAATACACAGTGTCGAAATTTGAGAAATGGGCATAACTTGCCAAGTTTTTTGAAATATTCATAACTCATCTTTTTACGATACACACTTTACTTGCGGAAATAGTAATTTACATCACTAAGGCGGACAATGACTTTTTAAATCAAGAGTAAAGATGTTTATGGACGAGGCGACGAAGAAGCCGAATTTGGAATCTCTAGACGGATGACATTTAACGGCTGTGTATCGTACATTATTTTGTATCATACTGTGATATATTTTTTTAACGGTTTGAAGTGCTTTCTTGTCAAACCAAACACTTGGAGTGGCAGTCCGCCTCACATTCTTACCATGAGATGGCGCCAGCCAAACCATGTCAACACTTGGGTAATGAATAGGTTAAATCATGAGATGGCGCCAGCCAAACCATGCTACCAATGCAATTTCACAGTCTTTGATAATGCAAAATATCATTTTTGAAGTAGTCAAGTGATTTTTTGTCACAGTCTCTGATGATGTGAAGTGTCATTCACCGGGCTGGTCTTGAGTCCAGTAAATGATAATTTACGGTACGGTATGAAATAAAATACTTTCCCGAAATACAATCAAGATTTTGAGAAATCTTGGAGGCATGAAAATGATTAAGAAGTGCAACAAAATACTACGATCATTGCAAAATGTTATACATTTTTGAATAAATGCATGTTTTGCAGATTAATGAATGTTGATTTCTACTCATAACTCATAGGTTAGTGATGAACACGTTGTAATAATTATCGTAAAAATTTCATCAACTGGAAAATCTTATGTAGAAATCATTACTTATCAATTTACGATACACACATTAAAATAAATGACACAAAAGCCTTGATTCATTGAGTATTGTTTGATTCATGATATTTTACAGGATTGGACACTTAACAGAACCTTCCAAGGTCTAGACTATGGACCAATAGGGGAAAGCATGAAAGAGTCCAGCTCTGATCTTCCATCATGGATTCAAGCCTCATGGATCACTTTATTTGGAAGTATGATTTTCGTGGCCACTGGCGGAAACTGTATTGTTATTTGGATTGTTATTGGTAAGAAGGCATGAAACAAGTATATTGACATCCTAATTATTGGAGTAGAAAATGCAGCGCACTGACACATTATTATTCTCTGTTGAACTGTCAAATTCAGTCTCGAACAAAAAAATAAGTCTTTTTGGATTAGGAAAATGACAGCTTTTGTTGTTTGTAAATTGTATTCAAGAGATGGACCCCAATATCACAAAGTAAATAAAAACTACTATAAATTCCAGACGGCTTCCCCAATCCAAATAACCGAGAATTGCAAATATTGTGTTGACAGTTCGATAAAAGTGTTCCTTCATAAACTCCATTCCAGATACATTTTCTAGTTGTATTGACATTGGACTTGAATGAGTAGGACATTTTAATGATTCGCGGAAAAGATAGACTTGTTGTGAGACGATGTTTTTTAGTTCTCAAAGAAAGAAATCCACAACCGTACAGCTTCCAGCAAAAAATGAAACATTTTGGTTCCACGTCCACACTGTCAAAATGCAATTAAAAGTTCAGATCAAAGACTGGTTTTTGATCTGATCAACACTCTTTGAACCAGCTGCCCCGTAAAAAAATATATTTATTCAACCTTTTGTTTTTTTCATTGTTCCGTTTTGGCCAATCAAATTAACAAGGCTTTGGTCTTGATAGTGATCGCAATGCAGAATTATTCTGCTGATGAGAACTTTATTTAATTAATGGAGTTGTTGTCGTAATGACAAAAGATTTTATTTGTTAAAACTCCTGATAAAATATACGTCCGTTTTTTATATAATGATAAATTATCCTCAGACGCTTTTTGTAGTATTCTCCAAACATTGAATTTTACGAGCAGGTTTAGCAGAGAAACAATGGAACAAAGGAACTGCTCAATAGACGTATTGTAACTCTTTTGCACGTTAAAACATAATGAATCTTCATTTGGGAGTACTAACAGCTAATTGCCAAGAGATAAGTGCCTTAGCGAGTGATTATATTGTGCTTTTTGGGGCTGTAACTATTTGTTTTGTTTAATTGCTTCATTCTTTTGGTTATTTATGAAAGGTTGTTTGGAGCAGTGATATACGTGTGACGGTAGGTTAGCATCGGTGAGTAAGAGTTTCAGTTTCCATAAAATTATTGGATATCTACCGGAGTAATTCACGAAGTTGACTCATATTCGTTAACAGCATCTTATGGAGGTCATTCAGATAAAAAATTGCCCCAATAACTCAAAAACTAAAGGACTCATGAATATTTTCAGAAATCATTGCATAGTCATTGATTGAAAAGTCAAAAAAATCACACATGCATCCATAAATCATTGAAAAACTATGGTTTGATAGTTATTGTTGCTGAAATAAAGAATTATTGTAGTGAACAGCATCTTAAAGCTATCATTTTCGTGAAAAATGACCTCAAAAACCCCATAAACGCAATATTCACAAAGTGTCTATCATCCACCCTCAAGTTATGAATTCCTTTTTTTCTCCTTTCATGTTATGAATATCTTGTAATTGTATTTACTCACACATGCTTCCATGAATCATCAAATAAATACCAAACTATCTGATGAAGGTGAAATTCAAAATTATGCTCGAAAACAGCATCTCATCAATGTCATTTTAGTATAAGAAAACACCTAAATAGCTCGTGAAGTGAAGGAGTTGCGAATATTTTTAAAAAAATCACACATGCATCCATAAATCATTGAAAAACTATGATTTGGTAGTTATCGTTGCTAAAATATAAAATAATTTTGGTAAAAAGCATCTTATAGCGATCATTTTCGTAAAGAAATCACCTCAAAAACCTCATAACTGCAATATTCACAAAGTGTGTATCATCTACCCTTAAGTTATGAATTTTGATTTTTTTATTTTTATATTATGAATATCTTGAGAAGTCATTGTATTTACTCACATATGCTTCCATGAATCATCAAATAACTACCAAACTATCTTGTATAGCTGTAATGATAAATTGTCCTCGTGAACAGCATCTTACGGAGCTCATTCAAGTCAAAAAATCACCTCAATAACTCAAAAAGTTGCGGAGTTATGAATATACTTGCAAATCATTGTATATCATAGTCCAAAAATTGCAAATGCTTTCATAAATCATCAAATAAATACCTAACTATCTGATGAAGGTGAAATTCAAAATTATGCTCAAAAACAGCATCTTATCAATGTCATTTTGGTATGAGAAAACCTCATTTGCTTGTAAAGTGGAGGAGTCACGAATATTTTTGAAAATCAATGCAAAAAAATCACACCTGCATCCATAAATTAGTGAAAAACTATGGTTTGGTAGTCATCGTTGCTGAAATACAAAATAATTCTAGTAAACAGCATCTTATAGCGATCATTTTTGTGAAAAAATGACCTCAAAAACGTCATAAACACAATATTCACAAAGTGTGTATCATTCACCCTCAAGTTATGAATTCCTATTTTTTTTCCTTCCATGTTTTGAATATCTCAAGAAGTCATTGTATCTAGTCAGAAAAAATCACACATGCTTTCATAAATCATCAAATAAATACCAAATCATTTGATGTTGATGAAATTAAAAATTATACTTAAAAACGGCAACCTATCAAGGTTATTTTAGTGAAAAAAAACACCTCAACAACTCAAAAGCTCAAGGAGTCATGAATATTCTCAAAAATAAATGTATTGATCCAAAACAAATCACATATGTTTCCATAAATCATTGAATAACTACCAAACTGATTGATGTTGCCAGAATATAAAATCATCCTATCAAACAGCATCTTATAGATGTCATTTTAGTGTGAAAATCACCTCAATAACTCAAAAACTGAAGGAGTTATAATTATTTAAAGAAATCATTGTATTTAATAAAAAAAAATCACAAATCATGAATACAGACCACTAATCATTTTTAAACGCAATATTCACAAAGTGTGTATCATCTACCCTAGCATTATGAATCCTTATTATTTTTTTTTTCATAATGTCCTCACCATAACTCAAATTATTTTCAAAACGGTAAATAGGTTGAGAACATCAAGTCCGAGATACTTATAGGCATTATTTATAAAGTGTGTATCATCCACCTTGAAGTTATGAATCAATATTTTTTCCTTCATACAATTTTATCATTTTTTATTGAATGGAGATGTTTCTGACTTGAAATATGGTCAAAGTGAATAATAAAAAGAAAATGAGGGTGGATGACTACTTTATTTTCATAATCTCAAGAACATCATCAAACAACATAAAATAACAGGCACAAAGTTCCAAGCATTAATTGAATAATAGCTACGAGTTCCAAATTTACCAACTCTAGACGCTACATCAAACCCACATTCAAATTAATCCCACAAGTAATTTTGCATAAAATTACTGTCTTTTGTTTAACATAATTACACAGGTTTATGTTTTAGCCGGATCTATTTTTGTTTTGCTGATTTTATTTCCTTTTGATAGCGAAACATGAAAACGTGCCCAGTTTGTCAAGTTGGAGGAAAAAATTTTGTTCTTATGAGTGGGCCTTCATACAAAAAATTTTTCAAAAAAAGGGGAATAATTTGCTAAATTTACTATCTCTGAGTGTGACTGTTTAATTGAAAACAAAATTGCAAACATTGAGTTATTTGGAATGAAAAAAAATCAACCAGTAATTTCCACAAAAGGTCACAGTTCATGGTTTTCAATTACGCAAGTATTTTTATCTAATTTCCAGTAATTTTCAAAGAATAGTTTCATGTCATGCATGACTGGTAAACAATTCCTATTCTAATTTCCGGCATGCCTTTGCTTTTGCGATAAACTGGATCCGGCATCAATTCCGGAATTCATGGCAATTTCTTTAAATCGCTCAACATAAGCTTTTGATTTATTTTACTTGTGATTCGGAATATGTCAAGTTAATTCTGGAATAAAATTGTTGTATCATCCATACATAGGATGAAATGATAATCAGAATTCATAACTTTAGGGTGGATGATACACACTTTATAGATAATGCTCATATAAGTTTAAGAAGAATGGGTCAGGATTTGGAATGTTTCATCAGGAAAGATTGGCTCATTCACAACTTCACTTTCGATGAAATACGTTTATAGATTAACGTTGCAGTTAAACACCATCATTTCATAAAATGTGCAAATAAAAAGATGATTTAAATAAAGAAAGGGCCAATGCGTCACAAAAAAAAAATATTCTGAATAAAAACAATAAAAATCTTCCCACCTTCCATTCAAAGAGAACATTTCAACCAATAAACATCAAATAAATCATGTTTATTGCCAGGAATAAATACATTTATTGTTGATTAAATGGTCGTTCAATCAAAAAACCGATAATTAGCAATTCCAGGAATGTATTCCAAAAATTTTATCCAGCGGGTTTTATGGATCATCATCGTGAAAGGTGAGTCATTTGGGTTCAGTTCCAAGTGCTTAATAGAGAATTTTAACAGTTTGCAATAATTTATTATAGGTGTCTGGTCATGGACACGATATAAACAACTGTCAATCTATGATTAATCCATAACTTCAGAGTGGATGATACACACTTTATATTTTGTTTATGATTCTTGTTCTTAGTATAAGCATATGGTTGACGGTTCTTGGATATCAGGAAAATAGGAGAAAAGAAACTACAGTTCTCTACGCGTTGTGACACCTGTGTCTTTTTGTTATAGCCTGAAGAAGTCTTTAAATATAGACAAAACGTCGCGTGGAGAACTGTAGTTTCTATTCTCCTATTGTCCTCATATCCAAGAACCGTCAACCATATATTTATAAATATTGTTAATATCATTTCAATGAGATTGAAAACTTAAATATGATAATATTTTCAAGGAAACATGATTGACCCAACAACTTGAGTGTGTATCATACACATGTTTCCATCACCGTTTCATTTGTGAGTCTAATATCAAAGAATAATTTGATGATGATTTATCTGCTGTCAAAAAAATGAGGCTGATCTTATCGATCTGATAAGAAATTCTGCAGAATGACAAAGTTTGTTACCTTGATTCCAGACAGACGAGACCCTCTAGAGTGATTGGGAGTTCGATAAAATCACAATAGCTTATGATGAATGAGGCTGATTAGAGTTGTAACTCCATCGCACATTTTCTGTGATCATTTACTTCAGCAAGAGTGCTTAAATGCGATATATATACGATATATACTGACTAATAAGTTGAAAGGGGAAATAGACTGCAGTTCCAGAACTTTAGAATATGTGAATCATACACTATCAAGTTGTGAAGATAATTTATTGTTCAATCATCCAACTTCTTCTTTATAAAGAATTTCAGTTCATCAAGGGAGTAGAAGATCAACAATGAGTTTGAAGAACGAATCAACAAATCCAAGTCTTATTGATCAAGCTGTGGGGTCAACAACAGTTGAAATAAAATTGCAAAATTAACATCCTTGTTTACGAGGGACTTGATCACTTTGGAACTTTGTTAATCAATAAATGATGTGCCGGTTACAACAGGAAGTCAAGTCATGAAGCCACGAAAAAAGATTGAACAGCTTGAGACTCTTGTTAAACTATATGAAAGTATCAGGAATGTTTATAACGGAGATAAAATTTATAATCACAAAATAATAATTACTTTAGCAAAACGGGCCTTTGGCACAATAAAATAGCACTTAAAATGATGCGGTATTGGTTGAATTACGAAGCTTCTTTTATTGAGGGTAATTAAAAAAAAACAAGTTTACCATGATTTACTCAGAGAATCGCCAATAACTTCTAGTCCATTGACCCCTTAGTAGGCTTAACCATAAAAAAAAGACTTGGTGTGACTATAAAAAATTATTTGTTATGCTGGTGAATATTCTATAAACCCCACAACTGATCAATTCCCATCATCGATGATACATTTTGACCAAGACCAGTCAATTATCAAATTAATTGATGGATTATGAAGTTGATTAGAAATATAATGAATATTCAAGCATGTATCTTGTTAATGTGTCCGGAATAATGGAAATGGTCAATTAGCTATGTGGTAATGGGCTAATCAGAAATGCTTAATTATAAACGGCATATCATAAACCAATGTATTGTGTTGATAAGTATTATGATGAGATATAAAATTATAAAATTCTTCACCAGGAATTCTCTTGGACGTTATTTTCAAAAAGAAATTAATCTTGCTCATCATAAAATCATTAGCTTTGAACTTTTTGATGAAAATTAAAAATTTTGTCTAGACGTTCCTCAAAGCCTCTACTTAGACAACAGGAGCTAGAATAAATTATTGCAAAATTATTTTTGACTTTGCTCTGCTATATTTTTAATAATTTAGAATTGTGTTTTGTTTCAGCCCATCGAAGGATGAGGACAGTTACAAATTACTTTCTTGTGAATTTGAGCATTGCAGATCTACTGCTGACTCTGTTCAACTGTATCTTCAACTCTATTTATATGATTCAAAGGTAAGTCCTTGTGGAACTTAGTTTGTGAGGCGGATATTTCAGAGGACGTATCTCCTGTGTATATGATAGGAGCAGACAAAGATGTACCTCTATTTATATATCAGATTCGGTCTTATCTTTCTCGATATATGGAAAGAGATTAGTTGACTATCCATTACATCGACAAATATTTCTCCAGTAAATGGGTGTGTCTTTCAGTAACAAAACAAATAGGTTGGCATCATATGTTGGAAACGGAAAGTCCATCCTTGTTAGGGCGAAGTATGATTCGTGATTATGATATGGGTTTCCGAGAATTCAATTGTGTTGTAACGAACGAACGAATTTTCAGAATTATTTTTTAGTTTCAATTTAATCAATGCATGTTTTTCCATAACTGGCTTATTCTTTTATCGAACTCCGTATTTTTTATGAAAAATCATTTTCCGTACGCCGCGTTGAAATTCGCCGTTCAATTTCTACCCGGAGCATCTAACGAATATCGTATCATAGAACCAAGCTCATTTACATCGGTCCATTTCTTTCACCTGAATCGTCAATAAAGCTGGGGGATTCGCACATCTTTTTAGGGCTAATTGAACAAAGACTGTCAAAACCGTGCTATGCAAGCTTGGAACCAACTGCTGGATCAAATATGAATGATGTCACTACATCCTTTGGAGGATGATGAAAAAACTGTGTCGCTTGTTTTACTTAAATTTTTCTTTGAACTTTGGGCCTTGTTCAGCGACAAGAGAACATCATCGAACGCCTGAGATACCGTCTCCACTGAAGATAACTTTACAGGCATTGTGTGCCCTCTATCACACAAATCTGGAAGGTGGCGTCCGAGTTAAAAAAAATATGATGTTTTCAATTCCAGTGAACAATCCAAAGCGCATCACAATAATGGAAATGAGAAGCCCTTTACGCTTCGAAAGCCTATAGGTATTCGTACAGAAGAAAATCAATATGTTCACGGATAGTAGTACGTTGGTGCCAATTTTTGGAACCAAAAAAAGGAAATTCTTGTGATACGTGGGTGCTAAATACTGCAAAATTCCTGTTGTAAAGAAAACTGCTCAGCAAACCAAAGCTTACAGATTGTTGTCTAGGTGTTTGGCTATGCAACCAGCAAATGGCCTACTAACATTAAAACCATTTTTCGAGAGGAGTTAACTATTGATGAAAATATTTTATGGGGACATCGCGTTATTGTTCCGAGTTCTTTGCACGCACTTATGTTGATTGAGCTTGTTACAAACTTACAAAATCTTCAGATTTATTCTCTCGGTTTAATCCCAGTAATTCCCGTTTTCCGTGACTCAGTCATTTTTCTATTCATCAATCCTATATCGTTTCCCGTACGCCACGTTGCAATTAATTATTCAATGTCCGGAATGGGATGGGCTTGCGTCGTAGAAGAATTCGCTCAGGCCATTCTTGAGGGGTTGAGATTTTCCAGAGCTTGCTTAGTTTCTGAAGGACGGAACAATCTGGATGGAACTGGATGGGTCCACAGCTCAGTGTTCAGGGGTTATAAATCCTGACGTAAAAGTCAGCGATTCATAATTTTGTTAATGGAGGGTTATTTGAACCCAAAACTGTAAGAGTTGGAGTTAAATAAAACGCGGCTTATTCAATTATTTCAACCGTCCTCCTGTCTAAATCCTGCAATGATTCCGGTAAATCTCCATTATTAAAAAAAACTGCTGCTTCCCCGTCTAATTCACGTTCCTGTACAAATTTCACGCGCATTTGAATCGAATGCTGCTTTTTTTTATCCCCGTCACTTTTTTCCAGATCACGTTTCTACTGTGGCCCGTACCACACGTACCCCTACGCCATCACATGAGTTTCATGTATTAGTCTGCTGTCTTTCCGCTGTGGAACCCCGTACACACATGCCGCCTTCTCCCGCCTTCCAGTTTATTTCACCTTGATGTGATGGTGCGGCCGGAAATAACTGATTACTGATTATTGAAGTACCGGCGCTTCGAGTATCGGGCTGTTGGTCTTGACACCGCAGCCTCTGGTTTGGCTTATTGTATCTTCTCTGTGCCTGTCTCTCAGTCGAATAGCTCCATTGCCCGAATAAGGTTTGTATCTCGCTCTACTGTTTCTCTGACCGACCTTTGAGAAGCGGTTGTAAATTCCCCGTTATCTCTTCCTCAGTATGGGAGACTGTTTTCTCCTCCTCGTTGCACAGTCTGCATATGGGTTCCCCGTTTAAGAGGCCAATGATATGCATGTGTTTCATTAGAGTGCAGTATCCAGTTATTATACCTGTTACTATTTCCTGAGCTGATTTCTGCTGAGTTTCAGTAGGCTTCCAGAAAATTTTCAATTTTGTCTGCCATCATCAATTGACTGTGTTTCAGTCCTGGTGATTGGCACCATCTAGCTTTCTGTTGTTTTTTGGACCAACAGTCCAGCCAACTTCTTACAGAGGACTTTGTGATACCAATGGCAGGTTCTGGACCCAGAAGTGATGTGTTTGCAGCTTTGCATGCTAGTTAGTCCGCCCGCTCGTACCCAGCTATCCCTGTGTGCGCTGGTATCCATCCAAGGGTAACATCACTAGATGCCCACAGTGTAACAAAGTTTTGCTGACAATCCATGACTTGTTTATATTTGGTTTCTCGACAGAAGATGACTCTGATTGCAGCTTGACTGTCACTAAGGATAAGGATTTTACTTCCTCTGTAGCCTCTCCCGAGATTCTCTTGAACGCATACATTTATTGTATGTACTTCTGCCTGGAAAACTGTGGTGTGCATCCCAAGTGGTTCATTTGTTTCCCACTTTGGGTTTTCTCCTACGATTCCGGCACCAGTCCCGGCATGTTTTGAGCCTGTGTACCATATTGCCACATTTGCCATCCGGAATTGTTTCACCGTTCCCTCTTTCCATATTAGCTTGGTCTTGAGAGAAGTGCTAAAGTTGATATTTTACAGCAATATATGATTCCTTATTGTTACTAAAGAGTTCGTGATCGTGCTGGTTATCTCAGTGTGTCCTTGGGAGTTTGAGTAGCTCCAGTTTCCAGTATTGCTAAGTCTATATGCTCCCATTCTTGCTTCCATTTTGATAAAGATATCTAAAGAAGGGAGCATGGCAAGTGTTGGGGTAGTTTTTACACAGAGACATGCTAGCCTCTTAACTTTCGCAAGTTCCGTGGCTACCTGCCTCTGCTCGATTTTCGGCCACCACACAACAGAACTGTAAGCATGAGTGAGTCTTACCACGGTACAGTAGAGCCAATGTACCCTGCGCAGATTTATGCCCCAGTTCTTTCCTATCGCTCTTTTTGTTGCCATTATTGTGGCCTTGCCTCGATTGACTATTATATATTTTTGAATTCCATGTGAGCTTGTCATCCAGGATGATGCCTAGGTGTTTGACTTCTCTTGCCACCTGCAGTTCTTGTCCAAAGAATATGGGTTTGGATAATCCCGCTATATTCTTCTTTCTCGTGAATCTGACCAGGGAGGTTTTCTCAGGACTGACCTTCAGGTTCACCTTTCTGCACCAGTCTTCTACGATAGTCAGTTCTGATATTGTCTTGGTGTGTTTGCCAATGATTAGTATTGTGACGTCATCCGCATAACCTTGGGCATAAAATCCCTTGCTATTCAACTCCACTTGTAGTTCATCTGCGATTGGGTTCCAGAGGAGAGGGGATGAGACTCTACTCTGGGAGCAGCCTTTAGCTACCTCTATGGTTACAGTTTTGTCAATCATAGTTGCTTGAATTCTCCTACCTTTCAGGATGTTTTTTATCCACCTACAGACTGTGACTTCGATTCCACGCCGATTGATTGCGGTAGTCATTGAATTGATGGAGGTATGATCAAAGTCTCCTTCTATATCAAGGAATGCAGCTAGGGCAATTCCTTGGTTGTTCAGTGGTTGCAATATTCTATGAACAAGTTCATGCAAAGCAGTTTCACATGGTTTACCAGGTTGATAGGCGTCTTGGTTTCTATGTAGTGGCCTCCCTATTAGGGAGGTTTCCCGAACGTGCCTTTCAATCACTTTCTGAATCGTTTTGAATAAAAACGACGAGAGATTTATTGGTCTGAATGCCTCGGACCAAGAGCTATCTTTCTCGGGTTTCGGTATAAAGACCACTCGTGAAAGTTTCCAGATCATGGGAATGTGTTCCGTTGTCAGGCTTGCCCTGAATAGTCGACAAAGCATCGATATGAGTTGGTGTTTGCCCTGCTGGAGGTGAGCCGGTATTGTCTCATCACATACAGGTGCTTTGAATGGTTCGCGGCCGGGAATACTGTAAGACAAATCTATTTCAAAGGAATTAGGAGGGGTTGACATTTAGGAATTCTTTGTTTACTTATAGAAATACGACACGTTGTCTCAGCTGTAGCAACTTGATACCTTGGGCATACAAGAAGAACCCATTGAAAAAAAAATTCAGGCTGTTTATCCTTCACGACTATCCACAACAAAGTGATAACTTTCTTCACATAGACGCTATGACCAATCGTCCAACTAGATGGTTTTTTGCTACAATACCTTTCGTAATTAGTTAGATTAAAACTCTAACGACTCTCTCCAACTGGACCAACTCCCAAGCTCTTTGTAAGGTTAAACTGCGACAACAACTACGGTGCAAAATTCGCAGGCAACAAGATAATGTAGTGTAATGAGAATCTGGCATCGTGTGCTAGGCCATATCAGATATAAAGGAAATTGCAAGTAACGGCACAGCATTGTGCAGCTCACTGGTGACTAATTTTGCTTGTAAAGCTAAGAGAAACGAGTGTTGTGAAATATGTATTCATAACTTGATGAGATACGATTTGCCGTTTCTAAAAAGTGAAGATTGCGAAAACGTTCAAAAATTTGAAAATCAATAAAAAATGAATGTATTTTTAACAAATTGATAATTTGAGAGTCACGTAAATGTTGATCATGTCCACAATCATTTTTCAGCCATTTCAATCCATGACAGAGCAAAAAAGCTAATAAACCCAGCACTAACACAACACTGATTTTCAAAACAAGGATCTGAGGCTTCAAATGAAACAGTTAAAACCCATTGTGCTTTGTGTGAAATGAAAAAGTGCCTATCATAACCCGCTCTATTGTGAACAATTCGCAGTATTTTTTCCTATACAGCCAAAAAACAAACAGAAAGTTGGAAAAAGCTGTGTAGTAACATCAACATCTGCAAATAACGACCATTTTCCGTGAAACCCTGCGTTGTATGTCGTCATTGACTTAATGTTACATTTTCCAAATCATCGAACCTTGAGCAAGGGAATTTTCAATTAGCTAATTGGTTTAGTTACCCTGCTTGGGGTGGAACATACAGAGATTTCTGTGATCACTTCATTTCATAGGATCTAGGATATAGACATTAAATTCATAGTTTGTGGTGATAGTTTGAGAATATTATAAATAAGTTACCTCCTTTTCTCCACATCATTGAGATTGACCTACGAGAAACGTAAAAAAGCATAAAGCAGAAGCTTGTTTCCTGTTTTCTCATCAGTAACAGAGAAAAAAGAAACTGCACATCATTGACAATTACCTCCATTATAGCCATTCAAACCAATAACAAAGATCCTGAAAACTAAAACGTGAATTGTCTTTGTCCTAATAAAACATTTTCCAACTCAAGAAAGACCCGGCATAATTGAAATCACGTTTAATGAGCTAATTGGTAAAACAATTGTGCTGAAGGTGCAGCTGAAAGAATTCTCACTTTTGTGATCTACGTAGTCTTGGTGACAACACCAGATGATTTTTTTTTATATACACTTAACATTCACAACTTGATAGACTATGATTTGCCGTTTCTCATCCAGAATAGAAGAGAAAGATATGTCGCATTCAATCACCGTCAAAGTGCTCCACTTTGTTTTTATCTTTAAATATAAATGCTTGGTATGTTCCAGACACGTTGAATTAAGTGCTGTTCATCAAAGTTTTTTTTGGAAAAATCACTTAAAACAGTTTTACCGCGGATGGCTCGAGTATTTTGTATGAACAACACTTTGGAAACTTCAAAGTGCTTTGCCCTGTGAACTGAATTGCTGGTTTGTATTTGTTGTAAGGTGTGATACTTTGTCTGCTCCATAGTTTTTGTATGAGCGCATATAAAGAAATTATTAATTAATAAATTGTTTCAGGCACTGGCCATTTGGAACCTGGTACTGTACAGTCAGCAATTTCATAGCCAATGCCACAGTAGCTGCTAGTGTGTTTACTCTGACAGGAATCTCGTGTGACAGGTGAGCACACTGATTCAATATTTCAAGTGTACAGTGATTATTCCAGATATTTGGCAATAGTGTATCCTCTACACCCAAGAATGTCAAAGACAGCATCGCTGATAGCCATTTTCTTCATATGGACCGCAAGTATGTTGTTTGCTTCGCCATGCTTGCTATACTCCACTACAGTGAGTGATACTTATCGTGGTGTAGAGAGGATAGGCTGCATCATGGTGTGGCCGGACAAGAAGTATGTGGGTTCTGAATATGATTTGGGGTGAGTTGAAGATTGTACAGACCCTTTTGTATTGATGATCCACTTCCCTTAGTTAACCCTATCCCAACAAACATAGGTCAAATTTACCGCTTCTTGACCAACGAATTGTTCGAGAGATAATAATGTCCAATTATGACAAAGGCAAAATTACCAACATTTGTTCACATATTTTCTTATAAAAGGAAAATCTTGAAACTGTTTTCTCAGTCTGACCATGACCAATCCATATACGTTTCGTCCTACTAGGACTCATCAGTATGGCTATGGGTCCAAGTCAGACTGAAAAGAACAGTTTCAAGTGAGTTCACGTCTAGCTAACAAGCCTATTTCCTTATGTGGGGAAAGAAACTAAAGTGATTTCATGATTTGATGATTTGATCTTTTGGTCTGCTGTGTTAAATGAATCTTACCCCACGTTAGACGTCAAAAATACCATCTTGACAAATCGACAACCAAATGTTTGCAAGCACAGATGAAAATATAAGAAATGGTTGTTTGACTCTTTTGGATCAAATTTACGTAAGTACTCAACCCAAATTTTACCCCACGTTGGGCGTCAAAAATATCATAGGTACTGACCAATCGACAACCAAACTTCCACCGTTTGCTTAAGTTGATATTTGACTAGTTCGAACCAAGTTTGCATGAGTAATCATCCAAAATTCCCCCACGTGGGGTGGCAATAACATTGACCAATCAACCATAAATTTCCACTGCAGACATCGACGAATATGTTGACAGATTTGGTAATGTGTCGGTTTCAATGGTTTGTTTGAGCACTGATCTCAAACATACCCCACGTTGGGTGTCAAAAATATCATAATGACAAATCGATAACCAAATGTCCACGGTTTGCAAACATGGATTATTATGTTCACAAATTTAGCATCATTGCTGATGGATTATGGAAAATCGTAACATTACTTGTGGAATTACCTCGAAATATCAGAATGACGATGGAATTAGTGAAATCGAAAGTAGATCCACAAGTTTCCAGGGAAAATTGTTGTTGTTTGACAAGTCTTCGTGAGTACTGAAATTGGATCTTGACGCCCAACGTGGGGCTGGGCGTTTGATGAATAAATCAACTTCAATTCCACGCTTATTTGCGCGTGCAGTTGCAACAATGTACCATTTTATTGACAAAACTATCAAAAACACGCCCAACAATAGAAATTTATCAATTGAACCTATCTGACATAACGAGTGAACAGACCCGATACAGCCGCTTGATAATCGGAGCTAAAATTACGTTTGGTCGGTGTATGTCTGATTCGATTTGGATCAATTCAACTGTTTCAACTCTTTTATTTCGAGTAGATTATGATACAATATTTTTTTCCATATCCCCACATCCATCAACACCACTATATTGACATCGAACTTACATGAATAAAATGTAGAATCATGGCTCAAGCACCAATTGTTCGTCAAAAAAAATCGATTGAATAAATCAGGCTGTAATCATATTTCCACTCTATTTAATACATAGTACCTTATAATTCATATGTGATCTCCGTTTTTGCCGCCCAACGTGGGTAACTCATTGTTTTCAACCTTACACTTATCCCTGATTCTGTTTTGCTTTGAAAATAGGACCAAACATCTCCAATATACAAACATTGAAACTTTCCACGATCATGACTGTCCAGCTAAAAATAGCCCGAAGACAGCTCAAATGGTCCGCTTCTAATAACACAAACGATAGAGTATGTCGATTTATTTACTTTCAATGTTGCTCAAGGGATTTCGGGAGAAGCAATCTGTATAAAAATACATTTGGATTAACTGGCTGTAAAGTTTCCAAGGCTTAAAAGTCCCAGGACGGAAGAGAATTGAATTCTAAGGAAACTGATTGCGACAATTGTGTGCCATCTGGATTGACTTTGAAGGATTTTACTTTAATCGTGAATAGATTTCCCCAACCGCTGAAAACACCATGGACCTATTTGGCTCAGCATGGAAGCTCAAAAAGTTAGTTTAGCATTCAAGACTTTGAGGCATCTGGAGTTTAAAGAATTTTCTATGATTGAAGCTCACAATCTTGATATTTTTTTATTTTCACAGCAAATTATCACCCATTTTGTTCAGACGAGACTAGATGGTAAAAGGCAGTATTGATTAAAATTCTTATTCCTTTATTTATGTTCACATTTTTATTTCATAAGTCAAAAATATTATACTGCAAAAATGAGTATAATGAACGTTAACCATGTGGTCTGTTGTTCTCCTATTTTCCTGATTTCGAACAATAAATAGATTTTTTTGATCTCCATTTTCCAAAGGTCTTAGTCAGAGGTCAATAAATTTCTGATGTGCTCTCTGGACGCAACAAAAACATCACAGAACGCCTGAAATACTTTCTGCACACTTGATTTCATTATATGTATTGGAAAATATATTAAAATAAAGATGACAATCGTACTCTCTTGAGTTGTGAATTTTTTTGACCCTCATATTTCATAGGTGTCAGTCAGGGGTCAATTAATGTTTAGATGTGCTCTCCAGACGCAACAAAAGATCAAAGAACGCCTGAAATACTGTCTCTACTCTCTGAAGGCTACTAAATAGGTACTAAAAACAAATCCAGAGGGTGGCGCCCGAATTATGGTAAATACTATCCGCGTCATAGCTTGAGATATGTTACTATGTTTTGGTTTTACACAATTGGGGATCATGATTTCAAAATCACATTTTCCTTTGAATATTTTCAAAAATATGTAGGAGAGTGTACTGTGTCTTGATTAATTGAATTTTTTAAACCTGCTCGAATACACATACATCCATAAATTTTCACCAAAATTTGGCAAAAAGGGTTCTTGTTTTGATTCGTGCGAAACATATTCAATGAGATGTGATCAAAAAAAAAATGAGAGCATTTTGACTATAGATTGAAAGTTGTTATAATAAAGATGATAATCGTACTTTCTTGAGTTGTGAGAAGTGTCATAGTCTTCACTGCTTGAAATGACGATGTTCAATGAACATTTTTTTGATTGGTGATAAATAGACATACATTTTATAATACTAGAAACAACTTTATCGAGCGTCTGAACAAAGCAACTCGGCTGCCAGATCTTGTCCTGATCATTTCACAATTGATCGAATCGTCGGGAAACAAAAAGTTAATGAGTAGATTGTTGATGATGTTTGATTCTAGTTCTCCCTGTAGCACCGACAGACCAGAAAGAGTTTCTACGTTGAAGCGAACACTCAAATAACTCCTTAACCTCATGCATCAACATCACAAAAACATCCACTCAATCCCATTACTTTTGTTCTGAAAAAAACAAACTTGGTCAACCATTAACCATCACCATCAGTCTCTATAGCTGGAACTTGACACATCCAATCGACTTCTCAGAAAGCTCGATGAACCTTAATTCCATCACAATCTTGTGCTCCATAAATAGATAATTTATAAGCTAGGGTCGAGCAATAACTTATCGAAATTGGTAACATGGGGGCTATATTTCCTTATCACAGGATATTATAGGGAATTTGAGATAAATGGTGCTGTCAAATTTAAGCCAATCTAAAATGGAAAAAAAATTAGTCCTTGACGAACACTTAAACCCAATACACTTTTTCCAGTAACAACATTGGATTTCCACCAGAAACCATTTCACGCTAGGAAATTAGATCGGAGCCGGAAAAGCTCCATCTTATCCCTTTCCAAGCAAAATAGTTTAAAGGTTTAAAGCGTGAAAAAAAATTGTACAAATCAGCTTTTCTCCATTATCGATAAATCCCACACCATCAGAGGTAAGGCAAGATAAATTCTCCATTGCACAATCAATTCTGTTAATTTATCACGTCCATCATGCCGATAGAATGTGATAATCGAATCACTCACGAGTAATTCAACGTCAGTTGAAGCGTTTGATGGTTGCCTGGAAATCGTATTTAACCATCCGAGTGAGAATGTCGGATATAATAGAATGGGTTAATCAATGCTTATCACAAAAATGTATGATTCTCAGCATTTACATAAGTCATATTTAACATGGAACGCTTAGAAACATAAATCAATCATCGATCACCAAAACATCTCCCACTCTTGGTCATTGCCCTAGCTCAATTTCCGCTCTGTTTTTGGTTATAAATTTTAGTAACCATCTCATAACTACGGATTTATCAACATATATGGAGAATCCTCAAGCTTTACTTCTGATGCAGTCCTTGAAGGGTTCAAGGACTCATTTAAATCCAATAAAACATCCGCAATTTCTCTATAAATAGCTGATCAAACCCTACACCCACGATATCGCATTATTACGTTATTGAGATGCAATTTGCCAGAAATTCGGACGTATTGACGTTATTATTACGGAATTTGTGGAAGAGGATTACCATGGAATCGGGTTTTATCACTTTTTTAGCGAGCTCAACTGGGACTATGTTTATGAGGCTCCATTTTCGGCATAATTTTATAGATTTCGAGCTCTTGTTCTGTTAATCCACTCTAGAGAGTACAAAATGATAACGTGTGTATCATAACCCATAAGATTATGGAATTCAACCGCTGATGATTTATCAAATTACAACATGTTGCGGTTAGCACATTGTTCACTATAATAGCTATGCAAAAGATAAACTGAGTCCTTGGTCCGCATGTAAATTACTAAGCAATGACTTCAATGGAATACATTGACTTGTGCTCAGACGACATTTATGGTTCAATTCAATAAAGATTTCCAAGTCTTGTTTATTGGATGTAAAACATAACGAGATAGGGACTCGGGTTGTGTACAATGACAATAAGTGCCCAATTTGTTGATACGGATTTTGATATGAGTTTCTATTGATTTTGTCTAAGACGACCCTCTATATCAACAAATAGACACTCTCCATTCTACATTTCCATCAGCACAAATATCTCTTGTTGACTCCTTCTTCGTTCCCTCTATCAGCTTAATTTGAAACTTTGACAAGTTCTTGAAAGGGAAGATTATTAAATTTTCATAATTATTGAAGCCATTAGTTATTGTTCAATTGCTCTCCCATCAACATTCTACTCACATTCATTGTTTTCCTCTTTGGATCACCCTGACAAATCCTCTTTTGCGATAATATCATCTCCTGTCTTGCCTGGCTCTCTTTCTCTCCTAAAATTCAATAATTCTCAAGAAGGGACTAGTTCTCTTCTATTTATTGTTTATATGTATTGAGCTTCACCTTTCTGCTTCTGCTATGGGAACTCTGTTTTCTCTTATAACTCCGCTTGACTGGCTTCTCACTCTCCCTCTTCTCCAACAGCTTTCTTGTCTTCATCAGAATTGTTTTTGTATTGACCTGATTGGAGGCTATCAGTTATTTGTTTTGAAGTGAATAAGTTTATTTCAAGAAACTTGAGCATTGAATGAATTATCGAAGCGTGTTCATGTGGTTGAAAAATAATATTTTTCCGTACCTCGAGCGCCACCCTCTGGATCTACCACAGTGGAGATGTTATTCTAAATGGAGGTCATGTAATAAAGTCTCCAGAATAATAAATTTGATGCGTACGAAGCAGTGACGTCTTGTGGTCGATTATTTTGGGAAATCAAACATCAGGGTTGGCAACATTTTTTTTTTAAAACGGGATTATCCCTTGATGGCTGAAGGCCGTATTTTTTCGATTTTGTCCATGGCACTGATCAAAAACCATAACAAGTCGGACGACTCCTTGGAAAATAAAAGACACACAAAACAGTAAAATAAGTTCAACACTTCCCAACCACATATTCAGCAAGCTGAATCGTACATACTCTTGAAGAACCTCTTAATTTTTGTGTTTACTGGTTTGTCGTATAATAAGTTCAAGCACTGGGCGGCCACTTTTCTTGAATTCCATTGTTTTTGCAATGTTAAGTCCGTTAGCATTTCTTAGTTGATCAACTTTCTGCACAACCAATATTTCATTCTTTATAAAATTAAACTTGACTGACTAAGACAGCTCATGACTCAAAATCTCTCGGAAAAACCCAAAATTGATAATTAAAACTTACCGCATAAAAAAATATCGTAAATATAGGTAATGCGCTTCGCAATCAGCGTATCCGTCACTTCGCGTATCCGTTTTGTCGAAAGGATTGTTGGCGGCGATATGTATTGAATTCAAGCCGTGGCTGATGACCCAAGACTTCGTTTGATTTTCCAATTCACGTAGACGTTCGGCTACGAATAATAATATAAGGTGCGATTCAGAAATTAATTTGATATAATTGTGGAACAATTCAAGGGGATGATACTATTTATTTTTCGAAAAATGTTTGGGAGGTCTTTGACCAAATCAAATGGAAGAGCTGCCCTTGGTTCGAAGTTGGAAACAAAAATGACCAGAAAGTTGTGACGTTAAGCGCTTTGGGCGCAAGGGTGTTGACGTGGTATGATCATATTTTCTTTATCTCGAGCGCCACCCTTGGGATTTTTACCACACTGGACATCATATTACAGACGAAGGCACTGTAATAAACTCCTCAAAATAATTTGAACATTGAAAGGTGATAGAATGATGCGTACGCAGTTGGGAAGAAAATTGATGAAAAATATCCATATAAGAGGTTCTTTGAAAGCGGTCAAAGTTTTGAAATAACATACGAAATGCGGATAGCAGTGTGATGCCACCCTGAGACTTTCCGGATTCAATTTTCTACGGAGATGAGGAAAATCGTTGATCTTTACAAAACTAAGGCGCCTTCCCCCCTTCGTTCACTGTTTCCAAGATGTCCGCTCTAAAATGGACGACTGAATTTCTGAATAAAAACACGGGTGTTGATAGAGAATAAATCAAACAGTTTATTTGTCCCAAGTCCTCAATGACAGTCGGCAGGTTCTCAACCAGTGAATAAAATAAAAATAACGTGGAAAAAATATTAGAAAAATCATTCAAACTCCCCTGGCGGAAATTCAAAATAGCAGCTGATAAAACGGAATTCAACATCAGTGAAATATTAGTGAATAAAACGTCGTAGCGACCGATTTTACGGCAGTATTTCAACGACGCGACGTAGAGGAAAAATGATACAGAAAAAACCGACGCGACGGGGTCAGTTTGCGTCCTGACACGATAAGACGACAGAGGTACGGGAGAGAAAATCAACTGACGCGAACCATCTTTGGCGAGCAATTGCTGATTTCCTCGGTCCAGATCAAACTGGCTAAGCTAGGCCTCGATATATTCAGAAGTGGGAAACTTGGTTCTGTTGAATTGCGCACAATCACTGGAAAAAATAAAATAGTTGCTTTGATTTTGATTGCTGGAAAACCAAGTTTGATGGTTTTGGTCACAATCACTGTCAATTATTATTTTTTACACGGCAAACACTAGTCTTTCGACATATAAATAAATAAATTTTGGAAAAAAGTCAATTAATCGATTGAAGACTGGAAAAAGAACCATAAAACTTTGAAACAGCGGGAAAATATATAGGAGAATCAGTTCGATAAGCAGAAAATGGAAACGGAGATGGACGGAAACGGCGCGGTGTTCTGGATTGAAACCGGTGCAACTCCAGAAGATTCTGAAGAATAAACCATACTCACCTGCTTATGTTCCGTTCTACTGATTTTTTCGGCAATAAGAAAAAGAGATCAGAGTAACTTCTGAGACTAGTAACCCTATCTTTGACGTGAGTTGGCGGTCTCTAAAATAGTCACTGAAATCCGGTAACGGAAGGAAACATCGTCGTATTGTACCATACTGTTTTCACGTAGAATAAATCATTCCAGGGTAGACCCTCACTTTTTTGTGAAGAGCGTTATATTATGGTCTTTGCTCACAATGGCAAGACATTTTATTGCATAATATTCTCACTAGATAATATTTCCAATTTTTCTGATTTTATTCATATTGATTCCAGTTACCAGATGCTATTTTTGGTGCTAGCTTACCTGGTTCCCATGACTCTAATGTCGCTGTGCTATACAATCATGGGCAAAGTACTGTGGGGCTCAAAATCTATCGGAGAAATGACAGAACGACAGCTTGATTCCATCAAATCAAAACGAAAAGTGAGTTCTTGATTTTTTTTTTATCGATAGCATTATTCGGATGACTGACATGGTGCAGCACATTCCAATTATGATCATACGTGTATTGGATTTGTTATCAGTTTCAAAACAATAATTGGGCTAACAGGCAAATAATTCAGCGATAATTGCGACAGCAAGCTCGTTACACAATTGAATGATTTTGCATGTTGACTGTACAGTGATAGTGTAAATAAAATGATGAATTTACGAAATACTGATCAATTGGATTTCACATGCTATCAGCAAACTCAAATTTTTTTGGAGTGTTGAAGAAAAAACATCCAACTTATTAGCTGGGTCAGACTAGATTTTTAGAATGTCGTATTGTTGTATAAGTCAAATATTCCGCATCCCTTAACATTAACCATCTCCTAAGGTCCGGTTGAGGATGAACCCAATTAGAGACCCTTGTCTGATGATAAATTACCTGTAAAATAATGTGGCTTTGAGATCTAGTTCAGCTTGGTTTGCAAAGGAAGAAGTGTGTATCATTATCTCACAAATTATGAAATCAATGAAAATTTCCAATGAATGTTTGAAAAATTATCTTATCTATGAATCCTTGAAAAGCCAAATCAAAAGAAATAAAAAAATGCAATTCTGATGAACATGAATTATTCATTATGAGAACAAAGTGCAGTGAATTTGAGCCCTCTTTAGCGCGCTTGTAAAAAACTCCATCAATTCCATAAGCAGATTGAAAATTGGAATTGATTTTATCCACCAATTTGATGGAGCTTCTCATATCGTATGAAAAAAATGATTTTCGGTAATTTCCAAAAATAAAACCCTTGGATGGGTGTTTAGTTACGGATTTATGGTCGGATTAAATTCAGGAAAATGTTTTCGTCTGATCGATACCTCCATACACTTGAACGTAAATAATTTTTTCACGAGAACATTAGATATGGATTTTCTCTCGATGCAATATAATTCTCTTTAGCACAAAATTCATGAAATTGTGCCGCTGTGCCACTTTAAAATATGGATGTATTGGAAATGGGACTTGTGTTCGTGCGAATGTGCGATTTTCCATTTAGAACGAATGCTATTATCAGAATCCTTTTTTTTTTAAATAAAGAAAAAGAGAGAGATCGGATTAAGCAGGAACTAGGGAATTTTTCTGGTTTGGCATAATCCGTTTGATCTCGTCCAAATTTGTGTGGGTAAGTGAAAGTGGGCAGTGCTGATTCGCTTGGGTACTTTCCTATTCGGGTGAGTTTGTTTTGGTTCTACGAGCTTCGTCCGAAAGCATTGAGAATTGGTTTGACATTGACTGATCTCATGTAGATTCTTTCTCAGACTTGGTTAGAGCTCGTTCAGCCCAATTTGAAGAAGAGAGAAACTAAAGGGACAGCCTTTAAATCATTGACCTCATAATCTATTATCGCGATTTGGTTAGGTAAACTTAGAAGATTTATCTTGCAAAAAAATTCCGACGAAATAACAAGACCATACTGCTGGATAATCCGCATTTATGCAACGGCACATTTGTTTCGCGAATGGTCGAGACACAAACTGTAAAAGGCAATAACGGTGAGAAATTTCCATCCGCTTGTATTCATGAGAGTATTGAAATTCTATTGTGTATTGTGTATTAGGGCAAATGGGAAGGGACGGAAGCAGATGCTTGGAATGAGTTATTCTTTGCGGTTTAATATTCAGTTGAAGTAGGTGCCGGAGTGCCGTTCTCCATCCAGACAATCTAATTTGTGTATTTGGCTATCATTTTTCAATCAGTTTTTCTGGACAGCAATCAAAACGTATGTACAGGGTGCGGCAGGAAAACTTGCTGATTTGAAAGGTCGATAAAAAAAAAAGTATTTCACATATCGATTTAATTTTTTCTCTATCGTATTGTACACACTCTGAATTTTTGTTTCAAGTGGTTTTGATAATGTCATCGAACAAATGGGCGCTCAATTTCGTGATACATTGATTCACTCGCTTTATGTTTTTTTTTTCGGGGCAAATCGACGGAAATGTCCTTCAAATATCGAAAGATCCCTGATTCGGCATTGTTAACCATGGATCTGAGAAATTCTCGATGACGAACGCACACTACTCTTTTGTCCAACGCATGACAACTGACTTGAGCATGGACAAAACTTCATGTCCTTCTCTTTTAAATGGGACCCCTCCACCCTTTTCTGACCACGCTAAGCTCATTTGCGCCCAATTCAAATCAGCAAGTTTTCCTGTCAAACCCTGTTTAAGAAAAAGGTCAAATCTGGATGCCGCAATACATTCCGCGATCCAAAAAGACAAGAATAAAAACAAACTAACCTCAGCCGATCAAGTATACCTGGAAAATATGCAAGTCGAATATCAAGACATTCTTTCCAAATCAACAATAAGTACAAAACATATTTGAAAAAAATATATCACTTGTATGCTAATTTATTCACACACACTGTAGCAAAGTTACATTTTCCGTTTCTATAATCAATCACTTCACCTTAACTAGGTTATTTTTCTATTAATCCCGTATTTCATTTAAAATATCGTTTTTTATACGCCGCGTCAAAATTAACTATTTAATCACTGCCCGGAGCATCCTTCCAACTGTGGACGACGTCGCAAATTGGCGCCCGAGCAGGGTCCTCAATTCACTTTAATTTCCCATTTTTTAGATGAGGAACCTCCATTTTCCGTGTTACGTCAATTTACTTATTTGCCATCAGATCCGACGTCCAAAAACAAAAGTCCACGAGTAGGGACCCCGTTTTCCATTTTCTTTGAATCAAGAGAAGTTTTCTCTCTGTTCTCTTTGCGGCTCAAGGTTCCGCATTTTTTTAAATTCTTTGCAAATGTGCGTTTTCTTCCAGATCAGGTACTGATTGACCATCAGCAGGCCCTTGCTCATCTATTTCTCTTTTTGCTGAATCACATTTTTTTTCTACGTGATTGCGTTCGAGGAGGAAATCCGAGGACTTATCATCCCAATCCCAAGCAAGTGTATCCGTTGTGTTTAATTTCAAATTTCCTTTTCCCAACAGTTTTTGATATTTTTCCAGTTTAAGCACAGCTTAGGAAAATTCCTCATGGTTTTTGCATTCTTTTTTTGTAAATGAACACTTCCCGTTACCTCTGAATCATTTTCTTGTTTTTATTCAATCAATTCACGTTTTCCCGTAACTCGGTTATTTTTTATCAAAAGATTTAAAATATCGTTTTCCGTACGTCACATCAAAATTCACTGTTATACAATGCCCGGAACATCAGACATCAGAGTTCTATGAAACAATAAGATGATCATCGTCAGTGGCGGCTCGTGATTCGTAAGTATGAATGTGCACTAACAAAGAAAAAATTCGGGAAAAGATACGACGCATTTACCATCTCATTTGAGTAATGAGTGATTGGTTTAAGGTTTGTGACCCAACATAATTGAGATCCAGAATAAAACGCAGCTAACCAATTTAGAGAGTCGGTGTATTTTCCACTTCAGCAACAAAAAATCATGTATATTATTGTTCCGTGAAAACAAAAATCCATTATCACCTACCGTGATGGAAAAAGTATTTTTGTATAACCTACACGTGAAGTCCACTTTTCAATGCATGCAAAGCAGGCGGAAAGTCGCTGATTTTGGCAGCCGGGCCTAAAAGTACTTTCGCACTCGCGGACGCAAAAGTAGGTCGCTTAGCAACGACTCCTTGGATCCCAACGCCTCTGAATCTAAAAACCATGTGACAGTCTAGCATACTTGAAGAAACTAATCACGTGACAATCTCGGTGATAATGAATCCGCACCACAAAAGAAAACGGGAACACACCTATCGTAACCAAGATTGACAGTTGTCACTAAACTTGTCAGTTGTCTGAATTGTCAGCAGTGTAGTGCAGTGTATCGATTATTTATTTTTGATTTTCATAATTATTCTTTTTCAAATTATTACAAACTGGTTGTACAAAAAGCACTGTTTGCACCACGGACGAAAGATGATTTTGACTTGGCTAATATCTGCCCTCGCTTTGCTCATGCTGCTACTTATACCTTTGTCAAAATCATCTACTTTCCACCCTTGATACGAAATGTACTATTATGTTAATGGGAACATTCGTCTAGGCCATTTTTTGTTTTTGAGAACGGTACGTCTGAATGAAACGGAATGGGTGCTTGAGGAATTTTTTCTGCTCCGTGTGCTCGGTATGTTAACCTTGTTTCTACAGTGGTACGTACCATAATCTCTCCTACGTCGTCGGATATTTTATATTACTCATCTTCTAGTGCTATTTTAGGTCACTGGAAACCAACTAAATTATTCCTAATCGAATACTGTATGATCCTTGACCTGAAAATATCGCAAGATGCCAACGTATTACGATAAGAGCCTTAAAAGAAAATACACCATCCGCGGACTCTTTGTCCTGAAAATCATCCGATAAGAGTAAAATGTGTGTTTCGGGCCTGCTTTTCTGCGATAAATTATCATTTTCCCACTATGATCTCATTACTTGTGCTAGAGTGCTCCTTTCTATTACAGGTCGTCAAAATGTTCATCCTGGTGGTCTTCATATTTGGCCTCTGCTGGCTGCCCTACCACAGCTACTTCATCTATGTCTACTACGACACCAGCGTCATCTACAGTAAATACACTCAGCACGTCTACTTGGGTTTCTATTGGTTAGCTATGTCCAACGCCATGGTCAATCCTCTGATTTATTACTGGATGAACGCTCGGTAAGTGGAGACAAATTTAATTTAATCTTGACGCAGATAAAAAGTGTTGACCAAACTGAGAGTTCAATCAATAAAGTTGAAAAATCCGAAAAAGTTTACTTTGCCGCTTGGCGCTAAAGCAGTTTCGGAAGGAAGTTTGCAACTTCTTATAATGGAACAAGTTTTGCAATACTTCATGGTTAGATTCTTGATTGGTAGTTGATTTTAATTTATTTCCTTTTTTTTATTAAATTAAAACTTGTGGTGTGATTCAATTAGAATTCGATTAAATGTTTTTCATAACTTAGGAATTTATGATATCCACTTATTTCTAAATATTGATAACTGCATAGACTTTGTATTGAGGATGGATTGTGGGTGTCCAAGGGTTAACAAATAGTTGCTACTCTTTCACCTTGACTTGCGGATATTTGATAAAGCCAGACAGAGGACTCGTGGGGTAGTCAGTCCCTTCAATAGAGGCCTATTGGAAATGTTTGGAACATTTTTTACCGACCCTTTAATCATTTTTACAATCTTGTCTTCCTAGAGTAAACGATGTCTGCTCAGAATAACACTCTAAGCCTATCAAAAGCCACAAACCTCAGTAATTTCATTGACAGATTGTACAAATGGCTACTAAGTTCCTGAAACTTATGAACCACACGAACAATTTCGAAAGAATAACACATAACAGTTCTCGAAGTTTCCAGAATAAATACCTCACTTGATAGCTTGGGTTTCGTAAACATTTCATACGAGAAAGTTTGTTATGTTTTATTAAAAAAAACAATATTCAAGGGGATTTTGTAACAATCTAATAAAACGTCAATCATACTCTTATAAGTTATGCATAAGCTTATTATAGTTTAAGCCGCTGTTAAATAAATTGTTGGCCCACAAAAATAGGTTAATGTGTTTAAAGAAGGAACTTCAGGTCGTAAAACTACAACACGAGGAAATGTTGGTTTTATTATTTACTGCAAATACGGTTGTTTCAAGAAAAGTTGCCGTAATGCAGCTGTTTGTAACAAAATTTGATTATTTTCTCCTTTCCACTTACACTATATACTTTGCCCCAGATGATCCTTGATTTTCAATCAAGTCGAAATCTTTTCTCCATCCTGCTCTGGTATGCAATGAAATTCAGCTCTATTTTCCGATAGAAACACAGAAAAGCATTTTTTATGCATTTTTGCACATTGTGTGCATCACAATGGACTTCGATTGTGCGATATGAATTTTGAAAGGAACAGCACAATAGTGCCAAGCGGATGATAATATTGTTGGAATTTCGAATAATAATCGGATCGGACGGTTGGAATTTCAAATTGACCATCTAGTCCAGTGTCCAAGCTTGAAATATTTTTGTTGAATGTGATTCAGAAGGGTTGCAAGATGAATTTTGTTGACACTAGAAAGATGCTGCTTCAATATTCTGATGTATGACCTCCTTCACATAACTTTAGAATGTATGATAGGCATCTGTTTATTGGAAATTTGATCAAAACATTTAAGGGTCTTCTTGGAAAATTGATATTTTCACTCAATCCCCGAATACAGTCTGAATTAAAGTAAATAATTTAAATCTGGGTTAACTTTAGTTATTTCTGGTTAGGTTGGATTAATTTGAGTTAATTTGGTTCAGTTTGGAGTACTTTGGGTCAGAGTTGGTTAGAGGTATTTTGAGATGATTAAGGTTAAAATAGATAAATTATGGTTAATAAGCTTTATTTCGTATTAGCTTGGAACACTTTTTTGGTGATTTTGAGTTCATGTGGATCCGTTGATTACCTTTGATGAAAATAGGATTGTTAAAGTTGAAAGTTGAGGTAAATTCTGGTTATTCCAGGGTGAGTTGAGTTAATTTGGTTTGGTTGCTTATTTTTTAGGTCCAAGTTGGGTCAGTTTAGGTTGGCTAAAATGAGTTCTGGTTTAGATTGGATCAGTTTGACTTGATTTTCATCGGTATGGATTAATTTTGGATAGTTGAATCTATTTTGGCTTAGCATGGGTCACTCTTGGTGAGTTTTGGTTAGTTTTAGTTAGCTTGGATCAATATTGCTTCGTTTAAGTTATCTTCAGTTATTCCAGATTGAACGGATGAATTTTAGTAAATCTGGTTTAGTCTCAAGAACTTTGGGTCTGAGTTTGGTTTGTTTTAGTTTGGGTTTGTTTAAGTTGATTTTGACTGGCATGGATTGATTTCAATTAATTTTGGGTTATTTCCTTTACTTTCGGTTTGTTTGGGTTGGTTAAATTGTTTTGTTCAAGTTGTTTTTTGAATCAGGGTTAGTTTCAGCTATTTGGTGTTAGTTCAGATAAATTTTAGATGATTTAGGTGTTCATGAGTCTATTTTTGTTAGTTTTCTCCATTTAGGATGAGATGATTATGTTTGTATTGGTGCTGTTAGGCAATAATTTCAGTCGTTTGAGGGTAATTTCCAGTTCATAAAGGTTAGTTTGGGTTGATCCAGATAAGTTTCAGTTTTTTGGTTGATTTGGGTATGATTGAGCTGTTTCCTGAAAAATATCCTTTTATGAGGTTTTTTGAGGCTATAGGTGGCGTTGTGTTAAGGTCATCGTGCAAATTTAATGTAAAATCAAAAGCAAAAAAGATCAATCAATAAGTGAAGAAATGCTGAGACCAAAATTTATGGAAATTTTTTCAAAAAAGTGATGAAAGAAAATGGAAGTGGAGAAAGAAACAAGAAAAGTTCAGACAAAATTGATAAAAAAAAATTGATGAACAAGAGTAGAAAGCCTATTGAAACAGAGTGAAAAAACGGCGGAAAATCGGTCGGTAGATGAAAATGAAAAATGGATCAGAAAAGCAGAAAAGTTTAAATTGCAAAACCACTTAGCACAGGCATAATTGGAATAGAATCAATTGAAAAAATATGGATAAAATGTGATGGAGAAATAATGGCGGTAGACTCATATTACTCAAAATTAAAATGAAAACAATAAGTGACAAAAAAGAGAAATAACCACACAAGTCGTGATCTAAGAAGCAAAGTGAGGGTGAAAAACCGAATAAGCTTACAAATAAAGTTGATGAAATTGAAAAGAATAACCCAAAAGTAGAAGAGCTCATGAAAGAAACAAACTGGAAAAATCACAATGCGTAAAGGAGCAGTATTTTTACAGCTTTCAAGGAAATATTTTTTCAAACTTTGACTGTCCATTCAAATAATGTCTTTCTATTTTGTCTAGAGTCTCATAAGTTCATCATAATTGCCAAATGAAGAAATGAGTATCATATTTTTTAGAGTTATGAAAAAAGTTGAGCATAACATAACATGTTGTTAGTGTATACATTACCCAATCCAAAAAGATTTTCCGCAAGACACGAGATGTTTTGTGAAATAATGAGAGAGAAAACCATTCTACGAACATAACCTTGATTTAACAGATTTTTTTTGGTATTTCGACACACCCTATCGAAAAAAAAACAGCCTGAAAAGAAGTCTATTGGTAAACAATTGAACCTATCAATATCAAACGTTTTGGAAGCGAATCTGCTTCCGTCGTCAGTGGAACCTAAAAAAAAAAACAATTAATTCAAAGTAAAATGCTTTTTGTGTTTTTTGCACAAGATCTCACTTTTACTGACATTGAAGTGTTTGGTGTTGATTGTTCAACTTTATGTATGTCCAGTATTTATATTTCACTTTTTTGGGCCATGTTCAATTTCTCAATAAAGGTAACCATGTATAACTTAGATTTACAGAGCAAGTTGCTACACATTCGTTAGAATTCAACATAATATATGCACTTTCTTCAAGTTAACGTTTTTTAGAACATGGCTCTTTTGCTAAGATTTTTGAATTATCCCAATTTATGTAATGATTATTATCAAATGCATGTTGGCAAATTCCCGATCTATGAAATTCTCTTTTTTTTTCATGTATGATTTATGTTCTTCAATTCTCTTTTTTTCAGATTAAGATACCTATTTGTGTGGATTGGTTTTCTGTAAATTTTGGTGTTGAGATTTTGAAAATCTCTCCTATCTGTACATCTAAAAAAGGAATTTCATTATTTTTTTTCTCTATTTTTTCTCATAAACTGAAAGGTTTTTTGTCAAACATATACTATACGGACCATTTTCAAAACTTATAACACACTTTGCTCTGATTTAACAAATACTAGACCTAATAATAATGATGAGTCCACTAATAATGTAATTTATAAAATTCCTCGTGAATGTCATAAATTTTATATTGGAAAGACTTCATGACCTTCAAAAAAGAGAATTGAAGAACATAAATCATACATGAAAAAAAAGGAATTTCATATACCGGTAATTTGTTAACATGCATTTGATATTAATAATCATAAAATAAATGGGGATAGTTCAAAAATCTCAGTAAAAAAGCCATGTTCCCAAAAACGTAAACTCAGAGAAAGTGCATAGATTAGGTTGAATTCTAACGAATGTGTAGCAACTTGCTGTGTAAATCTAAGAAATACATGTTTACATTTATCAAGAAATTGAACATAGCCCAAAAAAGTGAATTATAAATAGTGAACATACATAAAGTTAAACACTTGAACATTACCTTTTATAGCAAAGTGTTTTTGAAAGATAAAAGATCTTTTTTATTTTCTATGAGTGTATGTTGAAGAACAAGTGCAAAATACTGTAAACTACTCAAGATCTACATGAAAGAGCTTTCCTTTCTCAAGACAATCACATCATTTTATGACAAGATCATACTCACTCAATGCAAAGTGCCTTGTCTAACTCGATTCAAATTTCAAGTCCTCCCTTTCATTTTCTCTTACGACATCACGTAAAAACAACATAAAAGCATATTTATTAAATTATGATGAGGAACATTCTCTGTGTACTTTGTTTGAATGGAAATCATGCGTGTTGGTAAACCTTCCATCATTCCCTCAGCTTCCAGATTAACTTTGGAAATTACGGTGTAGCTTGCTGGTTTATAGCATAGTAAAAAACTCCTCTGTCATTCTGTCTAGTTTTAAATTGACTTTTTCAAGCAAATCTGTCTGGAAAGTGTTTTTACTTGGGTAGACAACAATATCGAGTTTCCATTTTCTATAATATTGATGACAAGGGTACAGCTGTGCGGCGATGGTAATTGAATATTTCTTCAACCAATATTTGCTCGTATATATTTACTTTGATCCACATTCACTTGAATATATATCTAGGTGTTGTAAACTTCCAATTATGCCAATCAGACATTTTTGTTTACAGATTCCGACAATATTTTCGAACTGCCGTATGTGGATGGCAAGCGTGTTTTGTAAAGGCATCGCAAAGTAGTCCTAAAGGAGTCATAAGGAATTCTCAGAATTCTTATACTAAGTCAGGTATGTGAGAAACTATTCTTAGATAATGCTTAACATAACAGAAATAAACGTAACTCTCATATTCTTCATGGGTATGAGCACATAATAACTCAGATTCAATTGGACAATGTGCAAAACTCCATATTAAAAGCTATACAAATTCTTATGAACACCGAAAATTTCGCATCGTTGGCAACGCAGCAGCTATCGAACGTGGAACAAACATAAATGACTCGGTTCCCAGTCCCCATAGAACGCACGTACGTCGCGATATTCTTCATTTGTTCAGCCCAATTCACTCAAGGCATCGGCCTGCCAGGAAGCGTTTCCATGGCAACCGACATAATAAGGCATCAGCTGATTCATAATTTATCACGTCTTTGGCTATTGTGTATCGTCTTATGGTAGGGAGAATGCATTCTTTATGGAAAAAGGTTGTCGCACCAGTGGTTTATTTCTGATCATAAGAAACAATATTCGTAGTTAACAGACAAAATATTCATTCATAATATAGGTATGTTTTATCTTTAATTTTTGGTGAAGTGGCACTTCACCTGATTGGAAATTTCTCCGGAATTGTGATGATTTCGTAGCAACATCGAAATCCCCAATAAAAGCCAGAATTGAAAAAACTCTGCAATTTCTTTGATAAAATCGTAATTCCGAAAAAAACTTGGATGATTCCTTGAATAAGAGGGTCAAGAGATTTCGTTGAAAACCATAGAAGGCAGAATAATTATTTCGTGACTACAATTAGCACTAAAGACTTTTATTAAAGTCATAATTCCAGGCAATCCTCTAAATTCTTGGAAAAAAGGAGTAAGTAATTCAAGAAAACGAGCAATATTCTTGCAAAAAAGTGTCTCCTAATTTCTTTGAAAAAGTCGTTATTTTGGAAAATGAATGGGGTATAAATTCCTCCACTGAACTGATAATTCCGGTTAATACCTGGAAAAATTAGGTTATCTAAAAAAAAGTCAAACATTTTATCAAAAAAATGTAACTCATTTCAAAAAGTCTAATAAACAAAAATATTACATTTTTTCGACATTTCGGGATTGATTCCACCTAGTTTGGAGTAAGTATTCGTTATTTTCTGTTGTTTTGGCTAGTTTTGGTTAGTTCGGCATGGTCTGGGTGAGTTATGGATAATTTGGTGTTGGTTTCGGTTGATTTTGGGAAAGTTCTGATCAGTTTGGGGTTAGTTAGTTTTGGCTTGTTTAAGTACAACAGACGCATTGAGGACAACTCCTGGAGGAGCACTGAACATCCTCCTTGGACTGTCAGAGCTAGGACTCTGGGTGAAGAGGAAAGCGATGGCTTCCTATAGTAGTATGGTTGCCCAGAAGACATGGAGGAACATGAGAATGGAAGTTGGCCGCACCAGAATATCATCACTTGTTTGGTGCGAGTTACCGCTTCTATTGGCCGGGTTAACACTCACGGATGGTCGTCTCAGACTCCGAAGAAGCTTTGAGGTGCACGTAACAACAAGGAAAGAGTGGCTGACCAAACCGATGAAGGCGCCTGTCAACACTTAAGTCTGGTCCACAGATGGCTTCGACTGGAGCCGGAGTGTTCAGGGCTGACAAAAACACTGGCGAAGCTTTTTCTTTTGGAAGACTAGTAACAGTCCTCCAGGTGAAAATATTCGCTATCCTAGAGGTTGCCTCCAGAGATGCAGCAAAAAGAGGAATGGAGAATAACATTGTTATCTACTCCGACAGTCAAGCGGTACTTAAAGCAATCACCAAACCAAGGATAAGCTGCCTGCTGGTCCAAGAGTCTAGGGATACGCTGCAGGTGCTGGGTGAGAACAAGAGGGTCAAACTTGTATGGGTTCCGGGACACGCAAGGACCACTGGCAAAGAGCAAGCTGACAAGTTGACCAAACGGGGATCTGCCTCGCGACTTTCAGGACCGGAACCACTTTTAGGCCTTAGTTAACAACTAACCAATGGGCGTGGGAGAGGACAGTTGAGAACTGGGACAGTAACTTATTATACAGGCAGGCCAAAGAAACGATATCAGAACCTCACAGGCCAAGGACGGCCCAATTGCTGAACAAGAGCAGGAAGGCACTGAGCACCAGCATTGGCATTCTGACAGGTCGTTACAGACTCAACAGACACCTGCACTTGTTAGTAATAAGCCCCTATTACCCCTATGCCCCCACTGCAGAAGGGCGTAGAAAACCCCCTACAACTTGCTGGGAGTTTGCGACAGGTGGGGTTGCTTGCGAAGGAAGGTCCAAGGAACAGCCACCATCCCCAGGAAAGAGTTGGGTACCTAAGCTGGGATGGTCTGCTGCTTTTTAGTTCGGGTAGTTGGGTTGGCCAAGCAGGGATGGCGAAAAAGACCACTACATCTACTCGCCGGGCTTTGTCCCCTACCTTTACCATTACCATTACCATTAGTTACGCTTGGTTTTGGTTAGTTGTGATTATTTTCGAGGTTGGTTCCATTTCTGAAGGATTTTTTTTTGTCTCATGTCTATCCTTCATCCAGGGTTCATTTTCCCAATTTGCTCTGAAGGGAGTTTTTTTTTTCTTTTTGGCAACAAAGGGGAGAGAATCCCTACCAAATTTTGAAACGAACATGAATAATGTTGAAAAAACAAAAATCATGTGACTTGCTACCCTGATCTCTGCCAATGCACTGATTGAAAAGTAAATTACTCAAATCTCCTTTTATGTGTAAAAAATATCACTGGAAATTATTGTTCGCCATTAAATATTAATAAAATTCATCTTCTCAAACCCTGTATATTAATATTTCCGGAACCTGCACATGACTACAATGTGGTCATTTTAGTCGACTTGCATCAGGCTGCGATGGTTTGTTCTAAATTTTGACTTGAACATACCAATGAAGAAATGACAATCATACTTGCCAATATTGTGAAGATAATTTCATCCTCAACATGCAACCTTCTTCATTCAAATCATCACAGCAATGAAGGTGTGGGAGATGAAAGGAAAAAGAGACAGGTTTTGGTCTTTTTAACCATCGCAAAGACCAAAATCAAAAAAAAAAAAATTCAGAGTCACGACGCTGGTATCAATCAATCCATTCGTTTTTTTTTGTGGAATGTGAGTCAACCTTTTATCGTACAAGAGAGTTGTTTATTATGTAAAGGTTTTATGCTATTCTCCATAGAGTATATGAATGCTTGTGCTGCTCGGTGTTCTTTTCCACGATAAACATCCAAACAGACGTTCAAAGATCCACTTTCCCGAATCTTCCATCATAACACCACCCTCGCGCGAATATAAATTTTGATGTTTATAGCCATCAGTAGAGTTGTAAAATGTTAACTATCCAATTACCAAAGCAGAGTTCTCTGTATGTCATGCAGAGTTCTCTGTATGTCATGCAGAGAGGTTCAGACATTTCAAAATTCTGTTCCGGTGTTGATTGTCCAATTTCCACTTGATTATAAGAAAATGGCAATCATAACCGATTGAATTGTGTGGCGCCAGGTTATCGCTTTGCCAAAAATCGATAACACTGCAGCATAAAAGTTCCAATACTCAGCATTCTTTGTCATAGAAAACTTATTAAGCTGAATAATTATCAAGGAATTCTCAGCTTCATTCTTTGATCACCCTAGCTAGTAAAAGATAAAGGATTTATTATTTTAATAGATTTTTTTCACAATTTTATAGAATATGATAAACCGTTCTTCAATCATGTATGTCACGAAATCAAACAGAAAAAATACGATGTGAACTATGACAGATTGAATGTTTGAGAACGCACATTACTCTAGTTATTCTTGTCAAAACTTCCGCATCCTAAGATAATGAGCTTGAGGCATGTAGTACCGCGACTATCGCTCTCATCCCTACTTCCAGTCGTAATCGTCGTTTTACCACTTGGGGGGGGCAAGAAAAGATATATGGAAACTCCTCTTCAAGCACTTCAAAGACGGTTCTCATATTTGTATGGTCTTTGAGCGTCTCCGGAAACATCTTGTGATAGTCCAGATCTGTATCGTGTCTACATTCTTGCCCTCAAACACTATTGGGGATACTCTTTTCGTGGCCTCAGAGTAGAAGAGCCACAGGAGTGCTCATTGGGACTTCAACCTACATTCCTGTGACCTCGCAAATGAGTTATTGTAGAAGGAGGTGCCCATTTCTCCGTGATTTGCCACTATCCACAGATATGTCGACGTCATCCTTCCTATCCTCTTTCCATTTGACGTCTTCATGGGCGTCCACCTTCATGCTTGTGGAATGTTTCTTTCTCTTCACTGAGGAGGTGTCGTCGCGGAGCGCTTTGTAGATCACCTTTCTCTGGACCCCTTGCCTGATTTTGAGCTCGTCTGGTTTGCTCTTTTCACAGAAGGAGCCAGACGATCTCGTTTCTCTTGTCGGTCGGAAGGCTTTTCCAGTCCAGTTATTTTGAATACGATGAAGAGGATACTAAGCGATCTCCGACAGTCCCCAGCTTATTCGAATTTTAGCCTGGGACGGTTGAATTGATGCCCGTATCTTAGTCTCACAAGGAGATAAGAAGGGAACGCACAATCAATTCTACCTCCAGGACCAGAATGGGAGAACTCCTGGTTAATATCATCCTTGATTATTTCAGTCTGTGGAAAAAGGCATGATTAGCACGAAGATTGGGTCTCCTATCATCATCTGATACAAGAAACTAGCATGTGATAGGGGTGAATATTATATTTCCATTTTTATAGTCGATTACAGAGAGAACGGCGAGAGTTCGGAAAAAAGGGTACGCAAGTAGTTCTCACTTCAGGTACTCAAGATAGTGGTTGGGATTTCTCTTGACTTGTGCACGGCTCGGTGTTCTGGTCAAAACAGGTTTTTCTCGGGCCTAGTTTCCCACTTTTGAAGTGCTGCGACGCTCCCAACTTCGAGCCCTTTGATGCCACTATGATTGAATTTGAAAAAGTCCAAAGTGAGCCACTTTAACAAAAGATTCATAACTTCCTCTAACTTCATACTCTCTATAAAATTTGAGTCAGTCTTAAGATGATCCTCCAAAATCTGCAGCAGCTGCTACCTTTGAATGCTGGATAACAAATTAATCACATCAAAAGAAACCAGTAGGTAGTCTTGATAATTTTGGAGTGATATATATTCGTTAAGATCATTTTCTTTGCCAAGAGACATTTCGCAAAACGCCGGGAAATTGATGAAACTGGAAAATACTTCCAATACTTGTAATAAAAAAATACTATTTTGTTTCGATTGATTGTAGTCAACTTTTTTCTTCTACAATACAAGTACACAACATTTACATACATATTGGACACAATGAATGAATTTGAATTGATAAGGGCTGATGAGAAAAGGCTGATCATGACCAACCAAGTTATGAACATCATAAAAAAGAAAAACACTAAGTTTGTGTCAGATCAATCAGATTTGAGTTTGATTTGATTCATAGTAGATTTGGGTTATTTCAATAGGTTTGTAGCTTGCCAAGCCCAAGCTGAATTCATTTAGGCCAAGCTGGAGTCGGTTTTGATCAAGTCTAGGTTAGTTCAAGATAGATTTATATCTGTTGAGTGGAGTTTGATTCGACTAAGGCTAGGGTTTTGATTTTTTTTTGTTTGGTCCTGATTAGGTCTGAAATAAGTTCTGGTTCAAGTCTATGAAACGTTTACTCTGAAGGTTTCTCAATTTCGAATTCATATTTGTGGTTTGGTTCGACTTTGATCTTCCTGGTCCATCTATCATTAGTCTATCATTGATCATATTGAGCTTCTGATACTTCGTACATCGTACATCTTGCAACGCCGCCTTTGTTTCATGCAGCTCACGTTCGTGGCAGGCGCAAGCGAATAATCGATTTTCCTCTGTGGCGTATCGTTGACTATGGGGCCTGGCTGATGGAGCCATTTATTTGAAAGAGACCTTGTGCAACGATCTCATTAGATAACGATCATCATCATCATAATCATTAGAAAACCCTTGAAAAGATAGATATCATTAAGAACGGCTGATCGTTACTTGACAAATTATGACTAAATATACACGGTCAATGATAAATTGCCAAAAAAAATATTGCACGTATCTCTTTAAACATTTAAAAAAGTACGCAGACAGAACCCAGTCATGCTCAAAAACGAGCATGAAAGCTTGAAACATAAATAAATAGAATCTTTTAACTCGTCACAAGCAAAGAGCCCGCGTCTTAGAAATCAACAAGCGAAAGAGCCCAAGTAGCACACATTTTTTGCGCCAATATTGGAACAATGTTGAAGATATATTAGCCCAAAAACATTCACTGATATTGGCCCAGTAAAAATGTGGACATTGTGTAATATTGTTACCATAACAAATAGTAATATTACTGCAATATAGATCAACCGATGTTGGCTCTATATTTGACTATCTATATTGTTCTGACATAGTGATACTGATATTCTTGCAATGTCATCTATATATCATTGGAACAATATTTTGTTTCCTTATGTTGGCACAATATTCTATTTACTGTGTTTGCTTATACATCATACAATGAAAGTATAAATTCAATGAAAAATAAACATTCAATATATTTCAACAATCTGACAAAACGTTAACAAATAATTAAGGAACAAAATAAGTAAACCAGTCTTTTACACGCATTCAATGGATATTTATTGTCTGGTCATGACAATCTTATCGACGTTTGTTTGCCCTGGAAAAAGAATTATTATTTTCAAGTAGGGAGGTTTCTTAATAATTCAAAATTTATAATAAAACAATCAAATATTCAAATTGGGTTCAAGCCTAGGTAGTTGGGGTTAGTTTGAATTTCGCATACCTGCCCCATACAAAAAAAAAACATTATGCTAATTCGGGGTAACCTTACAAATATGTAGGTATGAAATTGATTATAGTTAAGAGCCACTTTATTTCATGATAATTGGAGGCATTCAATTTTAAGATCCCTGGTATTTATCTCCAATTATTTATCTTCAAATCTCTTGTGGGGCTCTTTGAAAAGCCATTAACAAAAGACGGTATTGCAAACTATTAATATATACAGCCATATTTTTAATTTGATATATTCAGGTTTAAATCAACTTTTTTGTTATAAATGGAAAGTCATTCAACTTACCAAACCAAGCCCCTTCACCAACTTTTTATTTTCCCCAACATACAAAGGTTATTGGAAACTCTCACGAGTGGTCTTTATACCGAAACCCGGGAAAGATAGCTCTCAGCCCAAGGCATTCAGACCAATAAATCTCTTGTCGTTTCTACTCAAAACGATGAAGAAAGTGATTGAAAGGCACATTAGGAAGACCTCCCTAATAGAGAGGCCACTACACAAAAACCAAAACGCCTATCAACCTGGTAAATCATGTGAAACTGCTCTGCATGAACTTGTACATAAAATAGAGCAACCACTGAACAACCAAGGAGTTGCCCTAGCTGCATTCCTTGATATAGAAGGAGCATTTGATCACACCTCCTTCGATTCAATGACCACCGCAATCAATCGGCGTGGAATTAAAGACACAGTTTGTAGGTGGATAAGAAACATGCTGTAAGGTAGGAGAATTCAAGCAACTATGCTTGACAAAACTGTAACTATAGAGGCAGCTAAAGGCTGCCCCCAGGGTGGAGTCTTGTCCCCTCTTCTCTGGAACCTAGTCGCAGATGAACCACTGGTAGTGTTAAACAGTAAAGGTTTCTACGCCCAAGGCTATGCCGATGACGTAGCAATACTTATCACTGGCAAACACACCAAGACAATATCAGAACTGATGCAGACAGCTCTGACAATCGTAGAAGATTGGTGCAGGAAGGTGAACCTGAAGGTCAATCCTGAGAAAACTTCCCTGGTCAGCTTAACAAGAAAGAGGAAGACAGCGGAATTATCCAAACCCATGTTCTTTGGACAAGAACTGCAGGTGGTAAGAGAAGTCAAATACCTAGGCATCATCCTGGATGACAAACTCACATGGAATTCCCACCTACAAAAAATAGTGAATCGAGGTAAAGCCACAATAATGGCAACAAAAAGAGCGATAGGAAAAAATTGGGGCATAAATCCGCGCATGGTACACTGGCTCTACTGTACCGTGGTGAGACCCACCCTTGCTTATAGCTCTGTCGTCTGGTGGCCGAAAATCGAGCAGCGACAAGCAGCCACGGAACAAAAGTTCAGAGGCTAGCATGTCTCTGTGTAACGGGAGCCATGAAAACCACTCCAACACTTGCCATAGTGGCCATCCTTAACCTACCTCCTTTAGATATCTATATCAAAATGGAAGCAAGAATGGGAGCATATAGACTCAGCAACACCGGGAACTGGAGCCACTCAAACTCCCAAGGACACACTAAGATAACCAGCACAGTCACGAACCACTTAGTAACAATGAGGAGTGATATCATGTTGAAAAATATCAACTTTAGCACGTCTCCTAAGACCAAGCTAATATGGGAAGAAGAAACGGTGAAACAACTCCGGATGGCTAATGGGGCAATATGGTACACAGACGGCTCCAAAACAAGCCGGGGAACTGGTGCCGGAATCGTAGGTGAAAGTCCAAAGTGGGAAACATGTGAACCACTCGGGATGTACGCTACAGTTTTCCAGGCAGAAGTACATGCAATAAACGTATGCGTGCAAGAAAACCTCAGGAGAGGCTACAGAGGAAGGAAAATCCTTATCCTTAGTGACAGCCAAGCCGCAATCAAAACCATCTCCTGTCGGGAAACCAAATCCAAACAAGTCATGGACTGTCAGCAAAACCTCGTCACACTGGGATTATCTAACGATGTTACTCTTGGATGAATACCAGGACACTCAGGGATAGCTGGGA
Organism: Orchestes rusci; assembly: GCA_958502075.1. Classification (NCBI taxonomy): domain Eukaryota; kingdom Metazoa; phylum Arthropoda; class Insecta; order Coleoptera; family Curculionidae; genus Orchestes; species Orchestes rusci. The sequence goes on from OY293305.1 coordinate 3,179,832, forward strand.
ACGAGCGGGCGGATCTACTAGCACGCAAAGCTGCAAACACACCACTTCTGGGTCCAGAACCTGCTATTGGTATTACAAAATCCTCTGTGAGAGGTTGGCTGAACTGTTGGTCCAAAAAACAACAGAAAGCTAGATGGTGCCAATCACCAGGTCTGAAACACAGTAAATTAATGATGGCAGACGAGATCGAATCATCATTTTCTGGAAGCCTACTGCAACTCAGCAGGAATCAGCTTAGGAAAGTAACAGGTATATTAACTGGACACTGCACTCTAAGGAAACACATGCATATCATGGGTCTTTTCAACGAGGAACCCATATCTAGGCTGTGCAACGAGGAGGAGGAAACAGCCTCCCACATTGTATTCGAATGTGAAGCGCTGGCGTACTGGAGAAGAGATAATGGGGAATTCACAACCACTCCTCAAAGGACGGACAGGGAAACAGTGGAACGAGTCATAAACGTTATTCGGGCAATGGAGCTCTTCGACTGTGTGACAGGCACAGAGAAGATACAATAAGCCCAACTAGAGGCTGCGGTGTCGGCGCCAACAGCCCAAAACTCGTAGCGCCTGTACTTCAGTGATCAGTAATCAGTAAGGTTATTGTGATTTGAAAAGGAATGTGTGGGAATAAAAAAGTAGCTTTTGACCTAAATCAAATACCTATCTGTAAAAACCTTTTCGCCATTGGGCTTATGGTAAAACAAGAAACTACAAATTATTATAAATGGAACTCCAATCTATTCAGTGAAAAAATTAACCATCCAAATGGAAATTTTCTGAATGATATAAACGAATTTTTTTTATTGATGTTTTCATGATTAGGCAATATTTTTTTTGCAGGTGCAGTAAACGTGTCTCTCAAACCCGACATTCCTGACATCTATGAAAACGGAAGATGTCATTACGCTCTGATAGCAGGAACCAATGGCATCGTTCGTGAACAGCAGCGAAGAATGAGCAATAGAATAACCCAAACCAGCTCGCTGAGAAAAGAGTCCAAGAAGACTACATATCTGTAAATTATTGTACAAACTTAGATTTTCTATTTGTGTAGAGTTTATGATGTTTCCTCGTGTTGCTTAGAGAATATTTGGCAGGCTCAATTTATCAAACACTTCTATTATCCAGTGAAATCTTTCGGTTTCTCCGCAAAACATAATGGAGTTTTTGACGGCACGAGTAAACGATAATCTGTTTATCGGAAGCAACACGCTTCGGAATTGATTGCGAAATTATCCAACTTTTCCAATTAACTTCCAATTTCTGTTGCCAGTATACAAGTTGAACTTGTTTCATCCATCAAATAAGTATTATTCTGTATATGCGTTATTCCAATTGAATTTATTTGAAATAGAGTTTATTCCCCTGTTAGTCGAACTTTATCATTTGGCATGAATAAGCTCTATGCCGTGTAATGGAGAAAGTTATTAGCCGCTGGAGAATCTGTTGCCCGGGTAATCTAATCTATAAGTTGTCTAGATTCTAGATTTTACAAAAACTGTTTTTTTTTTATTGGAATCTGCAATAAAAACTTTTGCAACCGTTCTCTAATTGTTTCTTATTATTTTTTATTGCATATCGATAACAATAGAATCTCAAATTTACTATGTTTACCTTAACCTTTTTATGTTGAATGTTATGATCAAACAAGCGATAGTTAATCTGTTTGCCTGGAAGTAATGCAGCACTCCTGCCAATAACTTTCATGCTTCCGGTTTAGATTCTAAATTTGGGCAACATAATGCTGATACACAGGTAAACAAGCGAGGTTGCAGCAAACAATTGAGTCTGCTAAATTTTGCTTTGAATTAGTAGAATTTTCTTCGTCATTATAGTAGATTCATGCAAACAGATGAATTTACTATATCAAGACAAGGGCACGTTTTATCTTGAAAACAATAATTGTAAATTGTGATAATCTAAGTTGTGAATCAACCATAAGACTAAAAACTTTGCAACAATAATGAAGTATATTTCTACCTGGAAGTGTAATAATTTGAATATATGTTATATGTTTTGAAGTGAGATTTTTGTCTGAATTTCATAAATTGCCAAGTCAATAGTCACGAATTTCACTAAAATATCGTTTTCCGTACGCCGCGCTTTAACTGTCCGGAACAGTCTTTGTAAGGTTTAAGTGAAACAATCGTTCAATAATCTTATGGAACTCATCGCATATTCCATAGTATCAAGCTCATCAGACTTTCACTTCTTTACCCCCTCTTGAAGCATCAAGTGGGGAATTGTTTAGCTGGGAGGCAGGAGTGAGAACGAAGGCGTCCAAATGATAAACCTCGTTTCAATCGTCAGAATTTAAACTGAAATACCACGTGGTATGAAATAAACTGTTCATATTTTCCAAAATTCTTGTAAATGTGAAAATCCCAGAAAGCGTCACAAATTGGCGCCCGAGCAGGGACCATACACGTTTCCTTCACTGTCGAATCAATTTCCCAGTTTTCTCCATCCCATTGAGTCTCCTGAGACCCTTTTTTTTTCTGGAGTGCAGAACGTCACCAGAGATACTGAACTGTTTCTTGAAATTTGCTTTCCTGCCGTACCACATTTCGTTAACTTTGTAGTTTGTTTCATCACTATATGTTCAGGGCACTTGCTGGGAAGAATAAAAAAGGTACCATGAATCTTCGGAAGCGCCGTCTGTTGGAGTTGCACCAATGTTTCCCTTCAGAGACCCGCGCCGTTTCCGTCCCTTTTCTCATCCCGTCCACACTTTCCACTGTTCGTGGAATTTCATCATATAAAAGCTTCGTAAGATTCTATGATCACAAACGAATAACGGTTTGTTTCCCATCAACTCTTCAATCTGAAAGCCAGCAAATCTAAGGAACAAAAACTAGTTTTTTTTTATGTCAATGTCCCATCAGTCTTTTTCTCTGCGCCTAGATAGGTCTTTCTGCTGTTTTTGGTCAACCTGGTATGCTCGTGCGCTCTCTACCACATAGATCCGGAGAGTGGCGCTCGAGTTTTTTTAAATATAATTCTCTAGTTACCGTTAAAATAATAATCATAGTGACGCTGTTGACAAGATGCGGTGCTGCCAAGTCTTTGTCAAACACGAGAAATGAAAATGAACCATCAGAAATTCCAGTTATTAATAACTCCGTCACTTGTGATTAAAACATATTAAGACGTCGAAAAGCAAGCTTCAGCATGCGCGCGTTCAGTTGCAGAGAATATTATTCATTTAGCCAAAATACCTTGCACATGTCTAAAACAAAAAACAATTTGATGGAGCATATTTTGACGCATGCGGTGGTGCAAGATTTCCCGAGTTATTTGAAAAAACTGAGAATGTGCGGATAAGTGAAATAATAAATGTCGCTCAGAGTTCAACTGTGGTTCGGATGAGCTATTCCTTCACTTCTGAACTCTAACCCATGAAAAATCAACTTGAAAAAGTCAAGGCACAACAAAAACCAACTCTAGCACTAATAAACCAAAATCAACCTAGTCATTTAATATATTGACAAACAAAATCGAAATGATCACCTCATAAACAGATAAACTCATTTCAAGACAATATTATATAACCTGATGTCAAGTTGAAGGTTATTCAATTCGTCAGTATCATGACGCCTTGATAAATGAAAAATCAAAATTTCCAAATCTCGAGCGCCACCCTCTGGATTTCAGGGAGTCCTCACAGTGCCTTTGGGCAGACGAGAAAATTTCCAGGCTTTCAGGGATGGCGATTGGCTCAGAAAACTGGAAACTGAAAAAGGACGGAAACGGCGCGGTGCCACTCCAAAAGACTCTTTTGTAAAGTTTGACAAAATATAACAAGAAGTTTGTTTCGATGTGAGGGCATCATGTCAACGCCTAAATGAGCCACCTTCAATAAAACTCCCAACGTCATATACATACACATTCAGCAAAGCCAATTATCTTAATCAAAACACCAAAAGACAATACCTGTCTCAGGAAAATTTCCTTATATTCAGCTTCCGCGACAAATTTAATTTCGCCAGGAATACGAACAATAAACTAAGACTCAAAAACCAGAGGACGTCAAATAGATGGGACTTGAGCTCAAACTTTAAATGAGTTGTCTAGGGGTGAATTTGACTAATCTTGGTTGGCTGAAGTCTATTTTTTCAACAACCGTTCCATTTTATGCTCCATAATCAAGCATGCTACAAAACTCCCACTCTAACTTGAACATGAAAGCGGAAATGCTTCTTCTTGAGATATCTACTACAGGGAGCAACTTAATTACAGTTGCAAGTGGTCTGTAAGTTACTTTAATCGTAATAACAGCTGTTTCCTGAAACACTTTAATGGAATTATCTACTTAGTTAATGGAAAATGGGATGACTGTAGAAAACATTTTCAATATCGGCAAATATACTCATCTTATATGCCCACGAATATAAATTTTATTTCGGCAGAGGTAACTCAATCTGCAAAGGGAAATTATGTCGATGCCAGTTAGGAAAATGAGACGAGGGTTCTGTTGAGAAAGGAAATTATCTGACAAGAAGTTCGGTTTAGTATCAACGCGTGACAATATCCTGGAAAGATATTGTCGACTGAAACTTGACCTTTCTGACAGAGGATGTGGGCATATTGATGACAACCTAAAAAAGCCTCCCCACATATATGAGTCTTATGTTTGTTGGAAGTTATTTTTTTTTAAATTAACACCCAATCATTTGGCTGCATGTGTCTACCTGATATTTTATCGCTGGACCCAGTACTCCAGGTGAGTAATTCTTCTTTCTGGTCTCCTCTTGATTGTATCGACTTCTGAGGAGACCGTCATTGCAGGATCTCGAAGTTAGGAGTTTGCGTGTCTGTCTCCAGAGGGATGTCTGCAGTGTATACATCGAACAGCAGTAAGGCCAGGGAAGATCCTTAGGAAACTTCCGCTCTTATAGGCCAAGATGATTGTAGCTGTAGTGATGTGGGCGCAACAGCAGTTTTGCTTGAATCTTCTCTGATAGGTCTTTGTGACCATTATTTGGGGAATATTCAGAGGCACTCTAAACAGGACAAGTTTTTTTTTGAAGCAACCATGATCTTTTGGGTTAGGTAGATTTCAGCGCATAATTTCGCTTCCAGCCTCAATTTGCAACTGATTTTGCATTATTCCTTGGTCGTACCACGAGTTCCACTTTTTGCGATTACTTGAAGGTGGGCTTGAATCAGCCCCTGAAGCAGTGGTATTAACTTCAACTCTGTTGAGATTGTATGCGTATAAAAAACACATGACGTTTCTCAATACAGACATAACTTTGGTTTATATACCTACATATATTGATCAAGAATCATTCTTGGATATCTTCAAAACCAACCTAGCTGAAATAGTATTTGGACCTTTTTCTTTAAATGAAAGTGGATTGATGAATCATGATTATGTATACCTTTGTTGGAATGACTTCTGACTGGTTCATGAAAAAGTGGATATCATGACCTCTCAAATTATGAAGTAAAAAAAAATTATACTGGATGTATGGTATTTTCTGGAATAAAAGTGAGCTGATGTCTTCATCAACATTACTTCATGAACTCTGGAATGAATATTTTGTTTATAAAAAAGTTATGTTATACATTGAAACGTCCTTGAAATCAACCCAGCTGAAGCAGTGGATGATACTAGATATTTGACACTCCAAAGACATTGTGATCATATGTGGATTCATGTATCACAGTTGAGGAGCAGACTTTCTGTGATATTCATGTGGCATGAAATCTGGTCATAAAAAAGTGGATACCGTGACCTCTCAAATTATGAAGTACATAAAATCTGGCGCACACTATGAGGAAATCATTCTAAGAGTTTGACATCATATGATTACAAATGCAAAAATCAATTGAGTCCCAGGAAAGATTTCTGAATATTGACTAAAAACCTTGAAAGTAGATCTCTTGAACGTTATTGCTGAAGCAGTAGAAGTGATGATACAAGAAATTTGGTCTTCTTTTGAATACATGTGGGTTGATGAATTACAAAGTTCATAAACTCCGCAATAGTATAAAATTCGCCTGATGAGAAACTGGATATCGTTAACTCTCAAATTATGAAAAATATCAAAACTTACTTGAAACAATCCTAGCTGGAGCTGTTGATGATATTATTAGATATTTGTACTTTCTAAAAACACTGTGATGTTTTTTTTAAGTGAAAGTGGATTGATGTGTTATGAATGTAGTTTGATATTTGGCTCATGAATAAGTGGATATCATGACCTCTCAAATAAAAAAAAAAAACATCAAATATTGAATAAAAAGCACTCATGGAAAAATCATTATGAGAGTTTTACTTTTTCCAGAAGAGCAAAAACTGGATAGGTCCCATTGAAACGATTACAGTTCTCATAAGCAGGAAATATAAGATTTCAAAAATGCCCCACAAAGTACCAAACATATATCATAGAATTGCAAAGAACAGACACAGACGTTAATAATATATTTTGAGTTTTACTAGAATGTGTACCTGGCCATCATGTTATTGAGAGAAATAAGAAATATTAAGCTTGGTGTAGTCAGGGTTCATCAAACCTGAAGCTTCCAAGTCTTTGCCCGAATCCTCTGCTACCAAAATGTCCATGACATCGTGATTATTTTGGCAAAATACGCTTATTTTTCACGGGAAACAAAGGCAATAAAAGCGCATCGTTCTCTGATGAAAAAAACACAACAGTGTTGATTGCATGTGCGCTATCCTACGCCTACACAATTAAGTTATATGGCCAGTTTGCCAGTTTTGGATCAAAATGTTGAATGTCAAGTCATATTTCCGGATATTATTCTTTTTACCGTTTCAGAATGGGTGATAAAATATTTATTTCAGTGGATCCGGAAATATATAGAATGAAGAATACAGTTACTGCAAAAGTTGATAGATTCTTATCGCAAGGTTTACGATTGTTATAGCCAACATTTGGATTGGGTTATGTGAATGACTCAACACAAGATAGTTATTTGTAGCAAGTGTTGGGATTTTCAATAATATGTGACAAGCATGCTTGATTTTTTTTTTATCTGCAGTATGTCACAATAAATCTATTAAACAGCATGCTGGAATTTCATTTCATCCGCACCTCTTCTACAAACTAATAGGTTCGCAATAATGTGCCATAAAAGAAATGACCATCGTAACCCCTCAAATTATGAATATATACAAAATTTGATTTTTGCTGACAAGACCATATGTTGAGTTAAATTTGGCGTGAGTGGAAATATAGAAGACATTCCGTTGGACGACGACCTTTCACATGTGCGTTTGTAACAAAAATAATACAGTTGCTTTTTGAAAATGAACAACACCATAATATCATCACCTAATAAATATTTATGGACCTCATAAACACACACAAAATCACAAAATAAATCAAATGGCATTCCAATAGCTTCGCTTTTAGATTTGATGATTGTCTAGAGAGTTTCGCAAGACGATGATAAATCGCATCATAAATTTTGCCCATTTCAATCAACGGGAGTCAGATTTTTTTCATGGTACTTTCACGACTTTGATACTTTTCTTTTCTTTGTTTTGTCTAGACACCAATAATGCTAATTGACGATTAATGGACCATTATTAATACTGTGCTGTGGGAGCTTGGGATTCCTATTTTGAGTCAACACTCCTCTCCTTACACTTTTTTTAATCAAAAAGTGACATGATGCGTGTCGAATGCTTCCGCAAGCATTTTTTACAGTCTAGTTATTCCACTCCTAACTGTTGATAAATTCCACTTTATTTCGTGGTTGGAATTCGAGCTTTTTCAAAGCATACACCAGAAATGCTAAGAAAAATGTTGTCGCCCGCGGCGATACCAAAGTAAATGCTTTACTTTGCGAAAGGTATAAGATTTCACCTGGCTGCTGAAAGTGGGCTGAATTTATGGCATTTTCCGACTTAAAATATGTCTTAGAGGTTTTAAAAAGGATTTGGAGCATCTTTGTAGATTACGATGATAGTGGATTTTTATAATTAATCTTTTTTCAGAATTTTCTGATTTATTTTAGTGGTCTTATTTGATCAATAATTGTTGTTTTCCCGTAACTTGGTTAATTTTTATCAATCGATCTCGCATTTTCACTAAAATATCGTTTTCCGTATGCTGCGTTCAAAGTAACTGCCCAGAACAGAGCGTTCCCATGAAACATTTAACAAGAAAAAAAAGGAAAGAAAATGAAGAGTAAAGGAAAACGTGATAAAAAGGGTTTTTCTCTCCCTTTGGCTACGATCAAGTGAGCTTTGGTAACTCGTACGGAAAGTGGCCTTGGGTAGAAACACTCTCAGGACTCTAATTCACGCCACCCTTCTTCAAACCCAAGTCTGCCAATATTAATTCAACCTCAGAGTTCTGACGCGTCAAGATAACTGATAAACAAGTCGATAGAAAAGTAACGCTAGTCTGTATCAGTATGAAATGTCTACACTACTCAACTTTTCCAATCGGGACATAAACGCGTAATAATCAGTTATAAATACACCAAATTGATGTTGAATACTGCTAAGTGATCACTAGGCGTTCAGAGAATCGAGTGCATTAATAACGTGACGGTAATGTGTTGAGTGTGACAAAGAAACGTAAGAGAATAAAAATCAAAATCACTATATTTATTATAGCTTGAACTGTAAGTAAATCTGAACGATATCACACAACGAGTGTACAGGGGTCTAGATATATATATTTCTTGGCATAGTCCGGAAAAACATGTTTCAAATAAGTTTGTAGAGTTGCATCGCGTATCTGTAACGTTTCAACTCATTTTTCCCGCTTTCCGTATACCAGGCGGGTTTTCTTCCGTTTCCCAGGCCTCTTTATCCTCGTCAACATCCAACCCTACGTCGTCGAACATATTTTCTTTCTTTCAAATGTATCAATTTCTCACGAGTTCATTTCTGAATGTCTTGGTTTCATTTTCGCATTCTCTCTCAGTATTCAAAATGGTTGCAAGTTGCCTTCCACGTCTTTCAAATCAATTTCCACATAGGCGTGTTATTTAATCGCATCTTGATTGAATCACACTTCTAATTTTGAGGTTAACTTTCTTTTCCGTCTCCATTTTTTCATAAAACAACGTCGGTTTTGCATTAAATTCACCTAATTTGACTTTACCACCACACATAAATGTCCGTTACAGAATGTTGAGGTGGCTACGACTTTTTTCATAAAGAGATTTATTGACTATGAACAGCAGAAATATACGCCAGGTGGTGATATATCAAACATGTGAATATGGACTGGTGTGACATACTGGACGTGATAAATATTTGAGTACATTACCAGGAAATTTTGTGAATATCGACCAAATATCTTTAAAGTGTAAATCTTGGACGTTCTTGAGACAAACGTAGCTGAAGCCGTAGAAGATGGTCCGTTTTCAGACCTTCTAAAGACATTATCATGATTTCTTTGTATGAAATTAAATTGTTGTATCACAAAGATCAAAAACTTCATTAATATTGTCACGACCCTACTTATTAAGGGTGCGACTAGGGACGTAGAGGTTACTGGGAAATAAACTCATTGTTAACAACACAAAGAACTTATTTATTAACGAAGAAAAGTTTATAAATAAAATATAGTTAGCCGTTCATTACAGTTTTATTTCAATGTAATCAAAATGTACTTACATTAGAATAAACATCATGTCACACAAACACCAGCCGGGGAAGGACCAAGGATCCCGAATTCTCGACGCGACTAATTTCTTTAATGACCCACGATCGACTACCTCCCTCCAAACAATTTCTGTTCGAGGTTGGTTCCCTTCAATCTTGTCAAGTTTGCACAAATCAATAATTGAGTTCATCACGGAAATCCATAATTTCACAACCATTAATTTGTTTTACTTTTGTTGTGAAATATTCAACATTCTGTGTTCGAATTGCGAAATGTAAAACATTACTGCAATTCCGGTATTGCTGACTTGACAATATTGATTAAGAATTCGACTTTTATATTATTCTTGCGAATAATTTTTTCGGAAAATTCCATCCTTGACATATCCCCCGGGCCTGGGAAAGCTGGACCCCAGCTTTAAAGCTCTAACTAACTAAAAACGTGTACAATATCAAAATACAATGTCCATTTACCCATATAAAAGAAAAATATATAAATATATTTATACAATATAAATTACAAAATATATAACCTTGCCACCGTAAACGCAACACTTGAGAACGCACTTTACACTGAATATCCATCATAGTTTGTAATATCGTCCGTAATGCACATGAACCAAGTGGTACTGCTACCGCTGGCGCCATGGGTCTTCTTCGTCGAAGCGAGCTGTGTTTGTGAACTCGCTGAATAGAATGGAATGGTCATCGTCGCTAAAGGCTGTCGCGCGTCGCAGGAGCCACTGCAGGAACCACATCTGCCATTTAATTGGAGCTTGTGTTCGGAAAGCGCACTTTCAGCGTAAATGTCCTTTCAGCTGTTTGGGACTTATGGCATGTAGTGTGTTGATGCCATAATGATGAAACAATGGGGTTACTTCTTCAATTTTCTGTTTCATCCTTCTGTCTGATTTAGTGCCTAAATCGACTTCGGGTTGCAGGATTTTAAGATAACTATCGCTGCAGCAAGCCCTCCTCAATTGCAGGTTGAGGTTTTTTGGTGTCGAGTTGTTTTTATTAGCCAGGTGTTAATTCGGGCTGACTCATGCTCGACACGACCCTTTTCCCTTCATATATTGAGTAGGTACTTAGGATTCTTAACCACCTTGTAGGAACGTCTTGCTTGCTATTCATAGGCGGGATCCCTCGGCAATCTTGTTGTCCAATTAGACTGGCTAGGACTTATCAATGACTGGGCTCCCCGTGGCGTGGCCAAAAATTGTTGGCGCTGACTTCTTGTCAAGAAACGCTGCTAAAATTGATTATGGACTGGAAACGGTACAGTTGAGTAATGGAAACGTGGATACCACTTTACAATTTGTACATAATGGCGGAGGAGTCATGAATGACATAGCTTTCCCAGCATATCCTAATCAGTGCCCAGGGGCATATTCAAATATTATGGATAACCACATAACCAAAATAGTTGCTAAGGATGACTATGTGTTGAAGCCGGATGTACAAATTACTATAAGACTAACAACGGACGTGGGGTACATATCTAAGGAAGATCTAGAGGGCACTCGTTTTATTGAGAATGACAAGTTACTGAGATCGAAAAGTATTATTTTGGATTTTCCGCTGAGTTTCATGGGAAACAGCCTGCTAATCAGAGCAATGACGAAGGGTCACCAGACCGTGAAGATCTACAGAGGGACTACGTTGGGATACTTGGAGAACCTACATTTATACAACCTAGTCATGGATTCAGCATTGTTCTGCATAGATGAGGCACAGGGGGAAGGCGTGGAGCATCAAGTCACAATGTCCGACCATAAAACCGGGCATATAAATGACAATGAGGTGAGGAAACGGCTGGAATGTCTTTTGGATGAGTTCAATGACATCTTCTCAAAGACGCCAAAAAACATGGGAAAGACCGATCTAGTCCATCATAACATTGAAGTAGGAGATGCCAGTCCAATAAAACAAAAAGCGTACAGAGTGTCCCAAAAGGAAAGAGAGATCATAGACAAGCAAATTGCAGAAATGGCGAAGTACAACATCATCAGACCCAGCCAGTCCGCCTGGTCCAGCCCTGTGGTATTAGTTAAGAAAAAGTCTGGGGAGACAAGGTTTTGTGTAGACTACAGAAAATTAAACGAGGTCACGAAGAAGGTAACTTACCCGATTCCTAACATCGACGACATCTTAACCTACCTAGGAGACGCGAAGTACTTTTCATCCCTGGACATGTTTTCTGGCTTCTGGCAAGTCAAAATAGAAGAACAGTCAAAACCTCTTACCGCTTTTCAAGCTCAGGGACATGGACTTTGGGAATTTAATTACATGAGTTTTGGACTATGCAACGCACCAGCCACATTCCAACAACTAGCCGACACAGTTTTTCAAGATCTGAAATGGAAGGATATCCTCATTTACCTCGATGACATCATAGTATTTTCTAAAACGTTCCAGGAGCACCTACAGAAATTAAGGAAAGTATTCGAACGCTTGAGGCAGGCCGGACTAACTCTAAAACCCAGCAAGTGTGAATACATGAAGGAGAAAATAAACCTATTGGGATACACAGTTACGCAACATGGAACCTTACCGGATGAGGGGAAAATCATATCTATCAGAGATTTTCCTAAACCAAAATCAGTGAAGGATGTTCAAAGTTTTGTAGGATTGTGCAACTACTATCGCAAATTCATAAAAAACTTTTCGAAAATAGCGCAGCCGTTGCACAAAATAACTAAGAAAGACGTTGGATTTACTTGGACAGAGGAACAACAATTGGCATTCGAGACCCTGAAGGAAAAACTCATCACGACGCCGGTCCTCGCACATTACAATCCCAATAAGGAATGTGAGTTAAGAACGGATGCATGCTGCGTGGGCATAGGAGCAGTTTTACTTCAAGAAGGCCCCGACATGCAACTTCATCCAGTGGCTTATGCCAGTCGAAGCCTCTCCAACGCCGAAAAGAACTACACCATCACAGAATTAGAAGGATTAGCAGCAATTTGGGCACTTAGTTATTTAAGACACTTGATTTATGGAAAACCTGTACGGATTGTCACTGATCATCACGCTCTTTGTTGGCTGAAATCGTTAAAGGATCCAACGGGAAGGCTTGCACGATGGTCTATCAAACTGTCCGAATTCGAACACACCATCGTACATAAAAGTGGGGTGTCGCACAAAGACGCCGACTGTGTTAGCCGCTACCCAGTTCTACAACCTGAAAATGTCGAAGAACTTAACGACGTTCCCACATTTACAATAGAGCTGGACGACATTTCAAAACTCCAACAAGAGGACAACGAAATTAACAACGTATTAGAGGCAATCAAAAATCCTAGCAATGTACCTATAGGAATAAGGAGACGAGCAAAAAACTACAGGATCGAGAATGATATTCTATACAAAATAAACTCCAGTGCACAGGGTAGAGAGAAGCTTCTGGTAATTCCGAAAAAATTGGTCGGAGAAGTAATGTATGCAAATCATTCCGAACCTCTAAGCGGACATCTGGGTACAACGAAAACATTAAGCAAAATTAGGCGAAGATTCTATTGGGAAGGACTCCAGAAGGACGTAGAAAAGTTTGTGAAGGGCTGTCCAGACTGCCAGGCAAGGAAAGGTCAACAAAGTAAGCCAATTGGACTACTCCATCCTATAGCTGTAGGTACGCCTTTCGAAAAAGTTGGAATCGATCTTCTAGGGCCGTTTCGGAAAATTCCATCCTTGACAATATCACTCAATATCATCACAACAATATTATGTTCATAAAAGTGGATATCGTGACCTCTCAAATTATGAAAAATAATTCCAAGAGTTTGACTCCATATAATGATTAACACAAACATCACTTCTATCCTCAAGGAAATTTGTGAATATTGACCAATTATCTTTAAAGTTGGATTCTTCAACGTCCTTGAGCAACCTAGTTGGAGCAGTGGATAAAGTTGACATATGTGTCTTCTGAAGAAGTCGTGATAATATCTTTGGATAAAACTAGGTCAATTTATCCGGAAGACTTTCATCAGCATCACATCATTAACTACGCAATCGTAAAATATTTGATTCATGAAAAGGTGTACATCGTAACCTCTCAAATTATGAAGAGCATCAAAACGTCCTTGAAACAAACCTAGCTGGAGAAGAAGATAGACTAGATATGAGGAACTCTATAGTTGACAAAGTAACACTGGCTGCTTCTATGTGGCTTCTTCAAACATCTGGGAAGATCGCACAGATAGTGAGATCACTTTCCTGCTGAAGATTATAAGTTGTTTGTTGGTGTTTATGTGATCTTGTTCTCTAGTTGAGCGTCCTGTGTCTTAACTTTTGAATTTTAGGAAGCAAAAATAATTAGGAAGTTTGAGAGTCACTCCATAAACCATCTTGAAATATCTCAATAGAAACATGTGAGAGCTTTATTTCTCAGGGACGATCAAATCTGTATTATTCGAGAGCGAGTGGAATTCAATTTGACGCACATTTGGCGTTCTAACCTTGATGTTTATATTATTTTTCCTGAATTGAGGGTCTTGAGAAGAACATTGAAATGAACAAGACGTTAGTACGTCTCAGTCGATGATCAACGGAGAAATAGCACTCTTATCCAAACAGATTCCTAGTATTTTATTATTTCTTTAATTTAAGTATATTATAATTGTGAAAACTAGTACAAAATAACTATATACAAATGAATGTAAAACTAGGTTACAGAACATAATCTATGTTGAGTATTCAACAGTACCTCGAAAACAACCATATCGAGTGAGCAATAATTAATCAGCAGTACATTTTCATAAAAATAACTTAACTCCTCTTTTTTTAGGAGAACAACAGAGCCTCTGATAATTTCTAATCAAGAAATTCAATCTAGAGCTTCTCGCCACTCAAACTCATCATGTTGTAATACGAATGATCGGGAAAACGTTCCAATTCAATATAATCAGTCTCTGTCATTATCAATTGCTCCAGCAATCTGACGCATTCTTCGAATGAGGGTCTTTGACTGGGGTCCTTGTCCCAGCAATAATACATTATATTATAGATTTCTCTACGGCAGTGCTCGGGTTTGTCCAGTCTGTATCCGTCACGGACCTAGAAAAAATAAAATAAAAAAAAATGCATTTTAATTTCTTTTTCAGAAAGGTGTGTATCATATCCCTCAAGATTATGAAAATTGAAAACAAATAAACAGAATCTGTGTTGAAATGAAAATAATTGAATATGTGCTGTGTTCCATTATTAATTGAAATCAAAGGTCAAAGGACTACCAAAAACTTGTTTATAGGTCCTTGTCAAAATAATACTCTTATTGATCGTCTTTGCTGTCATGTTGATAAATGAGGAAAGCTTTTGTTTTTGAGTAGGCGTAAAAAGTTGGAGCCTCACGATAACGATTTGCGTTTTATTATTGATGCTCAATTATCGTTAATCATTTCACCTTCACCTTCAACCAAAGTTGAAACACGAGAAGATTGAAAAAAATATTCTTAACATCAAAAACCTCCCTTCTTCCACAAAACTTAGTAATTAGTTTCATTCCCAAACTCTGTAAATCAGTCCGGAAAAATGTTCCCATAAAAGTTCTCGACTTAATGCAAATCGCTTGTGGATCATGACGGAGATGAATTTTATGTGCTGGTTTAAGATCCAATATACTTTTTAAATTAAACTGACATATTTTATTTTTTCATTCCACCCAATCCAATCTAGCAAATTGATCTACAAAATAATCAATTTATGCTAAAAAAACAAACCCCATCATGATGTAACAACGGCCCATATAGATCGCTATCAAAACTAAACAGAATGAGTCATAAATAATACAGGGGTCAATCTCATGGGATCCATAAAGACAATATTGGACAGTAAACAAGATCGTACACACTTACCTTCTTCATAACCTCAGCAGCTGACATTCCAGGATACGGAGTGCTGCCCAGCGTCACAACTTCCCAGATTAACACTCCAAAACTCCACACGTCTGATTTCACGGAGAAAATGTTGTCGTAGAGGGATTCTGGAGCCATCCATCTTATGGGAAGGCGACCTGGAAAGATATAATTCTAGTACTAGAAGATTCAATGAGAAAAGTGGTGGAACAAGTGACAGTGACATTTAATTTGTCAAATTTTGATCAAGCGATGACAGTTTGGTCTGTCATTAACGTCACCTTCAGCCAATCGGCGAGCTGCAAATGACGTTAATGACAGACCAAACTGGAATGGTCTCATGATACCATACTTCATGAAAACGCTGAATGCAATTATAGGATATTATACATCTTTTTTACAAAAGTCATCATGTTTTATCAAAAGAACAATTATTGAGGACCAGAGAGAATCCTCAACTAACGCAAACTTGTTCTTGACGCATATTCCATGTCCACCTGTCGTCCTTGAATGTCGCGTGTTTCCAGTGTTGCCAGATCGGTCACTACATTTTCAGTCGTATAAGTTGATCTCCATAATAAGTACATGATGATTTGTTACGCGGAAAAACGTTAAGATGAGTTATCCAATATAGCTTGTTGGGTATCATATTGAAGGTAATTGAGTGTTCGTTAGACGATAGTAAAAACACAAACAACAAATATCAGGAAGACATTAAAAGTATTGCAGGTGCACTCTTTTAACTTAACACTAAAAAATATTCGTTGATTATATTATGGTATTCTAGTTTGCTCTGCTTCTATACAAACTTAATATTTTTTATCTAGAGTCTCTCACATTTTCAAAGATTTATAGCAAGCTAGATAATTTTTGCTCATGTTACCTTTGAGGCAAATTTTCATAACTCATAACAGACAAACCAATAAAAAAAACTCAATTTGTACACCCTTTTAACATCCTGCGATTTTTTTGAGTTATGTCGAGCGAAGTGAGTCCTGAGAGTTTTTGTTTTGGTCACCTCAATTTTCCATTATTCATAACAGACAAACCAATTGACATTAATTGATAAAACTGTGTAAACTTGATAATAATTAACGGGTAAACAATAACTCAAAATGTCAGGCGACTGAATTTTTTTCAGGAGGTGTTATGCGGGGCTAAGTGTGTCTAAGGAGTTGTTCTCTTCACCATCAAGGCAAACTTCCATAAGTCGTTACAGACAAACCAATCAATATAAATTGTGTTGCTGTATATGATGATTAAAAAAAAATGTTTCATGACATCACCAGTGAAGTAATGTCACAAAGTTGAAGGTTTTCGGATTTATTTTCCTAGTTTTATTCGAGTAATTCGCTATTCCTCGCTTAATCAATTGTCAACAGATCCCGATTCTTTTCAAATGACGTTTTCCGTGTAGCAAGTCATAATCCGCTGTTCAAATTTGCTTTGGGAACCTAGGCCTGTCTTTGTGAAAATTCTTTTTTGTACAACCTACACGTAAAGTCCACTTTTCAACGCATGCAAAGCAGGCGGAAACTCGCTAATTTTGGCAGCCGGGCCTAAAAGTACTTTCGCGCCCGCGGGCGCAAAAGTAGGTCGCTTAGCAACGGTTCCTTGGATCCCAACGCCTCTATCTAATAACCACGTGACAGCCTAGCATACTAAAAGGAACTAATCACGTGACAATCTCGGTGACAATGAATCCGCACCACAAAAGAATACGGGAACACACCTATTGTAACCATGGATTGACAGTTGTCACTAAACTTGTCAGTTGTCTGACTTGTCAGCAGTGTAGTGCCAGTGTATCGATTATTTATTTTTGATTTTCATAATTATTTTTTTTTCAAATTATTACAAACGGGTTGTACAAAAAGCACTGTTTGTACCACGGACGAAAGAGGATTTTGACTCGGTTAATATCTGCCCTCGCTTCGCTCGTGCTGCTACTTATACCCTCGTCAAAATCATCTACTTTCCGCCCTTGATACAAAATGTACTATTTTGGCAAGGTTGACAGTACATCTGAGATTTTTCATTCTGCCGGTTATGGAATGTTGGAAATTGTTTCATGGGTACTTGTTTGGGTACAACAGGCGCAATGAGGACAACTTCTGGAGCAGCACTGAACATCCTCCTTGGACTGCCAGAGTAAGGA
This sequence comes from Orchestes rusci, assembly GCA_958502075.1. Lineage (NCBI taxonomy): Eukaryota > Metazoa > Arthropoda > Insecta > Coleoptera > Curculionidae > Orchestes > Orchestes rusci. The sequence goes on from OY293305.1 coordinate 3,197,451, forward strand.
CTCTGGGTGAAGAGGGAGGCGATGGCTTCCTATAGTAGGATGATTGTCCAGAAGACATGGAGGAACATGGGAATGGAAGTTGGCCACACCAGAATATCATCACTGGTGTTGTGCGAGTTACCGCTTCAATTGGCCGGGTTGACACCCACGGATGGTCGTCTCAGACTCCAGAGGAGCTTAGAGTTGCACGTACCAACGAGGGAAGAGTGGCTGACCAAACCGATGGAGGCACCTGTCAACACTCAAGTCTGGTTCACAGATGCTGAACACACGACTGGAGCCGGAATTTTCAAGGCTGACATGAGCACTGGTGAAGCTTTTCCCCTTGGAAGACTTGCAACAGTCTTCGAGGCGGAAATATTCGCTATCCTAGAGGTTGCCTCCAGAGATGACGTAAAAAAAGGAATTGTAAATAACATTGTTATCTACTCCGACAGTCAAGCGGCACTCAAAGCAATCACCAAACCAAGGATAAGCTGGCCGCTTGTCCAAGAGTGTGAGGATGCGATGCAGGTGCTGGGTGAGAACAAGAGGGTCAAACTAGTATGGATTTCGTGGCACGCGGGGATCACCAGCAATGAGCAAGCTGACAAGGTGGCCAAACGGGGATCTGCCCGCGACTGTCCAGACCAGAACCATTCCTAGGCCTTGGTAAACAATTGATCTCACGTACTCTCAACGAATGGGCGTGAGAGAGGACAGTTGAGAACTGGAACAGTAACTCATTATACAGGCAGGCCAAAGAAACTTTATCAGAACCTCACACGCCAGGGATGGCCCAATTGCTGAACAAGGACAGGAAGGCACTGAGCACCATAGTTGGCATTCTGACAGGTCATTGCAGGCTCAACAGACACCTGAATTTGTTAGGAATAAGCGAATCACCCCCATGCCCCCAGTCCAGAAGGGCGGAGGAAACCTCCTACCACCTGCTGGAAGTTCGCGACAGGTGGGGTCGCTTAAGAAGGAAGGTCCTAGGAACATCCATCATCCCCAGGGAAGAGTTGAGGAACCTGAGCTGGCATAGTCTGCTCCTATTTAAAAAAAAAAACGGGCCGGTCTGAGTAGTTGGGTTGGCCAAGCGAGGATTGCGAAAAGGGCCACTAGGCCTACTCGCCAGGCTCTGCTCCCCCAACCTTGACCATTACCATTACCATTACATGTTTCATGGGATTTTCTGAGATTCCCTGATGTTTCTGGAGTTTCAATTAGTATCTCAATTTCAGAAGAAGAAACACTTTGCCGGGTGGGAAAAAAACTTTCAAAGCTGCGTTGAGGTAGTTCCGAGAAGAAATATGGAGCATATGGAGCAAAATTTCAACTCATTTTTAACGCTCTCCCCAAATCAGGCTTTCGATGTCTGAGCGAGTTTTTTTCCGTTTTCCGGACCTCTTGATACTTTGGATGAATGATAAAAATGAAGAAAAAGGGGCTAGCAACAATTTTAGACATTTTCCACTCAAATACAAACTAACTTTTTGTATGAGCTCATATAATCCAGTTTTCCATAACGAATGCTGACCATGTACTTGATTAAATAATATTGTCAACATACCTTCGCTCTTTCTCTCGTACACGTGCGAACTGACGACATCTCGAGCAAATCCAAAATCAGCCACTTTGCATGTGTGGTCTTCTGTGATGAGAATGTTTCGAGCTGCCAGGTCTCTATGGATTATCTAAAGTGGAACAATGATTTAATTTAAAATGTAAATGCAAACCAGTAACAAGATTCCTTTTGTAGCTGATTTCGTCGGAATCAGAGCTCGTTATTTTTGTATTGCGAATCTCAACCTCTTATCGCAATGTGAAAATGAGAGAGTGAAATGGTAATAAAATATATACTGAATTTCCATTTATAATAAAACAAAATCTCTGTAGTAGCAACTTTTTTTGTGAGTTAACTTCCTAATGATGATGATAAATTAGCTGATGAGCATCAAGGTTGAAACGTAATCAAGTATCATAATAAGATCTTGGTTTATGAAGTGGCATGGGTTCCAACTACTTTATCGAAAAAAAAAGTGCGGGGCTTCTCAATCTTCATGATGGAACTTTCTAGATCAAAAACAAATTTTTCATTTATCAATTTTGACTATGTAGAAATAATTCCCTTTGGTGAGAGAATTTCTATTTGATTTCAAAACAGTAGGATAACGAGTTTTTGATCGAATTGAATTGAATACGAGTGTTTGAATATTGTAATGTTTATTCGATAAAGGATTTCAATTTCCATAATCTTCGGGTACATGATAGACATTTTTTCATTGGGATTCAAATCCATTCTTCCTTGAATAATTTTAATCCGATTGAGTTCTCAATGCTCAGATGTGGCGAAGAAAGAAAATTGACTCAGTTTGATGTGGTTTTGAAGATTTGATAAGGATAAAATAAAAAAAAACAATATAAATGAATGAAGGTCAGGACAAAACTGCGAGTGTAGAATTTCAATCTCACGAAATCTTTGCAGACTCCAGCAATAGCTTAAGATCAAGATTTTCATCCGGATATGACCAGAAGCAAATTTATTACCACTCTATTTATGTAATGGGAGCTACGCTGGTAATAGAACCATAAAGAAAATAGCTTGCTGGGAATAAAAATGAAATACTTTGTGAGAGTGCAATGGGAATAAATTTCTGGAGTTTTCAATTTTGGTTTCATCGTTGTGGAAAACCTTTATAACAAAATATCATTTTTCATGGTCCAAAATGTAGCAATTTCGATTTAGTTCAATGGCTGATATTGAGTAGCAAACGAGAAAAATTAGTTTTAGAGCAAAAGCGGGTTTATGTTCAGCTGGTCTAATAGAGGATTAGGTTATTTTATTTTATCGAGAGATTTAGCGTTTTGAAGGTCAATTTTTTTTGTGATTTTATTCAAGACGCGGTTTTCTATGATACACAGGTTGCACAAAAAAAACATTTGGCAAATCTTTTTAAAAAAAATCTACAATAAAGTTATACCTCAAGGGTATAGCTTAAACTAGTACCTTGGTACGTATTTGCTATTTTAACTAAAATAAATTTTCAAACTCAAGGATATGATGATTCATTTGACTCAAAAATCACTTGTAGTATTTTCATGTTCATTACCACATCAGCTTTTTTTTGAATTTTGAAAGTATCGTATCTAACGAGCAGTTAATTATATTCAAATATTATCAATATCATTCAATTAAATTTAACTAATTAGATTTGGTTTTGTCATGATGTACCAGATTCTATCAATTTGGTTTGATAATTATTATAATGCATTTAAATGTTTGTTTTGTACTTTATTTTTTTGTAACAGCAATTCGTTAATGGATACATTGACAAAGTCCAAATGGTTATTCAAATCTATGTTTCAAAGGTGCACCATGGCAAAAAAACGAAAAAATACCAAAGTAAAATGACCAAAATACCAAAAAAAATCAAAGGAAATGAAACCATATTTTGGTTGATTGTGAACTATTTTTGATTATACTGTATTGTGAGACTTTTGCTGGATGAAATATTTTCATTATCAGATCAAACCATCAATTAACTAAAGAAATAAAAGATACAGAGGGTGTTTCCTGAATGTTATTGTTTGATTCCTGAGGTAATTTTATGCAAAAAATTTCTTTGAACATTCATGACTTCTATGAAAAAGAGTGTTGAGGGTGCAGTAGTGACCTCTGATCAAAGAACTTATAAAAAGTATAACGCCAATACAAAAAAAAAAAACGAGAAAAAAAACACTTCATCAAATAAACCCAAAAAATTCTAAAGGGTAACCACAAAACCAAATTAAAAACAGAAACACGAAAAACACTAGAGATAATGGTTAAGAGAATAAACTCTCTAAAAGAGAGGGAGGAACCACTGAATAAAAAAAATGATAAGGAGCACAGAAATGAAAAGACAAGAATTGAGAACAGAAAGAAAACAAAAAAAAGTCTATAAATACATGAAACAGAGTGATCTATATATTTTTTTGTTGCCTATTTATAGTTTTATATTTCACTAAACTATTCATTGTGAATTGATTGTATTTTTATACTATCTAATGCTAGAAAAAAATTGGAAAACAAAATCTCAAGAATAAAAAGAGACTGAAACAAAACACTAGAAGATTCAAAAACCAAGAAAACTTGATCAACAAATTCTAGAACAAATCCAAGAAGCCCCAAAAAAGATCAAATAAATGAAAAAAAAAAAGGAAAACAGATGGTAAAAATGTGGAAACCAAGCTCTCAAAAACGAAGCAACTGAACCAAAAATTGAGATTAACATAATTTTTTAGAGAACGAAAGTAAAACAAGATACAACTAGACCAAGAAATAACACAACAGAAACACGAAATACAAAAAAAAACATTAAACACAGAAATTTTTTTTTTGGGTCGAGTAATTTTAATAGATTTCTACTGTACTTACTCTTGTTTACTGTGAATTATTCATATTTATTTTATGTTTTATAAAGCTTTTGCTTGATGATGTGTTTTATTCCATTTTTATTTAATGCTTATGCTAAATGAAGGATTACTATTAATATTTAGCATTATTGAAACAAAAAATAAAAAATAAATACAAAAAACTACAAATTCAAAACAGCTAATTCGAGCGAACCAACAAAAATTATAACTAGATAAAAAAAAAAACAAAAAAAAAATTGAAAACGAAATCTCAAAAAAAAAACAACTGAACCAAAATACGTAAAGAAAGTGTGAGTTCAAACAAAAATGAACCAGACCTAGAAACCAACAAAAACACACAAAGATAAAGTTATTTGTTTCTATGATTATCTGTTTTTGGAAGAAAGGAAAACTGAGGAGATACGATACTGGATAACAAACTATTGAAAAAAAACAGTAAACCAAAAATTAAAAAATTAAAAGAGACTACAAATTCTAACTTGAAGTCAAGAAGGTTAAAACCCACATTATCATAAATTTGGAAAAAAAACAAAAACTATACTAAAAATCACAAAACCAAATATCAACAAGAAAACATAAATAAATCTATTTTTGACACTTTTTATAGTTTTATATTATGGTCACTGTTGTTTATTATGAATTATCAATATTTATACTGTGTATTGTGAAGTTTTGCTTAATTTTGTGTCTTCAGTGTTAAATCAAAAATTAGAAAAAACAATGAACTAACCAAAAAAAAACAAAAAACCTACAAAATCAAAAAAAACTTGAGAAAACCCTCATCTAAAAAGATAAAAACACAAAAACCTCAAAAGAAAAGAGATTGAAGAACAACAAACAGAAAATAAAACAAGAAGCAACTGAAGCAAAAAAATAAAAAATTAGTAAAAATCTAAAACAAAACACGGAAAACTGCAGAGATAAAACCAAACAACACGAAACCACTGAACCAAAATAAGAGAAACAAAAAATCAAAAACTAGAAATATAAAACGAACTACAAATCCCAACTCAAAAACAAAAAGTTAAAACATTAAATAATCATAAAGTCAAATGAGAAAAACAGAAAACTAAAAAGAGAATAATTCAAGAAAGTAAAACAAGACATGACTAAACCAGAAGCTAACAAAACAAAATGAACAAATAACTGGAAAACATAAAACAGAGACTTTTTTATAGCTTCATATTATCCTATCCATTGTTGTTTATTGTTGAATATTTATTATTATACTGTTTAAATTGACCAAAAAAAAAAATATGGTCACAAGATCCCAAAAAATCAAGAGTAGATAACTTAGACAAACCCTCCTGTGGAAACTACATACAAAAATAATAATTTGTAGAACAGAAAATAGAAAGAAAAAACAAAAAGCAACAAAACCAAAAAGCTAAAAAATAGTTAAGAGCCAAAACAAAAAAAAAACAAAAACGGGGAACTGAATCTTGGCTCAGATACAAAAAAAAATCAAAATTTAGATGGTCATGAAACTGGATATAGAAAAAAATTAAAAAACTGGAAAAAAGAAAAGAAAACAAAAGACAAAAACTTGATATAGAAAAAAAAATAGAGAAACAATTAGATTAACTGAAAACAAATCATGGAAAAAACTTGAGAAGGTAATTTTTTTTGGTGACCTATATAAAACTATAGTAGGCAATATTTCCAATACTCACCCCATTTGTTGACAAGAAATCCATCCCTTTCGCCACTTGGTGACAAAACATAGTCAAATCCCTCGAAGTCAGCGATCTGCTCTTACCATGCATATTATTGTAATACCTCTCTGCTCTAGAATTCCGCAAATAACTCTGCAATTTGCCCTCTGTTATGTATTCCATGATGAGAAATATCGGCTCTTTATCGGTGCAACAAGCTAAAAGTTTCACCACATTCGGATGCGGATCCAGGAATTTCATCACTTTCAATTCGGATACAAGATCACTTTTCTCTTTTTCATTGGCGTTCTCTTTTAGGGTTTTTACTGCTACTATTGATGGTCCTCGACCTGCGGGGAACGATCAAGAATTCAGAACACTCAATTTTTATGAGGCTTCGCTGGAAGTGATGAAAATAAAATGAGAGGTGTGATGGGAAAATTCAGTGATTTGATTGATGTGATTGGAGAAATAAAAGTTTTGTGATACACTGACTCAGTGATATGGTGATAACACTTCATAACACTTGCAGTAATTTTGTGATATATTCATGATATTGGCAGATTCAGTGATCTCGTGATTGAATTAATTTGTGATTTTTTTTCAATGATCCAATGATCCAGTGATATACTGTTCGATGAATCTTTGATCAGGTGATTCACTGAGTACGATAAATTTGATTTAAATTCAGTGATTCGACGATGGGATGATCAAGTGATTTGCTAATTTTGTGATATATTCATGATATTGGCAGATTCAGTGATCTCGTGATTGAATAATTTTGTGATTTTTTTTCAATGATCCAATGATCCAGTGATATACTGTTCGATGAATCTTTGATCAGGTGATTCACTGAGTACGATAAATTTGATTTAAATTCAGTGATTCGACGATGGGATGATCAAGTGATTTGCTAATTTTGTGATATATTCATGATATTGGCAGATTCAGTAATCTCGTGATTGAATAATTTTGTGATTTTTTTTCAATGAACCAATGATCCAGTGATATACTGTTCGATGAATCTTTGATCAGGTGATTCACTGAGTACGATAAATTTGATTTAAATTCAGTGATTCGACGATGGGATGATCAAGTGATTTGCTTACTTTGTGATATGGTTATCAAACTTAGATAAAAACATCACTTCTAAACATTTGAGGATTTTGTGATTCAGTGATAGATTGGTGCGATGAATCAATAGTCTAGTGATCTTGACATGATTTCGTGATGTGATGGTATATCTGACCATTTGAAGATTATTAGAGATTAATGAGTGATATAGAGTTTAGTGCACTGATTTGGTGATTGATTGACTAGGCAAATTTATTATGAAATAATTTTGGAAATCAGTGACTGTCAAGTGACTTGGGGATTTGGTGACTTTAATCACTGATTTAGTGATATGCTGATTAAGTGATCTCCTGAAGTCAAATTTATTTTCAAATAATTTAGTGATGTGGAAATAAGTGACTTGAGGATTCAGTGACTTTAATCACTGATTTAGTGATATGTTGATTAAGTGATCTCCTGCGTCAGTGATATGAAGATTGAGTGACGTAGTGTACCCAAAGTGATTTTGTAATTGTATAGTTTTGTGATTGAGAGGGTTATTTATTGTCTTATAGCTCTAATGATTCATTGACGTCACTAACTGTTGATTCAGTGATACAGTACTATTTGTAGTGATTTGGTGATTCTTATATCAACGATTTAGTAAACTGATGTACTGGGCGATTGATAAATAATTCAGTGATTCAGTGATAATGGATCACTGAATTCAGTGTGATATATTCTGTATAATGTGATGTAGATCTAGTCAAATGAGAAAAATGTTTGGTTGTTCGGCGATGTGATGGATAAAAACATCACTTCTCTACATTTAAGAGATTTGTTGATCAGTGATAGATTTATTCAATGAAATACTCAACCAGTGATGTTGACATGATTCAGTGATCTGGAAAATTATTTATCCAGATCCATCTGACCACTTGAAGATTGTCAGTGATAAAGTGTTATGGTGATTTCGTGATTGTTTCATCAAACAAATTATTATAAAATGGTCAAGTGATTAAGCGATTTAGTGATTTTGTCATGCAAAGATTTGTTCATTCTATGTTTCAGGTACGACTCAGTGACTATCGATCTAGTGATATGCATCGTCTGGTGATCGAAGGATCTGGTGATGGTTTTTGTATGTTTAAGTAACTTGCTCTGTGTGGTGATCACTGCCATGGTCGAGTGATATAGTTATCAAATTGTCTCAACATTTGTGATTCTGTGATGCAGATTTAGTGATAGACTATTCCAATCATTATTCAATCACTTAGTGATCAAGACATGATTCAGTGACTTTGTGATTAACTGACTAAACAAAATTATTATCAAATGATTCAGTGATTCAGGTATCACTTCATCACTGATTTCTATTCTTCTTATCAATATACTGATTATTATCCAGGATTCAATGTAGTGATCTACTGACTCGGCGATATGATGATTAAGTGGCATAGCTAGTCATCTAACGATTTAGTGATTTTTATCATTTGGTCTTATATCACCAACTGTGGATTAATAATTGATCTAGTGATGACGTACTGCACTGACTTGGTGATAGTTTTATTGAATCAACGATTTTTTTTAATGGAGAATTATCAATACACATTCAGTGATTCAGTGATATGCGGAATAGTTTGATGAATATTAGATTGGGTAATTTATTTGTATTTTATGTATAACGATGTGGGTGATTGATACCAACTACAATGAAGATTATAACAAGTCAAGATGATAACAAGTGATTGAGTGATGTGGAATTTACTGTCAAGTGATTTTGCGATTCAGTGACATTGTCATGCAAACATTTGTTGATTCAGATATCATTTTATCACTGATTTCTAGTGATGATTTAGTGATTTTAGGACTCAATGTAGTGACCCATTTCGATTAAGTGATGTTCTACATTTGTGATTCATTTTACAAGTAGTGATCTGGAAATTTAGTGATTGATCCCCTTGGTGATTTGCTGATTTTGAACCTTGCCTACTCATTGATGCATTAATTCCGGTTTTTGATTATCACCATTTATTTAGTGATATGCTGATTGAGTGATCTCCTGAAGTCAAATTTATTTTCAAATAATTTAGTGATGTGGAAATAAGTGACTGTCAAGTGACTTGAGGATTCAGTGACCTTAATCACTGATTTAGTGATATGTTGATTAAGTGATCTCCTGAGTCAGTGATATGAAGATTAAGTGACGTAGTTGTCCAACGATTTAGTGTACTTAAGTGATTTTGTAATTCCATAGTTTTGTGATTGAGAGGGTTATTTACTGACTTATATCTCTAATGATTCATTGACGTCACTAACTGTTGATTCAGTGATACAGTACTATTTGTAGTGATTTGGTGATTCTATATCAACGATTTAGTGAACTGATGTACTGGGTGATTGATAAATAATTCAGTGATTCAGTGATAATGGATCACTGAATTCAGTGATTCAGTGATCTGGAAAATTATTTATCCAGATCCATCTGACCACTTGAAGATTGTCGGTGATAAAGTGATTGTTTCATTAAACAAATTATTATAAAATGATTCAGTGATCTGGAGATGTTTAAGTGATTAAGCGATTCAGTGATTTTGTCATGCAAAGATGTTTTCATTCTATGTTTCAGGTATGACTAAGTGACTATCGATCTAGTGATATGCATCGTCTGGTGATACAGTGATCGAAGGATCTAGTGATAGTGTGGTGATCACTGCCATAGTCGAGTGATATAGTTATCAAATTGTCTCAACATTTGTGATTTAGTGATTCAGATTCAGTGATAGACTATTGCAATCATAAATTAATCATCAAGTTGCCAGTGATCCTATCATTTAAACATTATGAGTGATAAAAGAGTGATATAGAGTCCATTTTATTGATTTCGTGGGTGATTGATATCAACTACAATCAAGATGATAACAAGTGATTGAGTGATGTGGAATTTACTGCCAAGTGATTTTGCGATTCAGTGACATTGTCATGCAAACATTTGTTGATTCAGATATCATTTTATCACTGATTTCTAGTGATGATTAAGTGATTTTAGGACTCAATGTTGTGACCCATTTCGATGAAGTGATGTACTACATTTGTGATTCATTTTACAAGTAGTAATCTGGAAATTTAGTGATTCGCTGATTTTGAACCTTGCCTACTCATTGATGCATCAATTCCGGTTTTTGATCACCATTTATTTAGTGATATGTCGATCAATTTGGTGATATTTTGACTTACCGAACTAATGGTTGAGTAAACAGGTGATTAAATGATTCAATATTTATGAAAGATTTAAAAATAACTTTCCAATAAACAAGCCAATAAATTATTCACGCACCATCCAAGTCCATAGCTTCACATTTCCAGACCTGTCCAAATGCGCCTTCTCCGAGAATATTAAAAAACTTTAACCGATGTCTTGGAAATTCCCATGGATCGTTTTCTTCGGGAAGTTCACTTTCGCTTGAATTCTAAAAGAGGAAAAATAAATTATCTGAAATGAAATAGACTTTTTGACTTACCACTGTATTTCCTCTTCCATGTGGAGAACTAGTGTATCCATTGCTTATAGCTCTTGGTTCTCTACATCCATCATCCATGCTAATGTTATTGTTGTCATAACGAATACCATCGACTGGGTCTTTTGTCTATTTTGAGATGGAGAGAGGTACCAATGAAGTCATAATTCAAAATATCCACTCACCATGTCATCTTTCTCTTTCTTTTTGTTGAAATATATCTTCTTCCTGAATATTATCGATATTATCCCTACAGTCAAAAACACACAAACAATGGAAATAATGGAAACCAATGTGCTGGCCAGTTCTGGATGTTTCACTGGAACATCCAACGACGCCTTTTTCAATTCCTCCTTCTATAAACACCACTATCAATCACAAAAATTCACGATCGAAACTTACCTCATCCACGGGAATCTCATTGATCTCCACCTCCACCACCTTCTTCACCTCCTCCTCCTCCTGTTCAACCTTGACCGGCCTCAAATGCGTCACACTAGTACTATTCTTTGGTTTCTTTGGTTTAAAGTATGGATTCGTCCCCATTATAGCAGGATTATTGGATATATTGGGGGGAGGGTTGTAGGTACCTACATTCATGGGAGGCATGTCTCGTGGAGGCGATGGAGGTTTTTTTGGAGGCACGCGCCCGAATGCTCCAGAGCCGAAAATGTTGAAACCTCCTGGTGGAAAGGGAGGTCCGTTGATGGGGGGCTCCAGCAAGTTGGAGGAGTTGAAGATTTTTACCAAGGCTTCATTTTTGACGGTGATATGGCCGTCGGTGAGGGTGACGTAGACTAGGAAGGATTCACCCGTCTGAAAGAAAAATTTGAACTTACAAATGTTGCTGCTGTGAGGAGTTCGAGAGAAAAATGGATTCTTGGAAATGTAGGTGCAAACAAGCTTTTTTCAGAACTTTGATAGATGGTGATAATAATTAACCAAAGAGTTTCCAACCTAAAACTGGTTGATTTGATCCACAATTTAGCTCAAATATTTTTTATTACCTGGATTGTTTTTTTTATTTTGATATTATATGCCAAATTGTTGTTTTCTTATTTTCTTCTTTTATTATTTGCTCTGCTTTCTGGAAAATATGTTTCTGAATACTATTGTTACGTTTCACTTTTTGACTTATTTTTGGTTGAATATTATTTATCTGTTGTTTTGTAATATTTAATTTATTTTTCTAATTGAACTGTTTTTTTTTCCTTCAATTCACATTTTTTTGTTCCCTTTGCAATATGTATTCTATTTTTCCTAATCAACTTTGTTTTTCTTTTTTCAATTTCCTCAAATCCATTTTAATCTTTGCTAGTTAATTCTTCTTTGATGATGATATTTTCCACTGCCACAGATCTTTCAATTTTTTTTTGTGAGCTTATTTTTTTGCAGTTTTATTTTCTTTAAAAAAGATTTCTTTTTCCTTATTTATAATTTTTTAAATTCAAGTTTTTTCCATTCTAGTTAGTACTACTTAACAATGATATTTTCCACTTGTCAAAACCTTTTAAAATTGGTTTTTTTGTTCAAGATTGTTTTGTTTTTTTGTAGTTTTATTTTTCTTAATGAAACTTTTTTAGTTCATTCTTCAGTTTTTTTATACTACTTTTCCCTTTCATGGTTGATACAACTTTTTTGATGATATTTTCCACTTTCCACAGACCTCTCAACGTTTTTTAGCGCTTATTTTGTTTTTTTTTTGATTTTTTTTTCCTTTGATCAAATTTCCTCTGATTTATTTAATTCCACTTATCCTCATTTTAGTCAAGTCTGCTTTTTAAATGATATTCTCCACTTAACATTTTCTGTTTTTTTCAGTTATTTTGTTTTTTTTTGCCATATTTTATTTTCTTTGATCAAAATTTTTCTTCCTTATTTTGGTTTTTGGAATTCCACTTTTGCTTTTTCAGTTAATTCTGCTTTTCTATGATATTTTCCACTTCTACATATTTTTTTGATTTTTTTTTTTGAAGGTTATTTTATTTTTCGGCGACATTATTTATTTTTTTTCGATAAATTTTGTTTTTCTCCTTCCTTTAATTTTTTATATTCCATTCTTCTCAATTCTACTCAATTCTGCTTTTTCAATGATACTTTCCACTTCTACAGAAAACTTTTTGTTTTGTTTAAAGCTATTTTGTTCTTTTTGCTATATTTATATATTTCATTTTTCTCAATTAAACTTCTTCTTTTCCTTAATTTTCTCAATCTCCGATTCATCTTTCTTAGTTACTACTGCTTTTATATTGATTTTTTTTGTCCAAACTTGTTTTGTACTTTTTGCAAGATTTTATTTTTTCCATTTCAACTTTCCATTCTAATTCTGATTAACAATATTAATTTTTTCCACCTCTACGTACTTTTCCAATTTTCCCAATTGGTTTAAAGCTGTTTTATTCGCTTCTGCAATTTTCTTTTACGTTAATGAAACTTTTACTCTTTCTTTCAATTCATCTTTTTTTATCTAATTCTACTTTGTTACTTTGTTTTCTAATTAAACTTTCTTCTTTCTTCCTCTAATACTTTCAATTCCATATTTCGGTTCTTTAGTCAATTATTAATTATATTTTTCACTTTTCACAGGCCGTGGAAAGTTGTTTTAATGTCATTTAGTTTTTTTTTTTTGCTTTTATAATGATATTTTCCACTTTCACAGATCTTTTTTGTGTATCTTTTTTTAATCAGATTTTGTTTTTTTTGCAATAGTTAATTTTCTTTGATCAAAATTTTTTTCCGTTTTTTTTTAATTTTTTCAATTCCATCTCTCTCTATTTTAGTTAATTCTACTCCACAAGGTTATTTTTCACTTCTACATACCTTTTAACATTTTGTTTTTGATTTAAGGTTGTTTTGTTCATTTTTGCGATATTTTATTCTTCATGATGAAACTTTTTTCTTTCTCCAATTTTCTTGATTCAACTGTTCTACATTTAGTTAATTCTGCTTTTTTTTATGATATTTTCCAGTTTCCACACATCTTTTGACATTTTTTTTATTTAACGTTATTTTGTTGGGTATTTCTTAAAAAATTGGAGGTAGGCGGAAAAAAAAATAATCAAAGAAAATAAATATTGCCATAGTTTTTTGTTTACATTCTTCCATTCAATTTTTCAATTTCACTTCTCCCTATTTTAGTCAATTGTGCTTTTTAAATGATAGTTTACACTTCCACAGAACATTTTTTGTTTTTTTAGAGCTATTTTCTTCTTTTTCTTTGATTCTCTATTCTTTGATTTTCTCAATTCCATTTTTGCTCGCCTCGTCAATTCTGCTTTTCAATCATATTTTCCTATTCCACATCCCTTTTTACATTTTGTTTTTGGTTTAAGGCTATTTTGCTTTTCTGTCATACTTATTTTATTTTTTCAAATTGAACTGTTCTCCTCACTGATTTTCTCAATCCCATATTTCTCTTTTTTAGTCAATTATGCTTTTTTATTTTCCACTTTTCATATACCTTTTTATTTTGTTCTTTTTTTTTTAATATGTAATTGTTCTTTTTAATGATGTTTTTACTTCTCAATTCAACGTTTTTCTCCTTTCTTTAATTTTCTTGATTCCACTTTACTTTTCTTGTTAATTCTGCTTTTATAATGATATTTTCCACTTCTATATTCCATCCTAGTTTTTAATTTGCTAGAGCTTATTTTGTTCATTCTGTTATAATTTTATTTTCTTTAATAAAAAGTTTAATTTTTTCAATTCCACTTTTCTCCATTCTACTTAATTTTGATTTTTAATGATATTTTCCACTTCCACATACTTTTTCACATTTTGTTTTTGGTTTAAGGTTGTTTTGTTCTATTTTGCAAGATTTTATTTTTCGGTTCCACTTTTCTTTTTTTTTCTACTTTTTCAATTGTTTGGCACTTTTACAGACCTTTTCAATTTTTTTTCTTTTTTTGTATTTTTTAATTGGACTTTTTTATTCCATCCTTCAATTTTATCACTTCCTCTTATCCCTTTTTTAGTCAGTTCTGCTTTTATAGGATTTTTCACTTTTTTAATCGTTTAACTTTATTTGTTGTCAAGTTTCTCTGTTTGTGTACAAAAGTACAACATCAACCATGATGCACCTGGTATAAATATTGCAAACGATGAGTCAACAATTTAGTATTCACAGAACACAACTTTCACCTTTACTACTTTCACTTTACGACATTAGCATGCATAATCCTCATTATAAATTAAGCAAACCATACCCTATTTTGCAAAGAATCATTCAAATACACCGCTCCAGTCTGAGCATTGATCTTGAAAGGTAACGGATCAGGAATTTCATCAGAACCAAAATTCGGATAAGGTTCCAGTCCGAAAGTCAAAAGGTCGTTTTCCTGGTCGCTTCCATGGTACTGGGCAATTTTGCTACCAATTGGTTCGTCGTCCGATATGTGCCAGGACCGGTCTCCCCACATTGATGGGGGGCTGTTTTCAGCTGCATATTGGCAAATACCTGAAACAAAAAAAAAAACACGGATTAAAAATCTTTTTACATCATGAAAAGAGATCAATACTATTGTGATGCTTGTCACAACAATGCTCTAAATATATTTATCAATATGTGCAAATAAATTCGCATAGAATATTCCAGTGTATACGATCTACTAAATCGATTTCAGATTGTGCCAATTTACATTTTTGAATAATGCGGAAAACACGTGTCATACAATTTTATCTGAATGTGAGGAAAATAAAAATTTGTTTATGTGATTTTGTGGAATATATCAATATTGAAGCATTACTTCACGCTTTTCGCTATAGAAAAAACATGTCCGGTTCTAATTTATTTATTTTTAGTCATTATGTACAGCATTCACTAGTCACAACAACGTATTTATGTTTACAATCACACTCACAGCTTATCAAAATCTGAACTGCCCTCTTCATCCCATGACGACCTTTTTATATACCTTAGACCGCCTTCGCCGATAATTCATGAATACTCTAGAATTGTCGGGAAGAAATCGACAGATGGCGAAGCTTCTGGTATGGCATAGAAACCTCTCGAAAATTCTCACAGTGGACCGACTTTGTGACAATAGGGACAAGATCCGATTATTATGGTCGGAACGTTGTTTCCACTGCCAGCTGCCTTGAAATTTTGAACCACTGGGCATGTTTTGTCACAATATGAAAAAAAGTCGTCATCAAGACGGTTTTCGAGAAAAGTGACACAAATAAAAAAACGAGTTCTTTGGTTGAAAGTATAAAATGACCTGAAATTATAAATATTTAAAAAAAAAAAAAAAAAAAAAAAAAAAATTAGGTAAAAGAAATCTTGATAAAAAGATTGAGTGAAGGCTTATTGTGGAGATCTTTTGTACCGCATCATATCCTCTTAGTTTAGAGAAGTCAGCTCTTGCGTAAAGGTATTAATTAATTGAAAAAAAACAAAAGAAAATGACACGTCGTCATGCAAGAGGCTTGAAAGTTGGCAGTTGTGTTCGAAGGGTCTTCAAAATGAGGTATCACTCGACCCCCTTTTCCATTTCATTTTTTCATTCAAAATGGCGGCCAGCTTTCATTTTGACATGCAGAACGTCCTCACATATGGTTAGGTTACGTGGACCAGGGCATACCCCTTTGCCCTGGTCCACAGTTTCCTGCTTCGTAGTGCTATCACTCGGAGGCCAGATGGCCCATTGTGGTTCCTTTCTTACCCTGCAAGCTTTTTTCTCCCAATCGTTCTTTAACCATTCCATGGTTTTTACGAAGTTCAGAATTTAGCACGAGGGTAGGGAAGGGGGACCGGTTTTACGTTCCTTGCAATGGGACCTACATTTTAAAGTGGAATCCGAACCACTGTGAGAATACCACTAAATGTCGAACAGAAAATAATCTCTGCCCACCTCGGGTCTCGAACCCGATCACCGGCTGGTTCCCACTTACTGACCCAACGCTTAACACGTTGTGCCAGCCCGGCATCTTTATGGTGTGTCCAGATTTTTTTCAAAAGTAAAAGAAAATAAAATATGAAGAAGACAATAGATGAAGTTGAAGATGTTTATTCACAAAAACAGACAAAGAATTGAACAAAATTCAGCAAAAATTATTGAGATTGAGAAAAAAATCAGTTGGTCAGATCACTCATATCATTAGTTTCGTCTAGTGTCAACTAAAAAAATAATATTGGCCGAAAATAGTCTTTTCTAGAGTGATTAATGAATACCTTTGTCCGCTAATTTTGTCAGACATAAGTAGTGTGGAGAACTTCCAATGTTGATATGAAAGCCCTTTTTTATAGCTGAATGTAGGTTAATTGTATAAAAATTGAGCCCTTGAAATCAGCCAAAACAATTACAGTGATTTATATTCACTTCCACAATCCGAGTTTGTCGTCTGAGGGAAAGTGTCTGCAAAATCTAGGTCACTCTTGTTTGAATGATTCGGTCATCAGCAGTGATTTTTGACGGTAAATCCATAAAATCAAAGCACAGAAACCCAATAAATTGTATAATTTAGCAAGAGTCTGAAAGCTTCTTCTCAACATACCAAAAGTCCGAAAAAACTTTGATTTACAACACTGCGAGTCGGAATGTTTTCAAACAACGGATGTGAAATTGTGAGTGGGTGGATTCGACGAGACAGATAATCGTGGACATAAATGCGAAGCCTGCAAGTTGACGCAAAAAGCTTTGTCAATCAACTGTTGATCTGGGGATAATTGTTTGTTTTCTGATGAAAATGAATCACAATTAGTCTGGGTGCATCAAACTGTAGAGATCGTGACCCTTGATTTTTTGTTATCAGAGATAAAAACTAATGGACAACTCATAGAATCATAACTTCATTTTACCTAGAGTGGTCTAATGATACAAATTAACTTGTGTGATAAATGTGAAAGATTTTACCTCGCATTTTGCATCAATCATAGAATTTAATGATGAAAACATCACATCATTCCATTATGCCTAGGGTGGCCCAATGATAGAAATTCACTGTCACGATAAAGTTTAGTTTGAAAAGATGTATGTGGTAGAAAATTTATTCATCCACTGTAGAGTAAAGTTTAACGATGGTATCATCATCCAATTATGCCTATGGTGGTCTAATGCTAAGAATTCACTTAATGAAAAGATGAAAACATCATTTCATAATGTCTAGGGTGGCATACTGATAGGATTTAACAACTTCGGTTTAAGATGTATGTTCCTATAGTGTGGTGAATTTTTTACATCCACTAGACTTGGAACTTGATGATGGATATATATCTCATTATGCCCAGGGTGGTAAGGTGATAGGAATTCACAAGTTGGATAGTATTGTGTTTAGGAAGACACTTGTAACACATTTTCACAATCAGCTACTTCACTTCTACTTTGCGATATATCGTCAAATATGTATTTATCTGGGGTTGTGAATTTTACATTCATGAATTTGCCTAGGGTGGTGAACTCATGCTAATAACCTTACTCAGCTCAGAACCTAACGATAAAAACATCATTTCATCATTATGTCTAGGGTGGCATAATGATGAGAATTCACAAGTTCGGTAGTAGGTATAGTGTCTAAGATGTATCTGCTCAAGGTGGTAAACTTTACATCCACTATATTTACAACCTGATCTTCATTTCATTATGTCTAGGGTGACATAATGATAGGAATTCACAACTTGTATTGTGAATGGTGAAATTTTTACATCCACTAGACTTGGAACTTGATGATGGATATGCTATCTCATTATGCCTAGGGTGGTTGAGTGATAAGGATTCACAAGTTCGCTAGTATTGTGTTTAAGAAGACACTTGTAAGACATTTTCACATTTACCTACTTCACCTCTACTATGCGATATATTGTCAAATATGTATTTATCTGGAGTGGTAAATTTTACATTCATGTATTTGCCTAGGGTGGTAAACTTATCCTTATAACCTAACTTAGCTCAGAACCTAACGATAAAAACATCATTTAATCATTATGTCTAGGGTGGCAAAATGATGAGAATTCACAAGTTCGATAGTATAGTGTTTAAGATGTATTTGCATAGGGTGGTAAACTTTACATCCACTATGCTTAAAACCTTATGATGGAATCATCATTTCATAATGTCTAGGGTGGTATAATGATAGGAATTCACAACTTTGGTTTAAGATGTTTTCTCCTAGTGTGGTAAAATTTTTACATCCACTAGACTTAGAACTTAATGATGGATATATCATTTTCATTATGCCCAGGGTGGTTAAGTGATAGGAATTCACAAGCACCTAGAGCCTAGAGTGATGAATATGTATTACATACATTCGCCATAAAATTTGATGGTGGAAGCATTTTTTTGTGTGGTTTTAGGTTGATACAAAATTTACCTGTGTAAAAGCAGGTTAATTTGAATGTTCATTATATCCATATTTCTTTGTATTGTAAATATATTTCTTTGTTTTCCTTACCATAATGAAAGCAGTCGGTATAGCATTGGACAGGTCCCAGAGCATGAGAACAAATATGAGGTTTTGTCAAATATTAAGCTCTTGGCAACATTATGGTGTTGCCATAGGTTGTTGATAGTTTTCTGACTGAATGAGTTTCAGTGTGACAAGTGTGCTTTTGGGGTTTTTGGGAAAGGTTGATAATGAGTAGTTGATTGTGAGGGGAGCCCACGTGTTATTGGGCGATAATAGTGGTCTGTGTGACCTGAAGCGGTCTGTGTGGCCTGATTAGCCGAAGGGCTGGAGAATCCTATCGCCTTCGAGATTGTGGAGTGTAAGTGAAGGATCTTACATACTGCTCGATTGACACGAATAAGCCTCGAGAGTAATATGCGGACTCTCCTCGCTCAATTCGTTGAGATGCTAACTGTTTAGTGGCAGTTGGGAAGCCTCTTCTTATATCAATCGACACTAGCTGTCGTCGAAGAAAATTCTCCAAGAACTGTAATTGACCACTGAGTTTAAACGCGGCGTACGGGAAACGACATTTTAGAGAAAATACGGGCTTTTTGATTAAAATATTCAAATGAAACATCAAACAAACTCCTTGTCTGATTCTTCCAAACTTCCCGTCTAGATGAAATTCTACACCGTAGACCCAACAAAGACAATAATTTTTAATTTAAAATCAGACCTTTGTTTCGCCTGTTTTAATTTACTCTCTTGGCCACAAGACTAGATGTCACGCGTAAATTGGTGTCGTTTATGAGCAAATTGTTGTCCGGAATCAGTTTTTGTCCTTATCAGAGTCACTGAGCAGCATGATTTGATTTATCCAACCTATCCAGTCAAGACCACCAAAATAATTATCACATGTTTAGATTGCTTTGTTGTCCAAACAGCCAACAAGTTTAGAACTGTTGTCTGGGACCCTTAGAAATATCAAGTGAAATAGGGAAAAGGGTTCACTTGGTTGGGGGTAAAGTTTTCTTGATGCTTTAGGGCAACTGTTAAGTAAAGCAGAAAAAATTGATAAGTTAAAAAAGAACACTGCGGAGTGCTCAATGAGCTAAGTGTAGACCAATCACAACAACCTCATTTGGTATGCAAGCACTGCCAAGAAAATTACCCTTCATCAATTTTCATGGAATAATCCATTATGCACTCCATTGTCCGTTCCAGACCACATAATAAGATAAAGGATAAAAGGGTCGTCGACACTTTCTTGCATATAAATTTGACAAGGCCGACTGGCAGAGTCAGGTATTCTTTTTATGTGTCTGTGAAAAAAGTTATAGAGTGTGACATCAGCAGAAACCATTTAATTTGCTTTCGCAGTGCGGGATGTTTTGTTCTTGTTAAAACAGTTATTGCGCTTTATGTTCATACACTCAGCTTCAGGAGCAGGATATTTTTGTATCATCTCTGGTTTACATGCAGCCACTTACAATGTGCTGGTTGCTCTGTCCACGTGGCAGGACATCTACTGTCAGTTATTAGGTTGAGGTTTCATTGTGGATGCTTAACATGATGTCTACTTTCCTGTTCAAATTATTCTCTTGAATCAAGTTCATTGTTTTCCGAGGAAGAAGAAAGAGGAGATAATGAGGTAACTTTCATTTTGAGCAACATCTTCTCCACTGAAAATAACACTCCTGACAGCTAAAATGAATGTCAATGAGCAACGACGAAGTGGATAAGAGCCGACAACGTTGTATTTGTATTGTGATATCTGCAGTCCCCTTTGAGGTTTAACGGATTAAAACCAAATTGCGATGTTGTCACGTTCATTTTAGGCGTCCATCAAACCAACACAATAATGACACATTTGACAGCTAGAACGAACTGAATTAGAGCTGGCAACGTTGTATAGTTTTGAGCTGTTGCGATGTTGTCAAGTTCATCTTCAAGACTTTTTCACTAGACTGATATAAAAATGACATTTTTGACAGCTAAAACAAACTGAATCAGAGCTGACAAAGCAGGGAACTTGGCGTTTGACATCGAAACATGAGCTATTGCGACGTTGTCACATTCATTTTGTGCAGTATTGCATCGTCTCCACTGAACTGACACAAAAATGACAATCTTGACAGCTAAAACGAACTGAATCAGTGCTAACAACGTTGTGTTTTTGTGATCACTGCAGCGTCCTTCGGTGGACATTTTATTAATTAAAATGTTGTCACTCCCAATTGCTCTGACAGGTGAAACGAACGTCGCTGTCAATTTATAAGATGCGATTTAGAGTTTCCATAGGACCGGGCTGGCGCAGCGTGTAAAGCGTTGGGTCAGTAAAGTGGGAACTGGTCCGGTTGTGGGTTCGATTCCAATGGCAATAGACCGTAAAAAGTCGACTGCCTGGTAGTTCTGCGGCACCCACAAGGCAGAGTGGAGGGAATGTAAAATCGTAACTCGAGAACCACAAGTGATACAATTAGAAAAAACTTATGAGGTTCAAGTCGGTTTTAAAAATCGAATTTTTACAAATGTTCTTGAGATGAATAATATCAGAATTTCCCTTTTAGCTTTGATAACCTTCATCTTTAAACCCACCTGAAAATTAAGTCACGTGGAGTTTGAACATTCCTCTGTTGAAGAATATTCGGTTCAAATCCAGGCGTTCGCGTTGATTTCCAAAATAATGATGAATTTTTGAAAATTGTCTCAAGGTAAATATACAGGGTGATTTTTAAGTTGGTATTTTCCTCATAACACCTCATAGAATGCAAAAAAATAAGAACATTTTTCAAATAAAACTATGTCCGAAAATGCTATTTTTTTTTCTTTAAAAAATTTCAATACAAATCCGGTTCGAAAGCCACTGGTAGAAATTTTCTAAAAACTTTTACATCAAGAAATGTAATTTAATGGTCAAAAGAAGGGTACCATTTTTGTGGAAATATCTGGAGTGGTAGAAAAGTTATGATAAAAAAGGCATTTTATTCTTAAAACTTCAACACCCTGTATCTCGGTAACAAAGGATTTTCGGACATAATTTTATTTGAAAAATTTTCTTATTTTCTTGCATTCTATTTAGTGTTAGAAGGAAAATACCATCTTAAAAATTACCCTATACAGGGAGTTTCCTAACCTCTGTGACAAAATGAAAGGGATGATCCTTCGCTTAATTTTAAGACGAAAATGTGATATAACTTTTTTTCGAATCTCGCTTTGTTTCCAAAATACAGGGTGTTTAATTTTTTTTTTTTTTGATTAGTTTTTTATTTGTAATTAATTTATCTTTTACTTGATTTTGTTGAAGTTTGGTAACGGTATTTATAGTGATAACGGGCTCATTTTGCCATGAACAAATAAAAATTATCGAATACAGTGGCGTCCCGAGCGGCACTTCAACCAATATTATTGGGAAAAAAATGTACGCCATGCACTGACTTTTTGTGTCATTTTCATTTTTTTCTCAGGTTGCTCAACTAAAAACGCAACTTTTTGATCTCTTGAATTTTTATCGTATTTTGCAAATTTTTGAGATAAAAAATTAAATCTAGTTGAGTGAGTTTTGACGCAAAAAGTATTTTTTTCGCTGATGTTGAATTTTCTAACAAATACAGCAATCAATTATAATCATTTTAATGGAGAATTCAAAAACACTAATTGAATAAAAAAAAATATATATAAAAATAAATAATAATAATAAAAAAAATTAAACACCCTGTATTTTGGAAACAAAGCGAAATTCGAAAAAAAGTTATAACACATTTTCGTCTTAAAATTAAGCGAAGAATCACCCCTTTCATTTTGTCACAGAGGTTAGGAAACACCCTGAATATCACTATTATGTTTTCGGAAGTGTTTTATAATTTTTTTTTATAAATTCTGTTTTTCCTTTTTTTTTGTTTTTGACAGATTTTTTCATATCTCCACCTCCATCCATACTTTTGATTTTATTGCTTGTAATTTTTTTGTGAATATTCAATTTGTATTTTATCTTAACTACTTATCATTTTTTACCCATTTTGGAAACTTCTATAATAAATTTTATAAATATATTTTCTTATTTAATATGGTTCTTTGTTGACCTTTGTTTGCACATTCATATTTCAATCTTTACCTCAAGTTCGATATTATTTTTTTTATCTGTATTTTTCTGTATTTTTATTGTTATGTAGAATAAATTTTTTTTTTTATTTACAAATTTGTTGAATTGTTTTAACGTCACATTTAATACCATTCTTCTTTTTATGTATTTCTTATGTTTCTTCATTCTTAGTGTCTTTCTGCAGATACCATTTTGCTGCAAATAATATTTTTTCTGGTATGTAATACTTTTTTCTATCAATCAATGTTATATCATTCTTATTTAATATTATCAGATTTTCTTTTTGCAATTTTTATTTTACGCCCTCTCACATTCCTAGACTTCTCACGTGTTAAGGCTGATTGTATGATGATGAAACGAAAGTGAAGTTGATAAAAAAACTAGAAACTATTATATGGACATAAATTGGAAAATTCAAATAAAAATCATT
The DNA here is from genome assembly GCA_958502075.1 of Orchestes rusci. Lineage (NCBI taxonomy): Eukaryota > Metazoa > Arthropoda > Insecta > Coleoptera > Curculionidae > Orchestes > Orchestes rusci. The sequence goes on from OY293305.1 coordinate 3,220,935, forward strand.
CTATAATAATTAAAAAAAATGAATTAAACTGAAAAATTTATCTAAATTGGAATGGGATGAAAATAAAATGGCTAAAATGGAAGAAATTGAATTGAACAAAAGACTCCAAAGATATGCCAAATTTGTGAAAATTGATGTAAAAATAATTCAAAACTAATCAAACTATATCTAAAACATCCAAAAGAAGAAAAAAAAATCAATGAAGATTGAATGAAGAAGTCATTTTTCCAAAAACAAAAAATGAAGTCACCAGCCAGAAAATGTAAGCGAACGAGACGAAGATCAAAAAATAAAATAAAAATAAAAAATGGTAACTGAAAAACAGTTTTATTTGGACTTAAAAATAAATAAATAAGAATAGGATGAAAATATAATAAAAATTAAAATCAACAAACAATTGTTAAAACCCCAAACATAAGCCATATTTGAAGTGAAAATAGATTTGTGTGAAGATAAGAAATAAATTGGATCAGTATTAATTTCTAAAACAACAAAAGTAGCAGAAAATGAAGCTCAAAATAAAAGACTAGCATTTAAAACTTGAAAACAAAATATGATTTACGGTTATTGATTGGTAATTGTAGGAAAAATATTCAAACAAAATTGAAAATTAAAAAAAAGTTAATGAATTAATTATTCCAGAAAAGCCGATGGAAGTGATTATGAAGCCATAAACCAAAAAAAAATATGGATTAATAAAATGCAATTTCAATAATTTTGATATAAATTAATGTCATTATGTCAATTCATTGATTTTAAAATATTCTTTTAATAACATTAAATTGGAATTTACACTCAGTAATGAGTTCGTCGACCACTTATCAAATGATTATTAATTTGATTTGTACAAAATAAAGAAAAATGGTTTTTCTCTGCAACTGTCCCTAATTTGGTGGCTTGGCCTCCCAGATCACCTGACTTATCACCCATAAAGTGATTTTATTTCAAGTAAGACAACTGTGAACTTTATTTTGATCAAAACACAACGAAAGCAGCATTTCCTTGTGACAAAAAAAATTATTGCTATTAGCTTGATGAGTTTTTTATCCGAAGTCCAACCATGTTGTATAATATTAAAATTACATCCTACTCTCATGTGTTTAATTCTATTGTAATTCTAATAAATTGCTGGGTAGTGAATAAAATATGAATATCCTTGGTTGGACTGAATAAAGTTCCGCATATTTGTTTGATTGGTTATACGTATGTATGATCAATTAATTAATACCGTTGCGTTAGTTTATGATTGATGATTTGAAAAAAAAAACTGTCAAATTTGGAGTGGACAGATGGACAGATGGTGTGAATGAACTAATTATAAATAGAAAAGAAAACGCAAATTTCACTGTAGAATTGAAAACAAAAGCATAAAAAATATTTTGAAACCATGAAACAAATGGAGAATGGTGAATATAAGAGGAAAAATAAATAAAGCAAATATAGCATTATGCAGAATATTTAAAATTCAATTGCGATCAACAAAAGTTTTTAAAAAAATCATGAAGAAAGAACAAATAGGTTTAAAAATTGATAAAAACTTTACAAAAGCCTTGAACAGAATATAATATTATGTATAAAAAAAACATTATTCAAGCATGGAAAAGTATACAAAATTGGTTTAAAAATTTGAACAAATGAAGGATGATGAATAATAATGTTTGTGAAAAAGTTGAATTATTTGGTGATTTACATGATTATTATAGTACTAGCATTGTATAATTTTTTTATATATACAATGGTACTAGGCATAGATGTGACTGTGTTTTTCAGCAAATTTAAGAGTGGTGAGTGGTATTCAAATGGTAAATTTAATATTATATAAGGGTCCACAACAATTTAATAATTTACCCACATGTGTCAAACATGTAACTTATTGGTGTCCCATTTATATTTTATATTTTATACAGGGTGTCCGGAAAAATGTTGGAGATCTCTTGGATTGAGATAGAACATTGAAAAATAAGATGACAAGTTCCCGTAAACTTTTTTTCTAGGGGCCCTTTCTGCGGAGATACGGGCCCCGAAAGGACGCCACTGGAAATAAATTTTTCTTGAATAACTTTTTAGGCACTTGATATATTTTGATAAAAATCTAATATGATAAACAGTAAACATTACGTTTCACAATACTGCCCTTAAAACATAATTAGCTTGTTTACCAGAGGCGGACTAGGTTGTACATTTTTATGCTTAAATTTTCAACACTGTATGATAAAGACTTGAAAAAAATAAATTTAGATAGCCTGAACCTTAGGCTACAAAAAAGGTATTTTTGTTAATCATCGATGATATGATTCGTTTTCGAGAAAAAAACATATTATTATTTTGATTTAAAAAACCATCAAAAATTGCCATAATGCAGTGCTGTTCTTGATGCATTTTTTTTTTAAATTCCCCGAAAATTTTATGAGAATTAATCTGAAAAATGCAAAACTTTAGAAGAAATTATTATAACATTCTGCAGAATATTTAGTTTTTAATCGAAATAAACAAAAATTCAAAACAATAAATGAAAAACAAGAGTTTAAATTCATAAAAAATAATTAAAAGTTTAAAACAAATGAAAAATGATGCATAAAATAATATGAAAGCATATAAAAATTTAAAGTTTATAGCAAATGAATAAAAGAAGAAAATCGAATGCTTTTAGGAAAAATAAATGTAACATTATGTAGAATTTTTAATGTTCAATCATAGTATTTAAAAATGAGTACCTCATGGAAGATCCATAACTTGAGAACGTCTGTGGCAATTGAGTCATTTTTTTTTTCTTTTGAATTGTTCCTTAAAGATGGTTTTTATGGCGAGAAAAGCTGGAAAATTCCCCGAAAAAACCTGAAAACACAACTTCCCTTCCTTTGACATAGTGAGGTTATGTTTGCAAAGCTTCATTATTTGCCAATGGATTTTGTTCACATAATTATGTAGGTTCTTATTTGTTGTTTGATCAAAAAATTTAACAAAAATTGACCAAGTGCGGTTATGTTTGCTCAATTTTGTTAATATATCGTAGGTTTTATTTGAGATTTGATCAAAACATTTTTTAAAAATGACAAAGAGAGGTTATGTTTGAAAAGTTTTGTTATTATTTTCCTGAGGATTTTGTTCAAATGAGATAATGAAGGTTTTAATTTGAGGTTTGATCAAGATTTTTACCAAAAATTGTCTAAGTGAGGTTATATTTGCTTAATTTTGTTATTTTTCAAAGGATTTTGTTCAAATTAGATATGTAGGTTCTATTGGGGATTTGAAGTGTTGTGACAATAAATTCGTTTTCAGTCAAGACATTTCAAAAAAAGTACGCTAGAAATGTTGTCAAATCAGAAATTTAACATATCATTCTAACTGAAGAATCACTATGTCCACCTCGCGTATTAATCCCGATATCCAGCGGTGGCGCGTAGCAGATGAACCATCCCTGTCGGACCATAGGTATATATATACTGATGGAAATCAATAGTATTGACAAGCCGTCAGAAATGTACCGCAACCCACGCAAAACGAACTGGACTGAATACCGGGAGGAGCTGGAGGCGGGGTTGAGCGGGATCAAGGAACGTATGCGTAACAGATTTGATGTTGAGGTGGTAGCAGAACAACTACAAAACGCTATAATTTACTCATACCATCAAAGCTGTCCGCTAATCCGGCGTTCTTCATGCAAGGACACAACCTGGTGGAACGAGAAAGTTGACAAGATGAAGGGGGAAACACGCAGACTCTTCAATGTGGCCAAGAAAACCGGTGAATGGGATGAATACCACCATACTCTGAAGAAATACAACAAAGAAGTAAGGGAAGCTAAGAGGAACTCCTGGAGGAAGTTTTGCACTGAGGTCGAAAAAACCTCGGAAGGCGCACGCCTTTAGAGAATCCTAGCTAAAGACCCCCTTCCACCAATGGGAACACTAAAGAAACCAAATGGGGAATACACGAAAAATGGCGAAGAAACCATTGAGACACTACTCAGGGCACACTTTCCAGACTCGACCATAATCAACTCGCAACAGGGAGTCAACTTCCTATCTCCTGAGATCCTCCGGATGAGAGGATCAAGAGATGATTGGGTCACAGCCCGACAGATTGTGACACCAAATAGAATCGAATGGGCCATAAACTCATTCGAACCATACAAAGCACCTGGATGCGATGGGATAATACCGGCACACCTGCAGCAGGGCGAAGCCCAACTCATATCGATGCTTTGCCAACTATTCAGAGCAAGCCTGGCAACGGGATATGATATGGAAACTCTCACGAGTGGTCTTTATACCGAAACCCGGGAAGGATAGCTCTCAGCCCAAGGCATTCAGACCAATAAATCTCTCGTCGTTTCTACTCAAAACGATGGAGAAAGTGATTGAAAGGCACATTAGGGAGACCTCCCTAATAGAGAGGCCACTACACAAAAACCAAAACGCCTATCAACCTGGTAAATCATGTGAAACTGCTCTGCATGAACTTGTTCATACAATAGAGCAACCACTGAACAACCAAGGAGTTGCCCTAGCTGCATTCCTTGATATAGTAGGAGCATTTGATCACACCTCCTTCGATTCAATGACCACCGCAATCAATCGGCGTGGAATTAAAGACACAGTTTGTAGGTGGATAAGAAACATGCTGAAAGGTAGGAGAATTCAAGCAACTATGCTTGACAAAACTGTAACTATAGAGGCAGCTAAAGGCTGCCCCCAGGGTGGAGTCTTGTCCCCTCTCCTCTGGAACCTAGTCGCAGATGAACTACTGGTAGAGTTAAACAGCAAAGGTTTCTACGCCCAAGGCTATGCCGATGACGTAGCAATACTTATCACTGGCAAACACACCAAGACAATATTAGAACTGATGCAGACAGCTCTGACAATCGTAGAAGATTGGTGCAGGAAGGTGAACCTGAAGGTCAATCCTGAGAAAACCTTCCTGGTCAGCTTTACGAGAAAGAGGAAGACAGCGGAATTATTCAAACCCATGTTCTTCGGACAAGAACTGCAGGTGGTAAGAGAAGTCAAATACCTAGGCATCATCCTGGATGACAAACTCACATGGAATTCACACCTACAGAAAATAGTGAATCGAGGTAAAGCCACAATAATGGCAACAAAAAGAGCGATAGGAAAGAATTGGGGCATAAATCCGCGCATGGTACACTGGCTCTACTGGCTCTACTGTACCCACCCTTGCTAATAGCTCTGTTGTCTGGTGGCCGAAAATCGAGCAGCGACAAGCAGCCACGGAACTTGCAAAAGTTCAGAGGCTAGCATGTCTCTGTGTAACGGAAGCCATGAAAACCACTCCAACACTTGCCATGGAGGCCATGCTTAACCTACCTCCTTTAGATATCTATATCAAAATGGAAGCAAGAATGGGAGCATATAGACTTAGCAACACCGTGAACTGGAGCCACTCAAACTCCCAAGGACACACTAAGATAACCAGCACAGTCACGAACCACTTAGTAACAATGAGGAGTGATATCATGTTGAAAAATATCAACTTTAGCACGTCTCCTAAGACCAAGCTAATATGGGAATAGGAAACGGTGAAACAACTCCGGATGGCTAATGGGGCAATATGGTACACAGACGGCTCCAAAACAAGCCGGGGAACTGGTGCCGGAATCGTAGGTGAAAATCCAAAGTGGGAAACATGTGAACCACTCGGGATGTACGCTACAGTTTTCCAGGCAGAAGTACATGCAATAAACGTATGCGTGCAAGAAAACCTCAGGAGAGGCTACAGAGGAAGGAAAATCCTTATCCTTAGTGACAGCCAAGCCGCAATCAAAACCATCTCCTGTCGGGAAACCAAATCCAAACAAGTCATGGACTGTCAGCAAAACCTTGTCACACTGGGAGTATCTAACGATGTTACTCTTGGATGGATACCAGGACACTCAGGGATAGCTGGGAACGAGCGGGCGGATCTACTAGCACGCAAAGCTGCAAACACACCACTTCTGGGTCCAGAACCTGCTATTGGTATTACAAAATCCTCTGTGAGAGGTTGGCTGAACTGTTGGTCCAAAAAACAACAGAAAACTAGATGGTGCGAATCACCAGGACTGGAACACTGTAAATTAATGATGGCAGACGAGATCGAATCATCATTTTCTGGAAGCCTACTGAAACTCAGCAGGAATCAGCTTAGGAAAGTAACAGGTATATTAACTGGACACTGCACTCTAAGGAAACACATGCATATCATGGGTCTTTTCAACAAGGAACCCATATGTAGGCTGTGCAACGAGGAGGAGGAAACAGCCTCCCACATTGTATTCGAATGTGAAGCGCTGGCGTACTGGAGAAGAGATAATGGGGAATTCACAACCACTCCTCGAAGGACGGACAGGGAAACAGTAGAACGAGTCATAAACCTTATTCGGGCAATGGAGCTCTTCGACTGAGAGAGGCACAGAGAAGATACAATAAGCCCAACTAGAGGCTGCGGTGTCAGGGCCAACAGCCCGAAACTCGTAGTGCATGTACTTCAGTAATTCAGTAATTGGGAAGATTTTTTTTTATGTTGGTTATGTCTGCGCCTTGAATAACAGAATAATTATTGAAACATTGGAAAAACTAAAAAAAAAAAGAAAATCGTGTTGCTAAATAAAAAGCTTTAAAAATCCATAAAAACCTAACAAAAGCCTCAAACAAATAAAGATTATTTTCAATAAGGAAGAGAACTAAAAATATGAAAAAAAGAAAAGTAAAAAAAATCATGAAGGTATACAGGGTAAGTCGGAATCAAAAGAAGTTTTTCTTTTCGGAAATACATAATATGCTCGGAATCGATCAGTATTGCGGTTTGTCTGATGTACTAACATTTCATACAGGGTGATCCAAATTTCTAATATAAAGTCATTGACCATTTTTCTCTCTCATCCCTGATTTTTTTCAAATTAATTTCAAATGACAAATCAAGTCACACATGCCTGCCAAATTTCAAACTGTTATTCATTCATTGTTAGTCGATGACGGCATTATAAAAAAAAATATATTTTTCTTGAATTTTCACCATGTATCTCAAAAGTTAGGACTTCTAGGACATACATTCATCAAAGATTTTTTTCAAATCAACCCAAGAATCACTCCCTGAATTTCTTCGCACTAATTTATTTACACCCTGTATAAGCAAATGAACAATAATCAATTGTTGAAGTCAGAATAGGAAAACTATGTCAAATATTTCATGTTTAATTTGACATCTCAAGCTTTTGCTTATTAACACCTGTTCTTCGAAATCCTTGAATTGTATGCAAATCAGACCAACCTTAATTGGGAAAAATGATTATTTATTGATTCACGTTGTAACACAAGTTATCGAAACTTTGAGCAATTCAATATAAATGACCAAAATGTTCATGAAAGACCCTGGGAAGTTTGAAAAGAAATCCATTACACGTTACTCAAATATTCCTCGTGAGTTTTATGGATGTAGTTTCCCAAAATTGTTTTCTGGAGAAAAATGGACTTGATGATTAATGGAGAGATACAACAAAGCAAGGTTTCTTTTATTGGGTCAAAACATGCAATAAAACATGTTCCAGATGAAAAAAAAGATCAAAGAGAAGAATTTACGTTTATATATATATATATATATATATATATATATATATATGTATATGTATATTTGAGGAAGATTTCTAGCAAATCAATGCTAAAAACCTCACAACTTTCTCGTGGGTGCTAAAATTGACACACTCAATTCAATTTGATTTTCCAGTCAAAAACCCCATATAACAGTGAATTTATTTCCCATCATCTTGTTAATTTTGCCATTATTTAAGACTTTCTGATTCTGATAACCAAAGGAAAATTCACTTTGATGTCGTCTCAAGCATACACTTTTGTCGACCTGCAAACGGATACGTGGAATCCTTTCACTTTAAACAAATTTCGATCAACTGTATCGTTCTTTTACTTTACTTGATTGAAAGTTGTGCGATGTCCTTGGGATTTTCCGTTTTCCTTGTAGCTTCAAGCTGATTGTCAATATAGTAAATACTGTGTTTTGCCAAGACGTCCATTATTCTCTTTCTGTCATTCAAGTCATATGCTATATTCATTTTGCGAGACGAAAAGTGTCGTGACGCAACCTTGAGAAATGACTTCCCGATAATGATCATGCGATGTGATTATTCCCAGAATATGACATTTCAGATTTCAGTGAAAGTGATAACTCACTTCTCTCGATATGATGGTTCTATTGGTTCCCAAATACGGAGGTTGAAGTTTTCTTTATTAAAGAATCAATGTTCTGTTCAAATCTATGCGTTATTTTGGGAATTTATTACAAAATTTTGATGTCCAATTTAAAAACCGAACATGCTTCTTAAACATTGTTTAAAATACAAATGTCGATACTCCATTCAAAAATGTATCGATCTGTTATTTTTAAGTCATCTGGAATTTGTTGTTGACATTTTGAGTTCAAATTTGTGTCAGAGACCCTTATTGAAAAATGTTGAATCCAAATTCTCATGCCCTTAAAAAAAATAAATATGGGTTAAAAAAAAAATAAAATAAAGTTAATAGATACTTCATTTAAAAATTTGTCGACCCGCTTTTTATAAGCCGTTTAAAATTTGTTAAAGAAATGTTGGGTTCAAATTTGAATCCCAGTTATCTATTGGGAAATGTTTAATTCAAAATCCTCACGTCATTCAAAAAAAAATTGATGTGGTTTTTCAAAAATTGTTTAAAATAAAGTAGTCGATACACCATTTGAAAAATGGTCGACCTTTTAATTTTGAACCGTTGAATTTTGAGTCATATAAAGTTTTGTAATCAATTCAAATACGCAACATGAATGTTTGAAAATTGTCCTGGAAAAAAATATATCAAAATTTCCAATGTAAGTTTAACAAGCTTTCATGATGTTTGAGATTTGTAGTTGACCAATCAGAATAATAATTTCAAAAAAATAGTCGCAAACCTACAACACTGAACTTCCAAAATCAAAAACTTTCAGTTGAGAAAATAGTGCAATTTGGCAACTGTGGACCGATCTAAGCATACTTCAAATGTGTCTTGTCAAAAAAACTGGCAATCTCGTAGTCATTATTGGATTCGTAGATAGTCAACGAAGAGGATACAGTTTGGAAAATATTCTAAATTGGCAACATTGCAATTTTCTGGATAAAGGCAGATTGGTGTAGTGAGAGAAGAAAAAAAAAATAAAAAAAAAAAAATTGTTCAACATGGCTGTCTAAAATCAGTTGAATAAGGAAACATTACAAAAAAAACGATATTAGAAGTGCAATCAATATTGAGAAAAACTATGCAGATTGGCAACATCGGGATAATTGATGACCACATTTCACAATTTAACCCAAAAATAAATTAAAACTGACAACATTGTTGATTTCTAATGAAAGGAATTGATAAATTCAGACCATTTGTCAACGTCACGTGAATATATGGGGAATTTGGCAACACAGCATCTCATTTATCAAGTGTTGGGAATGATAAAAATCTGGCAACATCGTTTATTGCAAACTAATTCGATAAAATATGTGCAAGGAGAGGACAACAGAGTAGGTACGCAATCAGACAAAGCAAAATCAAAAAAAGCAATCTGGCAACATCTTTGATTGGGTGAAATATACATAATATAACCTAGGATGAAGTTTGACATTTCTTAAAATAGAAGGATAATACTTGAAAAACAAATTGTCAACACTGGGATCAATTTTGCAACATAAGAACTATAATGGAAAGCTTTAGACAGCTGGCAACATCGCAATCGTGATTGATTTCATAGGTAAAGTTGACGAAGTTATCCACATTTCATTGGAAATTTGTCAACATCGCGATTCCATTTCATTCGAATAGGAAAATATTAAACGGAATTATTGGAAGTAATGATAATGGAAATGAAGATCTACCCTAAATAATTAGAAAATTATGCAAATTGGCAAGATGGAAATAATCTATGACAAATGTTGGCAATTTGGCAACACTCAACCACCTAAATCAAAAAGAAACTGGTAAAATAAATAAAAAAATACTGCAATCTGGCAACATTGGAGTCATGGAACGAGTTGAGCATATTTTATAATAACTATTGATTTCATGGGTGAAGTTGACGAAGGGATTTATATTTTATTGAAAAATATTTCAAATTGGCAACGTTAAAAAGATGGCAGATGGGTGAGGCAAGTGGGAGAAATATTTTTTTTCCAATAAAGACCAATGCATCTTTATTTTGTTGAATATTAAAACAACGCAAAAAAACTGGCAAGATCAGACCTCTTGTGCGAAACGATAATAGAAGTGCCATAAATAAAAAGAAAAACTATGCAGATTGGCAACATCGGGATAATTGATGACCACTTTTCACAATTTAACCCAAAAAAATTAATAAAAACTGACAACATTGTTGATTTCTAATGAAAGGAATTGATAAATTCAGACCATTTGTCAACGTCACGTGAATATATGGTAAATTCGGCAACACAGCACCTCATTTATCTAGAAGTGTTGGGATGATAAAAGTCTGGCAACATCGTTTATTGCAAACTAATTCGATGAAATATGTGCAAGGAGAGGACAACAGCGTAGGTACGCAATCAGACAAAGCAAAATCAAAAAAAGCAATCTGGCAACATCTTTGATTGGGTGAAATATACATAATATAACCTAGGATGAAATTTGACATTTCCTAAAATATAAGAATAATACTTGGAAAACAAATTGTCAACACTGAGACCAATTTTGCAACATTAAAACTATGAATGAACGCTTTAGAGAGCTGGCAACATCACAATCGTTGATTTCATGGGTATTGTTGACGAGGTTATCCAATTTCATTGAAAATTTGTCAACATCGCAATTCCATTTCATTTGAATAGGAAAATATTAAACGGAATTATTGGGAGGAATGATAATGGAAATGAAGATCAACCCTAAATAATTAGAAAATTATGCAAATTGGCAAGATGGAAATAATCTATGACAAATGTTGGAAATTTGGCTACACTCAACCACCTAAATCAAAAAGAAACTGGTAAAATAAATAAAAAAATACTGCAATCTGGCAACATTGGAGTCATGGAACGAGTTGAGCATATTTTATAATAACTATTGATTTCATGGGTGAAGTTGACGAAGGGATTTATATTTTATTGAAAAATATTTCAAATTGGCAACGTTGAAAAGATGTCAGATGGGTGAGGCAAGTGGGAGAAATATTTTTTTTCAAATAAAGACCAATCCATCTTTATTGTGTTGAATATTAAAACAACGCAAAAAAACTGGCAACATCAGACCTCTTATGCGAAACGATAAAAGAAGTGCCAACAATAAAAAGAAAAACTATGCAGATTGGCAACATCGGGATAATTGATGACCACATTTCACAATTTAACCAAAAAAAAAATAAAAACTGACAACATTGTTGATTTCTAATCAAAAATTGATAAATTCAGACCATTTTTCAACGTCACGTGAATATATGGGGAATTTGGCAACACAGCACCTCATTTATCAAGTGTTGGGGATGATAAAAATCGGGCAACATCGTTTATTGCAACTTATTCGAAAAAATATGTGCAAGGAAAGGACCGCAATCAGACAAAGCAAAACCAAAAAAAGCAATCTGGCAACATCTTTGATTGAGGGAAAAAGACATTTTAATCTAGGATGAAATTTGACATTTCTAAAAATAGAAGAATAATACTTGAAAAACAAATTGTCAACACTGGGATCAATTTTGCAACATAAGAACTATAATGGAAAGCTTTAGACAGCTGGCAACATCGCAATCGTGATTGATTTCATAGGTAAGTTGACGAAGTTATCCACATTTCATTGGAAATTTGTCAACATCGCGATTCCATTTCATTCGAATAGGAAAATATTAAACGGAATTATTGGAAGTAATGATAATGGAAATGAAGATCTACCCTAAATAATTAGAAAATTATGCAAATTGGCAAGATGGAAATAATCTATGACAAATGTTGGCAATTTGGCAACACTCAACCACCTAAATCAAAAAGAAACTGGTAAAATAAATAAAACAATACTGCAATCTGGCAACATTGGAGTCATGGAACGAGTTGAGCATATTTTATAATAACTATTGATTTCATAGGTGAAGTTGACGAAGGGATTTATATTTTATTGAAAAATATTTCAAATTGGCAACGTTGAAAAGATGGCAGATGGGTGAGGCAAGTGGGAGAAATATATTTTTCCAAATAAAGACCAATCCATCTTTATTTTGTTGAATATTAAAACAACGCAAAAAAACTGGCAACATCGGACCTCTTATGCGAAACGATAATAGAAGTGCCATCAATAAAAAGAAAAACTATGCAGATTGGCAACATCGGGATAATTGATGACCACATTTCACAATTTAACCAAAAAAAAATAAAAACTGACAACATTGTTGATTTCTAATCAAAAAATGATAAATTCAGACCATTTGTCAACGTCACGTGAATATATGGGGAATTTGGCAAAACAGCACCTCATTTATCAAGTGTTGGGGATGATAAAAATCTGGCAACATCGTTTATTGCAAACTAATTCGATAAAATATGTGCAAGGAGAGGACAACAGAGTAGGTACGCAATCAGACAAAGCAAAATCAAAAAAAGCAATCTGGCAACATCTTTGATTGGGTGAAATATACATAATATAACCTAGGATGAAGTTTGACATTTCTTAAAATAGAAGGATAATACTTGAAAAACAAATTGTCAACACTGAGACCAATTTTGCAACATTAAAACTATGAAAGAACGCTTTAGACAGCTGGCAACACCACAATCGTTGATTTCATGGGTAGAGTTGACGAGGTTATCCACATTTCATTGAAAATTTGTCAACATCGCGATTCCATTTCATTTGAATAGGAAAATATTAAACGGAATTATTGGAAGTAATGATAATGGAAATGAAGATCAACCCTAAATAATTAGAAAATTATGCAAATTGGCAAGATGGAAACAGTCTATGACAAATGTTGGCAATTTGGCAACACTCAACCTCCTAAATCAAAAAGAAACTGGTAAAATAAATAAAAAAATATTGCAATCTGGCAACATTGGAGTCATGGAAGTAGTTGAGCATATTTCATAATAATTATTGATTTCATATATAGGTGAAGTTGACGAAGAAATTTGCATTTTATTGGAAAATATTTCAAATTGGCAACGTTGAAAAAATGGCAGGTGGGTGAGGCAAGTGGGAGAAATATTTTTTTTCAAAAAAAAAGACCAATAATTATTGATTTCATATAGGTGAACTTGACAAAGAAATTTGCATTTTATTGGAAAATATTTCAAATTGGCAACGTTGAAAAGATGGCAGATGGGTGAGGCAAGTGGGAGAAATATTTTTTTTCAAAAAAAAGACTAATCTATCTTTATTTTGTTGAATATTAAAACAACGCAAAAAAACTGGCAACGTCGGAACTTTTGTGAGAAGCCATTGGAAGTACCGATTACGTATAACAAAGATAACCATTCAGAATGGCAACATAGGAACAATAAATTGATGATGTTCGCAATCCGGCAACACTGAACCTCCAAAATCAGGAATAAACAGAGGAAAACTCACTTTGGGCATAGTTCATTAATATGTCCTGTCAAAAAAACTGGCAACATCGCAGCTATGATTAACATTTTGGAAAATATTTCAAATTGGCAACATTGAAGTTTTTTGGATGTAGGCAGATGGGTGGGATGAGAGGAGAAACAAATTTGATAACATTGATGATTTCTGTTCAACAGAATAAAAAAAATTAGATCATCTGTCTCCGTCGCGGGGTTAATTATTTATCTGCATAAACAAAAGAGTTTATTCATAATTCCAAAAAATGTTCTTCGTCTATTAAATAAAACACGCTCGTGAAAATGAATTTGGCAACACAGTTGAGTTTTGAGGATAGCGAAAATCTGGCAACATCGTCAATTTAATTGATTGGATAAAAGGTGTTCAAGATTAAGGCTCGGGCAAGTTTGGTGAACTAATCATCCCATTTTCACTTCTTAATTTGGAAACTTAGCAAGAATGCATTTTTACAAATTTCTCTTGCAACTAAGTTTTACAAAGCAGACATTTTCAAACCATTTGGTGTTACACTTTGACACTTTAATATCGGTGGTTCTAAACTCAGTGAAAAAAAATGTAGGCAATCTACAAAAAAGAACTAATCAAAGTATACTAAATACATATAAGCTGCCCCACCCTCACCCGGCTCAGCGAGCCCAGTCCGCGTCAATTCTTCATAATAAGTTGTTCACGTTATTTGGCGGTAGCTTTGAACAACCCTTGCCGAAACGAAACCCTGGAATCTGTATTGGACCGTATGACACGAGTGGAAAGCGACATCTACTAGAAATCAAAAGCGCTAGAGTAAAATAATGCTGTATTGTTGTAGGTGAACAGTTACCCGAACAATCGCAAAGCTGCTGACGTCACGGTTCGTCGTTAGGCCACACCCCTTTGGTATTTTGGTGGTTTGCTTTTTTTTCTGTTTATTTAGTATATTTTTGGGAATTTCGAAAAAATGTTTTTGCGTTTGACTTTGGAAAACATATATAAATTCTCAACATTCTTGATATATTTACAATCATGCAAAATTACCAAACTAGTTCTTCGAGACATTCAACTTATCCGCATGACGTCTGTTCAAGGTTGATTCTTGCGTAGGACGTCTTAGGCTGTCGGTAACAAAGATATTTATTCTGTTCAGTACACTCAATGTCGATAATCATTTTTTGTTGATTAGCAAGTGGTTGTTATGCAATGGACTGTTAAAATTCTATGCGGAAGCTTACGCAATGTTTCGCAACCCGAGAGGTTATTTTTTGGAGAAATTCACCGTTGATTGCGGATGTGCTGAACAGGTTTGGTTATACACATATGAATCTTTCTTTGGAAAAGGTTGCAACATTTTGTAACAGAAACAATTTTGTTTAAAAGTTGTGTGAGGAAATCATATTAATATCACCAGCTTGCAGTAAACCATTTATCAAAATTAACTTGCAAATATATTTTGTATAAAAGTGGATAAAAAAAAAATCTAATCACATTATCTACCGAATTTTTGATCTTTATAAATATGAAAAGCTCAAAGGTTACCTGATTGAATTGTCTCCTCTGATGCAATAATTAACATTTTAAAACTACTTCGATTTTATCATACCTCCCCCTTTTCCAATCAAAATTCTAAAAAAAAAAATCAGAAATATTTATTTTCAGACCTCTGAATAGGGTGTACAAAAAAATGATTGTAAATCTTGGAGTTTTTGAGAATTCTGAGGTGAAAATGTTTTCTGGAATTATTCCTTTGAGGCTGTTTTTTGAAATATGATTTTTTATAAAAAAAAAATGGTTGAAATTTTAAAATGGGAAAAACTTGCGAAAGAATTTTTCAGATCTATTAGGAAGGCACCACTTTTGAAAAAAACATATTTTAGGATAAAATTGTTCCATATTCAGGTTTTGTATGATTCATAGGTTTTGGGATGTTTTAAAATATTCATAGGTATAATATCAGCTTTATTTGCAAAGAGTCATTTAGGCTCGATTTTGACGTGGTTCCTCAAGTAGTACCGTGATTCTTCAAATGAAACACTTTGTTGAAAATTTAGTGAGGAATCCGTCGTCAGTACTAAATTCAACTCCAAATGTTGATTGGTTCAGGAGATATTCAATCAAATGCAAGACGTTGTCATTTTTTCCCATAAAAGTTTAGGCTCGATTTTGACGTGCTTCCCAAGTAGTACCGTAATTATTCATGTTGAATAATTTATTGAACATTTATTGGGGAACCTGTCAGTACTAAGCTTGAGCCGATGTGTTGTTTGGTTCCGGAGATATTCAGTTAAATATAAAACATCATCATTTTTCACCAAAAAAGTTTAGGCTCGATTTTTACGTGGTTCCCAAGTGGTACCGTGATTATTTTTATTTATTAATTGCTTGAGAATTTATTGCAGAACCTTTCAGTACTTGATTCAAGTCGATATGTTGATTGGTTCTGGAGATATTCAATTAAATGTAGGACATTGTCTTTTTTTTCCAAAACAGTTTAGACTAGATTTTGACATGGTTCCCAAGTAGAACCGTGATTATTATTTATCATTTATTTTGAATAATTTCTTGAGAACTTATTGAGAAACTGGCCAGTACTAAATTCAAATCGATATGTTGATTGATTCAGGAGATATTCAATTAAAGGAAGGACATTGTCATTTTTCCCCAAGAAAGTTTAGGCTCGATTTTGACGTGGTTCCTCAAGTAGTACCGTGATTATTCATATGAAATAGTTTGTTGGGCATTCAGTGAGAAGCCCGTCAGTACCAAATTTAACTCCATATGTTGATTGGTTCCGAAGATTTTCAATTAAATGCAAGACGTTGTCATTTTTTCCCAGGAAAGTATAGGCTCGATTTTGACGTGGTTCCTCAAGTAGTACCGTAATTATCTATGTTGAATAATTTATTGAACGTTTATTGGGGAACCTGTCAGTTCTAAGTTTGAGCCGATATGTTGTTTGGTTCCGGAGATATTCAATTAAATATAAAACATTATCATTTTCCAAGTGGTACCGTAATTATTTATATCTATTAATTGCTTGAGAATTTATTGGAGAACCTGTGAGTACTTGAATTAAGTCGATATGTTGATTGGTTCTGGAGATATTCAATTAAAGGAAGGACATTGTCATTTTTCTCCAAAAAAGTTTAGGCTCGATTTGGACGTGGTTCCTCAAGTAGTACCGTGATTATTCATATGAAATAGTTTGTTGGGCATTCAGTGAGAAGCCCGTCAGTACCAAATTTAACTCCATATGTTGATTGGTTCCGAAGATTTTCAATTAAATGCAAGACGTTGTCATTTTTTCCCAGGAAAGTATAGGCTCGATTTTGACGTGGTTCCTCAAGTAGTACCGTAATTATTTATGTTGAATAATTTATTGAACGTTTATTGGGGAACCTGTCAGTTCTAAGTTTGAGCCGATGTGTTGTTTGGTTCCGGAGATATTCAATTAAATATAAAACATTATCATTTTTCACCAAAAAAGTTTAGGTTCGATTTTGACGTGGTTCTCAAGTAGTACCGTATTTATTTATATTTAATAATTGCTTGAGCATTTCTTGAAAAACCTGTCAGTACTTGATTCAAGTCGATATGTTGATTGGTTCTGGAGATATTCAATTAAATGTAGGACATTGTCATTTTTTTCCAAAACAGTTTAGACTAGATTTTGACGTGGTTCCCAAGCAGAACCGTGATTATTATGTATCATTTATTTTGAATAATTTCTTGAGAATTTATAGAGAAACTGGCCAGTACTAAATTCAAATTGATATGTTGATTGATTCAGGAGATATTCAATTAAAGGAAGGACATTGTCATTTTTCTCCAAAAAAGTTTAGGCTCGATTTGGACGTGGTTCCTCAAGTAGTACCGTGATTATTCATATGAAATAGTTTGTTGGGCATTCAGTGAGAAGCCCGTCAGTACCAAATTCAACTCCATATGTTGATTGGTTCCGAAGATTTTCAATTAAATGCATGACGTCATTTTTTCCCAGGAAAGTATAGGCTCGATTTTGACGTGGTTCCTCAAGTAGTACCGTGATTATTCATATGAAATAATTTGTTGTCAATCTAGCGAAAAATCCTTCAGTGTCAAATATAACACGATATGTTGATTGGTTCCAGAGATATTCAATCAAATGTGAGACGCTGTCATTTTTTCCCAGGAAAGTTTAGGGTCGATTTTGACGTGGTTCCTCAAGTAGTACCGTGATTATTCATAAAAAATAATGTGTTGAAAATTTAGTGAGATGTACCAAATCCAACTCTTCATCTTGAATGTTTCTGGATATTCAATTAAATTCAAGACGTTGTCATCTTACTCCAAGAAAGTTTAAACTCGATTTTGGCGTGGTTCCTTTTCATGAAAAATAATTTGTTGAGAATTTGATAAGGAAATGTTCAGTATAAAACTCAACACAATATCTTGAGAGATATTCAACAACAATTCCAATATTTGTTTGATATTTTGTCATCTTTTCATGAAATACTAAAGAAACTCATCATAGAAGAAATTGAAGCAAAAATAGAATTAACAACCTGTCACAACAATTAAGAAAGTCCAATCGTCACGGTTTCTTCACCGAAGATTGTACCAACCTTGCGCAATTACACAGCCAAAAGAAAGTAGCCCAATCCATAATTTCCAATACATGATGCACCAAATCACTCAATCACGAATTTATCACTCAAAACTGATTCTACAACCATATCGGCCATTCAAGGTTCATGTCAACCACTGGTTGATGTCTTCGCGGAAAAGACCGACTTACGCGTTTCCGAAAAACCACTCAAGTGACCATTTCCATGTTCAAACCTTTGTGAATAATCTACCGAAAACCATATTTAGACAGATTTTGGTACTACACCGCTACACGTACACCGACAGGTTCTAGAAAGTACTGCTTTGAATAAACACATGATTTTTGTTTGCGTACCAAACCGCAAAGAGTAACGGTACTTTTGTGGAGCGGGAGGTTTGAATGTGGTTGTGGATCTTTTGGTGGATGCGGTCCTTCTATCAGAATCTGTTTTCAGTCGTATAGGAATTTTAATGCAATTCTTGTACTAGTCCACAATAGATGACGCTTGTATGTACAGGGTGATTCACTATACGGTGTGTCCACTCTGAAGCCGCGAACCCTGTATTAGGTATCGATGATTTTTTGTTCAAAACACACATTCTGGGATTGTATTAACATCTTATTAATAAGAACGTACAGCAAGACTCAAAATGAGCAGTGTAAGTATTAAATTAACAAGAAAAAATAACCAAAATAGTAACATTTTTTTTTTTGAAAATGTGAACAGGGAGGTTTTTGGTCATTCTGATTGAGATTTTGTTGTCAGTTTTTTTTCTAAAAAATCCCCTAATA
The DNA here is from genome assembly GCA_958502075.1 of Orchestes rusci. Classification (NCBI taxonomy): domain Eukaryota; kingdom Metazoa; phylum Arthropoda; class Insecta; order Coleoptera; family Curculionidae; genus Orchestes; species Orchestes rusci. The sequence goes on from OY293305.1 coordinate 3,239,874, forward strand.
CGATTTTCTGGAATTTGACCCACTTTGAACCTGGAACTGATTTGGTATAATGTTCAAAAAGTGTTTGACGAGACCTAACAAACAAAAAAAAATATTAAAATCGGTTAATAAACAAAAATGTTACAGGGGTGGGACACTTCAGAGGGGACACCCTGTATATTGACCCACCCTCTAACCTCTAACTCATTCTATACAGGGTTACAGAACGATTGAAGTTGTTTGGTTTATACTAATTTTTTTTGATAAAGCAGTATCATTTATACAGGGTGTCCCAAAAGCTGTCCGCAGCACCCAACTTTGAAATTTCAAATGGAACACCCTGTATTTTATTTAACTTTTGGATTCTACGTAAAATCTTAGTAATATGTGTATGAGGTATGATATTTATCTTATCTCTTGTCGTTTTCGAGAAAAAAGCTGGTACTCATTCTACACACGGTGTAGAAAAAAAAGTCTTATACAAAAGTTGTTTGGTGTGTACTGAACTGTTTGAATCGGGCCATATTATTTATACTGGGTGTCCCAAAAACAACACCCAACTTCAAAATTTCAAATAAGACACCCTGTATTTTATTTTATTTTCAGATTCAACGTCAAATCTATAATGAATAAATCAATCATATTATTATCTTTTCTCACTTTCTAGAAAAATTCTGTTCAATTTTGTGAAAAATCCCAAATTCGAGATTTGTTTCTTTGCTTTGAAGCTTTCGTCTGCTTCATAAAAGATAAAGAGAGATTCTAGTTTATTTAAAAAAAAGCTACTTTCCATTTCCAAAAGGCTCACACTTTATAATGTATTGTAGCACAAAAAATAAGGTAAAATTCAACAGCTTTTATCTCAAAAACGGCAAAAGATAAGATAGATCTATCTTTTACAGATTTAACCAAGAATTTAACGTACAATCTGAAAATGAAATCAAATACAGGATGTCCCATGTAAAATTTAAAGTTGGATGCTGTGGTCAGCTTTTGGAACACCCTGTATACATGATACTGCTCGAATTAAGAGATTTAGTACAAACGAAATAACTTAAATCAAATAAAAAAGTTTTATTTTTTTGTACACCTTGTATAAAATGTGTAAGAGGGAAGTCAAATTACAATGAATTTTGTATTTTTCACAAAATTCAACAGTCGCTTTATCTCGAAAACGGTAAAAGATAATATAGATCTACCTTCTACAGATTTGACTCAGAATTCAATGTAGAATTCAAAAACGAAATAAAATTCAGGGCATCCCATTTAAAATTTCAAAGTTGGGTGCTGTGGACAGCTTCTGGGACACCCTGTATAAATGATATTGCTCAATTTAAAAAAATTAATATAAACAACTTTTTTAGCAAACATTTTTTTGTACACTTTGTTAAAAATGAGTTAGAGGGGGGTCAATATATATCACCCTGTACATTAGACCGTAACAGAAATGGCAAAAATCAAATTTAATAATTGGCGGATGTGCCAGATTGGGTCACTCGATCTGTTTTGACAATTTTAATTGAATATTTTTTTTTAAATTTCAAATTTCATCCATTTTGTTCATGAGGGGCTATTGCATATCTTTTAGTTGGTACCTACTTTTTTTTTTGAAAAATGCTATTTAGGTATTTTTTTCCCAAACCATGATTATCAAGTATTGATGTCATTAATCCATGAAAAATAAACCTAAGGGCCCTGATAATGTAGTAAGCAACCATGAACATATCTTGGTCTACTGTATTTATTATCTTATTATTCTTATTCATGAAATACTGGGCGTTCTCGGAAATTGCGTTCCGATTATCAGCTGTTTTGTTTTGTCACTTTTTATTCTACGTTATTAGAAAGAGACGGAGCGGAGCGGAGTGTTTGTTTCAAGTTAGGTTAGTGGTTCAAAATATCTTCATGGGAGGTGGGAGGACAAATTACAGTGGTTCGAATTATTTTCATGGATGGACACAATACAGAGTGGTTCAAATTATGTTCATGTGGGATCAAAATACAGTGCTTGCTGGGTGTACATTTTCTTTTTGGTTCTCTGATTCTTTGGTTTTATTGGTCTGCCCTATGCTATACAGGGTGTTTCCTAACCTCTGTGACAAAATGAAAGGGGTGATTCTTCGCTTAATTTTGAGACGAAAATGTGGTATAACTTTTTTTCGAATTTCGCTTTGTTTCCAAAATACAAAGTGTTTAATTTTTTTTTTTGATTAGTTTTTTATTTTTAATTAATTTATCTTTTACTCGAATTTGTTGAAGTTTGGTAACGGTATTAATAGTGATAACGGGCTCATTTTGCCATGAACAAATAAAAATTATCGAATACAGTGGCGTCCCGAGCGGCACTTCAACCAATATTATTGGGAAAAAAATGTACGCCACTGACTTTTTGTGTCATTTTCATTTTTTTCTCAGGTTATTCAACTAAAAACGCAACTTTTTGATCTCTTGAATTTTTATCGTATCTTGCCTAATTTTTGAGATAGAAAATTAAATCTATTTGAGTGAGTTTTGACGCAAAAAGTAATTTTATCGCTGATGTTGAATTTTCCAACAAATACAGCAATCAATTATAATCATTTTAATGGAGAATTCAAAAACACTAAATAAATCAAAAAAAGTTAAATAAACTGCTGAAAATGTCCTCCACGAGCCAAAAAAAAACTAATCAAAAAAAAAAATTTTACACCCTGTATTTTGGAAACAAAGCAAAATTCGAAAAAAAGTTATACAACATTTTCGTCTTGAAATTAAGCGAAGAATCACCCCTTTCATTTTGCCACAGAGGTTAGGAAACACCCTGTATGTAAAATTGTGATATAGAACTGAAACCAAGGATCATCGGGAATTACCTTGAGATTGTCTCCTGCAATTTTGATCTCTCTCATGACCCTTCCATAATTTTGCGATTGGGAAAAGCACACTTATGAGTCTATAAACAGGGTCCTGCAATTCTGCGTCAGTTCTGCAACCTTTCAAAAAATAATTTTAAAGATGGTCTTGGGTCTGTTTTTTCCCAGCTTTAAAATTAATTTTTGAAAGGTTGCAAAAATTTTTTTTTGTTTTTTTCTCGAAAAGTATCAAAGCAAATCAGATGAAAATTCCGGACATAGAAAAGAACACCGAAACAAATCTTTATATCTAAAAAAATACAGGGTGTCCCATTGAAAAAAAATATATACAGTGTGTCTAGAATAAAATGATGTACATGGGAATATTGGAAACGGTAAGAGATACGGCGTCGCTTGAATGGAAGAAAAGTTGCGTATTTGTATGCCCAAAAATAATCTACTTTTGTTTTATTTTGAATCGATACCGTGATGTAGATACAGGGTGAAAAAGAAAATGTCCATATTCGAAAAACTACAAAATTTTGCTTATTATAAAAGCCAATATTTTCAAATTTACAGGATATGGGTGAGAGGAAATGACGATTCTAAAAACGGCATCAAAAAATGTTGTAGGCCCACTATGTTGCGTCCGGCCGAGGCCAACTTTGGTTTTTCTTATGGAGGCCATATTGAACTTCTTCATTTTCATGGTCCGTATTGAAAATAATTTCCAAAAATATGACTTCCATAAAAAAAACAGACTTGACTTCGTCTGGACGCAACATAGTAGGTCTAGAATTTTTTTGACGCCGTTTTAGAATCGTCGTATCCTCTTACCTATATCCTGGAAATTTGAAAGTGTTGGGTTTTATAACAAGCAAAATATTGTGTTTTTTTCAAAATGAACCTTTTCTTTTTTCACCCTGTATGAACATAACGAAATCGATTCAAAATGAAACAAAGGTAGAATATTTTTGAGCATACAAATACGCAACTTTTCTTCCATTTAAGCAACGTCGTATCTTTTACCGTTTCCAATATCCTCGTATAGTCCCATGTACATCATTTTATTCTGGACACACTGTATATAAAAATGACGTAACTTTTTTTTGGACCACTCTATATTTGCGAAAATACACTCATACGTATAGTATAGGTCTGCGCATGAACAAAATTCCCAACCTGAATGATATACGAGCTATGGATGCCTGACGCACTACTGCAGGACCCTGTATAGTCTGCCGGGGTGGTTCCGCCTCTGGCGCACGGTTATCACCTTGGTCATTTTATAGATCCAGGATTGCCTGGACTATGAGAATGAGATCTGCTATTGCTGACACACACAGGGTCCTTTTTTGGGTTGAGGGCTCTTATCAGGAAAAGTTGGTCTGGGTTTTCCTCATTGATAAGATGCATTCTATGTTCACATTTGTTGTCACATTAAATGCTCTGTCATCAGCACACTTGAAGCCAGAAAGGTCCCAGGGAGGAATGGTATATCCAATATTGCCATCAGAAATCTTCCCTCAAACACCATCGAGGATCAGGTCATCCTTATGCCAAAAAAGAAGAAGAGTTGTTCTCCATTTTCACTGCGGACATTTACTTTTACTCTAGCTATCCTTCTCTGAAAGAGCAGTTGGAAGAGCTCTGATCCAACTTAATGGTGGATGCAAAGGTCTCCAACTGATGGTCAACGAAAACCATATCAAGAACCTTCCAGGAGATTGTCCTCAGGATGTCACCAACCAGACAGACCTCTGGCAGACCATCCAGGTCCTGCCCACGGACATTAAAAAAGGTAATGAATCTTGTATAAGAGAGAGGTCATTGAGGACCTCAAAAACAAGGCTCAGTAGAAGAAACCCTCAATCGCGTTTGGCCAAATCAACATCAAATGAAATGTTCGGAGGCAGGATACACTCACAACGGTTCTTGGGGTTCTACCAGTGACGTCAGTAGCTGACAACTTGATTCACGACCGTGTGACAGTATTTCAAAGTGAAATCCCTTTTAAGTTGAATCAGATTCAGAATAGCAAGAACGCTCCAAGTACTTTAATTTGAGTGAAAAGATTTAGGACAAAATACCAACTGAGGTAAAATACACGAACACGTCTGTTCAAAAGAACAAAAGTCTAAGTACTAACTAGTTTACTCAAATTAAGGAACCAGCTAAGCTTTTCCACCCAGATCCATGACCAATGGGGTCGTTCCTTAAGGTTCCAACCCCTAAGTACCATCCCCTTTCTGGACATTTAGTTCCTGAGATGTCGTTAGTGGTATCGTTCCAAATCAATGATACCTTTTTCTATAATAACTTACATGCAAATTATTTTAAAGCTCAATACATATTCTCAATGCCATTAGGCTTTACAAGGATAACGTATTAGACAAAAATGTGAAAAAAACCCTTTTTTCATGGTGCCCTTTCTTAGATTATATACATGATCAAATTCATTTTCTCCATCAATTTGCATTTTCACAAAGCATATCCGTTGCGTGATTTATAATTTACAATTCGATTGTTGGGCCATGTGGCCTCCATACTTTTAAGGGCTTTGAGACAAGGTTTATTAGCTTTCGACTTGGGTCATATTACATCATACCGCTGAATATTTCTTGGTTGATTTTTGAAGAACACTTGAGCAGTTGAGTCATAAGCATTTATTTTGATAGTCATACTGTGACTTATTATTATTTTTAAGAACGAACCCCAACAAATGTGAAAAAGAATAATGTTTAACAGAAACTCCAGTGACGTAGTTCCCTTTTGTTACACCAGATCTTGCCATAAATTCACTCCCCCGCACATTAGGTACTCCACATCAGATGAAAATTCTAAAAGCACGTCGTTGTTGAAAAAATGACGCCTTCGTAGTATGATAAAATAAAGCAACAAAGAAAATGAATAAGCTGGAAACTACGCATTTCAATTTTCCATATCTGCGAGTAGAGAATCGGAAAATGAACAAAAACAAGCAGAGACCATGAAAGAAAAAATGTGTTTTAAAACCTCGTGCATGCTTTATCGACAGCTTGTCATCGTCTCAGCTTATCTGATGCTTTTCCATTAAATGAAGCCGATGGAAGGTTACGTTTTTCAGGGATTTGCCAAGGAGAGTGTTGATACGTGTGGAGCTAAAAATATCTTTGATATCGGAATCCTGGGATCATTATTCAAGATGAATCGACCCAATATTTGATAAATTGCTCCCCGAATTCAATTAACCATAACTTGGCAAACCGTGGTAGTGAAGTTTTGACATGGGTCTCTTGGATAAAGTCAGGGGTCGGTGAGTATTGGAAACTTTAGAATCTAAGGCATTCCGTAGATGCTATGAGTAATAATAGATCTAGAAAATTAACAAACGGACGGGTTTTGTTTGTGTGAATGTGTGCCTTAAGACAATAAAAAATCATGACGATAGCTTGATTGGGTAAGTAGATCATTGAATCACCCTGTATATCTGAAACTTGAAATCTAATGTAGATAAATGACAGTATCTCTAGTCCAAATTTCAAGTTGATACCTCAGAATACCATGGAGTTAAGATTTGTTTAGCAAAATTGTTTTTTATTTATAAATCACCCTGTATATCTGAAATTTGAAATCCCGCAGAGACAACTTGTTCATCAAACAAATGCGGTCCAAGTTTCAAGTTGATATCTCAAAACACCAAGTATTTATGATTTTTTTAGGAAAAAATGTTATTTATTTATAAATCACCCTGTATATCTGAAACTCGAAATCTTGTACAGTCGAGCTGCTTATCATACAAATGTGGATTAATGAAAGTATATGCAGTCTAAATTTCAAGTTAACATCTCAAAATACAAAGAGGTCCTGATTGTTTTGGGAAAATTATTATTTATAAATCACCCTGTTTATCTGGAATTAGGAATAATGCGGGGTCTAGTTGTCCATTGACCAATTTTAATATATGAAAGTGATGAAGTCCAAATGTGGATAAATAAGAGTATATGCAGTCTAAATTCCAAGTTGATATCTCAAAATACAAAGAGGTTTTGATTTTTTTGGGAAAATTATTATTTATTTATGAACCACCCTGTATATCATATTGCATTTGAAAATTTGCAAACCTGAATGGTCCATGAAACTATTGTGGATATATGAGAGTATGTCTAGTCCAAATTTCAAGTTGATATCTCAAAATACAGGGGAGTTTTGATTTTTTTTTGAAAATTGTTAAGCATTTAAAAATCAACCTGTATAATAATATCTGAAATTTGAAATCTTGCGAATTCAAAAGTTGTCCATGAAAAGATTGTGGATATATGAGAGTATGTCTAGTCCAAATTTCAAGTTGATATCTCAAAATACAGGGGAGTTTTGATTTTTTTTGGAAAATTGTTAAGCATATAAAAATCAACCTGTATAATAATATCTGAAATTTGAAATCTTGCGAACTCAAAAGTTGTCCATGAAACGATTGTGGATATATGAGAGTATGACTAGACCAAATTTCAAGTTGATATCTCAAAATACAAAGAGGTTTTGATTTTTTTGGGAAAATTATTATTTATTTATAAACCACCCTGTATATCATATTGCATTTGAAAATTTGCAAACCTAAATGGTCCATGAAACTATTGTGGATATATGAGAGTATGTCTAGTCCAAATTTCAGGTTGATATCTCAAAATACAAGGGAGTTTTGATTTTTTTTGGGAAATTGTTGAGCATTTAAAAACAACCTGTATAATAATATTTGAAATTTGAAATTTTGCGAACTCAAAAGTTGTCCATGAAACGATTGTGGATATATGAGAGTATGACTAGACCAAATTTCATGTTGATATCTCAAAATATAGGGGAGTTTTGATTTTTTTTGGGAAATTGTTGAGCATTTAAAAACAACCTGTATAATAATATTTGAAATTTGAAATTTTGCGAACTCAAAAGTTGTCCATGAAACGATTGTGGATATATGAGAGTATGACTAGACCAAATTTCATGTTGATATCTCAAAATACAGGGGAGTTTTGATTTTTTTTGGGAAATTGTTGAGCATTTAAAAACAACCTGTATAATAATATTTGAAATTTGAAATTTTGCGAACTCAAAAGTTGTCCATGAAACGATTGTGGATATATGAGAGTATGACTAGACCAAATTTCATGTTGATATCTCAAAATACAGGGGAGTTTTGATTTTTTTTGGGAAATTGTTGAGCATTTAAAAACAACCTGTATAATAATATTTGAAATTTGAAATTTTGCGAACTCAAAAGTTGTCCATGAAACGATTGTGGATATATGAGAGTATGACTAGACCAAATTTCATGTTGATATCTCAAAATACAAAGAGGTTTTGATTTTTTTGGGAAAATTATTATTTATTTATAAACCACCCTGTATATCATTACATTTGAAAATTTGCAAACCTGAATGGTCCATGAAACTATTGTAGATAGATGAGAGTATGTCTAGTCCAAATTTCAAGTTGATATCTCAAAATACAAAGAGATTTTGATTTTTTTGGGAAAATTATTATTGTTTTATAAACCACCCTGTATATCATATTGCATTTGAAAATTTTCAAACCTGAATGGTCCATGAAACTATTGTGGATATATGAGAGTATGTCTAGTCCAAATTTCAAGTTGATATCTCAAAATACAAGGGAGTTTTGATTTTTTTTGGAAAATTGTTGAGCATTTAAAAACAACCTGTATAATAATATCTGAAATTTGAAATCTTGCGAACTCAAAAGTTGTCCATGAAACGATTGTGGATATATGAGAGTATGACTAGACCAAATTTCGAGTTGATATCTCAAAATACAAAGAGGTTTTGATTTTTTTGGAAAAATTATCATTTATTTATAAACCACCCTGTATATCATATTGCATTTAAAAATTTGCAAACCTGAATGGTCCATGAAACTATTGCCGATATATGAGAGTATGTCTAGTCCAAATTTCAAGTTGATATCTCAAAATACAAGGGAGTTTTGATTTTTTTTTGGAAATTGTTGAGCATTTAAAAACAACCTGTATAATAATATCTGAAATTTGAAATCTTGCGAACTCAAAAGTTGTCCATGAAACGATTGTGGATATATGAGAGTATGACTAGACCAAATTTCAAGTTGATATCTCAAAATACAAAGAGGTTTTGATTTTTTTGGGAAAATTATTATTTATTTATGAACCACCCTGTATATCATATTGCATTTGAAAATTTGCAAACCTGAATGGTCCATGAAACTATTGTGGATATATGAGAGTATGTCTAGACCAAATTTCAGGTTGCTATCTCAAAATACAAGGAAGTTTTGATTTTTGTTGGAAAATTGTTAAGCATGTAAAAACAACCTGTATAATAATATCGGAAATTTGAAATCTTGCGAACTCAAAAGTTGTCCATGAAACGATTGTGGATATATGAGAGTATGACTAGACCAAATTTCAAGTTGATATCTCAAAATACAAAGAGGTTTTGATTTTTTTGGGAAAATTATTATTTATTTATGAACCACCCTGTATATCATATTGCATTTGAAAATTTGCAAACCTGAATGGTCCATGAAACTATTGTGGATATATGAGAGTATGTCTAGTCCAAATTTCAAATTGATATCTCAAAATACAGGGGAGTTTTGATTTTTTTTAGAAAATTGTTAAGCATTTAAAAATCAACCTGTATAATAATATCTGAAATTTGAAATCTTGCGAATTCAAAAGTTGTCCATGAAACGATTGTGGATATATGAGAGTATGTCTAGTCCAAATTTCAAGTTGATATCTCAAAATACAGGGGAGTTTTGATTTTTTTTAGAAAATTGTTAAGCATTTAAAAATCAACCTGTATAATAATATCTGAAATTTGAAATCTTGCGAACTCAAAAGTTGTCCATGAAACGATTGTGGATATATGAGAGTATGACTAGACCAGATTTCAAGTTGATATCTCAAAATACAAAGAGGTTTTGATTTTTTTGGGAAAATTATTATTTATTTATAAACCACCCTGTATATCATATTGCATTTGAAAATTTGCAAATCTGAATGGTCCATGAACCTATTGTGGATATATGAGAGTATGTCTAGTCAAAATTTCAAGTTGATATCTCAAAATACAAGGGAGTTTTGATTTTTTTTGGAAAATTATTATTTATTTATAAACCACCCTGTATATCATATTGCATTTAAAAATTTGCAAACCTGAATGGTCCATGAAACTATTGCCGATATATGAAAGTATGTCTAGTCCAAATTTCAGGTTGATATCTCAAAAGACAAGGGAATTTTGATTATTTTTGGAAAATTGTTAAGCATTTATAAATCAACCTGTAAAATAATATCTGAAATTTGAAATCTTGCGAACTCAAAAGTTATTGTCCATGAAACGATTGTGGATATATGAGAGTATGACTAGACCAAATTTCAAGTTGATATCTCAAAATACAAAGAGGTTTTGATTTTTTTGAGAAAATTATTATTTATTTATAAACCACCCTGTATATCATATTGCATTTGAAAATGTGCAAACCTGAATGGTCCATGAAACTATTGTGGATATATGAGAGTATGTCTAGTCCAAATTTCAGGTTGATATCTCAAAATACAGGGGAGTTTTGATTTTTTTTAGAAAATTGTTAAGCATTTAAAAATCAACCTGTATAATAATATCCGAAATTTGAAATCTTGCGAACTCAAAAGTTGTCCATGAAACGATTGTGGATATATGAGAGTGTGACTAGACCAAATTTCGAGTTGATATCTCAAAATACAAAGAGGTTTTGATTTTTTTGGGAAAATTATCATTTATTCATAAACCACCCTGTATATCATATTGCATTTAAAATTTGCAAACCTGAATGGTCCATGAAACTATTGCCGATATATGAGAGTATGTCTAGTCCAAATTTCAAGTTGATATCTCAAAATACAAGGGAGTTTTTAATTGTTGGAAAATTGTTAAGCATGTAAAAACAACCTGTATAATAATATCTGAAATTTCAAATCTTGCGAACTCAAAAGTTGTCCATGAAACGATTGTGGATATATGAGAGTATGACTAGACCAAATTTCGAGTTGATATCTCAAAATACAAAGAGGTTTTGATTTTTTTGGGAAAATTATTATTTATTTATAAACCACCCTGTATATCATATTGCATTTGAAAATTTGCAAACCTAAATGGTCCATGAAACTATTGTGGATATATGAGAGTATGTCTAGTCCTAATTTCAGGTTGATATCTCAAAATACAAGGGAGTTTTGATTTTTTTTGGAAAATTGTTAAGCATTTAAAAATCAACCTGTATAATAATATCTGAAATTTGAAATCTTGCGAACTCAAAAGTTGTCCATGAAACGATTGTGGATATATGAGAGTGAGACTAGACGAAATTTCGAGTTGATATCTCAAAATACAAAGAGGTTTTGATTTTTTTGGGAAAATTATCATTTATTCATAAACCACCCTGTATATCATATTGCATTTAAAATTTGCAAACCTGAATGGTCCATGAAACTATTGCCGATATATGAGAGTATGTCTAGTCCAAATTTCAAGTTGATATCTCAAAATACAAGGGAGTTTTTAATTGTTGGAAAATTGTTAAGCATGTAAAAACAACCTGTATAATAATATCTGAAATTTCAAATCTTGCGAACTCAAAAGTTGTCCATGAAACGATTGTGGATATATGAGAGTATGACTAGACCAAATTTCGAGTTGATATCTCAAAATACAAAGAGGTTTTGATTTTTTTGGGAAAATTATCATTTATTTATAAACCACCCTGTATATCATATTGCATTTAAAAATTTGCAAACCTGAATGGTCCATGAAACTATTGCCGATATATGAGAGTATGTCTAGTCCAAATTTCAAGTTGATATCTCAAAATACAAGGGAGTTTTGATTTTTTTTTGGAAATTGTTGAGCATTTAAAAACAACCTGTATAATAATATCTGAAATTTGAAATCTTGCGAACTCAAAAGTTGTCCATGAAACGATTGTGGATATATGAGAGTATGACTAGACCAGATTTCAAGTTGATATCTCAAAATACAAAGAGGTTTTGATTTTTTTGGAAAAATTATCATTTATTTATAAACCACCCTGTATATCATATTGCATTTCCTGAATGGTCCATGAAACTATTGCCGATATATGAGAGTATGTCTAGTCCAAATTTCAAGTTGATATCTCAAAATACAGGGGAGTTTTGATTTTTTTTGGAAAATTGTTAAGCATTTAAAAATCAACCTGTATAATGATATCTGAAATTTGAAATCTTGCGAACTCAAAAGTTGTCCATGAAACGATTGTGGATATATGAGAGTATGACTAGACCAGATTTCAAGTTGATCTCTCAAAATACAAAGAGGTTTTGATTTTGTTGGGAAAATTATTATTTATTTATAAACCACCCTGTATATCATATTGCATTTGAAAATTTGCAAACCTGAATGGTCCATGAAACTATTGTGGATATATGAGAGTATGTCTAGTCCAAATTTCAGGTTGATATCTCAAAATACAAGGGAGTTTTGATTTTTTTGGAAAATTGTTAAGCATTTAAAAATCAACCTGTATAATAATATCTGAAATTTGAAATCTTGCGAACTCAAAAGTTGTCCATGAAACGATTGTGGATATATGAGAGTATGTCTAGTCCAAATTTCAAGTTGATATCTCAAAATACAAAGAGGTTTTGATTTTTTTGGGAAAATTATTATTTATTTATAAACCACCCTGTATATCATATTGCATTTAAAAATTTGCGAACCTAAATGGTCCATGAAACTATTGTGGATATATGAGAGTATGTCTAGTCCAAATTTCAGGTTGATATCTCAAAATACAAGGGAGTTTTGATTTTTTTGGAAAATTGTTAAGCATTTAAAAATCAACCTGTATAATAATATCTGAAATTTGAAATCTTGCGAACTCAAAAGTTGTCCATGAAACGATTGTGGATATATGAGAGTATGACTAGACCAAATTTCAAGTTGATATCTCAAAATACAAAGAGGTTTTGATTTTTTTGGGAAAATTATTATTTATTTATAAACCACCCTGTATATCATATTGCATTTGAAAATTTGCAAACCTAAATGGTCCATGAAACTATTGTGGATATATGAGAGTATGTCTAGTCCAAATTTCAAGTTGATATCTCAAAATACAAAGAGATTTTGATTTTTTTGGGAAAATTATTATTTATTTATAAACCACCCTGTATATCATATTGCATTTGAAAATTTGCAAACCTGAATGGTCCATGAAACTATTGTGGATATATGAGAGTATGTCTAGTCCAAATTTCAAGTTGATATCTCAAAATACAAAGAGATTTTGATTTTTTTGGGAAAATTATTATTTATTTATAAACCACCCTGTATATCATATTGCATTTGAAAATTTGCAAACCTGAATGGTCCATGAAACTATTGTGGATATATGAGAGTATGTCTAGTCCAAATTTCAAGTTGATATCTCAAAATACAAAGAGATTTTGATTTTTTTGGGAAAATTATTATTTATTTATAAACCACCCTGTATATCATATTGCATTTAAAAATTTGCGAACCTAAATGGTCCATGAAACTATTGTGGATATATGAGAGTATGTCTAGTCCAAATTTCAGGTTGATATCTCAAAATACAAGGGAGTTTTGATTTTTTTGGAAAATTGTTAAGCATTTAAAAATCAACCTGTATAATAATATCTGAAATTTGAAATCTTGGAACTCAAAAGTTGTCCATGAAACGATTGTGGATATATGAGAGTATGACTAGACCAAATTTCAAGTTGATATCTCAAAATACAAAGAGGTTTTGATTTTTTTGGGAAAATTATTATTTATTTATAAACCACCCTGTATATCATATTGCATTTGAAAATTTGCAAACCTAAATGGTCCATGAAACTATTGTGGATATATGAGAGTATGTCTAGTCCAAATTTCAAGTTGATATCTCAAAATACAAAGAGATTTTGATTTTTTTGGGAAAATCATTATTTATTTATAAACCACCCTGTATATCATATTGCATTTGAAAATTTGCAAACCTGAATGGTCCATGAAACTATTGCCGATATATTATGAAAGTATGTCTAGTCCAAATTTCAAGTTGATATCTCAAAATACAAGGGAGTTTTGATTGTTTTTGAAAAATTGTTAAGCATTTAAAAATCAACCTGTATAATAATATCGGAAATTTGAAATCTTGCGCACTCAAAAGTTGTCCATGAAACGGTTGTGGATATATGAGAGTATGTCTAGTCCAAATTTCAAGTTGATATCTCAAAATACAAAGAGATTTTGATTTTTTTGGGAAAATTATTATTTATTTATAAACCACCCTGTATATCATATTGCATTTGAAAATTTGCAAACCTGAATGGTCCATGAAACTATTGTGGATATATGAGAGTATGTCTAGTCCAAATTTCAAGTTGATATCTCAAAATACAGGGGGGTTTTGATTTTTTTTGAAAAATTGTTAAGCATTTAAAAATCAACCTGTATAATAATATCTGAAATTTGAAATCTTGCGCACTCAAAAGTTGTCCAAGAAACGATTGTGGAAATATGAGAGTTTGACTAGACCAAATTTCAAGTTGATATCTCAAAATTCAAAATACAAAGAGATTTTGATTTTTTTGGGAAAATTATTATTTATTTATATCATATTGCATTTAAAAATTTGCAGACCTGAATGGTCCATGAAACTATTGCCGATATATGAAAGTATGTCTTGTCCAAATTTCAAGTTGATATCTCAAAATACAGGGGAGTTTTGATTTTTTTTGGAAAATTGTTAAGCATATAAAAATCAACCTGTATAATAATATCTGAAATTTGAAATCTTGCGCACTCAAAAGTTGTCCATGAAACGATTGTGGATATATGAGAGTATGACTAGACCAAATTTCAAGTTGATATCTCAAAATACAAAGAGGTTTTGATTTTTTTGGGAAAATTATTATTTATTTATAAACCACCCTGTATATCATATTGCATTTAAAAATTTGCAAACCTGAATGGTCCATGAAACTATTGTGGATGTATGAGAGTATGTCTAGTCCAAATTTCAAGTTGATTTCTCAAAATACAGGGGAGTTTTGATTTTTTTTGGAAAATTGTTAAGCATATAAAAATCAACCTGTATAATAATATCTGAAATTTGAAATCTTGCGAACTCAAAAGTTGTCCATGAAACGATTGTGGATATATGAGAGTATGACTAGACCAAATTTCAAGTTGATATCTCAAAATACAAAGAGGTTTTGATTTTTTTGGGAAAATTATTATTTATTTATAAACCACCCTGTATATCATATTGCATTTGAAAATTTGCAAACCTAAATGGTCCATGAAACTATTGTGGATATATGAGAGTATGTCTAGTCCAAATTTCAAGTTGATATCTCAAAATACAAGGGAGTTTTGATTTTTTTTTGGAAATTGTTGAGCATTTAAAAACAACCTGTATAATAATATCTGAAATTTGAAATCTTGCGAACTCAAAAGTTGTCCATGAAACGATTGTGGATATATGAGAGTATGACTAGACCAAATTTCAAGTTGATATCTCAAAATACAAAGAGGTTTTGATTTTTTTGGGAAAATTATTATTTATTTATAAACCACCCTGTATATCATATTGCATTTGAAAATTTGCAAACCTAAATGGTCCATGAAACTATTGTGGATATATGAGAGTATGTCTAGTCCAAATTTCAAGTTGATTTCTCAAAATACAGGGGAGTTTTGATTTTTTTTGGAAAATTGTTAAGCATATAAAAATCAACCTGTATAATAATATCTGAAATTTGAAATCTTGCGAACTCAAAAGTTGTCCATGAAACGATTGTGGATATATGAGAGTATGACTAGACCAAATTTCAAGTTGATATCTCAAAATACAAAGAGGTTTTGATTTTTTTGGGAAAATTATTATTTATTTATAAACCACCCTGTATATCATATTGCATTTGAAAATTTGCAAACCTAAATGGTCCATGAAACTATTGTGGATATATGAGAGTATGTCTAGTCCAAATTTCAAGTTGATATCTCAAAATACAAGGGAGTTTTGATTTTTTTTTGGAAATTGTTGAGCATTTAAAAACAACCTGTATAATAATATCTGAAATTTGAAATCTTGCGAACTCAAAAGTTGTCCATGAAACGATTGTGGATATATGAGAGTATGACTAGACCAAATTTCAAGTTGATATCTCAAAATACAAAGAGGTTTTGATTTTTTTGGGAAAATTATTATTTATTTATAAACCACCCTGTATATCATATTGCATTTGAAAATTTGCAAACCTGAATGGTCCATGAAACTACTGTGGATATATGAGAGTATGTCTAGTCCAAATTTCAAGTTGATATCTCAAAATACAAGGGAGTTTTGATTTTTTTTTTAAAATTGTTAAGCATTTAAAAATCAACCTGTATAATAATATCTGAAATTTGAAATCTTGCGAATTCAAAAGTTGTCCATGAAACGATTGTGGATATATGAGAGTATGTCTAGTCCAAATTTCAATTTTATATCTCAAAATACAAGGAATTTATAATTTTTTTTTGAAAATTTATATACATTCATAAATCACCTTGTATATCTGAAATTTTATTCCTTGCAGATTTAAATGGTCCATGAAACTATTGTGAATATCTGAGAGAACATATGTCTAGTCCAAATCTCAATTTGATATCTCAAAAAAACAAGGTATAGTCTGTTCACGGCTTTCTTGCGGTTACGTCATACTTTTCCGTCTCTCTCTTACACATTGAAAAAAATATCACGTACGTCTGGACGACGGTCTTTCGGATCAATTTGACAAATATCACATGTGGAGCGATGAATCTACGACATACTACCAAACGTCAAATACTGTGACGTGACCGCAGAAAAGCCTTGAACAAGCTGTAGTTATGATTTTTTGAGGAAAATTGATATTCATCATCAAATCACCCCGTATATCTGAAATTGGAAATCTTGCGGACTCAATAGGTCTTTGAAATAATCGTGGATACAATCATAAGAGTATGTCCAGTCCAAATTTCAAGTTGATATCTCAAGATACAAGGGAGATTTTTTTTTTCGGGAAAATTGATAGTTTTAATAAACTTTTTTTGTTTTTTAAAGGAATCAAGTGAAGTATCATATCACATCACATGTTCATAGTAAGTTCCAAATAACGGAGATTTCACATCCCAAAGAAACTTACTTTGTGATTTCCAACTTTTTAATGGCCTTGTAGATTTTCTCAAAATTCAGGCATTCTTTATATGCGATGAGGTCGATATTTTACTTCAACGGGGAAATCAAAAACGGTCAAATTTCCTTCCAAATTTTGACAGATGACAAACTATCGAACCCAAAATATTATTTTCCGGATTTTTCTCTCCGAGAATGGTGGGTCCACAAGTTATTGAGTTAAAAAAATTGATCTAATAATATTTTTCGGAATGACAAAAATCATCATTAAACACAAAAAAATAACATCAATTCGTCAACATTTATTTTAGTGCCTACTTCTTCTGAAGCGTATGTAGCCCTGGTAGCCCACACAAAAACGGAATCTTCCAAAAACCGTTCAACAATAGTATATTATTCAACGAGTGCGAAATGGTGGCTATTACTCACGAGGATGAGGTATGCGTTATCAGTGAGTAATAGCCATTTCTCGCGAGTAGAATACAATACTTTTTCTATGATTATTCAATAATTGAAGTGAACTTTGCAATATTAAATTTCATTTGGACGGCACTTTTTGACAACTGTACTTTAAGTGAGGTTAGGTCGTTAACACAATGAAACAACACATGTTTAATTTAATATTAAACAACTTTGTTTTATTTAATTATTCAATCTCAAACCTTGGATCAATATGAGTTCCAGAATGACCAATTGACCCGAAGAATAAACTTTGAGAAATACACACCTGAGAAGTAATCCGTTCTTTATTGTGACGCTGATTAAATTTCAGCCGTCTGTACGAGATAAACGAGCAGCACAATTGTGTTGAAGTTGGCCAAGAGATCCAGGCGTAAATTAGGAGTTTATTTTCTAAATAACATCCATGAATTTGTATTCTGTTCCAGCTTGAGGAAATTGGGTTAACGACGACAACGTTGCATAACGCATGAATTTTAGAGAAATATATTTTTTGATTGGTTGTGATTTTAGCATTAATTTCCTTTGATTTATAGCATATTTCATATCATTCGCAAGACATGATTATTAATTAAGGATTACCAACTGACATTACCATAACGTCCATGAAGGACGTTTTGACGACCAATTAAGGACTTCATCAAAAATGTAGACCTGTGCCATTTTTTAATTTCCTAGTCTGGGAAATGACTGATCAAAGTTCGAATCAAGATGTTTCGGTGGTAGTAGTTCAATGACATTTCACGGCTGTGTATCGTACAATTTTATTAAATCGTTTCAAAATAAGAAAGTGCTTTCTTGTAAGACTACACATTGAGGGGGCGGTGGTGGCAGTCCGTCTCACATTCTGACCATGAGATGGCGCCAACCTTACCCTTACAGTCTCTGATATTCATTCAGTTCCATCTGAGCAGCAGTCAAGAGAAGTCCTTACCCGAGATCGACAAGAACTACCTGAGAAGACCCAAAGGTACTACCTGGTACCTGGCAAATATTGAGAGTAGAGGAGACTGTGGTCTTGCCACTGAATCCTTCGTTTAAACGAAGAAGAGAAAATTCGTTCTTCCCCTTTTGATATCACTCTAGGTTTATCTCAGAGCTGGAGAGACCCTATTGCACTATAGCTTCTCTATAAGTGTTTTTGGAAAGGTAAAACCAAGTGCAAAGTGAGCCTGTATGGTTTTATTTCCAGAGGAGTTACTGATATAACAGTGAAACCTCTGTGAATCGGATCTCTCAGGCTCTGTTTCCTCATTAAGCACTTTTGATTGTGAAATCCCCACGTGATCGGGTTAAAACTGCGGTAGCATGTCACCAATAGAGCTTGATGGTGTTCATCCCTCCCTGTTAAAAACCACGAACGGTAAGCTGCAGGACGAAACCCCGCATCTCAGAACAATGCTACTAAAGAAGGCTCCCTCTGTTCCCCTTCCTTCTTCAGAGGTGATGGTGCAGAGGGAGGCTGTCCCTGCTTCTTCTTCAAAGAAGGGGGGACAGAAGACTGCCCCTCCACCTTCTTCAAAGATGGAGAGAAAGTCCACTTCAAAGGCAAAACGGACAGACCAAACCAAGAAGGACACAGCGCCACCTGTCTTTTCACCTTCTTCAAAGGAGTCACAATAAGGGCTTGTAGGATCTTCAACTGTACCCTACCCTAATTGCGCGCAGAAAGGAAACTCGTATCACTTCACAACATCTCTATTCTCTTCAAATACCAGCAATTATTACAGCCGGGGAATGAGCATGGGCCGCTGGCTCGAGAGGGAGAATAGGAATTCTTGCCAAGCTAGAAGCTTGACTGACACTACTTCTTCCTCTCTCGAACGATCGTTCCGTGGCCGAATTTACATCCAAAAACTGTTGGGTCAGCATTGTAGGTCATGCGTCATGATATCATCGTAGCATAAATGAGTGGATTCATTCAGCGTACTTTCCACCCCATTATTACGAGGGCAGAGGTACAGGTGACAACCAAGCGCCTGGACCCAACTAAAGTGGGGGACGTCCAAACGTGGGCCTCGGGAAGAGAAAAGGACGCGTTCCCCTCCGCTAAAGAAGACAAAGGCATCGGGATAAAGGAACCATGTCTCGGAGACCCATACAAGGGAGTCTGACGACATGGAGGTTGACCACAAAGCCGGAGTCAAGAAAAAAACCCGGGATGGTGACGGAAGATATGTTGCCACCCTCCACCGGCTGAGGAGGCACGGGTGCCCTCTGTACCGACCCTCGACGAAGAGCGTTCGGGACATGTCGCAGACGTCCCGCTCGTACCCCACCGGCGACCGCGATGAACCTTGCTGCAACAGCTTTCAAGAGGGCTCCCGCTATTGTTTTAGAGGGAAACCGGCTTGTGGAGTGAGTTGCGTGCAAAGCTCCAAGCAACCAGCATATCGTATGCAAAGGCTTTCGTTGTGAGGGACGTCGTGAGGTTCATCCCAGCTTCACTGGATGATCACCAAGAGTACCTGACCGTTGGATGAGATGGCAGCTGACTACCACACCTTCTCTCGACCAGAGGAGCGTTCGCTGCAGGCATACATACGCGGATTGTCTCCCAACGCGGGCCTACACACGTGTAGGTCAGAGCTCGCCGCCCGAGCGCGGTTTGCAGAGGAAACAGCCACTCCGCAAGCTGGCGCGGCTGCCCATCATGCATGGGCAGAACAAAACCTGCGTCAACGCAGAGGTTGAGTGGAGGTTGTGCGGAGACACACGAATAGCGTCTTTTGCCGCAATCCCACCCTGCGAACAAGAGGCCTTTGGAGGGTAATCCGGTACCAAAGAGCTAAACCTAAGTGAGAGATTGGGACACTTATCCCTGACGTCCCAATGCGGAGGAAAGTTATAGTTGGTACAGCCCCACACTATCCTATGGTCTCGGACCATAGCGTGCCTGGTATCAGATTTCTCTTCTTGACGCCGGAACTCCTTAACAAAAAAAAACAGTCTCTGATCTTGTAAAGTGTCATTTACTGGACTGGTTTTGCAATATATCTCAAAATAAGAAAAATCGCTTTGCAAACTCTACTTTGAAATGTTTTACTATAGAGCGATCTAGCATTTCTCAACTCAACTCAAAATTCAAAACCAAACAGTTCTCTTGATTACGGGAAAATTACAAATCGATGCGCATCCACCTATAAATGCAGAACTTCTTACTAGAATATAAAGTCAATAAATGCAGCTTAGTAAGGATTTTCTGGATAAAATCCATAAACCGGTGCGTTTATTAACTCAATAATGAATTTTCCAACATCTTTAAACGTGAACATGTATAAAAAAAACCAGTTGATCTTTTGTCCACCATAAAAATAGAGTATATTCCGGAAATTAACAAAAAATTCCCATTCAGATCCAATGTTGCTTTAAAATCCGATTATTTATAGAGCATTTTTTAATTAGTTTGCATGAGTTATATAGGTTTTATGAATATTCTGCTTATTTATGATAAGATTCCTTGCCTTGATGAATATTTCACTTTTGTTCATTTCCAATAAATTTAGACATCAGAACTTCAAATACAGATCTTTCCAGAGTTCAGGGCAAAGCTTCCAAATATCATCAATTAAAATAAATATTTACATTTATAACCTATAGTGCTGTCAACTAGAATCCTTTATGGAAACTTTCCTGTTAATATTATGTCATTCAACATAGAAGTTATGAATATTTTTTTTGAAACTGTAATTTTTTTTAGGTCATTATTTTCTGTCGTTATTTATTGGTTTGTTTTGAGTTGTCTATCTTTGCTGTTTTTATTAATTTTGGCTCAAACCTCTCTGCATGATGTTGAAACTGTTTTAGTGTACTGAGTTGTTCTATTCGGTATTATTTTCATCTTATTCATTCACTTTTTTTCATTCTTATCTCACGATTTGTATATATTTTCAACAAAGATTACTCAGAATAGTTCATTTCTTGGATTCTGTTATTTTCCTTCAATTGAGTGATTTTCCAGTTGTTCTGTTTTTTATTATTCTGATAAATTAATTTTTTATTCGATTTTTTGACTATTTACTATTAAAGTTATAATATGGTTTTCATTACTAACTAATTTATTTAAATGGGCCAGAATTAATGATGTAATCGGATCAACACTTAGCTGAATCCGCTATTTTAATTAATTGGAATCTTACAATTAATTCTGGCCCAATCTGACGGTTGAAACCTCTACATTCAAATAAATTCACAATATTAACAGAAATTACAGAAGTCATCTCTCATTTCAAGCTGATTGAAATTTACTTTCAAGTATTGAAGTCTATTTCCTTTTAAAAAATAGTCTTTTGTTTGAATCAGATTGAAAACTAAAAAATTAATCTATTTGAATTTATCTCAAATCCTTAATAAAGCCATCAAGACCTGAAAATAAAAAAAACAGAAGAAAATACTTTTTATTTATTTTGCCGATAAAATTAAATGTTAGAAACGGTAGGAACCAGATTTAATAAAAAATCGAACAGAAGTCCCGAAATAAATCAATAGTATACAATAATGAAGAATAATAAAGGTAGCAAGACACAATAACGACAAAATAGACCAAATAGGAATTTTTAAAAAGTTGAATAATAAACAAAGAAAACGATGAAATGAAAGTATAGACTGATAAAAATAATAAAAAATATTAGATTACACTGGAAAAAATCACTTGTTAACAATGTAAGCTTCCAGAATCAAAAAAAAATTGGAACAAAAATAGGAATTTATGAAGAATCGAACAAAAAAAATGCACAAAGAAATTGATATAAAAAAGAAAATTACAAATTTCACTAAAAAGTTCATAAAACAATCAGAAACATCAAAATAAAAAATAAATTAATCAAATTATTTTTTTTTCTTTTATCTGTGACGAATGAGTTGAAAATTGTAATAATAAAAAAAAAATGTCTTCAGAATGACCGATAAATATGATAGACTACAAAATAAATGACAAAAATTTTTAATTCTTTCCTATTCAGCCTGATCGACAAGAATATGCAAATTATTTCCATCAAGGTCTCTTGATGAAATGGCTTAAAAATTAAAAACTAATGAAACCCGGAATATGTTAAAGACGAAAAAATGATGGAATATGATTTTGTGATTCATAAAAATCTTACAGTCGTAAATTTTTTTATTTATTTGTTATTCCATTCACACATGTCGAAACGAAAACGTAGAAACATTAATAATTAGATCTAATGCCATATTCACACATGAAGGCAAAAATCATGTTAAATTATTTCAAAAATTGATACTTTGATCTCACAAATTTTGTCAAATTATTGCAAAAGCCATATTTTTAAATTTCTCCACTTTCTTTTATCTATACTGCCGGACATCAGTTATATAATTGACGTTAAATTTCCTGTTTTTCTATCGAAAATGCGAAATTTCAAAATTTTGCAACATTTTACCAATGTCAGCAGGAAGCCGAAGACTTGCTAGGTCAATGTTAAGCCGGTGTCTCGATGACAGAAATGGAAAGTAATTCGAATTCGAGATATGGGTATGTTGGCTGATTGATTTTCTTCGTGTGGGCAAGGTAAAGGTCAATCAATCTTACACTTGAAGAGTGGATCCTTTAAGCCTGTCTTCCAAGGACAGTTTGCAAAAAAACTTGCCTGCAGAATGACTAGAACCAGTAAAGGACGACAGGAGCGGAAGTAGGGTTTTTTTTTCATGTAACGCGTGCCAAACTCACACATTTTTATTCATCTAGTAAGTGATATTACCCTACTTCCAAATATTACAGTACGGCAACACCGTCATCTCACGTTAATAAAAAGAGAGAGCGAATGATCTAGTTAATCAGATTAGGGTTAGTTTGGGTTAGTTACACGAGAGAAAAAAAAAATTATGATATAGTGAGAATGACAAGGATAGCTTTACACTGATCGGAATTGTTGATCTCGACTTTTACTTATTTCAAATGCCCAGATTGATTCGAAACTTTTCACACGAGACGATGACATTATGATATTTCAATTGAAAAAGAGCCAAACAGTAAGGTTGACAATTGACGCTTTGATGGGACAATATACTATAAGCGCATTCACATGATCAGTGTGGCCTGTGCAACGTTGCCAAGGTAATACAATAATAGTTTTAAGCCTATACAGGGCCAACAATGAAAAGAGTAAAACAGTAGTTATTTGTTATTTTCCAAGGGATTTGGCTCAAATCAGGTAATTATGTAGGTTCTCACCGTTGTTTGAGTAAAGTTACTATACTTAAACAACGGTTCTCAGTGGTTCTAACCAAGAGCCTAAAAGGCTAAGGATTGCGAAAGACATTGTATTTCTCTCCCACAGATCCATACGCATGCCTCCTCCAATTCTTCATGTAGGTTCTAATTTGGAATTTGATAAAGAAATTGAAAAAAAAATACATATTAGGTTATCAACTTGTATGTGGTTCTTGGACTTGGAAAAATAAAAAACGTGAGTCCTACTGTCTTTGCGACGTTTCGTCCAAATTTATTGACTTCATCAGGCTAGAAAAGCATTATACAAATCACAAGAATGAAAAATAAGAAATAAAACTATGAACTAAGACAACAACATCCTGACAACTGCACAAACATCAGAAAGATTTTTTTTTATAGAAATTATGTTTGCATATTTTTGTTATTTTCCAAAGGCTTTTGTTCAAATGAGAAGTTAGGTATGCAGGCTCTATTCGGATTTTGATGAACAAAATTTAAAAAAAAAATATATAGTGAGGTTAAATTTGCATAGTTCAGCTATTTTCCAAAGGATTTTGTTCAATGTAGGTATGTAGGTTCTATTTTGGATTTTATCAGAAAAATAAAAAGAAAATGATATAGTGAGGTTATGTTTGCATAGTTTTCTTCGTTTCCAAAGGATTTTCTTCAAATCAGGTATGTAGGTTCTATTTCGATTTTGATAAAAAAAAATGATTATTATGAGGTTATGTTTGCATATTTTTGTTATTTTCCAAAAAAATTTGTTCAAATTAGGTATGTGTGTTCTATTTCGATTTTGATCAAAAATTCAAAAAAAAAATGATGTAGTGAAATTATTTTTTCAGGAATTCATGAGTTGTTCTTGCATCTTGTGACGACTTTTTGGTTATTCGTACTTGTTTTGTTGATTTTTGGTGAATTATTTCAACTTTTTTTGGGTTTTTGTGTGTTTTCGTCATCTTAACCCAATTAAAAGAAAATTCAGAACTATTGTTGATAACCCAAATCTCATCAATTCCGATTTTTCCAATTATGTTTTTTTTTCCTTTGTAAATTTCACTATTGGGATTGGGAGTTTTGTTTTCATTTATCATTACTTTTATCTTTGTGACTTTTTTGGAAATTTATTTCTTGTTTTTAATATTTTTTGTCTTTAGGTGATTCCTACATTCTTTTTAGATCTGAGCAAGATCTCAACCGGGACACAAATGTTTCATGATGAGTGAGGCATATAATACAAAAAAAAAATAAAAAAGGCATTAAAAACAATAACTTTTAGTTGATCACAAAAAGTAAAAAAGTAAAAAAAAAATAAAAATGATCAGATAAAAGAAGATTTAATCGAACAGTTTGCTCTTACTTTCTCAACTAAAAACAACCTCGAACCAAAAAAAAAATAGATAATGGGAGATAAAAAATTATTTGACCTTTTTTTTTGGTATTTGTTTTTATACTTTCCTTTCTAGTTCTTTCCAATTTTGTTTCTTTTGCACTACATTTACTTGTAATTTTTGTTATTTTGTTTGAAAATTGCTTCCACGTTTTTAGGGATTTAAGTTTTTTTTTCTAACTTTTAAATCAATTTTTACATCTGTATACCGCCAAACAAGATTGAAATACAAAGAAAAATGTCTTGAAGTGAAGAAAATTAAATAAAAAATAGTTATTCACGTTACTGAGACGGTAAATGACTTTTTAAATTACGAGTTGAGATGTTTTAGGACGAGGCGACGAAGGAGCCGAGTCCGGAATTCCTGGACGAGTAGTTAAATGACATTTAACGGCTGGGTATCGTACATTCTTTTGTTCTATACTGTGACATTTTTTTTTAATCGGTTTAAGAGAAAAAATGCTTTCTTATTGACAAAGCACAAATTTAAAGGGCAATGGTGTCAGTCCCTCTCACATTCTTACCATAAGATGGCGCCAGCTAAGCCATGTCACCACTTTGGTAATATAAATATGAGATGTTGAAGAACCGAACGCCATCTATCGGTAGGTTTTGGTCAATCTCAAGGATGGAATTCCCATCAATCAAGTTTGGTCGTCATATGGTCTTTCAACTAGTTCGTGGATAATCCTCCCGGGAAAGCAAGGAAAATCTTCTGACTGTTTCCTCAGTCTGACCATGACCAATTCATGTACGTTTCTGCCTACTAGGCGTCATCAGCATGGCTATGGGTCTAAGTCAGACTGAAGTGAAGGGGCTTCGTGTCTGTCAGATAAGTAAATGTAATGTGAAATGCTGTAGAACCTAACGCCATCTATCGGTAGATTTTAGTCAATCTCAAGGATGGAATTCTCATCAATCATTTGGTCGTCATATGGTCATACAACGAGTTCGTGGATAATCTTTCCGGAAAAGCAAGGAAAATCTTGAAACTGTTTCCTCAGTCTGACCATGACCAATTCATGTACGTTTCTGCCTACTAGGCGTCATCAGCATGGCTATGGGTCTAAGTCAGACTCAAGAGAACAGTATCAAGAGGCTTCGTGTCTATCAGACAAGTAAATGTAATGCGGAATGTTGTAGAACCAAATGCCATCTATCGGTAGACTTAGATTAAAGTCAAAGGCGGTGAAGAGACCTCCACCTGCAGTCTGACTTAGACCCATAGCCATGCTGATGACGCCTAGTAGGCAGAAACGTATATGGATTGGTCACGGTCAGACTGAGAAAACAGTTTCAAGATTTTCCGTCATATAGATAGGCTAGTTATGTTACCAACATTTTACGTCAAGTTATTAATGAAAACCATGAGATGACGTCAGCCAAATCATGCTACCAATCCAATTTCGCAGTTTTTGATGATGTCAATTAACGGGGTAGGAGAGTGAATTTTCATTACAGTCTCTGATGATGTAATGTGTCATTTACCGGAATGGTAACCATGCATTAAGCTGAATTTGTGGCATCCTGTATAAGGATTTTAATAGAACAAAATTTCAAAAAAATCGCACAGGCAATACCTTCTTCTTCTTCAACAAATCAAAATCAGAACATATAGCCGCTATTAAAAAATGTTCACCTACTTGCAACAGTAAGCAACTTGAGACGTAACAACAAATAAATCTTGAAAAATTAATATATCATTTCAAGGATATTAATTATGTATAGCCAAACAAAATAATTCTTCAAAAAACGATCAACAATTCAAAGAAACACACGATCGTCAATTTTAATTTTTTAAGTGCCAACATTTATTGGCATGCGAATATATTCATGGTACTTCAATAACAAATATGATGAATTTTTTTTTTAGTGCCAATTATGGGTAATTTGCATTGGAATAGAATTATTTCAGATATAACGTCACGTTTTATTAGTGTCAAATTGTTTTCTTGAAAATTGATTGCCAAGAAAAAAGATTCTATGTACTAAATTAATTTCACTCGGAAAAAGAAATGGTGATAAACAAACAATTAATAATTTAACTATAAAATGTACGGAAGTAATAAAATTGTTGACATAATCTATTGATCAATAAATGCAAACATCATCCACAAGTTCATTACCTCTTCGATGCAAATTCGGAAATAGCATAATAATTAAGGCTAACAGCTTTTTGGGTAATGAAGAATTTTTTTTTCGACTGAAATACCAATCTTAAAATAAACCTCCAAGATCATCTCGTTTCCAAGAAATATTCAACAGGTGATAATTTGGTTATTGATTTAATCATCCGGAAATACCACTTTTCTTAAAGTCGTTGATTTTAAGAAATTTAATGTCATCTTAAATCATTACACAACGTTTCCTAGTATTGATTTTGAGCTAGATTTGATTAAAAAATTAATATTAAACAGAAATACTGCATCCCATTATAAAACAATATCAAAACAAACATCGTTATCTCAACGTTCATAGCCTCTGACATTGACCGCTGCAACAATCTATAAAAGCAGGACAGCAGCCTTTAAACGGTCAGTTTTATTAATCCTGCTGTCGCAGCAACACAAAATGTACACAAATCCTTTCAGTCGCAAAAACAGCTCAATTCGACAAGCCATCGACCGATTTTTCCACATTGGAAATGGGAAAAATTCTGGAATTAAGAGGAATTCCTCCTGGAATTCCATGTCTTCAAATTCGAGTGCTGGTTCGAAAGGGAAAAGTGCTAAGAGTGTCAGGGTTTTTTCGATTAAATGACATTGATGGTGATAAGGATTGTTTTTGATTTTTTTGGCAGCTGGAGTTTTGTAGGTAGGTTGCTTTTGATGGGGGTTAACATTATTATAATTATTTATTTTCATTATAATAACATTTTTAATTTGTCGATTGCTTCAACATTCTGATCTAGACTTTTTGTTATAGATTTCCACTACTTGTTGAGCTTTTATTACATTTTTGTTGTTTCATTTTGAAACTTGTTTTTTATTTTTTCTTTCCCTCAACAATTTTATCTGGTAATCAAATTATTCCTCATTGAGTTCTTGAGTTATTTTTTTTCTTTTTTTGATGATTTATTTTTTCTTGTTTTTGATAGTAAACATCATTACGATTACATTTTTCTGTTTTTTTCTTTGTAATTATGTTCAGTTTTTTTAATGGCCTTCAATTCTTTGTTGAGCTTTTATTTAATTTTTATTGATTATATTTCACGTCTTTTTATATTTTTGTTTATATTTTCAGATTTTATCTTCATTATATTTTTTGAAGTTCTAGTTTAAAAAATCTCTTTCGTTTTTTATATTGTTTCCTTTAGCGATTTTGTTTGGTTATCATATTTTTAATAACTCTTGATTTAATTCTTTTCATAGCTTTTTAATATTTCTTTTTGAGTTTTTATTTATTAGTTTCTCCTTTTCTTGTTCTCGATGTTTAACATCATTACATTTTTTATTTTTTGATGATGTTTTTTTCTAATTTTTGATATTAAACATCACTGAATTTTTCATTGTATGTATCTGATTGGTCAAAAAACAAACAATTTCAATTTCCCATTTTGTTTTTTGAACAGTTTTAGTTGGACGTTGAATATTTCTTCTATTTTATTATTTATTATTCATTTTTGTATTTATCCAATCCAGGCAACAATGACCTATTGTCTTGGGCTTTTATTCAATCATGATTATTTTTGCTAGCTTATTTTGTTTTATATTTTCCTCAAGATTTTAATTTTATTATTATCATTATTTTTTTTTTATTAAAAAATGTAATAATTCTTGTCATAATCGACCTTTGAACATTGAAAAATGGCAATTTGTATAAACAAAATTGTAGAATCGATTTTAAAACTCTTTTAGTATGTTTTTGTTTTGGTCATTTCGGTCAAATTACCAAACAAAATTCAAATTCCAAAAAATTCGGCCTCTTGGATGATTCTTGAAAAAGTTTTGTTAGCATGTAGGTAGAATCTATGATACTGAGACCAAAAAGATTTTTGAAATCAGAATTCCTTGAACGTGGAAACTTTTAAATACATACAAATACATATTTTAAATATTTTTATATTTCATACGACTTTTTCACCATTTTGACGAAGCTTCGACATCCTCTAAAGATGAAAAAGTTTTGTTAAAATCTACCCTAAATTATTTGGACGAAAAAATGTAAAAAAAAATATTTTAAATGTTATATTTTATCGTGTGAGCGAGAACATTCAAAAAAAAAAAATCATCATCTTTAAAGTAATACTAATCAAAAAAAAAAAAACAAAACCGTACTTTATTGAACGTAAAACTTTCAAATATTTTAAATATGTTCTTATTTAATCGTTAAAACGACTTTTTAACCATGTTATGGAAGCTTCAACAACCTAAAAAAATTGGAAAGTTTTATTATCATCTTCGAAGTGATAGGTACTGAAACTAATTATTAAAAATCACACTTTTTCAAGGGAAAAACTTTATTTCAAATATTTTTATATTTCATCGTCTAAAAACCACCCATCGGATGCTCTTACAACGTTTAAAAATCATCCGAGACTTCAGAATCAAATTTTAAAAGTGTATAAATTAATTAACGTTCAAAAAAATAAGCGTAATAGAGTTTATCAAAATAATTAAAAACCTCTAAAAATTACTATCTAATGACTGTTAGAAATCAATACTAAGAACATAAGTTAATAAATAAATGAATAAATAATCGTCTATTATTGAGCATTGCTTCACAAAAAAAAATACGTGAAAAGGCTTAATTCAAATCAAAAAAATGATAAAAAAAAGTAATTTAAAGTATTGGAAACAATAGTTTTCATAATTCATAACAAGTACCCAAAAGTATTGAAACCCTCAAATCGTTTATAATTAAAAAAAAAACTTAAACTAGTTAAAATGCTTCGACAAGACAAAATATATTTCTTGAAAGGCAAAATACATATTTAGAAAACATTTAAATTTTAAATATTAAATATATTTTTTTTGTTTCAGCTGTCACTGCCTAGAAGCTATCACCATCCAAGACATCCCAAGATGAAGTGATCTTCCTATCCATCCATATCACCATATGCATATTTTTGTAATAAATCATACATTCATATGTAGCGAAGATGAAGAATTGAATAAAGACGTATTAATAACTTTTCCCATTTTTTATCACCAAAAATACCGTTTTTAATGGCAACTTTGTATAATAGATCCTGGGTGGGTCAAATTATTATACCGTAAAAGCGATGTTAATAAAAAAATAATTTTATTAACAAAACTAATTTTGCTTTCTATTATGACTGGAGAGATGTGCTTAATTATTCGAGAAAGCAATTTCTTTGGCATCATTTTGTGGGAATAGTGATGGACGGACGTGTAAATTGCTGTAAATTTCTTCGAATGATTGATCAACTTTAATGATTCAAAGGAAGTGATGAGTTTTGCTGTGTGCAAATATTAATGGAAATTCAATTAACTACGATAACTAATTGATTATTGATAATACCTGCTTGGTACAGCAAAAAAATTTATAAAAACTCATTTTACTTGACGTTACAATTTTAGGAACATTATTAAATTTCTTTTATTTATTTTTTTTTTCAATAGACATTGATATTTTTTTAGTAAGTAGTTGAAAGTAATCTGGCAAATTAAAATTCTTTGGAAATGTTATTTTTCTATTTTTATAAAAATCATCTAATTTATAATAGAATCTCCTTTGATTCCATTTTTTACTTTCTTTCTTTCTCTATATGGAAAAATAAGATAAATGAAGTACAACTACTCTTCTACGAGTCCGTTATTTATTTTATTTTCACTACAATGTTTGGTATTGTTTTTTCGAATTTTATTGCCTTTAATTAAATTATTATTCTATGTTTATTTCTAAATTTTATTTGCCTTAGTATTTTTTTTATTTTATATTTTTGTCTGTAGCGGATGAAGTTTTGGTTAGATTGGGTTAGTCCAGGTTAGTTTGAGTTGGTCTTGGTCAGATTAGGTTGGTTTTGAATAGATTGGGTTAGTTTTGGCTAGATTGGGTTGGTTTTTTTAGGTTTGAGTGAGTTCTGGTTAGTTTTGGTTAGATTGTGTCGGTCTTGGTTAGAATGGTTTAGTTTCGGTGAGTTCTGGTTATAAATATTGGGTTAGTTTTGGTCAAATTGGATCAGTTTGAGTGTGAATTGGTTAGATTGGGTTAGTTCTGGTTAGTTTGGGTCAGATTGGTTTCGTTTTGGTCGTATTGTGTCAGTTTGAGTTTGATTTGGGTATGTTTTGATTGAATTGTGTTGGTTTTGGTCAGATTGGGTTAGTTTGGGTTAGTTTTTGGTATTGTTTTCCCGACTTTTGTTGGCTTTAATTATATTATCATTCTATATTTATTTCTAAATTTTATTCGCCTTAGTATTTTTTTAAAACTTTTCCAATTTCATATTTTTGTCTGTAGCGGATGAAGTTTTGGCTAGATTGGGTTAGTTCAAGTTAGTTTGGGTTAGTCTTGGTCAGATTAGGTTAGTCTCGGTTCGATTGGGTTGGTTTTGATTAGATTGGGTTAGTTTTGGTTAGATTGGGTTGGTTTTTTTAAATTTGAGTGAGTTCTGGCTAGTTTTGATTAGATTGTGTCAGTCTTGGTTAGAATGGTTTAGTTTCGGTGAGTTCTGGTTATAAATATTGGGTTAGTTTTGGTCAAATTGGATCAGTTTGAGTGTGAATTGGTTAGATTGGGTTAGTTCTGGTTAGTTTGGGTCAGATTGGTTTCGTTTTGGTCGTATTGTGTCAGTTTGAGTTTGATTTGGGTATGTTTTGATTGAATTGTGTTGGTTTAAGTCAGATTGGGTTAGTTTGGGTTAGTTTTTGGTATTGTTTTTTCGAATTTTGTTGGCTTTAATTATATTATCATTCTATGTTTATTTCTAAATTTTATTCGCCTTAGTATTTTTTTAAAATTTTTCCAATTTCATATTTTTGTCTGTAGCGGATGAAGTTTTGGCTAGATTGGGTTAGTTCAGGTTAGTTTGGGTTAGTCTTGGTCAGATTAGGTTATTCTTGGTTTGATTGTGTTGGTTTTGATAAGATTGGGTTAGTTTTGGTTAGATTGGGTTAGTTTTTTAAATTTGAGTGAGTTCTGGTTAGTTTTGGTTAGATTGTGTCAGTCTTGGTCAGAATGGTTTAGTTTTGGTGAATTCTGGTTATAAATATTGGGTTAGTTTTGGTCAAATTGGGTCAGTTTGAGTGTGAATTGGTTAGATTGGGTTAGTTCTGGTTAGTTTGGGTCAGATTGGTTTCGTTTTGGTCGTATTGTGTCAGTTTGAGTTTGATTTGGGTATGTTTTGATTGAATTGTGTTGGTTTTAGTCAGATTGGGTTAGTTTGCGTGAGTTCTGGTTAAACTGGGCTAGGTTTGGTTGATTTGGGTTATATTGGGTTAGTTAGTTAGGGATATAATTTTTGAAACTTTGTTATTTTTATAGTTCTCAGTGTCTTATGTATTAGTTTTTTTTTTGTCATAGTCGATTAAAATATACAGGCAAAAACTATTGCAATCATGGTTTTAAAAAAGTTTTTGTAAGTTTGGCAACATTGCATGTTGGTTCTATAATATGTAGTTTTTAACGATTTGACGAAGCTGTCATTTGAGGAAGTTGTTTTATTGAAATCTGATGAAATTTCAGTTTATTTTGGATTTTTTTTTTGTTGACATTGTTCTTCAAACCCAAAACTTGGAAAAATGCATTGCATGATCTTTACAAGACCCTAACCTTCATTTAAAATCCTTTCACATCTCAAAACGATCTGGTTTGAGCGCTTCAAGGGCTCCTTATATGTTTCCAAAATTCTTGAATTTTTGTTTAATTTAATTTTATTTTATCTTTGATTTTTTTAAATAACTTTTGAAATATTCAAGTTCTTTTGGTGAAATTTCGTATACAGGGGTTGTTTTACATGTAAAATTCATATCTGGCATTGGTATGGGTCTTACATGTGAGGAGCGCCACTTACACATCTTTCCACTCATTCAAAAAGTAATAACTTTTTTGTACGCACTCGAAATTATTTTACCGTCATTTTTACGTGAAAAAGCTGCACTTTGTGAGAGTCGATAGGAGGCTCCTTTCTCAAGAAATTTGCCCTTGAACGGATGTTTGCAATGTTGTTTTGAATGGTAAATTTTGAAAATTAACATAAGAGGCAATAGAGGCATCAAAAACGCCGTTGTCACGGTGATGCTGACAAAAAAAAAAAGTGTCTTGATGTTCAATGTTTCTTTAAAAAAAAAATCCAAAAAAAAATTTAAAATTAGAGTATTTTTTTAAAATCAAAAAACATTGAGCATTCAAGCTGATGTCAAAATTACCATGATAACGCCGTTTTGAAAGCCTCCTATGTTCATTTTCAAAATTTTCCATTCAAAACCACATTGCATGGCTTACTTTGAGTTCAAATATCATGAAAAAGGTTACTCCTAGGCACTTCCACAATGTACATCTCTTTCATGTGAACATGATGGAAAAATGATTTTTTCAATTCTAAAAAAATGTACGAGCGCGTAAAAAAAAGTTCTGACAATTTGAATGAGTAAAAAGGTGTGTAGGTGGCGCCCCCCACAAGTAAGAGCAGTCCCCATTTATCAAATTTCATCGATTTAACTCGATTATTAAAATCAAATATCAAAATTCAACTTTGACACCCTGTATCTCTATTAATATCAACTTTCGGAATTTACAAAGACAAAGCAAAAATAAAAAAAAAAACAATTTGAAATCATCTTCAAATGTCTTCAGCCACGAAAAAAATCACACTAAACCTGATGTATACGCGACTAAAAATTCCCAAAATAAACATTAACCAGTAATTTCTGGGCTGATCCCAAAAAGGTTAGCTGATCTTTCTTCAACTAGAAAAAAATATAAAATATTTGTCAACATAATTTCAAAATTAGACGCAACAAGTCTAATTTTGAAATTATGTTGATAACGAGGAGGATGAGGCAAGATTTGAAAATATTTAATGCGCTTAAGTCAACGGAAATGATGTTGCAATTTTGATAAAATGTTCAACCAGTAAGATTAAATATAATGGATAAACTATAAATATAATCATTGTTTTCAGACGATGTTGATTGCTGTCCATCGATTAGGAAAGCGTCGTTACATGCAATGACATATGTATTGACGCTTCGATTATTATTGACGTTAGCAAAGATCGTTTTTATGACGAAAAGCATAAAGACGCGTTATTGATTGTAAACAAGTTTTCGTAGGAGGCAAAAAATCAAAAATGGATCGTATGATCATGGATTGTTTCGTTTGTAGTGAAAAGAATGAAATTTGCATTGTCCTTTCCAGAACTAATTAAACCATGAACGTACAATGAACGGTAAGGACGTCCATTGAACGTCTATATAACGTGGTTGGTTCGTTGAACGTCCAATGGACGAAGCAAATGACACGATAGAAGCCCATTTTTGGGCTTCATCAAACATGTACATTCTGGACCATATAAGGACATTCATCAGGCAATATTATACATATACAGGGTGTCCCAGCGATAGAGTAAAGTAGGTTTTATCATATAGGATATGAAAAATATCAATATCAATATGCGTCACAGGTTGGGGGTGTAAATAGCGCACATTCTGAAAATATTTGTTAACATACAGGGTGCGTCACAAAAGTATGGCACGAAAAAGTATGATTTTTTTAAATGGAACCCCCTGTATATTAATTGATATTTCAATACTTTCTTCAATTTGGAACAAAAATTGTGATACAACTAATGTTCCTAAATTCAACCGTTATCGAGATATCGCGTTTTAAAAATGGCATTTTTGCAACTTTGACATGCTATAAAACTCAAACTATTCAAGTTAGAGGAAAACGGTTTGCACTTTCCCATCTTAACTTTTCAAGAGCTCTTCTGTCATTTGGATAGAAGGTTACGTCAACTGTCAACTTTTTCCGGCACATTTTGACATTTTTTCACAATAATGGATTTAAACTCCTTGAATAGCTCTTGAAAAGTTAAGATAGGAATGTGCAATCCATTTTTCTCTAACTTGAATAGTTTGAGTTTTATAGCATGTCAAAGTTGCAAAAATGCCATTTTTAAAACGCGATATCTCGATAACGGTTGAATTTAGGAACATTAGTTGTATCACAATTTTTGTTCCAAATTGAAGAAAGTATTGAAATATCAATTAATATACAGGGGGTTCCATTTAAAAAAATCATACTTTTGTGACGCACCCTGTATGTTTCCAAATATTTTCACAATGTGCGCTATTTACACCCCTAACCTGTGACGCATATTGATATTGATATTTTTCATATCCTATATGATAAAACCTACTTTACTCTATCGTTGGGACACCCTGTACATACTACTCATAATGGACGTTACTTGATATATCTTTATCGACCCCTAAAAGGCAAAAATGCGAAAGTTTAGTGATTCCCTCGAGAGGGGATGATTCTACTTCTATAGTTTAATCCAATCTGCCGCTCGGGACGTACGGTGGACGTGCAATGGACGATCATAAACATCTGCGTTTAGATGAACATGTTTGGTCTATTTCCTAACGTCCGTTAGACGTCCATAATGGGGGCTGGATGTACTGAACAACAAGTGGACTAGATTTGTACGTTCATTAGACGTACCCAGACGTGCCCAACATCAATTGTAGGGTGCTGAAGAGGAACCGAAGAAAACTCAACAATTGATCATTCAAAATCAAACGAAGAAGAATCTCATCCATCGATAACCAACATACCTCTTGACATTGACGTCAAGGAGGTCGTCGTAACCATAACACTGCTGGAGACTGGTCTGCCAAGAACAACACTAAACGCAGAATACGGCGATTTGATGGAGTATGATGTGAGGGATCACCGGTGATCGGTCACTTTTATCACCCAATCGATCTTATTCTACACTTTCCAGAATGAAAGTGAAAAACAGTCCTACTTAATCCTTATAAAAGAGCCTCGGGATGTTACAGCAAGGGGACACAAATTGCCAGAGGGTAAAGAGTTCGACTCACAATCTCCATGAGAACGTCCATTATACAGGGTTGTCCAATAAACGCGCTCCGGTCTATAGCTTGTTAACCGTTGGACGTATGGGAGAATTTTCTTGATAAAACTGTTTCACCTCTGTTATAAACCAAAAATCCAAAATAACTTTTTATTCAAATGTTATATCTCCGTTATAAAAAAAATCTGAAATATTATCATTATTTAATTTTGTTTTACAATATTTTTCGAACGCCCCGGTGGCAAATGTTTCCATTTTTTGAGTCCACGATTTTATGCGTGTTTTTTCTTTTTATTAAGGGTGCATTCTGACACGCGCCACGCAGCACGGAAAGCTGCTCGGGAAGCAGCACGGCAAGTGGTCCGGGAGCTTTACCGTGAACGTCAATATAGCGGCGCTTATCACTCATCACTTTCCATAAAACATTTAAGAAAATTCAAACTTGATCGCTTTCCAGTCCGACATCTTTTCAACTTGTCTTCGCGAACTCGAGAAGGTTAGTCGAGATACTGAACGCTTTTTGAAATAGTACACGTACACAATCACATTCATCCATTGAACTTGGCCATCAAACCGACATTCCTTGACGAGCACGTGCACAATCATGCGAATGGGCCTGGGTAGCACATTAACATGCTTGTGCTCCCGTTGAATGGAAAGATGTTAATGCAATGTTGAGAATATTAACAAGTACACGTGTATGAACTTTGACAAAAGAAAACAACATTCTTACGTTTAGCGACGAGCACGTGCACGGACACGGACAGCTCATTTACAGGCTTGTGCTGATGTCGTGCACCACACGTTAGTGTATTCATAGTTTCAAATATATCTTAGAAAAACACCTTTTTTATTCACTCAGCCCCGTTTGACGATTCTTAACAAATAAAGGCAAGAAGATCTTTTTTGGATGCCGTCAACTGATTTGCAAGTGAAAAGAATTGATTATGCAATAAACCTTTAAAACCCGTTCTCAAATTAACAAATTAAAAATTACGACTTCAAAATACCAATCGGGACAAATCATTTTTTCCACTGACGTATCTCCAATCACAATCAATGAAATCCATCTAAATCTCAGATATTTTGAACTAGTTTTTGCAGACTCAAAGAGGCTCAACTATATTGTACGTTCAATTCTTCAAGCTCGATAAATCAGATTCAAACTGGAGCGAATGACATTTTAATTGACAAAGAATGTAAACAGGAACGGGTGCGTTTCCTTGACCCTCAGTGTAAGTGGACAATTATTCTATTGTTGTGAATTGAGCCGTATTCTCTGGTTTGCACTGGGTACTACTGAGAAAATAGTAGTAGACGTGCAGTGCTATAAACAATTATTTGGTCAGGGAGATTGAAAAATTATCATTTTGGATTATATTTTATAATATCAGCTATTATTAATCATTATTTTATGTAAATATTCACCATTAATCCCATCAATATGACCATCTCAGACACATTGAAAAAATTCTATATTGGGTTTTTTCTATTATTTTTCAGCTATACTTACCATAAAATTCCACGAATCCGATGCAGCTTTAAATAAATCTGATTAACACAATTTGTATGTTGATTGATTATTCTTTTGATCCAAAAAGTTTTTGAGAAAACTTCAAATCATCCAGAACAAAAAAAAAGGAAATGGCCCAATTTCTTTGACAATCAATTATTAAGAATTGAAAGCCTAAAGAATCGATCCTTCAGGTACTGCTTTACCTTGCGGCCTTGCGCAGAGGACTCCATACCTTGGTCCAAACATCATTTTGAGTATTATCAAGACAGAAGACTGAAGGATTTTGAAGAAGAATGACCAGAGGTGACCAGTGTTATATGATTCATCAAAATGCAACATATTTTTCAAATAAATCAAAACTTTGTAGAGTATGCATTTCAAACTTTCCATAAAAACATTGACGCTCACACCTGGTAATGATCATGACCATGACGTTCGCATCTCCGATCTACCGTCTATAAAACCAGGTTCATTTCGCGGATATTCTCATAACAAGTTTGCGCTTTGATCGTTGATAAACAACCAAAATGTACACCAATCCTTTCAGTCGTAAAAACAGTTCAATCCGTCAAGCTATCGACAAATTTTTGTCTGTGAAAAATAGAGGAATCCAGAGATATATGTCGTTCACGTCCTTGACATCAAGCTTTAGTGATAAAAGTGCTAAGAACAATAATTTGAAGAATAGTGCTAGAGTGATGTTGTCGATTAAATGACGTGCTTCAACTGACTTGGATTATCAAATTTAAAATTTGAACGTAAGTTTCTTCAACTTTTATTCATTCTTAACAAATTCACTCTTTTGATTCTATGTTGTCCATATCTTCAATATTTTCTTAAATCATGTCTCTTTGTTACAGAAACTTTTCCAAAAAGGTCGAGGTTTCTTCGCAATTGTTGATGGATCAGCCAGAGTTGTCCATTCAGAGATGATCATCGGAAGACATTGTTGTACTGAGCTACAGAATTGTATAGAATAAGATGTGTACAAAAATAAACGTTATTCGAAACCCAACAAGACTTTACTTATTTCGTATATTCTGTGTAAAAAGTCAGGGAACAATTATTTTGGCCATTGTGCAAAATACAAAAAATCTTGCGATATAAAAATTGTAGGACATGAAGAAATCTATCAAATAATAATTGAGATGAGGTACCCTTTTTTTTTCCTGATTTCTCTTGACAATCTAAACAACAATATAATTTTGATTTAATGGTGTGTCATAGTGTTCAATGGGGCAGAGTATACACAAAAGAATAACTCTTTTCTCACGACATTTGAAGTTTTCGTATGTGAACCATGTCTGTCTAAAATTATGAGAACTGGCCTTTCTTTCGATGGTCTTGTTTGTTCCTATTGCCCGTCTTCACACATCTCTATCAGAAGCATAATTTTCTTGGATATTGTATGCAGCAATTGCCTCTTTAATTGTGCCATTCCAGGACTTCCTTGGACTTCCTCTTTTCATCATCCTGTTGAGAGCCACTGGAACACTCGTTTTGGCCATCTTTCCTCAGGCATTCGAAGAAGGTGGCCAAACCACTTTAGACTCTTTTAGTCAATTCTGGCTATGACAGTTTCTTCTGCCTTCATAATTCGACTCACCTCCTCATTGGTTTTTTCATTTCAACGGCCGTGATTCTTCTTCAATATTTATCTGCCAAATTTCGGAGCCATAGAGTAGAACAGACTCCACCAGTGCTTTTCCCAGACGCTTTTTGACGATCTCACCAAAGCCCGTTCAAGCAACCTATGATCTTTTTGCTGCTATTGATTCTGTTCTTGATCTCTTGAGACTCCAGACCTTTCCTAGTGAGCGTTGTTCTTGAATATTTGAAGCTTTCTTCTTGTTTCAATGACACATCCTCGTTGATCAGAACTTCAAAATTAGCATCAACAATATCTGTGTAAGCTGCTAGATATTCCGTTTTTTGCAGACTTACTTTCAATCCCCATTGGTCATATTCCTCATACAGCCTTTTGATCATCAACTCTAGATCGTGGGCATCTTGAGCAAGAACGCATTGGTCATCAGCGGAGTTCAGAGACAGCAAGTAGTGAGTTTTCTAAGGCTAACATTTGTGTGTCTGCACAAGCTTCCGTTAATCCATTTCTTAAAGGTCATTTTGTAAGGCCAACTGGCGAAGTTCTTTGTGATCGATTTTATTATTTTCAAAGTATATTGCCACGCTCTTTGTTTTTCTCAAAGTAGTACATTGAAAAAAACCAAAGAATAAGGTAACAAAGAAAAGAGAACAAAAAGAAAAGTTAATTTATTTCTGGAATGAGGAGATGGTTCACGGCGTGAGCAAATTAGACCCTAGCTCAATGCCGGAGAATAGGGTAGGGTTAGCGCCACCGACTCAAGACTTAATAAGTCGGAATTCTCCCGATATTCCGGGAACCTTCCCAATTCCAAAAATTACCAACTCAATAAAATACATTAAGTCAAATAACAACACGAAAATTCAATGGATAAAAATGTATTCCTTTATCCTTAACGTCCCTAGTCCCTAAAGTGATCACCCCAAACAAAAGTACATAATAAAAAAAATCTGCAATCTATAACGTTACCAAGTCACGGCAACACAGCCTTTCTTCTGTTGAAAAGGGCTTGACAATGGTGTCTTAGCAATCTGAGCTCTTGTAGGGCTGCTGATAAGACCAACAAGCTATCAGCCAGAATTGTGATTGATAATATCAAAAGAAAAACCCTAAGAAGAAATGCGGTTGTAACATTGTCTTCTTCTCGGTGGTGTTTTTTGCCTGTGTTTCGCTGCTGGTGGTCCTTTTTAAACTAGGTAGTGATGTATGATGAACTGGTAAAGGTTTCATTCCACCTTTGCGTTCCCAACAGAATAAGCAATTTTAGAATAAATACGCTGCTACAAACTATTCTTTGTCGTGAAGGCAAACTTTGGCTATCTCCGAGTGAAGCGATATAGGAGTTGAGGGCTTTCAATGTAGTTCGAATATCCTGGGGAATATGGATATTCTGGTCCTCAAGCGTGATTCTGAGGCTTGTGCTGGACTCAGTGTCGGCCTCAACTCCATAATCCATCTTGTGGGCCTCTATTCAGAAAAATTAGGTGTCTCTTCCTGCCAAAACTGCAAAATCACATATTAAATGATGTGCCACTCTGACCATGCTCTGAAGGTGTTCAGCATGATCACTCTTTTGATGTGTAGTTCGAAGGAAGTTAGCTCTAGAAAAATTTCCAATGCAACTGTGGGTCACCCAGTTATTGAAGATTTCTCAGTCTCCCGACTGTAGTGACTTTGTTCGCCATATTGCGACCTCTTTGACTGTTGAACGAGACAAAGAAAGAGATTTGGGGACTCAATCCACATGGACGACCATTTTGAGTCTATCCGAACTACCTCCACCGAAGACAATAACCAGTTGAGAAGCCCCAGAAGTACATCGTACCCAGGTGGATGTACCATTTCTTCTCCTTCCATTCCTATCCCTTCGATAGACCTATCTTTTAAACAATGAATCGAATTTACAGGTTCAACGTGATTACAACACACAACATACATTTTCTAAAACCAAACCAGTGAGTTGGTCACACGCTGAGTTCCTGCGATGCCACCCCCAGATGCCATGAGTGCGTTGAATTACACGTCAAAACTGGACCCTCTTCAATAATTCTCCTCTCATCCGCTGCACCCATGCTTCCAGCAGAAAGTACTTTGCACCCTGAAAAACAACGTTCATCAACCACCTAGCCTCATCAACGCCTCTGCCATGGACAACACCTTCAATGACGAAAATAGACCACCTCAAAGTCCAGCCAAACTGATATGAGGCATAATACCGAAGTCCTTCCAAATAGAATCCTGGAGAGAATGAATGGATTCCGATTGATACTTGAACTTAATTAAATTCGCCATCGAGGAACTCAATACAAACCATAACCATGTGAACCAACTAAATTTCGACGGATTTTCAAAGACAAAGAAGCCAATATACAGGGTGGCTCATCGGAAACGTACCGGAATTGATCCTGGGCATTTGATGTCATATAAAAATCGAACACTTAGAAACATCAACTTTATCGGCAATCCCTTGGGCAGGGTGAAATTTCACCAAAAATCAAAATCTTTTTTTTATTAGGATCTATGTCAACCCTTTTTTTTCTGACGCTCCAACTCTTCCATCCAAAAGCAGACTCACAAATCCAGGAATTTCCTATTTGCGTTTCAAGAACAATGAGAATATTCCCATTGACGACCAAGAAATCCTTGATACCCAAAATAGAAATTCTTCTGGTGCTGTTGAATTATTGCCCTCAAAGGCAATGGATAATCAAGAGATGATACTGCTACAAACGGCAACAGACTACATGGTGACCAAGAGCTCTTTTGAGAATAAAGTAGTTGTTAAAATACCTTCCAGAGAAGACTGGAATCAAAACTCAATTATAAGGGAGGAAGAGATATCCATCTGTGCAGACGCAGTAAGACAAATACAGGCACAGGAGCAGGGATGTACTCAAAGAAACTTAACATCCAACAGCATGCAGAAATCATTGCCATTAAAGAAGCAGCCAACCTGCTGCAAATACTGGATAACACAACAAAAGACGTCACAATCTATGCAGACAGGAAAGCAGCGTTGCGACTACTAGAATCAGGTACAGTGAGGTCAAAGGTAGTAATGAGTTACCGTGAGGCATTGTCCTGTATCAGGAACAAGAGGCTTGGTCTATGCTGGGTTCCTGGACATAGAAGGGAACATGATGGCAGATGAAATGGCGAAATTGGGACTAAGATAGGACGAGGCCAAAATAAAAAACACATCGCTACCAACGGTCAAACTATTGAAAGATACAGTAGATAAAAACATGGAAAGCCACGCAGTGACAGGTGAAGCAATCGAAACGACTGCAACACATCGAGAGCCCTGTGGCCAAACTTGGATATGGAAAAAACAGAGAAATTACTAAAGCAGAGCAAATCCTTTGTGAGTGCCCTTGTGAGAGTAATCACAGGACACTGTGAAATCGGACCCATGCTCCGAAAATAGGGCCTACGGAGTGATGATCTCTGCAAGGACTGCATCGAGAAGGATGAGATAGAACATCTACTGTGCCGCTGCCCACCTCTGAAAGAAGACGCCTCAGGAACATACTACCTTGAAGACTTGGAGGAAGCGGCATATGTAGACATCGTGCTGATTTTAAACTTCGTAAAAACCAAGGGATGGTTTAGAACGATGAAGAGAAAGGCTGCAGGTTAAGACCGAGAGAACACCTCTTCAAACAAAAATGAAAGCAATGCGAAGCAGGAAACTGCGGAGCAGGGCATACCCTTCGCGACCTAACCTCTGACCTGGATGCACCCTTCATGGTTTTGGTTTATCAACATCAAAATCTTCAGAGCAATGGAAGTTTGTGCTATACTTCCTCTTTTGTACCTGACATCAGAATGATTTGCCTTCCTAGTATTTGCTGATACCATACCAAGTTATTTTGGACCTCATGATCTTGCGAGGATTTCGGTTTTGATATGGGTAGTGACTTTCAGCTTCCAGATGATGAACAGATTCTCAATGTTCATGAGTGTTTATGAGTCGTATAAGCCAGGTAAGGTAGTAAACAAAAATACACTTATTTTGGGTAAAAGAAGAGTATGGGATCTCCAAATAAAATAAGAATCTTTAACCTTTGCCATTATCGTCCGCATCAAAACAACAATAAAAAATTGTTTTTGCACTTTGAAATACCCACATCGTCGAAATTGTCTTGGAAAAAAGATTGTTCTTGATCTTGTTCTCTAGGAATCACAATTTTCCAAGTTTTGAAAACATTTCTTGGAACTGTACCTAAATAGCATAATTTTAAAGTGAAAAATACTCTTTTAAGTGGAAATGAAAATAAGTCTTGTCGGTTTTCCAAAACAGTTTATTCATGTCTTATCCTATACAGTTCTGTAACTTAGTTACAACAATATGGATGGAAATAAACATTAATGGATGAAAAACTCAGCAGCTCCATCATCGACTGAGGACAATTTGCCAAGAAACCTCGATCTTCTTTTGACAAAGTTTCTGTAACAAAGAGACATGTTTTTAGAAATCATTCAAGATATGGACAACAAAGTATAAAAAATGTAGAATTTGATAAACTTACGTTCAAATGTCAGATTTGATAATCCAAGTCAATTGAGGCATCACGTCATTTGATCGACAACATCACTCTAGCACTTTTCTTCAAATTATTGTTCTTAGCACTTTTATCACTAGAGCTTGATGACATGGAGCTAAACGATGTATTTCTCTGGATCCCACTGTTTTTTCCAGACAGGAATTTGTCGATAACTTGACGGATTGAACTGTTTTTACGACTGAAAGGATTGGTATACATTTTGGTTGTTTATCAACGA
Organism: Orchestes rusci; assembly: GCA_958502075.1. NCBI lineage: Eukaryota > Metazoa > Arthropoda > Insecta > Coleoptera > Curculionidae > Orchestes > Orchestes rusci. Next base: position 3,283,861 of record OY293305.1, read on the forward strand.
TCAACGAAGCGCAAACTTGTTATGAGAATATTCGCGAAATGAACTTGCTTTTATAGACGGTAGATCGGAGATGCAACGTCATGGTCATGATCATTGACGAGGTGTGAGCGTCAATGTTTTTATGGAAAGTTTCAGATGCATAGTTTTCAAAGTTTTGATTTATTTGAGAAACACTTTATGAACCCAATTCTAAATTATTTTATTCAATAATTATATATTGTATAACGTAACCTTCAACTTTTGTCACAATCAACAGCAAATATTTTTATTGTGATTTTCACCTTTCCCGGGGTTCCCCTGAGCGTACCAAGAGATTCATGGTCAATGGTTTGAACCGACAAAGTCCTTGTGTATGATATATGAACTGTATAATACCAAGATCAATCTCATTTTAGTCTAGTTGCCTTCCTGATCTCCAGATTCATCGCACATTGACCCATTATAATCTTGCTAATGACTATGTGAATTGTTTAACTTGTAAACGTGTACGCACGGTTGTGGGAATCCTCATTGTTTATTATTGTAGAGGTTCAAAATCCAACGTTCGATAATTTAAATGAAAACTGTGGATGCGTACAAGGAAATTAGTTCCTGGAGACAAATTAACACTCGTTTTCGCACTTGTGATGCAAAAGAGTAGGTAATGAGAACACGAGACAAGCAGATTATCATTTTTCTTGGAGTTTGAAGTTCTATTGAAAAAAATAATCTTTTAAGAATATTTGATGGACGTGATATGACGATTATTCAAATGATATTTTTTCCGGTATCATTTCGAACTAATATATTCCTATCATATATTCTCAGCACATGCGCTACTTGTTCTAGGAAGAATATTCCTTAAAGTATATTAAACGGACGTGACATGGTCGTACCTCAGGTGATATACTTTTTGATTCAATTCCGAATATACGGGATGTCCGCCTTAAACCCTGTAAAATTTGGACGTTAATTATAAGACTCCTTTGCCGCACCTCCTTGTATTAGGTATCGATGATTTTTTGTTTAATCAAAACCAACAGGAAGCAGTGTAAGTATTGAATTAACAATAATAATAAAAACAACAACACACAACACGACAACTTTTTTGGTAAAGCTGATTAATCTTCAGTTTTTTTCTTCTTAAAAATGCCGTTCTGAAAGTTGACCCACTCTGAACCCCCATAATTACCTATGAGCATGCTGTGGAACTATAAAAATGTTTTGAAAATCCATTATTAAACAAAAATATCACACTTCAAGTTGGTCACCCTGTATATGGCACGATTGGAATATTCCCAGCACATGCGTTATTCTTCCTGGAAAGAATATACTATAAACATGACACGAATCTCCCTCAAAGGATATACTTCTCGGAAGCTCTGCAAATATAATAAATATGTTCCTTTTGGACTATTAACATCTCATATTCTTTCTAAATCTGATGAACATAACATAATAGTTCCAAAAGGGATATACTTCGATATGCGTTACTCATCCCTCATCCCAACAAAATACATCTTTTGAGAATATGCGATAGACATGCTATCGACATTCCACTGGGAATATACGTTTGGGAATATACATGATATATCCAATCACATGAATATGCTTGCTCTGCTATGTGAGTAGTTTTATGATGTGTAGGCTGTCGAGAAAAAATTAAGGTGGAATAATCTTGTGTATCAAATTGTTAATAATTAAAGCTGTTGATGATCGATAAATGCAAAAATCATAAACATCAATAAAATCATTATTCCATAGTATTCTAATTTTATGTGGCGTGATTCGAATAATTATGGTAGCTTTGATTTATTGTGTGCATGTTTACATGTTGATAGTAGAATTGATTGAAATAAATAATGTATAACGATTTTATTACTAGCGATTGATTTTAATCAACCTTGTTAATTTATAGAGATATTGGATTTTTTATGTATTTTTAAGACAAAATATCAAAGTATTCACGTGCCTCAACCTGAATATGGAAATATTAGTTTTTGATGTTTTTTTTTTCTATTTTTAAACGTGTTCATTTGCAAGTAATGATCATGTCTTCCGCATCAGAAAATCGCATTAATCAAGTCATTGCTTCACTACTATGATCATTATTGATGAAATTTTTTTTTTCGAGTTTTTTTTTCTAATGATATTGTTGATACTTTTCTGTTAAATCAACCTTTAAAACTGGTTGAATCGCAACAATTTCATACAAACAACGAGGGAAACCCTAGATGGTCACAGATACATGTTAGCAAGTGGTAATTAACACCTTTAATTATTATTGTTGGTAACCAAGATGATCCCAAATAGCGTCAATGACACACACCACACACCATTTTATTTTTCAATCAATAAACCAAAATGTATTTGGGATGATGAAAAACTTAAGTATTTATTGTTTATCACTATCACTTTTTATCATATTTTGCCGTCGTCTCATAAATAATAATACTTTGTTTAAGATTAATTCACCTAGGGTGGTAAACTTCACATTCACCATACTTCATTATGCCTAGGGTGGCTTAATGATAGGAATTCACAAATTCGATGGTATAGTGTTTGAGGTGGCAAATTTCACGTCCATTATGGAATTTGATGATGGAAACCTCATTTCATTATGCGGTGACTTGATGATATAAATTGACGATTGCGATAAAGTGACAAAGATGTATCTACCAAGGGAGGTAAACTTTTCCATCATCAAGTTCTAAGTACTTATAGTGGATGTCAAGTTTACCACCCTAGGTAAATAATACATTCGAAACAAAGTCTTATTACATTTAATCCAGATAAAACTTGACTTGAGGTGAGTTTGCTTGATCTCATGATTTTAGAAACAAAAAATAAATAAATAAATAGAAAAGTCTAAAAACCAATAATTTTTGCCGAAAGAAGTTGACGAATGACTTAATAAATTATAAAAAGGAAATGATTGGAATAAAAAAAAAATAAAAAAAAGTTATGAAAAATTCAATGTTGTAGAACGTACTTGATTATTTTCAACTCTCATTTAGCATTAAAAAAACTGATACAATTTCGCAAACAGTAATTTTTTCATTATTTTGGATCAGGAACAAGAAAAAATATTCCAATTTGGTATATATTTTATTTATTTATACAAATACATACCGCATTCCGCATGACATTGAGAACAAGGGTATAAGGGTATTAAATCTGGCCGACACGGAGGCGGAGTATTGGGAATCCCGATTCCCGGAGCTATCAGAATTGAAAATTGTGAACTTTCAGATGAATGATGAAGGTTGGAGAAATATGCGAAATAAACATTCGGTAAATATGTGAAAAAACCACTGTTGTGGCCCCCAGACGCCATTCAAATATAATTTGATAATTAAATGGAAATTGCATTGATAATAGAATATCGAAGGTCAACAAATGGTCGAGTACCGTCAAACCCTCAAGTTCCATCAATGGATATTTTTTTATTAAATTGATCGGTTCCAGCGCAGACCCATAAATTTTAATTGTTTTTTAGTAAAGTGCGTCGCTTTTGACGTAAATGAACGGAACTTTCCAATAATATTTACAATTTTTGACCTCTGATGATTTTGGTAGAGGTAAGTCGACTTTTAATGATATTTCGAAAATAGTGCATTCAAGGCAAAATTTGATCAAATGAATCAAAGCAACAACTTTGATCTGGAGAATTTTTCTTTTGGACTTACGTTTTGAATATGAAATTTTGTTGGACGTCATCATTAGTACCGACCAACAGGTTTAGACTTTTGATGATATCTTCAAAGTAGTACATCTGAGACAAAATTTGAACAAATAATTCTTGTAGATAATTAACTAGGCAATAACTTTTATTTGAAAAGTTTTTTGATTGGAGTTGCGGTTTTGGATATAGCCGCTGTCGAATTTTGTCGGACGTCATTTTCAGCACCAACTAACAAGGTTAGACTTTTGAGTATATCTTGAGAGAGGTACATCTGAGACAAAAATGTTTCAGGTAACTCTTGTGGAAAATGAATCAGGCAATAACTTTTATCTGAAAAGTTTTTAATTGAAGTTGCGGTTTTGGATATAGCCGCTGTCGAATTTTGTCGGACGTCATTTTCAGCAACCACAAACGAGGTTGGACTTTTGAGGATATTTGAAAGAGATACATCTGAGACAAAATTTGTCCAAGAGACGCTTGTAGGTAATGAACTAGGCAATAACTTTTATCTTGAGAATTTTTTGATTGGGGTTGCGATTTTGGATATAGCCGACATCGAATTTTGTCGGACGTCATTCTCAGCACCAACTATCGAGGTTAGACTTTTGAGGATATCTTGAAAGAGGTACATCTGAGACAAAACTTTTTCAAATAACTCTTGAAGAAAATGAGCTAGGCAATAACTTTTATCTCAAGAGTTTTTTGATGGGGGTTGCGGTTTTGGATATAGCCGCCATCGAATTTTGTCTGACGTCATTTTCAGCACCAACCAACGAGGTTAGACTTTTGAGGATATCTTGAAAGAGGTACATCTGAGACAAAATTTTTCCAATTAACTCTTATAGAAAATGAACTAGACAATAACTTTTATCAAAAAAGTTTTTTGATTGGAGTTGCGGTTTTGGATATAGCCGCTATCGAGTTTTGTCGGACGTCATTTTCAGCACCAACCAACCAGGTTAGACTTTTGAGGATATCTTGAAAAAGGTACATCTGAGACAAAATTTGTTTAGATCACTCTTGTAGATAATGTATAAGGCAATAACATTTATACGAAGAGTTTTTTGATTGGAGTGATAATTCTAGATATAGTCGCTGTCGATTTTTGTCGGACGTCATTTTCAGCACAAACTAACGAGGTTGGACTTTTGAGGATATCTTGAAAAAGGTACTACTCTTGTAGATAATGAATTAGGCAGGAACTTTTATCTGAAGAGTTTTTTGATTGGAGTTGCGGTTTTGGATATAGCCGCCATCGAATTTTGTCGGACGTCATTTTCAGCATCGTCTAACGAGGATAGACTTTTGAGGATATCTTGAAAGAGGTACATCTCAGACAAAATTTGTTCAGATAACTCTTGTAGATAATGTATAAGGCAATAACATTTATACAAAGAGTTTTTTGATTGGAGTGATGATTCTAGATATAGTCGATGTCGAATTTTTTCGGACGTCATTTTCAGCACACGAGGTTAGACTTTTGAGGATATCTTGAAAAAGGTACATCTGAGACAAAATCAGTTTAGATAACTCTTGTAGATAATGAATTAGGCAATAACTTTTATACGAAAAGTTTTTTGATTGGAGTGATGATTCTAGATATAGTCGCTGTCGAATTTTGTCGGACGTCATTTCCAGCACCAACTAACGAGGTTAGACTTTTGAGGATATCTTGAAAGAGGTACATCTGAGACAAAATTTTTCCAATTAACTCTTATAGAAAATGAACTAGACAATAACTTTTATCTGAAAAGTTTTTTGATTGGAGTTGCGGTTTTGGATATAGCCGCTATCGAGTTTTGTCGGACGTCATTTTCAGCACCAACCAACCAGGTTAGACTTTTGAGGATATCTTGAAAAAGGTACATCTGAGACAAAATTTGTTTAGATAACTCTTGTAGATAATGTATAAGGCAATAACATTTATACGAAGAGTTTTTTGATTGGAGTGATGATTCTAGATATAGTCGCTGTCGAATTTTGTCGGACGTCATTTTCAGCACAAACTAACGAGGTTTGACTTTTGAGGATATCTTGAAAAAGGTACTACTCTTGTAGATAATGAATTAGGCAAGAACTTTTATCTGAAGAGTTTTTTGATTGGAGTTGCGGTTTTGGATATAGCCGCCATCGAATTTTGTCGGACGTCATTTTCAGCATCGTCTAACGAGGATAGACTTTTGAGGATATCTTGAAAGAGGTACATCTCAGACAAAATTTGTTTAGATAACTCTTGTAGATAATGTATAAGGCAATAACATTTATACAAAGAGTTTTTTGATTGGAGTGATGATTCTAGATATAGTCGATGTCGAATTTTGTCGGACGTCATTTTCAGCACACGAGGTTAGACTTTTGAGGATATCTTGAAAAAGGTACATCTGAGACAAAATCAGTTTAGATAACTCTTGTAGATAATGAATTAGGCAATAACTTTTATACGAAAAGTTTTTTGATTGGAGTGATGATTCTAGATATAGTCGCTGTCGAATTTTGTCGGACGTCATTTTCAGCACAAACTAACGAGGTTAGACTTTTGAGGATATCTTGAAAAAGGTACATCTGAGACAAAATCTGTTTGGATAACTCTTGTAGATAATGAATTAGGCAATAACTTTTATACGAAAAGTTTTTTGATTGGAGTGATGATTCTAGATATAGTCGCTGTCGAATTTTGTCGGACGTCATTTTCAGCACAAACTAACGAGGTTAGACTTTTGAGGATATCTTGAAAAAGGTACATCTGAGACAAAATCTGTCAAAATAACTCTTGTAGATAATGAATCAGGCAATAACTTTTATACGAAAAGTTTTTTGATTGGAGTGATGATTCTAGATATAGTCGCTGTCGAATTTTGTCGGACGTCATTTTCAGCACAAACTAACGAGGTTGGACTTTTGAGGATATCTTGAAAAAGGTACTACTCTTGTAGATAATGAATTAGGCAAGAACTTTTGTCCGAAGAGTTTTTTGATTGGAGTTGCGGTTTTGGATATAGCCGTCATCGAATTTTGTCGGACGTCATTTTCAGCATCGTCTAACGAGGATAGACTTTTGAGGATATCTTGAAAGAGGTACATCTCAGACAAAATTTGTTTAGATAACTCTTGTAGATAATGTATAAGGCAATAACATTTAGTTTTTTGATTGGAGTGATGATTCTAGATATAGTCGCGGTCGAATTTTGTCGGACGTCATTTTCAGCACACGAGGTTAGACTTTTGGGGATATCTTGAAAAAGGTACATCTGAGACAAAATCAGTTCAGATAACTCTTGTAGATAATGAATCAGGCAATAACTTTTATACAAAAAGTTTTTTGATTGGAGTGATGATTCTAGATAAAGTCGCTGTCGAATTTTGTCGGACGTCATTTTCAGCACCAACCAACGAGGTTAGACTTTTGGGGATATCTTGAAAGTGGTACATCTGAGACAAAATTTGTCCAGATGATTCTTGTAGATAATGAAGTTAGCAATAACTTTAATCTGAAAAGTTTTTTGACAGGAGTTGCGGTTTTGGATATAGCCGCTATCGAATTTTGTCGGACGTCATTTTCAGCACCAACTAACGAGGTTAGACTTTTGAGGATATCTTGAAAGAGGTACATCTGGGACAAAATTTGTTCAAATAACTCTTGTAGATAATAAATCAGGCAATAACTTTTAGCTGAAGAGTTTTTTTTATTGGAGTTGCGGTTTTGGATATAGCCGCTTCGGATTACGGACGACATTGGATCAACAGTTTTGTAGACAAGCAAACTCTTTTAGTTTTGATCTTGATGAAAGTTTAGAAGAAAACTCCTCGTTATTGAATACCAGCATTGCTATTCATTGAAAGGTAACACTGATCTATCAGAATAATCACCTTGATGACCCAGGATGCTGTCGATCCTCGAAATAATTAATTATAATGAATGAAACAATGTTTCCAATAAATCTTGTCCAGGAATTTAAACATATTCAACACACGTCAATGAACTTGGTCTAGCGAACTCCCGCGTGATTTATTTATGAAAAAAAAATGCGTAAGCGTGATATTGAAGATTTGCATTAACTTGTGATAGATCATCCTTTGAATTATCTTTATGTGAATTAATATTCAGTTTAATTTTTTAACGAGTCAACACCGACGGAATGGCCGCCGCAGACAATTTTTTTTTGTTGCCACGCCTAATTTTCACTCAAAAGTCGTTAAAATCGTCCAATAAAGCTATACAGGATGTCCCGAAATTAGGTTGAAATGTTTAAACAGTATGTTCCACGCCAAAAAAAAATAGTTTGCTTTAAAAATATTTACAAAGCATGTTTTGTTTTAGGAATACATTGTGTCCAAGTTTAATTTCTATTTTTGTTTTATTTAAATAAATTCAAATTTGTTATTAATATGACTCCAACTTGTATGTGGTGCCACTTACAACACATAGTTCTACTCATGGTCTCTTTTGTTGATTATATTCTTGATTTTTTTAATGAGACTCACAATCTACACAATAAACATAACCTCAAATACTACTTCAGAAATTGAAAAGCCATAACATTATTCTAAAACTGAAAGTAATCGAAATTACCTCTCATCAATGTTGTTTTGTTAAGAAAAATCACAGACCGACGTTTTTTTCTGACATTCTTTCCCGTCATTCCATCCTTCCAGAGGAAAGAACGCCAGTAGTGGGCAAAATGTGGGCGCATTCCATATTTCCTGCCATGATGAGAAAAGATAGAAAGATGGCAGGAAAACGTTACGTGTTAGTGGGTGATGAGATATTTATTATCCATTCATGTTGAAAGGAAAGAATGACGAGAAAGAATGACGAGAAAGAATGACGGGAATGAATGACGAGACAGAACGACGAAAAAAAATGATGGAAAAGAATGACGGTATTGAAAGCTGGTTCATGTTGTCTTTTGAGCTTTGATTCCTCTATAAGTGAAGAAATGATCTCACATGGAGCCATGCACCGCTTCTCCAGATCTCCAGAGTAAGTGGCGTTTTCTCATAGTCATCATCACACAGGGTCAGCGCCCCGCAGCGCACAACACATCAACAAGAGCCCACACTAACACCATCCCCCATCCGGACATTCTAGAGAAAACCGTACTATAAAGTATCTGGTTACCAGTCCGGTAAATCTCACCTTACATCATCAGAGACTGTATTAAAAATGCACTCCACTACTCCGCTAATAATGACACTGCATCATCAAAGCCTGTGAAATCGCATTGGTAGTATGGTTTGGCTGGCGCCATATCATGGTTTTAATTAATATGGAATATCTTTGTCGGCAACAATACAAATTGTCTATCCAATTAGTATTTTTGATGAAGATAAATTAATCATGATTCAAAATGTCTTCAGCATTAGAGTGTTAATGTACAAAACTACAAAACTTATAGATATTAGGCGTCATTTTATCAGGAAATGTTTAATTAACAAGAAGATTAATTTGATTGACAAAAATATTAATTATAATTAAGAGGCAGACATTCTAGCTGGGACAAAATTTAAATATTTCAGAGATGTATTCAATGTTGAAGATGTTTGGGTGATTTTTTTAATAGAAAATTTCCTACCAGTCAATTCTAACCAATCATAGGCTTGCATTTTATTATGTTGCTATGGCAACGACCTAATTTTATCGGAAATCACCCCGCTCATAATCACGTGACTGAAAGATTAATAAGTGGAAATCGTCCTGGCTTTGCATCTGGATGTAGCTCCCATATGATCACAGTGTTGCCGTCCCCACTCTCCCTAACAATCCCAACCCAACCCAACTTTCACAGACAGAGATTAGGCAAACGGCAACACTGTGGTTGGTGCATGGGAGCTACATCCAGCCGCGAGTGCTTGACAGCTGTTAAAAACACTGACAAATATTTTTGATAAATGATTTATTTTCAACTTCCAATACAAAGTTGCAATGTTATCAATCATGTAAAAGATTGGTTATAACTTCCAAATGTTTTATAAAATCCCGATTCCCTTCCTTCTTCCTCAATGGCGAGTAGAGTAAGGAGCCGTTGGTTTCTTCCACTAAATGCGAGGTGAGTCCTGGGTTATGTTTTTTCCAATGATCAGTTTTGGCATGAAATTTTCTTGCCGAATCTCCCGCGAGCTCGAATTAAAAATCCGAAAATTTGTTCTCGTTGCGAATTTTTCAAGAAAATTCGCAACTCGACAAAATTTCCGGAAATAATTCGAGCTCTAGGGAGATTTTAATTGATAATTATTTTATAATGTAGATTTTCTGATATTAATCAAGTGACAGAAATTGAAAAAAAAATGATACGCTGTCATATGAACAGGAATAATAGCAAAGGCGTGAAACTCGGCAGTTGTAATCAGGGTCAAATGGCCTTCAAAATAAAGTATCACTCGACCCTCCTTTCCATTTGATTTTTCTATTTGAAATCGTGCTCAGCTGTCATTTTGCATTTTCAGCTGTCACTATCATGTCAAAAAATGTAGAAAGTCCTTACATAAAGTGGGTCCAAATTTCGTGCGCATATATCAAATTAGTAAGAAGGGGTAGACCCTTCAAAGACACACGGTATAAATAGGTTACTTCTTATGTAAGCAACATTGTATTCCAAGTTAATAATCAAAACCATGAGATGGCGGCAGCTGAACCATGCTATCACTTCCAAAGTTAGTCAAATTATGTATTCTTCTGATCCAATTTAACAGTCTCTGTTGATGTAAAGTGTCATTTACTGGACTGGTTTTGAGATTTGACGTTTCTTCCCAAGTTTGTTTTTGGTTTCCATGATTTCCATTGGTAAACCAAAAAGATGCAGAATTTCACGAAAATTACAGTGATGGTATACTTTTAGCAACGAATAATAAAATATTTTTGAGTTAAAAAAGGGCCAATTCTCGATATTTTGCTTTGCGTCAAATATGTCGAAAAAAGTTAGAGGAAAAAGTGGTTCTGAATCGGATACGGAGTCTCAAGAGAAAGTTTCAATTTTTATATTTTCCTCAAATTGAATCAGTTAGTGAAAATTATGTCTTCCTATATCCTCAAAAATTGCTTTCAAGACACCATGACAATATCAAATTGACAGGATATCAATTTTTTTGTTTTTATGGGAAAATGTCAAACGAAAAAATATATTTCTTTTTTCCTCTGAATATTTTAGATTACCCACCAAGAGACAATTTCTCTCCAAATATTCCATTACAAAACATCACGTTCCCAATAATGGAATCAAAACAGATTTTTCCACGAAAAAAGTCAATGTTTACAGATTTGCTTGAAATATTATTCAAATACGTAAATTATCTTTCTAGTAGATTCCATGAGACAGTTTTTTCCGGCACCTGCTCGAGAACGTTATAAATAAATCATGGTAAATATTTGACAAGATTCTATTTAGAACTTGGAAATTGGTTGTCAAACAGGTTACTGGTAAAAACATTGATGAATGAACTCGTAAATTCAGTTGAATGGATGTTTCGTGATATCATACAGAAATATATACCATAATAATTGAATTGAACTGTGAATATGACAAAGACTAACGCAAAAGGATTTTTCAAACATTAAAAAATACAATAACAGCAATAAATTGTGCTGATAATTGACAAACTATTTCTATTTTCACGTATGGGAATCCCAATCACATTGTTGAGATTGTATGATGTTTTTTCACTCCTATTTATAGCCTAGCAAACTCCAAAACAATCTGACTCATAAATACATATCACAAAAGATCATCCACTAGATCTGACCTGATTTGACGTCAATTTGGGTTGAAAAATATGTTAATACTTCATAGTTGTGCCGCAAGTTTCGCCAACGTTGTTACCTATTAGTAAAAAAGTATGGCCGCTAAATACTGTGAGGAGCTGTTAGATGTTGTTTGATGAGGTGGTAGCGGAACAATAACAGAACGCCATAATCCATTCTTACCATCAAAGTGGTCTGCTAATCCGGCGTTCTACATTTAAGGACACAACCTGGTGGAACAAGAAACTTGACAAGATGAAGGAGTAACGGGAGCCATGGAAACTCCCCAGCACTTGCCATGGAAGTCATGCTTAACCTCCCTCCTCAAGATATCTTTATCAAAATGGAAGCAAGAATGGGAGCAACACCGGTAACTGGAGCTACTCAAACTCCCAAGGACACACTTAGATAACCAGCACAAGCACGAACCCCTGTAACAATCAGGAGTGATATCATGCTGAGAAATATTAACTTTTGCACGTCTCCTAAGACAAAACTAATATGGGAAGAGGAAACGGTGAAACAACTTCGGATGGCAAATGGGGCAATATGGTACACAGACGGCTCCAAAACATGCCGGGGGACTGGTGCTGGAATCGTAGGAGAGAGCCCAAAGTGGGAAACATATGAACCACCTGGGATGAAGGCTATAGTCTTCTAGGCAGAAGTACACGCAATAATTGTATGCGTGCAAGAGAATCTCAGGAGAGGCTACAGAGGAAGGAAAATCCTTATCCTTAGTGACAGCCAAGCTGCAATAAAAACCATCTTCTGTCGAAAAACCAAATCGAAACAAGTCATGGACTGTCAGCAAAACCTTGTTACACTGGGAGCATCTAATGATGTTACTCTTGGATGGATACCAGGGCACACAGGGATAGCTGGGAACGGGCGGGCGGACTTACTAGCACGCAAAGCTGCAAACACACCACTTCTGGGTCCAGAACCTGCCATTGGTATCACAAAATCCTCTGTAAGAGGTTGGCTGAACTGTTGGTCCAAAAAACAACAGAAAGCTAGATGGTGCCAATCACCAGGTCTAAAACACAGTAAATCAATGATGGCAGACAAAATCGAACCATCATTTTCTGGAAGCCTATTGAGACTCAGCAGGAATCAGCTTAGAAATGCAACAGGTATATTAACTGGACACTGCACTCTAAGCAAACACATGCATATCATGGGCCTCTTTAACGAGAAACTCATATGCAGGCTGTGCAACGAGGAGGAGGAAATAGCCTTCCACATTGTATTTGAATGTGAAGTGCTGACGTACTGAAAAAGAGATAACGGGGAATTCACAACCGCTCGTCAAAGGTTGGAGAGAGAAACAGTAGAACGAGCTATAAACCTTATTCGGGCAATGTTCCTCTTCTACTGAGAGACAGGCACAGAGAAGAAACAATAAGCCCTACTAGCGTCTGTACTTCAGTAATCAGTACACAGTGATGGCTGCTATCCGACTCTACAGCTTGAAGTATAATTTACAGGACTATGGCGACGAAATGTCTAGGACAAACTCCGACTTAACTCCGACGTTAAAATTGGTTGGCATAAAATAACCAAATCACAGTTTACAGAATATACAGTGGGCTCACTCCCTGTCGGCTTCTTGGAAAATCGTGTCTCGTGAGAGATTTTTTACTTTGAACTCGACTCTTGGTAAAAAAAAGGTCCCAACAATCCAAGTGGCGTCATATAAAGTTATTTAAACGTTGAAAATTGGTTGATAAGATGACGTTTCAGAGACAGACGTGATTATAAGGTTATGCCATCATCTGTTGCGTATCAAGAAAAAAGATGCAAATTAATCTTTAATTTTTGTATCGCTCCTTAGGCGCATATCTTGACATGAACGAATTATAAAAAAAAAAAAAAAAAACATGAAATGTATCATTCTTACACCGGTCCCAAGAACGTGTTATGGAATTTTGAGACCATAATTTTGCACACCAAAAACCTTGCGATTTATTTCTATATAGGCATATTATGACCGTAAGGCCTCATGAAAATCAGGTTTATTTTGGGTCCGTTCAAAAACCCGCTCCATTGACGTCAATAGGCTTTTATACAAAAAAGCGAACCCCCCATAACAAATCTGCGTGGGTTATTTTACTTTTTTGCCAAATTAAATGATCGTACTCACAGTCGAAACGGTGTTTTATGGGATTAGAATTGATTGTACACTCGTATAAAAAAAATAATTTATTGACGTACTAGGTTTGTTTTACGATTATTGATGACCGGTATTCAAGTAATAACGGGAATTTTTATTTGTGAATAAATATGGAGCCTCTGCACGTGGACACTGGAATTTTTCCATTACGTAGTTGATGTTGGTTTTGCTTTTGAGGCTGACTGGTTGGAGGAGGTTGTTCCATAATAGATTTGAAGCTGAAAATAAGAAATAAGTGTGAGCAAGGTGAGGGCAGCAAAGTAAAATTTGGACATGCAACAAATTAAAGTATCCTGTCAAGAACTCTTGGACTTTCGATAAAAAACCTTATTGACACTTGCATTCACCAGAAATAGGCCATACACCCCTATATCCCTACTGTAGAAGGGCGGAGGAAACCTCCTACCATCTACCGGAATTCTACTACTAGTGGAACGCCTTGCATTTTTGAAAAAGTTGTCCTGGAGAACTTCATCAATACAACTTTCTTGAAGTTCTTTGGTTAGGTGCGAGACCATTTTGCGATGGAATGGAGAATCAACCCGGGCCTCGAGCCTCACCTCGGTTTCCACCCACGCACAACTGACCCCCCACCGGCCACTTGGCTACGTTATGGCGCATTCACCATTCAACATCGCGAATTGGTGAAGGAGTGCGGTAATCCATACTTCTGGTGCTGTTGGTAAGTCTACTTATGATGGCGTTCCGCACAAACCATGTCACGGCTGCGATGTTTCTCATGATTCGATTCTCGAACTGAGCGATGTAAACACAAGAGAAGTTATAACGGGTGGTCACTTACCAGAGGACACCAAAAACAAGATTTAATGCCTCTGAGCTCGGGATTGAGTAAGTCGAATTCATTCAAATTTCAACGTGGTGCTCAACACTATGAGGTTACCAACTCCAGCAAACTACAACTTCCTAGAGGCTACCAAAAGCAAGGTCTACTGCCTTAGAGCTCCGGATAGGGAGGGTCGTGCTCATTGAAATTTTAACTCGTTGCTTCCACAACTCTATTTATCTTTTTTTTATTCGTTACCAACTTTCGCGAATCACAACTTCCTAGAGTAAACACAAGAGAATCTATACCGGGTGCTCGATTTCCAGAGGTTAAAAGCTTCCGAAAATAACAATTTCCTACAGTAAACACAAGATAAGTCATATCGGAGGACACCAAAAACAAGGTTCAATGCCTCTGAACTCGGGATTGAGTGGGCCGAGTTCATTGAAATCTGAACGCGGTGCTCATCACCATGAGGTTAACAACTCCAGAAAACATCAACATCTTACAGTCAACCCAAGAGAAGTTATACAGGGTGGTCACTTTTCAGAGGCCATCAAAACACCAAAGACAAGGTTAAATGCATCAGAACTCCGGACTGAGTGGGTCGAATTCATCGAAATTTTAACGCGGTGCACATTTATTATCCGAGATTGACAACTTCCTACAGTGAACACAAGAAAAGTTAAACCGGCTGGTCATTTTACGGAGGTAATCAAAAACTGAATGAGAAGTGTGGAGCAGTGATTGAAGTTGGCGAAGTTACGTAATTGTTCTATCTCAGCTTCAAATAGTCAAATTTCCTCTAGTATTTTGGAAAAAGGGCTGCCGTGGTCTTTCTTTGGTTACTTTGATCATTCCTCCAGCTTCGTCCCACATCCAGGACTGTTCTTGATAAAGCGGTGATGACAGTATCATCGGCAAACTTATTAAATATATCTGCTGTGAAAATAGTGTAGAGCAGTGCAGGTAGGTGAGATCCATAAGGTACGCCAGTCGGAGAGGCAGCTATGAAGCAGTCCAAGAAGGTAATCTGGTAGGTCGTAGTTGACCAGTTTGCTTCCGATCGAAGCTTTGGTGACATCCAAGGACAGGGTTCCGATGCAACAATGATGCTTTTTGAATTATTTGGAGCTATCCGGTTGATTTATGGACAGCTGAGTGGCCTGGTTTGAATCCAAACTGAGCGTCAGGAAGAATGTGGAGCTGATCGATTCTCTTCTATTATCCTTCCGGCAAAATTGGATTGGCGAGAGAAGGCTGATTGGTCTGAAGCAACCAATTTTGGGTTTTTTGATCAGGATTACTTGGATCTCCTCTCACTGCCGAAAAAAATAATGAAGATCCAGTATGGACAGGATAATCCTGGTCAAGTTCTTGATGCTGTTGGGGGGAACTTGCGGATCGCAAGATTGCACCCTCACCAGGAACTTTGAGACTTTGCAGTGGTAAGAACTTGGTCGAAGCTGATTTTGCAAGGCTAATTCTGGGAGGGGTAAGGTGGTCCACGGAGCGTCTATCATCCTCCATGATTTTGACCCTGTGATCATAATAACTGGACTGGTTTTCCATGAATTGCGATTGATTGAGAAGTATTTTGCGTTCCGTGGTTAGTCCCCTTGTGCGTTTCAAGAGATGTTGGGGGACTTCCTTCTCGTTGATTTCATCTGATCTTACACAAGTCATTGATGGTCTCTTCCTTGAAGCATTCCTTGACTCGGGGGATCGCAGCGTACAACTTACTTTTCATGAAGGAGTCCCCTGTCATCAAGTAGCTCCCATGGAATTTTTTTTGTATAAATTTTGGGTTTGTTGCTAAGAAAAAGGGCATCAACCGCGGCTTTTTTGATGTTGAAGGTGAGAGTGGCGGCTGCTTCCTCCAACTGGTCCAACAAGTCAATTTGTGGTGTGGGGGCAATTTGAGTCCTCTTTTTGGTAGATTCTTCCCAGTTTGTTTTTTTCCAATCGATGTCCAAGATGACGGGTGGATGTTTGGAGCTGAGTTCATTGATGACCGTAGGCTAGAAAGATATCTAGGCTTGCCTTGACTGCTTATGTGGGTAAGGTTATCCGGTAAGGCTATACTGAAGACCATGTTGTAAGCTGCTTGGTTGAACATTAGTCCTTTATTGTTGGAGAATTCACAGCCCCATTTGGTGTGCTTGGTGTTGAAGCCACCGCCGACGATCGCTTTGATGCGTGGGTTCGTCAGCAAGGAATGTGGTCTTCTGGGGTGCTTGTAAGCTGATAAGTGTGGCCCCAATGTAATTTGGGGATGACGGAGAAACTTTTTGACTGCTATGAAGTCTTTCGGTCCTCGTGATTGAGTAGTTTGGCAAGGTGAACCTGGTTTCCGGTTTGAATCTGGATTCTTGTATAAGCATCAACAGATGTGAGGAGCGCTATGGTGGGAGAGGCACATAAGGATCCCACAACCTGCAGGATATGTCACATCATCTTCGACTGTGAAACTCAATCTCCATCAATATACTAAAACCCCTGACCCCATCAAGGTTATTCCTCTAACTAACAAATGGTAAAAAATGCCAAGGGGTGGTACTACCAGTAATGTGGAAGTTCATCGAAAGCAGAAGCTGAAGATCTGGACAAACCCTTTGCAGAACCTTCATGAAAGGTGCTTGGTAAAAATTCATTTCCCCACTAAGCTATAATAGATCTTTAAAATGATTCAACTTACCCAGAGCATGTCCTTTTTGTGAAAAATGAAAACAATCATGCGTAATATACGAAATATCGATAACTTCAGAAAAGCGTCTCACTGGATCATCTGGAGCATTGAATAGCTTGATGAACGGTTGAATCACCACTGTAAAGTCCTCTCTTCTGTCGTACCTACCACTGGAAACCTTCAAAGGAAATATCTACACGGAATTTTGAACACCAGTACTCACAAGCTCCTCTTCAGCACGTTGATATTCTTTGACCAGCCTGGTCATCACATCAAACTGATCAGTACCTTCATGGAAGCAGGAACAGAAGAATCGATGGAACAGTCTACAGGTCATTGTCCTTTTTATTCGTACACTTACAGAGACATCTATAAATATCATTACAGTTGATAAGAGGACGTTTTGATGCTCATACCCAAAACAGGTACTAAATTTACAAAGGTCCTTGGCAGCTTTTCATACAAATAATCCAAAGCCTTCATCAGTTTCATGGCATGTCTTCGGGCGGAAGCTTCTTCCTTGTTGAAACATTGGGCGGAGCAAACGTCATTGGCTCCAAAGAACAACGTGATCATTTTCCAGTCTTCTGTCATGTTGATGGTTTTGTCAGATCGCATTTTTTTAACCTTTAATTGGGATGATCTTAGTCTTAGTTCAAAGTAAGTGAAGGGACTTACTAAGTATTTGGCTTGTTTGTACGCGTCAGCATCAGCAGCTACAGGAAACGCTACATTTAATTTGGCATTGGCAGAGAGCAGCTCTCCAGTTCCTGTTGAGTATCCTTTGAGGTTTGGGTTGAATTCTTTGAGGATGTTGGGCAGGGTGAGAAAGTCCCTCCATGTACCTTCGCCACCTTGAAATCACTTATAATTAATTGATGGCTAACAATCGTTGCCTTCACCATTGAATAAAGAATGATGGTGGTGAAATAAAATTGATTGATTTCCTCACCTACACACCAGGACACTCCTCTGTTCTCGATCATAGTTCCCAGTGCAAATTCCTCCATAGCTCCATTACCAGCCACCAAAGAGTCCCCCATAGCTCCGACTACATCAATGTCCCCCGGTCGCAGTTGATGGACACTTGTGGGTCTTTCGATCGATCTTCCAAAACCAAAAGCTGTGGAATTTTTGCATGGAAATGGCATGGATTTGGGGAATTGAGTTTGGATTCGGGCATTTGAGGTTCGTGGGAAGAGGATAGCGTTGCCTGCTATGTTTCTCTATAATAATTGATAAAGTTTTGGTTAATTAATTGACTATGTTGAATTTTTGTTAGTTGGTGGTTTAGTTTCGTAGATGTTGTTGATTTTCTATCGTTGTGAATTTTAAGGATCAGGTTGAAAGCTTTGTTTGGCAAAAAATGTCTTGATCGACTCTGAAGTAGACTTTTTTTATTAATCAATATTCTCAAAAATTAAATACTTGATAAGAAAGACTAAAAAGTTATAAACTATTCAAAATTTTGAGAAATCTGGAAAAAAATCGTTTTCCAAAACAACAATGGAGTGAATATAAAAACGAGAGAAAAAAATAAAAATGTGGATTGAGATTGTAGGATTTCAATTTCTTGGATCTCGGGCATCTTTTTTTGTTTTAAATCCATTTTACGACGTCTTTGATGATTTTTTCAAATATTTTCGATCACCTACAGCTTTTTTAAGCTTTTTTGAACATTTCTTTTTCAATGTTTGAATCTCGGGACTTTTTTTCGTTTTTGAATCAAATTTGCAATGTTCTTGATTATTTTGCCCAACATTTTTGGGCCTTTATTTGTTTTTAACTATTTTGAACATCGTCATTTTTTTTTTTATTTTTGGATCTTATGCGACTTTTTCCGTTTTTAAATCAGTTTTATTGCGTTTCGGGTGATTCTTATCCAACGTTCTTAGGGGTTTTCAACTGTTTTGAACATTTTCAATAAATTTTGTTTTCAATTTTTGGATCTCAGGCATCTTTTTTCATTTATAAATCAGTTTTATGGCGTTTTTGATGATTTTTTTCAAGATTTTTGGTGTTTTAAGCTTTTTGAACATTTTTAATTATTTGTGTCTTCAATTATTGGAGCTTATCTTTTTGCATCCAAAATCAATCCATGACGCGTTTAGTGATTTTTATCACCATTTTATGTCTCAAATATATTTTCTCTAATTTTTTATAAATTTTTTGACCTCAGACACCTTGTGTCGTTATTAAATCAATTTTATTACGGTTTTGATGAATTTTATCACCATCTTTAGGCTTAAACGTAATTAAAAATCTTCCAGAATTAAAATAAATCTATGAAAAGAGCTCCAACCTACACAACTAAGATGTGAAAAACATTGGCAGTAATACAGTACTTATGAGATAACTGAAATTTCAAAATAAATTCAAAACTAAAGAAATATTAACTAAAATTAGTCTATCAAGAGATAAAACGTTAAAAAAATAATAAAAACTTTTTAAGGAATTTTCAAAAACCACTGAAAATGTTTACCATCAACAATGCAAAATTCACTAAACTGTGAAAAAAGAGAATTTGTGATTAAAAATAAATATAAAATAGTACATTACATAAAACTAAACAACTCAAAACTGAAAATAATTGACAACACTTTTTACTAAAGGGTTTTAAGAACAATAAAACAAATTCAAAAGTAAAAAGTTTGTACTAATCAATTAAAATTAAATTTGGATTGTATATTTTTTTTTATTTTCATGATTGTGATATATTTTATACCTACTTAATTTTTATTTTATTGTGTATGAAGCTATGCTCTATAGAGAAATGAACATTCTTGAAAATGATAACTAGAATTATTGATGAATAAAAAACCAAAACTTTAAAAATATGATAAAAACTTTTGAAGGAATGCTAATCATGTGAAATCATTGTTTTTTTTTCAAGAATGAGCTCACTTAAGGAAATTCCAGAATATTGATAAAAATAAAAAATAGTTACTGCAATCAATTAATTAAAAACCAAAACGAACTATTCAAGTAATTTGCACAAACCATTAAAAATCCATCAAGAATTTAAAATTCACTAAAATGTGAAAAAATACTCAAAATTTAAAAATTGAAACCCTGGTTAAAACCAATAATGAAGAGTTACATAAAATCAAACAATTAACAAGGAGTGAACAAATTGATAAAACTTTTCACTAGAGTGATAAGAACTTGTGATTTAAGAATAAATTCAAAAATGAATTAATCAATAAAAAACTGAGAAAATGATTAAAAAAGTGTCCAAAAAAACATACAACAAAATTTAAAAAAATTATAAAACTTTGGCTCTACAACCAATACAAAATCGACCTTGATTTAACATAGGAAAAAACAAAAATCCCTCAACTACACTTTCTATGTTTTTTTTGACCAACTCTTTCATTTTCTTTTTAAATAATTTTTCATGTGATTCCTATTCAAGATTTCAGTATTTTTCCAGCTTTTCCTTGTAATGATAATGTTTTCTTTAACTTTTTTTCATTGATCTCATTTCAATGGTTTTTTTGATGAATTTTTTTGGGAAACCAACTACTTCCCACACGAAATTATGCATTTGCCGCT
Source organism: Orchestes rusci (assembly GCA_958502075.1). Taxonomy (NCBI): domain Eukaryota; kingdom Metazoa; phylum Arthropoda; class Insecta; order Coleoptera; family Curculionidae; genus Orchestes; species Orchestes rusci. Next base: position 3,304,464 of record OY293305.1, read on the forward strand.
TGATTATTGAGGTATCAACTTGAAATTTAATCATTTTTTTTTAATCAAAAAAATTTAGTACATTTTTTAAATGTTTAAAAATGATTAAAGTTTTCAAAAATTTGTTAAAACTTTTATTTTTTTGTTCGCTTAACTCTTTAAAATGAATTGAAACTAGAAAAAAATTATTTGAAAAATTCTGATCATCCTTGAAAAAACTATTCAAAGGAGCATACAAAATTCTGTTATGCGTCAAATATGTTCAAAATATTCATTTTAAAATAACATTATATTATAATGGAAAAACTTACACATAATATAGTTATTCTGACCCTAGATATGGAAAAAAAATCGATGAAACCTCATTAAAAAATTGTTAAACACAAAATTACCAATATAAAAAAAAACTAAAAAAAATAATGTAAGGGAAGTTTCTTTGTCCGAATAATGTAAAGAAGGGAGTTTTCGTGGCGTAGGGACAGAAAGGGAAATGAGAATGACGAAGGTCGTGGGTTCAAATCCCGCCTGGTGCCAACTTTTCTCATTTCCCTTTCTGTCCCTACGCCACGAAAACTCCCTTCTTTAAAAAAAATAAGTATGCTAAAAAAGAGTGGAGCTGTATCACTTCTATGTGATGTCATGATCATGTATAGTTATTTATAAAATGTTAATTTTTTGTAGTTTTTTTTTATGCTTGGGATTCTAAAAAGGGCTGTTTGGTCTATCATTTGACAGTTTGTGAAGCAATGTGTATCAATTTGGTAATTTTCAAAAATAAAATGAAAAGTTCAACACTCACGTACAGTCCATTATAAATCACGCTGCATGGTTGTGAATAAATTAGAATTCCGAAAAGTCCCACAATACTTCCCATATATCATCATCGAATTATCATGCATGCCCGGAGACAATTTTTCCAATTCATTGCTGCGCCTAACGCGATTATTTACATAATTGACTTTCGCCGGAACGAAAATCGCAAAATATTGTATAGGGCGTGATAAAATTTCACAAATTGTGTCGTTATGTCGTGTCGATTAGTTCGTTACTTATTCAAAATCCGCCCCATTGTTCCTAATACACATATGAATGATAATGAGAATTGTGAATTAATCGTCACCGCCTTGCTTTGATGAAATCGTATCAGCACTTATTATCTCTTCTATTCGTGGTCCAATTCAGTGGCGGCACGTGGTTCAATATTAAAAAAAATGGCGGCGCATTCGCCATTTTGACAAGGTTTAACAATTACATTCGACGTTCTGCGACCTTTATGTTTAATCAGTGGCGGCTCGTGAATTTAAGGTATGGGTATGCGCCACCAAACTTACTTATTACTTATATTATAATTTCCATATGTGGCATGATTATCCCTACTTGTAAGGAGAAATCTCTTCTTTTGGCAACACTGTTTATCTTGAATGAATACACGCAGACTGCAGACCGCATAATAGTGACAACTGACTAGACAGAGGACAATGGACAATTTGCACATTTTTTGGAAATATGAAAAATATAAGGATTAGTAAGTACTGATGCCATTGATGTTTAAAAAAATCAACCCACGAACTCTAATAATGAAGTAATCACCGATTAAAGAGCGCCAATCAACATCCAATACGTCACAGAATACACTATCTATCTCCGTCTGACGTATTTTCTGAAATGACTCTCTCTTTCTCTCTCGGGAGGGTAATATAGCCCCACCCCTTTTAATTGTCATATACTCATATTCAGTATGTCCCCGAATCCCGGATAGGCGTTACAAGAGGACAAATGTACTAAATTTCAAGGATTTGACAAAAAGTCATCATAATAAAAATAAAAAATTAATAATTGCTGGATTTTTTGCTTGGTCCATTTATAAATAACATCAGCTGTCGAAAAAAAATTCTTGAAATAAACAGGGAGACAAAGAAATAACAAAATATGAAAACTACCTAGAAGAAACAATAATGAAATTTATTATTATTTAGGAAAGATTAGCTATAATACAGAGCTAGTGAAAAAATACAAAATTGTCATTTTGTGTAAGAGAAAAGTTTCTGAAGATATCAAAATCCAAAATGTCATTCCAGGTAAAGTTTATACTTATTTTGAGAATTTAATTTTTCTTTAAACTTTAATTAGGATTTACAGGGATAGTCAAAAATATAAGTGTCTTTTTAACGAAGATCGGTAAGATAAAAATAAAAAGAAAAAAATCACATGAACTAAACGAAACAGTCATCAGAAAAACAAAAATTCTTTTGTGATACAAACATGTAAAAGTTGGCAATAATAATCAATAAATAAAAAATTAAAAAAAAATTATTATAAAAACTAGATCGAAATATTCACAATTAACACGTAAAAAAGGAAATGAATAGAGGTATGAAAATAATTTGTACTCTGATTTGTCTGTATATTACAGTGAATCAAAAGCAACAAAAAATTAATAAGAAATTATGAAAAAATACAAAAAATACTGATCAAAGTCACTTATATTTTTTTTATAATTTTTCGCGAATTTTCATAAATGTTGAAGATTATTTTCAAGACGGTTTGACCCCAAATCAAGCCGTTTGAAAATCACCAAACTTCTATATTTTTAACGTAGATTTTTTAAAATTTTTACAAAATCTTGACCCAGTTGATGATTATTTTCAAGACGGTTTGAAGAATACTCAAGTCAAATGTTTAAGTCAATCCCTTTGAAAATGACAGTCTGCATAATTTTCATTTTTTGAAAAACAATTCTTTTCAAATTTCTCAAAATCTTATCCTGGATTCTTATGCAATTTGAAGATATATTTGAGTCAAAAAAAAGTTGAGGATCATTTTCAAGGCGGTTTGAAGTATATTTGAGGCAAATTTTAAGCCTCTAAGTCAAGCCGTTTCAAAATGACAGCCTGGATGTTGTGGAAACTGAAGATTTATTTCATGACGGTTTGAAGTATATTAGACACAAATTAAAAGTTTCCAAGTGCCTGGAAAGCTCCAGGATTTTGATTTTTTTTTTTTTTTATTTGTGCGAAATCTGTTTGTGGGTTTTTTATGAGAGTTGATGATTATTTTCAAGACGGTTCAAAGTATACTTTCAAGCTCTCAAGTCAAGCCTTTTGAAAATTTAAGTCTGGATGAACTTTCATCTAATTTTATTTTTTTAATTTTTAAAAAATCTTGTCCTGTTTTGTTCTGTGGAGGTTGATGATTAAGTTTAAGAAGGTTTGAAGTACATTGGAGCAAAATTTGAATTTTTCAATTGAGGCCGTTGAAAAATGACGGGCTAAATAAGCTTCAACATGTTTAAAATCTTATATTTTTATTTTTACGAAATTTGGTTTTGTTTATGATTATTTTCAAGATAGTTTTGAGCCTAATTTCAATCTTCTAAGTCAAGCCGTTTGAAAATGTCATCATGGATAAGCTGAATTTTTGAGGAAGTTGAATCAAATTATTTTAAAAAATATCAGAAAGAATGCAGATTTCCATCAGTATTCTAATGTATTTTTGTATTATCATATTTTTATTTTGATATTCTCTTGTCAATCCTCCATTTCTGAAGGCAACAATCTACGAAATCAGACGAAAAGAAAAATACTAGAAAAGGATTCAGACTAGAAAAACAAGATTTGAATAAGAAAATCGAAGTAATAAAAAATATAAGGTGATAAAAAGAGGTAAAAAGCAAAAACAATCTTTCAGATAATATTTTAAATATATAAATAAACATGAGAAAATAAAAAGTTATTATTTTTTGAAATTGGCACATTAAACAAGATTTAATGAAAATCTCACTCAAGATAAAACGACGAAAAAACTTCAATCAAATTTAATGAATAAAAAACTTATTTCAAATTCAATAACGAGTACAACAATCTCTAGAAATAAAAAAAATAGAAAAAAAACTAAATATGGATAATGGAAAACAAGTCATTCACAGAAACCTGAACAGACGAATCAGAACAAATCAGTGAAATGAAAAGACCAGAAAATCATAGAAATAAAAAAAACTATTTATCAAAATTAATTGAGAAAATGTCAAAATAATAGGTTTATAGCTTATATGGTCTGTTTTCATTGATTCAAATTTTACAGTCACTTTTATATTTCAATATAACATATTATCATTAATAAATCAACACTAATTATTATAATGATCAAATTACGCATTCCAACATGTTGTTTATCACAGATTAAGCAGTGAAACATGAACATAAATACCTACAGTCATAGGCTAAACTATAACGGGACACCCTGTAGATAATATATTCTGAGTTACGGCGAAAAAATTAACAATTATGATTTTTGAAAATTTACATTGAATTTGAAAGTTTAAAAAAATTAATTCTGAAACGTCTACCTTACGTATAAAAATTAGGGAACTCACTTAATAATTTTTTTGCTTCCATTCTGTTATAGATTTTTTAAAAAATTATTTATCAATATGTATATTCCAGTTGATCTCTCTAAAATGTTCTGTTTTTCGATTTAAAACTTCAAATGCAATGAGTTTTTTCAACTTTGTTTATCCAATTTTTTATAAGACCAACCACACACAAAATAAGTTTTAAAAAATAAATTATTTTCGCGCATGATAATAGGAAAAATAAACAAACAAATTAATAAAAAATAACAAAACAATTCACTCACCATTTTTGTCAAAACATCCTGAAACGATCTAAGTGTTGACCTTTGACCAGCAATTTTTCCTGCCACCAACAGTAAAATGGTCACTATCCAAAACGTGCGAAGATTTCCCATAATCATCGATGTTCACCATACCGTTATCCTCGCAGAACTTGTACCAAAACTATAAAACCAAAATTGAAAAAAAATCAATAACGGTGTCTCAATTTGAATTAATTGATTTTTTATGAATTTGAAACGCTCATCATTAACCCTGACTTATTAATCGTGAGATTAATATCGATGTACCAAAAATTTCATTTGCCGCTGTTGTAAATTATATACATAACTTTACGTAATTATGTTGAGCAACAACACTTGTAATAAAAATAGTTGTTGAATTGTTTGGTTGGACAAAACGAAAGATCTAATTGCTGCTTTGCCAAGGTCAGTTTTTATTTAGCCTAATTCCTAGGTGGACATTTTCATATCTTTTTTACGATTTGATATTCAAATACGTAATAGTTATATGATGGGAATGTTTCAACATTTTATGGCCATTTAAAGTGCATTTAGCTTGGCATTAACACGTTTTTGTTGATTGATTAAGTGTTTACTTGGTCAACTTCTTTCACTTTTCCTTGTCAATGAACTTTTCTTCCATTGATGACATTTGGCTGCTACACTCCTTTTTTAGTCGACATTAAATCTGTCAAATTGTTTTTTCTATGAATTTTGTTGATAGTATTATTTTATTTTATGAAAACACGATGGGTTCGCAGTAGAACCATAAGAATATGGTATGTTGTCATTGCGATTTCGCCGACTCTGTCAAAAGACACGATGAGTTTGGAGTGGAACCAAAAGAATACGGTCTGCTGTCATTGCAATTTCGTCGATTATTTTATTATTTTATCGATTTTGTGAAAAAAACACGATGACTTTGGAGTGGAACCAAAAGAATACGGTCTGCTGTCATTGCGATTTCGTCGACTCTGTCAAAAGACACGATGAGTTCGGAGTGGAACCAAAAAAATACGGTCTGCTGTCATCGCGATTCTGACAAGAAATAGGATGAGTTCGGAGTAGAGCCAAAAGAATGCTCTGCTGTCATCGCGATTTCGTTGACTTTCTCAGAAGACACGAGGAGTTCGGAGTGGAACTAAAAGAATACGGTCTGCTCTCATTGCAATTTCGTCGATTATTTTATTATTTTATCGATTTTGTGATAAAAACACGATGACTTTAGAGTGGAACCAAAAGAATACGGTCTGCTGTCATTGCGATTTGGTCGACTCTGTCAAACGACACGATGTGTTGGGAGTGGAACCAAAAAAATACGGTCTGCTGTCATCGCGATTCTGACGATTGTTTTTTCATTTTATCGATTCTTTCAAGAAATACGATGAGTTGGGTGTTGAACCATAAGAATATGGTATGCTGTCATTGCGATCTCGTCAACACTGTCAAAAGACTCGATGAGTTCGGAGTGGAACCAAAAGGATACGTTCGATATTTGATCGATTTTGTGAAAAAAACACGATCAGTGTGGAGTAGAACCATAAGAATATGGAATGCTGTCATTGCAATCTCGTCAACACTGTCAAAAGACTCGATGAGTTCGGAGTGGAACCAAAAGAATACGGTCTGCTGTCATTGCGATTTTGTCGATTGTTTTATTATTTGATCGATTTTGTGAAAAAAACACGAATATTGTGGAGTAGAACCATAAGAATATGGTATGCTGTCATTGCGATCTCGTCGACACTGTCAAAAGACTCGATGAGTTTGGAGTGGAACCAAAAGAATACGGTCTGCTGTCATTGCGATTTCGTCCACTCTCTCAAAAGACCCGATGAGTTCGGAGTAGAACCAAAAGAATATGGTATGCTATCACGATTTCGTTGACTTTCTCAGAAGACACGAGGAGTTCGGAGTGGAACTAAAAGAATACGGTCTGCTCTCATTGCAATTTCGTCGATTATTTTATTATTTTATCGATTTTGTGATAAAAACACGATGACTTTAGAGTGGAACCAAAAGAATACGGTCTGCTGTCATTGCGATTTAGTCGACTCTGTCAAACGACACGATGTGTTGGGAGTGGAACCAAAAGAATACGGTCTGCTGTCATCGCGATTCTGACGATTGTTTTTTCATTTTATCGATTCTTTCAAGAAATACGATGAGTTGGGTGTTGAACCATAAGAATATGGTATGCTGTCATTGCGATCTCGTCAACACTGTCAAAAGACTCGATGAGTTCGGAGTGGAACCAAAAGGATACGTTCGATATTTGATCGATTTTGTGAAAAAAACACGATCAGTGTGGAGTAGAACCATAAGAATATGGAATGCTGTCATTGCAATCTCGTCAACACTGTCAAAAGACTCGATGAGTTCGGAGTGGAACCAAAAGAATACGGTCTGCTGTCATTGCGATTTTGTCGATTGTTTTATTATTTGATCGATTTTGTGAAAAAAACACGAATATTGTGGAGTAGAACCATAAGAATATGGTATGCTGTCATTGCGATCTCGTCGACACTGTCAAAAGACTCGATGAGTTTGGAGTGGAACCAAAAGAATACGGTCTGCTGTCATTGCGATTTCGTCCACTCTCTCAAAAGACCCGATGAGTTCGGAGTAGAACCAAAAGAATATGGTATGCTGTCATTGCGATATCGTCGACACTTTCAAAAGACGCGATGAGTTTGGAGTGGAACCAAAAGAATACGGTCTGCTGTCATCGCGAGTCTGACGATTATTTTTTTTATTTTATCGATTGTTTCAAGCAATACGATGAATTCGGAGTAGAACCATAAGAATATGGTATGCTGTCATTGCGATCTCGTCAACACTGTCAAAAGACTCGATGAGTCCGGAGTGGAACCAAAAGAATACGGTCTGCTGTCATCGCGATTTCGTCGATTGTTTTATTATTTGATCGATTTTGTGAAAAAAACACGATTAGTGTCAAGGTAACTATATAATAGGTTGCCCAATAACTTTTCTTATTCACGCGTGACGTCATCTGTTGAGAGTCTCCATGCTTTAGCATAGGAACGGAACAGTTTTTGTGAATTCACTCGGTAGTTTTTCAAGATAGAGATATCAACCCGGGTATATTTATAATCAGGAAAAAAATATCTTTTCAAATATCTAATAATATACAGGTATTGCCATTAAAAAATAAACATAAGTTGTACTTTTGTACAGATGTTTATTGTTTTCTCGACTACAAATTTTATTGCAGTTCACAAAATCGTTAATTTTTCATAGGTGATACGAATTTTCTTGAAGTTATTTCCTGGCTCCTTTTGGTACTTTGATACATTGGTTCTTTGGTTATTTGGGTCTTTCCTTGATACTTTTATTCTTTGGTAATTTGGTTATTCGGTGATTTGATTGTTTGGTACTTTGATTAATGGTTCTTTGGTTCTTTGGTTCTTTGATACTTTGTACTTTGAGTCTTTGGTACGTTGGTTCTTTGGTACTTTGATACTTGATTGGTACTTTGGTACTTTTATTCCTTGCTTCTTGGATCGTTGGTACTTTGGTACGTTATTGGTTCTTGGGTATACTTTGGTTTTTTGGTTTACTTTCATTCTTTGCTTCTAAGTATCTAATTACCAAAGAATCAAAGTAACAAAGAGCCAAAGTACCAGAGAACCAGAGTACCAAAGAACCAAAGAAAGATCCAAAGAACCAATGAATCAAAGAACCAAAGATACAAAGAACCAAAGAACCAAAGAACCAAAGAACCAAAGAACCAAAGAACCAAAGAACCAAAGAACCAAAGAACCAAAGAACCAGGGAACCAAAAAACCAAAGAATCAAAGAACCAAAGAAAGAACCAAAGAACCAAAGAAGAAAAGAACCAAAGAACCAAAGAACCAAAGAACCAAAGAACCCAAGAACCAAGACACAAAAGAGCCAAAGAACCAAAGTACCAAATATCCAATCAATCAAAGTACTACAGTACCAAAGAACCAAAGTATCCGAGAACCAAAGTACCAAAGAATCAATGTACCAAAGACTCAAAGTACCAGGGGATTTAGGTACCAAAGTATGAAAGAACCAGGGGATTTGTGTACCAAAGTATGAAAGAACCAAAATACCAAAGAATCAAAAAACCAACGAATCAAAGTACCAAAAAAAACAAATAAGCAAAGTACCAAAGAACGAAGGTCTCAAAGAGTCAAAGTACCAAAAAGGACCAAAGTATCGGATAGTCAAAGAACCAATGAGACACAACAGAAAACGAGCTATTCTCTCACATTCTTTAACCAAAATCAGTCGCACAATTCTATTTATTTTCTGTAAAAATATGAATAACTTCCCTGTAGTACTACCTATACCACATCGTAACATCCGCGTAATGAAGTTCCTTTTCAAAAAATAAATTGAAATTAACCAAAAAAGCAGTAACGACGCAAACTATCCACAAATAAAATGGTAAACACCATATAAACTGTGTTCTGCTTCCGACAATCTCAACAACTGACGTCACAGCTTCTCCCTTCCGTCTGTCGCACCTTAGTTACGAGGCAACCTATTATACAGTAACCTTCGATTAGTGTGGAGTAGAACCATAAGAATATGGTATGCTGTCATTGCGATCTCGTCGACACTGTCAAAAGACTCGATGAGTTTGGAGTGGAACCAAAAGAATACGGTCTGCTGTCATTGCGATTTCGTCCACTCTCTCAAAAGACCCGATGAGTTCGGGGTAGAACCAAAAGAATACGGTCTGCTGTTATTGCGATTTCGTCGAATGTTCAATTATTTTATCGATTTTGTGAAATAAACACGATGAGTTCGGAGTAGAACCATAAGAAAATGGTATGCTGTCATTGCGATCTCGTCGACACTCAAAAGACTCGATGAGTTTGGAGTGGAACCAAAAGAATACGGTCTGCTGTCATTGGGGTTAAGCCGATTACTTTTTCATTCTATGGATTCTGTCAAGAAATACGATCAGTTCGCAGTTGAAGTAAAAAAATTCTCTGTGATTTCGTCGATTTTTTAAAATGTTTTATTGATTATGTTAAAAGACACGATGAGTTCTTGGTGAAACCACAAGAATACGGTCTGCTGTCATTGCGATTCTGGCGATTGTTTTATTATTTTATCGATTTTGTCAAGAGATACTATGAGTTCCGAGTAGAACCAGCAGAATACTCTGCTGTCATGTCATCGCGATTCCGTTGAGTCTGTCAAAAGACACGATGAATTCGGAGTGGAACCAAAAGAATACGGTCTGCTGTCATTACGACTTCGCCGATTGTTTTATTTATCGATTCTGTCAAAAATCACGAAGAGTTTGCTGTCATTGCGGGCGCCACTTAATCACAACCCTTCTTTATCATTTAAAGGGTCATAACTTTTTTGTACGTAGAATTAACTTAATACCTTTATTTTTAAGTTTTGGGCAGAATGTCATTTAGAAAAGTTATTTGGAATAATAACGCTTGTAAGTGAAATACGAGATTTGAAACCATTCTAAAAATCATTGCAATGTGAAATAAGATCAAATTGAAAGCTCTTTAATACTTGCAATAAATTTTTTTTATTTATTCTATTTGTGTTACTAGTCTCTTCATTCTTGGTGACTGTAGGTTTTTTCCGTTCTCTATGATCAAGAGTGTAATAACTGAAGATTATCAATAAATTTCGAAATTAAACTAGATCCTAGTAGTAGATATGTAACGTGGAGTGAAGCCAAAATTAAAAAAAAAAATTATATAACAAACAAAATGTTAAATAAAACGTTTAAACCAAGCAAAGTGAAAACAATCCGTCATTAAATGTATTAATTTTTATGACTAGTATTGAAATCTTCATGATAAGAAAAGAGTGAAACTAGCCCAAACTAACCTGAAAAAAAAGTCAGCAAACTTAATTTTTTTTTTAAATTGATTTATTTTATCTCAGTCACTAAACTTTTGATTCTTTGTTTCATACATCCATGATGGCCGTTTACACAGGTTTGGCTTGAGATGTAAGTGAAGCTTAAGCTTCAGTTTTGGTTACCCAATCTTCTTCTTGAGCTCCACTCACAGATGGAGCTGAACCTGTGCAAACGGACATCATATGAGACAAAGAAGTAAACAATGTGATGTGGGCAAAACTAAAATCAAGTGTTCAAAGTCAACAAAAAAATATCAAAATTATCAAGAAAAAAATAGTATCTACAATATAATACAAAAGAATTATGCAACGTGAATGAATCCCGTGAATGGAAAAACTCTGACCTTGAAATGTAATAATTTATTAGACAAAAAGTATGGAAATCAGCGTAAAAAAATGAATGTATGTGAATTTTTTCAATAAATATTTCCCAATATTTCCAACTGATTTCCATGGCGAAAATGCATTTGACTGGAGCGCCGAACAAATACACACATGGGCTGAGATAACAGTAACTATGCAATAGAGTAGAAGATGCTTGAGGTTTGTTTGGATAGATAACGATATTTTTTCAATTCTGTGGGACTTTAATATGAAAATAAAAAAAATGCACCGTAATTCAAAAAAATGATGTCATAAGGATTTACTTTTCAAAATCACGTTTATTTTTTTTTCTTGAGACTAGATAACAGATAACGAAAAGGGCGGGTACCATGATCATACAACAGAAAGAACTGAAAAAGTATCTACAGAAAATCATGAATTAGTTCTAAGGGAGCCTACATTATTAAGGGTCTAGAATTCAATCAAAAATATATTGAGAAATCAATAAATTCACACTCACCTACACCATAATCCACTTAAAAACACATCAAACCCACTGAAACCCAGGAAAACAATTCACCACTACACAACAAGTATACACATAGACAATTAGTCAAATTTTTTCTTCGAATTCTTCGCATGCATTTTCCATAGATCACGTACCAAATGTAGTGGGAAAGTACCAGTCCATCGTAACACAAATATTGCAGACATTACAAAATTTTCGTTTTGTGAATATTAATCCACTATCCGGCTTTCACAGTGGGACAATAATTTAAATTAAAATTCAGGTAGGTGCACCCAAAATTCAATAATTGTATGATAAATAGCTAGTTTTACTTATGAAGTGGTTTGATTTAATTGGGTGATGATTATCTGGGTTCCAACTTTGAAATTGACTTATTATTCTGATAATCCATTATATGTAATCGCTATTATACAGGGTGGTCCATTTAACTTGAGTCATATTTATAACTTAAAAACGGTGAGTTTTTGAAAAAAAAGTTTATATGAAAGTTATACGGTTCTATGGGAGAGATATAATCATTATTATTCATTATCTCTTTTAATAATACGAAAGAAAGCGAATAACTTTTTTCGGATAAAAATTTGTATAGAAAATGATAAATTCTTTATTTACGAAACACAATTCACCTTGGAACAACCTTCAAACATTTTGTCAAGGTTAAAAAAAACATTTTTTGTACAACCTACACGTGAAGTCCACTTTTCAGTGCATGCAGAGCAGGCGGAAAGTCGCTAATTTTGGCAGCCGGACCTAAAAGTACTTTCGCACCCGCGGACGCAAAAGTAGGTCGCTTAGCAACGGTTCCTTGGATCCCAACGCCTCTGAATCTAATAACCACGTGACAGTCTAGCATACTAAAAGGAACTTATCACGTGACAATCTCGGTGACAATGAATGCGCACCACAAAAGAATACAGGAACACACCTATTATTGTAACCATGAATACCATGATTGACAGTTGTTGTCACTCGTCAGTTGTCTGACTTGTCAGCAGTGTAATGCAGTGTATCGGATCGACCATTTATTTTTGATTTTCATAATTATTCAAATGATTACAAACTGGTTGTACAAAAAGCACTGTTTGCATCACGGACGAAAGATGATTTTGACTCGGCTAATATCTGCCCTCGCTTCGCTCGTGCTGCTACTTATACCCTCGTCAAAATCATCTACTTTCCGCCCTTGATACAAAATGTACTATTTTTTCCACAGGACCCAATCGGATCGGATTCTTTAACTTTGGTTTGGTTTGGGTGAGTTCAAGTTTGGTTGAGTTTGGGTTAGTTGAGGGTGGTTTGGGTCACATTCAAAAGATTCACTTTTTAAAAGGTCATCTGTTAGCCAAGAGAGAACCGAGCTGCCAGTTTTCCTAAAGACGAAGGATTTCGATGCTGCTGAGATCAACATGGCATACAAAATTAATAAAAGACTTAAAGTTTATATGCTGGGAAAAGCTATGTCGTGTTGAACCATGCTATCCAAAAAGCTGAATAATCATATTGAACAAATCACCAAGCGAGGGAAAAAAGATACAGCATTTCAAGTCACGATCAAAAATAACATTCTATTCAAATTCGTCGAAGGGAATGATATGAATAAGTTGCAAAAATACTCATAGAAGTCGAGGTATTTGTACCGACGAAACCCGCTTCGTACCAAAAAAGCGACCCAGACTGGTACATATCGAGAAGGAAGACAAATGCATAGAAAAAAGCATTCAGAGGTATTCAGGAACCGTTTTCCTGAGCTCGCGTCACTAACATCAAAATTTGACCAAAGTACCACCTTCAGATGTAGTCTCAGTTCTCAATACTCAGGCAGATGCAAAGGTATGCCCCCCTTTGCAACAAAAGCGGAAACAGGGATGGTACTGGAAAATTGGATATTGTGGCGTTTTTTGGCTATAGAATCAATTTCCAGCTTTAACTAATTTATTTCAGTCAACAATTTATGTACAGTCACTTATAACGACGATCACTAAAACACAACTGACCTGATAACGGCGGCCCCTTCTTTTGAATATTCATCGATCCCTCTTCTTTGAGACTGCATGAATAGTGTAGAATTATCAAGTATACTTCGAAAGATGGCGAAGCTTCTAGTGCAACAAAGAAGACGCTCGATAATTTGATTACTGCCCACAGTGGACCGACTTTGTTCCAAGACGGACAAAGTCCGTTATGTTTGAGCAAAGCGTAGTTTGTTGAGCCGCTGGACGTATTTCGTCACAATATCTTTTAAAGAGCATATCACAAAAAAAAAAGACCAAGAAGGGCTGAACATACCCAGAATGCTAAAGATCCTCTAAATCAGATGAAGCAGGTGAGGATATTACCAGAATACACGTCAATAGAAATAACGTTGTGTCAACAACGTAGACACGTCTCAATATCCTGAATACTAGAGAAGAACTTCTTTGTAGTTCTATTGGTTTTAGTTGCTGTTTCATTCTTTTGCCTTGAAGCATCCTTGAAAGACTAAATAAAACCGTTCGGTGCTACTTGGGTTTACTCCCAAGTCAAATACTGGAACTGTTCAGAGAGCTTTTCGAGACACCGGTTCACCCCGATCATGTTCTAGCCATCTAAGTGATTGCAGAGAAGGCCATAGTCATGGGGCTTGAAGCAAATTATACAGACGACGTGGCAATCCTGGAAGTGATCAAAAGCTTGTCAACTATCAGTAAAATCATGGGATCTGCATTGAAGGAGCTTTCCAAATGGGCAGGACAGAACGGTGTTCGGGGGACAAACTCTTAAGCTTTCAAACGAGGCAGAGTACCTAGGGATCATCCTAGACTCAAAGCTCTCCTGGAAAAGAAACACAGAGGAAACAATAAAGAGAGGCATCGATGCATTAAATATATGCAGGAGAATGATTGGTAAAAAAATGGGGATTAAAGCCGCACATTATCCACAGGATCGTGAGACTCATAATCACTTAAGGAGCCGTGGTATGGCGAAAAGCCATCGACACGAACTCGAACGTAAAGATACTCACGAACGTACAACGGCTGGCAACCCTAAGTACAACTGGAGCAAAGAACAGCACACCGCAGGCAGCTTTAGAGGTCATTCCAAACCCCCCCCCTTGACTTGTTCATCAAAAGCACTGCCGCAAAGGGAGCTCTCAGACTGAGGGAGGCCAAATTGTGGAAACAGGCAACATGTGGGCACTCAACGGTGCTAAGAGAGATACCAAAGGCAATGGATAACCAAGAGGCGGAGCTGCTACAAGCGGCAACAGACTACATGGTGACCAAGAGCTCTTTTGAGTATAAGGTAGTAGTTGAAATACCTTCCAGAGAAGACTGGAGTCAAGACTCAATTATAAGGGAGGAAGACATATCCATCTTTGCAGATGCGGCAAAGACAAATACAGGCACAGGAGCAGACATCTACTCAAAGGAACTGAACATCCAAGAGTCTATCAAGGTTGAGAAAGGATGTGGCATTCTGCATACAGAAATCATTGCCATTAAAGAAGCAGCCAACCTGCTGCAAAGACTGGACAACACAACAAAAGACGTCACAATCTATGCAGACAGCAAAGCAGCGTTGAGACTACTAGTATCAGATACAATGAGGTTAAAGGCAGTGATGAGTTGCCGTGAGGCATTGTCCTGGATCAGGAACAAGAAGCTCTTTCTATGCTGGGTTGCCGGACATAGCAATATTGAAGAGAACACGATGGCAGATGGACTGGTGGAATTGGGACTGAGAAAGGACGAGGCCAAAATGGAAAACACATCTCTAGCAACGATCAAACTATTGAAAGATACAGATGAAAACATGGTAAAGCTACACAGCGGCAGGTGGAGCCATCGGAACGACTGCAACACATGGAGAGCTCTGTGGCCAAACCTGGATATGGAAGGAACAGGAAGATAACTAAAGCGGAGCAAATTCTCTGTGAGCACCCTTGTGGGAGTAATCACACTGTGAAATCGGAACCATGCTCCGAAAATGGGGCCTAGGGACTGATGATCTCTGCAAGGATTGCAACGAGGAGGAAAAAACAATAGAACATCTACTGTTCCACTACTCAACTCCGAAAGAAGAACTCCCCGGGAATATGGGACAATACTACCTTGAAGACTTGGAAGTAAATGGCAAATGGTGACAACGTGCTTATTTTGAACTTCGTAAAAACCATGGGATGGTTTAGAACGATGAAGAGAAAGGCTGCAGGCTGCACACACCTCTTCAAACAAGGGAACACAATTGGGCATTTGGCCTCCGAGTAAAAGCAATGCAAAGCAGGGCATCCCCTTCGCAAACCAACCCATTCATCACCTAGTTATAGAAAGGACACATTCTGGCACAAGACGTCACAACTTCTAACGAGAGAATGATCTTGATGGGGATATAGGAGAAGAGGAGCGGTGGAGCTTTGGACAACGAGACGCCACAGAAGCGGAAACTATCACTGTCTTCATTGACTTTATCAATTAGACGATGCGGACACCATTTTTCATTGCCCTGCCTCTCTCATGGATTGCACTGAAGATAAGATAGGTACTCAACTTGACCTATACAATCTGGTCTATGTCAAGCTGTCAGGCAATGACAACTGGAAAACTTCAATTACCTCGAGATCATAATGAGGTTGAAAGAGGCAAAAGAAGCATCACACAAGAGTCAGCAGCGCTCTTTCTCAATGGAGATGTCTTTTGAGTCGTGTATGAGAAGGTCGCACGTAGAAAGGTACATCCTGGAGAGGATCCAAGACTTCTTCAACCTCTGCAGTGTGTAGAGAAGCCAACCTAACATCCGCACTTTTGCCCAATTTCATTTTTCACTGTCAGTTAACATCACAATAGAACAAAATTACTCTGTCCAAACAAATTAATTTTGAATTTTCCATATTTAATGATGTTCACAGTACCTGCTGCACTTAACCGCATTCTAATTAAACTCGTCGCTACATTAAATAGTTTGATACTTTAATCTATGACCCAATTGAAATCCCTAATTCAATTATAATTAATTCGATCGGTGGACAAAAGACATGTGTAACCAGTGAAATAAATACATAAAAACAAAATCACCGAGAAAATCACTTGATGATAATTTTCCATAAACAAGTCTCATTAACAATAATGATGATAACATTGCAATTTCATTGACAATTAAGTTCAGGTGTCATTTAGTGGCTGAGGAAAAGTCAGTTTTCTAAACCTTGTTGATGTGATGTGTGAGTGTCCTGTTGCGAAATATGGCCAGGAATTATCTGTATTTACTGCCTATTTTTCTTACTGTGTTTTTGCCTGGTACAATTGTTGTTACGTGAGTATTTTTATAAACAAATATGATTTTTTTTTTGGGATATGTGTCACTGACATTTCACCTGATTAGGTTGGTTCCAACAACATATACTGATTCCAACGCCAGTACTTGCTTGAATTCTTTTGAAAAACTGTAGAAGGTAGAAGGAATATTCCATATTATTAATTTTTTTAATCATTTATTGACATCTTTCACCTTGACCAAACTTCAAGTCTAATTTTTTTAACGCGAGCAAGTGTCGTTTTTTCTTATGTCGGTTAAATGGGAAAAAAATTGTAGTTTTTGATGTCCATTCAAAATCCATTCTCCATTCATTATATATTTTGAGAACTATACATTTTTGAGTTTAAATTTGTCTTATAATTTTTCCATTTTAGTCTTCAAAATGTGTGTACGACGTTTCGTATTCGAGTAACCACCATCAACTTCATTTTTTTAAATATGGACCTGGATTTTTGTCATGATCTCCAAAACCTTTCTTCATACCCTTTTCAATGATATACCACACAAAAACCATTGACGACGTTTCGACCCTGTAAAATGACATTATCAGAAATCAACACAAGTACCTACGACTCTGAATTCATAATTCAAAATTTAAAAAGCTTAGAAATGCTTTATATAATAGTGATTATAATTTATGGGGGGGGGGGGGCAAAGTTTTGTTTCGTCTTGCAAACAACATTAACTTGATTTTTTCAAAATACGGACCGGGATTACTTATGTGTGATTTTTTCGCGGCCCTTTAAACTGACCACCACGATCACCTGATATCACACCAATGGATTTTTCCATATGGGGTTTGTAACAAAATCTCTCTTGAAATTTTGGAAAACGTCTATAAAAAGATTGTTGTTAATTCGCGAAAAATACAAAGGAATATTCTTCAAATTTATTTATGATGGATCTATTAGATAGAAACGTAGGTAACTAGACTGAAAAAACATAAAATAGGATGTGATAAAACAATCTCAAGCCCTTTTAATCTTTGAAATATGATAAAAGCAGAGCCGTACTGGTTATAATTCCTGATGATGTAATTTTACAGGGTCGAAACGTCGTCAATGATTTTTGTGTAGTACGGTTTTAAAAATGATGATAAAAAATTCAGGTCCGTATTTAAAAAAAAGTAGTTGATGATTGTTAATCGAATACAAAACGTCGTATAAATAATTTGAAGACATCATACGGTGTGTCCACTCTGAAGTCGCCCTCCCTGTATTACATATCGATGATTTTTTTGTTTAAAACACACATTCTGGGATTAAATTGACAGCTTATTAATTAGAACGCACAGGAAGACTCAATGAGCAGTATAAGTATTAGATTAACAAATTAACAGAAAAAAAATCATTTTTTTTTTTAAGTAAACAGGGAGGTTTTTGGTCATTCTGATTAAGATTCCGTTGTCAGTTTTTTTCTAAAAAATCCCCTACTACGATTTTCTGAAATTTGACCCACTTTAAACCCCCCATGATCACCCAAAAGTACGTCCCTGGAACTGATTTGGTATAATGTTCAAAACTGTTTGACGAGCCCTAACAAAAAAAAAAAAATGAGAATCGGTTAATAAACAAAAATGTTACAGAGGTGGGACACTTCAGAGTGGATACCCTGTATTGTAGCATGGAAAAAATTATAAAAATGAATAGATTTGATATTTTCAACAAAATAAATCTGGACCATTTTTACAATTCACCCTGTATTACACAGACTAAAACAAATTTTTTCTTCTAACGTCAGAAAAACGGACATTGTTCGACCGAGTATCGGCCGCAAAGTTTTACTTTTCCTCCGCCGAAGGGGAAAGTAACCATGACAACGAAAACGTGAGCCTGGCGCCGCCGCCCGAAGCTATATTCATGGCGAATTGAAAACATTATGTTTTTGCATAAATTATAAATTTGACGACATTTGAAGAAAAAAAAAGCATATTTTATTTGGAGGAAAAGTTACTTTTTCTCCATATAAAATAATATACTATTGTGATACAGTATATGGATCTCCAATGATCATCAAAAACGGCATTTTTTTTTTACGGTTGCGGAGATAGCAAAGGAAGTTATTAGACACTTCAAGCAAACCCAACATTTTTTTACGTATCCGTATCCGGATCCGTAAACGAATCGACATACGTTAATCATATAAAAACCCGCTTAAGCAGCGATAGGTTTAACGTATACGAGAAGGATTGGTGAAACGTCAAAGTTGTCAAACTTCGCGTTTTGTAACCTATATATTGATTTTTGTTTATATTTTTGGTTTTGTTTGGATGTTTGTGTATTTTTCATTTGTCCGTTTTGAAGAGCTTTTGCTATAAATCTTCGATTAGTTGAGATGCGTTCTCAGATACGGATACGATGAAAGGCCCGCAACGATACGTGTAACGGAACGAATCGGAACCCCCGCATCTATTCTGAGCATGCGCAGATTGATGCGGATACGGATCCGTTTGAAATCTAGGACGTGCTCAATGTGTCTATTGAAGCTCTTATTTGGCCTCACAGAAGACAATGACAGACACAAAGTTTAGAACAAATACGTAAATGGAGGGCGGGGGGCGTGGCCTCAGTGAAAGCTTTGATTGGCATACACGGAGAGGTGCTGATGTGTCTGGAGTTCGTTAGATCCCCAGAAGATGGCGGTACTTGAAATGCTTGTGTGAACACAATCAATTGAAGACGAAAACAAATGTTTTATTTATAATATTTATAAAAACGTGAAAGAGAACCCTAAAATCAAAAATGACATCCACCCTTTCCAAACGTCAGAATGGTCGACTCATCAGTGTTGCCACCTTCTTCCCAAAAGAGATTCCACGTGGCCGGTATCGGTTGAGGCGCCAATAGAATATGCCTTTCCTCCAATGTCATCCACAATATACACTGCTTGAACAAAGATTCTCCGTTCCTATGGTGACTATGAGAAAATGCTAATCTGGGGCAAGATCACTATACAATAGGTTGCCTCACTTCGCCTGAGGTAGAGACGGAGGGGGGAAAATATGACGCCATCTGTTTCGAGCGGCTCCAGTAGACTGAATCCTGTCATTCTTGTCATTCGATTGCATCGGTCTGCATTGTATCGTGTCATGTGTCATTCGATCGATGAGATTTGTTTGTATGGATTTGTAGGCTTGTTGCTACTTTTATCATTTAAATCCAAATAACGCTATTTAACAGGTGTAAAATTATCTTTTAATCCATCATTATCGAATAATAGTTCAGTAAAGAAAGCGAGAATACTGTTTCAAATGTGAGTATTTTCTATAATATGTAAATTCAAATAAATCAATGCTCAGATTTCAACAACTTTTTATCTATTAGTTCATATTAGACCTACCTTATTCTACTAAGAAACCTAGTATTGAACTATAATGAAAGATTAATTCACGTAAAATACACATAAAGTAGACAGTTGAACTGAGTTGAACACATGTAAACCAACTCTACTTTCAAAATTTATAGACAGACCTACCTTTAAATCACTATATTTGATGGACAAATCTAAGGATAAGACACTTATGAACCGTTTCCAAAACACAAATGAATAATTCCACATAAGAAAAATCAACGACACAGCAAAACATTTCTCAACTACCAAAAACCATTCATTGTGTAAAGTGAGGTTATGATTACGAATTCATCACAGACAAGGTTTCCAGCTTCTGTTCTACTGTTTTTGATAGGGAGCATCTGGCAACAGTGGGAAACGATGACGTCATGACCGTAAAAGTGAGGCAATAAAATCACAACGGCAGATGAGCATCGATCGTTTTTTTTACAATTTTTCAGTACAACCTCAATTATTGCTCTTGGAGTGGGTAATCGGAGAAGGAACAATTTTATTGCATTGATCGACTAAAATATCGAAATATACCTCACTACAGCTCGGAAGACGGGCATCGAACGTTACCCAAAAATGGTTATCTCCCGGTCCAATAGCGGTAACGTTGAAATTAACAAGAGGTTCAAAAACTCCCTTTAAGACGGATACCCTGTATAACGGTAAGTGACCTATTTTCTGTCATTCTGTTATGAACCTCCAATAATCCAAATATCAGAGTGATTCCCGAAACTGTTTTGATGACCTGTGGCCTAGCGTCTAAGGTCACGGAACCTACTGTGTGTGTTTCTGGCGTATAGTCCCAGATTAATGTGAGTAATCTGGGGTATATTGTAAACTCGATGGGTTTTACGTACCTATAACACGTTTTGGAGAGAATTCTGCAATCTTTATTTTTTTATACAAAAATAATATTTTGTGACATTTAACCTTGACTAACTTGAAAAGCAAACCAGATATCGATGCATGGTCACTTTTGATATACCCATTATTGGCATTTTAAAAGTAAAAGTGACTTTGACAAATTAAAAGATTTTTTCCGTAGTTCCTTATGTGACTGTATTATCCTTCGATCTTTGGTTGAAAGACATAGTGAAATAGAAAAAAATTAAATACCTACATAAAAACCCAAATCACATGATCTCATCAACAATAATGACTTTAAAATTGCAATTTTATCGATAATTAAGTTAAGGTGTCATCTAGTGGTTGAGGAATACCAACAAAGTGAGTTTTCTGTTGCGAAATATGACCAGAAAGTATCTGTACTTGCTGCCTATTTTTCAAACTGTGTTAGTGCCTGTTACACTTGTTGTCACGTGAGTAATTAATTATTAGAAATATGTCAGCCGAGAATATACAAAACAATGAGAAGCGACAAAACCTTGTTTTCCCCATTTCTTCAATTCGAACGCATTCATTTGACCTTGAAATTGAAATTTGACAGCGCGCGACCTCTCGGATGACGTTATGTAAGATTAACATTCAATTTCCGAATTGGAACTGTCAAATTTATGCTTGGGAAACGGGAATTTGACAGTTCGACTTCAAAATTAAATTGAATGTAATGCCTGGTTTACATCCAACCATTTTTATATATTTTCTATGACAGCTTTCTTAGCCTTCCTTTTTTCCATATTTTGAGGAGTTTAATCGTTTTTTTCACAGGACATGAGATTCTCTACTGACTATGAATAGAACTTGAACAATCAACAGGTAAAATCGCTGGTTTCAAGACGATCTGGAATCGATTTGAGTCTCATTCATGAAAACGGAAGATCGGTATTTGATTGAGATCGATTTGAATACTTCATGAAAACGTAGCAAATACGGTATTTAATCTGCACAGGATAGTGGACCTGCATCAAGTTTTTTTATTGCTGGATTCGAAAGTTCTTGAAAAACGAGGAGATTTTTTTTTCCTGTTAGTCGAAAATTGACAGAGTCGCTAAAATCACTTCGAGAATCATCCGCAGAATATTTTGTTTTTTCTAGAACGGACTTATTGACCTTGAAACGTCATTTTTTTCATCAAAGATGACCTTACTAGACCATTAAAAGTGTTCTAATCTCGGAAATCAGACACAGAGGGTTTCACTCTTTCTTGGAAGGTTTCACGAACTCATTGACCTTGACACGTCATTTTCTGTATCAAATGTTAATGGACTTGGAGATAACGACCATTTTTGGTTAGCTTATTTCAGTGCCCGTCTGCCCAGCTGAATAACGGTATATTTCAATATTTGAAGTCAATCAATGTAATAAAAGTTTTCTTCCCCCGTGTTCCAACTCCAAGAATAATAATCTCTGTTGTATTGATCAACCCAAAAAAGGTCGTCATCTTCCGGCCAATGACCTTGAAGCATGACCTCAACAACTTTGTAGCGTTGAGAGTATGCTTAATTGGAAGACTCTTCGGGAATATTCCACTAATTATTTTGTTCTAGAACTCCAGAAGAACCATTATCCTTGAAGTATTATTGCCCTTGTGAACTTGACCTTTATGTTATTTAACCGTTACTTCTTGCCCTTGAAACGTGATTCTTATTACCTTGAAATGAAGATGTGAAATCAGTGACCTTGATTTTTACACCAACAAAAAGCGTTCATGAAATAATCTTTGTGGGCGTTACCTCAATGCATGATCTTGAAACGCATTTTTGATGAGCTTCAAGTGTGGTGGGGACACTTCAAGGTCACAAACGTGATGTTAAATGTGAGCTGGATGTCCACATTGTATTTTTGATGACCTTGACGTGTCCTCAATGCCCTCAACGTGGCTTTCTTGACCTGAAACTGTGCTTTAATCTTTTTTAGAGAAAAAAAGAATCATGTTTATTCAATCAAGATATCATAATGGGTAATTTTGATTTTTCCCCTCATGACCCTAATGACCTTGAAACTGCTTTCAATTGAAAAAACGTCCTGGAAAATATCATGTCACAATATGTATATCGCATCTGGATTCAAAAAATGACACAACCTTGATGATCACCAAAATGATCATATTATGAACTTGAGGTTGTGAATCACCTTGAAACCTTGGAAGATTTTGAACTGTGATTTGGACGACCTTCTCGGCATAGAGACTTTTTTTAGTGCATCTTATTGAAGTGACCTTCAAATGACCTGTGCAAGGTTATCTGATAAATTTAAGCAATTTGTTACAGGTACATCCTTGCAGCTCTCGTCTACAAGGAAGTGACAGTTATCTTTCCTTATGTAAGTGACACAGGAACATGGTCATTGGCGAGATGTATTTTCACATTCAATATGACGCTAGTAGGTGTAGTAAGTACGTATACATTGACAAGATATTTGCATAAAAAAAAATTGTCTGACATCAGCTGTTTCGGTTTCTTCACCTCGCATGACGGTCTAATTTGTTTCTATTTCTCAGTCCAACTAATCCACTACATCCGCTACAAACAAGTAAAACAAATTTTGAACGAAGATTCAAAAAAAGAATTGCCAAAGTGGACAAGACTGAACCGTATGAACAATTGGGGACTGAACCTGTCCATCCCAATAACCCTTGGGGTATTTTTGTTTGCCAGCTTCCAGTCTGTTCCCTATTTGTTCGTCCATTTAATGGGAGCTGCTATGGCATTTGTTAGTGGAACCATTGTGAGTGCGATTCAGGTCAGTCAATAAAATAAGCATAAACAAATTTCTTATCGATAGAATCAACCATTATGTAATGTTTACTATTAGCGCATCAATTATCAATTAGTGAACGTGGTTCATGCTATCAGCTTTCGTACATTTATTTTGTTTGTCAAGATTGCAAATCAATCTTTAGGCTCATTATCATAATGAAAATTTAAATATTCATAAATGGTAAACGTTATTTCCCCATTGTTGCACCAATTTTCATATTGACAACGTTGAGCATTTTTTTTGATATCTTAAGGAGCATTTTCATAGAGATTTGTTTTTTAATTCGGAGCAATGGCCCAATAAATTTTTGTTTTATAAAAATTTACTTTCTCTCCTTCAATTAATATTATTTTTTTTCCATATTATGGTTCCAATTTTCGCAGTGTTTTTCACGTTTTTCATTTGTGGTTCATTTAATTATTTGTTTTGAGGAATTTATAACTTTATTGGATTTTTTATTTTTTTATAATTATCACTTGTTTTTTCATGACTTTCCTTTCCATTTTTTTCCGATCGCAATAAGTCTCAATTGTTTATTTTATTTTGCATTAAGCATTTCCAGTGAAAGTTCAGTCTTAAATTTTGGCTATTTGTTCTTATAAATAGATTTTAAAAATTAATTAAAAATTTCAACATTTTTTATTTTGACATCCCAGGACATTTGAAGACAGGTTTTCGCTTTATAGGATTGTTATTTTTTTTGTCGTGATTCTCACGTAATTTTAAATATTTGTTTTGGGCTATTTACACTGTTATTGCATTTTATCTTCTTTTTGTGTCTTTTATTTATTATTATTTTTCATTACTATTTCTTCTTAAGATTTTGAAATCAATGATTGATTTGATCGTCGATTTTAGACTTTTTCATAGACCGAATTTGATTTTAGATAGAAAATATTTGGTCTTTAGAAGGGGTTAACAATAGGAAGCGTGATTTATTTATCGTGATATATAGATTTTAAGTTATATTTGAGTATATTTGGTTTTTGTAGTTTTTATTAGATTTTTTATAATAATAATTCACTATTTCACTTTTTTTCTGATTATTTATTTGTTCTTTATTATGGTTTTTCACACGAATTTCCATGTTTTCGGAAATAAATAAAAAAAATTATTGTTCTTTATTTTACCGTTCTAGCACATTTTGATAATTTTTTTTTTTCTGCTATATACGATTTTTTTAACGTTTTTTACAAAGTTTAATCCAATTTTTTCTAGTTTTGTGTCATAGTTTTTTCAAATTATTTGTTATTCATTATGATTTTTGTCGATTCCCACGTTCTGTACATTTTTTCATTCAATTCTCTGATTTACTTGGGTAATTTTTATTTTTTCTCAATTCATTTACACAGTGGAAGATAGTCCAATTCTAGGTATTTTTGTTAATTTTGTTCCTTTTCCACATTTGAGTTAAAATTTGTTCGATTAACAACAAAGTTTTTGTCTGGTCTAAAAATAACTTCTTTCGAAAAAAAAATCTTTAATAATACAGGGAGACAAAAAAATAACAAAATGTGAACATTATTGAGAAAAAACTGCTGATATTTATTATTGTTTTTTCAATTTTGGAAGGAAAAAGGTGAAGAAGAAAAATAAGTATAATACAGGGCTGGTCAAAAAATACATTTATATTTTCGACTATCTTCGTAAATCTTGATTGAAGTCTCTTATGGAAAATTGAACTAAGCAAAATTTCACCAGTAATGACAATTGGGATTTTGATATCTTAAGATTTGTTTCTCTTATTTACAAAAAAAATAATTGTATTTTTTGACCTGTCCTGTAATATACGTATTATTATTCTGCATCGTTTTCCGTGCAAAATTTAAAAAAATGATAATAATGAATATGAGCAGTTTCACCCATCTCTATATAAAAATATTTAGGCTACCTAGATAACCTTTTTTTTAAATTTTTCCACATCCATGTTATCTTGATGATGTATTTTCGTGTAGGTATATTTGAGGAGATCTTCACCTTCTTATAGTTTTTTTTTTTAATATTATTCCTTGTTTTGTCCAATTTATGCATTTTGTTTATTTATTTTTTATGGATTAGACTAATAAAATCATCAAGACCAAGAAGCTGCAAAAAAATTCAGCATTATAATAGTTATTTACGTTACTAAGACGGTAAATTACTTTTTAAATTACGAGTCAATAGTAGTTTATTGATATTCAACGGCTGTGTATCGTGCTTTGTTTTATTTCATACTGTATCAATATTTTATAATCGGTTTAGGCGAAAAAGTGCTTTCTTATTGTCAAAGCACACATTGGTGGCAGTCTGTCTCATATTCTTACCATGAGATGGCGCCAGCCAAACCATGTCACCACCTGGGTACTATAGATAGTTTACTAATTTTACCATTTTATGTCAAGTTATTAATTATTAAAACCATGAGATGGCGCCAGCCAAACCATGCTACCAATGCAATTTCACAGTCTTTGATTATGCAAAGTGTCATTTGTGGAGTGGTTAGAGTAATTGACGTTACCAAGGCGGTAAATGACTTTCTTAATTACGAGTCGAGATGTTTATGGACGAGGCGACGAAGGAGCCGAGTCTGGAATTTCTAGACGAGTATTTTAATGACATTTAACGGCTGTGTATCGTATATTGTTCTATTTCATTCTGTAATTCTGTACCGTAAAGTAACATTCACCGGACCCAAAACCAGTCCGGTAAATGACACTTCACATCATCAGAGACTGTAAAAAAAATTTACTTGACTACTCCAAAAATGACATTTTACATCATCAAAGACTGTGAAATTGCATTGGTAGCATGGTTTGGGTGGCGCCATCTGGTGATTTCAATCAATAACTTGCTATAGAATGTTGGTAACATATGATTAAAATATCTATCACTCAAGTGGTGACATGGTTTGGCTGGCGCCATCTCATGGTAAGAATGTGAGGCGGACTGCCACTCTAAGTGTATGGTTTGACAAGAAAGCACTTTAAACCGATTAAAAAAATGTATCACAGTATGAAACAAAACAATGTACGATACACAGCAGTTGAATGTCATTAAACTACTCGTCTAGAAATTCCAGACTCGGCACGTTCGTCGCCTTGTCCATAAACATCTTGTCAACTTATCAATTGAAATTTTGATGATGCAAAATGTCAGTAGCCAAGTAATTTTTTTTACTGTCAACCTGTCCGGTAAATAATACAGTACAGTATGAATTCAAACATTTTTTTTCGTGGTACATGTTTTTTTTCATCCAATACATCATAAAGCTAAATCCAGATCAAAAATATTTGGTCCTGTAACATTTGTCGCTATACTGAGATGGACGACCGCTCGGATCCGTCCTGTTAATAGAAGCATGAAGTCGACAAAATCACAAATTTCAGCTCATAAACTCTATTCATTTTATTACAGACCTACATTTCCTTCAAAATATACCCAAAACTAGGCAACAGAACTGTCAATATATTAAGACTGATCATAACACTTATCATTTTTGTATCTCTGAACGTCAACTCTATATTTGGATTGACGTCTTATTTGTTTTTCACTGGTGAGTATTTTGAATAAATGTCAATGATTTTTCATTACAATGGTTTCCAATTACAGGAGCTGACATAACCAAATGGAAACCAAACGAGGGAGGCTGGACTCCTCATTTGGTCAGCGTTTTTGCCGAATGGATACTGATTCTTGCTGAAGTAGCTTTCATTTTTTTGTATACTTTTGAGTTTAAAAATGTTGACTTGAGTGTGGCAAAGAAAGATGTTGAGGCTGTAGTGGGATATGAATAAAGTAACAGTAATTTTTTTTTGTTCTCTCTCTCAAAAATAGAGTTTCATATGAACTACTCCCCTATGTCCTTATCCTTCTAGGAAGGGAATTTGTGACAAGTTATCAAAAAGTGGAGTCACATACTTTAATAAGTTTTTTATTATCCAGAATTTCTTCGCGTATAAATAAATGGATGTTGGTCCGTTGGGCACAAGAACTTCTCAAATTCTCGGTAATTCCCAAAATCTTTTTGTCCATAAGGCTCCAGAAGAGAGTTCCACAATGCATTTGCAGCTGAAAGGTGAAGAGAATAGCATTAAATATAATGTCCCTGATTTTCAAGAATGTTTGAAATCTGCACTTGGTATCATTCAATTTGTCAAAACCTATACAAGTTGAATCCAAGTTATACTCAATTTGTCAAGAAACAAGACCGGTACTCTATTTTTTACTCATTGACCCTCTCGTGACCTTGAAACTTATCCCCCTGTAACAAAGAGTTCAAACAGATCTTGTAGCTCAACCCAGTGGAGTTCAAAAGACCATCTTTGCTTGTGCAGAATCTTCCAGTATCAAGGAATGAGAAAACTTTATTTTTATAGATCCACACTTCTCCTACTGATGTCGTCGCTGAATCTTACAGAATCTGATATATATCAAAGGCTCAAGACTATGATTCATTGTTACCAAGTATAAAGTGGCAGATATCAGTCATTCATGAAAATCTTCACCCATATGGCTTCAACCAATTAGTTTCATGATAATTGCAAAAAACTCTTTGTTGAGGCTCAACACTTCATGTCTTCTTCTTCTTCTTCTTGTGCATTGTAGATATGTGCACGTTGGCATCTTTTGCTTGGCGGAATAGTGTAGAGGCATCTCTCACTCCCCACCAGTCTCTAATATTTCGAAGCCACGAGTGTTGCTTTCTATCCGGGCCTCTTCCACCTTCTATCTTGCCTTGCAGGATCAACTTTGGAATGGACTACTCGCGCCTCTCAGAATTAGACCAAGATAAATCGTCCGCACTTTGACGATCTCAATCAAATCTCTCTGGACTTCAGCCATCATCTACACCTCTTCGTTGGTTTTGCGCACAGGAGGAGTCTGCGAAGGGTCCACATTTCGAATGCCTTTGACTTTATAGATTCAAGAATATATCCAAGTTTCTTAGCACTTCCGAATTGAAGGGATAACATTCCAAAATTCATGTTCTGAATATAACCCCGGCATCAGCAATCAGCAAAATTAATCTTATGGAGCCCAAGTGTCCTCTGTATAACAAAGGTATAGGTTTTCTTTTTCGGCGGAGAAACTCAGTTTTAAAGAGTGGGACTTCCAGAGGTGTTTCTCTAGTGTCGTTGTACGTTTCACATTAGTGACATTTTATGTGAACACTCCTCTTTCCCACATCCTCTGTAAAATGGCTCATCTACTGTCTTTATTGGGGTTTATTGAAGGGAGCATGCATGGCCTGTAATGTGACCGGTTACTTTCCCTAACTGGGTCCTAGTGTGATTATTCAATGCTTTCTCCATTTCTGCTAATGGAGCACCAAGAAAAAGGGCTCCAAGCATTGTAACAATGTTTCTCCTGTGCAATTCTCCACTGATCCCACACGTTGGCGATGTTTGTTTTGTGCTTCGAGCAGAGCCTTTAGTGCCTGGATTGCCTCTGTATTGTGAGAGCCATCCTCGTAGGATTGCTCATCCTCATGTCTACAATACCATAGTTGTCCGGTAATGGTGCCTGCCGGTGATTCTATGCCCAGTCTCAAAACTATCTTGGCTTTCTTGTCAATCTGGTTATTCACTTCTTCAACTTTTATTCCTTTCGAGGTAAAGGCTTCATGAGATTTCTCTTCTTGGCAATGTCCGCTCTGGCGTGTACTTTGCGTTAAGGCACTCTTCGAGAAACTCTTTTCCAACTCCTCAACACCCCCTCAGGTGTTCTCCACCGTTGTCCCTCTGTCCACTATCAAAGTCCCAAAGCCCACTCCTCGAAGAAAAAGATGTCTCCTCTGTTTCCAGTCTGTACCACGTCATCACATGCTCTCTGTTCTCGTTGTCCTGTCCAAACGAGCACACCTGGCTCTCCACCCCACCCAAAATGTACATGGCAGCCTAGTCTCGTGCTGGCATCGACATAAACTTGATAGGCCTGGTATTCTTCTAACGATAAATCGTCCATTGTTCCCAAAGAGGACTGTCTTCTAATCAATGGAATTATGGTATGGTATTAGGGTATTCTTCTTCAGTTTCCAGTATACATGGGAAAAGGTGCTCCATCTCCCTTCGCTGTATTCCTTGTCTCTTTAAACGCTCGCACCAGTGGCCAATCCTCATGCATTCCTGCCGATTTTTGGTGGAGTGGTACCGATGACCTCAAGAGCTTCCGCTGATATCATTTTGTCCGCTCTGCCCATAATAAGCAGGTATCTTTTTTCGGTTGTCTTCAGCTGCTTGACAATCCTACTGTCTTTCGCCCTGGCACTCCAGCTCCTCTCCATATCATAGTATTGCTGGAGTTACAACAATAACAACATAGATTAGCTCCTTTTTTTTGCCACCAGCCAGGATGGCAGTTCCATCCTGGTCGCTTTGGTCTTTAAATTCTGTATGTGTTCGACGAAGTCAAGTACGCGTCCAGCATCGATCCCAGGTAATCCAGGTCACTGCACACAATTCTTTAGGACTGATGGTCTTTTTTTCCGCTTGCTGGGATTTATCAGTGCTGTTGTTAGTTTTGGCCAGGTTCTCACGTATCCATCTCTCGCAGCTGCTCCAGACTTCACAGAATCTGAATTTGGTAGGCTTTCCTTCAATTACCAGAAGCTGGTGGTCCACAAAGGCCTGCACCCTTATCCCCCTGTCAAACCAACCCTCCATGCCCAGTATCACGCTTTTACCACAAGGATATTGATTTTTTTGTTAACCATCTCATTCATGAATTAAAAATTATTTTTTACTTTTTACTTCAAAATCGGGTTATTTTACCCATATTTTTTTTTATAAATACTTATTTCCACATTTCTCCTTACATGTAGCTTGTCCTCTCTGACTGGCATGAAAACAATCTGGAGCAAAATAAGCATAATCATATCCGCCATATTGCGTTTTGGGAACTTCAAAGTTCATCGTGAAATTATGAGTTATCACAGTAAACTCGTCCCTATCAAATTCCTGGTAGCCAGCAATATGTTGATCTAATAGTTGCCATCTTGTCATCATATCCAGTATTTTTGATATGGGTTTTTTGTTTCCTGCGTCGAATAAACATGGACATAGAAATGAATGTGTTAGGTAACAATGTTTGGGTTTGTCATTCATTTGTGTCAGTAGTCGCAAATCTGGAAAAAATGGAATTTATCAAATTATTATCATCTACTGAATGGTTTTTCTTGTTATTTTGGTGAATGCTTAACTTTTTGTTCACAATAATTCTTCACAGTATCTAATTTATTATAAGATTTTTTTCGATTACAGAATTCATCATCCGTAAATATAATGTCATATCCTGAGATATTTTCCTTTATATTCATTTTTTTTTTGATTAATTAGTTAGGTAAGTACACTTTTTTTCAATAGACTACTTCTCATAACTCAAAAAGTCCCAGATGGTTTAATTTAGAGAGATAACCCCTACCAGAGGATGTTGCTCGGTGCGCCACCCTATGGAGCAGCAGATTTTGTCAAGGCAGGTCTTACGTCTTTCTCCTCCAACCGTCAAAATGTTCAATTGTCCAGTATTATTTTGTAGCTTCAATTGTTTAAAAGTCATAAAAAATAGTATATTATTCAACGAGCGGAAATGGTGGATATTACTCACGAGGATGATGTTTGCGCTACGAGTCGTAGGCTGAGTGAGTGATAACCATTTCCCGCGAGTAGAATACTATACTTTTCTATGATTATTCAATAATTGCAGCGAACTTTGTAATATTTCATTTCATTTGGACGGCACTTTTTGACAACGTCTCTACTCAAAGTGAGGTTAGGTTGCTAACACAATGTGACAATGACTATAAAACAAGTATGGACGGTCAATTGGACTGTTGCAAAATGATGGATTTGAAGGTTGACATTTTGTCGTATGTTCTGATTGGCTCTAAAACAGTGTAGTGATGACATTAGAACATTTTATTGGTTAAAAACAATTGAATAATGAAAAAGTCACTGATATAAGTAACGAGTTACATTGACCAATCTAAACTGGATAAATAATACAAATAATCCCTTAAAGGAGATAAAATAAATAGAAACAATGAAGAGAGTCAAACAGTTCAAAAAAAAATCAAAATGCATAATCAAATTATGGAAATAAACTACAAATAAATCAAGGAAATTGAAGAAACTGAAGAAGATGTCGGAGAAGTTGAAGAGAATTGAAAAAAATCAAAGGAATAGCGGATAAAACTCATGAGATCAAGTCAAATATTATGATGATGAAAATAGAAGACACTCTAAAATTCATGGTAATTCAAGAAACCAAAGGAACAGAGAGAACAATCATTCAACTGAGAAAAATCGAGCAAATAAAAAGAGTTTCTCTGTGATATTGAGGAAGTCAGAAATCAAAGGAATAAACAAAGCCTTGTGAGAAAAAAAATATATGACAATAACTATTTCACCTAACAAAGTGCGGAAAGTGAAACTTTTCCGTACGCGAGCCGGTAAGGTCGGGAAAAATATCTTCTACAAGAGTTGGGTATAATGTTTTAATACGAATGTATTCGTCCATCTTTATCAAAAAAAATGTTTTTAATACGTAAAGATTTTATAATTATGCTACAAAATGGCACATAAGATGAAAAAATCAACATACATCATTTAAATTGTTCTAAATATCTTTACAATGTTAAATGTTGTAGTACATAGCGCCATCTATCGGCAGAATTTGTCAATCTTAGGATGGAATTGCCATCAATCTAATGAAAGACTACTACCATTTGGTCGCCATATTGTCTACAACGGTTCGTGGATAATCCTCCCGGAGAAAAAGGAAAATCTTGAAACTGTTTCCTCAGTCTGACCATGACCAATCCATATACGTTTCGTCCTACTAGGACTTATCAGTATGGCTATGGGTCTAAGTCAGACTGAAGAGAACGGTTTCAAGTGGGTTAGTGTCGAGCTGACAAGTAAATGAAATGTTAAATGTTGTAGTACATAGCGCCATCTATCGGAAGAATTTGTCAGTCTTAGGATGGAATTGCCATCAATCTAGTGAAAGACTACTACCATTTGGTCGCCATATTGTCTACAACAAAAAGTATCGCAAATAATGCTTCAAGTAAAAATCTTGCGAGGGGAAGATTAAAAAAAAAGAAAAAATACGTTTCTATGAAAATGAAGTATGTAGATATACTAATTTTTTGTCAAAATTCTAGAATTTTCCGTTTTTCTTTGGCGTCTTCACGTTTGATTTCGTTTCTTTGTTAATCAACTTCCGAAATGTTCAGTTTTTCTTCTAAACATCATTTTATTATTTTACGCTTTTTGATCTACCTTTCAAACATTTTCAAAACTTCCTCAATTAATTGTCCGCCGATAAAAACAGATAGGAATTCTATTCAGCTGCGCGCCAGACTCAGGAATCAACGCAAATTTATACCGAATCGCTCACTCAACTGGGGGGAAAGAACCGCTTCTACCTGACAAAAATAATTTTGAATTCGAGAGCACTTGACCGTTAGCAAGACGTTTTTGACTTACGACCCCGAAAGAAGACACTTTAAGAGAAATTATCTCAACTTCATCGCGTAACTCTTTTTTAATCAACAAGGGAGGTTAAAATTCTGATTTCCCATTATTCCTGAGATCCTCGGGGATAATCATGGTTCCTTTATCAAAATTACCGGATCACTCCAGTGAAAAACGGACTGATTTTTGAGGATTTTTCCGGGGATAAATTTTACATTTTAAGATTTTTTTGCTTTATTCCATTACATTAAATTCATGGGAACGGAACACTTGCTAAAAGGAATAGATTTCCATAAATCTTCAAAACCGCGTTTTTATTGTCAAAGTTTTTCACACTTGTCGTCATTGAGAGAGTTCCGGGATCCAATTCAAAAGAGTCTTCTGGAGTTGCACCGTTTTTTCCTTGAGAACATCGCGCCGCTTCCGTCCGATTTCCGTTTCATTATTTTTCTATAAAACTTCCATATGCGGTTTCATATTAATTTTCTAGTTTCAAAACGAGTGTTTTTTTTCCATTCACTGGTGCTCGATTACTTAATTGGTCGGTAAGGTCAAAGATTCAATAATTGTCTTTAGAGCGCACCTTTTCACCATCTCTGAACCTCGGAATGTTTACTCCACTGTCCACTGTGATAGGCGCTTTGGTCCCTATACCACATAAATCCAGGGGGTGGCGCCCAACAGAAAAATAAAAGAGAAACGAGGACATTATAAGAATCACAACAATGGAATTGATCATCTGTGGAAACAAAAAATTGAAAATAATCAAAAACAAAGTGTAAAAAAATAGTGATAAAACGAATAAGAATCAGAAAAATAACACAAAACACAGTAATCGTTGAAAATGGAGCAATACAATAAAAAACAAATTTATCAAATTCATAAATAATCAAGAAAAGTGAAAAAAAAAAGTATTAAAGAGTTCGAAAGAATACAAAGACTGAAACAAATTAGGTATAAGGTCAAAATTATCAAAGGAATTAAAAGAAAGCAGAGTTTTGAGACTAAGAAAATTGACGAAATTGAAAAAATCCAACAAAAAAAACACAGAAAAAACACAAAAATTAAAGTTCTTCTTACGTATTGGCGGAATCAAATTCACCACAGTTCTCGGCAGATTATCCCGTAACGTCCTCAGCACGTCCACCATATCCTCCTCATGTCTTTTTAAAACCTTGTCAAAATCCTTTTTGTAACAAACTTCACTACAAAAGTCATTATGGCCTATAAGCACTGTTATCATCTAAAATAAAATAAAAAAAACATCACACAGAAAGCTAATACCACCACATCATTTACTGCAATGGAGACCGTCGACTAGTTGTCAATAATTATTGTACTAAGGACCGGTTTATTATTTGAGAGATAATCCATGGATTAAGGATAATCCAGGGTCAATTTCTAAACTCGAGGGTTATTCCTGGGCTAAAGTTAAACCAGGGATAACCTCAAAATATTTGAGTTGTTCGTAGATTTTTAACCCGGAGAGTAAGCTCACTTTAGATACACCTGCCCTAAGACATTGTTCAAAAACTAACCCAAACAAGCTTTGTAAAATTACTAAAACTTTGAAAACGTCAATACTTTCCAGTCTTCCTTCAAGTCCACCCTCTTATCATGCTTGATCCGCTTCACCAAAACCCTTGCCATGTAGGGCATATTTTCCGAAATAGCCCCACCTTCCCCCACATTGAACTTCGACTTCCGATCTGTGGTTACAGAGTTGAGGGAGTAGCCATAGATGTTTGGGTTGTAGTTTTTGAGGATGTTTGGCAAGGTGAGGTGGGTCTTCCAGGTGCCATAGCCACCTGTTGATGTGGAGGTAATAAAAATTGATTGTGATCCATGATTGATGGGTTACCAATAGAAAATGTTGATCCTCTACTTTCATGTAGAATGTCCAGCAAGCCCAGAGCTTCAATTCCGTATCCAGCAGTTAAACTGTCACCAATTGCTCCTACTACGTCTATATCTCCTGGTCTAAGTTGATGGGCACTTGTGGGTCTTTGTGGGCTTCTTAGGGTGATGGAGAGGTTACAGGGGAAGGTGTTGTAGGGATTGACTTGAAATTTCTGAAATGACGAAAAATTTAGTCCATACACTGGTCCAAAAACAAAGTCTAAGAGCGCTTTGTTTCCAATTTAGCCAACATTCCAGAGCCGGTGTCGTGGATTGTGGTTATCCAATTTATATAGATCAGTGGTCCCGAAAAACAACACAAGCAATATTTCTTTGTTGATAAAAGATCCAAGGATTCATGTCAACTGGTGATTGACAGGTTTGTTTTGGAAATTCCTTAGATCACTGTACTTATTAAATTTGCATTATTCATAATGTGTTTGTTCCTGGTAATGCTTAAGATAATTTATTTGTAATTGATATTGTTAACTGTTGTTTGTATGGGTGGTCAACATGATCTGATGGTACGTGCTTGGAATGGTGATGTCTTCCTATTTTGTCTCTTGAAAAACATGTTTTAAAGATTGGGCATAAGTACTAACCAACTGAAGAAAATGCTGAAATTTGCAGGAATTGGGGTCTTAGAATAAAATCAATGGAAAAGAGCAGGAAGCAAGAAATCGAAGATTCCCAGGAGCACAATAAAAGTCGTCGTTGAGGAAATCCAGATCAAGAATCCTCAATGGGTTTTTTGCTGATTGTTTATTAAGAGAAGATTTAGATTTTTGACTCGACAAAACGCCAACAGAGGTCAATGTCAAGCAGCAAGGTTTAAATCTGGTGATCTGGGCGGCAAACCAAATCACTAGTAATTGATGTGGCATTTTGGAACGG
Organism: Orchestes rusci; assembly: GCA_958502075.1. Taxonomy (NCBI): domain Eukaryota; kingdom Metazoa; phylum Arthropoda; class Insecta; order Coleoptera; family Curculionidae; genus Orchestes; species Orchestes rusci. The sequence continues at coordinate 3,340,362 of OY293305.1, forward strand.
CAACGAACTAATAAGGCAATGTTTTGGGAATCTTTGAAGCCAGGATAATGCAATAGGGTCAATGTAATCATGGATAGTTTTGTTCGTGTCCATAATATCAAAACCTATTAAAAAAACTGTGAGCTGAAATCTGGAAACCATGGAGGCAATGGAGCTAGTGAAATAGACGTTAAATCTGGAAATCGGGAAGTTGTAACAGTCAAAGAGCTCATTACATTTTCAGTCATATAAAACAAATTAATTCGGGTCTGGAGATTCAGGAGACAAATGCGGGCCAAGGCGTTTACAGTCATTACGTCACTACTGCGCGTATCTAGTATTTATTTATAACTACGCCAAGATGTTTTCAATACTACTTGCACAAAACTGACAACGTGAAATGTGGATTTATATTCATTTATAACCACTCCGCACTGTTTTCAATACCACTTTTACGTTTGCTAACGTGGAACGTGGTTTTATATCTATTTATAACCACTCCACATTGTTTTCAATACTACTTTTAAAACTGTCAAACGTTGAAACCGAAAAGAAGTGTCGATAATGCAGGATTTATTTTATTAATTGGATACGAACGTATCCGATATGTTTATCTTTGACGCCCAACGTGGGGCACTGTTTGCATGGAGTGGGGATGATAGTTTGGAGTTTTTTTTCATGTCTCCTCCCTTAGTGTTTTTGATTTTCTTTATTCATTGATTCTTATTTTTTTCAGAATGTATGAGAGATATCGAAGTGATTTTTGCACCAGTCGATTCTCAATTGAATTTTGCTCAGTAACGATGAGAAATTTCATGATCCTCAGATGAGAATATGTTGATAAAAATCCAGTTTTTAGGAAGAATGTTGACTTCGTTTCATAAAATCCGGATTTTCTCAGAAACTATGAGAAATATTGGAGTGATTTTTTCAGAGTTGAGATTTCAATCTCCTCAATTACAAAACTATTGAGTTACGTCCCTCCAAGTGCAAGCCTCACATTTCCAGATGAAAAAATTAACTAAATTTAAAAATTAATTTCTCAGAAACCTTTTGACCGATTATGATACATTTCACACCAAATTAAAAAGAATTAATGAAATTTCTCACTGTGAAAGCATCAGCTTCCTCAATTGCAAAATTATTGAGTTACGTCCCTCTTAGTGCAAGCCCTGATTTTCAGATGAAAAAAATCAAGCCTAACTTAAATAATCAATTTCTCAGAAACCTTTTGACCGATTCTAAGGAATTTTGCACCAAATCAAAAAGAATTGTTGATATTTCTCGCAGTGAAAACCACAACCTTCTCAATTGCAAAATTATTGAGTTACGTCCCTGTAAGTGCAAGCCCTGATTTTCGGATGAAAAAAATCAGGCCTCACTTAAATAATCAATTTCTCAGTAACCTTTTGACCGATTTCAATGAATTTTGCATCAAATTTAAAAGAATCAATGATATCTCTCACTGTGAAAACCTCAACCTCCTCAATTGCAAAATTATTGAGTTACGTCCCTCTAAGTGCAAGCCCTGATTTTCAGATGAAAAAAATCAAGCAAACTAAAATAAATGATTTTTCAGAAACCTTTTGACCGATTTTAATGAATTTTGCACCAAATTAAAAAGAATTATTGATTTTTTTCACAGTAAAATTTTCAACTTCCTCAATTGCAAAATTATTGAGTTACGTGCCTCTAAGTGCAAGCCTGATTTTCATACGAAAAAAATCAAGCAAACTTAATTAATTAATTTCTCAGAAACGTTTAGACCGATTTCAATAAATTTTGCACCAAATTAAAAAGAATTATTGATATTTTTCACAGTAAGAACATCAACCTCCTCAATTACAAAATAATTGAGTTATGTCCCTCCAAGTGCAAGCCTTACATTTACAGATGAAAAAATTAACTAAATTTAAAAATTAATTTCTCAGAAAACTTTTGACCGATTTTGATGAATTTCACACCAAATTAAAAAGAATTAATGATATTTTTCACTGTGAAAACCTCAACCTCCCCAATTGCAAAATTATTGAGTTACGTCCCTCTAAGTGCAAGCCTGATTTTCATATGAAAAAAATCATGCAAACTTAAATAATCAATTTCTCAGAAACCTTTAGACCGATTTCAATGAATTTTTCACCAAATTAAAAACAATTATTGATATTTTTCACAGTAAGAACTTCAACCTCCTCAATTACAAAATTATTGAGTTATGTCCCCCCAAGTGCAAGCCTTACATTTCCAGATGAAAAAATTAACTAAATTTAAAAATTAATTACTCAGAAACCTTTTGACCGATTTTGATGAATTTTACACCAAATTAAAAAGAATTAATGATATTTTTCACTGTGAAAACCTCAACCTCCCCAATTGCAAAATTATTGAGTTACGTCCCTCTAAGTGCAAGCTTGATTTTCATACGAAAAAAATCAAGCAAACTTAATTAATTAATTTTTCAGAAACGTTTAGACCGATTTCAATAAATTTTGCACCAAATTAAAAAGAATTATTGATATTTTTCACAGTAAGAACATCAACCTCCTCAATTACAAAATAATTGAGTTATGTCCCTCCAAGTGCAAGCCTTACATTTACAGATGAAAAAATTAACTAAATTTAAAAATTAATTTCTCAGAAAACTTTTGACCGATTTTGATGAATTTCACACCAAATTAAGAAGAATTAATGATATTTTTCACTGTGAAAACCTCAACCTCCCCAATTGCAAAATTATTGAGTTACGTCCCTCTAAGTGCAAGCCTGATTTTCATACGAAAAAAATCAAGCAAACTTAATTAATTAATTTCTCAGAAACGTTTAGACCGATTTCAATAAATTTTGCACCAAATTAAAAAGAATTATTGATATTTTTCACAGTAAGAACATCAACCTCCTCAATTACAAAATAATTGAGTTATGTCCCTCCAAGTGCAAGCCTTACATTTACAGATGAAAAAATTTACTAAATTTAAAAATTAATTTCTCAGAAACCTTTTGACCGATTTTGATGAATTTCACACCAAATTAAAAAGAATTAATGATATTTCTCACTGTGAAAACCTCAACCTTCCCAATTGCAAAATTATTGAGTTACGTCCCTCTAAGTGCAAGCCCTGATTTTCAGATGAAAAAAATCAAGCAAACTAAAATAAATGATTTTTCAGAAACCTTTTGATCGATTTCAATGAAGTTTGCACCAAATTGAAAAGAATTATTGATGTTTTTCACAGTAAAATTTTCAACTTCCTCAATTGCAAATTATTGAGTTACGTGCCTCTGAGTGCAAGCCTGATTTTCATATGAAAAAAATCATGCAAACTTAAATAATCAATTTCTCAAAAACCTCTTGACCGATTTCAATGAATTTTGCACCAAATTAAAGAGAATTATTGATATTTTTCACAGTAAAAACATCAACCTCCTCAATTACAATATTATTGAGTTATGTCCCTCCAAGTGCAAGCCTTACATTTACAGAGGAAAAAAATAACTAAATTTAAAAATTAATTTCTCAGAAACCTTTTGACCGATTTTGATGAATTTCACACCAAATCAAAAAGAATTAATGATATTTCTCACTGTGAAAACCTCAACCTCCCCAATTGCAAAATTATTGAGTTACGTCCCTCTAAGTGCAAGCCCTGATTTTCAGATGAAAAAAATCAAGCAAACTAAAATAAATTATTTTTCAGAAACCTTTTGATCGATTTCAATGAAATTTGCACCAAATTAAAAAAAATTATTGATATTTTTCACAGCAAGAACATCAACCTCCCCAATTAAAAAATAATTGAGTTATGTCCCTCCAAGTGCAAGCCTTACATTTACAGATGAAAAAATTAACTAAATTTAAAAATTAATTTCTCAGAAAACTTTTGACCGATTTTGATGAATTTCACACCAAATTAAAAAGAATTAATGATATTTTTCACTGTGAAAACCTCAACCTCCCCAATTGCAAAATTATTGAGTTACGTCCCTCTAAGTGCAAGCCTGATTTTCATATGAAAAAAATCATGCAAACTTGAATAATCAATTTCTCAGAAACCTTTACACCGATTTCAATGAATTTTTCACCAAATTAAAAACAATTATTGATATTTTTCACAGTAAGAACTTCAACCTCCTCAATTACAAAATTATTGAGTTATGTCCCCCCAAGTGCAAGCCTTACATTTCCAGATGAAAAAATTAACTAAATTTAAAATTTAATTACTCAGAAACCTTTTGACCGATTTTGATGAATTTTACACCAAATTGAAAAGAATTAATGATATTTTTCACTGTGAAAACCTCAACCTCCCCAATTGCAAAATTATTGAGTTACGTCCCTCTAAGTGCAAGCTTGATTTTCATACGAAAAAAATCAAGCAAACTTAATTAATTGATTTTTCAGAAACGTTTAGACCGATTTCAATAAATTTTGCACCAAATTAAAAAGAATTATTGATATTTTTCACAGTAAGAACATCAACCTCCTCAATTACAAAATAATTGAGTTATGTCCCTCCAAGTGCAAGCCTTACATTTACAGATGAAAAAATTAACTAAATTTAAAAATTAATTTCTCAGAAAACTTTTGACCGATTTTGATGAATTTCACACCAAATTAAAAAGAATTAATGATATTTTTCACTGTGAAAACCTCAACCTCCCCAATTGCAAAATTATTGAGTTACGTCCCTCTAAGTGCAAGCCCTGATTTTCAGATGAAAAAAATCAAGCAAACTAAAATAAATGATTTATCAGAAACCTTTTGACCGATTTTAATGAATTTTGAACCAAATTAAAAAGAACTATTGATTTTTTTCACAGTAAGAACTTCAACCTCCTCAATTACAAAATTATTGAGTTATGTCCCTCCAAGTGCAAGCCTTACATTTACAGATGAAAAAATTAAGTAAATTCAAAAATTAATTTCTCAGAAACCTTTTGACCGATTTTGATGAATTTTACACGAAATCAAAAAGAATTAATGATATTTCTCACTGTGAACACCTCAACCTCCCCAATTGCAAAATTATTGAGTTACGTCCCTCTAAGTGCAAGCCCTGATTTTCAGATGAAAAAAATCAAGCAAACTAAAATAAATGATTTTCCAGAAACCTTTTGACCGATTTTAATGAATTTTGCTCCAAATTAAAAAGAATTATTGATTTTTTTCACAGTAAAATTTTCAACTTCCTCAATCGCAAAATTATTGAGTCACGTGCCTCTCTAAGTGCAAGCCTGATTTTCATATGAAAAAAATCATGCAAACTTAAATAATCAATTTCTCAGAAACCTTTAGACCGATTTCAATGAATTTTTCACCAAATTAAAAAGAACTATTGATATTTATTACAGTGAGAACATCAACCTCCTCAATTACAAAATTATTGAGTTATGTCCCTCGAAGTGCAAGCCTTACATTTACAGATGAAAAAATTTACTAAATTTAAAAATTAATTTCTCAAAAACCTTTTGACCGATTTTAATGAATTTTGAACCAAATTAGAAAGAACTATTGATTTTTTTCACAGTAACAAATTCAACTTCCTCAATTGCAAAATTATTGAGTTACGTGCCTCTAAGAACAAGCCTGATTTTCATATGAAAAAAATCATGCAAACTTAAATAATTAATTTCTCAGAAACCTTTTGACCGATTTCAATGAATTTCGCACCAAATTAAAAAGAACTATTGATATTTATTACAGTAAGAACATCAACCTCCTCAATTACAAAATTATTGAGTTATGTCTCTCCAAGTGCAAGCCTCACATTTCCAGATGAAAAAATTAACTAGATTTAAAAATTAATTTCTCAGAAACCTTTCGACCGATTTTGATGAATTTTACACCAAATTAAAAAGAATTAATGATATTTTTCACTGTGAAAACCTCAACCTCCCCAATTGCAAAATTATTGAGTTACGTCCCTCTAAGTGCAAGCTTGATTTTCATACGAAAAAAATCAAGCCTAACTTAAATAATCAATTTCTCAGAAACCTTTTGACCGATTCTAAGGAATTTTGCACCAAATCAAAAAGAATTGTTGATATTTCTCGCAGTAAAAACCTCAACCTTCTCAATTTCAAGATTATTGAGTTACGTCCCTCTAAGTGCAAGCCCTGATTTTCAGATGAAAAAAATCAAGCAAACTAAAATAAATGATTTCTCAGAAACCTTTTGACCGATTTTAATGAATTTTGAACCAAATTGAAAAGAACTATTGATATTTTTCACAGTAAGAACATCAACCTCCTCAATTACAAAATTATTGAGTTATGTCTCTCCAAGTGCAAGCCTCACATTTCCAGATGAAAAAATTAACCAAATTTAAAATCTAATTACTCAGAAACCTTTTGACCGATTTTGAGGAATTTTACACCAAATTAAAAAGAATTAATGATATTTTTCACTGTGAAAACCTCAACCTCCCCAATTGCAAAATTATTGAGTTACGTCCCTCTAAGTGCAAGCTTGATTTTCATACGAAAAAAATCAAGCCTAACTTAAATAATCAATTTCTCAGAAACCTTTTGACCGATTCTAAGGAATTTTGCACCAAATCAAAAAGAATTGTTGATATTTCTCGCAGTAAAAACCTCAACCTTCTCAATTTCAAGATTATTGAGTTACGTCCCTCTAAGTGCAAGCCCTGATTTTCAGATGAAAAAAATCAAGCAAACTAAAATAAATGATTTCTCAGAAACCTTTTGACCGATTTTAATGAATTTTGAACCAAATTGAAAATAACTATTGATATTTTTCACAGTAAGAACATCAACCTCCTCAATTACAAAACTATTGAGTTATGTCCCTCGAAGTGCAAGCCTTACATTTACAGATGAAAAAATTAACTAAATTTAAAAATTAATTTCTCAGAAAACTTTTGACCGATTTTGATGAATTTCACACCAAATTAAAAAGAATTAATGATATTTTTCACTGTGAAAACCTCAACCTCCCCAATTGCAAAATTATTGAGTTACGTCCCTCTAAGTGCAAGCCCTGATTTTCAGATGAAAAAAATCAAGCAAACTAAAATAAATGATTTCTCAGAAACCTTTTGACCGATTTTAATGAATTTTGAACCAAATTGAAAAGAACTATTGATATTTTTCACAGTAAGAACATCAACCTCCTCAATTACAAAATTATTGAGTTATGTCCCTCGAAGTGCAAGCCTTACATTTACAGATGAAAAAATTTACTAAATTTAAAAATTAATTTCTCAAAAACCTTTTGACCGATTTTAATGAATTTTGAACCAAATTAAAAAGAACTATTGATTTTTTTCACAGTAACAAATTCAACTTCCTCAATTGCAAAATTATTGAGTTACGTGCCTCTAAGAACAAGCCTGATTTTCATATGAAAAAAATCATGCAAACTTAAATAATTAATTTCTCAGAAACCTTTTGACCGATTTCAATGAATTTTGTACCAAATTAAAAAAAAACTATTGATATTTATTACAGTAAGAACATCAACCTCCTCAATTACAAAATTATTGAGTTATGTCCCTCGAAGTGCAAGCCTTACATTTACAGATGAAAAAATTTACTTAATTTAAAAATTAATTTCTCAAAAACCTTTTGACCGATTTTAATGAATTTTGAACCAAATTAAAAAGAACTATTGATTTTTTTCACAGTAACAAATTCAACTTCCTCAATTGCAAAATTATTGAGTTACGTGCCTCTATGAACAAGCCTGATTTTCATATGAAAAAAATCATGCAAACTTAAATAATTAATTTCTCAGAAACCTTTTGACCGATTTCAATGAATTTTGCACCAAATTAAAAAGAACTATTGATATTTATTACAGTGAGAACATCAACCTCCTCAATTACAAAATTATTGAGTTATGTCTCTCCAAGTGCAAGCCTCACATTTCCAGATGAAAAAATTAACTAGATTTAAAAATTAATTTCTCAGAAACCTTTTGACCGATTTTGATGAATTTTACACCAAATTAAAAAGAATTAATGATATTTTTCACTGTGAAAACCTCAACCTCCCCAATTGCAAAATTATTGAGTTACGTCCCTCTAAGTGCAAGCCTGATTTTCATACGAAAAAAATCAAGCAAACTTAATTAATTAATTTCTCAGAAACGTTTAGACCGATTTCAATAAATTTTGCACCAAATTAAAAAGAATTATTGATATTTTTCACAGTAAGAACATCAACCTCCTCAATTACAAAATAATTGAGTTATGTCCCTCCAAGTGCAAGCCTTACATTTACAGATGAAAAAATTAACTAAATTCAAAAATTAATTTCTCAGAAACCTTTTGACCGATTTTGATGAATTTTACACCAAATTAAAAAGAATTAATGATATTTTTCACTGTGAAAACCTCAACCTCCCCAATTGCAAAATTATTGAGTTACGTCCCTTTAAGTGCAAGCCTGATTTTCATACGAAAAAAATCAAGCAAACTTAATTAATTAATTTCTCAGAAACGTTTAGACCGATTTTAATAAATTTTGCACCAAATTAAAAAGAATTATTGATATTTTTCACAGTAAGAACTTCAACCTCCTCGATTACAAAATTATTGAGTTATGTCCCTCCAAGTGCAAGCCTTACATTTCCTGATGAAAAAATTAACTAGATTTAAAAATTAATTTCTCAGAAACATTTTGACCGATTTCAATGAATTTTGCACCAAATTAAAAAAAAATTGTTGATATTTTTCACAATCAGAACTTCAAACTCCTCAATAACAAAATTATTGAGTTACGTCCCTCTGAGTGCAAGCCTGATTTTCAGACGAAAAAAATCAAGCAAACTCAATTAATCAATTTCTCAGAAACGTTTAGACCGATTTCAATAAATTTTGCACCAAATTAAAAAGAATTATTGATATTTTTCACAGTAACAACTTCGACCTCCTCGATTACAAAATTATTGAGTTATGTCCCTCCAAGTGCAAGCCTCACATTTCCAGATGAAAAAATTAACTAAATTTAAAAATTAATTTCTCAGAAACCTTTTGACCGATTATGATAAATTTCACACTAAATTAAAAAGAATTAATGATATTTCTCACTGTGAAATCCTCAGCTTCCTCAATTGCAAAATTATTGAGTTACGTCCCTGTAAGTGCAAGCCCTGATTTTCAGATGAAAAAAATCAAGCAAACTAAAATAAATGATTTCTCAGAAACCTTTTGACCGATTTTAATGAATTTTGAACCAAATTAAAAAGAACTATTGATTTTTTTCACAGTAAAAACTTCAACTTCCTCAATTGCAAAATTATTGAGTTATGTCCCTCCAAGTGCAAGCCTTACATTTACAGATGAAAAAATTAACTAAATTTGAAAATTAATTTCTCAGAAACCTTTTGACCGATTTTGATAAATTTTACACCAAATTAAAAAGAATTAATGATATTTCTCACTGTGAACACCTCAACCTCCCCAATTGCAAAATTATTGAGTTACGTCCCTCTAAGTGCAAGCCCTGATTTTCAGATGGAAAAAATCAAGCAAACTAAAATAAATGATTTCTCAGAAACCTTTTGACCGATTTTAATGAATTTTGAACCAAATTAAAAAGAACTTTTGATTTTTTTCACAGTAAGAACTTCAACCTCCTCAATTACAAAATTATTGAGTTATGTCCCTCCAAGTGCAAGCCTTACATTTACAGATGAAAAAATTAACTAAATTTAAAAATCAATTTCTCAGAAACCTTATGACCGATTATGATGAATTTTACACCAAATTAAAAAGAATTGATGATATTTCTCACAGTAAAAACCTCAGCTTCCTCAATTGCAAAATTATTGAGTTACGTCCCTCTTAGTGCAAGCCCTGATTTTCAGATGAAAAAAATCAAGCAAACTAAAATAAATGATTTCTCAGAAACCTTTTGACCGATTTTAATGAATTTTTCACCAAATTAAAAAGAATTATTGATTTTTTTCACAGTAAAATTTTCAACTTCCTCAATTGCAAATTATTGAGTTACGTGCCTCTGAGTGCAAGCCTGATTTTCATATGAAAAAAATCATGCAAACTTAAATAATTAATTTCTCAAAAACCTCTTGACCGATTTCAATGAATTTTGCACCAAATTAAAAATAATTATTGATATTTTTCACAGTAAGAACATCAACCTCCTCAATTACAAAATTATTGAGTTATGTCCCTCCAAGTGCAAGCCTTACATTTACAGAGGAAAAAAATAACTAAATTTAAAAATTAATTTCTCAGAAACCTTTTGACCGATTTTGATGAACTTCACACCAAATCAAAAAGAATCAATGATATTTCTCACTGTGAAAACCTCAACCTCCCCAATTGCAAAATTATTGAGTTACGTCCCTCTAAGTGCAAGCCCTGATTTTCAGATGAAAAAAATCAAGCAAACTAAAATAAATGATTTTTCAGAAACCTTTTGATCGATTTCAATGAAGTTTGCACCAAATTAAAAAGAATTATTGATTTTTTTCACAGTAAAATTTTCAACTTCCTCAATTGCAAATTATTGAGTTACGTGCCTCTGAGTGCAAGCCTGATTTTCATATGAAAAAAATCATGCAAACTTAAATAATTAATTTCTCAAAAACCTCTTGACCGATTTGAATGAATTTTGCACCAAATTAAAAAGAATTATTGATATTTTTCACAGTAAGAACATCAACCTCCTCAATTACAAAATAATTGAGTTATGTCCCTCCAAGTGCAAGCCTTACATTTACAGATGAAAAAATTAACTAAATTTAAAAATTAATTTCTCAGAAAACTTTTGACCGATTTTGATGAATTTCACACCAAATTAAAAAGAATTAATGATATTTTTCACTGTGAAAACCTCAATCTCCCCAATTGCAAAATTATTGAGTTACGTCCCTCTAAGTGCAAGCCTGATTTTCATACGAAAAAAATCAAGCAAACTTAATTAATTAATTTCTCAGAAACGTTTAGACCGATTTCAATAAATTTTGCACCAAATTAAAAAGAATTATTTATATTTTTCACAGTAAGAACTTCAACCTCCTCGATTACAAAATTATTGAGTTATGTCCCTCCAAGTGCAAGCCTTAGATTTTCTGATAAAAAAATTAACTAAATTTAAAAATCAATTTCTCAGAAACCTTTTGACCGATTTCAATGAATTTTGCACCAAATCAAAAAAAATTGTTGATATTTTTCACACTTCAACCTCCTCAATTACAAAATTGTTGAGTTATGTCCCTCCAAGTGCAAGCATCACTTTTCCAGATGAAAAAAATCATGTAAATTATCAATAATTGATTTCTGAGAAACCTTTGGACCGATGTGAATGAATTTTGCACCAAATTCAAAATAATTATTGATATTTTTCACAGTAGAAACATCAACCTCCTCAACTGCAAAATTATTGAGTTACGCCCCTCCAAGTGCAAGCCTCACATTTCCAGGAAAAAAAATCATATAAACTTCAATTATTAATTTCTCAGAAACCTTTGGACCAATGTGAATGAATTTTGCACGAAAATAAAAAAAAATTGATACTTCTCACCGAAATACCATAAACCTCCTTAGTCTAAGGGGTACAAATCAGGAAGTTGGGCAAGTAATCAAAGAGAACCATCATCGAAATATGTTCAAAATCTCCGAAGCAGAGACAGACTGCAATTATTATGGAGTTCTAGAAAACAAATGCGAAAATCGCATGAGAAACAATGGACTTAAGTCTGTCGATATGGGAGGCAATCGGAAAGAAATAGTGAACTAAAATCAAAACCAAAAAAAGAATGAATAAAGGAGGCAAAGTCTAGTTGCAAAAAGCACTGCAGGAAAACTTCAAGAGCGCTAAATCTGTAACTTCGGGAGGCAAAAATGTATAAAACCAAGAAAAATAAATGAAAATAATCAGAGCAAAGAAGTCTTACTCACCTTCTGCTTCATCCTCAACAACCTACTCTGCCTCCCGGAACTCTGAGCTTGAAAAGTCCCATCAGCAAAATTTTTCACCAGCCTCAGCAGTGGTGTGTAATGATCCAGAAATGTTCTTTCCACTTTATATCCATCACGTAATCCAGTTGACACCAAGACAACAATGAAGTAAAACCAGCGCCACATTTTGAGAATCTGAAAATTTCAGATGCAAGACAAGAAATAAAAGATAATTCAACATAAAATGTTGATTAATTTATTAGGATGGAACTCCTGTACCTATATAGCTTGACTGATGGAGTAACGTTAATAGAAAATTATTTTGTTCATGTCACAAATTTGGAAATACTAGGCTGATGATGAAGTGAAATAGCATAGCTGTTTCTGGGTTTGATTAAACAAAACTTTATTAATTTAATGGCAAAATGATCAACTGCTATTTTGGAAAAGCAGTAAACAATTTTCAATATCCATCATCATTGATGTCACGGTCAACATGAGCAGATACATACATACAAGTCTCTCCCTTTTTTGGAAATTTTAAATTTTTCTTGTTTGAGTACTTGAGTTTATACTACAGAAAAAGTGAATAAAAAATCATAAAAAGTGATTGTGATAAAGGTATCTCAAAAAATTATGAACAAAAAGAGTATAAATAGTTATTGAAAGAAAAACTGTTTTAAGTGTTTTAAAGCGGATTAGAAAAACTATTTTTTTTAACAATGGGGTACCGGTATCCATTTCTTTGATTGCTGCATTAGAAAGTCCATGGAAAATAAGGAGACACATATTTTTTCTTTTTCTTGTAAGTCAAAAAGTGACGAAGATACACCGCTCTAAAATTGCTGTTATGACGTCACACCTCAGTTACACCATGCTCAGTATATCTATATATACCGAGCTTAAAAAAATCGTTTTTTACGTTTTTCGCCATTTTGCATTTAAAAAAAAACTAAATCTTTGATTATTATTTGGATCCCTGCTACAATAAACTATTTACTGGTTCCTCATTGAGAAAACTCCATGACCTTACGCATGCAGGATGACATTTTAACGCAAAACTTGTTGTTCTTGTACAATTGTTGCATTTCAGTTCAATACGAACCTTGACCGTTGTAATTTAAATCTTTTCGATTGCATGGTGATTATTGGAATTATTTTGCAGTTGTTGTTTGAACATTTCTTATTGCTTGATTTAATGGGAGTAATTTTTGTAAATTTTCCTGACTAACAAGGTAATGCAATTACCAGTTTGTTGAGAAATTTTACGACAAACATCGCATAATAGAAGAGCGATAATAGACATTATACACTGTGACATTGAAAAATTATCGTTTTATAGATATGACATAAAGAGATTTTTTGAGTTTTTTTTTACTATATAATATGTTAGTATTACTGATATTTTTACTGGATATTAATCGAATATATCAAGATTTGAGTCAGGGTAAAAATGTTCATGTTACAAAGCAACTGTCCACCAAATTTGATTAAATTATTGCGATTGAAACACTTTGATTACAATTTTTTTTTTGTTTTAGTTTAGTTTGATTTTTTATTGAATCTATTTATAATATGTACTTTTGTATAATTTAAATATTTTATTGATTCTAATATTCAATTTATTGTTTGTCTAGTGAAAGACCTTATAAACGTTTATTTCTTTCGTGGAAATATCTTTTTTCTTTTTTTTTTTTTTTGTTTAGTTTTACTTAACTTTCATTAATTCAGAGGATTTATTTACACTAATTCCTACATTTTTTTTGTTTGAATTAGATTAGGGGCGTTTACTCTTATGTACTGTTTAATGATTTAGCATTGTGTAATTTTACTTTTATCACTTTTTGAAACATTTATTTATTTATTTTTTCGCTTTTTGAACTGTCTTCAGTATATAGAATTTGCCGTTCACTTCTCATGAATGCTTTTTTGATTATTATTCCCCTGTATGTGATTTCTTTAAATTTATTTGCTTTCAGTAATTTTCCATTTCTTCTTCAATATGTGCAAGGTTTTTTAAATTGTTTTCGCATTCTAAGAGGCTTCACTGACATCTTGGGGATTTCGTAATTACATTTCAATGTACAATTTTATTTTTCTACGATTGTAGGGTAATATCACCATTGTGCAATCGATATCGGTTAGGAAACGGAGCACATTGTACAACTGTACGGAAATGAAACCATTTCCTAACTGTTGCCATGGACACGAGTGCAATCAGAATGGAAATTGAATGAGCTGGCACCTCCGCCAAAAACAAAAATTAAAAATCGACATTAATTACACAATGAATTGCTTTATATACTATTTTCTATGACTATAACAGAATTAAACGGAAATGTAACTATACCCTACTAGTTACTAGGCAACGAGTGCGAAATGGGAATCTGGCACCTCCACCAACAATAAACGAATTGATATTGGTTATGGTGATAATAATTATTATTGGATTGATGATTTTACTCTTACAATATTCTGTTACTAAATGTTTAAACGTTTTACATACAACCTAAGAGGTGATCATTAGATCTTTTAATAGCATTTTGACTTGGGTATTTTTTTTTTATTTTTTTATTTGATGACTCTTCAGAATAAGAGACATTCATCAGCATAATATTCTGTCCGGTCTTTGGATTGAAGGAAAGATATAGTTTCAATACATTTCAAGATATAGACTAAAAATTGAAATGAAATTTGAAAAAAAAGAAGGAAAAGGATGAATAAAACATAAAATATCATACTGATGGATCTGGAAATCGAGTTTAAAAAATGAATAAATATATCAAAAGAAGGGTAAGAGATATTTAAATTAAGACAAGTACTCTACAATCTATTCAAAAAGTGAGCACTGGTAAAAGTAAAGTAATATTAATAAAAACCGAATTTGAAAAATAGGTGAACATTGGAATCAATAATTAAATAGGAATGGAATCAGGAAGAAGAAGAATGGAGCAAACTAAAATACCATGGGACCATAGAACTAGGAATTCAATACTTAAACAAACACAAACATGAAGATTAAGTGGAGAAGAAAACTAAAATAAATTTATAAACAAAGTCAAATAGAATATAGAATAAATAAATGAGTTGAAAAGAACAAAGATTCAAGTTGATCAATCTAGACCAAAGTTAAAAATATAAACAAAATAAAATCATACAAAATAAATTAACGAGGGAGCGGAACTAAAACCAGAATAAGGATGAATAGAAAAATCATCATAACCTTATGACGATTACAAAAATAAATCTTGGGACAGAAAAATGAGCAGAAGATGATAATATTCAAAATACTATGAATCCTTAAAAATCAATAAATAAAATTAAAGTGGAAAACTCAAATAACTAGTTCGTATAAATTATACATAAAAAAAATAAATTGAAAAAATCAATATCAAACTCACTTACCTTACAAAAACACAAAACTCCTTACAAGTCTTCACCCCAAAACCTCCAATGAGGAACTGATTATTTTTCGATTCGACATTATTTTCACAGGTGGTATATATTTTGTCTGTGGCATTGAGCTTAATGGTGCAGGTCAGTTACATGGATAGCAGGGGCAAGTTGAAGGTCCTGTTTATTAGTTGCTGTACACAATTTTTATTACGTTTGTATGATTTAGTCCGACAGATTCAGCATCTTCACGACAATGGAAAATATAAATTCAACTTTCATGCCGGGGGGTCAGGGTTTTGGGATGAAAGCACCATAAAATGGTCACAGAGGACTAAATCAGACGACCGTGCTGGTCAGTGTCATATATTTATCTATGGTCAGTGTAGAAGTGATGCTTCTGGTTGACCATTATAAGGAAGCAGCAAGTACATTCACCCTGTAGAACGTTAAGTGATGACTTTCGGGATACAACAGTTCCACAAAGGCCGGAAATGTCCTGGGAGGAAGACTAATCAAGTAAAAATTATCTTTCCCCACGAAGAACTTTTAAAGGGATGACTGGACACTGGAGATGAACAACCTAGTTAGTGATGGTCAAGGATGAAAATTAATCGTCCCATGTATAAATAACTCGAATATGAATAAAATAAACATCATAACAAGGAAGACCCATATTTCACGAATTCACTTACAGATAAAATCTGTAACTACACCAAAGACTACACGTCTACATTAAATGATACTTTATCTGCCTATTTTCGTAGAACAGTGAGTTAAGAATTTGAAAAAGAGAATCCTGTATAGATATAAATATAGAAATAACAACAAGTTTTGTTTGTATACAGAATACGTGCCTTCGACCACTTGACTTGATAGTTGAATCGATTAAAAAAAGATTGGTATTCATTTCTTCTTTACTCATAATATTTTTAGATCAACATAAATTCTCTTGATCTTCCCGATCCACAGCCGCTATTATGGTTTCAGAGGTACCTCAACCCAGCACTACCAAACCGCAGCAACTGTCGCCACTTCCATTCATCCTTTGAACTTAAAAACCGACATTCTTCTGTTTTGTGACGAACACGTGCACAAACATCCGAGCAGCATTTGCACGCTTGTGCTCGTGTTCGTGCTCGTTGAATGTCGCTTTGCACGGAAGCGTGTCACTATAAGGCTGGACGACGCCGGCGATGGCCCTGGAGAGCCTCTTCTCTTGGAGGTGCACAATAAGCCCACTGTGTGGCTTTCGTGCTGCACTCTCTCCTCCAGTATCTACATCCATGGACGGATAGGTACTCGACCTTGGGTAGATGGGTAAAAAGGGAGATGAGTAATACTTAAAAAATGAGCAATCAAAAGAAGAATATTGATAAAAACAAGTGAAGAGGGAGCTCAGTGAGAAGTTGGACCAATCAGGATAATAAATTTGTAGTGGTGTGGGTGTGGGAGAAGGTTTTTGAGTTATTTGATCACCCAAATTACAACAAATCTTGGGTTAAGAAAAAAATTCCTTATACCTAAGTTGATGAGTATTTAATTATTCACAAAAAAAGTTCAGTACAGTTTTCTTCTGATATCAATAACCACTCCTCAATTCTCAACATCTGTTCCTCCTTGTACTTCTTATACAGAGTGACAATCTCATAACTTGCAATTTCCATATCTTGGGAACGAAAAACTGAATCAATAAACGTTCAAAAAAGGTTCTATAAAACGAAGGGGAAACAAAAACCCCCTTATCTGTAACCCCCAAGACAGGGTGAGATACACCCCTGAATTCTCAAATAGAAAAGGGGTTCGAGTGATACCTCATTTTGAAGTTTTTTCGACACTGATTACAACGGCCGAGTTTCAAGTCTCAGCTGTAATTCCTGTTGATATGGAAGCTAGTCAAAATTTTATTTTTTCATTTTATTTTATTCAATAAATGATTACTCGCGAGAGTAAACTTCTCCATACTGAGAGGTTATGATGAGGGATCAAAGACCTTTAAAATGAGCTATCAGTCAGGCCTTTTGTCGAGGATTTCTTTTACCCATTTTTTTTTTCAATAATTCTTTGGAGTGATAGTATACCTCGTTTTGGAGGTATTCAGTCCCTCATCATAGTAAACTCTTGAGGGGAATTTTTTATTAAATGAAATAGAATGAAAAAATAAAATCTTGTCAAGCTGTTGTATCAACAGGAATGACAGCAGAGGATTCAAACTTGGCAGTTGTAGTCAGGGTCTAGGGGCTTTTAAAATGAGGTATCATCCGACCCCTTTTTCTATTTAAGAATTCAGGGGTGTATCTCACCCTGTCTTAGGGGTTACAGCTAAGGGTGGGTTTATAGGCTTTTTTTTGTTCCTTCTTCGTTCTATAGAATCTGTTTTGAGCGTTTTTTGACTCAGTTTTTCGTTCCCAAGATATGGAGATTTCAAGTTTTAAAACTGTCACCCTGTATATAAGAAAAATAAAATATTCAATGGATCCAAGAAAGACCACATAAATCCACTCAAGCGCACAAGTCATTTTGGGACAAAGATACAGAGTTGCCATATTGCTAATTTATCAAAAATGTGTTGCTTCAAAAAACAATCATTTACGAAAAACTTCCAAGAAAAATCGCAAAGCCGTTCCTGGATTACTTTATTTAATTTGAGGTCGGATATTTCTTGCTATATATATATATATATATATATATATATATGTATCTTTTTTGCCAAAAATAAAACATAATTCAGTAATTTGCCCATATTTCAAACTTTCAAGAACATTAAATCGCGGGGTGTTCAGTATTATTTGCAAGTTGGCAACGTTGACTGAAATGCCGCGGTGACGTCGTGACAGAACACAATCTTTTCATAATGATAGCGAGTCTACATCAAGTCAATAAAATTTGAATATTTAGAGGAATTCGTATTATCTCTTGCGCTGTCGTAATCATGTCACTTAGTCAGTCGATTTTTTTGTTTATTTCTTGATATCAAACTGCACCAAAGATGAAAAAGTTGGAAAAATATAGTAAAATGCTATAAAAAGGAATGGGAGCACAATGTGATTTTTCAAGATTAAGTCTTTATAAATACGATAACAACTACAGCAAATGAAACAACTTATCTGTTGTGCTATGAAAACCATAAAAAAACAAGATCAGTATATAACAGGTTGCCTCACTTCTACGGCCATGACGTCATCTGTGTCAGGTGTTGCCAGATGATCCCCATCAGGAACAGTAGAACAGAAACCCATGGGCGAAATCAGTAGATCTCCTGTTAGAACAGTACGTCTGGCAACCTTGCGAATGACACATGACACGATACGATGACAGGGATTCAGTCTACTGTAGACGCATATTTTTCCTCCCTCCTTCTTTTACCTCAGACGAAGTAAGGCAACCTCTTGTATACTGATCTTGATAAAAAAAAAACACGTTCATATGTAACCATGGTTACTATAAATGAACTTGCCAATCATGACGTCACTGTGCAATTGATCTGTGCATTTGCTGATGTAAAAAGGGCATTGAGGTTAACCAATTTTGAAAAGATTTTCAAATATTTATATATTCAGGAAATTTTGTCATGAACCCATTATTCCTGCAATAAATCATACTTACTTAATGTATCTTTAGATCTAAATGAAAAAAATGATCACCAATCTTATAATAATATTTATAATGATGTCGGAATTATTCCATGTAATGTAGCAAATTGAAAATTAAATAGGGGCAAGAAACTCCAAACATTTTTTTTGTGTTTTGACATCTCTAATTCCCAAAAATGTTCAATGCAGATTCCCATAATCAATGACTTCGAAAAACAAAAAGAGCCTTTTATGGTACTTTTACTTATAACAAGTCCTAATGTTCTTAAGCACTTATCTCAATATTCAAAACAAACGGATTTAAATCAAATGACATTCAAACATCATTGTAAGCAACAACAACATTTTAATATAATCACCACCAATCACGACATGTAAAACAATGATCCACACTTTTTTTTACCATGCAATGTGTACTCACTAAGCCAAAACATCAAGGTGTTTGAACAGATTAGTGTTTCTCTCAGAACTGGTTCACCAGCCTTCTGCTCTATGCTGTAGAAGAGCTATCATGGCATGGAGGGCTTAGCTGTCATGACCACTGTTCTCACTTTAACATCGTCCATCAACAAGATGCTCAGTCCACCATTGCTCCATCACCTTTTCTATGTTGAAGCCATCATGTCCAATACTATGCTTCTGCGTCTTAGACTTCAAACTTCGTCCCTGACCAAGTCGAATTTGGTTGAATTTTCCTCATAGATATGAGCCAGGCTTTGTACTCTTCCCATTCTTTATGTCATGCCATCTGCATCTCGTTCACTGTTGTACCATGTCTACTGCACCAACTCTACCATGCGAACCGTTGTAGAAGATCTTTGAATCCACAGTTAGAATTTCTGGCAGCGTCATCTTAACCATGGTCCTTCAAGGAGTTTTCCATGATTTCATGGAGTTTTTATTGAAAATAATACGTGAATGTGAAAGAATGTTTGGTAAAAAATGGGGACTAAAGCCGCAGTATACCAGCAATCGTGAGACCCATAATCACTTAGGAGCCGTGGTATGGTGGAAAGCCATCGACACGAACTCGAACGTGAAGATGCCCACGAAAGTACAACGGAAGCAAAGAACAGCACACCGCAGGCAGCTTTAGAGGTCATTCTAAACTTCACGCCCATTGACCTGTTCCTTAAATGCACTGCCGCAAAGGCAGCTCTCAGACTGAGGAAGGCCAAATTGTGGAAACAGGCAACAAGTGGGCACTCAATGGTGCTAAGGGCAATCTCAAAGGCAATGGATAACCAAGAGGCGAAGCTGCTACAAACGGCAACAGACTACATGGTGACCAAGAGCCCTTTTGAGAATAAGGTAGTGGTTAGAATACCTACTAGGGAGGACTGGGGGAGGAAGAGATATCCATCTTTACAGACGCAGCAAAGACAAATACAGGCACAGGAGCAGGGATATACTCAAAGGAACTTAACATCCAAGAGTCTATCAAGCTTGACAAAGGATGTAGCATTCTGCATGCAGAAATCATCGCCATTAGGGAAGCAGCCAAACTGCTGCAAAGACTGGACAATACAATCTATGCAGACAGCAAAGCAGCGTTGAGACTACTAGAATCAGATACAGTAAGGTCAAAGGTAGCAATGAGTTGCCGTGAGGCATTGTCCTGGATAAGGAACAAGAAGCTTGGTCTATGCTGGGTTCCTGTAAGGATGAAATGGCTAAGATAAAAACATGGTGAAGCTACACAGTGACAGGTGGAGCAATCGAAACGACTGCAACACATCGAGAGCTCTGTGGCCAAACTTGGATATGGGAAAGACAGGGGAATTACTAAAGCAGAGCAAATCCTCTGTGAGCATCCCTTTGGGAGTAATCACAGGACACTGTGAAACCGGAACCATGCTCCGAAAATGAGGCCTAGGGACTGATGAGCTCTGCAAGGACTGCATCGAGGAGGATGAGAAAGAACATCTACTGTGCCACTGCTCAACTCTGAAGAAAGGACGACTCAGGAATATGGGACAATAATACTACCTTGAAGACTTGGAGGAAGCGGCAAATGTAGACATCGTGCGTGAAAACCATGGGATGGTTTGGAACGATGAAAAAAAAGGCTGCAGGTTAAGACCGAGGGGACACCTCTTTAAACAAGGGAACACAATGGGCCAGGAAAGCACAAAACTGCATACCCTACGCAACCTAACCTATACGAAAATGTACTTGATATCCATTATTTATTACAAGTATAAAAGTAAAAACAAACATTGGCCAGTTTAAATCAAAATTCACTTCTGGAATCTCTTGGTTGCACATACGTGGCCGTTGTTGTCCTTCGCCTTGCTGTGGTTTTGTTGCCAAGATTAAATCTGAATCCGAATCTTTGATTGATTTGGATCAAGATCTTCCTGAAGGCGTTCTTCAGTTCATTGTGAACCTATAAAAATATATCTAGCGACCCAAAATCTCATTAATCTTGTGATACCTCAGTGTTGGCATAGCAGAAAAGTATAGCAACAAAAACTCCCTGACTAGCCTCCATGGTGTAACGCAAATAGTCATAGACATCTTCCGCAAGGCATGTATCGTTGACGACAACTTTCTTTGCAGTTATCAGAATATGCAGACCAAACAGTGGGATCAGGAATAGGGTTGCTCTGAATGCTGCTCTGTAAACAAAGTTCTTGCATATTTTGTGAAGTGGAATTTGCTCCTCTCCCTGATCCATAAATAATATAGTAACTGCTGCACCGTGACAGTAGATAACACACGCTTTAATCACAAGCTAATTGATGTTTACTCACTTTGTTTGCCGCGTGGTTCCGCCTTGCTTCATTTTAGATATCATCACCCTGATTATATCCAGCAACAGAACAGTGTTCACTAGCAAAATCACCATCCTGAAACTGTCCACGGACCACTGCTCACCATTGGTGTCGACCATCCAGCAAGAGACGCGTTTGTTTGCTGCCACAATGCTGGCCCATATTATCGATGGTAGTAAGGTCAGGACAGCTACAACAATGTACAGGATAAAAGGCCGAGGCTCCCTTGCAAAGGTCCTGACAATGACCTTGTGCAGATAATAGCCATCAACCAGCATACAAGCGTACGTCGAGTTGGTAGCTGCACTGACGAAAAACGCCAACACCCTGCACTCCACTGTGTTTCTTTCCATCACGTGATTGCTGACATTAGTTGACAATAATGCGTCAATTATGACCAACTTCTTGGAACAAATGGTCAAAACATTCCGTACGACAATGGCAATCAACAAGTTCCTATGCAGTATAACTCTGGTCATGTCTCTAAAAATGGGTATGGACAAGAAAATGACTATGGCAGGAAAAGAACAAGCTATGCATATCCACAAAGAAGTCACGTGGAAGTTATGACGCTTCAAGAGCACTGGTGCGATTGCGCAGTACGAGTAGTCCGTTTGCTGGTTCCATTCGGCTTTCTGGGTGGCGGGGTTCCATAAGCATTCTTTTCTGCTTTCCACTGGAAACATCGTTAGGTTGAGCTTTATGGAGTTGCAAAGTTGTTCGAGTAAATAAGAAAACTTACGTGTACTTACAGGTGCATACTTTGTCAGGCGACTGGTATGCTTGACTGCTGCAGGGTAGGGTGGCGGTAGTGTTGACTGGGGTTGTTGGGAAGCAGGACCAGGCGTCCCATACTACAGGACAATGATTTGCGCCTGTGGAATTTTGGATTTTTTAATATCCAAGAATCAACTAAAAGTGGGGTTAGTTTGAGTTGATTTTTCTTTTTTTATTAAATGACGAAAAAAACTAACCCAAACTCACCCAAACTAACCCAACTTGACAAAAACTAACCCAAATTAACTCAACTTGACAAAAACTAACTCAAACTACGCAAAACCAACCTAACCCAACTTTACCAAAGCTAACCCAAACAAACCTAACTTGACAAAAACTAACTTAAACCAATCCAAAATTTTTAAATCCATACATTTTGTTATTTTCACTGTTTGAGATATTGAAAAAAAAAAAAAAAAAAAAGTTTTGTCGTAACTCAAAAATATTTATATTTAGCGAAAAAACTTTTTGTGGAGAATTCAAAAATCTAAAACCATCCTCACTTTTATCAGAAATCATTAAAAATATGAAAAAGAATACAAAAAAAATTAAACTGCCCGCTGTGAAAAAAAAACCTTTTATAATAAAAAAAAACCTTAAAAAATGTTCATTGGTTTATACAGGGTGTAACAGAGTAAGTGTTACAACGTGAAACTTTAGATTCGTTATCAAAAAAGAAAAAGATTTTTTCTCAACGAAAATTTTCCGCGGGCTTTCGTTTTCGATATACATCAAAAATGTTATGAAAAAAAAAAGATTTTTCTTTAATTACTTTTAAACCACTTGGAATATTTTTATCAGATTTGGTACAGTGTCAAAACTCACTAGTTAGGATTATTTTATTAAAAAATCGATTAAAAAAATTAACCAGTGGCGTAGTTATAATACACCCTGTATATCGAAATATTTTTCTTTTTTGATAAAGAATCTACAGTCTCACGTTGTAACACTTACTCTGTTACACCCTGTAGTGAGTGTTTTAAGTTTTTTTTGCGCTTTTTGCTTTTTGACACTTAAGGGTGTTTTTAAATATTTTTGAAAATGTTTTCACGTTTAAGTGAACTTTTTTTCGTTGATGATGCTTTTTTCTTTTTAAGAATATTCCTTGTCAAGTTTTTTTCCGAATTTTTATACATTTTAGTGAGTATTTCAAATTTTGAATGTTTTTAAATCTTTTTGTATTTTTGTTTGAATGTTTATTCACGTTTTAGTGACTTTTTCTGCATCGAGGATGACTTTTTATATTTTTTAATAGTACTTATTTTTACACAATTTGTGTTTTTTTTATATTTTAGTGAGTGACTTGAGTTTTTTTCCTGCTTCAATGATTTGCTTTGGGGCTTTTCCAGTATTATTTAATGAAATTTTTTTGAATTGAGGATGACGTCAAGGAATTTTTATTGAATTTGAGGTTATATGTCTCCAAATTTTCTATATAAAAAATTTAAAACGTGAAAAAAAGTGGAACAAAACCCCACAAAGTAAAAAGAATTCCTAAAAGAATCTAAAAAACATTAAATACCTCATGAGAAATTGGAAAAATCATTTGAAAAGTATCTTTCGAATACATTAAAATTAATTAAGAGCAAAACAAAATCAGAAAACCCATTAAAAATGTTCTACAAACATTGAAAATATAAAAACAACTCAGAATGTAAAACATTTCTCAAAATAATAAAAAAAAAATCATCCATGTGTAACACGATAAAAATTGAAAAGTCCCTCAAAAATAAAAATTGTCTGGAAAGTGATATTTAAAAAAAAACTAACCATCGTTGTTCCGACCTAACTCAAAAAATTACATTTAGTGGAAAAGTTAAGAGATAATTTCTGTGAAGAATTCAAAAATCTACCACCATATAAAATTTTATAAAAAAACCCAATAAAAATACTCTACAATCATTAAAAATATAAAAAAAATTACAAAAAAAAGGCAAATAAAACTGCTGACTGAAAAAGCAACCATAGAATGAAAAAAAAAAAACAGAATCTGGAATATTGATGTGTTTTTAGTGAGCGTTTTGAGTTTTTTTGCGCTTTTGGATGCTTTTGATTATTTTTTAATTTTTTTAAAATGTTTTTTCACGTTTCAGTGAGCTTTTTTTCCATCGATGACGCTTTTTTTCTGTTTTTAATCAATTTGTTTCTTGTGTTTTTCAAATTTTTGATGATTTTTCTAATTTTTTAAAAAATGTTTTTTCACGTTTTTTGCATTGAGAATTACTTTTTTTATTTTTTGATAATACTTATTCGCATTTTACTGAGTGACGCAAGATTTCTTTCCGCTTCAAATGGTTTGTTAAAACTTTTTTAATATTTAGTGAACTTCTTTTGAAAAAAAAGATGACTTTGACCAGGAATTTTCATTCAATTTGGGGTTCTTTGTATCCAGGTTTTCTATAATTGAATGAAAAAAAAACTAAAATTTTAAAAAAGTGAAACAAAACTCCATAAAGTGAAAAGAATTATAAAAAAAATCAGATAATAAAACATCACGGGAATTGGAGAAATGATTTCAAAAACAAAATTGCTCGAAAACTATCATCTAAATACAATAAAATCATTTAAGAGATAAAAAATATCAGAAAACCCAATAAAAATGTTTTACAATAATTTTAAATATTAAAAAACTCCCCAGAATAAAAAAAAAAATCTCAAAATAGTAAAATAACCTTCAAAATCTGTAACACAATAAAAAGTGACAATTAAAAATAAAAATTGTTTGAAAAGTGAAAAAATAAATCATTTTTAAAGTAAAATAATTAATATCAATATGGGAAAACAGAAAAAAATCTTCTACAATCGAACAAAACAAGAAAATTAGACATGTGCAACAACATTGTAAATCTCCCGAACTACAGTTTATTCACAACTAAAAGTCACCAAAATGAACCAACTACACGTGATCAAACAAACAGATCACGTGAGATTGACCAACACATGTGATCAGCTCAATTGTTTCGTTATGTCTAATCACGTGTAGTTTGTTTCTTTTGGTTGTGAGTTGACTGTAGAACTGAGTGCAGTTGTGGATATGGATCAGGGGCAGATAAAACGATATGGATCTGATGTTGAAGTACCAACGTCACTGGACAACAAGAAGAAGCAGAAATGGGTATGAGAAGTAGATAACCGAAAAAATATACTGTACCTACTCTCAAGAATATTCTCATCCGTCATCTTGTCCGCGCAACAACTCTCCGCATTCCTGCAGCACTGCATGTAATTTTCAAACACCTCCAAAGACTTGAAGGACTTCCTCAACAGATTTGCTGATTCTGCATGTCTGTAGTCATACAGAGCGACTGTATTCTCATCAACCTAATACAAAACCTGCATAAAATTGAAGGTAAATTGATAATACTCACAATAGCCACAGGCAAAGAAAAACTCTTGCCATCACAAACAAAGGGAAATGAGCCAATGTATGAATATTTGTTGGTGAACCGAGCGTTGTTGGTGTAGTTGTAGCAAAAAAAGCCAACGTAGTGGTTCCAGTACTTTTGCGAAAATGCCCTTCCTCTTGCTGAACAGCTTTTTGTTTCATTCTAGGAAATCAGAAATACAGTTTTTAGACTGGAAAAAATGTAGAACTTACGCCAGAGGTGCAGTAGGTCTGGTTTGGTGTGTTTGGTAGGGCTTGCTGAAAAATAGGAAATTATACTTCACAAGAAAACCTGGACTTCTCTGAAAAGTTGAATAAACCCCCTCTTGGATCTTTCCTTCTTCTTAATGATCTCTTTATTTTTAGTTATGGATTACAAGACTTTTTTGCTCTTTTACAGTGTAGACACTAAAAGAGTTACCAGTTTTAAGAGAGCGAGGGAGGCTGGAAGACTCTCTCGAATTATCATTTTTGACAAGAAGCAGAGGTTGATAATCCGCCATCATTGCCCCGTATGGTCTCTTCAATCTTTGTTTATTGAAAGCTCCATGCTGAACTACTTGTAGAGGCATGTCATAACCAAAAACAGTACTCACAGTACCCTCTACTGGATCACGTGATCTCTTTTTGAAAGAAACGGAAGCTGCATTAAGAAAAATTTACTTACACCTTTGGTAAACCAAAGTGCTAGCAGCAGTACTGCTGCAGCACCAGCCCATCTGTTGATTTGTTTAAACATAGTTAACAATTCACTGCGTTTCACCCTAGACAAAAATCACTACTGATAATTCTCAATCTGTCAATGTGGATTAAGATTAGCCAAACTTAATCTTATCAAAATTCTGCTTCTGTATTGTGTGCGATCCATATGCATGACGCAAAAGCTTTATCATAAATCATCTGAGCAGATACAACAGATTATATTTTCACTTATAATCTCCCTAGAGCTCGAATTATTTCCGGAAATTTTGTC
Source organism: Orchestes rusci (assembly GCA_958502075.1). Lineage (NCBI taxonomy): Eukaryota > Metazoa > Arthropoda > Insecta > Coleoptera > Curculionidae > Orchestes > Orchestes rusci. Next base: position 3,367,124 of record OY293305.1, read on the forward strand.
GAGTTGCGAAATTCGCAACGAGAGCAAATTTCCGGATTTTTAAGTCGAGCTCGCGGGAGATTCGGCAAGAAAATTTCATGCCAAAACTATTTGAGTAGATTTAATAGTAGCGGCTGGATGTAGCTCCCATGCACCAACCACAGTGTGGGATTGTTAAGGAGAGTGGGGACGGCAACACTGTAATCATATGGGAGCTACATTCAGATGCTAAGCCAGGGAGATTTCCACTTATTAATTCAGTCACGTGATTATGAGTAGGGTGATTTCCGATAAAATCAGGTCGTTGCCATGGCAACATGTTAAAATGCAAGCCTATGATTGGTTAGAATTGACTGGTAGGAAATTTTCACTCATAATCTTCCTGGAGCTCGAATTATTTCCGGAAATTTTGTCGAGTCGAGAATATTCTTGAAAATTCGCAACGAGAACAAATTTCCGGATTTTTAATTCGAGCTCGCGGGAGATTCGGCAAGAAAATTTCATGCCAAAACTGATCATTGGAAAAAACATAACCCAGGACTCTCCTCGCATTTAGTGGATGAAACCAACGGCTCCTTACTCTACTCGCCATTGAGGAAGAAAGAAGGGAATCAGGATTTTATAAAACATTTGGAAGTTTTAACCAATCTTGTCCATAATTGATAACATTGCAACTTTGTATTGGAAGTTGAAAATAAATCTTTTATCAAAAATATTTGTCAGTGTTTTTGACAGCTGTCAAGCACTCGCGGCTGGATGTAGCTCCCATGCACCAACCACAGTGTTGCCTTATCTCTGTCTGTGAAAGTTGGGTTGGGTTGGGATTGTTAGGGAGAGCGGGGACGGCAACAATGTAATCATATGGGAGCTACATCCAGATGCAAAGCCAAGGTGATTTCCACTTATTAATCTTTCAGTCACGTGATTATGAGCAGGGTGATTTCCGATAAAATTAGGTCGTTGCCATAGCAACATAATAAAATGCAAGCCTATGATTGGTTAGAATTGACTGGTAGGAAATTTTCAAGATAATCTCATTGGGAATTTGATACTGTTGAGAATAAGAGTATTTTCAGTTGTTTACCTCAAGCTAAGTGGTTGCTATTGAACAATATAACGTCCTCAAACGTAAATCCGTAAATATTTACTATGATGCTGTAAATGTATATGCGACACAGATTCCAATGTAGAAGCTTATCAGGTACATTGTCTGCTGTGGATTAAGTTTATGGTTGTTAATGGTACTTTGTTGACTATGACTAGAACTCCATATGTCAAAAGACGTACGATCTGGGCGGCCACTTATCGCCAAAATCGTAGTTTTCATGCAAGCGTCGGCGTCGTGAGATAATTACAATATTAAATTTAAAATTATAATAAATTATTGTAACACAGTAACAATTATTATTGAAAAGATTATTTGAGAGGATTTTGAGCCTTTTCTACTTTCCTATCATAGATATTTCCATTTTCCACTTTCAATTGTTATTATTCAATTATTTTATCAAATTTTATAATTTTGCTTTTGCTTTCTTTCTAAACTTTAAGCTTTCATTTTTATCTCTTGTCGTATTTTATCTCGTTTGCGTAATTTTTATATTTGTTATTTGCCGCTTTTTAGTTTTATTTGATTACATGTTTTCCATAATTTAGATTCTTCTTGTATCAAATTCTTTTCACAAGATTCTTTTTTTTTATTTCTTTTTTCTTATTTTCACTTATTTCACGTTTTAATAAATCCAATAAAAAGATCTAGGCAACATGTGTATACTTGTTTGGAAAACTATTTATTTGTAAATGGTGACATGTTTTGCCCCACAGGGCATCATCAGACATTAGTCATAAAATATGTCACAAAAATATAAACTGAAGCTTATCAAGTACTCACACTTGCACAGTGAATGATTACTCACAAGACATTTTTTTAATTTAAATCTGTTCTAGTTTTTCCGGGGATTGAAAATATTTGACTTTTCTTCTTATCACTTTGTTATATTTTGTTTATAAATATTTTTTTTTGTTTTACTTTATGTTTTTAACATGTTAACTGCACTTGTGTAGATCTCTCGCCTTAGTTACTTCACACAATATTTCAAGAATTTCCTACTACCTATACATTTTTTCTTATATTTTCATTATTTTAATTTTTTTGTCACGGTTGGAGCCAAAATAATTTTTTGTTCTGTTTCTTATTTTGACATGGTCGTTTTTTTATTTAAGCATTTTCTACTATGCAGTCAGTATGAATGTTTATTACAATTTTTTTATCGTGTTTTTTCTCGCTTAAAAAAACTTCAATATTCTTTAGTTTACACTTTTCAGTGTCATTTGAGTAGTTTTCGACTTTAGCTTCTTAAAATCACATCACACATTTCTGTTTTTCAATTTTTAATTTTTTTTGTTCTGTTTCTTATTTTGTCACCAGAAAAGGTCTTGTTTTTGACATGGTCGTTTTTTTGATTGAAGCGTTTTCTGCTATGCAGTAAGTATGCATGTTTATTTAATTTTTTTTATCGTATTTTTTCTGGCTTAAAAAAACTTTAATATTCTTTAGTTTTCACTTTTCAGTGTCATTTGAATATATTTTTTGACTTTAGCTTCTTAAAATCTTGTCACACATTTCTGTTTTTCAATTTTTCACGTTTCGAAACTTGTTTCCAGTGAAATTTTTCATTTTTTTTTGTTCTATGTTTCTTATTTTGTTACCAGAAAAGGTCTTGTTTTTGACATGGTCGTTTTTTTATTTAAGCATTTTCTACTATAAAGTAAGTATGTATGTTAATTCAATTTTTTTCATCGTATATTTTCTCGCTTGAAAAAACTTCAATATGTTCCAGTTTCCACTCTTCAGTGTCATTTGAGTATATTTTTTGAATTTAGCTTCTCAAAATCTTGTCACACATTTCTGTTTTTCAATTTTTCACGTTTCAAATTTTTTTTTCAGTGAATTTTTTCATTTTTAACACGACCCTCTATGGAGTATGTACGCTTTTTATTTTTAATTTTTTAAGTTTTTCTAGGGATTAAGAACTTTGATTTTCTTCAAATTCACATTTTTCCAAGAGAATGTTCTGTTTTGCTATAATCTATTTTATTTTTTTTTTGTTTCCACATCACTTTATCCATTTTTGGTTGTATTTTGCATTTTTGATTTTTGCTGAACTCGTGTAGTTTTTACTTTCTGTGCATTTTTTGTTATTAGTTGGTTTGCTTTTTCATTAAAGCATTTTTTGATATCCAATGTTTTTTCTTGGTCAAGAAACTGCAATATTCCCCAATTTGCACTTTTTAGTGTCATTCCGATATAATTTTTTTCAGATTTAGTTTCTTTCTGTCCAAGTTTTTATTTGTCTATTTTTCAAGCTCCAAAACGTTTTCCTTGTGCCATTTTTCATATTTTCTCGTAAACATTTTTTTTACGAATCTTTAGTTAGTCAGATTTTGATTTTCAATTTGTCTTGATTTTTCTGGGGATTCAGGATCTTTTAAAAAAAACTATTTCACTTTTTCCCAACAGAATATTTTGTTTTTGTCTACATTATTATCATTTTATAAATCTTTTCGTTTTTACTCCCTTTTTTATCTATGCGAATGTGAAGAAGACATTTATAGCGTTCCTTTTGACTTTCCTCATCCTTTTTGTCATTTCTTGATGGTTTCGGCCTATTTCCAATTGTTTGTGGTTTTTTTAATAATTACTGTTAAGATTGAAGTATTCAAGCACTATTTTGCTTTTATTTAATTTTTTCCTCTTATTGTATTTTTGATGTATAATGCTTTTTCTCGCTTAAGAAATTTGTTATCAAGGTTGATTTTTTTTATTTAAGAATTTTTTTGTTATGAAGTATTTTGATTTTATTCATTTTGATGTTTGTTGTTTTTTCTCGCTTTAGAAACTTTTATATTTCTTTTTCTTTTTGACTCACATTCTTTAAATGTTTTCGCATTTTTTTTTCTTTCGTTTTCCGTGTAAAGTTTTTTGAATTTTTACGTACACTTTTTAACGAACCTTTATGTAATTTTTCAATTTTTAATTTTTATCTCAACCGTTTTACTGTATTGATCGGAAGATTTTTTTGTTTTGTTTTTCATTGTAACAAACATGAAATTTGCCCTAAACGCGCATGTTTGACTTTCGATCGGAAATATCAGAAAATAATTTGCTCATCGGAGAATGAAAATTCAATGGTCATGTATCAAAATTACCTGTACGAATTATGACAAAATATTAATTATTAACTTTTTATACTTACAATTCGACAAACACAAATAATCACAACACTAATCACCAACCGTATCCAGTCCATATTCACATCGAGAACCAATTCACTAAAATGATATTTAATCAAGTCGATTCGCTTTTTTATCCAATCAAAATGATAATTAATTAGGCTAATCTAATCTGGATTAATATTTGCCCCCGTGCTTGCGAAGAACTGAGAAAAGGTGATGCTGCTCAATTAGTCGACTGTCTGTTGCTATATTTTTAGATTTAGAGGTTTACGTTATCCAAATAAAATCGTTTTATGATACTTATATATTTTTTTTGAATTTTGGGAAAATATACAGGGTCGAGCAGGCTCGGTCACTGAATGTCGGGATATGAAAATTTTAATAATCGGGCATCGTTAATTCGGGGTTTTAATGATGTAAAGATGACCATGCACTTGACTCGACCGGGAATCATATTTTGATCTTTTTAGATTTTTCATTCACCCTTTACATTGTCATGATGATATTTGTTGCTACCATTTTCAGTTTTCAATGTCACTTTGATGATTTTTTTGTGAATCAATATTCTTTTATTTCATATTGTACTGTAATGTATCATCCACCGGACTCAAAAACAGACCGGTGAATGACAGAAAAATTGGAAGTTGTAGCATGTTTTGGCTGGCGCCATCTCATGTTTATGATTAAAAACTTCACATAAAATGTTCGGTCCACCCGAAAGTTTTTCCACCCCTGTAAAATTTTTGTTCATTAACCGATTTTGATTTTTTTTTTTTTTTTTTTTTTTTTTTTTTTTTTTTTTTTTTTTTTTTTTTGAGGGGACACGACAGATTTTTGAGTATATGCCCAATTCGTTCCAGGGGCGTACTTATGATAATTGTCGGGGTTGAAAGCGAAAAACAAAATTGTTCCTTTGTTGTTTTTTTTCCGTTAATTTTTTCCTTACACTGCCTATTGATTATGATTCCTTTGTCAATTTTGTTTTAAAAATTCAACAAAATAAAAAAAATCATTATTCTTTATAAATATACGTCGGAATTGTGACCTAACTTGACTTTGTTTGGCACCAGAAAAATGGCGTACTGTGTATGTATATCATGGTGGATCTTACTAATACTGTGCAGCAATTTATAATCCACAGTTATATTTGAAATACTAATTAGATAATGGAGGATATAATATAGAAATTGTTTACTTATTTGATAGTGGCGCCATTTCGTTGGTGGCAAACAAAGGCAAATTAGGCCACAAGACCACCCACCTTATCTAAAGTTGTTACACAAACGCGCCTACTGCAATGGATGACATGAAGAGATCGGTTCCACAACTTACTGCTGTAGCAGAAATTCTTTGTCACCGGACTCAAAAACAGTCCGGTGAATGACAGAAAAAGTGGAAGTTGTAGCATGTTTTGGCTCGCGCCATCTTATGTTTATAATTATAAACCTGACATGAAATGTTGGAGATAAGTCTTGTTAGGTCACAAGACCAGCCACCTTATTCAAAGTTGCTACTACGACGAATGACATGAAGGAATCGGTTCCACAACTAACTGCTGTAGCAGAAATTCATTTTCAGTTGCCTGAATATCCAAAGGAGCAGAATTGAGAAAACTCACTAAAAATACCGGATGTGCAGTGATGGATCCAATTTGATCGCCAACAGTCACCAGGAGTCTACAGTCAAAGATGCCATGACAAAATATGGAGAACTGGAGGCTTAGGTTAGGTACACGGATTCAAAGGTATAAAAGATGCCAGAAATATCCTCAGCATATCACCAAAAAAACATGTCAAAACGTTTTGTTCAAGACGTCTTAAGCCAAACAGCAGGATTTTTGCCCTGTTGGGAGTATAATGTTTGTTCTGGACGTCTTGATTGATCATGGTTTCCTTGGTAAATATCTTCTATATCATCTTCACGGGTCGGTCTGGTACATTTTTCAAAATCTAGTGTAACACCACCTTTACCAGCATTGTGGAATCTGAGTTAGTAAATCTGTCTTCGGATCATAATTTATTGTTTTATTATATGGCGTACTGCATCTGAGTATCAAAATAATAAACACCCTGGCAATAATACTAAATAATACCATCATACTATTTGAGTATATGAAAAAATATATTATATACAGAATAATAAATTGTACATTTCAGTTGAGTTTATGCCAATTTTATAATATGAATTGGTAATAAATTAATTCTAATCCCGTTTTATTGTCATTGTTCCGTGAAACGGCTTTGTTTAAATATAAGTGTAGAAGGAATTATGAAGATTATTGTCAAGAGATAATGAGGTTTGTAATTGATTTAACATTTCCCAAGCAATTCAGGCCTCCGCCACTATCCAGGTACGTCCTCTGTATCTTGAAATATCTGGACGATGTGCTATCTTCAATGACAAACTGGTTTGTTTCACCACGTACAGTATCAATTCCCGATTTGGCAACGTTGCACTCTGTCATTCACGTCAGAAACCAGTCTGCATTGACCCGTTCTTACTGGACGTAACCAGAGATCCAATTTCACATCAATGACAGCTAGACATCATAAAATACTGCTGAAATCTTGAAGTGGATCGTACAAGAGAATCTACAGGACATTGTAAAAGTATACGTTGATAATCTGTGAATTATATGAGATTTATTTATGATGTTCCGTTTTGTGCCCTAGATGTTAGCCTGTTGCTTCTTCTTAAAAAGTTTGAACCGTGACAAAGTTGTCAGTCCTGTAATAAGCGAAGTTCCACGACCGTCCAAATTCAAAGAAATAGTAAACATAATAAAACGTCCCGTTATTTATAGCATCGAACCTCAGGATAAACAAATAGTACTTGCAAGCTGATAAACATCGTAAAATCCCAGACTTTCCTCGACACTTTAATCATTCCACATGATTTATGTGAGGCTGTAACATTTGAATGGGATGACTCATCAATTGAAACACTGTTTTGAGAAAACGATGTATTTTCACAAAAAATAATCGATAATGCCGTTTTCGAAATCTTCGCAAGAATTGCAACACAATTTTCCGAAACCCTTAATCAAACAATAGCGTTGCAATAAATCGAAAGCACAATAAATTGATTCGTCGTCTTTACATCTTGGCGGATGGGATCTGCAGTTTTTGTTTGCAGGACATTTTTTATCGGGATCTGGATGGTGGCTGCCGCAGAGGTCATCTTCTAAAGCAGGACATCGGATGGTTTTGGAAAAAGGACATTTGCCACAGGATAATGAGCACTGAAAGGTTAAATGAATGTTATTTTTATTAAATGTATCAAAATTTGTATTATGGTAATGGGTGATAAAAACTCTCGATTTATTTCCATAATATCCATTCATCGTCAACTCACTTCGCTTCCTGGTCAAAGAAATCATCGGAGGTGATTAGGTTGAGAAGGCGATCTCTAAAGAAGTCAAAAAGGCCACTAGAAAAGTGAAAAAGACGACCAGGTAACGCAATTTCTGTGAGGGTATTTTTTCATACACTAGTATCACTGAGGTCGGGAATCAGATCAAACAATGCTGCAAAACTCCCCAAAGGCACTCCAGATACAGCCACTTCCTGGAAGAGCACACAGATACCGCAAAAATGGAAGACACAATTGATAGTCCAATGCGAAAGTCAGGTAAAGACCTTCTTCTGCTAAGCGTATATCCAGCTGTTCCTTGTAGGACATATGATTGTCATATGGATAGTAAGACTTTTCCATAAGCCACAAGCGTTTTGAGTGGTCTGCTGGACCAGTCGCATCTGATACGCTCCTTGATGTCCAACATAGGTCCCAGTCAATTATTGGACCCAAAAGATTTGACCGAAGGATGTAAGGTATCACCAGCCTTCTCAATCTGTACACAATCAAGGAAGATCTGGAGAAAAGGCATTTACACAGAATCTCTACACAATCAAGGAAGCTCTGGAGGAAGCACCTGACTAAATACTCATAACAGAACCAGATAGTGGTGTCATGATCCTGAAGATGAACTCCACAATCCCCAACTTAAGGAAGATACGTGAACCACATCTGCTACAAATCCATGATGAGTTCTGTCGAACATGGGTGCCAAGATCCCTCTTGATGCTCTACAAGGCTTTGGTAAGATCTAATCTCACAGTTCGAATGCAGCCTTGCCAAATTAGAGCAAATACAGTTTCATCAGTTTGTGAATCGGGGCCCAGTCGGCTTGGTGTACGGATGAAGCAAGGTTTTTCTTTTGATGCTAGTTTGAACTAGTACTGCCATTAACAGCGTCACATATTGTCAAAGACTTCAAAGTGACATGTAAGTTCTTGTTTGGACTACCCCAAGGTCTGGACATAGAAGGTTGACTTGACCTTATGCATTATGGGCAGAAAGGGCAGGAGTAGTCTCCCAAGGTGGCTGTAGTCCTGGTCCTCACACCAACAAGCTTGGCAGTGGGATGCAGGGTTTTTATCAGCAGGTTGGGTATTGTGATAACTGCAACCTTAGTAAATTGCAGGGAGGTCATAGTTGGCACAAGTGGAAGTAGTGCCCATGGTCTGATGACACAGGTTGGTGAGATGTTCTGTGGCGCATTTATTTTGGCCTGGAACGGGACCAGAAATGTAATGGTGATGGTGATGGTGAAGGTAGGGGGGCAAAGCCCGGCTAGTAGGCCTAGTGGCCCTTTTCGTCTCCGCTTGGCCAACCCAACTTCTTGTCGTCAATGGGAGCAGATCTTCCCAGCTCAGTTACCCCCTCTTCCGTGGGGATGGTGGCTGTTCCTAGGACCTTCCTTCTCAAGCGACCCCACCTGTCGCAAACTCCCAGTAGGTGGTAGGAGGTTTCTTCCGCCCTTCTGCATTGGGGGCATAGGAGTGATTCGCTTATTCCTAACAAATTCAGGTGTCTGTTGAGCCTTCAATGACCTGTCAAAATGCCAACGATGGTGCTCAGTGCCTTCCTGCTTTTGTTCAGCAATTGGGCCGTCCTTGGCCTGTAAGGTTCTGATATCGTTTCTTTGGCCTGTGTATAATGGGTGACTGTTCCAGTTCTCAACCGTCCTCTCTGGCGCCCATTCGTTGAGAGTGCATGAGACTAGTTCACTAAGGCCTAGAAATGGTTCCGCTCCGGACAGTCGCGTTGGAGATCCTCGTTTGGCCAGCTTTTCCGCTTGCTCATTGCCGGTGATCCCCGCGTGCCTCGGAACCCATACTAGTTTGACCCTCTTGTTCTTACCCAGCACCTACATCGCATCCCCACACTCTTGGACCAGCGGACAGCTTATCCTTGGTCTGGTGTTTGCTTCAAGTGCCGCTTGACTGTCGGAGTAGATAATGTTATTCTCCATTCCTCTTTTTACCTTATCTCTGGAGGCAACCTCTGAGATAGCGAATATTTCCGTCTGAAAGACTGTTGCAAGTCTCACAGGGGAAAAGCTTCGCCAGTGTTCCTGTTCCGTTCGTTCAGCCTTGGAGCCATCTGTGAACTTGAGTGTTGACAGGACCTCCATCGTTCTGGTCAGCCACTCTTCCTTAGTCGGTATGTGCACCTCAAAGCTCCTTCGGAGTCCAAGACGACCATCCGTGGGTGTCAACCCGGCAAATAGACGAACTAGGTCTCCAAGATTTTGATATGAAAGATGTCCTTTTCTGTGTTGAGAAGAATGTTCACCACTAGCAGTGCTAGTCAATTCTCATTGTTTCTCAAGCTTTGTACTTGGAATGAATGGAGACCATGAGAGTATTTGTACTACTGCCAAGTCTTCTTTCGTGAGGCCGTACCTGGTTCCATTGTCTTCAAGATATATTTGAATGGCTCTGTAACCCTGAAAGGTGGGTATTTTGATTCTTCAACTTCTGTTTGTGGACTTCACCAGGTCAATCTTGTGGGCTCTGAAATGACCGGATACTTAGTTGTCGTTGATTATGCACTTGGGCGTCCATCCTGGGAGATTTATCTCCAGATTCAAGATTTGAGATGTATTTCCTTTCTTTTGTTGAGGTCGTACTTATACTGTACAATCTTTAGATGGACCTTGGGGATGCTGTTCCCTCTTTCTTCTTTGCAAAATGAACAAAACAACAAAATTGATGAACTGTGTGGTGGCATCTAGTCGGGCAGCCTGGGTGGTGGGTGACGGATTGGATGTCCTTCGGAAGAGAGTTATCGAACGTCTAAAATCACCTCTTGGTTCATGCAGCTATGCTGGAACCATCCTTGAGATATAAAATCAGACCTTGGCCCGTCCTTGGTTTGTCACTCTATTACTCATTTCCTTCTCCTCCTTTCCTGCCATGATAATAACCACCATTGTTTCTAACCTTATACTAGATGAAGTTTTCTGTCATGTCAGTACCTGGGTTGTGTGGTAGCTCAGTCACATCAATATTTAGGGAATTTCAGCTGTTGATTTTGACATCCTGATAGACAGAAAACTAGACGTTCTAGGAAGATAGTTTATGGGAGAAAAATTGTAGAAAATTGTCTTGTTCTTCCTATGAATGCAGCTTGCATCCTAGGAAATATACAGAGTGTCCTCAAAATCAAATTTGATAAGAACACGTCAATATTCAGGAAATTTCAAGTGTTCATTTGGACATCTTGTACACAGAAAACTACTCCAAGAAAATTATTTCATTTTCCAATAATTCAATATTCATATTGTGAGATCCAGATTAACTATTTCTCTTGTTTATTCAGTTAAATTTGAACTTTGATAAACTTCCATCAAACGGTCAATCAGTCAAAAAATGAAAAATAACAATTCAAACTTTCATCAAACACTCGACGTTAAAATATTTTCCCAACTAATTTATTTACATTCGTCTTTCTGATGGCACTTAAAATTAAACGTCTGGTTATTCCTGTGAAAAAAACAGTCTCATACAGGCTGGCTTGTGAAAATAGACAAAGTTGTGTATCAAAGGTGCGATGTAAGTATATTTTACGGATGTTATAAATCATAGGTGAAGAGTATAATGTGGAATCGTTTATCGGTAAGTATAGGGAAATTGGGATTTTGTTGATGTACGTGTAATGGACTATATATGGACATAAAATGGACGTAACCTCACCATATGCTTCATAATCAACTGAATAGTCTTCGGTATATTCCTGATACTCAGCTGTTTCAGAACGGCAGTTGGTAGACACAATATCTTCCTCTCCTGCATTGCTGTCAGTCCACAAATTGCACTACACGGGCTCCAGTGTTTTATCCACTCAACCTCACACCTACGAGATTATTTTCTTAAAAAACTCATCCATCACTCAAACATACCCAAAATCGTTACAAGTTTCCACCTCAATTGCTGGCTTCAACAACAAAGAACAATGTTTTTTTTTAACCAGTTTACTCAGTTGGGTATCCCAGCAACCTATAGTAGTGTGTCGTTTTCCCCCACCGCAGGATTTAGAACAAGGACCCCATCCTCCTGCTATCCACACAAACCTCTTGGACTCTTTCTGATCTTTTTGTATAGAATATTGCAATTTGGTGTGTATTGTTATGCCCTCTGTTACTTGTTTGGTTGGAGCTACTACCTTTGATTTATGCTGGTATGGCTCCTTCGCCAATAATACAGGATACTCACCATGACTAGAAGCTCGGTTAGAAGTGGACCAGTAGCCCACACGTCAATTCTACCAGAGATTTTTTTGAAAAAAAATTGTGAGCCTTCGACTATTTTTGAATCTAATGTGGAATATGGGACTACCACGATGAAGTCCCTTTTTTTGCGGTTTTTGAACACTATAGCTATACTGGGCTTCTTCAAAGTGCGGTTGTTAAACAATGGACTTATACTCAGCTGCATGTGTCTGGACATTGTAGGTAGTACGGCAATTTTGGTGGCAGCTGCAATTTTATTATTCTTTATCAGATTTGGTTTTTTCAGGCGGTTAAAAACCTTTTTTGAGTTTTTTTTCAGTAAAAAAATCAACGTTGGTGCAGTGAGTTTCATCACCATCACACACTCCACAAGAGTTTCTGAGCTTGGTTGAATTTAACTGACCATCGCAGCCAATTTTTTGACATTGTCCCTACAACAATTTTGTGGATGTTATATTTTATGTTTACACTCACCTGAATACAAATCCTATCCTCATCATCATACGAACAAGGAGTACCATCAGTCAGATTTTCTTTGGTGGACACCACCTGTTTTCTCTTGGCATTTAAACATGTTAATTTACACTTTTTATTGTCTGGAAATTTTCGTTGATTTCTTATTGAGGTTTGTGAATATTACCTTCAGAACTTTCATAAGGCAGCCAGACGTCAGTAATATTGCTATCACTGACGTTGAGTACTTTTGGCATTTTTCGACACTGTTGTGCCCGTAAATCAGCAGGAATTAGGCATAAACCCATGTTGCAGAGATCGTATTCTTCTGAAGGGCCTTCACAGGGACTTCCTCCATAAGATGGTCTGAAAACCAATGAAATTTTATTCACGAGCTTTGGCCAATGACACTGCTGGTGACCAAAGGTGGGATGAAGCGTGAAGGCAAGGAATCGTCAGGGAAGCATCGTCCTTCATGGATGCTGCCGTCAAAGAAACCAAGACTGAAAGGCAAATCAACGAGGTCCTCATAGAGAAGTACCCCCCGTTACTGACAGATGAGGAAAGAGAGGAGATGCCGGATTACTGGGCGCTAAGGAGACCATCAGCGCATAGTTTCAGTGCAAAGGAGGTTGAAATTGTCGTTGGTAACATCAAGTGGGACAGAGCATCCTCAGCAAAGCTCTGCACACATCCTGAATGCACAAAAACCGCTATACAACCAATGCTGGACGCGAGGGTCCTTGCGATCAGCTGGATACCCAAGCCAAAGGATGTGAGGCCGATATTTTTCCCGCCAGCCTTGACAGACTTCCCAATGAGAGGAGCAGGAACTGGGCTGAGAGTAAGGGGGGAATCAGTCATCAGCAAAAGGGTCGAGTCTGGGAGCCAATGCTGTGGATACTGGACATGAAGGGTTGGTTTAACTTGGTGGGTCTACACGTGGACACAGGGTAAGGCTGCAGGCTTTTGCGGATGACCAGCTTTTGGTGATGGCTCTGATACGTCCATCCACCAGTTTGTCAGGGACATCCCTATCTCCTGGTCCCGAAGTCCATCCAGTAAGACCTGGACTGCAAACCTCTCCATAAAATTCCCTGGGATAGTTGGGTAAGTCAATCGTGCAAGGCTAGCAGCATGTTCTCGTTAATTTTCTATGTGCAATTCTTCAGCTGAGAGTGGTAAACGTGCTCCAAGTGGGTCTGTCCATATCTAAGCACCAGGTGCTTTACCAGTACATCATAGTCCTCCTGCTCTAGGGTGCTTAGCGTCTGAAGAATTTCCGTTGCCTCCCAACGAATGCTAGAGTTGATGCCAGGGCTTTTTTGGTTCCAGTCCATCCATTTGCCCTTGCTGCTGACTTGAAAAGGGATGGTAATTGTTCCATGACAGCTTGTCATCAAACTGAGGGGCTCTCATGTGGACTCGGAATCGGACGGTATCAGACTTCATTTTAGAACTCGCACCTTGACTCTCGACTGTTACTTCTGGTTGTTCCATGATCACTGCCTTCTCATTTCTTCTTCAAGAGTCTTCAAATCTTGCTCCAAATCATTGTTCAAGTTTGACAATTTCTTCTGCTACATGATCCTTCACAAAGTTGTAGTTGTCCGCCAATTGATCCCTGATTGATCCTCCATGATTCCAGAAGACTCTTCCATAGCTCTAGAAGATTCATCAAACTTTCTCAAGTTCTCTTACATGGCTCTAGATGATTCTTCGAACTTATTTTCCAAACTTCTCTGAGATCTTTTCCAATAATCTCTTGACTGCGTTGGGATCAGGAATCTCGGATTCAGGATCGATGCCATCTTCCATCAAAGCCTCATGAAGTCTCTGATGTAGATCAGTCTTCTACCCACTCAATTCGGTCAACAGCACTTGTTCCTTAGTCACGATAACGACTATGTCCCAATCCACAAAATTACTCCCACTTCTGACACCAATGTGATGACTATAGATAACCCTTTTTTTTATTGGCTAAAAGGTTAATGTCTGGATTTATTTCAACTCTCAGATTTGTTGAATTATTTTTTGTTACTTCAAAATTATTTAAATTTTTTATTATTCTGTTTCCACAATTAATTCATGATTTTTCATTTTCTCTGATTTAATTTCTTTGTTTCAGGCTTTTTTGGGGTTTATTGTCCTCATTGAAAATTATATGACAGCTTTAATAATAATTGTTTTCTTGAATTTTCCTCGTTCATTTTTTTCCATTTTTTCGCTATTTAAAAAATATTTGTGTTCTTGTTTTATTCATGATTTTTGCTTTTATTGTTTTGTCTTGGATATTTTAAACACTTTTCACAACTTTTTCATGGTTTATTTAATATTGCTTGCCCCTTTTTGGGTGAAAACCGAGTTGAAAAATTTTCTTTTTCCGTAACTCGGGCGCCACCGTCTGGATTTGTGCGCATTTCCGAACATGACATCTCAAATCACGTATTTATTGAACGTTATACATCAATCGTTGTTCCAATTATGCGCATTGATTTGAACAGAATTATTTTTTTTTTTTTTTTGGTACAGCGGATGCGGACAGTCGCTGATAACCCTGATTGGCATAAAACTGTGTAACTTCAAAAGAGACCCTCATTTTGTTCAATAAAATATTCAAAGCAAATAGATCCATAAAAAAAAAAATCCCTTATCAAGCACGTAATTTTTTTTATCTATCGATCCAACTATTCGCATAAATCACGAATTGCCGGCAGGAAAGAACGCTCAAAGCAGCCGAACGGAAACAATGAAGATAACGAGATCAACCTGTTAAGCTTCTTACGCAGTCTCGCATTACGGCTTTGAGATGGAGATTTGGAGTTCCGTTAAGAACTTGGATCAAAATTATGTTGGGGGAGTTTTTGCCAGTTCACGTACTTGGGATTATCACAAAATCTGGATCTATAGTGCACTCCAATACCACAAGTTCTGGAACAAGGGCCCCATGGTTTCCAGACACTCCAGCCACCATTCTGCGGATATAGAACTACGGGTGTTTCATTGGAGTGTTGGTAGTCGCTACATATTCCTTTAATGCACCACTGAAAACATCAATTTTAACATAAGGTTCAAATTTCACTCATTTACCTTTTCATCACCACACTCAGTACCTTCCAACGGAGGTCCTTTCTTTGTTTTGCAAACATGAGGTCTATCTCTATGTCCGCACCACAAATGCGAGCACGGATCCTTAATAATAAACGCTCTACACATCAAATAACTGGAAAAAATTACCAATTTACATCAAAGCTGCGACAGAACGAATTTACCAAAAACAAACGTAATATGTGTGAATTTACCCATCGCCAAACTCCATTCGACATTGCTCGTCCATGCTGAAATCCGTCGTCAATGAAGCGTTGAGCAAAATCTCATTTTTGCTACGAGGTGCGTCGGATAAGCAGGTCCAGTTGCTGGAATTTTCCAGTTTTGCCAACGTAAAAAATTGGAAAACTTACCCAGCAGTCTCTCCAAACTCCCTTCTGGAACAACTAGACCAGACAAACTTTCCAAACGTTGCCGAGACCATAGGGGCCATGACACTTCCCAAGTTGGCTTCATCCTCACAAATGTTGCCGGTTTTCTTATCACCATCATGAGTGAGCCCTAGTCTGAAATTTATCATGCTTGTCATTATGCTATTGATAATTTGATCACTCACAAATGAGCAATTTCATGAGCAATGATGAAAGCACTAGTGAGTCCTTCATCCTTTATCAGAGCACAACTTCGTTTGGGGTTACATACCCCTCCAACAGGGGCGTAGCCTGAAGGACCTCCAATGTCCAATCTACAAAAACTTCCTATAGACTACAGCAAGATTTGACAACACTGACTTTAAGACGGTATTTAGGATTAGTAAACACCTACCTAGTCAACCAAATGGCTATATCATGGCTGCTCTTTCTACCTTTAAGGTTCTTATGAAGCTTCCTGTTCCATGCGTTCACATTTTCCAGAGACTTTCTGGCATTGCCCAGTCGAATCATGCCATGTTTACGATGCTCGTAGAAGATCAGTCGGGATATGACCAGGTTGATGTTTGCTCCCAGTGAGGGGTCTTGGTAGACTGCACTTACCTGAATAAAAAATCTGTGGTCAGTCTTACCACTTGTCTTACTGTCACCAATAATTGAATTTTACTCGAACAACGCATTGATTGCTCTACTACTTATCACTCAAACAGTAATATTAATACCTCCTTTTGAATAAATTGAAACAGGAGACTTAAGTTTGACAATCTTTTTTACATAAACTTCAAAAACTGACAATATAATGACACAACCAGAAAGGTAGATTATATCAATTAAAACATCAAGATATCATTACTGGACCTGGCACGTCATCTCCATCTGAGCCTCCAACACCTCCTACATTACAATTTTTGAAGTTTTCAAATTTGAATCCGACGAAAAAGTCTTTCTCATATTTTTTCACCTTCAACGTTCTGTATCGAGAATTTGCTTATTGTCTTTATGCTGGTGTATCCGTCCATGTCTTGTCATCCAAGAAGGATGTGCCCTTTTCAAGGTTGGCTGCTTTGGTATTGATGTCCTCGACCATCTCCACCTCACGTTTCTCCAGCTCATTCATATCACTAAGCCCTTGTATGGTATCTGAGTACTGCTCTATGTTTATATTAGGTGACGCTCTAGCCCAAAAAGGGGCCTTCTCAAATCTTATGCCCTCAATGAATCCCGAAGTGCGATAACAAACTCACGTACGGCGAGGATGCACTCATCAGCAAACCCAAATCAATCCAACTGACTTTGGGGAAAATCTGCTTCTGTCCATAATACTACTGATGTTGGGTGGCCTCTTGAGGTATCTTAGGTTTTGTTGTTTTTGCCCATCCTTACACCAGTGCCAACCCTGCACGATATTTAACAACCTTTTCGTCCTCTGTCCCTTGTCCGTCTCTCTTGCCCAGCATACTTGTCAGTCCTCCAGTGATTCCCCAGTTTGCCTTTCCTCGAATTGTTTCCGTCTTTTTCGCACGAGAAGGTTTATATGGAAAGGGTTCCAGTGCGCAGCGGATATTGTGTGGTATCCCAGCCGCAGCCACAGCAAGAGAACTTTTCTTTGAGTACTTCAATATGGTGTTGTTGAGCACTGGCTTTCATATCGGTGATGCGTGTGAAAAAATCGATCAGATGACACCATATAGCATCATCCTTACTGGGGTTATGAGACCATCGACCATAATGGGGAGGATTCTGGTAAGGGAACTGAGGAGTTGGGCCGCTTTTTTGCTGATCTTTTTTATGAATCAACTGAAACTGACTTGAAATTCTCTCTGGAAAGTAGGCTCATCAGTGCAGTTAGAGGTACTCGTCCTGCTTCAAAACCAACCTTCTTGTTGCAGCTACTATCCCCTGGACTCATTCTTTGGGAACATCTCCGCCGAGAAAAATCTGATTTTGAATTCCTCTGTTTATCTCTTTCATTCTCTTGTTGGTTGTTTACAGGAGATGGCAGATCGCTTCCCACCTCGTTTCGCTCTGCAGCAAGTGTTCGATGATGTTGTTTGATGTGAGCCCCCTGTGCAAGCACAGCTCACTGTACCGTTTTCGTAAGTATATCACTGGACGTGGTATTTTAGTGTTCCGAATCCTCAGCCTCTATGTCCATCTCCAAGTTGCTTCTTCCCATCGTTGATGCCACTGTGTGATTATCCCTTCCTCATTTGTTGTGAAGATTATTGTCCTGCATCAAAAAGCCTTTGCCGCTCCAGGGCAAGTAGGTCCAAGGGAATCATTCCTGGAATCAGCAACCCTGCGTCGGTGGATCCGGTCCTATACTTGACCAAGGCAGGATTCCCTAAAGTGCTATTGTGGTTTTTTAGCCTTCTTGCACGCCTCTAGATTTGCGCCAGTTTGCAGCGGATTTCTTCTTCACGAAACTATATTGATTGGCGTTTTCAGTAACGTATATCTCGTAACATCTTATGTTGATAAGTGATGATTGGGCGGATCGGTCTTTATGGATCTTTTTTGGGTTTCTCGATAAGTATAGTCTAGAGGTTTTCCAGAGGTCCCTACCACACCTGGTGGTAGCTCGTCCGGTCCTGGGACCTCTCTCTCTTTTGTTCCTCTGTCGTAACTGCTTCGAAGTTTTGGCCTCTCGTTTGCGTTCTAGTTTCCGGCCATCTTCTGGAATTGTTGTTGATAGCGTTATCCTGGAGATGTCGATTTCAAGTCTAGTTATTCTGTATCCTTCAACGAGGTTCGTAGCACAAGATCGTACATCCCTTTCTCTAAATGTGGTATCTTGGTTCCCTTCAGCTAATTCTGTCAGGTGGTTTTTCTGGTTCTTCCTATGTTTAAATGGTCTGCATCGTCACAAAGTCTGACCTCACAAGACCATCGTGTCGGTCAACTATAAAAGCAATTAAGCCATCCGTCCATAAAAGATGGTCGTCCAATAACTACAAGCAAACAAGCTATCCGAACGTCTGACCTCACAAGAACGTCACGTCGTCCAACTATCAAAGCAAACGAGCCATCCGTCCATAAAAAGCATCAAAAGACAATGGTCCAAGTAATACAAACAAGCAAGGAGACGTATCCTCCTTATTCCAATTTCCACCTTGTTTATCATATCCAGCAATCAAGAAGAAGAAAGGAGAGGGAACAAATGGATACACATTCTAGGAAGTCAACAGATGATAATGGAATCAATTGGATTGGTCAATGATCAACATTAGCCGCGTACGGCGCGACATCGAACCCACGTACGACGCAGATGCGAGTAACAATGTCGCCATCTATCGTTTCCTATTACTAATTGCTTTTGAAATGTATGGGCGCCAGATAAAAGTGCACTCCAACTAATTATCGCATGAATCAACTAAAAATACTCACAATATTCATTAAAGCTAACACATAGTCCTGCACTCTATCTCTGCCATGAAACGCTATTACAGTGTGATCTACTCCAATAGCTATCTCTAGCCATTGCGTCTGTAAAATATTGTTCTCCCAGGAACCTTCTACGGAAGAAATATTTAACGCTTAGCCATGTCCGTTCACGATTACCTTCAATGATAAACGAGTTCCAGGGACTGTCATAAAAATAGCCAACATCATCGTTAAACAGTTCACTCGACTGTGGTCGCCTCAAATACTCCACATGAATATCCAAGTCTGGACGGCTGGATGTGCGCTCATCATCGTCAATGACGTCAGGGGTTGGATCTGGATAATCGACGTC
Organism: Orchestes rusci; assembly: GCA_958502075.1. Taxonomy (NCBI): domain Eukaryota; kingdom Metazoa; phylum Arthropoda; class Insecta; order Coleoptera; family Curculionidae; genus Orchestes; species Orchestes rusci. The sequence goes on from OY293305.1 coordinate 3,386,580, forward strand.
CTCGTCGTCAAAATTATTATCGACAATATCTATTGTATCTCCAGTCAAATTGAATAGCCAGTTGGGGTTGAGGGAGCGAGGCTGACGTGGAGTTTTTTGAGAGTTTCTGGAAAAACACTGGAGTAATCCGAATGTCCCGTTCCAGACGAATAAACATTGTTAATGGCATTGTTTCCGAAGCGAATCGCTGGGGAACTCTTTAACAATTACTCACGTTGAAATCGGTCGGTTTTCTGTTTCATTTGTTGGGATTTCCAGGATGTAAAGAAGTTACGGTTATTTGTTTTTGGTTTCTGGATATTTTTCCAATATTGCATTTTGTATGGTTTAAGCGAAACAAAGGGACTTTTCACTCGTATTAAAAAAAAATAGAAAATGCAGGTTGAGGATAGAGATTGATGAAATAGCACTCTTCCATTGATTTGTGGTAGCGGAGAAAATTTAAAGAGTTTCAAAGATATAAAAGTTTTGAATTGAAGCAATAAAAGGAAGAAGAAAGTTGAGGATGATGAGGATGAAAATTAATATGAAGGATAATGATTGAGAAGGGTTGTTAAAGATGAAGATTGGAATGTAAAATAACAAGTTTCAATAATTGAAGATGAAGATGAAAATTAAAATTGTAGATGACGACTGAAGATGTAGACTTTGAAAAAGTATTGAAGTTGAAGATGTTAATGAGGACAAAAATTAAGGACGAAGTCTCAAGTTGACGGTTGAAGATCATGATTGGAAACGATAAAGATAAACACGGAAAATTCAACAATGTTTAAAGATAAAGATGGAATTATGAGTGAAGATTGAAGATCAAGATGAAAATTAGAGTGAAGTTTGGAAAAAGATTGTGGACGCAGTATGAAGTTGATTATTTATTGAGGATGATGTTCGGAAAGGAAGATTGAAGATTGAAGAAAAAGATTGTGAATAAGTCCCAAGTTGACTATCGAAAATTGAAATGAAGATTGAAGAAAAAGTTTGTAGTCGAAATCTGAAGTTTATTGAAGATAATTATCGAAATAGACTATTGAAGATGAAGATCAACATGGAGAATAACAAGATTGAAGGTGAGATTGACAAGTGAAGAAAAAGATTGGGGAGAAAGTCTTAACTTGACTATTGAGGTTATTGATTGAAAAGGAAAATGGAAGATGAAGATTAAAATGAGAAATAAAAAGTTTCAAGAAGATTTGAAGATGAAAATGATCGAAGGTTGAAGAAAAATGTTGTGGTCAAAAAAAGTTCATTGAAGATGATGAATTCAAAATAACATATTTCAAAAAGATTGGAGATGAAAATGACGTCAAGGACTTAAAAAAAATTGGGGACGTAATTCTTCACTTGACTATTGAAGATGTAGTTGTAATAAGAGTGAAGATTGGAAATAAAGATTGAACGAAAAATGAGAAAATTCAAAAAGGATTCAAGATGAGAATGAGCATAAAGTTTAAATAAAAAGATTAGAGACTATCTGTCTATTGACTTTTGAAGATAATGATTGAGAATAAGGAAGATCAAGAAGTTTAACATGGAAAATAACAAGTTTCAACAGGGATTGAAGATAAGAGTAAAGATTGAAGAAAAAAATTGTAGATAAAGTCGGAGGTTGATTATTGAAGATGATAATTTTAAAAGAAAAATTGAAGATGAAGATCGAAATGAAGAATAAGAAGATTCATAAAGGATCCAGGAAGGAATTGAGGTTAAAGATTAAAGAAAAAGATTCTATATGAAGGCTGATGATAAGTAATGAAAATAATGATCAAAAAAGAAGATGGAGATTAAAATAAGAATGAAGATTAAAAAAAGAGTTGACTATTGAAGGTGTAGATTAAAAAGTAAAATCGAAATGGAGAATGACGTTTCAAAAGGTAATAAGGTTAAATAAGAAAAGGAGTTTGCATGACGTCTCGAAATAACTTATGAAGTCAATGATTGAAAAAGAAGATTAGAATGAGAATGAAGATTGAAGAGAACGATTATAGACGAAGTCTGGAGTTGACTATTGAAGATGGGGATTGATAATTAAAATTGAAGAAGATTGAGATGGAGAATAACTAGTTTCAAGAAGGATTAAAGCTGAAAATGAGGTTGAGGATTGAAGAAAAAGATTGAGGTCTTAGCTTGACTATCGAAGATAATGATTAAAAAGGAAGATTTAAATGGAAAATAATGGATTGAAGATAAATATGAAAATAAGAGTGTAGTTTAAAGAAAAAAATTGACCTCTGATGACTAATCAAGATAATGATTGAAACGGAAGATTGAAGAATTAAAGATAAGGATGTAGTTGAAGATGGTGATGAAGATAATAAAATGGAAAATAAACACAAAGATGAAGAATAGGATAAGAGATAGAATTCACTAGATGACGATTAAAATAGAAAAAAACATGATTCGAAAAGAACAATGGAAGATGGAGATGAAAATGGCAGTGAAGATTGAAGACAAATATGGGAGACAAAGTCGTGTAACATTGAAGATAAAAATGGAAAATAAGATGTCACATGGAGGATTCAATATGAATAAAGATCACGGTGAAGATTGAAGACAAACGTTCATTGAAGATAATGATAAAAAATGAAGATTGACAAAGTAGCGATGAAGAAAATAACAAGTTTCAAGAACAATTGAAAATGGAGATAAAAGAAAAATATTGGAGATAAAGTTGAGTATGCATGAGGAAGATTGAAATGAAAAATGAGAAGTTTCAAACATGATCTGAGATGAGGATAAAAATGAGAGTGAAGATTGAAGAAAAAGATTGGAGACGAAGGAAAGAAAAATTGTAGATGAGCATATCTACTTGATCAATCTTTGTCAACAATGTTAAATAATAAGTTTCAAGAAGAAAAAGATAATGATTAAAAAGGAAGATTGATTAATTGTTGATGAAGATAAAGATGAAGTTTATGATGGAGATAAAGATGATGATACAATTGATCTAGAGGAGGATAATTCGAGGTAGAATTCAAAAGATGACGATGAAAAAAAAGGTTGAAGATGAAGATAAGAATGAGAGTGAAAATTGAAGAAAAACATTGAAGATAACTCAAAACAAATTTTGAAGATTAAGATGAAGATGAAAAATAGCAAGTTTCAAAAATTATTGCTGACGAAGATGAAAATGAGGGTGAAGGTTATTATTGAAGATAATTATTGCAAAGGGAGATTGAAGAGAATATTTGATGAGAATTATAATCAAGCACACGAGTGTCAAGAGGGATTGAAGTTGTAGATAAAAAAAGGAAGATTGTAGATGAATATTGATATGGAGAATAACAAGTTTCCGAAGAAAGAGATAATAATTGAAAAGAAAGATTGCAGAATTGGAGGTGAAAATGAGGATGAAATTGAAGATGGAGATAAAGATGACAATAATCCACGGAGGTAAAGATAAATTGGAGGATCAAGACGAGAATAAAGATGAAGATTCGGGATAGAATTCAATAGATGACGATTGAAATGGAAAACATTTCGTGAAGGAATGAAAATGATAAAGATAAAGATAAAAATGGTGGTCAAGATTGAAGAAAAATATTGGAGACATTGTAGACTATTGAAGATGATTATTAAAACTAAAAATAGAGACTGAAAAGAAAAATGAGAAGATTCAAAATAAAGATGAAAATGAGAAGATGAAGAAAAAGATTGGACATGGATATTGGTTTAACTATTGAAGATAAAGATTGGAAAAAAATGGATGAATTAGAGGTGAAGATCAAGTTGAAGAAGGGGATAAAGGTCAGGATTTATATGACAATAAAGAAAATTGGAATAAAAACGAAGATTATTATGGATGAGAGCCCTTGTACATAACATTTAATCCAAATAGGGAAATATAGGCCAACTCTAGTATTTCATTTCAGCATCAAGCCAACTAATCTAGTTTGCTACGACCATCACCGTTAACTGGATCAAACTCACATGCAAACCAATTTATGTTGACCCGCCTTCCAACTCATCGGCTCTACAACGTAAAAATTGCCTTCGCTCTGGAAATATCCAGTCAGCAGAGTTCCGCAAATCGACATTGCTGCATGGCTGCGACTTTCCAGGCCCTGGATAACTCCTAATTTATAATTGCATTTCGGCCGACTTTGCTTTGTAGTGGAATGAGCTTCGATCCAGTCTGCTTTGAAGTCTGATGCAAATTTGATGCTTCCTAGTTAATGGAACAAAAATAAGTGAAGCATAAAAGTCTCTTCAATACTTACCAGAGTCTTCCAGCATCAGTAGCCACTGGTCAAGCAGTACTAGAGTCACATTCTGCCCCAAAATATTCTCGTATGTTACCTTTGGGATGACAATTATGCCTTCACTATTTAGGTTTGTGGATTGAGAGACTGGAAAGACACTTTAGTTATAAAACATGAACTGTCTCAATACTATCCAGAGATTTAAAGGGTGTTAACTATCCATTTGAGACTTCAACATAACAGTTTCCGATGCAGTAAACTTTACGACAATCCATTAAAATCAACGCTCCTTTATTGCAACCCTACGAACTAATACATCCAGACAATTTCCAGCTTCATGTTAATCAAGGTAATAAGCACTGAAGACAATTTACTTGGAATTGATGACTGTAGCAATTACTCTATATGGATGGTGTTGCAGCATTTAATTAACCATCAAGCAAACCTAAAATAATTTTAAAAGATGCCAGAGATTTTCCTAGTATCCTACTCAACAGCGAAATAGCATTTTCCAGGGCGGAAATTGCATAATGCATGGAAAATTGACCCCATTTTCCTAAAATATTCCGTTCAGGCTGCCTCTGGATGCGCCCTTTGCATAGATTTATTTGACGGCGTTATAAAACGAATTTGAGTCTTGCTGTGTAAAATCCGACAGTAATGGCGTGGTTGGGTTTCTTGACAGATGAAACTGATTCGATGGGTTGTTACCTACATAATAAATGGGTATTGGCAATAGCACTTTTCTTGTTTGACCACCTCCATAGATGGCGTGATTATTACTACTCATAGGGAGATATCCCTACTTCTGGCAACACTGTTTATCGTGAATGAATACAAGCAGACCGCAGACTGAAAATGACAATAGTGACAACTGACTACGCAGATGATAAATGTACTGAATCTATTTGTTTGGAACTAAAATATTAGTACAATCAGCACAATTATTGTACTAGGGTTGACACACAGCTGAAAAAGTAGAAACGTTTCCTGCCCCTAGTGTGTATTTTACATCGGGCGATTTCCCGAATGCATTTGACTGGAGCGCCAAACAAATACACACTTGGGCTGGGACAGACTGACTAAGAAAACAGTGACTATGCAACGGGCTAGAAGATTCTAAAGGCGAAGGAAGTTTGTGTTTGTGTTATCCGAAAACGAAAACTGTTGTGTTCTATTGGTTGTCGGAAACTCTGCTTTTTTAGTACTCTGGTACTAAGGCTCTTTGATACTTTGATTGATTGGCTCTTCGGTACTATGGTTGTTCAGTACTTCAGTACTTTGGTTGACTGAATCTTTTGTACTCCGGTTCTTTGGCTTGTTGATACTTTGGTTCTTGAGTACTTTGACTTTTGGGTACTTTGGTTCATTGGTGCTTTGGCTTTTTGGTGATTGGGTACTTTGGTTCTCCGGCACCCTGGCTATTAAGGACTTTGATACTGTAATTCTCTGGTACTTTGTTTCTTTGGCTCTCTGATACTCCGGTACTTTCGCTCTTTGGTACTCTGGTATTTTGGCTCTTTGCTACTTTGGCTCTGTGGTGCTCTGATACTCTAGTTCTCTGGTACTTTGGTTTTTTGATACGCTAGTTCTTTGGTACTGTTGTACTTTAATACTTTGATTATTTGTCTCTTCAGCTAGATTGATCAACCAAAGTGCCAATTACCGAAGTAACAAAGAAAACTGCCCGAGAATCGAAGTAGCGAAGAGCCAAAGTACTAAATAGCGTATTACCAAAAGTACGTAGGTACCAAACAATTCAAGTATCGAAAAATCAAAGAATAAACTACAAAGTACCAAGAAGCTAGAGTACCAGAGAGTCAAGGAATCAAAGTATCAAAGAGTCAAAAGCTTAAGTACCAAAGCCAATTAACCAAAGTACTAGAGAATCAGTACCAAAGTATCCGAGAGCCAAAGTGTCAAAGAGCCAAAGTAATGAAGAAACGGGGTATCAGAGTATCAAGGAACCAAAGTACCAGAGAACCAAAGAGCCAAGGTACCAAAGAACTAAAGTACCAGAAAACCAGAGTACCAAAGTGCCAAAGAACCAAAGTACCAGAGATCTAGAGTAACAAAGAGTCAAAGAACCAAAGTACCATAAAGCCAATATCAAAGTACGCAAGAGCCAAAGTGTCAAAGAGCCAGAGAACCCAAGATGCAGAGTACCTAAGAACCAGAGTACCGAAGTTCCACAGTGCCAATTGACCAAAGTATCAAAGAACCTAAGTACGAAAAGAACCAAATACCAAGAAGCCAACGAATCTCGCTCACATACTTAGAGAAGCTCACGCTCACGCAAATCAGAACTTTAGACCATAATTACGTGAAGTTTGCCAAAAAAAAATGCCATATTGTTTCTTGTAGTAGGTCCTGAAGAGGGGGAAAATAAATCCCCGATAGCTGATGAGATCCATCAGCTAAGCCTAACTAGTTTTTTTTTCCTTTGACTGCATCCCACGAAATCGTCACGGATACAGGAAGAACAACAACTGAACTCCAGGAATAGTTCACAACGACCGACAATGCAGTAAGGGCATTCTCCGGAAGAGACAATCTTCAGGAGTAGAATTCCTAGTCTTGATCTTCAGAAGACATTCATCTCACGGACGTCCAAAGGCCCAGAAGAAAAGGTATTATTACACCTTAGGACCAAGTACAACAAATAATCGCTTGCTTGATGAATATTGACAGTTAAAGCCAAGGGCTACAGAACTATCGAAGGTTTTGAGACAGATGTGCGGTAAGTTCGGGACAGATAGTCCTCCACTCTTTTCTCTCACTGACAACTCAAAATCTCAGTACAAATGATCTCACCTGTGCAAACAGCATGCAACTTAAGTTCTAAGTACATTGTTCTCTCTAGTCGTTCTTAAAGAACCTCCACGACAGATGCAAACTGGAGTGAGGTTGACGTATTTGGGAACATAAATCACTTTCTTAGATCTCAATCGATGGTCCGTTACCGCATTGATGATCACAGAATCATTCTCATTGAATGGGTTTTATCCAGTTTTAGATGCAATGACAACATTATTTGAAACAAAGGGCTTGCTATGCGACCTTAGTGTTATGGTATTCACTAACCTCCCTACAATCCAGGACAACAAGATGACTAGGAATCAATTCTGATGATAGCTATCAGCTCCTCGTGACTATGATGTTCATAATCCCAAGATTGAAAGGAAATCACGAGAAGTTTATGTTCAGGTCCCACAAATCTGGCATCGATAACAGAATGTGAGGGGAACCACTTTGTAAACTTTAGGCTCACAGAATAATCTTTCTGGTATATTCAGACTGAGAGTCAGAAACACTAAAACAAAGAACGAGTATGGATTGACTTATGGTCCGTTTTCAGCACCATCTGTTCCGAGATCATCAACTTCTCTGTTGCCGAGCCTTCAACTTAGATTCATCAAGCTCGTAGTCCTTTGTTATACATGGATTGGTCAAGGTGTAATAATACCCCCTTTGTACCCACAGACGTCTGCGAAATGAGAAAATGTCTTCTGGTGATCAAGAATAATAATCCATCTGGTGAAGAGCAATCATCTCCTAGAGTGGTATTGTCTCTTCCCCAGAATGCCCTAACTGCGGACGCCATTAATTATTCCAGGAGTTCCCTTTGTGTCTCAAGATCGCCAAATCCTATTTTCAAGGGTGGCGCCCTAGATGACCTTGGTTACCTCAGGCCCATTCCACTTTCTCAAAGTCTTGTCCAGAGTCGGTGAGAAGCTTGCCAGGAGAAGAATGCTCACTTTTGTCAGATCCAATGGAAGGCTTTACCCCAATCAGTTTGCGTACTTCTCTTTTTTCAAGAAGCAGAAGTTCCGGGAGTCAAATCCCTATAACATCTACGCGCGTTGACGGGAACCAGTTATATCTTTCGATGCAACGACTTCCTGCACTTATTCAAGGTTTCCTCTAAACCTGGATCATCTGGCAGCGATAGCCGACATCATAATGGAAGTATCGCAGCCGTTGGCTGTTCTGGCACACCTACTGGTTCCAGCAACCATTCAACTAGTAGTTTTTGGTACTATCGTCGGTTTGGTGCTAAATTGACACTGCACTTCTCCTTGTGCGTCATCGGAAAACTTCATCATCCAGTAGAACGGTGCTGTTGATTCGTCTCTCTGCCACGGACTTTCAACTGAGTGCCCCTAATCAAGACTTTGACTCGTTCATTTTGGCTTCCTCGTCAACAGCTCCAAAATCGTTAGTGGACAACATCGCGTCACTTTCCTTAGCTGCGAAGTTTCCAGTGGGGGTACTTGCCCTCTTCCTCACTACAGGAAATACCTAACCCACAACAGCAAAGTAATTCCCTTGTTTTCTGGGAATAGCTAATTTTTAGCGGAGATTGCTTCCAGGTGCTACTGCACATGGATCCCCTTCACGATGCCTCAGCAAAGCTTCAATCCATCCCCTGGAGGCCAACACTTGAACATGCATTTAGGGTCGTTAAGAAATAATGGTCCAATGATGGGCTCAGATTATACTATCAGCAGACATAACTCTTATGAAGAGATGGAGGATGGACCACTTTCCTTCAGAGGTTCGATTGGGAATGTGTTCCTTGATTCTCAACTCTTGGGGCAGAAAGAATACTTTAGGTTCCCAGGTGTCATAGTGAATGGTGATCTGATGTCTACGATGAATATTTCCCAGGTATGCGGAAAGGTGGCCTGGTTGAGGAAGGGAGTTTGGAACTCGTCTGGAAATGTTCATTATTTCCTTGGGTTACAGCATTGCGTTCTGCGGTAAAATTAGTCAAGGGTCTCTGATTTCTTGGTTTGTACTTCAAAAGAGGTCAATTGTGTTATTTGGTATGTGTCCTCGTGACCCACGTAGGCCGGTGTTCAGGTACAAAAGAAAATTAACCCAGACTTCATCAATCTTGGAAGTCTTCTGTTACCATACCAAACTGTTGATACCATTACCATATATATTCGGAGAGTCAATAATATACGAGGGGAGAAGAATTTTTAAGCATCTTGCTTCCAATTTTAGAAAATGCACGGAAGTAAAGCGATTCAGAGCTCTTCTCAGATACACTTTTTACGAAAAAGCCTATAACCATCTGAAGAATTTCAATGACATATTATTATACAGGGTGTCCCACAACTTTCCAGGCCATAACTCGTTTATTTTTCAAGGTTAAATGTAACATGAAACTAAAAATTGTTTGTGAATGATTAGCAAAAAAAAAATAACCTCGAAAAAAACATCCCTCAAAAACGACCCCTGATTTTTTCTAAAATTGTACTTCTGTAATTTTTTCAAGTTTTTGAATGTTTGTGAGACAACAAAGTCAATGGCATATATCTTTAACACAAACAAAAGTACAAAAAAAATTCAATGTATAGTAGTGTTGGTATAAACAAACAATTTGAGGGATGTTTTTTTTGTTTTTTTTTTTAGTTTTAGAGAGAGCCTTGCTTCAAAAATAAACATTCCTTCATTGTGAGACACCCTGTAATTGCTGTTCAAACTCAATAAAACTCACCAGACTTCATGTAAAAACTCGAGACAACCAACAAAACCACACAGCAGCTTTTCCAATTAGGACACATTTTAACTCACATAGTTTACACGCCCATCCAACATTGTTGTGACTGGAAAGCGACTGAACTATATAGATTTTAATTGTGTCGTTAATTTGTACGCGTTAATCGTAATGTGAAAAAACTTATATCCTTGAGATTTAATTAGACATGTGTATGATTTGGTTTTTATATTTATGCGATTTTGTGTTGTGAGTCATCGTCATCACTAAACACTGGATGCGCTAAAATGAATATGGGTCCGTACCAAAGAGTGATTAAGGCATGTTAGGTGGCGCCCCCTGACTATTATTTTTATTCCAATATTCAAATCATCATAGATTTTATTTCAAAAATTGTAAAATCAAATCAAAACTTCAATACCCTGTATTTCAAAAACGAGGGCCTTGCGGACCTATATTTATGAATGTTTATTTTTGGACCCTGATACGTACCTGCAGTATTAAGATTTCCCCATGAATCACCCTGTATAATATGTCAATCTATGATGATTTGAATGTCCAGTCTTGACACTTGATGAAGTTGTTGATAAAGACAGCTGTCACGCATCTGTCAACGTTCGTAGCTCCAGCGTTGCCGGATTGTGATGAAAATCAATTCCATCAACTTCATCTAGTCTTCTACACAATAAACCTTACGATCCAATCTTCCTTATAAATTCAATGGTCTCTTTACAACACAAAGTCGGTAATTTTTTTCCCAAAATTCCTCCTGCAATGTCAGCACGATCAAATCGATCTTTAACAAAAGCTGCGGTGAAACGACTCCCCCTCTGTTATTCTCAATTATTAGTCAGTTTCTTGACAGTCAGCAAAAAGACAAATTTAATTCCAAATCGCTTTAATTATCTTTCCACTAACAATTCCAATAAACTCTAAACCATGCATCCAGTTCAGAGTTAGTCCATTTGCTGAATTGCCGGAATTGCAGAAATTGTGGTCGTCACAACAAGTGATGCATGAATGCAGTTTGGTCCGTTCTCCAATTACAATACATCCTGAGTCGCAGGTTTCGGTGCAGTTTCTCTGCAGCAGCCAGAGTTTCGGAGTTCCTGTTACTTCTTCAGTGCTGGTTGACATTGAGATTCTTCTTACCTGGAACAATAGTAGATTTTGGATGTGTGTCAGAAAAAAATCCATTCATAAATAATCATTCGACGAAATTCTGCGGCCAAACGATGAGAGACAGTGAAGTTTTTTTTTTTAATTTGAGCTCCGGACACCTTGGTTATTTTTCTCAATATCTTCCCATAAGAACGCGTCCAGCTTGGGACACCCAGTACATACTTGGATGAAGAAAAGAGAAAACAAAAGAAAGCAGAAAGTCAAATTTGGAAAAGACAACAAACAAAACTTGAGAAAAGGAAAATTTAGAGTGTTTCCAATAATTTATCGGAATATGATCTATCTACTATATTCTTTAAACATTGTACTCTTATAGTTCATAAGTTCATAAGTGTGTGTATATTTATGACTTTAATATTCATACACATTTATTGTGAACCTAAATAAAATAAATAAGAGACACTAGATATAAATTGAAAGAATATTCAATAAGGTTAAACTGAAACAAGTCAAAAACATGAAAATATTTTAAATAACAGATAATGATAATAATAATTATATAAATAAAATAAAATAACTAAATACAGTGGGAAAAAATGGATTGAAGCCAAAAGTTGAATAACAAACAAAAGATTCAAATGTAAATATTTTGAGTAAAAATCAACATCTGTAATGAGTCATAAGAGAGACAAAAAATAAATAAAAAAATAACCACTGAAGATATATGCTGAATAAAGAAATTATTATTATTATTATTATTATTATTATTTAAAAATTAAAACATAATAAAACTTATTATGAAAACAAATAATATTATTTGAATAAAGAACAATAAGAAGAACCGTTGAGTAAAAAAAATTAAACATTTAGTAACAAATAGAAAAATTGTGTGAAAAAGAACAAAGTTTGATTCAAAAATGCAAAATATAAAAAATAATAAAACAAAAATATTTTGGGACAAAATCAACAACTCTTTACTATTGTCCTCGTATACTTTCTGATTTTGCGATAATTTGTGTTTATATACAAGGCTTTTCACTTAAAACTCCGCACGCCAATATCTCGGAAACGAATGGGAATATTTGATTTTTGTAAAAAGCAGTCAATGTATGGGGTCGAGTAGTTATTTTTCACATTAAAAAAAATTCGACGCCTACCAAGAGTTAAGCGTCGCGACGCATCGATAATATCAATCGATTGTAGGGACTTTGAAATTACGCGCATGCAAAAGTACGAGTTATTTATAAACTTTTTTTGTTATTCAGTCGAACTAATTTATTCTACTTAGTTTTGAGATATACAGTGTGTCCAAGATAAGGATGTCTATCATGGGGATCTTGAAAACCGTGAGAGATACAAGGTCGGTCAAATGGAGGCAAAGTTGCGTATTTTGATGCTTGACAAAATGCCGTTTTAAAAGCCAAGAAATTCCGACTAAGTCCGAAATTATCCGGAAAAAACCGAAATTTTTCAAAATTGTTTTCATTTTTTTCTGACCACATTTGAAAAGATATTTTGAAATGAATGGAGCTTCTTCATTGCCACTTTTTGCTCTTTGCAAGATAGCGTTATTGAATTGAAGAACCGACGTTTCGTCTATGAGCAGCCATCATCAACTTTGTTTTTTTAAATACGGTTCTGGATTTTTTATGACGGATTTTGAGGGCCTCTTATGTTCCTAAACCAACAATGTGAAAAATAACTACTCGACCCCATACATTGACTACTTATAGTAATCAAATATTCCTATTCGTTTCCGAGATATTGACGTGCGGAGCTTCAAGTGAAAAACCCTCTATATACAGGGTGTCAAAGCAAGGGTGGCCACCGGCCATATCTCGGAAACTACTGGACCTAAAAGTTCAGGAAAAAAAATATGATCACTAAAGTGGCCACGAGAAAATGCTGGAAAATATTTTACTTCGAAATTTTTCCGCTAGGCGGCGCAATCAAAGCTTAAATATTAAAATTCGAAATTTCTCCGGAAATTCTCAGATTGAGGTATATCTTTATCAACATGGTTAGAAAACCTAAGCAATTTCACGTCTTTTTGGTACAGGGCTCATTGGCGTACCAATCTTCGTGTGAGTAGAGGAAGGTAGTGAAAGTGTAATTGTTCAAGTGGCTCTAACTTATAAACGACTTGTCCGATTTTGTTGCGTATAGGCTTGTTTGGAAGATAAATGTGAGTACTTTCGTATATCGTATCCAGTGATGCGTGATTGTCTCCAGAAAAGTTGCTAGAAGGCGTAATTTGAATTAAGAACTGTTATTTTCGTTTCACCGCAAAAATTTAAATGGTACGGTATAATTCTGATAACAGAATCGAAGTGAAGATTAAAAAAAAAAAAAAAAAAAAAAAAAAACCTTAAAAACCTTAAAACATTAAATTTTACATTATTTGGACTAGTTATTATTATCAGAATTATACCATACCATTTAAATTTTTGCGGTAAAATGAAAAACACTGTTTTTAATTCAAGTTACCCCTTCTAGCAACTTTTCTGGAGACAATCACGCATCACTGGATACGATATACGAAAGTACTCACATTTATTTTTCAAACAAGCCTATACGCAACAAAATCGGACAAGTCGTTTATAAGGTACAGCCACTTGAACAATTACACTTTCACTACCTTCCCCTACTCACACGAAGATCGGTACGCCAATGAGCCCTGTACCAAAAAGACGTGAAATTGTCTAGGTTTTCTAACCATGTTGATAAAGATATACCTCAATCTGAGAATTTCCGGAGAAATTTCGAATTTTAATATTTAAGCTTGGATTGCGCCCCCTAGCGGAAAAATTTCGAAGTTATAAATATTTCCCAGCATTTTCTCGTGGCCACTTTAGTGATAATTTTTTTTTTCCTGAACTTTTAGGTCCAGTAGTTTCTGAGATATGGGACACCCTGTAGTTTGACTTTTATTTTTATACACATTTATTGTATAATGCTTACCCTAAATCAATAATGTATTTATTCATTCCTTTAAATAAGAGAGACTGTAAATAGATAAAAAAATAACAAATAGAATATTTAAATAAGGTAGAACGACAACGAAACAAAAATATGACTAGAACATAAAAATAATAATCATTCAAATAAAGAAAAGAATGGATGACAGTTAAAAAATATCAAATAGAAAAAGATAAGAAGAAAAAAATAACGAAGTGTTTCAAAATCATCAAATGGAATAAAGCAAAAGTTGGGAATTAAATTAATAATAACACTAATACTTTTAACTATTTTAATTATTATTTGTTATAAACCATCATTATTTATACCCCATACACTAAATACATTTTTTATATTATTGAATAAAGAAATCGTATAAGAGAATAAGAGAAACTTGAATTTAGAAATAATCAATGAAAAAAACAACAAACAAAAGTTGCGAAAAAAGAAAATATTTAAAATCTGGAATAATAAATAAAAAAATTACGAATAAGAATATTAAATATTTAAGCCTCAAATAAGGTGACACGACAAGAAAACAAAACAAAACAAAATCGAAAATAAAAAATGAACCGAATTCAAATTATGGATACAAATAATATTATTTAAATAAAAATAACCAAAATAAGAAAAAGTAAATAACAGTTGAAGAAATTGGAGCAAATTAAAAATTTAAATGAAAAAAAAAAGCGAAGCAAAGTTCAAAAAGTGGAAAAGACTCATGAATCACCTGAATAAAATTGTATTAAATTCATCCAATAAATTTCAAGCCAAAATCTCAAAAAAATCTTGGGAGTTATAAATTATTCAAGTTGGAGTTGGAAAAAAAAATTCTTTTAGCTAATTTCTCATATAGGGTAACCTTATGAAAAATTAGACAAATCTTGAAAAAGTGGGATTAGTAAATTTGCCAACCAAATTTTGAGTCAACATTTGGAAAATTGTAAGAGTTATGGAATTTTTGAATTTAAGTCTTGTCTAGACAAAATTACATTGAGCACCTTAAAATTTAGGATGTAGTGAATTTGTCTACCAATTATCGAATCAAAATATTAAACATTGCAGGAGTTTGAATTGTTAGATTTTTTTCAATTTAGAGCTCAAAAAACCTTTTTTTTAAATATGGAAAATCACGAAAAATTAGGACATCAATCACCACATTTTTATAGGGATTGAAAAATTTGTGGAAATCTCAAAGAGTAAGGTACTTTCAAATTTCAACTTAAAAAACGTTTTCCTTCAATTAGCCCACCCTGTATATAGAGGCATGATTAAAAAAGGTCGCCTCAATCATACTCAAATATAGGATTCACTAGTTA
This sequence comes from Orchestes rusci, assembly GCA_958502075.1. Classification (NCBI taxonomy): domain Eukaryota; kingdom Metazoa; phylum Arthropoda; class Insecta; order Coleoptera; family Curculionidae; genus Orchestes; species Orchestes rusci. The sequence goes on from OY293305.1 coordinate 3,401,684, forward strand.
ACAACTAAATTTAAGTCAAAATATCGATTACTGTAGAAGTTTTCGATTTTTTGATTCAGACCGTTTAATGCAGAGCAGGAAAAACGATATTTTTGTTGACCAGGCCACCTTGTATATGTACAATTAGGCAAAATTAGGAAAACTGACATGAATCTTCTAAAAAATGGGATTTAATAGATTTGTCTATCAAATTTCTATTCAATTCTCAAAGATCTTGGGAGTTATGAGTATTTTAATTATCTAGAGTTGGAAAAACTTTCAGCCAGGCCACCCTGTATATGGAAAATCCAAAATAGAAAACGTGTCTTGGATCATCTATAAAATTTACGATTTGATGATTTTGTCAACCAAATTGCAGGGGTAGTTCAGGGCTGAAAAACCTTTTTTTATATTGGCCACCCAGTATATGCACAATTGGGCAAAATTAGGAAAAATGGCATGAATCCTTTCAAAAATAGGGACTTTATTGAATAAACTCAACAGTTATGAGTATTCTGATTATTTGGATTTAGATTTATTTTTTATCTAACCCACCATGTACCTATACAGGGTTTTTCACTTAAAACTCCCCACGTCAATATCTCGGAAACGAATAGGAATATTTGATTTCTGTAAAAAGTAGTCAATGTATGGGGTCGAGTACTTATTTTTCACAGTTAAAAAAATTCGACGCCTACCAAGAGTAAAGCGTCGCGACGCATCGAAAATATTAATCGATTGCAGGAACTTTGAAATTACGCGCATGCAAAAGTACGAGTTATTTATAAACTTTTTCGTTATTCAGTCGAACTCATTTATTCTACTCAGTTTTGAGATATACAGTGTGTCCAAGATAAGAATGTCTATCATGGGGATCTTGAAAACCGTGAGAGATACAAGGTCGGTTAAATGGGGGCAAAGTTGCGTATTTTGATGCTTAACAAAATGCCGTTTTGAAAGCCAAGAAATTCCGACTAAGTCCGAAATTATCCGAAAAAAACCGAAATTTTTGAAAATTGTTTTAATTTTTTTCTGACCACATTTGAAGAGATATTTTGAAATGAATGGAACTTCTTCATTGCCACTTTTTGCCCTTTACAAGATAGCGTTATTAAATTGAAGAACCGACGTTTCGTCTATGAGCAGCCATCATCAACTTTGTTTTTTTAAATACGGTCCTGGATTTTTTATAACGGATTTTGAGGGCCTCTTATGTTCCTAAGCCAACAATATATCGCAATTATTCAAAAAAATTATGTTGATGGATTTTTCCATGAGAACTCATGTGTTAGAGAGAGACAAAAAATACATTTTTAATAGGATCAAAAACGCACACCTCTTTTTTAATGAGTGCGATACATCGTCGGTTGAGGAACATGAGAGGCTCTTAAAATTCGTTATAAAAAATCCAGGACCGTATTTGAAAAAACAAAGTTGATGATGGCTGCTCATAGACGAAACGTCGGTTCTTCAATTTAATAACGCTATCTTGTAAAGGGCAAAAAGTGGCAATGAAGAAGTTCCATTCATTTCAAAATATCTCTTCAAATGTGGTCAGAAAAAAATTAAAACAATTTTCAAAAATTTCGGTTTTTTTCGGATAATTTCGGACTTAGTCGGAATTTCTTGGCTTTCAAAACGGCATTTTGTTAAGCATCAAAATACGCAACTTTGCCTCCATTTAACCGACCTTGTATCTCTCACGGTTTTCAAGATCCCCATGATAGACATTCTTATCTTGGACACACTGTATATCTCAAAACTGAGTAGAATAAATGAGTTGTACTGAATAACAAAAAAGTTTATGAATAACTTGTACTTTTGCATGCGCGTAATTTCAAAGTTCCTGCAATCGATTAATATTTTCGATGCGTCGCGACGCTTTACTCTTGGTAGGCGTCGAATTTTTTTAACTGTGAAAAATAAGTACTCGACCCCATACATTGACTACTTTTTACAGAAATCAAATATTCCTATTCATTTCCGAGATATTGACGTGGGGAGTTTTAAGTGAAAAACCCTGTATAGAATATTTAACGAAATTGGAGAAGTGACATTAATCACCTGTAAATAAAGGATTTGATAATTTTGTCATCCAAATTTCAAGTTGAAATCACAACAAATGCAGGAGTTTTGATTTTTTTAATCCAGAGCTCAAAAAAAGATTTTTTTCTACTAGGCCACCCTGTATAAGGACTACTTGGCAAAATTAGGAAAATCGACATAAATCTTCTTGAAAATTGAATGCTTCATAGATTTATCCATAAAATTGGGTTTATCAAATTTCTAGGGAAAATGAATATTTTGATTATAAGGGTTGGAAAAATGTTTTCTGGGCAAGGCCACTCTGTATATGAAAAATTGAACAAAATTAGAAAAAATGACAAGAAGCATCTATAAATGGATTTATCAATGAAATTTTTAAAAACTAAAAAATTGAAGGAATTTTGATTTTTTCAATTCATAACAAAAAAAGAGATTTTTTTTAACTGGGCCACCTTGTATGTATATGAAAAACTAGGCAAAATTAGAAAAAGTTGTATCATTCACTGCAGAGAAGTAGGGTTTCATCAAATTTCAAGCTTAAATCTCGAAGACTTGGAAAGTTTTAAATTTTTCAATTCAGAACTGGAAAACGATGTCTTTTCTATTAGGTCACCCTGTATATGGACAACTTGGCAAAATTAGAAAAACTGGCATAAATATTCTCAAAACATAGTGTTTGGTAGATTTGTCCATCAAATTTCATCTCATAGATCTTGGGAGTTTTTTTATTTGGAGTTGGAAATACGATTTCTTTTAGCTTGGCCACCCTGTATGTGGTAGAATGAACAAAATTAGAAAAGTGACACAAAGTACCTATACAATACACAAAATATAAAAAATTATAGGGGTTATGAAATTCTCAAATCAGAGCTGGAAAATCTTTTTTTAACTAGGTCACCCTGTATATGGGAAATAAGGCAAAATCTTGAAAAGTGGCATAAATCATCCCAAAGAATAAGGTAAGTTAGGGTTAAAATCTCTATGGTTTCAAGTATGATGAGTATTCTACATCTAGAGTTGGAAAAAAGTTTTTTTTTAGCTAGGCCACCCTGTATAATATGAAATTGATCAAAGTTGGAAAGAGTGGAATAAAGCATTTATGAGTAACTTTATCTATCAGATTCAGTCAAATTTTCGAAAATTGTGGAAGTTTTGAATTTTTTTAAAACGTTTCATTTTAACTAGGGTGGTCTAGTTAAAACGACAGTTGGGCAGAATCAAAAAAAGTGCCATAAAACATGGTTTAAAAATTTCTAAATCAAATTTCAATCGAAAATCTTGAAAATCATGAGAGTCATACCTTTTTTTAAAGCTGAAAAACTTTTTCATTTTAAAAAGTCCACCCCGTATATGGAAAATCAGAAAAAGTGTCATGAATTTCTTGAAAATACGCGTTCAACCAAATTTCAATAATTGGGGAAGTTATACATTTTTACATTTTAGACGATGATCCAGGTCCCAGTTTAAAAAAATTTCTATGGTTATTCGAATACGAAATTTAAAGATATAATGTTGTAGAGTGTAAAAGTTGAAAAGTCCTATTTTTGTTGTATATCTTTAAAAAACCGTGCGTACAAGATCTATTTTCGACCTGTCCAGCGCATTATATTATCATAGATTAATTTTTTTTTTTTTTTTAATGCTATAAAATCATAATGCCAACTTACCTGACATTTTCTCTGCTCCTTAGGACACTTAACATGCAGCGCACTAACATTAGCAGAAACATTCAAACAGTTATCACCATCAAGCATAGAATCACATCTGTGACACCATAAATCATTTTGCTTCTCACTCGCTGCCTTGGTACGATGCTGATGAGTATCTGAAGAATCTGGTAAAAAAAATCCACTTCAAATCGATATCCATAACAAGCAAGAAGCTATAAATCAAATTTCCTCAACTAAGTGAAACTTTTCTCAGCCGGCAAGTTTGTGCAACCGGAGAACAGAAAATAAATTGCTAGCTGTAAAATAGCTTGAGTTTCTAAGTGAGAACAAACTAGAAAGTTTTAGTTGATGTGAATCGAATAAAGTTGTCGGAGATGATTGGTAAGTTTGATAAGATAGGATGAGGCTTTGATATAGAGTGTATGATCTTTGAATCCTTTTGTTGCAGGCAAAACGCGCGTCCATCTTGTCTGCACCCTGCCTGCAGTATGAAATCATTTTTGATTTAAATATCAAACAAGGAACTTGGTGTTGTTCACGTTATTGCAACCAAACCGTGTTAATATCCATTTCCTATTCAGGAAATAAACGTCGTGCACTTGAAATTTGATTGAACTTGAACTTGGACTTTATATTTCCGCTTTGCTTCCAGTAAGCAATGCTTAGTTGGTGTTATTTATAGAGAAAGTACCAAAGTGTTGAATGAATTAATAAACTAGGCGACAGATGACCCTTAAAAAATATGATTACTACAATGTTCATTGAACAATTTCCACTTTCACTAATAAGATTTTTTGCTTATGGTGCCCAAACAGGGATATGGAATTATACCCAAAAAAAAAACACTTTTAGTATAAGAAGGTCTTTCTTGGTTCAGAGATATTCTTCTCACTTTACCCACTGGTCTGTCAAATGCCCAACTCTTGCAAAATAATCACAAATTATAGTTTACGCTGAAAAATACCACCAGCAAATTTGTAAGATCTGCCATTCCTTCCACGTTCCTAATAAATTGAAAAAGTTTCATATCGTTTTAAGTCCTGAAACTTTCCACGTTGTTTCTGGCAGACTTGATAAAACTAACCGAGTAACCCTTTCATTGATATTAAATAGATAAAAAAACATTTGATGAGTCTTTTTTTGGTCTGAAAATGATGAAACTGGACGGTTTAAGAAATGTTTGAACTAGTTGACGATTTTCTTTTAGTGAAGTATGAGCCTCAAGATATTGTAACATTTTTAGCTATAAAAACCACTTGTCCAGTATAAACCAATTTATTTTCAGTCACTATTTATGTACACCCACCAACACACTAATTTATTTCACTTCTATGTATGTTTCTGTTCACAATTTATATTACACGACTCAATATACAACTGACCAATTTTGTTCTCATATTGGCGATCCTACAGAGTGACTCATTTGACAGCGAGCCACGCCCATAACATTTTTATTTATGGAGCGATTTTGACGATTTTTTATAAATGTGGAGAGTGGAAAGGTTTATTTTGAGGCCAGACGGCGTCAAGTACTTTCAAAATTCAAGGCCTACTAGATCATATTTTCAAGGCTAAAACATCCAGAATCCATATTAGTGATTTGAAAATAAAAATCTGTCTACGTCACTGGATGGGAATGGATCTGTACCAAATTTCATGGAAAAATATCGAAAATCAACGCATAATTTTTAACATTTAATGGATATTCTCACGTCAAAATACAATGAAAACAAATAAACGAGACTGACAAAAAAAAATAGAAAAAGAACTACACACAAAAATAATATTTTGGAATTGAATATTTTTTCATGAAATTTGGTCCATATTAGCGATTTAAAAAAAAAAATATGCCCACGCCACTGGATTTTTCAGGCGATGAAAAATCCAGTGGCGTAGGCAGATTTTCTCTTGAAAAATCGCTTATATGTTTTTTGAATTTTTCAGCGTCTAAATATGCTCTAGTAGGCCTTGGTTTATGGAAAAAAACTGGGTGAAATATGGCCTCAAAATACACCTTTACCCACTCTACATTTCAAAAAAAAACGTCAAAATCGATCAATAAATCAAAAAGTTGTGAGGGTGGCCCGCTTTCAAATGGGTCATTCTATATACAGTGTGTACCAGATAAGGATGCATGCACAGCATGGGGATCTCGGATACTATAAGAGTTACAGTGTCGGTTAAATTAGACAAAAATTGCGCATTTTGATACCCAACAAGATCCCGTTTTACAAATTTGAAAATTCCAAGCCGTTTCGGAAATATCCGAAGAAAACCGAAATATTGCGATTTCGTTTTTATTAATTTTTAAGCTATTTTGAAAGATATGAAAAAACCAAAAACACTTTTTATTGACACTTTTTAAGCTCTACAAAACAGCCTTGAGATATGTTCCGTACGACGTTTTGTTTTGGAGGAACCATCATCAACTTTGTTTTTTTAAATACGGTCCTGGATTTTTTATGACGGATTTTGAAGAGCCTCTTATGTTCCTAAACCAACGATGTATCGCACTTATTGAAAAAGAGGTGTTTGTTTTTAATCCTATCAAAAATGTATTTTTTGTCTCTCTCTAACACATGAGTTCTTATGGAATCCATCAATATAATTTTTTTGAATAAAAAATTTCAAGAAATATTCGATGCCTTTTGGCTTCCCCGGAAACTACTAAAAAGAAATCGATATTTCACAGTGGTGAAAAATTTCGCGTTGGAGAACAAATACCGGCCATTTTGAATCTGACGCGATATGGCCTGTATGTATGAAAAAATCAGGTATGCCTTTTTTGACGAGTGCTTTGCGTAAAATATAACCTACAGCAAATGCCAAACAACTTTCGATTCACGTCATAACTGCCACCAAGCGACTTATTATGTGATTTGCTGGTGACCAAATTTGGCCACCAGCAAACTTCATAACAACGTGCTTGGTGGCAATAATGACGTAGGTCAAAAGTTGTTTGGCATTTGCTGTACTTTAAGATGACTTTTCTCAAAATTTTCACCTTTTATCTTGTGAAGTTTTCGAGTCATGCCCTTTTTGATGAGAGATTTAATTTTTATGTCAAAAATTACTTTTGTTGGGTCTAATTTAAAAGTGAATTCAAATAAGTAATCCTCTATTCATCAATCTATGTTGAATTTTTTGTTAAAATGGTCCCTTCAATAGTTTTTATAAAATATTTCAATGTCTGTCAATACTGGGTGGACTAAAAATAAGTTCAAAAATAAACTTTCTTTAAATCTGTTTTTTTTTTATGGTATGGAAATCGGATTTGTATCCTCTCAATATATTAAGCATTTCCAAAAAGGTTTGTGTAAATAAAAAAAATTATTTGATTTTTTTTTTACTTTTAATAAGGATTGTTGACCACCCTGTACCCTGTATTGATAGAAGCTGAAATATTGTACAAAATCTGTTAGGGTGTTAATGCTTATACTTAAGACAAGATACATCAAATTTGCCTAGAATCTTAAGTTGAATCCAAAAATAAAATAATATATGAGGTGCTCTATTCAAAATAAGCTAACTGTAACCTACTTTTGATATCTTTTGGTTTGATTGCCCCTATGTCGATCTTGTTTCCGGTGAGACACCCTGTATAGTTTATAGGTCAATAATTATCACATGTTGCTATGTTTATAAAGTCAAGAATATATTATTAAACTTGGCAATGTACAATGAAAAAGTGAAAGATTAAAAGTATTATAAACCTATTATAACAAAGAGCGACACATTTAAGCAAACTTTAAAATTAAAAAATAAACAAAGTGACTCTCCAGAGACAAAGTAACCCAGCCACTAAAGGACATAAAAAGAAGATGAAAAAAGAGCAGAAACATCAACCGGAAAAATAAATTCTGTTAAAACAATAAAATCGAAAAAAACGAAATAAAAATTATAAACAAGACTTAATAAAGATAGGTATGTATGTTTTATAAATAGCCAGTAGATAAAATAGTAAAAAAAGGAGATGAAAAACGAGCAGAAACATCAACCGGAAAAATAAATTCTGTTAAAACAATAAAATCTAAAAAAACGAAATAAAAATTATAAACAAGACTTAATAAAGATAAGTATGTATGTTTTATAAATAGCCAGTAGATAAAATAGTAAAAAAATGAGAAAAAACAATACAACGGAAGATAATAAAATGATGTCGGTTTTAAGTGATATCATTATTAGGTACTATCTTCGAAAGAGTGACTTGTACAAGGTCGGTTGAATGAGAGAAAACTTGCCATTTTTTATGCTCATTGAAGATTCATTTACTGCGTGAGAAAATTTTCTTTTCAAGATACAGGGTGAATTATAAAACTGAACCAAATTTATTAGGTTAAATATTTCAAAAACCATTCATCTTCGGAACATAAAGTTTAAATTCGAGCCCGGTATCTCACAATTAAAAAAAAAAGGCAACACAATGACTAGATTTTCAATGAGCATCAGAAACGGCAACTTTCCTTCTATTTAACCGATCTCGTAGCACCTATTGTCCCGAAGATAGATATACTTTCATCACTTAGAACTTAGAATCAAAAAATTGGAATGATGATTCAAAATACAGGGTGTCCCGTAAGTATATGGCATGATTCCGAAAGCGTATAGGGGATGTCAAAGTAACCATAGTTTGTCATAAAAAAAAACCAGTGCCTTCTAACGGAGATACAGAGCCCTAAAGGGGTACCCATCGATTTATTTTGTTAGCTCTTACTTTTGAACCGGTTTGTATAATTTGATGACAGTCAATATTTTAGATTGTAAGGGGAACCAGGAACTTTTTTCAAACAGCTGAAAACTCCATTTTTCAATACTCTGACCTTTACACTCACTTTTCTCTGTATCTCCGTTAGAAAGCACTTTAGAAAAAAATAAATGACAAACTATTGACCTCCCCTATACGCTCCCGATCATATACTTAACGGACACCCTGTATATATGAAAAAAAACAACACTTGAAGTGAAATCATGGAAAAAACAGAAATAATATATTAGTTAGAGTTTATTATGTATTTGAATATTGAATAAAGACTTGACAAGATAAAAAATATTTTTTTTTTATCTTTCAGTAAATTTGAAAAATGGGAATTGAAAAAAATACTTGAAAGTGTAAAAAAAAGTATAAAACTGGATTAGTAAATTATTCAACAGGTAAAGTGAATGAGTCGGAGGACCAAGTGAGGTTAGGTTAGCCCAGTCTTGTCAATATCAGCTGTTTCAAGATGACCGGTATGCAGGTTAAAGTATGTCGATAATTTGTCGAATTTTCTGATTGGCTCTTGAATAGTGGAGTAATGAAAAAATTCTCACTGTGTGAATAATCACTTGAATTAACCAATAGAAAGTGGAAATACAGGGTGTTACCTGTTGGTTGGTATCTTGGAAACGGTAGAAGATACAGCGGAGTTTAAATCGGGGCAGAATTTTGAAATTCACGAAATTCCGAATACTTTCGGAGATTTCCGGAAAAAACCGAAATTTTGTGAAATCGTTTTTATGTTTTCCTATGTGTATTTAAAGAGATATTTCAAAATAAATGTCACATCTTCAATGCCACTTTTTCTTCTCTACAAAATGGCGTTAAATTTATGATCCGACGTTTCGTCTATGAGCAGCCATCATCAACTTTGTTTTTTTAAATACGGTCCTGAATTTTTTATTACGGATTTCAAGAGCCTCTTACGTTCCTAAATCGCAATTATTCAAAAAATTCATATTTATGGATTTTTCCATAAGAACTCATGTGTTAGAGAGAGACAAAAAATGTATTTTTGATAGGATCAAAAACAAACACCTTTTTTTTAATGAGTGCGATACATCGTTGGTTTAGGAACATAAAAGGCTTTCAAAATCCGTAATAAAAAATCCAGGACTGTATTTAAAAAAAAACAAAGTTGATGATGTCTGCTCATAGACGAAACACCAGATCATAAATTTGATGACGTCATTCTGTAGAGGAGAAAAAGTGGCAATGAAGATGTGACATTTGTTTGGAAATATCTCTTCAAATACACATATAGGAAAACATAAAAACCATTTCTCAAAATTTCGGTTTTTTCTGGATATCTCCGAAAGTATTCGGAATTTCTTGAATTTCAAAACGGCATTTCAATGGGCACCAAAATGCGCAACTTTGCCTTCATTTGAACTCCGCTGTATGTCCTACCGTTTCCAAGATACCAATGATGAGCATCGAATTTGTAACACTCTGTATTATACATCATAGTCATAGAAAATTAGTATATTATTCAATGAGCATGTAATGACAGCTATTACATTGTCATTACATGCGAGTAGAATACTATACTTTTTCTACGGCCTTTATACCGGGTGTCCAAAAAAATCTGCACATAATTTGAAAAGTAAGATCATGTGACAACCAAACCCGTGAGTAATGACCCGTGAGTAATGAATCATTACTCACGGGGTAAGTATTAGCTTCGACCTACGATCATGTGACAACCAAACCCGTGAGTAATGACCCGTGAGTAATGAATCATTACTCACGGGGTAAGTAATAGGTATTATTATCTATTCTAAATGCGTGAGTAATAAGCCTATTATTAAACGGTCGTAGAAAATAGTATATTAATCAATGAGCATGTAATGACAGCTATTACTCACGAGGATGAAGTTTGCGACACGAGCCGGAGGCGAGTGTTGCAATCATACGAGTGAGTAATTGTCATTACATGCGAGTAGAATACTATACTTTTTCTACGGCCTTTATACCGGGTGTCCAAAAAAATCTGCACATAATTTGAAAAGTAAGATCATGTGACAACCAAACCCGTGAGTAATGACCCGTGAGTAATGATTCATTACTCACGGGTAAGTAATAGGTATTATGAACTATTATGAACTATTCAAAATGCGTGAGTAATAAGCCTATTATTAAACGGTCGTAGAAGATAGTATATTATTCAATGAGCATGTAATGACAGCTATTACTCACGCCGAGGATGAAGTTTGCGACACGAGCCGGAGGCGAGTGTTGCAATCATACGAGTGAGTAATTGTCATTATATGCGAGTAGAATACTATACTTTTTCTACGGCCTTTATACCGGGTGTCCAAAAAAATCTGCACATAATTTGAGAAGTAAGATCATGTGACAACCAAACCCGTGAGTAATGACCCGTGAGTAATGAATTAAGTATTAGCTTCGACCTACGATCATGTGACAACCAAACCCGTGAGTAATGACCCGTGAGTAATGAATCATTACTCACGGGGTAAGTAATAGGTATTATTATCTATTCTAAATGCGTGAGTAATAAGCCTATTATTAAACGGTCGTAGAAAATAGTATATTAATCAATGAGCATGTAATGACAGCTATTACTCACGAGGATGAAGTTTGCGACACGAGCCGGAGGCGAGTGTTGCAATCATACGAGTGAGTAATTGTCATTACATGCGAGTAGAATACTATACTTTTTCTACGGCCTTTATACCGGGTGTCCAAAAAAATCTGCACATAATTTGAAAAGTAAGATCATGTGACAACCAAACCCGTGAGTAATGACCCGTGAGTAATGAATCATTACTCACGGGGTAAGTAAAAGGTATTATTATCTATTCAAAATGCGTAAGTAATAAGCCTATTATTAAACGGTCGTAGAAAAAATATATTTCCAACGACAATACGAGGGCATTTGATATCTAATAATGCCCTTGGTGCATAATAGTCCTCAAGGAGTTATAAAGCAATAACACTCAACAAGTAGACACATTTTGCCGCATTATAACCTCAAACTTTAAATCAATAAAACAGGGTCTTTCTCATTGACAAACATCCAAATAAATAAACTCACGTATAGCACCAACAGCACCAATTCCCATCACAAACCAACACCACAACACTAAATCTACATTCATGGTAAGCCAGTTTTTTTCCGAACCATTATTCTTAGCACTTAACCCAGAAACGTAAGCTTCATCCGACGAGCAAACATCATTTCATCTGGACCAAAACACATCCAGCCATATTTGCATCAGCATGGGATAAAGTCTGGATGTGCATGCGCTTTGTTGGCAAGTTTCCCGTTTTGTCAGATGGATCCGTTGCCGCAGCAACGGGGGGGATTTGATCATTAAATTTTGGGTTTGGGGTTCATTTTGTGGTTTTGGGAGGATCGGTGCGTCTATAGTTTTGGCAAATGGTTAATTGTTAGTTTTTTGGTATTGTTTATGTTTGATTGGATTTTTATTATCTCTTACTATACTGTATTATTGAGTTGGACCCTGTATATGGACATTCTAGTCGAATGAGTATGAAGCACCCACAAATACAGGATTTATTAAATTTCTCAAACACATTTTCGAAAATTGTGTTTCGAATTTCCTTATTTCGACCACCCTGTATATGGAAAATTGGGAACTTGCAATGAATCACTTCAAAATGGGTTGTTTAATCAAGTTTCCACCCAAATATCTTAGGGTAAATGAAGATTTTGATAATTTAGAATTGAAAAAACGTTTTCTTCTAGCTAGGCCACTCTGTATATGAAAAATTAAAAAAAATTGGGAATTGTGGTACGAAGCACCCATAAATAGATTTTTCCATGAAATTTCAACTAAAAAACTCGAAAATTGTAAGAATTTTGATTTTTTTAATTCATAACAAAAGAAGAGATTTTTTTAACTGGGCCACCTTGTATGTATATAAAAAAACTAGGCTAAAATTAGGAAAAGTTGTAATATTCTCTTCGGAGAACTAGAGTTTCAAGCTAAAATCTCGAACATTTGGGAAGTTTGGAGTTTTTCAATTTAGTACTGAATACGATTTTTTCCACCCTGTATATGGACAACATGGCAAAATTGGAAAAATCGGCATAAATCTTCTCAAAAAATAGTGTTTGATGGATTTGTCTATCAAAGTTCATCTCAATCTCATAGATGTTGCGAGTTTTTTTCATTTGGAGTTGGAAAAATGTTTTCTTTTAGCTAGGCCACCCTGTATACAGTGTGTCCAAGATAAGGATGTCTATCATGGGGATCTTGGGAATCGTAAGAGATACGAAGATGGTTAAATCAGGGAAAAGTTGCGCATTTTCAAGCCTAACAATATGCGGTTTAGAAATTTTCAAAATTCCGAGTAGTTTCGGAGATATGCCTAAAAAAAAGAAATTTGCCGATTTCGTTTTTATTTTTTTCTGCCGTTATCAAGAGAGATATGGAAAAACAAAAGACATGTTCTCATGGCCACTTTTCAAGTTCTACAAAACAGCGTTGAGTGATTTTCCGTAAGACGTTTCGTTTCGGAGAAACCATCATCAACTTTGTTTTTTTAAATACGGTCCTGGATTTTAAGAGCCTCCTATGTTCCTCAATCAACAATGTATCGCAATTGTTCAAAAAAATTATATTGATGGATTTTTCCATGAGAACTCATGTGTTAGAGAGAGACAAAAAATACATTTTTAATAGGATTAAAAACAAACACCTCTTTTTTAATAATTGCGGGAACATAAAAGGCTCTTTAAATCCGTAATAAAATATCCAGGACCGTATTTGAAAAAACAAAAACAACTGCTTCAAACAAATAAACTAATCAAATCACTCAAGTATAGCACCAGCATCACCAATTCCTAGAAACCAGTCCGGTAAATGACAAATTACATCATCAGAGCCGGTAAAATTGGATTAGAAGCATATATCACTTTAACGAACTTCGTTAGTTATAGCATGGTTTGACTGGCGCCATTATCTTTAAATTAAATTATCAACTAATATTTATTAATAAACATTCAGACTAGTACTTTAATATGTCATTTTCCGGCCTAGTAACAAGAATCACCATTATTCTGTATTCATTTGTTCAAGTTTTCATTCTCTTTTATCCTTAACTTGATATCATACATCTATTGATTGATTGATTTTTTTAATATTCCAAGTGATGTTAATCCAAATATCAAAATGTTCAGAATAAATGATGCTACAATAATTTGGCAAAATAAAAGTAAATTTTTCATTTGTATACATATTCCACAGAGTGTTTCAACATTTTGGAGACAATCTTTTAATTTGATATGCATTGGTAGAGATGTCCTGGAACTTTAATACATTCTGTGGAGTATACGCATCAAAAATTTAGTTTTATGCCAAGTTTTTATAGCTGAACATTTGAACTTTTTAGTTTCAAGGGAGATATGAAACTTCGAATTCAAATTGAATCTTATTTTAATCATTTTTCAGTTTTCTTCCTATTTATACACAATATTGTTTCCTGTCCTCTGATTCTTTTCTTCTGTTATTGAGAAATTTCTAACCTTTAATTGTTTAGTATTGATATTGTAACCTATTGTCTTTTTATTAATGTACAATTCAATTCCTTGAATGTTTTGACTGGCTTTGAGCTCCTGTGCTTCTTCTTTTATCCGTTTGTTTCTAAGATTTTCACCTCCTTCTATATTATTGATATTTTAATTATTTTCACACATCTTTCTATAAACCTAAAAGTTTATTTATAATCTAACCACTTTCTTTTTCTGTGAAACTTGTTATCAGGTGTTTTGTTTCATTACTTCATAATTATTGTTTGTGTATTTTTTTCGCTTTTTTTCGGTTTATATATTTTATTATTCAATATAATGATCTTTTTTCAGTACATATACAGGGTGTTTCCTAACCTCTGTGACAAAATGAAAGGGGTGATTCTTCTTAATCTTAAGACGAAAATGTGGTATAACTTTTTTTCGAATTTCGCTTTGTTTCCAAAATACAGGGTGTTCAATTTTTTTTTTGATTAGTTTTTTATTTTTAATTAATTAATCTTCTACTCGATTTTATTGGAAACTTTCATACAGTAGGAAAATGTCATGAAGAAAACAAATAATGTGGTTGCCATGGATCGAAGCAAAAAGCCTACTTTGCATCATATTGTTATTTTTGTGTAGTCCAGAGACATGCAATAGTGGTTTATCTCAAAAATTAGGCAAGATACGATAAAAATTCAGGAAATCAAAAAGTTGCGTTTTTAGTTGAATAACCTGAGAAAAAAATGAAAATGACACAAAAAGTCAGTGACGTACATTTTTTTCCCAATAATATTGGTTGAAGTGCCGCTCGGGACGCCACTGTATTCGATAATTTTTATTTGTTCATGGCAAAATGAGCCCGTTATCACTATAAATACCGTTACCAAACTTCAACAAAATCGAGTAAAAGATAAATTAATTGAAAATAAAAAACTAATCAAAAAAAAATAATTAAACACCCTGTATTTTGGAAACAAAGCGAAATTCGAAAAAAAGTTATATCACATTTTCGTCTTAAAATTGAGCGAAGAATCACCCCTTTCATTTTGTCACAGAGGTTAGGAAACACCCTGTAGGTGTATTGCTTGAAGAACGATTATTTATTAATTTTATATTTTCTCCATATTCTTTTTCTGAATTTGTTATGTATCACTACTTCACATTTGTAACTTAAATATTTGAATTTAATCATTTCATGGGCGGCTCGTCAATAAGAGCGACCACGCGCGCGCACTGCGATCGAAAAGAAAAAATAAAAACAAGATTTTAGAAAGTAAATCCTTATAAGAATTTTATTTAGAATGAAGGTGCATTTTCACTATTTATGCAGGGTGTTACTTAATGTTATGTCATACTTTTAAAGGGAAGTTCCTGGATACATTTTAAGTCGAAAAGGTCATATAAACTTGGGTCTAAAAAAATATAATAAAATAAAATAAAATTAGATCAAATAAAAATGAAAAAAAAGTGTGTTCCTATACCATAATATTCTGTGGCAAAATTCAGTTCAATATCACGAACCGTCTTTGGAAAATGTATTAAAAACTGAAAATAAAATAAATTTTTAACACCCTGTATCTTAAAAACCGAGCATTTTTAGACCCAAGTTTATATGACCTTTCCGACTTAAAATTTATCCAGGAACTCCCCCTTAAAATTATGACATACCATTAAGTAACACCCTGTACAGACCAGAGTCCCACAGAAGTAAAAAATAGTTTTTTTTGTCGAATGTTCTGATTGGCTCTAAAACAATAGAGTAATGGCATAAGAACATTTCATTGGTTAAAAACAATCAAGTGATGCAAAAAAAAGTCACTGGTATGAGTAACGAGTTAATTCAAACAATAGAAACTGGATGTATAATGACTAGCTTTGAGCCTTAATTCTTACAAAAAGGATTTTTTTGTCAATCCAAAAAAATTAAATGATAGTTTCATAATAATGTGCATGATGGAATCAGTTCCAACAAGATTATGCCAAAACTCCTCCATAATCCCCCGGAAAATATACATGGAATCCCAAAGTGGAAGTTTTAACTTCCTAGACATTTTTCACTCAAAATCTCCCTAGAGCTCGAATTATTTCCGGAAATTTTGTCTTGACTCTCTACTCTGACTCTCTACTCTACTTACTCTACTCGCCATTGAGGAAGAAAGAAGGAAATTTTCTGGAAAAATTCGCAACTAGAACAAATTTCCGGATTTTTAATTCGAGCTCTAGGGAGATTCGGCAAGAAAATTTCATGCCAAAACTGATCATTGGAAAAAACATAACCCAGGACCCACCTCGCATTTAGTGGAAGAAATAATCGGCTCCTTACTCTACTCGCCATTGAGGAAGAAAGAAGGGAATCAGGATTTTATTAAACATTTGGAAGGTATAACCAATCTTGTCCATAATTGATAACATTGCAACTTTGTATTGGAAGTTGAAAATAAATCATTTATCAAAAATATTTGTCATTGTCTTTAACAGCTGTCAAGCACTCGCGGCCGGATGTAGCTCCAATGCACCAACCACAGTGTTGCCGTTTGCCTTATCTCTGTCTGTGAAAGTTGGGTTGGGTTGGAATTGTTAGGGAGAGTGGGGACGGCAACACTGTAATCATATGGGAGCTACATCCAGATGCAAAGCCAGGGAGATTTCCACTTATTAATCTTTCAGTCACGTGATTATGAGTAGGGTGATTTCCGATAAAATCAGGTCGTCGCCATAGCAACATGTTAAAATGCAAGCCTTTGATTGGTTAGAATTGACTGGTAGGAAATTTTCACTTATAATCTCCCTGGAGCTCGAATTATTTCCGGAAATTTTGTCGAGTCGAGAATTTTCTTGAAAAATTCGCAACGAGAACAAATTTCCGGATCTTTAATTCAAGCTCTAGGGAGATTCGGCAAGAAAATTTCATGCCAAAACTGATCATTGGAAAAAACATATCCCAGGACTCACCTCGCATTTAGTGGAAGAAACCAACGGCTCCTTACTCTACTCGCCATTGAGGAAGAAAGAAGGGAATCAGGATTTTATAAAATATTTGGAAGTTATAACCAATCTTGTCCATAATTGATAACATTGCAACTTTGTATTGGAAGTTGAAAATAAATCATTCATCAAAAATATTTGTCAGTATTTTCAACAGCTGTCAAGCGCTCGCGGCTGGATGTAGCTCCCATGCACCAACAACAGTGTTGCCGTTTGCCTTATCTCTGTCTGTGAAAGTTGGGTTGGGATTGTTAAGGAGAGTGGGGACGGCAACACTGTAATCATATGGGAGCTACATCCAGATGCAAAGCCAGGGAGATTTCCACTTATTAACCTTTCAGTCACGTGATTATGAGCAGGGTGATTTCCGATAAAATTAGGTCGTTGCCATAGCAACATGTCAAAATGCAAGCCTATGATTGGTTAGAATTCACTGGTAGGAAATTTTCAAATAAATCAAATCTCAATTCATATGGAGATTTCCAACTAAATCCATCAACATGGTCATAAAAGACAATACAGCTTTCTATAACCGACGAATAAAGCGTGAGCATAAAATTAATAAGCATACCCCATGTTATGGATTGAGAGGAAGTTAATCAAACTTCATTAAATATGAGTTCGTGGAATTTCTACTTTAATTTGTGTTAATTAATTAAAAAAGTCGTATGGACTCAATGGGCCGTCTATTTTTAATTTGTGCCTGGAGCAGCAGGATGTAAAAAACCTATGTGTATGTGCTGATAATTTGTTTATTATAACCTTGTTGTTAACTAAATAGATTGGTTTGTTTGTTTCCTTGTTGATGTTTTATCAGCGATGTTGCCATGTTCTAGGGCTTTCAAAAAATACCTGGAAAAATAAATTGATTCAACTGCTCATCTTCTAAACCACCGATCCCAAACACCCATATTTCCTCTTAACATCAATTTTTAGTCACAAAAATGATTTCTCTTTTTATCGAGGTTCACATTTCGTGTTGAAACATGGCAACCTCTGACTTGAGGCCTGTGACGCTATTGTTCACAAAACAAAGTCCAGTTTTTTTATTGATGAATTAAAGAGTGAGGTGCTGCAAGTTTTAGGTGTTTGTCTCCACTGGAAAAAATATTAGAAGACCAGATCTGACTGACTAAAGAAATTCTCCAGGAAGAAATTTGCAGGAATTCCCAGATCATATATTTCCATCTCTCAACTGAAGAGTGAAGAAATAAACCTGCAAATCTAAAGTCTCTGTATACCTCCTATTAAAAAACAATGATTTGGTGAAGGAAATTTTTCAAAAAAGCAGCAATTTTCGATTCAGGACTTCCACATAATTCAACAATGAGTCCTGCAAATTTGAGGTATCTACCTCCTAATGAGAGGCCTGTAAAAGTAACAATGAGTTTTTCAAAAATCACACCGACCAAGAAAATTATGCAGGAAAAAGATAGCAGGAATTCTCAAATCAGGATTTTTCCATAAATGAATCAGCATAGAAATAAAATATCTTGCAAATTTTGGTTCTCCATTCCTTTCTGGAAAAATCATGAAAGGACAGGAGAGTTTTCAAAAAACAGAATAAAAAAAAACTGGAAATTTGAGGTCTCTACCTCTTCTGGAAAAGTTATAAGAGGAGTGCTGATTCAACAATGATTTTTCAAAAATTCTTTTGCAACAGCAGTTTAGAAAATTCATCAGAAAAAAGGTAGCAGGAATTCTGAAATCCGGATTTTTCCAAAAGTTAATAATAGAGTGAAGAACTCCTGCAGGTTTGAGGTCTCTGCCTGCTCTGGAAAAATTATGTGGGGACAACGACCAAGAAAATTCTCCATTAAAATAGTAGCAGGAATTTTCAAATCAGGAATCACTGTTGAAGATTTGAAATTTCTACCTCCCCTGAAACAATTAAAGAAGAAAGAAAATAGAAAAATAAAGTATAGCTCATTAAACATAATGACGTGAAAGTTACAATGAATATTAAAAATCCCATAAAATAACATTTAAGACTAAATTAAAAAAAAGATCGGTTAAAAAAAAAGGTGATAAATAATTAATTCTCAGTATGTTTTGTTTTGTTCATGTGTTTATTCAAGTTTTTTCCTTTTTTTGAAAAAATATTTTGTTTTGATTCTGTTTTATCGGTCATATTTTTCTTATAAACGGTGCTTTTTATATACATTTGTTGTGCCATTTTCTACAAGATTTCTTAAACTCTAACAACTCAATATTTTTTTTTACAACTTAGTTTTTGCAATGATTTTTAATTATTTAAAGTGGATAATTATATTTTCATTTTTTGTCAGGTGAATTTACCACTTTTCAATTCCTTAATTCTTTTCAATATTTTAATTTGACTAATTGATATTTAATTTATTGTTTCACATTCCAATACAGTTTTAAGATCATTGTTTAACTTTCAGTCTCAGTTCGTTTATTATAATTTTATCCTCAATTATTATGATTATTTTACTGCATTTTAATTTGTTTAGAACTTTCAATCTTGTAGGTAGCGTTTTGGTTTTTGTTTTGTTTGTTCGCTTTTTCATAACAGCATCCACATTTGACAGTTTTTTTTTTATTATATTATTATTCTCTCAAGTTTTTCCAGCAGCCTCTCACTTGTTGTTTAGTATTATTAACTCAATAAAATTTGAGTTATGTTTTTTTTTCAAATTAGTGGACTTTGTTTGAAATAGAAAGCAATTTTTTTGCTTTCAATAAACTTGATTTCAAATATTATTCTTGTGTAGACCTTATTTATCTTAACAAATTCCTTATTTTTTTAATTTCTCATTTTTAAGAAGTTTAACTGGCTATGTTCATTTTTTCAAGTACTCACAATTACCACATCCTTCTGTTGGCGCTTTTGCGAATAGAAATATATATCAAGCAAGCACGAAGATTAAATTAAATTTCTTATGTGACATCTGCAAACAAAATTCCTTAAAAATAACGAAATCATGCAGACATAACCTCACTTAATAGAAAATACATCAACTTTATCCTCCAAAGAACCCACATACAAAATCTTGATAGAATCTGTTAAAAAATACTGAAACTATGCTAACATAACCTCACTTGATGATTTTTTTGATTTCCCGATCATGTCCGAAATTGAACAAACATTGCAAATTTGTACGAAAAAAATGTCATGGCCACCCAACCTCTAACATTTAACGCGATACCTCTTGTTTAAATCTGAAAAAATTCAAAAGAAAGCAAATACATAATACTTGAAATAAATCGTACTGAGCGAAAAAAAGTAAAAAGCACCAGTATAAAGACTAAGCAATTTTTAAAAATTCACCTTTTTAAAAAATGTAGTCTAGAATCATTTCTCGAGTCATTACCCAATATAGAAAGTTCAACCAGTCATGGAATTGACTTGAAATGGATGCGTTTCTCAAATATCAAACCGACTCCGTCTTTTAAATGTAAAATGTCTTACACAACACAAAGATCCGACCGACGGATCCGACATTTTGAAAACAAAATTCGCTACCGATTACCGCCCGCAAAATAAAATCAATAGAAATCTATCAGCATCAGTTGACTTGACATTACTCGACAACCCCTCAAAATGTGTGACGAAGAAGGAAGACGTTCGAAAACGGGAGCGTAGGTCGCAAATTAAACCCTTGCCGATGTTGAAGCTGTCTTGGTCAATGCCTAACATGACATTTTTTCTCATTCTAACACACTTTTCTCTCTCTCTCTCTGTGCCTTCCGCCGCTTATGTGTGTTGATATTGCTTTTAAATTGCAAGCGATTTTTCGTAAAAGCTAAATTTTGACCCAAATAATCTGTGCGACGCTCGAGATTTGTTGGTGGGGAGCTTTTCTCGGGTATCATAACGTGCTCGCATTATGGGATGTATAAATAGAAGTTATTTTTAAAAAGTATTATTAAAGTGAATTGATATGAAATCTTGTTGATTATTTGGGAGGTCAATGACCATTTGACTATGAAGCCGCCGTTGAATAAAGGGCTAAGAAGCTATGTTACGTCATGAGTGAGTGATGAAGTTGCGATCACTGAACCTTAACCTTTATCAAACAATATCAAAATACTTACAAGGTTTTTTCAACTGGAAACCCACCAAACCGTACATAATATCCAACTCCTACAGCCATGTGTAATTCGATGAACCCCCAAAGTTCATGTATCCATGAAATTGCCATAATTATATGTCCGCACTAATCCAGTTATGGCACATCAGTGCTGGGGGAATTTGATCAGGACAAGGCAACAAAACGTAATTGACACTCATCACTCAACAATAAAAATCCAAGGTATAAAACCGAAGCGTCTTAAAAGAAAGGGTCGCTTTTTATCGGGCAGAGTCAATAAGACTGGATCGTGTAAATTGGAAATGGCTGACCCATTTCCTGTGATCTCGCTGTATTTCTGTACTCGTGGAACTGCTCATCGAAAGACTGGTAATGGGATGAGTATGTCACTGGCTTTGCAGTTATATAATGGGCGAGTCCATTTGGCTGATCGATTTTTCATGTTTGGTGGATTAATAGTGGCTATTGTATGGCCATCTGGCTAATGGTTGGTTCCAACTCCATTGGGTTAGTGAATTGAGCGTCCGTACATGTTTCCGGACCGTTGCCTCCAACACCTTCCGCATCTTGCATTGAGTAGAGCTTTGGGTTACCGCTATAGCCTTTTGACGCAAAAACTCCCCTTACTTAACGGTATTCACTGAATATGACAAACGAAAAAAAAAGAGGAAAACTCATGTCTCTTGAACCTCCCTAGTTCTTGTTACTCTAGCTCATCTCCCAGGTATGGATTTTGGAACCCTTAGGTATAGTTGTTTCCTTAGTCTTTTTCTTGCCTACCCCCGGGTTTCTGTACCCCAGCATCCATAATTTTCTTGTTGGCTCTGCCTTACTGTATCCACCATTCTTAAAAAAAATATACTAACTAACAGAACAGCGCAAATACTGATTTTTACCACAATTATTAGACTTGTGTGACAATCTCTGAGATTAATTGAGTAAACATTCAAACTATAGGAGGTATGTGGTATATGATTGTCTAGAGAATAATACTATATCATTTTCAAGCTGTATGAAATTTGGATTTATTTCTTTTCACAATCTGTTAACATATGATAGTCACTTTCTCATTGAGCCTAAAGCTGGATCTACACGGGTCGATTTCCGCCGCACGGCAAAAATCGACCGTGTAAATATCAAATCGACTCTACAGCAGGAGACTAAAATCGCAAACGCCAAAGTAACGTGGCATCCGACTTTTCCGCACCATCATATTGAGCCGCATGCGACGAGAGATTAAAATCGACCGTCTGAATGCCTTCAGCAGTTGAATCCTGACATTCCACCCATTGTAATATTCCGCGGTCAAAAAAGAAGATTGATCAACATTTGGTGCTTTAATTCTGATGCTTTTTTTGATTATTTGAGATAAGTTGAATGCCACATCCACCCTATCAGAAAAAGAGAAACTCTCGTCTGAAAGTTTGTCTGCTGGCTGGTTCTGTTGAAGATTTTCCACTTGGTTTTTGACTACGTTGATTGACCGGTTCTGTTATACTACAAAGTCCTCAATATGATCACACGAACCTCTGCAGGATACTGAAGAAACGTCGAAAGGCTTTAGCGGATACTTGCAGTCTCGGCCTCTGCAGCATGACTCTTTAGCTTGTGATAAATGGAGAAGATCTTCTTTAGTTCAGATCTGATCAACATAATCTGATACAGTCTTGGATGCACTCATCACCTTCACTCTGATTTATGTCCTCCGGACTGTATCGATCATGTATTTATGCCGATGATCAAGTGTCCAAACGCGGAAGTTGGCAGCTCGGAATGCTTGATGGTAGAAAAAACTATTTCTGCATACAAAATCAATCAAACCAACCATAGTTTCAACTCGTAGATGGACCAAAAGTAGGTAAACAACTTTCTTAAGAGATGTCCTCAGTTCCTTCACTATCGTAAAATCTTCAACACAACAACGTCTCTTACATATACTCCTCTATTATGGAATAGTTTTCAGACGGGATATTCACTGATCGAAGGAGATCCAAACGGCACTGCTGGACTTCATAAAACCCGAAACCCAACGGACTGGGCCAGCTACTACTTTGTTAAGGGTGATGTCATTCTGGGATGTCAAACTGAGAAAACGGAAAACTAGTTTTGTACCCTGGTCCCCATGTAGGAGCTGTAGAGGGAAAAGCTTTGAACCTCCACAATAAAAAATTGACAACCTTCTTCCAGGTGGTGAGAACCCAGAAGGATGGTATCAAACATCGACAAGCACAAACCAAGAATCCTAACAAGGATCAACATAAAGGAATGTGTGGGACTAGACCTTTTTGAGGGTGCTTTCGAAAGCTACTGGAAGCAAAGGATGCCACTAGGAAAGTACACAGTGAAACTTGTCTGGGTTCCCGTAAACCCAGTATGGTACATCAAACCTAATGAACTGAGTGCCGGCACAGCTCTTTCATCCAAAATAAGTAAAGCCTTGATGGGAATGTCCTGTGAACATCTCAAAAACTGCGTCTAATGCGTACTCAGGTAAGACAAAAGCAAGTCGTGAGGCTGAAAAACTTGCTAGAAGGTTACTGAACCTTAGATCCAGGCGCAAAAAGCTGGTATAGCCTTGGTAAAATGAAAGGAAACAAGGATAAGGAAATCTCTAAGAGAGATAAGGACATCAAAGAGAACAGAAAGATTAATGCCAATTACATGCGTGAGCACGGGATAAAGCGTCAAGAACTAACCCCTTCAATCTATGAGAGGAAAATGCAAAGACGCAACCTACTAGTGAGAAAGAACAAAACAGCGCTAAGAGGTCAAAGAATTCGAAAGCTTTGATACGCCAGAGGCATAGCCACGACCGACAGCTCCTGTACGCTAAAATGGAGCTATATGAGCATAACAGCAGCAAAGAAATCAAGGGCGTGAACTTGGTAGAGCGGCAAACTAGAAGTTGCCTTTGCGTCAAGTGACAGCAATGTGGATTTCGCTCCTGGTTCCGGTTAGTGAGGAATTCATACCAAAGATTATCGACAACAAGGGTCTGAATACAAAAAATTCAAGAGTCATCTCTTCAACAGAGTGGTTAAGACCAGGGAAGTATCGAGTACTTGTCTAGATGTGTCAGATTTAACTTTGACCACGAACATGTGGTTGAAAACTGGAGTCTCTCAATGGGAGAGGTCTTTCGAAATCAAAAGCGAACTTCCAAAGGCAGAACCATTCCGGAATCCTCGTGAGACAAACTGGCAATTTCTTGATGATGATGAGTCTTGTCGTTCGTCTTCTAATCTAACCTATCGAACTTAATCAAGGTGACTGAAGTGTCTTGGAATTGCTAGAGGCAGCACGATAAGCCACTGAAATTGGTTAGTAAATAGCCTGGGTCGCCTCAATTAATAACAACGTACACAACGGCCAGCAAGATCCATCCTACATATTGCAAAATAATAATTGCGCTAAGCAAATGAAAATGTTCTACTCCATTTATCCAACATGGTGATATCCTCGACCACAATCCAAGCAGAGTATCATACACCACTGTTCGACGATGATACAAACCGCCAATATCCTATTGATTGATACAATCATTTTACCAATAACATGTATCCAATCACATACTTCAGTGCTTTACAGTGTCAATAATATTATTATGAATTGACAAATTAATTATGCATCATGCGCCCGTGTAATAGATCCATCAATTAATTGAATCTAGCAGCACATTTTTTGCGGACGTAACGATAAAACCCATAAATATATGTCAATAAAACGTTCACTGATGTTTAATAATTAAATTGAAAATAAACAAATCCTAATTATTGGACAATTGGGACGCTCAATAAGGCTTTTTCTGCTGTTTATGCTCAAAATAGATCCTGAAAGAGAATGATATGACCAAAGCTATATACAACCCACCCAACAAAACCAATCTTTTGCAAAAAAATGTGTATCATGCTTTCTATTATGAATAATACAAATTTCCAGCGTGGGAGTATTCAACTCAATCGTGAAAAATCCAGAACAAGCAGCATATTCTTGTGTGATGAGATTCCAGACTTGCTAATGTAATAATGTACTCCCAGCGACACGTCTTGCCCTTATTGCAACAATATAATGTGATTAAACTTGTCAAGTAAGTTTTTATTATATGGTTCACAGTGGTCAAAATAATCTAGATTTAGTGATTTCATCCGTAAATGCGAATCTAATGCTGCGATAACCACGGACCGAGTCATTTCAGCATGGATCTCTCCCGTTTCATCCAGAATATGCGTTCTGGCGTTCGCTGTTCATGCCGCTCCTAGTCAGGAGTAGTCTTCAACCAACATTCGTAGTGCCGACAAAGGGCCGCACCAACGCTGGGCTTTTTTCCGCTGTTTACCCGCTGATGAATAGTGCGCGCTTGTAGTTTAGTCGCTTTGAAGTGCAGTTTTTTGGGATTGACTGTTGTCTGGATTTTTTCACGGTAAGTAATTTTTTTTCGGATGATTGCTGTGAAACTCATTGAAAGCAGTACCACATGAGCACCATGTCCTCAAATTTTGTGGATATGTTACGTTGGCTGGTGAAAAAAAATGTGAGGTGCGATCACAATCAATTATTGACAATTGAAAACACGTATATCATTCGCTTTTGAGTTGTGTGTTGACACTAAAATCATGGAAAATGATCACGCCCAGTATGTTACCTCGAAAACTCTTCTGGAAAATGAAAAACTTCCATCAAGAAGACATCATATCCATATTTCTTCGTTTTATCTTCTGGTCCAAGTTTGGATTGGATAAATTTCCAGTATTAGATCCCTCAGAGCTTTGAATACTCTGAAAATAAGTAGATGATGGAGTTCTTACTCCCGCATCAATTATAGTCATCTTACCAGCTTTAGATGATGCAGAAACATCAAGCTATCTGGAAAGCTCATATGACCTTGAATATGCTGCAATAATGTTTGTTTGGTCAGGCCTCTATCGATTGATCTAGGTAAACACATTCGCATTAGAAAAGGTGAGTCGTGCACCCACATGTTATGAACTTGATTCCATATTCCAGTGCATGACGAAAATACTTTTGAGAATCTATGAATGATAAACAAAAAGTGAGTGGGGGGTCAAGGGGGTGATCATCCATCTAACTTTTTATTCACCGTTTGAAATACAATGACAGTCCATCGTACTTCAGTGTATACCGACAAGTTATAAAATGTGAATCGTAATCGTTCAAATTATGAAAAACCGATTCGAAGGAATGATGAGGGTTAAAGATATCATGGAGAATGGATAAAAAAATCAAACAAAAGTTTCTATACATGTTTTCCATCCAAGGCTTTAGAATGTTAATCAAAATAATTTAATAGCCAGTGGGCAACTATAGTAACATGAAACCAATCTATGTTCTGTATACAAGATGAATTTCTCATATCCGCAATACACAAACTCAATTGCTTTTGGCCAAAATAGCCATCAGCTATATCGTACAAAGACCCTTTACATTCACAAGCACTATTCAACATACAACTAAATGTAGATGTTCACAATTTGGTTAACTACCATAGCAGACAAGATATTTCGAAATAGATTCATCTATTCGTATAAGGTCAGACATTAATGATCGTCTTTATAGCGTCTGCCTCATTAAATCATCTTGAGAGCCTATTTATTATGTACTATGGAAGTTTAAGAACGTGTTTCAGACAACATTAACGTGAAGGAATATAGACGGAGTTTGATTTAATTGCATCAACACACAGATTTTTGCAAATGAAAGATGTCAATAATTTTACCGACTTTTTATCAACAGTGTGAGATTTTATCGTGGTTGAATAATGATGTTTTCCAAAAACTCGGGCGCCACTCCTTAGATCGTAAAAAAGTGCGCTTTGAAAAATTCTGCGTTGGATTCTCAAGGAAAAAAAACTCCAGAGGAGTTCTGGAAATAGTAATAGTGTGCGAACACTCCTTGTTTAAGAGTAGAACTCCTCTTTGTGGATTTTGGGGATTTGGATTTCATACTCGTTCCTGTGTTGTTGATGCGCCATCAAGCAAAGATCTGAAACATGATCGGAAATAATGCATAAAGCGTCTGTCTAGAAGTATTTTTCCCTTTTTCCCGATACCAAATTTTCTTTTTCTAATCGTTCTTCAGACGAGCAAAGCTGGTTTTTATCTCACAAAAGGCAATTTTTTTCAGACAAATTTGACAAATCCGTATATTCTCTATCCTGCGAGTGGATATCGATTGGGAATAATAAGAGAAAACGCCAAAGTGTGAAACTGAAAGGTCTGGTGACAAAGACTTTTTAATGTATCTCACCCTTCAGTTGGGTTATTTCGTTTTATACTGAAAAATGTTATTTATCACTTTCTCATGATGATCAACAGATGTTAACTTGATAAAAATTACGTCAACGATGACCTAGCGATCTGTGAGTAGTATGATACTTTGAGTGATCAATATCGATGCTCGTGTCACATTCTCCAACAGGTTATTAATATGATGCAAGGGAAAGTGTGGGAAATTATTTTTCATGTGAGAAAGTGGAACATTCTTTCTTTGTAATTTATTGATCCTTAAAGTGAAAATCCCCATTTTTTTTTTGCATGATGAGAAAGTGCCAATCGTAACCCCAAAGGTTGTGAACAATCATCATCAAATAGTGGGGGATTATTTTCTCGTTCATCGACAACATATTTCACACAAATATTCAAAAATGATTTTTTTATACAAGAAGTTTTGAATTAATAATAAATCTTATCCACACAATGCTGATATGAAAAAGTGCCAATCGTATACTCTCAAGTTATGAAGATTCATCATCAATGGAAAAGATTATCTACTCAATTACATTGATTGAATGGTTTGAGACCATTAAGGAAGCTACAGCCATGTGGAATTATTAGATATCATGGCCGGCTCATGGATAAGCGTCTAAGCCATTTAATCAATACCAGCAAATTGGGTCATTATCACGCAATGATGCATCAATCAAATTGGTTCAAACAAATGATGTTGGAGGTTTTTTGAATACAAATGGAATATATTATCATATGCCCTCGAGGATCAATTCGTTCTGCTGAATAAAACAAAATCGTCAATCTTTGCACATTTTCACGACGTCTCATGAATATACTCCAGCTATTTTGGAACGTCGCTGACAAAAAAACTTGTTGCATTTTGAAGTGAATATATAGCGGTGGATGCGATAGATTGATCGCCGCCAATCCAATCGGACTGATGACGGGATAATCAAGTTCTATGCACTAAATTAATATACGAGTGATCGGAACTTGCCTTATTGTGAAAATCAGATGGGAAGCTCGATTGCAACTATCCATAATCTCGAAAAATCATGATTAACATAATATCAATGTTGAAGTAATAGTTGATGGAAATTTCTATATAATATGAAAACTTGCCAATCGTAACCCCTTAAATTATGAAAATCTCAAACGTAACAATTGTAAACATTTTACCCATATTTAGTAGTGCTTTTTGAAAATCCAATACATTAAAACTTTTGCAACGTTTCTATATCCAATTACTCCACTCATACGTTGAAAATGCAAAAGTTTCACAACCACGCCGGTCTTGCCATGAACAGATGGCCAGTTTCCATACCGCACCGTAATTTGTTATCACAAGTGGGACTCAAAATATTTTGGTTAATGAATAATGGATATGTGCGGGTATGTGTGCTTGTATGTTTTGGGCGTTGTGTTTATCCTTGTTTCATTAGGTTTGAGGATGTGTTGAACGGTTGTTGGGATTGTTATTCATGCTTTCAAAATTAGAGCTGAAGGTTAGAATAAAATCGTATTTTGCTGTAAGCAATTATAAATGTGCTTGGTCTTGATCAATTAAAAGAGAAAAGGCTGATCGTACTCTCTCCAATTGTGAAAATTCATTTATTTATTGGTTTTAGCATATTTAGCAGTTACAACCACTGAACAAGATCTGTCATCCTTGTACATTGAATCTACAATTCCATGATTTGACGAGAAAAACAACAATTTTTCCCCTGTAAATATGTTCTCCTCGAGATTTATTTATGGGTAATTCCTGGCCAAGTTATGTAATAATTTTTATTTGATGATTTCACTCACAAAAACACAGCTGACTGAGTTCAATTTGTTTGCCAGAATGTTGATTATTATGCAAAATTTGATTTCAATTTTATTAAACGATTGAAAAAGGCGTTTGAAATAAAAATGTATGGAACTCTGACAGAGCAGGAGTAGGTTTGTGTTGGTTTTCGTCAGTTTGAGTACCTTTGGGTGAGTTTTGGTCAGTTGTGTTTGTTTGTGGTGATTTCAAGTATTTCAGTGAGTTTTGTCCAGTGGCCCAAATGAATATTCAAAAACAAGAAAACAAAAAGTAGATTCACAAAATACAATTTTGGTCTGAGTTGGGTTTGATCAGTTTGGGTTAGTTTTGGTTAGGTTGGGTAAGTTTTCGTCAGTGACCTGACGCCACAGTTATCCAATAGGGTCAAAGTAACATAGCTTTACCGATTTATTTATCAAATTCAGTTGACCTGAATTTATTGGAAAAATAAGCGCTTTTCTTTCAGATGTGCTGTTTCAGGTCATGAAGTTTTGAGTGTTTGTTATAGATTTTAATGATAAGAGATAATCATTGCTGTAATGGCTTTCAATAAGTTTAAGAACGTTTGACAACGTCATCGAGGCCTGTGACAAAGCTGTCACGTGAAGGTATCACGTGAATCCGAGGGAACTTTCAAACTGTGTCGCACCCCGAGTTTTCATGAAGATTTTTAAACGGAGTTGTAGAACCATATTTTCCAACAACTCGGGCGCCACCTCATTGATTAATGTGTGTACGCTTGTGCAAAATCGCAAACCATTCCCTTGATCCAGAAAATCAGAAAACAGGTCCCTGCTCGGGCGCCAATTTGCGACGTGCTCCGAGTTTTTATGGAGATTTTTTAATGTGGTTAAAAAATCATATTCTCGTGCACCACTCTATGAATTTATGTGTTATGAAGCCAAAGCTAGCTGAAGATGAGAAAACAAGTCCCTTGGTACAAAAAATCAGAATACAAGTCCCTGCTCGGACGCCAAATTGTGACGCGTTTAGGGTTTTAACGGGGATTTTTTCTCTAAGAGGTTTGAAAAAGCATATTTTGCAGAAACTCGGGCGCCACCTCATGGATTTATGTTGGCAGGTAACCTTTAGAAAGTGAAAAAAATGATCCACGAAAAATCAATCTATCTGTCGTCAGCTGTTACAATTGCTGATCTTCGAAATATTAACGGGACACAAGCTACATATTATGATGGTGAAAATATAATAATTGATAACAATCCCCAAAATATTACATAAAATTTAAAGGTGAAAGAGAGGTGCGAGCGAGTTGTTTTTGGAAACGGAAATTGATAGACGAGAAAATGTCACTGGTTCGGTACGCAAAAAAGACAGGGTCGTAATAAAATGGAAAACTGCCAGAAACGGCGCGAGTTTCTAAAGAAAAAATCTGTACAATCCAGAAGATAAGTGTTTGATTTTCCCTGGATTTAATGAAATGAAATATAAGTAGTTCAAAAACTCCCAAGATGAATAATAGTAGAGACGGATGATAAAAGTCGGAATTCGCGGTAGGGATCGGAACAGACTTCGAGGAAGATTGCACGGGCTGTAGCTGACGGGCAAGTGCTCTCGATCCCAGAATGATTTCCTTCGAGAAAGAAGCGGTTCTGTCTATCTACAACACTTCGAGTGTGGGATTGAATACGAATTTTCACTATCTTTTTGCGTGGCGTGGCGTGTTGATAGTTTGCTCCACGCATCTCATAAATTTTTTTTTTTATTAATGTACCAATCATAGTTGTGAAAATTGTGTTCAATTCTGACAATATTTACAGCTGATGTAATGTAGGAAAATCGATGGAATCCGGATTAAACTTTCCAAACCAGAATGCAATTTTGTCAATAATATCCACACACCAGATCTGCTCAAACAACTTCAAAAGCATTGCTGGATTCCAGAGTGCAATCGAATATCTAATCTGGTTTCCCCCGTTCGTTCGTTTTCAACAAGTTGAAATTACACGGAGAGTTCCGATCAGTTGTAAATTAATTTAGAGCATTGATTCCGACATTGGATCAACGATGATCAGTCTAGCGTCAAAGTTTTATACAACAGGTAATATGTCAGCAACGCTTTCTGAGAATACCAGGATTATTATTCATGAGACGTCGAGAAAATGCGTAAAGATTGGCGCTTCTGTTTTATTTAGCTGAAATCTTCATTTTCCATCTATTAATATATTTACTTGTGAATAACATCATATAGAGCCCATGAACCAATTTTTCCGATGCATTAAAAATAACCCAATTTGCTGGTATTGATCAGATTGCCCAGAGGCTAATCCTTCTTTGATATCTCACATGAGAGTACCACATTTCCTTCTTCCTGCCTAATGATCTCAATTGAGTTTCACTTTATAGAAAACGTTTCTATACCGTCTAAGCTTGAGCAATAATAACAGGCACAGACAATTAGTCGCTTTAGAAAATGAAAGAAGCCTCGATAATTTTATCATCGACTTTGATCAGTAATTGGCAACAGATTGAAATTCTTTGTCCGCTAACGGTTATTTTTTTAATTTTGCTTCAAATGCGATTTTATGAGGTATAATTTGTGCCCGTAACAAAACATAGCAGAAATAAATATATAGCTGCACGATTTTTTACATTTATTGAAAAATAGTATAGTTTCATAACTTGGGTTGTCATGATACACACTTATTCGAAAAGAGTTGAATTCTAGATTTTTGAAAGTTTTGACTAAATATTGGATCATGTCAACGTCCCATTAGATACGTATAAGAAAGTGACTATCATGACCCGATAGGTTGTGAAGATGATTACTCCAAACAATTTTCTGACTGTATCAACGTCATAAACGTGCTCTTTGGATAAAAAAGTGCAGATCATGATCAAATCAGTTATGTTTGCTCTTGCACCCAAATAAGCTGCTGATAGATGATCCAAAATCATTGTGATAGACATAAAAAAACACGAAAAAGTTAAGTAAATCTGCTCATCTAAACTTTCAGCAACGCGAGTAAAACACTCCGCAATATATTCCGATTATCAATAATTCAGTTCACTCTTCAGGTAAAAGCAAAGTTGCCTTTGTTGGACTTTTGTAGCACGTAAAACTCCATCTACAACGAGGCCTGTCTCCTGATGGGCCAAAAGTTTTCAATGTATAGAGCAAGAAAAAATCTGAGAACAATGGAGATATTTGATTTCCACCCTCATTGTTCTAAATAGGAGCTCATTCTGTTAATTAAATAGTTATCGAGACGTGGATGAAATCCGCTCAATAGCAGACTACTGCAAGAGACGGTCTTATCTTGATTTGTTTTTATACTCTGTAGACAATGTAACGTTTTTTGAGTTTTTGGAAAAGATGACATCATCTGATTTTGACAACTTATTGTCACAATCTATGTGGATATGATACACGATTTTTCATCCTCTTCACCCAACCAGACAAGATTAAAGAATCAAAACTCCAGCAAACAGGTTTTCGTCATAATTATTGAGAAAGTTTATTTTTTAATGACATAACTTTAACGATCAAGTAATACAATAGCTTTTACGTTCTATATAAACGTGATGTATTGCGTTAATATCCTGTTGAAAGAATTTACGATCGCTTCGCAGATTGTTGGATTGCGATTTGGAAAACTTTGGATGGATTAGATCAGACAAAACAAGTTTTACACAGGTCGCAGACCTCAACTGTCATGAGATGCTTAGACTTAAGCTTAATTCGAGCTGTAACACTAACCGTGTTCATAAACGAGACTCAGAGCACGAAGTTTGTTTCATAAATAGCTTTAAGTTTATTTGCCCAAGTAAATAATGGATTTAGTCGCTTGTAGTTTGTGTTGATTTTGTTTGCTGTACGTGATTAATTGCAGACTACATAATGGGGATTTATTTGATGTTCAGTGATTCGAGATTTCTACGTCTTTTGAACTGTTGTTGTACTTTGTTGAGTCGATTTGATCATATTCTTGTTCACTTTTATCTAAAAATTAGAACTAAATAAAGTGACATCAATCCGGGGTTATGATGATTTTTTCATAATCTGATCGAATATGACATCCAGTTTCTGCAAGGAAGCAATTTTTAGATTCTTGACGTTTTTTTATTAAAACGTCGATTGACAATATACTGAGGAAAACTGACAGCTCAAACATTTTTTTGGTTGAACTGATTTCATTGAAAAAGGAGGAAATTTTGTGAGTCAAGAGGAATTTTTTAAAATTGGCTTTCGAAGCATGACAATGAATAGTGTGTATAGTTACTGAAAAAAAAAATCATATCATCAATATCAATAATAATGCTCAACATTTTTGAGTGATCATCGGAGATGAGGAAATTCCGTATATCTCGCCCAATTTCCAAGTTATTTTTGAACACCTCAAAATCCTCACCACTTAGGAAGATACAAGATGACGTGGCAATAATAAAACATCTGTAGCTTCGTTAATTTTAATCTGATTCCGACGCAAAAAAAAACATTGCCCAAAAAGGAGGTAAAAACCTCAAAAATAAGTTTTTGGACATCTAAAAATCTGCACATCCAAGTGATTGGAGTTGGATTACGTGGCAATATTAAAACGACTGTAGCACTTTTCATCTGATTTCAATAAGAAAAACATTACTGGACAAGGGGTTAAAAACCGTTAAATAGTGTTTTTGAGCATCCAAAAACCGTCACAACTAAGCAAGCTACACGTGTTTAAGATTTGATGACGTGACAGTACTTAAACGCCGGTAGCTTCGTCAATTTTCATCTGATTCCAATGAGAAAAACATCACTCAAAGAGGGGTTGAAAATCTTTAAAATGTGTTTTTGTATATCCAAAAATCTTCACAACTAAAACGGTAGAGTTGTTATACATTCCATCTTATTTTTACAATCTTAGGAAATTTTCCTAAAGCTTGAATTTTTTTTGAAATCAGGAGTTTATTTGATCGGAGGTCTTCTAGGACATTTTATTCAATTTTTCAAACATTCGAGAGAAGGCAAATGATAATAATACTAATAATAATAATAAATCGTCTTTATATTTTACCATTTGGGAAAATGTTGAAAAGACGAAAACGATTGATAGAAATAGTTAAAAAAAAATTTTTGTAGATTTCTAGAATAGCAAGATAACTTCAAGATAAATTATATTTAAGATTTTTAAAAAATGCTAAAAAATCTGTCGAGAAGTGAAAAATGACCACGAAAACAAAGCAAAAGAGATGAAAAAAGAGAGATTGACAAAAGAACTGTTGTTAAAATTTAAAAAAAAATCGTAACAAATCAAACGACGTGTTTCCAAATAGGGTAGAGATTACTGAGAAAAAGTTCTCAGGAAAAATTGACTGAACAATTAAAAAAAAATTATAAAAATTCCTTTAAAGTATTGAAAACCCAGGAGTAAAAAAAAATCATCTAGAAGAAAATTCCAGAAGGAAATTGAGAATTGTAAAGATTTTTCAAAAAAATAAAAAGTTAAAGAAGAGTAAAAAAATTATCCAAATGACAAAAATGAAAAAATAAATACAATTAAGAGAATCTAGTAAATTTTAGAATAGTGGATAAAAAAGGAAAAAGCGATGAAATTTCTCAAAAACTTGATATTTAAAAAAAAAGAACAGACGACAACAAAAAAAAATGTGATAAGATTTCTTGAAATTGCGGAAAATCGAAGACTGCTGAAAGTAAAAGACAAATTTTGCTGAAAATTTCCTACCAGTCAATTCTAATCAATCATAGGCTTGCATTTCAACATGTTGCTATGGCAACGACCTAATTTTATCGGAAATCACCCACATAATCACGTGACTGAAAGATTAATAAGTGGAAATCTCCGTGGCTTTGCATCTGAATGTAGCTCCCATATGATTACAGTGTTGCCGTCCCCACTCTCCCTAACAATCTCAACTCAACTGGTGCATGAGAGCTACATCCAGCTGCTACTATTAAATCTTCTCAAATAGTTTTGGCATGAAATTTTCTTGCCGAATCTCCCGCGAGCTCAAATTAAAAATCCGGAAATAATTCGAGCTCTAGGGAGATTATAAGTGAAAATCTCCTACCAGTCAATTCTAACCAATCATAGGCTTGCATTTTATTATGTTGCTATAGCAACGACCTAATTTTATCGAAAATCACTCTACTCATAATCACGTGACTGAAAGATTAATAAGTGGAAATCTCCCTGGCGCTTTGCATCTGGATGTAGCTCCCATATGATTACAGTGTTGACGTCCCCACTCTCCCTAACAATCCCAACTCAACTTTCACAGACAGAGATAAGGCAAACGGCAATACTGTGGTTGGTGCATGCGAGCTACATCCTGCTGCGAGTGCTTGACAGCTGTCATAAACAATGACAAATATTTTTGATAAATGATTTATTTTCAACTTCCAATACAAAGTTGCAATGTCATCAATTATGGACAAGATTGGTTATAATTTCCAAATGTTTTATAAAATCCTGACTCCCTTCTTTCTTCCTCAATGGCGAGTAGAGTAAGGAGCCGTTGGTTTCTTCCACTAAATGCGAGGTGAGTCCTGGGTTATGTTTTTTCCAATGATCAGTTTTGGCATGAAATTTTCTTGCCGAATCTCCCGCGAGCTCGAATTAAAAATCCGGAAATAATTCGAGCTCCAGGAAGATCATAAGTGAAAATTCTAGGTGAAGCTGAACAACAGTTGTAGTAAACATTCTCCAAGAGAAAGCTTAGGAAAAGTGAAAAGTTGTCTTGAAGATAAAAAAAATCAAACTCTAAAAAAGAAAACAAGTAATGAATTCGAAAAAACTCCAGGAAAGTGGAAAAAAGAAAAAAAATCGTTGGCAAGTCTAAATAGGACGAATAGTTCTACAAATTTCAAACAAAAGTAGAAAGAAATTTGATTTTTGAGAAGAGACAGTGTAACCTACAAACGTGAAAATTGAGGGAGAATGCGTTGAGCTTTGGAAAAACGAGACAAACTGAATAATAATGGATTAAAAAATCAAATTAACCAAAATCTTCAGAAAATAATAAAAACAACCCACACGATAAGAAATAAAAATCAAGAAAACAGGGAGGCAAACGAAATAATCTTTGTCCTTATCATAATATGATTGTGCATGATATCCACTTTCTCCTATAATACAATGCAATAAAAACGTACTTATATTTCCCTTTTTCCCACAGTCCTTACATTTGGGAAACGTGCAATTCAAATAAAACAAAATTATTTGTTCATCTTACACCTCTTGACATCCGAGCCATAACAGGCACTTTCTGAATAATATATTTCCAATTCAAATTTCAAGTCTTAAA
Organism: Orchestes rusci; assembly: GCA_958502075.1. NCBI lineage: Eukaryota > Metazoa > Arthropoda > Insecta > Coleoptera > Curculionidae > Orchestes > Orchestes rusci. The sequence continues at coordinate 3,438,002 of OY293305.1, forward strand.
TAATGGCGAGTCGACTGAATTTCAATTATGCCCAAAGATGGAATGTTTGCTTCTGATGAAATATGCAACAGACGTTTGAATAACTGATTGAAATAAATGAGAAATTACGTGGGGAAAAGTTCATCATGAAACATCTCACAACGGAATCTTTGATAAGATTACATTAAAAATGCTGAATGAGGTTGTTTAATCACCATTAAACATGCATTATTTTCTAAGTTTAATACATTTCCAATTTTTAATAATTTCATGATAGGTTATGAACCCACTCAAGTTCAATGTCAGATAGGTAGGAAACTGATTAATCATCACGTTCCCGAACCATGGTCGGTCACTCGGTCATGATATGATTATTTTGCCGACGAAAGCACGAACGGAAGTGCATAGTAGAATTATGTTTACTACAATATTTGTATAACATCATTGTGTACTATAACAATCAATTATATATAAGCAAGTCGTGGGAAATAAAGGATCAGTATTCAACAACTACTCAAAACGTTGTTTTACTCAACAAATGTACTGTGCCCAAGCCCACTTGGCCATAGCAGAGAGTGAGGCTGCTCTCTGACAGTAAACTCTATATTTTCCGCTGCTCAACCGTACCGAGTTGAGCAAGTGTAATCTACGAGCTAAGCCTAGCTTGTACAGTGGTGTTCTACCACGACCAAGTTCTCACAGTGTTGCCAACTAGAGGACAGTATCAACATTTTGTAACCTATTGTTAAATATGCGATTTATCAAAATTATCGTCAATGACAAAATGACTATCATGACCACTCAAATTGTGAAATTGAAAAAATGAATCACTTTTAAGCCAAGACAAATGTACTTTTTGTTTAGCAATCGCATCCAAACTGGACGATTTTTATTTCAATTTAGCACAGCTGCTGATAAAAACCAATCTCAGCAAAACAATTCTATTCCGAGCAAATGATAATATTCCATCAAAAAAGTAATAAAACATATGCTCATACCCAATATAAGCTTCAGCAATATTATTGCTTTCCAGGTTTCTCTCTATTGAAGTCGAACATTTCGAATTCTATTGTGAAATTGAAAAGCATTTTCTATCGAAAACGAATAACCGTATGTAAATTTTATGGATAAATACCTATTGTGAAGAGGAATAACGTTACTTTGCCTGGAGGACGTAGTTTTGTTTCATTAGAATTTCAAACAACTCCCAAACAGAAGTAGCACATGAATCATTTATAATGAATGTGATGAAACAGTTGAAAATAACAAATAAACTGAGCGTTAAACAAGATTGAATAATTCAGGTGAAACACGACAAAACAGTTTATTTTTTACCAGGTTTGTAGCGTTCAGAAGATTTTTTTCAGGCCTATTGCAAAAAAATGTGTATCATAATTATTGAAATTGTGTAACAAGTTTTGTCCCAATTGTGAACAATATTTTGTGTATCGTATCCAGTAAAGTTATGAAAAAATTTCTTATTTTCTAGAGCAAATGAAAGAGATTCGACTACAATATTGCTTGGACGACCTGCAGCACACAATATTGAATTGGATACATAAGCGTTCGCTACTTTATTGAATTGGTACAGGCTTTAAGGTATATTGAACGAGAGTACAAATCGCATGGCTGAAGATTTCTCCGAGCATCAGTGAAGAAAAATGTTCCATTGCTGATAATCTCCTCTTTTACCTTGTAACAATCTTGAGTCAAACTATTATTGGACACAAAGACGACGAAAATGGTTCATAAAAGGCTCATTACCTGCTAAGTCAATTTTCTTCATATTGGATAACAAAGCGAAAATCATATCTCATCAAATTATGTAACAATAGTCGCCTCGACCAGTGCAAAATCCGATTTGTCGGGATTCTTCCATCTGCAAAATGGACCACTCAACGCCATTATTCTTCCATGCTTTGTAGGAAGACAAATTTCATTGTCATAAAGTTTGCATGAAATAAAATAGTCACTTGGGAACGTTATTTTATTTTGTACTCTGGGGAAATACAGGCTTCATGAATGGTGAACATGAGAAGTTGTCTTGAATAAAAAACGTCATTATCTACTTTACTCAAAATCTTTATTATAAGGAGCACTCAGACTGGTGAGAAATTGACCCAACAAGACTTATTGGCTTTCGACCATCTTCACATGTGGCATTGTTGTCAACTGCATTGACCACAACAGTAAATTAATGCGGGAATCCGCTTTCCTGGTCAAACCTTCCGTTTAAAGCTGTATCTTGATAAGGATTAGACATCCTCGCAAACTACCATATCAACGCAGTGTTGTGTGTTATGTTCACAAGATGATGAGCATTTTCGCTCAAGTCATTCAAATCTTTCAATGACATCCACAATTTGATGGGATATGATTCGCACTTTTTCACAATCCAAAGTTAAAAAGATATTAGAAGTTTATTTTCCGAAATACAGTCAGAACGATGAATAATATTGAGTTCTGACATACTTCCACTTTTTCAACTGTACCTTCAAAATGGACAATCGGACAAAGATCTTCATCGAGAAACAATGGAAATTATCTCTCAATTTGCATCGTCATTGACTCAATTATCTATAAAAATAACGTCAGTACACGTACCTGAATTCTGCCAACGTTGGGCCAAATTCAATTGGATGAGTTCCAGATAAATTTGGCTTTAAATAATCCTTTTTCAATCTTGCGGATATTGATGAATCTGTGTGGATATCAGGAAAGCCCATTTCCAGATCTCATAAGCACCTACTGGTAAAGGTATTGGTATGGGTGGGGGTGCAAACCACTGCCCGGCGAGTAGGACTGATGACCCTTTTCGCCAACCCCAGGACCACTGTAGTTCTAACTAAGTTGATGATGGAAAATATCACCTAGTTATATATTTGAACTAGCAGGACCAATTTATTCAGACTTATTATTTTAACTTTTTGACTGTCAGTAATTAATGATACTGCAGTCTACTCAGTAACGTCAGCCAATGAGAGTACCACTAAATGTCGAACATAAATAGTTTCCGCTCACCTCGGGATTTTAACCCGATCATCGCGTACTACTTCTCCGGTGACTTTTGTCGAATGGCGCCTTAGACCACTCAGCCACCTAGCCGCCTTATAAGCACCTATACATAAAGTGTGATTCGTATCCAGTAAGATTGTGGAAAATGTTGCAATATTGATAAATAGAAGATCATTTGTCAACATCATCATTCTTTGTTGTGACGAAGAAACTCTATGACTATTTTATTTTATTTTATTTTATCATCAACAGTTTGAATTGAATTGTAGAGGCAACAAAGTTTTAAATAAATGAAAATCTGTAAGAACAAGTGAAGTCTCCTTAATTGACTAAAGCAAATACAAGAAACTGTATGTTCGAGTTCTGAAGTTGAGGTTTATATATAATAGAGGCATAACCCAGATTTGAGGTCATGCTGAGCAAGCAGTTTTGTTGCTATAAATAGTCACGTCCAGCAAAAATATCACAGTGGTTGGCATAGCCAATAACTCTCTTCAACTCAAGAGAGTGGTGTAAAACCAATCACCTCAACCTTAAATGAGTAGTGTGATCCTTCCCATAGTCCTCATTTTTCTCATGGGTTTAATCATATATACTCGCAGGTTCATATTCAGTCCTAGTCGTATGATGGTATAAATATACTGGATGTACCGTAAACGACATGGAGTGAGGTCACCAATGCTAACAGAGTTTACCTAATCCTTTCCATCCCGCCTACAAAAAGTGTAGTGAAAGTACAGTTTACTAGCCCACAAGTCTCCAGAAACCAGTCGGTTGTCAAGCCAAAAGTCCAGCGACTTGAATCGTGCAAGAACCAACTCATAACTTCTCAGACAGTGTGTGACATCACCCGGGATTTTCCGGAAATTTTCGACCTGACCTTGGGCAACACCCTCTGTGTCAACGTGGTAGAGGGGCTACAGTGCCTCTGTTGGTTTTGATTCCACCTCCTCAGCTCAACTATTTACTCTCGAAACGTTTGGGTGGGAGCGTGACATGTTGAAATCTCACTTGAAATCCTTTGAAACGTCGAAATTATTATTTGATCGATTTGGTGGAAAAGCAAGATAGACTGTTTTGGACAGTAAGTGAACAGCGGATTATGACTTGTTACACGGAAAGCGTTTATAGAAAAAACGGGACCTTCGAAAGATAATTACGCGCAAAAAGAACGATTACACGAAGAGCACCATGACAAACTCTACTTTTGCTGATGTGCTCAGCACAACCAGACAAGCCACGTCACCAGAATTTGTTAGCCCACCAATGGGGTGAGACAACAGACTGAAGATTGCCTATTTTGAAACATGATTCCCGGTTGTTTTATACCAGAAGACATTTTGAATACTGAATCGAAACAATTTGTATTGCATCTCAACAGATCATGTGAAAAATTCTTTCAACTTCCACAAAGACCCTTTCATGGAGACAGCATCTGACACAATAGTCAAAGTGGAATCCACTGATGGAAATAAAATTCCTGGAAAGAGCCAAACCAACAATGAAATATTGTTTTGGCGTAAACATACTTCTTATAATATGGAAAATAACTTCATTGTTAGAGTCTGCAACAGATAGAATAATAGTTTTTCAACGCCATGTCATTCTCCGCCTACAAGTATTTTTTCTAGATAATATTCGAGAGATGAAAATGTGATTTTGAAAAGTATTCAGAGATCACTACACGAATACAAGGCCTTTGATAGTTATAACCAGATAATTACTCTAATGAATCCAACGAGCTATGATAGGATACCAACAAAAGCTTTCTCTGACATTAGTTGATTGGGTATTGGATGAATCTCCAGCACTGGGCTTAGTTTTTCGTCCTGGTCCATAAAGGCGAACCGATATATTACTCAAAGTTAACCCCACCTGATTCAAACTAATCCAAGTCTCAAGTTTGCAGATTAACACGAAACAGCCATCGCTGACCCAATATTAACTTGTTCGTGGCCCATGTTTACCCAATCTTATCGTTAGATGTCTAGACAACCGCACCTTTCTAATCATATTTCACCCTCGATTATCACATACCTCAAGAAATGACAATCTGGAGTATGTCTGTTATCGAAGATGATTTGCATAAAATTCAAAATACGTCAAATCCGACTCTTACAAATCAAAATTTAATCTGTATCTCTTCTTCTCTATATGTGGATCATATATCAATGAATTACGAAAAAAATCACCTCGATGAAAAAGTGTGAGTCATATACTGGTGAGTTGTGAAGAATAATATATCAACTCAATTTATCAATGAATCAGCAATTAAACTTGATCCCTGTTAAGTTTTGTTCATTACTGACAAAAAAGTGTAAATCATGTACTAGTGGATTATGGGAAATTAACAATATTGCCTGCATCAAAATTTCAAACAATTTCTTACAAATGTCTTTTATATTTCAGGTCTCATGAAGTTGCACATTCCATAAACCTACGGTAAGTTACTATTTCTTATTATTTTACCAATACTCTTTTTTCCAATATCAACCCACTAAATGACATCGAAAAACGGAAAGCTTCCTGATAAGTCTGGATTAAGAGTTTATTACGGAAATCTTCAGTAACACCTATGCACTAGAATACTTGATGCCAGCTAATAAACGACAACATCAAACTTTCCTAACAAGTTTACCTCATATACTCAACTTGGAGTATCCTAAGGGCTTATCTTGAAACTTATTACAAAGTCCGAAACTCTGCTCCTGGAGAGTTACGAGAGGTTTCATTAAAACTTACAGGCAATCACGTGCTTCTCAGGTGGATGGTTTCGTGAAGGTGAATGCTTGTTGCTCAAATTTGTAATAAGATTGAATGAACTAGTTAGACTTTATAGTGATAAATATTGTCTGGCAACTGTTTTATGACGGAGCAGCGTTCGAAACTGGTGCATACAAAGGACTCAGAAACTGTATTCCAAGGCTTCTCTCAACTTACCAAGAATCACCGAGTTACACCTCGCGCTAATGGCAAAAATCCAGGATTACGTTGAACAAATGTCTGATCGGAAGAGGATTGAGTTTTTTGGAGGTACATCAGTGGTGGATTATCGACAGACACTAGAAGAGCCATCCAGGATTTCTCCAGTTTTATTTTGGACACGATTTACTTGATGAAGGTTTAGATAGTTCATCGATCATAACAAAGAAAATAAACAATAGTTAGACTGTTTCAAAATCGCAAAGATGATATTTGTTTCCATAACTGTGAAGGATATGATTGGCACTTCTTCTTTGGATGAGTTCACCCGTTGAAAGTACATTCAAATCAAAAGGATTACCAAGATAATCAAATTTGTCATAAAAAAAGGAGTGAGAAGTTAAGAGTTTTCTATAATTTTGGGGAATCTTGTATACAAAAATGGAAACCACACACATACAACCATATCTTGCCATTATCCCATGTATACTTTCCTTCCATCATAAATAATAACTGAACCCACTAAGCCAGCCTCGGAAGTGGTCTGGTATTTCCATTTCGCCAACATGCCAAGCAGGAATATTTTAATGCACGACGACCGCCTTTTCACCGAGATGCTTCCTTTATTGCACATTCTGGATATTTTCTGACAAAATGTTGCCATGCTTGACCTTTTAAAGCTCAAATTCCTTATTCAAAGTGACTTCAGAAACCACAAAGAAAGGCGTTTCTTTTATTAATTGAAAGCGCAAAACCCAGAAAAAGAGCCGAGTCGGATCCATCAAATTAGTACATTGTCCGGAGACTAGATGATGGGATTCTTGATTGTGAATAAAAATTCAAGTAGTTAAATGGCTTACCATGACTAGCGCCGACATTGGTTGAAATTGCATGTCTGAAAAATAAATCGGAAAGCAATCACGGTTCGATAATTGATGCTGGTAATTGACTTTGGCCATATGGGCTTTACAAATTGTTGTCAGTCTTGCAATGGATTATGTGGTGGAGAGTTCGCATTGGAGCGGACGTGTAAAAATGCCCTAGCGACGTGAAATCTTTTGTGGCATGTCCGAGCTAAGCTCTTGATGATATATTGCGGCCATTTTCCGTGACTCCACATTTATCATTCTATTTATTGAACATTATCTAGGTTTCCTCTCCACAATTTAATGTACAGCAAATCAGATTCTTATTGCAATTCTGTTGACTTAATTCAAAAAGAGGGATCAATAGAGCCCATGGTAACAGAGTCTTAGGAGGACCCTATGGTTCACCCTCAAGTTTGACTTGATGATTGAGGACACCACCTATTGCCAAATATTCGTAATTGGGTGAATTTTGATCTTATTAATTATGTATCTTCAACTTTTTTTCTGCTAGTAATTGATTATACTACAGCCTACTCAGTTTCATTAGCCGCTCAACCACGGTGCTTACAACTAAGTACTATGTTTTTTTTCCAGTTGTCATCTCTTTTCTCTTTTCGTGAACCACATGTCCAAATCTTCCACTAGAAGTCTAGAAATAGCCGACGTCAGAAACACTGGTTTTGGGTCGTGAGCACTTGACCGTCAGCGACTATCCGCTCAAGTTGAGCCAAGCACCGTTTCGTTCTGTACCGCCATTCTTTTGATCCTACTTTTTCACTTTCAACCACGACGTAAGTGTCTTCGCCAGTTTCGGATCCAAAATTTTCTCAACTTCACCGCGTAACGTTCTTCCAAGAAAAAGAAGAAGGTAACGTACCGATTTTCTAGTTTTCCTTGTCCCACTTATCCCAGTGGGTTCACTGAGATCTGTTCCTTCCTTCTGGGGGGCGATATGTCGCCAGAGGGATTGAGCTGTTTCTAAGGAAATTCTTTCCTATCTTACAAGCCACGTTTTTCCACTGTCAAAGTTTTCCAATCACCGTCATTGGAAGAGTTCCAAAATTCTAACCAAGAGACTCTTGTGAAGATGCACCATTTTTTTCTTCAGAAACCCGTGCCGTTTCCGTCTGTTTCCCTTATTATTCTCATCAGTTGTGTACGAGGGATCTGCAAATCTGGTCCATCTCCTCTTCATCAATTCCAATGCGTTTCTTAAACTTAGCTTGTGATAATGATATTTCTCACTGCCTTCTTCAGGAAATCGCTGGTACCTGTCGAAGCAGCCTTTTTTCTGTAAATGTATGTGATTTTGTTGCCCTGATATTGAATTTACCTGCCACATAGAGTAAACTCTGCAGAGTCTCGGATGCTGAAAGGGAGACTGACCATTGATCCTTAGTTAAGTCAAAACAAGGTTTAGCATCCTGAAAAATCCAAAACTCTGCTCAGTCTCCAAGGATGAATATACCAGAAGTTCTCATGAATATCAGGCGAGCTCTAGTGGCAATTACCTTGCATTAAACGACCTGGATCCTCAAGGTACATGACATCGGAATCATCAGGGTTATCAGAGTCTTCTTCAAAGGTGGAAGTTACACCATTCAAGCATTTGCCTTGACAGTTCAAACAAATGCTTGTATCCACACAGCCCCCTCATCCAGTTGTACCTATACATTTGCAATAAATGAGGTTAGGGATAGCTTCAGGTGATGTTAGATCCTCTGTTATATTAATTAGTTGATCTTATCTGACTAGAATGTCTTCTTATCTCGTTCTTATTTTTTGACAATGAATGATCTGTGAGCAGGATGTTTAATCACTTGCCTTACCTGCAGAAATTGCTGGTTTTGATAATTCTGTGAGTAGTTGGTTCTATTCATCAAGATTAGAGTTGGAAAAATGCGAATACCAGAAATGGGAGTGTTCTTTGATTCCAGTAGTGCCAGGTTATAGGGAAAGGAATGGCATATGGTATGGGTTGCCTTCCAACGCGGGATCTTGGCCACACTTCCGACACGCAAAGGCAGTCGGAGCTTATCGATTTTTCTTGATAATTTCACACTATTCATGTAGTCTTGACGAGGGTGTAAAAAAGAAGGCTACGCCAAAATGACTTCAGTTCGGTATTGATGGACAATGTGAACGGAAACTTGAAACATAAATCCGTGTATTGATGAATGTTTGTAAATAGTGATCGTGAAATAAATGAGTTGAAGCTGAATGTTTTCTACAGCAAAATTCGTTACAATTGGTGTCAGGTCTGGGGTTCTGTTTTGACTATATAACCCACAGAGGCGACGTGGCCCATATGAGATTCAGGAGCAAATTTATGACATCATCTACAGAATCAAGAAGCCACCACGAGGAAAACCGAGAGTCATCCATTTCAATCGTTTGGCCTGGTATGCTGGGACTGATGTCCATCAAGACGCTGAAGTGATGCAGATCAGGTCACTCGGGAAAGACATGTCACTGGAAACCTCAAGATCCGACCACCTACAGTGATGTCTGGACAGCCCTCAGTCATCTTCGAGGCTTGATGCAGTCACAGGATTTGACTCATAAGACAATTTCAAAGTTGACCAATGACCCTGGAAGTGATCTTCAAGGGAAGTGGCATTGACATCCTGATGGTGTGCTGCTATCCTTCCAGGAGGACGAACCAGAAAACAGTGGACAGTTGTCCAAACCGACATGGGGACATTTCAGGACGAAATGCTCTAAGGAGGGGGCAATGTGACGAAACATCATTTGCCGCCTATAGGCAGTCGAAGCTTATCGATTATTCTCGATAATTCCACACTATTCATGCAGTTTTGGCGGAGGAATAAAAAAGAAGGCTTCGCCAAAGTGACTTTAGTTCGGTATTGATCGACAATGTGAACGGTGAATAGTGATCGTGAAATAAATTAGTTAAAAATTAACTTTATTTCTTTAATTGCCGCAATTCTAGAACTATCAATTGACATCCCATCTGCTGAAAGAACATAACCAGAATATTTAACTAAACTCGCTTGAACTGTTCTTTATGAGGATTAAATTCAATTCCATTCGCAATAGCTCTTTTTATGGCCGAATTCAAAATTTTATCATGCTGAAGAATCAGCAGCTATTAACAGGGCGTCGATTTGTCTGAAATTCTTTTGATATGTACAAAGATCACTTATTGGACTTCAGTCAATTCTAATGCAAATTAACAGCAGGTGATAAAATCAAAAAGTAAATGTGAAAGACGGGTTAAACAGCAGAAATAAAAAAAAAACGGCGGAAAATAAAAAAAATGAATTTTTCAAGGGATTTGAGGAAGTTGATATGGGAAAATCCGACGCGACGGGGTCAGTTTTCGGACAGACAAAGTAGTTAGAGAGGTGCGAAAAATATGAAAGGAAACAAAGTCTCAGATATCCAATCAAGTTTATTCCGAATTATCCTAGAAAAAGACCTGCAATCCGTCCGGAGATAACAAGGCCTTCTCCATGAAAACTCATCTGAAACTCATAACTCGCGGATTATTTGAGAGAATTTCAGCCAAATGATGGGAAAAAATAAAAATATAATTCAACGTGCGGGAAATGGTGGATATTACTCACGAGGATGAAGTTTGCGCTTCGAGAAGTAGACGAGTACCGTAATCATCTGAGTGAGTGATATACATTTCTCGCGAGTAGAGTAATATACTTTTCCTATGATTTTTCAATAATTGAAGCGAACTTTGAAATATTCAATTTCATTTGGACGACACTTTTTCAAAACTAGTTTACCCAAAGTGAGGTTAGGTTGTTAGCACAATGAGACAATGACTATAAAACAAGTATGGACGGTGAAATGGGCTGTTTCAAAATGATGTATTTGAAGGTTGACATTACAAAACTTCAATACCCAGCTGAATTTTCGAACAAAAGCAAATTGTTACAACAATCCTCAACAGAATATAAAATTCCATTTCCAATAAACCCGCAGCTAATTGTCCAGTTCAATTGTACGTACACAGCATTTTGCGATAAAACTGTAATATTTTGTCCATGCTATTTTTGGTATATTATGTCTCTCCTGCTGGGAACAGCCGTATTTTATGCGCTATTATTTCACAGTGTGCAGAAAATATCGATTGACCAGTTTGTAAAGGTGTTGATAGGATTGGGCGGAAAACAACAAATTTTAACTGGAAACTATCCGACTTGAGTTATTCGCACTAAACCATTGTTTGAGAATAAATTTTATTCTCAATATACTTTTTTTCTTTAAACACCACTTTCTTATTTTTTATTTTTGAGTTAGTTTTTGTAATTTTTCAACTACCTAATGAACATATTTTCGTTTTGCTTTCATTCTTATTTATTCTTAATTTGCGTTTTTCTTGTACCTATACTCCACTTTACTTTTTGAATTGTTTTGGGCTAATTTAGGTTAGTTTAAGTAATTTTTTGTCACTCTGTGATTTCCTTCACGTTTGCTTCCAGGACTGTTCATTCTCAATAATATACTTTTTTCCTCCAAACCCCACTTTCTTTTTTTTTTTGGTTAATTCGAGTTAGTTTCTGCCACTATTCCACTACCTAATGAACTAGTTTCTGTTCCTTATTCATGTTAATTCATTCTGAATTTTCGTTTTTCTTTTACCTTTACTCCACTTTATTTTTTTTTAGTTTTGAGTTGGTTCAGGTTAGTTTAGGTTAGTTTTTGTTTCACATCTCACTGACTTTTTTAGGTCTGCTACTGGATTGTTTGTTCTCAATATGCTTCTTTTTCTTCAATCACCAATTTTTATTTTTTTTATTTTTGGGTTAGCTAGTTTTTGCCATTATTTCACTACCCAATGAACTAGTTTTCGTTCTAGCTACTTTTATGTTTATTTATTCTCAATTTGCGTTTTTCTTGTACCTCCACTTTATTTTTTTATAGTTTTGGACTAATTAAAGTTGGCAACAATTAGTCTTATAACAATGTTTTTAAAATATTTCCCCCATATAATAATTGTTAATCAACGTTTTGTTTCAATTGCTACATTTTGTAATACTTTTGTTTATTTTTTTTTTCTTTCCGGCGACGACGACTGATTTATCTTTTCCTTTCTTTTTATTTCATTATCTTCTTAATTTTATCCAACATTATCTGTTGTTTTTATAACAATTTTTTTTTTATATCAATATCAGTTTATGTTCAATGAAGACTGAGTACTTATTTTATTATTGTTGTTTTCATATTTGTTGGCTTGTTTTCCACTCATTGGATCTTGGTTTTATCACTCATTTTTCGCATTATCTATTAGTGAACAGGATTTATGAAAAACAAAAAACTCATGAAAATCTAACAAACTTTCCAAAATAAAATCATATAAACTTTGATAAAAGTTGCCTTAACCACGAATTCGTTCTCCAACAAAAAAGCTTAATCGATAAGCAATTGAAGTTGCAAAAAATAAATATTCACAAAAAAAAAAACAAATAAAAACAAGAAACGTGAAAAAAATTAACAAACTTGTCAAAAATCCAAAATAAAGGGAAGTAATGAAAAACAAAGAGAAAAAAGAAATACTGATAAATCAAATCAAAGGTACAAAATAAATTTGAATGAACGTTGATGAAAGTTCCCTGAACCACAAGATCATTTAACAAAAGAAAATGAAAAAATGTTGAACAATAAACCGACGAAATAAGAACCAAGAAGTAGGTATACAAAAAACTTTCAGAATAATTCAAAGTCCAAAATGAAGTTAAATAAACGGAAGTAATAATACTTTATTCTTATATTTTTGTATACTATTATTTTGTTGAAATGTGTATTTATATGTTTATTTCAGATGGAGACAAATTCATTTTTATATAACAAAATTAATTTTCATTATCAAAAAAAAATTATGATTAACGGTAATAATAAAAGGAAAAACAAAATATTCTAATTTGAATACTTCAGAAAAATGATACAAGAAACAATTTGCTCAACAACAAAATACTGAAAAATAAAAATAACAAGATTCATATTCACAAAATGAAAATCAGTTAAAATGAAATAAAAAAAAATCATTAGATATATTTGTCATGTAGATGTTATTGATTTAGCGAAAAAAGTATTCTTCATAAAGACTTGCTTTAAAAAAAAAATGATTTATCCACAAATCAAGTAATTTGTATAAACGGGGTAGCCAAAAATATCAAAAACGCTAAGTTTACCTAGGAGTAAACTACCTCTTATTTCAATTTTCAGGGAAAATATCATTTGTTGCAAATGATACAGGAAATTTCAATCGTTTTTAACCAATGAAATGATCTAATCTCATCACCCCACTGTTTTGTAGCCAATCAGAACATTCGACAAAATGTCAACCTTCAAATACATCATTTTGAAACATCCCATTTGACCGTCCATACTTGTTTTATAGTCATTGTCACATTGTGTTAACAACCTAACCTCACTTTAAGTGAACTAGTTGTCAAAAAGTGCCGTCAAAATGAAATTGAATATTTCAAAGTTAGCTTCAATTATTGAACAATCATAGAAAAAGTATAGTATTCTTCTCGCGGAAAATGGATATTACTCTCTCAGATGATTATGCACACTTCATCCTCGTGAGTAATATCCACCATTTTCCGCTCGTTGAATGATATACTATTTTCCGTTGACATCTATAATAAAAAAGTTTTTCATTTGTTAACTAAATTGGTGCAAACGCTATAGAAACTTCAACACAAACAAAAAGTTTCATGTAATCCATAAAATGTGACTTCAAGCTTTTATCTGAAAAAACCAATACGTGAGATGAAACTCCAATAACATAAAATTGCAGCCATAAATAGAATTACAAAACTGTCGAACATTTTTTTTCTTTCAATCTACACATTTGCGCTCGGCATCAAAAACTCGATTATGCCACCATTGCTTCATCGGTAATTGGATCAGAATGTAACGAAAAAGGACAACGTTATTTTCCAGTGCCACTACAAAATAATAAATCACTAAAACGTGGTAATTAACAACGCCCTTCAGACGATTTTAATCATTGCAAACCCGCAATAAATTTTAATTATATAATTAAATATCTTGTTCCAGAATCCACAATGCGTCGCTCATCCATCGCCCGCCTCCAGTCCCAATCTTCCGAGCCCCAGATCGTAATCGAAGATCAGGAAAATGAAGAAGACACACCCAAAACCGGCAGTTCCAGACAAAGTTCCGAAGACGATTCGCCCTCCTTGAACCCCTACCTGCTCTCCCCATTTGCACGCGAAATTAGAAAGCACTCCCTGCCCACCCCCCAATGTAGTGGCATCACCGCCAGCCAAATCCGGAGACTGTCCGATCGCGGCGATGCTTCTCCAGGTCCAAGACAAGCTGAGTTTCTGGCAACACTGTCGCAAGGCCCTCAAGTGTCGCCAGGTGGTCGAAGACACTCGGTAGTGACAATCTGTAAAGCTCCAGCTTTTTTTGGCACTGGCAGGAATCGGCGAGAGTCCGTAGCTGCTTTCCCCACGGCATTTCCTTCTAGAATTTTGCCCAATCGTAGAGAGTCCATTGCTTGTCCCCCATCAGACAGAGGTAGCGTCCATAATTTGCAGCTGGACATAATGGATGATATAGTGCAAGCCAGGAAGGTGAGGATGAAAGTGTGGAATACAAGCAGTGAGAAGCTGTGTGAGGTGCAGCCTATAGACGAGGCGGGCACTGCGCAGAAGTATACAAGCGCTGGCAGAAGGTATTCCGAATTTATTGGTACAACCCTGCCACCTATACCTAGTTCCAGTAAGCGCAGGGCGTCAGAGTTGCCCCCCTTGCCCAGCACAAGTAAGACAAAACCAGGCATTGTTTGCACTAATACTGATCTCATATCAATTTTATCTTCTCTTTCCTCGTCTGCTACTGAAATTGATCAGTGGGAACGGGAAGTCCCGACCCAGCAATCGAAGACAGTTAGGTTCATAGATAAACCCAACCAGCTTAAAAGCAGCAGATCGAATAGTTTTGACGTTTCTGTCCTGCAGGATTTGAACGTGCCACTTACCACCAGGAAGCTGGAAGAAGCGTCAAGACCAAACCAGTGGTTTGTGCGCAGGCACCAGCCTAAAAGCGGGTTTGTAAGCGAAAAGAAACTACTGCTGGAGAATTTATCGAAAAAAGTTGTACGAAAGGAACCAGGTAAGGTCTTGTGGGACGCCAAGAGCGGGTCTTTGGTGAACGCGCAGGCCCTTGGCTCTGCCATTGAAGGGTTTCTGAAGCAGTCCTCTCCAGACAGTCCCAGCGTCAAAGAACCATCAACCAGCAAAGGTCCGGTTAATAAACTAACAGATAGGGTGTTGGGGGCTGCTAATAAGGTTTTTGGGGCTGCCAATAAGGCTAATTGGTTTTCTAAGGGAGATGATGAGCCCTCCGAGTCTTGCGACACGTCGCTTTGTGCCACACTGAAGGATCTCTTTGTAAAGTAATGTTGATCCAGGTGCAACAGATTGTTTGGATAACCCTCAAATAGACCCCCCAGAGAATGAACGGAATACAATCTCGGCCCGTGTAATCCAGATTCTGAAATGTATTTCCAGTCCTGGATGAAATTGCTTTTCCCAACGTCTCCTGTTTTATAATATTACGCAATCGGAGATTGGATGGAGAGGACTGTTATTGAATTGTTTCCTTAATTGGCTGGTTCCTTTTCAAATTACTTCTCATCAGGCTCGCACAAATGTAGTTTTTCTTATGACTAGATAACTTGATGTACATAAAACTTTCTACTTTAATTCGACAAGAATTGAAATTCAAGTTCCAATGCGTTTTGTGATTAGTAAAAGCAAAACATCAAATGCCGGGGATTTCCAGAAACACCCCTCTGATACACAAATAAGTCCAGTGGCATTTTCCAACGTAATTTAAAATGTCTCCAAATTGGTTCAACGGTGTGGCAACGTTGCTTACGCAATTTGCACAAGGTTCACTGTCAATTGGACAACTGCGATGTTGTCGGGTTGATTTTTTCATACGTACATTCGGAACGTATAATGAAACTGTTTTCACGACTTAGACGGGATTGTTTCCTTTTGATATATAAGTTTTATTCTTGGATTGATATGTGTGAAATTATGGAAACTGGACTTATAGACTTGAAATAAGAAGACATGTATTAAAAGAAATTTCTGTTTTCTTCCATTAAATTATCAACTTTTGTTTAGCGGCGTTGCCAGGTAGAACATTCTGTGTTTATGCAGGACATTTTCCAAATATTCTTGATGATTTTTTTATGTGTAAAAATCACATTCACATAAAAAAACATCCTTGAACATTTACTGAGTCATATTTGCTTATGCGGAACATTGGTGAAAATTTAGAATATTAGACAACTCGATGCAACTTCGAGTAAATCCCAACAATTGAATTGCTGGAAATGTTTCTAAACATTCTTTATCATTCGCAGAGCCATATTTTCTTATACGAGCAATTGCGGAAATTAAGAATATTCTCGAACAACATTATTTTTGAGTAGAAAGTTCGCAACTGTAACAGACGATCCTCAACATTCTTGAACATTCACAGAGGCTCATATTCGCATGTAGAACATTCTAGAACAGTTCGATTTCAAGTTGAAGCGGACGAGTTCTTTCGTGAATCGTGAATATTCCCCAAACTAACTTATACGGAATATTCTCGGCAATCCTAATTTTTGAAAAATTCACATTTTCAAACTGCTAAATATGTTTCTGAGCATTCTCGATAATTTACAGGATCATATTTGCTTATGCGGAACATTCTCGAAATTTTGGAATATTCTCGAGCAGCTTCATTTTCAGCATTATCGAATATATTATGCAGAACATTAGTGACTTCAACATTCATGAGAATCATATTCGCGTGTGTACAACATTCTCGAACAGCTTAATTTTCAAAAAATTTTAGTTGAAGCAGACGGGTTCGTTCTTGAACACTTTCGAACATTTCACGGTGATATCTGCTTATGCGAAAGATTCTCGAACACTCAGAACATTCTCGGCAATCCTAATTTTTGAAAAATTCCCAACTTCAACTGCTTAACATGTTTCTGAGCATTCTCGATGATTTACAGGATCATATTTCCTTATGCGGAACATTCTCAAAATTTTGGAATATTCTCGAGCAGCTTCATTTTCAGCATTATCGAATATATTATGCAGAACATTAGTGACTTCAACATTCATGAGAATCATATTCGCGTGTGTACAACATTCTCGAACAGCTTAATTTTCAAAAAATTTTAGTTAAAGCAGACGGGTTCGTTCTTGAACACTTTTGAACATTTCACGGTCATATTTGCTTATGCGAAACATTCTCGAACACTCAGAATATTCTCGGCAATCCTAATTTTTGAAAAATTCCCAACTTCAACTGCTTAACATGTTTCTGAGCATTCTCGATAATTTACAGGATCATATTTGCTTATGCGGAACATTCTCGAAATTTTGAAATCTTCTCGAGCAGCTTCATTTTCAGCATTATCGAATATATTATGCAGAACATTAGTGACTTCACAATTCATGAAAATCATATTCGCGAGTGTACAACATTCTCGAACAGCTTAATTTTCAAAAAAATTTGGTTGAAGCAGACGGGTTCGTTCTTGAACACTTTCGAACATTTCACGGTCATATTTGCTTATGCGAAACATTCTCGAACACTCAGAATATTCTCGGCAATCCTAATTTTTGAAAAATTCTCAACTTCAACTGCTTAACATGTTTCTGAGCATTATCGATGATTTACAGGATCATATTTGCTTATGCGGAACATTCTCGAAATTTTGAAATATTCTCGAGCAGCTTCATTTTCAGCATTATCGAATATATTATGCAGAACATTAGTGACTTCAACATTCATGAGAATCATATTCGCGAGTGTACAACATTCTCGAACAGCTTAATTTTCAAAAAAATTTAGTTGAAGCAGACGGGTTCGTTCTTGAACACTTTCGAACATTTCACGGTCATATTTGCTTATGCGAAACATTCTCGAATACTCAGAATATTCTCGGCAATCCTAATTTTTGAAAAATTCCCAACTTTAACTGCTTAAAATGTTTCTGAGCATTCTCGATAATTTACAGGATCATATTTGCTTATGCGGAACATTCTCGAAATTTTGGAATATTCTCGAGCAGCTTCATTTTCAGCATTATCGAATATATTATGCCGAACATTAGTGACTTCAACATTCATGAGAATCATATTCGCTTGTGTACAACATTCTCGAACAGCTTAATTTTCAAAAAAATTTAGTTGAAGCAGACGGGTTCGTTCTTGAACACTTTCGAACATTTCACGGTCATATTTGCTTATGCGAAACATTCTCGAATACTCAGAATATTCTCGGCAATCCTAATTTTTGAAAAATTCCCAACTTTAACTGCTTAAAATGTTTCTGAGCATTCTCGATAATTTACAGGATCATATTTGCTTATGCGGAACATTCTCGAAATTTTGGAATATTCTCGAGCAGCTTCATTTTCAGCATTATCGAATATATTATGCCGAACATTAGTGACTTCAACATTCATGAGAATCATATTCGCTTGTGTACAACATTCTCGAACAGCTTAATTTTCAAAAAATTTTAGTTGAAGCAGACGGGTTCGTTCTAGAACACTTTCGAACATTTCACGGTCATATTTGCTTATGCGAAACATTCTCGAGAATATTCTCGGCAATCCTAATTTTTGAAAAATTCCCAACTTCAACTGCTTAACATGTTTCTGAGCATTCTCGATGATTTACAGGATCATATTTGCTTATGCGGAACATTCTCGAAATTTTGGAAAATTCTCGAACACTTGGAATATTCTCGACAAAGCTTAATTTATGAAAAATTCTCAAATTTAAAAAGCTGAATATGTTTTTGAGCATTCGCAAACACTTAACGGGTCATATTTGTTTGTGCAGAATATTCTCGAAAATCAGGAGTATTCGCGAACCGCTTCATTTTATTGAAATTTTTACCTTTGACTTGACTGTTCCTGAACATTACACGGTCATATTCGTCTATGCGAACATTCTCGAACAGCTGCATTTTTCGAGAAATCCGAACATGCTTAAACGTATATGAGGTCATATTCGACTGATTCGCGACTTGAACATTCAGAAAGGGTCATATTCGCGTTTGTAGAACATTCTCGAACAGCTTAATATCTAAATAAATCACGGATCAAAGCAGACGAATTCGTCCTAGAATATTCTCAAACATCAAACGATCATATTTTCTCATGCGGAACATTCTCGAACACTCAGAATATTCTCGACAAGCTTTGGAAAATTCCAGCTGAATATGTTTCTGGGCATTCTCGAACGTTAAAAACATCATATTTATTTGTGCGGAACATTCTCGAAAATTTGGAATATCCTCGAGCAGCTTCATTTATTTAAAAAAAAAAAAACGAAAAACTGATGTGCGATTAAAACTGAATATTCCAAGATTCGAAAACAGAGAAAAGCCTCTAACTTTCAAAATGATAGAGAACAGAGAAGTTCATGGATTTAGACAAAATCAATAAAAAATATATAAAAATTTTTAAAAAAATATAAATAAATCAAAAGGTTTTGAAGATCAAAGATGTTTTTCACTAAAAATAAATTTTGATTAAATTTTGAGACGATTCAACCATGTCCAAATGATAAATCTAAAAACATAAAAAGGAAGAAATATTGAAAATGTGAAAACCTTAACAAGAGACAACACACTAATTTGATGAACTTTTTTTTAATTTCATCCTTTTAATATTTTCACTCACATCGAAGAATGACTTCTTTTTACCAGATTTGAAAAAATACAATTAGAAATCAAAAGCCCTACCTAATAAAAAATCTAAAAATTTACTAATCCCATGATAAAATGGAAATTATTGGAAAAAAATAAGGCTCCTGACGTTAGCAACAAAGGAGTACCTATCTAAAAACATAGCTTTAACATTTTGAAAATAATGGAAGGATGTGAAAAATATCACTCACAGTACATTTTCGAGAAAAATTAAAATAAATCATTGAAACGAAACGTGGTAAAAGAAAACTACAAAAAATTATTTTCCAACTCCAACTAAATTAAGAAAAAATTGAATGAAAAAAATTGATTGGAAATGGAAAGAAAGCATTGAATTATTAAAATGGGCATAAAAAGCAATAAATTAAAAGTGAGTTAATATAAAATAAAAATTCTTTATTAATAATGATACGAATAAAAAAAAAATTATCCAATGTTAAAAATCAATAATGAAAAATAATCAAAAGACAAACGGAATTAGAAGTAGAAAACAATCCTAAACTTGAATCTGCGAGGGTTCCGTTCCAACTACCAAGGTCCATGCTCCACAAGACGACTTGGCAACGTTGACCCAGCCCTATTAATAAGTCCCGCAATGCAAATGACGTCACTCATCGTTGCCGTCGTTAAACCTATTTGGGGACATTTCCTTGAATAACAACAAGGAAAGAGTATCCGATTAAATTTCACTGAGCAAAATGAATTTAATAAGAATTAATTCAAACGAATTTATCAATTCAATTGTATATAATTTTCCAACCCATGAGCAATTTTAATTTAAAATGCATAAATTCGAACTGCAAAATATTCTAGACTGAGTATACTTCTGGTATTTATTCGTTAATGTGATAGAATAGTCGAATATTTTCAATCTATGATTTTGTACAAAGTCCTATAAATTGATTATATCAGCAAATTAATTGTGATCAATACATATGTATGTGTCTTCGCAGGACGAAGAAGTAGATGTGTAGAGTATTTTTTGTCAGAATTTATATTTGGACCATATTTTATCGATGATGTTAGACAATCCTCTATTTGATAGTTATAATTTAATATTGTAGCAATAGGATAGTTGGGTACGGTTCAGGTACAATGGAGAGTTTTCTGGGGTTCATCTTCAACTTTCAACTCGATATTTCTCAGGATTATGGATGCTCATCTTCTATTATGAAAAAGAAGTCCTGAAGATGCTGAGAGTTTTCAGATTTTTTTTGAAGTTGGACCTTATTGTTTGAATCACCCGAAAAACCCCTCACATTGTATCCAGAACAAACCCGAATTATTGTTATATGAAGCTGGAATTCTAAACAATACTGTATATTTTCTGGAGTAATATTATAATAATAAATGTGTATCTAATTGTCGTATTTTTAGATTAAAACTACATACTCTTTACGTGTTACCTTTACAACCACTTCCTCCACGATGACTATAATGACATTGAAACAATCAGTGTTGTAAATAGTTTACTAAACCCCTGTTGGATGTTAATAAATGTTTCATAAAAGTTTTCTTCAGTTTTATTTTTTTTTCGTTCTTCACCAAAGTCTGTTCTTTAATGCTACAGACTAGTAAATCATTTCGACTCTGAACCAAAATGTTGACTTTTTGACCTCCAACGCCTCTGTTGCTACCGTCCTATATGCCCTTCCCATAATCAGTAGGTAATCAAATTTATTTCCATGCTATTCTGATTACTTCGAATGGGAAATACAAAATAACTCGAAGGTCTCTGAAATTTTGCATTTTCACTCGGTTTTTCATTCTGAACAACTTTCCTCAATAACATTTTGTCGTATCTCCTATAGTAGAAGCTCTTTACTGTGGTTTCCATCCAACCAGAAATTTCAGTTAAGGGGGGATTCATCCGGTCTGAAATTTTACCCAATGCAAGCATTTTTTCTGGAATGCGCCATTTTTTTATTACATTACCTTTTGGAACAGCTCGGGTTTTATTAGGTAGGTGGTAGGTGAGATATCAAACTGGGCAACCCAATATTTAAAAAAAGGGTATCTCAATGGTAAACAAATACTAAAAATCTACATATTCCGCCCTCTTGTGAGAGACGTATAATCCGTTAAATCAAAAAAATCGATAGTGTATTAAGTAAATTGAACCTTTCTGACAATCTCCGTTTGATATGATTAAACAGAAATCGGTAATACCACAAAATCTCATGTAATTCACAATAAATTGCCACCGTCTTCGAACAAAATCTATACCCATCTCTTTTGAGGCGTAATGTTGACTTGGTTTGGTTGCCGGCGTGATGAATACCTACTGTATGTTTTCATCACGTTGCTAGCAATGCTTTTTCGAGCGGATGAATCCCCTTAAACATTTTATTGTCTTTTTCACATGAATAGGCGTCGATCCGGGCCACACTGTACATATTATAACCCCCAAGAACTTTTGAGGTTTGACGTTGAGCTTGAGCTATCCAGGGAAGATAACTTCTCAATAATACCTTCGGAAAATAATTTCTTTACCTCATTAGATTTTTTTTTATTATTTGAAGATTAATTAGGTACTAAAGTGAGATGGTTAGGTTAGGTTAGGCTAGGTTGCGGAGGGTATGCCCTGCCCCAGAGTTTCCTGCTTCGCATTGCTTTCACTCGGAGGCCAAATGGCTCATTGTGTTTTCTTGTTTGAAGAGATGTCTCCTCGGTCTTAACCTCAGCCTTTCTCTTCATCGTTCTAAACCATCCCATGGTTTTTGGTTGTGTTGTCCAGTCTTTGCAGCAGGTTGGCTGCTTCCCTAATGGCAATGGTTTCTGCATGCAGAATGCCACATCCTTTCTCAAGCTTGATAAACTCTTGGATGTTTAGTTCCTTTGAGTATATCCCTGCTCCTGTGCCTGTATTTGTCTTTACTGCGTCTGTAAAGATGGATATCTCTTACTCCCCCATTCTTCTCTGGTAGGTATTCTAACCACTACCTTATTCTCGAAAGAGCTCTTGGCCACCATGTAGTCTGTTGCCGTTTGTAGCAGCTTCGCCTCTTGGTTATCCATTGCCTTTGAGATTTCCCTTAGCACCGTTGAGTGCTCACTTGTTGCCTGTTTCCACAATTTCACCTTCCTTTGTCCGAGTGCTTCTAAGGAACAGGTCAATGGGCAGGAGGTTTAGAATGACCTCTGAAGCTGCCTGCGGTGTGCTGTTCTTTACTCCCGTTGTACTTTCATGAGCATCTTTACGTTCGAGTTCGTGTCGATAGCTTTCCACCATGTAAGCATGTTGATCCGAACATTGCATTTCTATCTTAGTTGATTCTTTCATGTGCGAGTCAATCAGCTTTTCCAGTGTCTTCAGCAAGAAGGATGATAGGCTGATTGGTCTGTAGTCTTTTGGAGTTGAGTTATTTGATTTTCCCGATTTGGGTACAAAAAACAACATTGACTTCCCTCCACTGAAAAGAGATACGGGTTCAATATTTGCTGTTGTTGGCTTACAAATATGTAGGTCAAGGAGATCTAGAGCCTCCAAATTGAATGTAGAGTCAATAAATTATGTCCAACCACAATATGAGCCCACAAGTACAGTTAATCCGTGATTTTCCTGGGAATTTTGGAAAATACTCAATTCTTCTTAACTTGTGTAGTGTCTTTAGTATTATCATTCTGAGTTTTCGGAATAATCGAAGGTGAGTTTACCCCGCCATGTTATATAAGGAACAGTTTTCACATTTTCCATAACTTATCTGATAGTTTAGATACAAGGGGTACCTTGAAATGCAACATTTTCAGTTTAGCCCTGTATCTTTAAAACTAAAAGGGCTATGGAAATTTTGTTAACGGCATCTTTAGATTCATGAAATAGTAGCACACTGTCGCGAAAACCGCAACCTTCTATCTATAAGAATAACGGAGATACCCCGCAAAAGTACCCAAAATGGGACACCCTGTACATCAGAAGCTTGACTTTGCAGATCCGTCTCACCCACAGAACACATAAACAAAGTTTAGGAGACAGACTGACGTATAAAGTTTTACGGAACAATGTGCCACGGAATGAAGTGGATGCGAATCGAACTATCAGTTTTGGATAATGTATTATTGAAGATTTCTGTAATATGTTATACAGTTCCCTTTACATAAAAGCACTGACATTGACTTTGACGTTGAAAATGTCTTCATTTATTAAATAAAGAATGTCAGAGGCACACATTTTTTTGTCAATATTATTCTTGAAACTGCCCCTCGGAGCGCCACTGGAACTCATAATAGCCATCCAGTTAGTGCTAATTTACTAATTTAGCGTCTTATCAAAATTCAACGATATCGGCAAACGGATCTTGGAGATATGGATCCGGTTTTTTTCTACACCTTCAACACCCTGTCTCTCGAAAAATAGACTATTTAAGATAAATGCTTACAGGGCGTTTTCTTCTAGAATTTGGTTCAGGAATGCGTCCTTAGAAATACGGCCTATCATTAAGTAATACACGTTGTATGTAGTAGAGTAAATCCGTGCATAAAATAGGATCATTTGGGAATTTCGGGAAATACGCAAAAGTCTGTTTCTATCTTGTGGAGGTGGTCCTCAATAGCTTAACTCTGAGTCTTCGGGAAAATCAGAGATGATCTTTCACCATGCTATTTTGAAAATAACGGGGCTACTTCTTTTCTTCATTCTTATTTTAGATTCACGATAAAATATCACCGAACCAAAATTGTTCGAATTCACATTTTCAATGACTTTTCTATAAAACTTCTTTTTTTTTTTAAATCCGTAATAAGAAATCCACAGGGTGATTCCATGGTGGAACGGAATCGTACAGGACGAAAGTTCTGCAGAATTAAACTTCCAGAAACCAATAAAATAGGAAATGGAAAAAGGCTGCTGGGAATGTGATTTAATTTCGTCCTGTACCAGCACCGGATCTACGCATGGGCTTTATGGGCTTCAGCCCAGGGCCCCCTCGCTCTAGGGGCCCCAAAAACCCCGAATTAGAAGCGATAGATATAATAAAAAGATAAAAAAAATCTCTATCAAATCGTACAATTCGGTTGAAGGCAAGGTACCTAAGATACCATCAAATTATGAATAGATTGCATCCAGTTCTGTAGAATACGACGAAATCGTACAACGCTCTAGTATCGTGAGTGGGCCGCTTCAACCGTGCTTTAACCCGTTTGACGTTTGGCGTGATGTGATGTGTCTGATTGTGATGAACAAATAAAAGAATTTGCTGCACAAAAATGTAGAAGAGTATATACCTACTAGACTACAGTAAAAACCAACAGGGTACGTGTCATGTCTGTCTATTATCAAAAAATAAGGATGTCGCTCACGCGACATCCATTTGTTTACCAAACCCCAACTAACCCAAACTAACCTAAACTCATGTCTAATTCAACATTAAACAAAAATTTAATAATATTGTTACTTCGGCGATCACCATGTTGCCATCTATGTCAACCAATCTGACCAATCACGGAAGACGTCCCTGTTGTTTTATACTGTGGTTTATACATACTATGTGATAGGTATATAGGTACCATATACATTTTGTGTTTTGACTATTTTGTCAATTTTGTTTTATTTGTGTTTATTGAGAATTTATGAACTTAAGTTATAGTTCACCTCGTTGTTCACCGTTGATTAAGATTATTGTACCTGCCTATTTTTTATTGTTTCCTAATGATAATAGTACATTTTGCATCAAGGGCGGAAAGTAGATAATTTTGACGAGGGTATAAGTAGCAGCACGAGCGGGGCGAGGGCAGATATTAGCCAAGTCAAAATCATCTTTCGTCCGTGGTGCAAACAGTGCTTTTTGTACAACCAGTTTGTAATCATTTAAAAAAGAATAATTATGAAAATCAAAAATAAATAATCGATATACTGCACTACACTGCACAAAACTGCACAAAACTACACTGCTGACAAGTCGGACAACTGACAAGGGACAACTGTCAATCATTGTTACAATTGGTGTGTTCCCGTATTCTTTTGTGGTGCGGATTCATTAGTTGGGTTCGGCATTTTCATCGCAGATGTGACAGATTTTTAGTCACGTGATAACAATCAAAACATATACGATCAAAACTAGCAGAGGCACGTGATCTGATCGTGTATGACTTGACTGTTATCACGTGACAAAAAATCTGTCGCATCCGCGATGATAATGCTGAACTCAACAATAGTCACCGAGATTGTCACGTGATTAGTTCCTTTTAGTATGCCAGACTGTCGCGTGGTTATTAGATTCAGAGGCGTTGGGATCAAAGGAACCGTTGCTAAGCGACCTACTTTTGCGCCCGCGGGGCGAAAGTACTTTTAGGCCCGGCTGCCAAAATAAGCGACTCTCCGCCTGCTTTGCATGCATTGAAAAGTGGAGTTTACGTGTAGGCTGTAAAAAAATATGTATTCTATTTAACTGTTTAAATAAAGAATGATTTAGTTTTTCATTGTTTAATTTCCAGAAAAATAAACAAGTATTCGAATTATTGGGGGGCCCACAAATGTCATTAGCCCAGGGCCTCAAAAAAGCACGGTCCGGCGCTGTCCTGTACGATTTTTTCCCACATTCTATTTCGATGAATCACACTGTGGATTTTTTTTTGTTGATTTTAGAGAAAAAGGTTTTTGGAAATGTAATTCTGAACCACTTTGTTTTCATGATATTTTATCGTAAGTCTGATAGGAGAAAACACACGCGCTCATTGACTATGTTATAGTCAATGCACGCGCCCTTACTTTTCTTGAAAAATTCGCAACGAGAACAAATTTCCGGATTTTTAATTCGAGCTCGCGGGAGATTCGGCAAACTATTTGAGAAGATTTAATAGTAGCGGCTGGATGTAGCTCCCATGCACCAACCACAGTTGGGTTGGGTTGGGATTGTTAGGGAGAGTGGGGACGGCAACACTGTAATCATATGGGAGCTACATTCAGATGCAAAGCCAGGGAGATTTCCACTTATTATCTTTCAGTCACGTGATTATGAGTGGGGTGATTTCCGATAAAATTGCCATAGCAACATGTTAAAATGTAAGCCTATGATTGGTTAGAATTGACTGGTAGGAAATTTTCATACATGATCAAATGGTAATATACAGAAAAATACCTGATACGACCACCAGTGACTATCAGTACGAATAATTTTCATCAGGTTCATTTGATAATCATTATTTCTATCAATAAAATAGAATATAATTGTAATTACAATACTTACGTGTATAATTTATCGTTTTTAGTGTTTTGACGTTGAAAACTGAGGTTATGAAGATGTAAACATTAACTACACTGTTGCCAACTTTGCAGAATTCTCAGTAGTTCCGGTGAATTTGAATGAAGGTCGCGAAGTGGATTTATAATTTACCATAAATCAATACGGTAGGTTGGAGAAATATGCAATAAACATTATAAGGAAGAGTCAATAGGCAAAAAACAATGGGAAGTAGTAAAAAAGGAGTACAAGCAAAAAAACAAAGCCTCTTGAAACGGAAATCCATCACGGATCCTGGGGACCGCAAAATAAGGCGGGGCCCCACTTTGAGCCCCATGAGGCGGAGCCCTACCGTAAGGCAGAAATCCCCAAAACGAGTTTTGGCTCCATTATGAGATCCGGGGCCTTCTTGAGGCAGAGCCCTACCACAAGGCAGAAATCCCCAAAACGAGTTTTGGCTTCATTTTGAGACTCGGGGGCCCCCTTGCGGCGAAGCCCTATCATGGGGCCCGAGGACAAAAGCGAGGTGGCGCCAAGTGGCCTCCAGAGTGGAGAAAAAGGTTCATATAGCATCAGGAAGGAAGACAGTAAGATGAAGATGAAGATGTATCAAGAAAACCGAGAAAACAAAATGCTCCTCAAAATAGTGTAATAAATTTAGTTGATTCTCTGCTAAACCCAATTTTTTCATTCGCTTCTAGTGGAAGGTCTTGATTCAAATTTGGCAACACTGCGCGCCCACAAAACTGCGATTTTTTTCCGCTGGTAGCGCGGGATCGTTTCTCGTCTAACAACCAACCAGTTGCACATAGCGAATACGAGTGCGCACAGTATGATGACAAGCTAATAAGCTGTCATATGGCATTCCACATACCGCCATCTTCTCGAGATCTAACGAGCTTCAGGCACATCAGCGCCTCTCCGTGGATGCGAATCAAAGCTTTCACTTGGGCCCCGCCCTCCATTCACATTTTTCTTTTAAACTTTGTATAATATGTGTTCTGTGGTCTCACCTCAACTAATGCAAACAAGATTTGGCTATAAACTCCAGAGTGATTTTGTGCGGATTACTGATTGATACCCTCAACCCCGACATCGTGGAATATGCTTGACGTCATAAACAAATCAGCGAGTTAGACCAAGGTACATAGAGCTTAGCTTGATTCGCATAATCATATTACAAGACTTTTACTTTGCCAAATTGTCGAGATTGGCTTACCTACGTGTCTACAAATTGAGAAACCTAACATTTTTAAATAGATATATTGAAATTTGTCAACATCATTTTACAAATTTGATATACAAATTGATCTGTTTTTTTTGTTTGTCCTTACAGAAAACAACGATTCTGAATTCATCAGAATTTCCAAATAACTCATTATTTTTGAGGATCACGGCAACTTAGCTTCAACGACAAAACACTGCTCATTGATAAACAGGTCTGAGGAAGGCGGGTCTTCTGATTTTCAGTGTAGAATTCAAAACACAAGCTCAACAGAGTTTTTTGTGAAATGCGCGCGTCCACCAAAATGGCGCTTGAGGTAACTGAGTATGTCCTGAAGCGCATTACGAAGTGATAGTTAAATACCCATAAAGCAATCTTAATAAAGTTAACTAACTTTGACTGGCTCATTGGATGATGGCTTCTATAGAGTTTAAGTATCCCATTTAAAACTTTATTCAATTCAACAAAATTGAATCCCTTTATGAACATATAGAATTGATTGCCGCAATCTAGGATCGTTCAGGTGAAAGGAAAAAAAAACTCAAACTGGTTGAAAACGGTTTTGTATTCATTCAATTCTTGATCGCAGATCTGAAGTGAAAATGTAAAATGCAGATTTCATCACTAGAAACTATAGGCAAACAGCGCCAAACTGGATCACAAAATAACTTGGAAAACATTCGAAATTGTTTCACATACGATACACCCAATGGCGGAATGGATATAGGATATATGCATATACCAGATACACAACTTGAAATGCTTTATGATGAAATTACCGAATATTTTCGCATGCCGAAACATCTCAAGTTGACTAAATTTTACGGAAAATGAGGTGCATCTTCGGCTTTAGTATACATTTAGGAATTTACAATTGACCACAGTCGGCGACAACGATTTTTTTCATGGTTTTGCCGGATTGTGTTCCCATTGCTTCGATTTTCTTCACTATGTCCATGCCTTCGACTACGGCGCCAAAAACAACATGTCTGAAAGCAAGATTTGGTTTAAGCTGCGTCTACACTTGTAACAAATAGTGTGCAGCATGAGAATAAGTTAGACCAACTATTTCTCTGGTTCATACAACAGCCCTTAAAACTAAAAGTGTTTCATGTTTTTAGTTGACACTTATGACATAAACACAAACGTCAGTGGAAAACATGAATTAATGTCTGTCTCATTTGACACTCAAATGTAAATGGACTTTACAATTCAAGAAACACTGAGACAACAGCTGTTATTGATTATTCAATTCACTCACCTATTGTCCAACCAGGCAGTCTTAACAGTGGTGATGAAGAACTGGGATCCATTGGTGTCAGGACCGGCGTTAGCCATGGACATGACTCCAGGTCCGGTGTGCTTCAAAGTGAAATTTTCGTCTTCGAACTTGTTGCCATAGATGGATTTGCCGCCAGTGCCGTTGTGGGCGGTAAAGTCTCCACCTTGGCACATGAAGTTGGGGATGACACGGTGGAAAGTGGACCCTTTGTAGCCGAAACCTTTTTCTCCTGTGCACAGGGCACGGAAGTTTTCAGCTGTCTTGGGTACTACGTCGCTGCGAAGCTGGAAATAAGGTTTTTTATAAAGGGTGTCCCAATAGGAACGCAAATTTTCACTTTATTCGCTGTAAGCCAAAGAACACATGATAATAATTCGAACTGTTTGCGATTATACAGGGCTTTTCACTTAAGACTCCGCACGTCAATATCTCGGAAACGAATAGGAATATTTGATTTTAGTAAAAAGTAGTCAATGTATGGGGTCGAGTAGTTATTTTTCACAGTTAAAAAAATTCGATGCCTACCAAGAGTAAAGCGTCGCGACGCATCGAAAATATTAATCGATTGCAGGGACTTTGAAATTACGCGCATGCTAAAGTACATGTTATTTATAAACTTTTTTGTTATTCAGTCGAACTCATTTACTTTACTCAGTTTTGAGATAGACAGTGTGTCCAAGATAAGGATGTCTATCATGGGGATCTTGAAAACCGTGAGAGATACAAGGTCGGTTAAATGGAGGCAAAGTTGCGTATTTTGATGCTTAACAAAATGCCGTTTTGAAAGCCAAGAAATTCCGACTAAGTCCGAAATTATCCGAAAAAAACCGAAATTTTTCAAAATTGTTTTCATTTTTTTCTGACCACATTTGAAGAGATATTTTGAATTGAATGGAACTTCTTCATTGCCACTTTTCGCCCTTTACAAGATAGCGTTATTAAATTGAAGAACCGACGTTTCGTCTATGAGCAGCCATCATCAACTTTGTTTTTTTAAATACGGTCCTGGATTTTTTATGACGGACCAACAACAACTATCGCAATTATTCAAAAAAATTATGTTGATGGATTTTTCCATAAGAACTCATGTGTTAGAGAGAGACAAAAAATACATTTTTTACAGGATTAAAAACAACCACCCTTTTTTTAAGTAGTGCGATACCTCGTTGGTTTGGGAACAAAAGAGGCTCTTAAAATCCGTAATAAAAAATCCAGGATCGTATTTAAGAAAACAAAGTTGATGATGGCTGCTCATAGACGAAACGTCGGTTCTTCAATTTAATAACGCTATCTTGTAAAAGGCAAAAAGCGGCGATGAAGAAGTTCCATTCATTTCAAAATATCTCTTCAAATGTGGTCAGAAAAAAATGAAAACAATTTTGAAGAATTTCGGTTTTTTTCGGATGATTTCGGACTTAGTCGGAATTTCTTGGCTTTCAAAACGGCATTTTGTTAAGCTTCAAAATACGCAACTTTGCCTCCATTTAACCGACCTTGTATCTCTCACGGTTTTCAAGATCCCCATGATAGACATCCTTATCTTGGACACACTGTATATCTCAAAACTGAGTAGCATAAATGAGTTCGACTGAATAACAAAAAAGTTTATAAATAACATGTACTTTAGCAAGCGCGTAATTTCAAAGTCCCTGCAATCGATTAATATTTTCGATGCGTCGCGACGCTTTACTCTTGGTAGGCGTCGAATTTTTTTAACTGTGAAAAATAACTACTCGACCCCATACATTGAGTACTTTTTACAGAAATCAAATATTCCTATTGGTTTCCGAGATATTGACGTGCGGAGTTTCAAGTGAAAAACCCTGTATACGGTTGGAAAACGAATTATTATTGTTAAAACACAATACAAATATGGAGAATGTGTACTTTCATCACAATCTGTCAACGGTGGCGGATAAAAAGTAATCAACGCTTCAATGACGTACCTACAAATAATTTTATTTTGTTGAAACCTTTAGTGACTGCACTTTGAAAATCTATTTTTCAGCCACCAACGCCGAGGCCAACGATTATTTTTTTGTACCACTTCAAGAGTTCATTATTTTAAACTCAACATTCAGTAAATCTTCCTCATTGTTCGAGACTCTAAACCCGAACTTTTCTCGAGGCAGTCGCACTTGAAACTTGATTTGCATTGAAATTTGGCCTTTATGCGGCTTTAGAAAACGAATCAGACGATAAATCTAGTGAAACCTTTGATTAAATGAAAAATCGATTTTTTATTACAAAAAATAATACAAAACAAAAACTGTTTCATGTTTTTAGTTGACATTATCACATAGACGTGAATACATCAGTGGAAAACATGATTTAATGTTTGTCTCATTTGACACTCAAATGTAAATGGACTTTACGATTCAAGTAACACTGAGACAAATAATTAGAATAATCTACAGATGAACAATAACAATAGTTACCATGTTGCCATGTGCATACATTAATTCAACTGCTAATCTTCTAAATCACCAATCTCAAACATCCATAGTTCTAATTATCGTCAATTTTTCGTTACAAATGACTTCTCTGTCATACAAAATATGTTTGAAGGTGAGAATTTGCATTGTGGTTTACGTTTTGTGTTGAAACATGGCAACATCTGATCGCAAAACCCTGACTTGAGGCCTGTGAATTATTTTCTATTCCAAATTGCGCTGTTTATTGTAATAAAACAATACCCAGAAAGCAAAATCTTTTGCAAATTTTTGCATTTCACCGGTAAGTAAACAAGTCAATCTATCATTATGTTTGGGTCAAAACATTGAATGCTGAAGGTATAGGCGATAAAGTTATTTTGCCAACAAAGAAAACATTGCATCATTCTCCCAAAAAAGCTGACCATTTCATCGTGTGATTCATACGAGAAACAACTGTGATTTGTTTCAATTATCAAACCTGTCTGCTTAATTTGTTTTGCACATAAAATGTTTATCAGTTTTTCATGGAATAATATTATCGTGTATGAGATAATGGGAATTATGATTGTATTTGTAGCGAATGATTGATTCCATATTATGGAATTTTCCATTTTCAATCAATTCCCTGGATGAATTTAAGGGTTTTTAATAAACTTAATCGACACACTGAAAATAATGACATAAACCAACCGGTGACTCACAATTAAAAAAAGACGCCCATTCAATGAACACATGGAAACAGTAAAAGAAAACGTGGGAGAGGTAACACCCATAATAGATATAATATTCCGATCGGTGTTGCCATGTAAGGTGAACTCGACCGGTTATCACGGCTATTTTCTAATGAGCATTTGAATAAAATAAAACACCATTTTTATGTAAAGAAAATCTTTCAAATGATTTATGATTTTTCACACCCCCACCCCGTTTAGCCCCTCAAGGTTTGAATTTTGAAAAACGACGAAACACGTGTTTCATTGATTTCATACAACTTAATTAATATGAAGTTTGAAGTCGATGTGACCAAGAGTACAATTTATTTTTTTATTGATTTATGATTTCCACACCCCCACCCCTTTCAGCCCAATAAGGATGTGAACAGAAATACGTTATTTTACCTTGCCCTCGGATTTATTCTGAAACACGAGGTCTACAAATGTTGTTTTCCACCCCATCTCCTTTGAGCCCGATTTTGTTCTCCTTGGGGGTTGAATTTTAAAAAACAACGATACATGTGTCCAATCCATTTCATTCAAGATTGCTTAAATAAAGTTTCAACATGATGTTAACAATAATACATAATCTTTCATCAATTAACGATTTTTTCCACCCACTCCTTCGGGTCCGAATTTGACCCCCTTTGGGGCTGAATCTCGCAAAATAACGTAACACGTATTTAATGAATTTCATTTGAGATTATTTATACGGAGTTTCAAGATGATGTTACCGAAAATACATAATCTTTCATCAATTAATGAATTTTCTCACCTCATCTCTTTGAGCCCGACTTTGACCTCCTTAGGGTTTGAATTTTAAAAAATAACGAAACATGTGTTCAATCAATTTCATTCAAGATTATTTATATGAAGTTTCAAGTTGATGTCACCAAAAATAAATAATTTTTCATCCATATGTGATTTTATTTCACCCTTTCTAACCATAAGATTGGGAAACTTGGCCGTGTTAGCAAAAATCTATGCCACTTGACTGAACAAACTCAATATAAACATTAACAAAACTGAACTGAAATATATGGCTGGATTGTCACAATTAATTTATTCTGGTTCCCGAACATGGAAAACACAAGGTCAGATTGACATTTGCATACGCGGCAACACTGCCTTAATTTCATGGCTCTCACGAATACGGTACATTTAGAGGCGAATTAGATTTATTGAGAAAATTCGCCGGAGTGCTCCTATCACAGACTGACAAGAATAAGAGGCTAGGGGACCTATCCTAGATGCAGTATCTAGTGAAGTGGATATGAATATGTTAATTATTAGCCTATATCTTCAATAAACATAAAAGTATTCTGAAAACGTACATGTTTAAACAGAAATTTAATACAAAAATGACAAATTTAAACTAAAAACGATTATTTTAACTGAGTACTATCTTATTGCGGCGAACTTCACGTTCAAGACTAGTCATTTTTCTTCTTGGGATAGGTACATAAAAGATCATGTAAGTTAGGATTGTTAGGAAACATAGCAACGTCGCAATGATTTATCTTGATTCATACAAATCAATTTAAAACTTGCATGATAAATGACAAATTTCAATTGAAGAATTATTTTTTACTGAGTGTTTCATTATCATATTGCAGCTAACTTCACTCTCAATACTCGTCGTGGTTTTAACATAACAAAAAACGAAACGTGGCACCGCTGCGATTATTCAATCTTAAATCGTGCACGTTTATAAAGTAAGGTTTACATTCAATTTGTTTCCGAATTGGAACTGACAATTTTCCGCTTGGCAAACGAGAATCATATTCTACCATCTACATAGTATTTGTGTTCAAAGTCACGCTTACGCCAAATTCAATGTGGATGCTACCATATGATTACCGTTTGTCAAGCGGAAATTTGACAGTTCCACTTCGAAATGAAATTGAATGTAAACCAGGCATTAACCGAGTCATTATGGCAGCTAACTTCACTCTCTTAGCACTAGTTGCTTTTCCTCTACAGGTACATAAAACGGAATTAGGAAACATGACAATGCCGCAATGACCTATCTTCATATAGGCTTAAAAACGTGAAATTGATCTGAAAACGTGCACGTTTAAATAGACATTTAATCTTTATATAAATCAATTGGACTGGAAAACGTGAAATTGATATTATAAAATCGTGCTGCATCCACAGTAAAAAGGATAGATTTAAATTTCACGAACGATTATTTCAACTTATTGCGGCTAACTTCACGCAACAAGGAATTCTAGTAATTTACGCAACATGACAACGCCGCAATGATCTAAGCTATCTTTATCTTTATTAGAAAAATGAGAGTGAAAATCAATCTAAAAACGTGCACATGCAAACCGAACGAATTACCGATCAAAATGGCATCGCTGCACTGATTGAATATGAAATCATGCAGGATTAATGATAATGAAGTTTGTTTCCACTTGGATGACTGATCAAGTAATTTCAATGGAAAATGATAAATTATACGAAACATGCATGACATTGACAACACTGCAATGGGCAATGATCTCTCATATTCAGCATAAGAAAACGTGACGATGACGATGAAAATCAAATCTAAAAACGTGCACGTTTACACAGAATGCAATAAAACCCTATTTGCACGTACGTGATAAAATTTCACGCAATAAATTCAACAAACCCATGCAACAGGATGTGAAATAACGTGGCAATAAGTGAAATTCGATAGACAATAATTAAATTATTTAGACCGGCCTAATAAGGTCATAGAAACATCAACCTTGAAAGAACACCTATCATGCACACCCCAAACTTACGCTAAATAACAAATTCATCGTTAAATCGACAAAAAGACTCGTATAAATAAATAAAAATAAAGCCTGTGGTGTGCAAGCAAAGCGAGTCAACGAGGATGAATAAGCAATGCCAAGGTCCACTAATGCCGGGCAAAGCATGGTGGAAAAACGTGATTTAAACTAATTTTTCAATTGTTTATGGACTCACCTCGATAGTAATACGGCCAAAAGGTTGACCATCGACGGTCATGTCGAAGAAAACTCGTGGTAAACCCATCTTTGTACACAAATTTCGTAAAACAGACGCCGTTAAACCTGACTGCAAAAGCGAGTTCCGACTCGAGAGTGCGCTTTGGAAAGAAATGGTTGCGATGCGACGAGAGAGAGCGAAGGCCATCTTTGACGGAAGTACGGCGATAGTCAGTGATAGCACTGTTTTAAATTTGTTTTATTTTAAATTGACAGGGAAATTGCTGTGTTTTTGGATAAAAATTTGCACTATAATGACATATATTGTTTCCTGTTAAGACACTATTTTATTACGTAATAACTATAGAACTATTTCTGTTTATTCGATTTGGTAAATGACAGGTGGAGAATGTTCTCGAATGGTGCGCACATGTGATGGTGATGGCAGTTGTGTTTGTCGATATCGATATTTGGGGTAATTCGGAGCTGCTCCAGTTTGATTCAACTAATTACTAGCCTAGTATACACCGACAACTTGGTCCGCGGACCAAGTACTAAATTCGTACTATATCAGAACCAAATATTTGGTTCGAATGGTGTAAACAGTTGCGAACTAAGCTGGTCCTCTCTTGGTTCGGTACTTGCCAGCAGGTATACCGAACTATTTTTGGTTCGATCTGGATCAAAATTATGAGGTTATGTTGATTGTTATTATTGTGAATTGTGTTTCTAAGGCACTCTGAGCGTACTTTTATTTGGTCACGGATTGTGTTGATGAATAATTTCGATTTGTTTTGGCGTTTGTCGAATTGCGCGAGTACTCATTTAGTTCATGCGTTGCAAGACGGAGTAAACGGACGAGAAGCAAGCATTGGTCCTACCGTACTATCCCCACTCACTTGGTCCTATCGGACCGAACTAAACGAGCTTTCGGTGTAAACTAGGCTTCTAATATGGAAGTTTTGTAATGTCAACAAAATGGTGGTATGTGATGACAGGTGTGTTTGTTATGCTCCACTAGTGCACACGAAACTACACTTTTCTACCCTGTGGCGTTTGTTATGCTGTTATAGTGCAAGCAGTGTAGAGTGTTATTTGTTATATCAGTGTAGGTTGCCCATTACTGCAATCGCAATCCACCCCCAGGTCGAGAAGACGTGTGTCAAGTGTAGCGTAGTGTAGAAAGGGGTGGGGAGCTTATTTCGTGTATTTTGTGAACAAACCATGTCTTAACCTAACAAATAATAAAGATAAACAAAAAGGAAAATTTGTGGTGAAGAATCAGTGTGGATCTTACCAAATAAATTAAAATGGGTGATGAAAATAGTGGAAGTGAATGTATACAGTTATATGATATATGGACGGTGTTATGCAACAACCGTTTAAGCCACACATTTTTAGAAATTCATGTTTTTGTTGAAAAACGTTCAATATAAGCTGAAGAACGGCAAGCAAAAATGATTTAACCAACATTCAGAGATTTACGCCATCTATAAACATTTATACTAAGCCACAAACTCGCTATTCTCTCACCAAAGATTTGCTAAAATGATCTATCCCACATTATGTGGAATAGATCATTGTTGCGAATCTCTGAAACATATGATACAGAAATTATTATTTTTGTTTGTGTTCACATTGGAAGTCCGGCACTTGTCCTAACCGGCAAATGTACTAACGAGCAAATGTTCTACTCATGTTGCCGGTTGTTTGCATTTTTCTCTTGCGTTCTGAAATCCGGTATGTGTCAATTGCGCGTGGTGGCATTTGTACGAAAATGCGTTTGTGCTATTTGTGCGAAACATATCCTACGTCATCGCGTTACTCGCGGTCTGTTGTCAAATTGTGCATTGGTTTTTCTCAGGCATTGGCGCGATTTATGTTGCCATGCACTTTCCAGATAACTATATATTTTTTATCTATGCAGATAACCATTTGACACATTCATTTCACACCAGCAGGTTCTTAGGTTTTTTTTCTTTTATTTATGTTTTGTGATTTCTTGGTATGGATAGATATGGCTGTTTTCTGTTCGTAGGTATCTAATATATTTAAAAGTTGATGTCATTCTCGATGTCTTATATGTCTCCACAGCAAGTCACAGCATATGTATGATTCCATCATTGAATTAGCATAACTAATGTTAATGAAATGTACATTTTATATTCATAATGTTTGTAGAAGAGAAATAAGAGTTTGAATCTGTGAAAGATTGGACTGTTGGACTTTGGACTACTCGTTTTGGTTTTATATGCGGCCGGCATGGTTTTAGGCATACCTACAGGTGTTTTAGGAATCAAACTGGTGGATTGAAAGAAGTATAACCTCACAATTGTTTTTAAACGAACATAATTATATAATTATTCCATGAACTGCATGATATTATGAGTATGGAAATTTGACGAAATAATCAGTTCAAGGAATAATGAACTCTGTTCGTTGGAAAGCAATTGTGAGGTTAGGAACTTCCATTTTGCAAAAAAGTGATGCAACGAAATACCTAAGTAGGTCCTGATACTTGAAATTTTAGAGGGTGGGTTGAATCCAGAAAAACAACAGGTACCTCAAAAGTTGTTTTCCTTGATATTTAAATTGACGTGATGACGTGTCTCGTGAAATTTTCATACTCTCATTGGTCTGGGCACAATTAAATGCTAGCGTTCGTTTTCAAATTGACACCCTGTATGTTTGAATCATCGCAAATAATATTGAAAAGTGTTGCCAATCCAAGTGACGGATTAAAGATTAAACGTAATTAATAATTGTGATAGAAGTTCATTCGCGGAATAATTGGTGAGTTCGAGTTTACGCTCTAAACACTCCAAGCACGAAAAATTGTGCACGCTTAAATGGACAGTTTTCGTGCTCGGAGTGTTTGGACTGTTTGGAGCGTAAACTCAAACGCCCCTAATATAGGATAATTCTTTTCAACACAAAAAGTGAGAATTGAAATTACATAAAAAGGAGGTATTGTTAAAATGTTATGCTCCAATTATCTTTAAATAAATAAATTGTTATACGATGTGTTTTATAAATTGTATGCTGACCTGTGAGTTGTGTTGATTTGAAAATATATCTTCTTAGACTCATATACAAAGATTCAATTTCATGAAGATTTACCAATAACGTTTTTATGCAGTATTCAAATCGATTCCAGTGTGACATTTTTGTCAACTTTTACTGTCAGTTTTGTCTGTTTACGTTCTATTCACAGTCAGTAGAGGATTTCCTGAGCAAAGAATATCTCAAACTCCTCAATCATAAAATTTGAAAAGAAATTTTTGTGTTCAAATCTGAATTGAAAACAATAGCTTTGAGATTTAGTTTCAATACCCAAACGGTATTCAATCCGAACTCAGTTCTACATGAAAACGTATAGTAATTAATCCAACTTACCCATTATATTCAATAAAATGTAGGATTTATTCATTGATCTTTTATAAATATAAATGTTTCTAGATGACGAATAATAATATGATAAAATTGTGTACATCATTTTTAATAGTATCTGTCTGTAAAGAGTATAAAGGAGGAAACAATTTTTCACACCGCTTCAAAAGCTGATTGTATTGATTGTAGTTGTATGAAAGCAATAATATATATTGTAATGAATACATATAATACTATTTTCTATGTATTAGTCGCTAAGAGTTTGATCCGTACCTGGATTCCATATTTAGTTTTAAAGCCGGAACCAGCATACCAATTATTGATGCAAATAATCCAGTTATGTATTCAATATACACGTGCAAACACAACAAAGGCAGGCATATTTCCGAATTTGCTAATTCTACACTCAGAAGACAGTCGTTGACAAACGGTCAGTCTAACAAATAATCTTGTCCCTAATTTTTGTTTTAAACTACAGCTTCAATGTGCTTATAGCAGCATGAGGAGTGCTTGGCATCACAAAATAAATATTTTCGAATGTGTGATATGATAGATCACCGGTGAACTACATTGGTTTTGTACAACACGGGCACTCGATTCAGGCGAAGTGAGAATCGAAAATAGGGGCCCTGAACTAAATCAAAGGCAAGAGGCTATTCTCATATTATTATCATGGTGAATGCGTCTTCAAAAATGTTCGCATGCAGGGCTTTCAATATCAGCATTCACCTATCAAACATCCCCGGTCTACTCTAGAATAGGTCTGTTCGTAGAACGATCACAAACCAGTCAGAGCCAATCAGCTTTTGCATTTTGCAAACTATTTCTGACTATGACTGACATTGACCAATCGATAAACGCTGACTGGTTTGTGATTGTTCCACGACAGACCTAATACTTCTCCAATTATGAAGGTACCTACCTAGTTAGAATATTGAATTTAGGTTTGCACGAGGGGTTGCAACAAAACTTTTTTGACATTGTGTATATATACCCATCACAATGATGTTTATGTTTACCGCAATAGAGATTTTGTTTCAACAAAATGTTTTGAATACTGTTATTTCGGAGAAAAGTTTGAAAAAATTAGAGTAGATGTTGCTGCCACACTGGGGAGTGTAGCCAGCTACTTAACAATAACAGTTTGCAGACATTAAATTCTTTCGTTTAGACTTCAATAAACACATGTGATTGTCAACAACAGAAAGACTAACGAAGAAAAAGTCGAAAACAAAACTACACTCAACCAGTTACAATAGTTTTTTCAGCGGTTCAACCAGAAAAACCTGATGAAGTTCGCATCAGGGCGTCACATCGTTCTAGACCACAGAGCCATATACGTATTATTAAAAATAAGTATATGCACAGAGCACATATACAAAGTTCAGAACAAAAACGTAAATGGAGGACGGGGCCTAAGTGAAAGCTTTGACTCGCATCCACGGAGAGGCGCTAATGTGCCTGAAGTTTGTTAGATCTCGAAAAGATGGCGGTATGTGGAATGCCACATATAGTCACTGTATGCCACATGACAGCTTATTAGCTTGTAATGATGACAGATGAAGTCATTTGAACGTCACCCTTTATCTTCATGTTGTCTTTCATGCTTTGATTCCTCTCTAAGTGAAAAAATGCCCTGGTATTCCTCATCAAAAAACCTATAAGAACGCAGAATACAACCCGCGGAATACTAGAGGCTCATCAATGTTCCAGCCGCCATCGGAAAAGTTCCGGAGAAATGCATCCTCCACAAAATAAGGAAAGTCACGATGGCAAAAAAAATTCTACCAGAAGAACAAATGGAATTTCGCCCAGTGTAGTCTAGAAAAACCAAAAAAACTACATCTTTCTGGACATTCAAGAAAAACCGAAAAAACTACATCTTTTCCAAGTTTTTGTCTTTATTCATTAAATAAAGACATTTTCAACGTCAAAGTCAATGTCAGTGCTTTTATGTAAAGGAAACTGTATAATATATCACAGAAATCTTCAATAATACATTATCCAAGTCTGATAGTTCGATTCGCATCCACTTCATTCCATGGCGCATTGTTCCGTAAAATTTCATACGTCAGTTTGTCTTACAAACTTTGTATATGTGTTCTGTGTTCTAGACTGTACTTCAGTGAGTCGTGAGTCTAAATAAAAATAGCACCACTGTGGACGCCCATATCATATAAATATATGATCTAAGCTCAAAGCTGTAGACTGTACGATGCCGATGATGAAAATGGTATTCTTGAAAATTTGGCACCCGCCCGGAAAAGTTCAGTTCAAATGTGCGAAGGAATAAATTAATATAATAACGATACAAAGCTACGTTTCGAAACAAAAACAACTTCTTATGAGAATAACCATGAAAAGCTACGATCCGCATATTATTATGGTAACTATCGAAACTGTGTCACTTCGCATTTCATTCTCGAGGTTTTCGACATACCGTGTGTGTTTAGGTGTATCGTGCGTGGGTTACGCTGCATAAAGAATCCTATAGGGAAAACAAAAGAAACACCTATAGTTTGGTCAATGCTATTCAGCGGTTACGTCATACTTCCCCGTCTGTCTCTCAAACCTTTACAAAAATTTCACGTATGTCTTGAATTAACTGGACGTCAAAGTCGTTCGCCATAAATGTTGACAAATGTCACGTTTTGACAATAATATTCATTGGTTGCGTTCATAAGACGGAACAGACCACTACGCTCCGGGAGCGCTCAATTGGTAACTGTTGAGTCTTATGAACGTCTGTCATTAGATTCCAACGACCTAATACGCTAGGTTTCTGTGACGTCATGACGTCAGCTGTCAGACGGAAATATCCAAACAAACTATTTTTTATTACCTCAAAAGCTGACTTTTCACTCGGCTAATCATATACGCACTAACGGGACACACAATATATGTATTACACCCAAAAATATAGTCCAAAGAAGTCCAAATTGAACACAAACACTGATTTCAAACTCACACAATACAAAACCACAAGTCACAAAAGCTTGTTTGGATACCAAATTCGGCCACGACCAATCATATGGTGCCTGTGACGTTTTTAAAAACGTCGCGTATTTATATTCGACGTCGTTGTTAGATTCAATATGTTCCCATGGGAACCTGCTACCAAATAAGCGCTTTATTATAAGAAAGAGCGGCCAGTTCCACAACTGTACCGTCTTATGAACGCGACCGTTATTTTGAAATTTTCGAATTTAGACGACAATCTATAAATTTCACAATGCAGGTTATAATAATTTTGAAGCTAATAATTGATCAATTAAAAAGAGAAAGGGATTCTGGTCAGAAACTTTTGCGATGATTCTACGACGACATAAT
Organism: Orchestes rusci; assembly: GCA_958502075.1. Lineage (NCBI taxonomy): Eukaryota > Metazoa > Arthropoda > Insecta > Coleoptera > Curculionidae > Orchestes > Orchestes rusci. The sequence continues at coordinate 3,480,044 of OY293305.1, forward strand.
GGCAAACGTCAAATACTGTGTGACGTAACCGCAAAAAAGCTTTGAATAAACTGTCATTACGCTGTTAAATTTGTATTGTTAACAAATAGAATAACAAATTTCCCATAAGTAAAAAATCCTAACAGATACGTCAAGTCAACGTTAACGTTAAATCATAGCTACCAATATTTCCCGATGGATAAAAAGCATGATCAAAGATCTATTGTGTGTTTAAATGTTTAGATCTTTGGCATGATGATAAAAAGTGATACTTTAGTTTTGGTAATAAGTGATTGGAGTGGTCACTTTAGTCCCGGAAGTACAAAATTGTATAGTATAGTATATGCCGTGGGAATTGACTAGCACTTTAGATCCAGAAAAACAAGTTGAAGGCCCAACCGTGGAAATGGGCATACTTTTCCTGAGGGATCAAAAGTACTTTAGTTGTAAGGTATAATATACGATATTTTTCGTGCTTCCGGAACTCAAACGTAGAAATAATATAGGAAAAGTACAAAGGAAAGTTTATGGACTGACAGATAATTATTCATGTTGCGATGGCGAAGGCGTTTTTCAAGTTACAATACTAACCGTTACGACTTATACTCTTTTTTTTATAGTCGATGCTCTTATACCATTGACAAAAGAAAGTTTTTGGCTTCTTTCAGTTAATATTCAGAGTCGCAGATATTAATTTTATAGTACGTTTTCAACATTTAACTTGATGTATATTTCAATATGACATTTTTTACAAAGGTAAGAGTTAATCAAGTAGAAGTGTATTCAATAATCTACCCCAACACTTCTTTGTCTCCAAAAAATGTCGTTCGTGAATTTGTATTACCTTTGTGTTTTTTTTTCAAACAACGCGTGCCCCGCTAACTATAATTGTGGAAATTGCTAATTACGCAGTTTCTATGGTTACCATAATAATATGCGGATCGAAGCTTTTTATGGTTGTTATCTTCGACCATACACGAAGCGTGTATGGTCGTAGGTTGTTATGGTCTGATATGAAGTATGGTTTTTGTTGGGGAACGAAGTTTCTTATGGTTATTATTTTGAATTCCTTCACATATGACGTCACAGCCACCTGCTCGTGAGAATTCCGTTAGTTGAGTGTATCGCGATAATTCCGGGATTTTCATCGATATTGTATCCCGGAGGGATAATCTTAGGTCCCGGTGTCATTGATGTTTAATTGAATTGCAATCTTTATGAATCTCCATTTCGTTTCACCAATATACCCTGAGAATTTCCCCGCTAGTCGTCGGATTCGCTGCCCTGGTTTTGGCAGATTGCAGTGCCCTACGCCCTTCCTCCCACCTGAAAGTGGAAAGTAACCTCCCAGCAGGTATGCGCTGTACGATAACGGGGACTCAGTGCGTTGACCTCCACCCATCTGCTGTCCTGATACATGAAGCCTGCAAAACTTTTAGTTTTTAAAAATCTATTTTTTTTATGTCGATATTTTCGAAAAAGTCCGTCAGGAGTTCTCAGACAGATTATTTCATTGTTTGGGGGTCAACATTTTTTACAATAAAAATTGAAGTATGCTTTCTTTGTTCTTATTTCACGAATGTCTTTATCTTGTTAGTTTGACAGTCTGTCATATCCGCACGGATGCGTTTAATCCTATGAAATTTTCACACAATAATCTACCCGATAAGAAAATGCCGGCAATGACATTTTTACATCTCAAAAGCTATCCAAGGACATTAAATAAATTCTTGTCAAAAAATGTGAAAATGTGTCGGAAAAAATTGACAGTTTGACAGTACCTTCTATTAAAATGACAGAATAGCTCTTGAAAAGTTGAGATAAGAAAGTGTAGACCATTTTTCTCTATCTTATACCGTTTGAGTTTTATAGCATGTCAAAGATGTAAAAATGTCATTTATAAAACGCGATAACTCGAAAACGGCTGAATTTAGGAACATTACGTTTATAACAAATTTTGCTCAAAAATAAAAGGAGAATTGAAATATCTATCAATATACAGGGGGTTCCATTCAAAAAAATGCAACTTTGGTCTACCACAACTTTATGCCCGACCCCGTATATTCCAATTTATCACTGATATGTAGACTTTTAAAAGCCCTACAACTTTTGTAAAAGACACTTTTTGCCAGCCCCTGTACATTTTGAGATAATCGACCGTTCTGGTACTTTATCCTAACCCTGGATAGTATTTGCACCAATGTCGATCTTTTGATGAAAATTGGTGTTGGGGGGTTTCTTGTCATGCAAAATTTGAATTTGATCTTAGTATGGCTCTAACTTGTATACACTTATTTTTCCTATTATTAACAGCCGCAACTTTTTTGGACGTGCCTGTATTATATTTTTAAGTAAAAAATCAGATTTCTTCATCATTTTTACGCAGAAAAAGTATACTTGTTAAAAGTCGCTAAGTGTAACCATTCTCGAGATATTTGGATTTGAAATAAAAAATACACGTGATTTTGGGATTATCGTCAAGCAAGGTCTTGCATTTTTTTGACAAAAAAATCAGGATGAGTCTCCCTTGTTGAAAATAAGAAGAAAACTTTCCATAAACATGTGTCCGGATATGCTCCGTTACGCTACAGGTTGTTGATTCTTTTCATTTTCTCCATTTTTTATAATATTTTAATAAAAATTGTTGTTTACATCACTCATCAGTTGAATTTTATCTTTTCACTAAAGATATGTAGCATTCATACGAAATAATTTATAACTTCACCTCCGCCATTATTTCAAAATCAGATATATATTTATTATTTCAAATCCGAATATCTCGAGAATGGTTGCCTGTAGCGACTCTTAACAAGTTTACTTTTTCTGCGTAGAAAATACAAATAAATCTGTTTTGTCAAAATTTTATGGCTCTTAATAATTGGAAAAATAATTCTAGGTAGCGCCCTCTACAAGTTAGAGCCATACTAAGATCAGACAAAAAACCCCTGAACACCAATTTTTATCAAAATATCGACATTGCTTCAAATATTATTAGGAAAAAACAAAAATAAAACTTTAACTCTCTGTAATGAAGCATTTCCGGATACGTGTCAATAGGAAGTTTTCTTCTTATTTTTAGACTGGGAAAGTCATACTGATTTTTTTTGTAATATTAATTAAACACCCTGTATATTGGTGGTTAGTTTGAGCTAGTCCTAATATAAATTAGGGTGAAGATAAAGCTCAAGAAATACAGTTTCTGTAAATAATTTTTTTTTTTACTTTCACAACAGATTTTTCAAAATCAAACCGACATGCTCAGTCTGAATAATTTATTTGTGTTCGTATCATTCTAGATGAGTAGTATTTTCATGATACTTGGAAAAAGTTAAATTAATTTTCTATACTTACCCATATCATTTTCAATACGTCAGAGTTAAAACATTTCAATAATTTTTTGACGAGATGCATATACACATACAGGGTGTAACAGAGTAAGTGTTACAACGTGAAACTGTAGATTCGTTATTAACGGCTTTCGTTTGGATATACAGGGTGTCAAAGTTATGAAAAAAAAGTTTGTACTTTAATTACTTCTAAACCACTTGGAATATTTGTATCAGATTTGATACAGTGTCGAAGCTTACTAGTTAGTATCATTTTATTGAAAAAAAAATAAGTGGCGTAAATATGAGACACTCTGTATATCGAAAAAGAAAGCCCGCGGAAAATTTTCGTTTAGGAAAAATCTTTTTTTTATATAACGAATCTACAGTTCTACGTTGTAACACTTACTCTGTTACATCCTGTATAATAAAATATAATAATAATATCACTATTAATAAATATAATAGAAGGTAGGTAATTATCATTTCAATTGATTGATGAACATAAATATTCAGGATTTTTGATTGGCATTGATGAGATACTATTAGGTATGGAATATTAGATCTACATTCATTTAATGATACTGTTATTAATTTTTTCATGTTAAATCAGGCTTTCCCAGTCCCAGTAGACTCAGACTCAGACTCAGACCCAGTAGACTTTTCCTTTTACAGTCTATATTCTAGACATAACCTATTTTGATATTTTGACGATTAATGAATAAAACTCAGGAATATATTTATTAGGTTTATTCAGTATTATTATTCAGTATTCGTCCTTGCCTTTTTCCGTCTTTCCAATGACGTAGATTGGAGAGGAATTCTAGCGTTCCTTCTTATTCTGACTTGTACCTATAAATTATTATATTTTATTCAATTATTATTGTAGAATAGAATATGCCCATTTGTATGGTTGTGACTTGTGGCGAATAGCGAGTTCACCTAATAAGTGAGTTTTTAAAAGCAGTTTTCACAAAAATGGTCTACTTATATTATATGAATCCAATTCTGATACCTAGTTCTGTCTCTATCTCTACCATAATCACCAGAAACCATGCAAATGGGCGTTAAACATACAACTTTCTTAGCAAGATTTACAATCCACTCACAAGCAAGATCTATACTGATTTGAAATTCAGAAAGCATCAATAAAATTTTATATGTACAGGGTAGTTCATTATATTTTGACCCCCACCAGCTCTTATTCTGAGTGGTATTGCTGAGATACGGTAGAATCCATCAGATCAACGTGGTGTAATTTTCATTATATTTTGAACTTGAATAGCGCAAAAACAGCTGGACCAAAACCAACATATATTAAAATATATTTAGATCAATTTAGAATCAGAAAAATATCAAACACTTTAGCCAGAAATATACAGGATGTTCCATTTAAAAAAATATAATTTCAATCGATGTTTTCAACTTTGTAAATTCGATTCTCTATTTCCGCTATTACCAAAAGATACTACGGGAAAAAAACTAAAGCATTTGTATTTAAAGTTTTTTCTACCACTCATAATAAGAGCTGTAGGTGGGGTCAAAGTGTAATGAATAACCCTGTACATGTACAAAAAAAAACAGATTCTTATTAGGGCTACGTCAACATGCATTTAAAATTCAATATGTTACATACGTTATGTGGATCAACCACTCAAAATCAAAATCATTTTTCCTTGAAAATAAAAATTGTCACTAAAGTTGACATTAAAATAACGGCCCTAAGTCAAGTATAATATCCTGTATAATATCAATGTGATCTATACTTCTACATATTTTTTCTCAAGTAACCTACGAAGCAATATTATACAGTGTGTCCAGAATAAAATGATGTTTATGGCACTATATGGGGATATTGGAAACTTTAAAAGATACGACGTTGCGTAAATGGAAGAAAAGCAGCATATTTGTATGCCCAAAAATATTCCACCTTTGTTTTATTTTAAATCGATACCGTAATGTGGATACAGGGTGAAAAGGGAAAAGGCAAATTTTGAAGAAACCACACAATTTTGCTTATTATAAATGCTAGAACTTTCAAATTTTCAGGATATGGTTAAGAGGATACGACAATTCTAAAAACGACGTCAAAAAAATTTTAGGCCCACTATGTTGCGTCCAGCCAAAGTCAAGTCTGTTTTTTTTTATGAAAGTCATATTTTTGAAAATCATTTTCAATGCGGATTTTGAAAATGAAAAAATTCAATATGGCGCCCATAAGAAAAACAAAAGTTGACTTCGGCCGGAAGCAACATAGTGGGCCTACAATTTTTTCGACACAATTTTCAAAATCACCGTATCTTCTTACCCAGATCCAGAAATTTTCAATACCTCATCTTTTATAATAACCGAAATATTGTGCTATTTAAAAAATGGCCATTTTTCTTTTTCACCCTGTATCTCCATTACGGTATCGAATCAAAACAAACCAAAGTGAGATTATTCTTGGGCACGCAAATACGCAACTTTTCTTCCATTTAACCGATACTGTATCTCCTGTAGTTTCCGATATCCCCACGTACATCATTTTATTCTGGACACACTGTATAGGTACCTATTCCATTTACAAGAAGTGGACAGTTCATAAAATATTTTTTTGGAATAAAAGTAGGTACCTCCATAGGTACCTACTTCTATAGTCACTGTAAATTTGATCAAAAGTTATAAAAGATAAAGGATAATGCCCATGGTTTTCGATGTACGTGATTTGCATTCAGATCAGGTAGTTTTAAACAGGATGAAGTCCATCATTGACTATATACCTCAACCTCATTTTTTTTGCGGAAAAACTGGCAGTATATTATCACATTTTTGATTGTTAACTTGATATCTAAAATACCTTAAACATAATGGAACTCAAGTGTCCTACCTACTTGCATCTACTTTAATCTATAATAATATGCTTTTGAGATATTTGTGCCCGCACTAACCGCCTCGTGAATATCAGAATTGGAAGGTGGAAGGAATACATTCAACATCAACTACTAACATAATACCCATTCTATCATAATTTTTGACAATTTACCTACCTTGAAACATCCTCATATAGTAGGTACTATTAGTCTATGCAACAAACTGAAAATCCGACTTTAAAGTGCCAACAATAAGTAAGTAACATAGATAAAAAATATATATATTCTTCGTAAGTAAACAATCAAATCAACAGCTGATCACAATCACATGTTGCATGCATCAAGAGTGTCAAGTCAATCTGGCTCCGCCTTTTTCGGACAAATGAAAAAGCTGCCTGAGAAAAGTAGAACATACAATTTGGCAACAAAACCCGATGACGTAGGATATTTTTAGTACATTTGCCTGTTAGAACTTTTGCCTGGTAGGACAGTCGGTATGGACCCTTCACATTGGACCGGCTACTCTTTCTATATTTGAGGAGATATTTCAAAATAAATGAAACTTTTTCATTGCCACTTTTTGCCCTTTACAAAATTGCGTTATTAAATTGAAGAAACGACGTTTCGTCTATTAGCAGCCATCATCAACTTTGTTTTTTCAAATACGGCCCTGGATTTTTTATAACGGATTTTAAGAGCCTTTTTATGTTTCTTAACCAACAATGTATCGCAATTATTCAAAAAAATTATAATAATGGATTTCTCCATAAGAACTCATGTGTTAGAGAGAGACAAAAAATACATTTTTTAATAGGATTAAAAACAAACACTTTTTTTTGATAAGTGCGATACATCGTTGGTTTAGGAACATAATCGGCTATTAAAATCCGAAATAAAAAATCCAGGACCGTATTCAAACAAACAAAGTTGATGATGACTGCTCATAGACGAAACGTCGGTTCTTCAATTTGATAACGCTATCTTGTAAAGGGCAAAAATAGGCAACAAAAAAGTCTCATTCATTTTAAAATATCTCTTCAAATGTGGTCAGAAAAAAATTAAAACGATTTTGACAAATTTCGGTTTTTTTCGGATAATTTCGGACGTAGTCGGAATTTCTTGGCTTTCAAAATTTTGTTAAGCATCAGAATACGCAACTTTGCCTCAATCCAACCAACTTCGTATCTCTTACGGTTTAGGAGATCCCCATGCATACACTCGAATCTGTAACAAAAGGCAGGAAAAGGACGAAAGCCCGATTCGAAACAAATAGATTTTCCTCTTCTGTGACCACAGGAGAAGGCACTGTCAAAAGAAAAAGTTAAAGACTCAAAGGAAATCCATAAACTGATTCCGCAGGATGCAAAACCATTCTATGGTTTTCTCAGATCTATTGAAGTTCAAGAATGTCAAGAAGATGTTGAAGGAATCGGATCCACTCTGGATTTTGAGATAGATGAAACCTACATATGGAAGACGCTTAACTTCTAGAATGTATCTGATGTTTAACTATAACAGAGATATTGAATTATCTAAAATGTATTATTGTTAACCAGAATATGTTATTGAGTTGCTATATTGCTGAATGGCTTTCTTGGGATTCGCAGTTTTGCATAAAACGCCTAACCCTCTTCAACAAAAATTTTTTTCATGAAGAATTTTATTTTTCTGTTCATATTCAAATCTGTAGCTCTGTAATGCATTTTCTACCAAAAAACATGAATAAATAACCTACTTTTGGAAACCCGTTTTTTTTTATGTGTTCCATCTTTTGTGCTCTATATCTCGAAAAGTTATAATAGTGGTTTAACCACTTGTTGCATAATACCGTCCATATAGACTCCGATCAAAAATATGAAATCTTCTTGTCCACTCAAGATGCAAAAAGATGCGAAAGTAGTAACCTTTGTATTGATTTATATTTTTTATTCTTATCCAATTTCCTTTCCTGCTTAGTTTTGGAATTCGCAACACTTCTCATAAACTCTCAAAAATGATAACATTAGCAGCAATCACGATAATGATCCCAAGCCAATAAGCTGCAGTGGCTTATCTAGTAGAGCATGCCAGTCTAAATCCAACCCAAATTGTTGATATCAAGATAATTCGTTGAATAAATCTCTGCCAATGTGGAAATGCCTTTTGGATTCAATATCCGTCTAGGCAGGCACCAAGCACTACAGTTTTAAAAAACTGTCTTTATACAGTTCGCTTCTTTTGCGGTCCGTGCATTAAAAATTATTAAACAGTTAAGCTGTCTACAGAATCATAACTTCTTGAAGATAAGGGATCATCATCATCGTCAAAAACTTCAGACAATGTGATCCCTGATACTTTAACATTACTATTTATTTTTCAGATAAGAATATCTGCACAAACGCGTTTGTTGAATCTCCTTTACACTGACAGCCATGACTTACACAGCCACCAGCAGTCTGCACTACCCTACTCTACACCGAAATAACAAACACACCTTGTTATCACATAACACACAAAAAATACTGCAGCCTTCGACTCTTCGACTACATCACAATAAGTCCACAGGACTTTAATGGTCAATGGAGGACAAGGAAAAACATGCATGGATTGGACGACTTCAATGGATAATGGATTCTAATGGGTTACAAGGACCAGCATAAAGGGATAGTAGAGGCTGAAGATGGTTTAAAAGACTTCGGTAAACATGGAAGAACAAACATTTTTGATTGAACGACTTAATGGACAAGAAAGAACAAGGATAGACATGGACTTGATCTGGTACAAGGGCAATGGATGTATACAGGATGTCACATTATTAGTAGATGAAACTTCAGCTCTGTATTGATCAGTCAAAAATAAAAAAAAATATTGTGGAGAAACATATGGATCCGCAAACGTTTCGCTAAGAAAATGATAATAATCTGACTTTTTGTCGGTACCTACTTACATTTAAATGTCTCAAGCGATTCTAATACAATTTCCAAAGTTTTGTTATTTTTCAAGCTCTTTCAGCAGTAATTGTGAAATGAATTGATTATTATTTTTCTTGGAGCTTGAAATAAGTGAATTTTTCCAACATCACGTATTGATTTTTAATTTTTATCTCGAAAATGACCCATCGGAGACGAAGAACCCAGAGGTTCCTTTTTTTGCTCTAAATTGAATTAGAATCAATGTATTTTCTCCACCCTCGAAAATAATCAAAACCACTGTAGTTTGTCCACCCATGAATATATTTTGAACCACTAGCCCAAGCAATAACCCAACTTGAAGCGGACTCTTTGCTACTAAAAGATTTTAAAATAGTAATCTTTCTCTTTTTCATGAAAATGATCACGTTGGAGATAGATATAGAGCATGATGCTATAACACACAAGGTAAGCTTACCAGCTCGACGAAATTGAAACCGATTCGCGCATCGCATAGGAAAGATATGGGAAAAATAGAACATGGAACACCATCGGTTCGATTGACTAAATTAGGCGAATTATGGCGTTTACCAGAACCAGGTTGTTTGTTTGTGATTGACGCTGGTTCAATTGTGCCGTAGATAAGAGAAGAAAATATTTGAACTCAAATTATTTTGTGAGCGGACTGTTTTAATGAATTGATGAATGTAACAGGTGAAATTCTAAATTTTTACAACTGTGTCATCTCAACTGGTGTCGCTTCGCAGAACGAACTAACCAATACAGGTTACCATATATCTATTAATAACTATATGGGAAGCAATTCTACACGCTTGATGAGATAGGAGATCCCGCTGTACTGTATATTTTTCGTATAAGTCTATCCTTTTCTATCGCTTGGGGACGGTCCCTATACATTACAGCGGGATCTTCTATCTCATCCTGGCATCAAGCGTCGCTCATGGTTCAAATGGGACGGTTTCCATGTAGAGTTAATAGATATAATATATATATATATATATATATATATATATATATATATATAAAAGAGGAAGGTAGTCTTGACCGACTAATTATGAGAAAAACTGTGATGAAATTTCTTAGGTATTCGGTCTTGGGGCTGCTGAATTGAAACTACTTTTTAGCTATGCCAAGCTTTCGAAAATTGTTTATTTTCTTCTTCAGGGCTGAAATTAGTGAGGCAAACTTAAGCAATCTATCTACGAACAGCATGTTGTATACTTACTGCTAAGTGTAGTATAATGAAGGATTACAAATCATTTTTCACAGGGGATATATATTATGCAGGTTATGATTTGTGGTTACCAGGTTTGGTGAGTGACTGATGTGATTACTATCTCGAAAACAGGACCCCTATTCACTATATCGGGAAATAGTCGAGCACGGAAATTCTCCTAAAATTCAGCTTCATTATTGCGCATCAGATTGAGTGATGACGATAGCCGTATTGTCTAAGGCCGAGAGAAAAACCATATTCTCTTATGAGACAAATCTACTGCGTCAAATCACGAGATTATTTTTAATTTTTGTGAGAATAACCATGCACACTTTGGCTTTGGCTATAATTAATCGATACTTAAGAAATTGATATACAAGAAAACAATAATTCAAGTCAATAGCCTAGTTTACACCGATAACTCGTTTAGTTCGGTACGATAGGACCAAGTGGGTGGAGATAGTACGGTAGGACCAATGCTTGCTTCTCGCCCGTTTACATCGTCTTGCAACGCGTGAACTAAATGAGTACGCAAGCAATTCGTCAAAATGTCAAAAAAAAGTCGAAATTATTTATCAACACAATTCGTAACCAAAAAAAACATAAGTAAGTACGCTCAGATTGCCTTAGAAACTCGGAGCCAACACAATTTACAATAATAATAATCAACATGACCTCATAATTTTGATCCAGATCGAACCAAATTTAGTTCGGTACACCTGCTGGCGAATACCAAACCGAGAGCGGACCAGCTTAGTCCGCAACTGTTTACACCATTCGAACCAAATATTTGGTTCTGATATAGTTCGAATCTACTACTTGGTCCGCGGACCAAGTGGTCGGTGTAAACTAGGCTAATAATTGAATATATTTTTACACCCAACCCGGAACCCTATGATCAAGCGGGTGCCATGGAATGCTGCTGAATGGACATTAAGTTTAATTTTTCAACCAATAAATTCACTAAACATCAGTTTCTAAATAGTTAATATCATGAATTTAGAATCCCGTTTTCTCGAAAACGGTTGAATATAGGTGTGGGGTGTGGGTATGTTACATGAAATATGAAATATACTCAGAATTTCACGTAGAATTCAAAAATGAAATGAGAAATACATGATTCCATTTGAAAAAAGAAGTTGATGGGGGTAACTTATTATTGATTCATCCTGTATATATAAATTTCCCATCATAATAACCGCATCCAAAAATAAAAATCGATGTGTCCGAGCGTTTTCCAAAAAAAAACAAAACTCTAAATTTGAAATGGATTTGTTTCATATTTTAGCCAGTCACTGTACAGGCATAATTTTGTAGATGATTTTTTTCGCGTGTACAAAAATAAGTGGCGATGAAAAACCTTTTTTCATTTTCTCAAAGATATCAGGTCTGTTCGTAGAACACTCACAAATCGATCGGCGCTTCATTGATTGATCAAAATGATCAGAAATAGTTTGCAAATGCTGAATGCTGATTGGCTCTGACTGGTTTGTGATTGTTCTACGAACAGACCTATTGAAAGGTGCATTTCACATCTCATGATGTTAGCAGTGTATTACCAATATCGAGTGATCATGGATCATGCTAGGGCTAGTATCGACATCGTACATCGGAACCAAAAAACGACTCGGCAACACAGCACTGCAATACGCCAAACAAACATAACCCAACTTTTACTTACACTTACATAACCTCAATTGTTTCAAAGTAAAAAATTTAGTAATACACAAATAAAACAATAAATTAATAATCAAAACTGACAAACACAAGTATTCATATCGACAACAAACATGAATATACCTGGAATTTTACTGAAAAGGTTTGATTTTTAGCGATTAAGCCTAGTAGGTAATTAACTTTTCATTTGCAGGTCTCAAAAGCTAAGAAGGCCCCATATTTTTGGCCGTGTGCTCTCATCGGCTGTGCCAGTTTCTGAAGAAAAAATCGAAATTCCCAGCAGAATACCCAGAGGTGCCACAGATATTTTAAGGGCTTTGGAAACTACCATATCCAGAGACCCTACAGCTGCTCATTATAAATACCACGATGATCCGTATTTGTTGCCAACGAATAATTTGGCGAAGAGATCTTATGCTATGGCTCATGAAGCAGGTAAATACGGATCAGTTCTGCAAATCTATGTACTTTTTCTTGTATTGAGAATAGCGATATAAGGATAATAATTTTCATCAATGACTCTTTAGCATTGCAATGATTTTCACCAATTTATGTTCACCTTAGTGAATCTGTTGCTTCCACAATGTACAATTTGCATATGTTTTGAAAATATGAAAAATTTAATAGTCTAAGATCAAGATCTGGTATTAGAAATATCTACCCTCATCTGTTATTTGATTATGATAAAAATTATATAATTTGTTCATCGATAAATCGCGCATGGGTTGCCTAGCAAAATCACGGGACTCCACTGTTGAATGATATTTACTTGGATTGATTTTTTTTTATCAACATTCCTCATTTGTTATTGATGAAAATCGATCATTGGTAGAAAGAAAATTGCACAAAGAATTGGAAAGATATAGGTTGCCTACTTTCCGAGGGGGAAACCACCTAAGGTATTTTGGTGTACAAGTGACGGTACTCCAGGGGTATTACAAGGTATTTCCAGGGTATTGTGAAGTATTACGAGGTATTTCTGTGGTATTACGAGGTATTAGCGGGTATTTTAGAGGTATTATGGGGTATTCCATAGGTATTAAACGGTATTTCGAGGTATTTCACAGGGTATTATTTTAAAATATTTATAAACGCGCATGCTCCGACCCACCCGCATTATTCGTTCTATGTTCTAAGGGCTTATGGTAAACAGCCGGTTGAAAAGCAAAAAATTAAAGCAAATTCTTAGGAAATGAATTTGTTTGAAATTGAAGAAAACGAAAGTACCTCAGGAAATATGTTAGATACTGAAATTGATTTAAAAGACTATTCTGAAAAAAATGTAAGCTTAGAAATAGAGAGTCCATATTTGAAAGCTACTCTACCAAGCAATAAAACTCGAATAAAACACTAGTTATTGGAAAATCTCCCTACTCCTGGTTATTGGAAGAGGGTAAAGGAAGAAAATGGGGAATTAGTACGGACAGACCAGGACAGACCTAACAGGTTTGTTTCAAAAAAGATAAAAAATGTTGGTTTCGTGGCTAACAAAACAAAACGAGGTAAGGTAACTAAAAAGAACACTAGAAAGAGTGTTTCTAGAAAACATAATGAGTCTTGTTCAGATTCAGAAGAGGTGGACGATCTTGAAAACAACATGGTCTTATTGGTCTTAGATGATTAAACTGACACGGAAAGCTTTCAATCAGTAGAAAATGATACTCAACAAGCAACTTATAATCCCCAGAAAAATCCGGTATATGGAATGCCAAATATTGAAGAGAATTCAAAAAAATAAATAAAAATAAAAAATTTGGGAATGAACAATCTCATACAAAGCCACCTTTATTTTCAATGCTCAATAACATAGAATTATAAAAATTGGGGGTTTCCATTTGAAAAAAATGATTTTTGGCAGTATTCTTAATTTTATTTTTGATCTTATTTTTGGGCCACCTTGTGATTAATAGTTACGAAAAATCTTCCAAAGTAGGTCCCTTTCAACAAGAAATCCAATACAAAAAACACTAGAGGCTTTCTTATACGAAAAATTTACATTTAAATAGGTACCTACAAACGTCATTTTTGACATGAAAACTCAAATATTTCGAAAACGCTTTTACATAGGACATCATACATCAAGTCTGCCTAGAATCTAGTCTACGTAGAATGTAGAATCCAAAAATGTAATAATATCAGGGCTTTTCACTTGAAACTCCGCACGTCAATATCTTGGAAACGAATAGGAATATTTGATTTCTGTAAAAAGTAGTCAATGTATGGGCAAAGTTTACTAATATCAAAGTTTACTAATATACAATAAGTTAGGTCACTTAGAAGTCGGCTCTTTGAAACCCGTATACAAGCGCGGCCGCGGCGTCAAAGCATGCCGCTCAAAGAAACCCGCCCAGCGAAAATGGTTCAAAGCGACCGACAGACGTTCCGAACTAATGGGAACTGGGCTCTCCAAGAGAAACGAAGTAGAAGGGTGGAGCCGGTTTCGCGCGTTTTCGAAAGTGGTCCAACTGTTTATTATTAGTAAACTTTGCTAATATACAATAAGTTAGGTCACTTAGAAGTCGGCTCTTTGAAACCCGTAAACAAGCGCGGCCGCGGCGTCAAAGCATGCCGCTCAAAGAAACCCGCCCAGCGAAAATGGTTCAAAGCGACCGACAGACGTTCCGAACTAATGGGAACTGGGCTCTCCAAGAGAAACGAAGTAGAAGGGTGGAGCCGGTTTCGCGCGTTTTCGAAAGTGGTCCAACTGTTTATTATTAGTAAACTTTGGTATGGGGTCGAGTAGTTATTTTTCACAGTTAAAAAAAATCGACGCCTACCAAGAGTAAAGCGTCGCGACGCATCGAAAATATCAATCGATTGCAGGGACTTTGAAATTACGCGCCTGCAAAAGTACGAGTTATTTATAAACTTTTTTGTAATTCAGTCGAACTCATTTATTCTACTCAGTTTTGAGATATACAGTGTGTCCAAGATAAGGATGTCTATCACGGGGATCTTGGAAACCGTGAGAGATACAAGGCCGGTTAAATGGAGGCAAAGTTGCGTATTATGATGCTTAACAAGATGCCGTTTGAAAAGCCAAGAAATTCCGACCAAGTCCGAAATTATCCGAAAAAAACCGAAATTTTTCAAAATTGTTTTAATATTTTTCTGACCACATTTGAAGAGATATTTTGAAATGAATGGAACTTCTTCATTGCCACTTTTTGCCCTTTACAAGATAGCGTTATTGAATTGAAGAACCGACGTTTCGTCTATGAGCAGCCATCATCAACTTTGTTTTTTTTAAATATGGTCCTGGATTTTTTATGACGGATTTTGAGGGCCTCTTATGTTCCTAAACCAACAATGTATCGCAATTATTCAAAAAAATGATGTTGATGGATTTTTCCATAAGAACTCATGTGTTAGAGAGAGACAAAAATACATGTTTAATAGGATTAAAAACAACCACCCCTTTTATAATTAGTGCGATACATTGTTGGTTTAGGAACATAAGAGGCCCTCAAAATCCGTCATAAAAAATCCAGGACCGTATTTGAAAAAACAAAGTTGATGATGGCTGCTCATAGACGGTTATTTAATAACGCTATCTTGTAAAGGGCAAAAAGTGTCAATGAAGAAGTTCCATTCATTTCAAAATATCTCCTCAAATGTAGTCAGAAAAAAATGAAAACAATTTTGAAAAATTTCGGTTTTTTTCGGATAATTTCGGACTTAGTCGGAATTTCTTGGCTTTTGAAACGGCATTTTGTTAAGCATCAAAATACGCAACTTTGCCTAGATTTAACCGACCATGTATCTCTCACGGTTTTCAAGATCTCCATGATAGACATCCTTATCTTGGACACACTGAATATCTCAAAACTGAGTAGAATAAATGAGTTCGACTGAATAACAAAAAAGTTTATAAATAACATGTACTTTAGCATGCGCGTAATTTCAAAGTCCCTGCAATCGATTAATATTTTCGATGCGTCGCGACGCTTTACTCTTGGTAGGCGTCGAATTTTTTCAACTGTGAAAAATAACTACTCGACCCCATACATTGACAAGTTTTTACAGAAATCAAATATTCTTATTCGTTTCCGAGATATTGACGTGCGGAGTTTTAAGTGAAAAACCCTGTATATGGTGTTCCATTTGAAACAAGCTAGTTGACACACCTACTTCCGGTATACACGAAAGTCGTGCAACGTCATTCTTATTTCATTTGAAAAGCGCATTTCCGAAAATCTCTCCATACCAATTTTCAGAATCCTAATCGCTTTATTTCCCGAGATTTTCTAATAGGCTAGTTGGCCACAGTTAGTACTGTGGCGAACCCTGTATTTTGTGAAGTACATCAATCGTTTGAGTCCGACTTAAGAGATTCGAGAGACACCCTAATATTCATAAGGAATTTCAGGCACTTTATTAAATAACAAGTGAATTATTCTCGGAATTATTAATGACTTGAAGAGAGAATAAGGCTTAAAAAAATGTACAGTATGTCTGGCGATGAGGTAAAAAAGAGGACAGCAATTGTAAGAAGAAGAAATAGTTTCAATTAAGAATGACTTTTTCTCAAAACCTGAAATTTGCTTATAATCATCTTACATTTACTCTCTTATCCTCTTCCCCATCGCCGAACATAATATATAAAACAAGATATAAAACAATCAATGTTTCCTTGTTATTTGTGTTCGGTTGCTTACTTTTAATCTCTATTTTTTTTGCTTCTTTAATGCCGAGTTTAATGCAAAAAAATTGGAGAATTCTGTTTTGTCTAAAAATAAGGATTTTATCGCCCTTAGTTCAAATGTTCCCTAAACTTATTTAGGGTGTCCCGGAACAACGGGACAATATTGAGATTTCAAAACTTCGTTATATGACTTACCAACATTATTTTGTCACATAAAATCACCGTCCTAAGTTTCCTGACGTTTTTCCGGGACACCCTGTATTATGCAACTTATTCAGAAATAAAGTGTTAGAAACTTAGTTAGAAATTATATATTTTATTATTTCTTTTCAACAAATAATATTGAAATTGTTTTTTGGGTATTAACAAAGGTATTAATATGAATATGATAGGTATAACCGAGGTATTATCCAGTATTCCAAAGGTAATACCAGGTATTACAATGGTATTATTGGGCATTTAGTAGGTAATACAAGGTATTTCGTAGGTATTACCAGATATTATTGGGTATATCAAGGGTATTACTAGGTATTTTGTATGATTTGCAGGTATTTTCTGGGAAAAAAGGTATTCTAGTGTACACATTTTTGTGAGTGGTTTGCCCCTCGCTACTTTCCTTTGGGTACAACTATAAGGTTGCCAGGTACAAACAGGTGGACAGGCGTTGAAAATATACCCTCATCTGTTATTCGATTGATTTTTTTAAAAAGAAATCTCATTTAGTTCCCTACCGAACAGTATAAGGTGCCTGATCGAAAGTGTGTCCCGAGGGGTCGTCCACTAGGTCAAAATTTGTACCCGTACTGCAAAAAACCCAGTAATTAGAGCGTAATTCCGTGTAATGCATTGTAATTCAACGTAATTCAGTGTAATTCAAAGTAATTCAGGGTAATGCGGTGTAATTCAGCGTAATTCAGAGTAATGCATTGTAATTCAGAGTACTGCAACAGTAATTCAACGTAATGCAGCTTAATAATTCTATGAATTTTCGCCTAATTCGATGTGATAAATGGAATAATATGGATGAATTTGAAGGTTATAAGTAGTCTAAAACGAATTTGGCGACACGAGTTTCCTCTAATTATTTAAAATTTGAAGATTCCTTTACTGTGTCACTGTTTAAGATTCTTAATTCACATTCTCTAACGTGTGTTAGTTTTGAATAAAAGTTTCTTCTATTAGGTATACATTACAATAACGTGTCTTTATCTCTATGAGTTTGCGAGTATGGATTGCATTCCATCATTGTATTGATTTGAAATTTTATTGAAAGTACTCATGTCTTACCACCAAACATTCTAGTCTTATCTTCAATAGATTAAGTATACCTACATACAGTGTGACGCATTTGTTTTCGGGTCATCCTGAAAAAAAGTTATCAATTGACCGATGGGGCTCGAGTTTTTTTGTAAATTCTAGAGCTTGACAAAGTAGTGTGGTTTGTCAAAATGTTACTCCTGAGAACTGGCCAAGTAGGCCTTGAATTTTGTATGAGGGAGGTCATTTTTGGTGAGAAGATAAAGTTTGTCAAGCTCTACAATTTCAAAAAAAACTCGGGACAAATCGGTCAATCAATAAACTTTTTTTCCGGATGAAAACAAATGGGTCAAACTGTTTATCAGCTACCACAGTATCAACTTATTTGAAATAACTCAAAGTCAGATTTGCAAATATTGTTTATTTGTTACTGAAAGGTTTGTATTACACAATCAGTGCTATTAGTTGGGAAAGATGAAGCTGATATTCCAAGAGCTTGCAAACATTTTTGAGTTGGTATTTGAGGCTCTATGAAAACTTGTGGAATACTTCTTTTATGATACCTATCTGAATTCAAAAACGTAAACATGGCTGGAGAGTTCGGGGGCAAAACGAAAATAGAGATTTTCAAAAAAAAAAAAGAATTGGCTCTCAAAAAAGATCCTTGAGGCACTTTGAATTTTTTATAGGATCAAAATTTGATATTTGGAGAGTGTGAAAATGAGTTTGCCAAGTGATTTAGCCGAGCCTTGACCTTTGCCAGGTGTTGCCAAAGCTACACAGGGGTGACTAACGTAGATGGTCTGTTCCAAGTATTTCAAGAACAGCTTTTCCAAATCTTTTGAATTTTGGTATGAGTAGATATGAAAGTGTACTGCAACTTTCAAAAATATTTTGATGATTGCAGCGTTGCCAGATATTCTAGTTTTTCCAAGTAACTATCTCACTTCAAATCCTACGACACCCTGTATATTATTCGATTTTTGAATTCTGTATAAAATTTACGAGCAAATCTGTTTTGAAAGTGGATTTATAAAACATGTGTAGTTTTTTTGAGCATTGAAGGATGAGTTCAGAAAGAATCTAATTGTTTAATCTAGCCAATATGGCATGCAAAAATGACCATATTTTGAAAACTTCGAGGAACGAGGAAAACTCATTTCATAATACTAAGTCTATTTTTGTTCATAAAATTGCAGCTTTTGTTATTTTTTATGGTTTAAGATTTTCGAAAAAAATAAAAAATTGTCTATTTCGTTTCTCTTTTAATTCATGACTTACTATATTTCTAGGGATGGGCAGGTTTGACATTTTTTTATTCAATTTAGGTAGGTATTTTATATTTTCCTCGATATTTTCCATGTAAAAAAAACGTTTTTGATTTATCCAGGATGTCCCCGCTTAATTGGTGAAGTAGTTTGAGAAGTGACACCGATTAAATAAAAAATTGTGTGTAGTCTCGAGAAAAAAAAATGCTAAACAGCGGCTTAGCTGGACTGTTTTTTTTTTCAAAAAAATCTTCCAATTTCCATTGAAAAAGGTTCCTCGAAAACTGAATTTCGATACTATGGTTTTTATTTGTTTACTCGAAAACTGTGCGTTGGAGAGAAAAAAACTGAAGAGATCTTTATCGTTGGAAATGAGCAATTCGAAAAAATTTATTTCCTGCGAAAAAATCTGGCGTACCCGAGAACGTACTATTTTTTTTAATTAAATAATATTTAAGGGTCTACTACATATTAGGACCCCACGAATTTGCACTTTATTTTTTATACAATAGATAGAGAATAGGTTATAAAGGAGGTTTGGACAAAAAAATTTATGGAATATGAGGTTTTGAAAAAAATACCACACTTCAAAAGTCCAGAAATATGACCACTTTTCAATGCGAATACTTTTTAAACGATATTTAAGAGAACATCCACCGGCTGCGCTGGGCAGGAGCAGCTATATGGGCAGGAGCGTTATTATTTTTTTTTTCCATAATTTTTTTTGCACAAACGTACAAGATTTCACGATATCTTTCAAATAAATTCATTAGATGTGCGAAATTCGAGGGGTCCTAAAGTGTACCAGAGCCATATTTAATAACAGTTTTTCCAAGTTTGGCCCTGGATATGTTAAATCTGCTCCAATGGCTCAAGGAGTTTCAGGAAAAATTCGTATTTTTTTGAACTTCAGCATCGTTTATTTTGGAAACGATGTTCTTTTGGTCATCATAGCTGTCAAATCTCGAATTACTTCTTCATGCTTCCTCAATAATATACTCTAGGAGTTTCTCGAGAAGTTTTAACCAGTTGAGCGGGGACAGCATTGTATAATGTGTCCCTGTATGGACCTTATAAGTTCTAGTTCGAAATTGAGGTATTGGAAAATCGGAATAATTTTCAACAATAAGCAAAACTTTTTATAACAAATTATTAGCTTTGATCGTGGATCGGTTACGAATACGATCAGAACTTATTCGCATGCGTAGTTGATAAAATATCACGATATTTTGCTCGATATTTTGATAATCTGCGCATGCGAATTAGTTCTGAAATGGTTCGAAACCGACCCGCGAACACAGCTATTTTTACCCTTTCAAAGTAAATGAGTAGAGACCGAGGTACAGACACAAACCAATCTATACTGAAGAACTTGTCCTGACTGAATCATCAACGCCGAGCCAAAAACTATTATTGATAGAGCCATGAAATTTTGAAGATATGTTCTGCTAAATATTTCTAAGTGTGCTTCTCGGTTTGCTATGAAACGATTTGCCCCTAAGGAGGGGGAAAGGGTGGGGTAGGAAAAATCTTATATTGATTAAAAATGATGTGATTTTGGTCACATCAATTTGAAACTTGAAACTTCATTCGTTATTTTGCGAAATTCATCCCGTAAGGAGGTCAAAGTCGGGCTCAAGGGAGATGGGGTGGAAAACAACAACAAGGGCACATAGGAAATGCATAGGAAGATGTGCCCTTGTTGCACCGGAGGTGCGATTTGTTGACCTCGTATTTCAGAACAAGTTCGAGGGCAAGGTAAAATAACGTATTTTTGTCACATCCTATCATAAATCAATAAAAAAATTGTATTTTTGGTCACATTGACTTCAAACTTCATATTAATAATCTTGCATGAAATCAACGAAACAAGTTTTCCGTCGATGGGGTGGGGGTGTGAAAGATCATAAATCAATGGAAAAAAATGTATTTTTGGTCACATCGACTTGAAACTGATCTGGATAAAATGATCTTGGATAAAATTAATAAAACACGTGTTTCGTCGTTTCCCAAGTGTAGCTTTCAACGTTATTCGATAACATTCAAACAATTGCGGGCGAAGCCGTGACGGGTACTGCTAGTTCGCTAGTTCTGACTAAATTTCTTGCTCGATTCCTCGTTATATACTCGTAGGACAAAATGGCTGCTGCATTTCACATTTCAGCTTAAAGCGCGAATGTACTGCGCAATCACGATATACATTGTACGGTATGCGGATGTGCATATGTGACGTCACGATGGAGTAAATACTTGGCTCAAAATCCAACAAAATCTACTCTAAAATATCATAAACACTCAAAAATCACAGCAAAATAGCGATAAATATCAAATGTCAAAAACTTACAACTTGGTTAAAATTGCAGAGAAAGAATTTCGCTTTTCTTTTATCTGCTGCGCGAAACGTGTAAATTTGAGACAGGACATGTAATGCAAGTAATTCAGAGTAATGCATTGTAATTCGGTGTAATTCAAAGTAATTCACGTAATACAGAGTAATTCAGCGTAATGCAAAGTAGTACAGCGTAATGTAGGGTAATTCCGCGTAATTCAGACTAATTTGTACCCGTACTGCAAGTAGTGGACGACCCCTCGGTGTGTCCCATCGATGGTTGCCTAATATGTCAAAGTTAAATTTTAATTTTTGATTTCTTCAAATAACTTTTGAAATAATAAAATTATTTGGTTGAGATTTGGTAAATGAGGGGGGTTGGACACGCAAAATTCAAATCTTGCCTTGGTATGGTTCTTACTAGTAGTGGGCGCCACTTATACACCTTTTCACTCATTCAAATAGTCATAACTTTTTGGTACACACCCGTATATTCTTTATAAATTGAAAAAGTGTTTTCTCTGTCCCTTTTACACAAAAAAGGTATACTTTGTAGAAGTGGTTGGGAGTATCCTTTTTCAAGATATTTACACTTAAAGTAAAGCATGCAATGTGGTTTTCAATGGCAAATTTCGAAAATAATCATGAGGGGGATTGAAAACGTCGTTATCATGGTTATTTTGACAGTTTGATTTAATATTCAATGTTTCTTGATAAAAAAAAATGAATCAAAAGAAATTTTGAAAAATTATAAAATCAGATCAGAAAAAAAAAACAAGAAAAAATGCAAAAAATACAAAAAGAAGTTTTAAAAAATTATAAAATCAATAATTTTTGTATTTTTTCCATTTTTTCTTGTTTTTTTTTTTAAGAAACATTGAATATTGAGTCACTTCTCAAAATTACCATGACAACGGCGTTTTCAAAGTCACCTATTAGTACGATCTACGGTATTAGAAATATACAGGGTGCTACAAATTCGAGGCTAGGTATTGGGGATCTCGAAAACCGTAATAGATACAATAAAATCATTCAATTGGGGACAAAGTTGCGTATTTTGATGCTCAACATCATCATCGTTTTTGAAAGCCAAGAAATTCCGACTGCGTCTGAAATAATCTTGATAATCCGAAAAAAAAAATGGAATTTTTCAAAATCGTTTTCATTTTTTTCTGACAATTCTCTTCTTCTCATGCAGATCATGGAGTAACTGCAAACTCACTATTCCCTTTAATTTTAATTAATTGCCTTTGAGCTTTGAGGTGTCAAAAATCAAATCCAAAAAATCCAGGGCCGTACATAAAAAAACAATTTTGATGATGGCTGCTCATAGACGAAACGTCGGTTCTTCAATTTAACAACGCTATCCTGTAAAGGGCAAAAAGTGGCAGTCAAAAAATTCAATTTATTTTGAAAAATCTTTTCAAATGAGGTCAGAAAAAAATGAAAACGATTTTGAAAAATTTCGGTTTTTTCGGATAATTTCGGACGTAGTCGGAATTTCTTGTTTTTCAAAACGGCTTTTTGTTGAGCATCAAAATACGCAACTTTGTCCGCATTTGAATGAATTTGTATCTATTACGTTTTTCGAGATTCCCATAATTGGCCTCGAATTTGTAGCACCCTGTATATTTCTAATACCGTATCTCGAACTGATAGGTGGCTTTGAAAACGCCTTTGTCATGGTAATTTTGAGAAGTGACTAGATTCAATGTTTCTTATTAAAAAAAGTCAAGAAAAAATGGAAAAAATAAAAAAAGTAAAAAAAAAATATAAAATTAGATTGATTTTATCAAGAAACATTGAATATTAAATCAATCTGTCAAAATTACCATGATAACGCCGTTTTCAATGCACCCCATGTCTATTTTCAAAATTTGCCATTAAAAACCACATTGCATGCTTTACTTTAAGTGTAATTATCTTGAAAAAGGCTACTCCCTGCCACTTCTACAAAGTATACTTTTTTGTGTAGAAAGGACGGAGAAAACACTTTTTCATTTTGAAAAGAATGTACCGGTGTGTACCAAAAAGTTATGACTATTTGAATGAGTGCAAAGGTGTATAAGTAGCGCCCTCTGCTAGTAAGAATCATACCATGGCAAGATTTGAATTTTGCGTGTCCAACCACCCTTATATACCAAATCTCAACCAAATAACTTCATTATTTCAAAAGTCATCTGAAGAAATGAAAAATTAAAATTCAACTTTGACATAAGGCAACCATGGATGGGACACACTTTTGATCAGGCAACCCACTGTTGGATAGGGAATTAAATAAACTTTCTTTGAAAAAAAAAAAATCAAATAACAGATGAGGGTATATTTTCAACGCCTGTCCACCTATTTGTACCTGGCAACCTTATAGTTGTACCCAAAGGAAAGTAGGCAACCTATATTTTTCCAATTCTTTGTGCAATTTTCTTTCTATCAATGATCGATTTTCATAAATAACAAATGAGGTGAGTTGATAAAAAAAAATCTATCCAAGTTAATATTATTCAACAGTGAAGGCCCGTGATTTTGCTAGTACTGATACCATTGATGTTAAAAATTAAAAAAAATTAACCTACGACCTCTATCAATGTGGTAATCGCCGATTAAAGAGCGACAATCCACTACGTCACGGAATACATTATCTTTCTCCGTCTGGCGTATTGACTGTAATAGCTCTCTCTCTCGTGAGGATACCTACCGCTAGTTGACTCAGAGCCATCTATATTGAAATACAAGCCCTGAAGTAATAGTTTTGGCAACTACGCGTGTGGTCCCGATTGAGATTAGCTTCACTTCTAGTTCCAACTATAACACCATAGACTAAGGCCGGGCTGGCGCAGCGTGTAAAGCGTTCTTGGGTTCGAATCCCAGCAATGGCTATAGACATAGCCGTCCATATTGTAATACAAGCCCTGAAGTATTAGTTTTGGCAACACCGCGTGTGGTCCCGATTGAGGTTAGGTTCACTTCTAGTTTCAACTATTATGTATGGTTTACATTCAATTTCATTTCGAAGTAGAGCTGTAAAATTTCCGCTTGCCATAATAATATACTATACATCTACATTGAATTTGTGTGCAAAGTCACGCAGTCACGCTTACGCCAAATTCGATGTGGATAGTAATATATGATACCCGTTTGTCCAGCGGAAATTTGACAGTTCCACTTCGAAATGAAATTCAATGTAAACCACGCATAACACCATAGACTCTGCAACTATTCAACTTGTTTCAACAAACCAACTTCAAAACTCAAATATTTTGAAAACGGCTGGAAAGAATGCCTACATGTTGTATATTTTTGAGATTAGAAAAATAACGTCTATTTGATTATAAAATAATATATAGGGTGTTCCATTTAAAAAAATGCAAGTTGTGTCTGTCACACTTTTCTCGTGCACCTGGTATACAATTTTTTTTTTCTGGCGGTTCATGTTAATACCTACCAACTTTGTATTTGAAGTCCCTATCTATCTATCTTATCTAAATATACGGGAACACCCTGTACACCCTGTTTATTGATGGAGCGTTAGATATTCTGATTTCAATGATTTATTATATAAAATTTTATATTTTCGATCCGCAAAAAACGAATTACATGAACTACCATAATTTCAAATATATTTTTGACCAGTATGGTATTATCACTTTTTCTTTTTTCTTCCCATGATCTCATAAGAAAAGAAAACACCAGATATGATACCGTTCTGGTTGAAGTTATATTTGAAATTATGGTATTTCATGGAATTCGTGTTTTGCGAATATGTCGAAAATTACTTATTCAACGTATCAAGTGTTACATATCATTGGAATCAGAATAATATGGGCTATCTAACGCTCCATCAATATACAGGATGTACCATTTGAAAAAACCGAACTCGTGTTGATATCTTTGACAGAACGACCATTTGTTTTTTTCCATATGACAAAAAACTTGGTGTGGTACCTGACAATTTGTTGTCTGGTTCGTCTTGCCATCTTCCAAAATAGAAAAGTTACATCAAATTGAAATGGTATCAAGATAAAATGACCACACTGTGCAAAATTAACAACAGTCAAATCTAATTCTCCTCAAACTTGTTTCTACGGCAACTTATAGCGCATGATTTCAAAGCATGCTATGTTCAAGGTTGAAAATAAATTAAAAATACAGTGTAGCACAAAAAAGTTGGTACCATTCAAATCAGAGTGTATGTTCGTATGTGGCGCCCTCTTCAAAACAGGAAAAAAAGGTGGACTCATTCCGATAAAGCGTCAAAATATTATGAGCGTCGCAGGAGAAATTGCCAAAAAACTGCAAATGAAATTTAGGTTCAACACCCTGTAACTTGAAGTACTCAAGTTTCGCAAAAATTTTATGGGAAAAGGTGGCATTTATTTCTGGTCTGGAATGCTCCCTTGATTTTTTTTGCTCATCATTCACGGACACCCTGTATTTTCATTTAATAAATTTTAATCAGAACATTCGACAAAATGTCAACTTTCAAATCCATCATTTTGAAACAGTCCATTTGACCGTCCATACTTGCTTTATAGTCATTGTCACATTGTGTTAACAACCTAACCTCACTTCAAGTACGGTCTTTGTCAGAAAGTGCCGTCCAAATGAAATCAAATATTGGAAAGTTCGCTTCAACTTTTGAATAATCATAGAAAAAGTATAGTATTCTACTCGTGGAAAATGGCTATTACTCACTCAGATGATTACGCTACTCGCCTACGTTTCGTAGCGCAAACTTCATCCTCGTGAGTAATATCCACCATTTCCCGCTCGTTGAATAATATACTATTAACCAATTGCCAGGCAGAGTCCTACAACTTTATGAATGGGACCGCATCGCGGACGCAGGGGTTTTCTTATCAGTCAATTTCATCTGCGCCAAATGGCTAGAATTAGTTAAAAAACGCAATTCTATAAGAAATGGAAAAGCTCACGTGACACAGAAAACAGCCGTCGTCGCCTCGCATCTTCAATTTCCAACCAATCATGACTTGCGTCTGACCAGGTGTCGATGGTGACGATGCTACGCCTTCGAACGTGTCTGTCCCATTCTTAAAGTTATAGAACTCCACCCTCAGAACATTGAAAGACTAGAACCAGCATTCTGTCAAACCAACTTAATGTGATGTCTTAATCTATGACTAGTAGAAACCTACGATTTCATAAATACATAGTAATGTTGATAAAGTTTATAGCAAATTAGGTTGTTGTTGAGTGAAATATCCAAAAAAACAAGGATCAACCGCGTCAAAACACTCTTTATACTTTTTATTCGCCGATACTTTAACCAATTTATTGCGATGGTGCGGCCTTGCCTGACTGTAATATTCGGAGGCGATTTCAATCTCTAAAAATATTTTTCAGAGGTAAAAAGAAATCAAATGCGCTTTCAAATAGTTTATCTCATTTATTTTTTGTAAAGAAAAAAACACAGTTGAAGCGGCTAATATCACTTCAATATTCTGAGACTCCACCTCTGATGGTACTACAGATACAAATTCCAGGACGCAAAGCTGCCCATTGGGTCCGTAGCGAAAACCCCGAACTCTTCAACCACCAAGAATGCGACCCACCCATAGAAGCATTTTTTCCAAAACTAGTGTACACAGAAAACAGCGAAGTTACTGAGGAAGATCTAAAAAACGTCATTGCCAGAAACGAGGTTTCCGACGCAATTCTAATCAATAATCTTTTAAAAGCCAAAGATGTGGTGGTTTCTGATGAAACCAAGCAGAGTTTGCTGGAGCTGCTGTGCTTTAATAACAGCACGGAGTCTTCAAATGAAGAGTTCATTGAAGAACGATGGTTTGCACAGAGTGCGGGAGTGAAGAAGCAGAAGAAGACTTGGAAGTGGGTAGTCATAATTACTGTCAGTTTTGTATGTCATTGTGATTTTAATCAGTGATGGAGGGGCTGCAGAGGAGATTTTTATCAGTATTGATGATCCCACGGCTGCAGTGTATTCAGCTATGATACAGGGGATGGCCAAGTACTATCAAACGGCGCGGGCTTACCATTTTTTTGAAGAAGCACAAACTAAGGGGTTGGTTTTGGATATAAATGCTTATAATGCGATTATCAGGAGTGCACATTTTATCAAGGAGGGATATGATTTGAGGTGAGTGCTATTTGTTATATTGCCCGAATCATGATACAATAGATAGTACGTTTCCACTATTTATATATATATAACCACTGTTTTCAATACTGTCTGAATCAATCTATTTATATAAAAATGAACCAAAAAAAAATGTTTGAAGGCCTATCAATTGAGAACGACGCAACCGATTTAGCTGATTCTTTTTTTGTTGTGTTCGAGTTAGTCAGAACAAGGTTTATATGGAGAAAAATGCTTGGAAAATTCACAGGAAAAGTCGGAAAATCACTTTTTCAATTTTAAGAAAATATCATAAAAAGATTCGTATTATAAGTTGCCAAGTTAATACGTTTGGTAAACAAATTAGATAATGTAGGTTCTATTTGTAATTTAATCTATCAATTTGAAAAAAAATATATACAGGGTGTCCCAGCAAGGGTGGCCACCGGCCATATCTCGGAAACTACTGGACCTAAAAGTTCAGGAAAAAAAATATGATCACTAAAGTGGCCACGAGAAAATGCTGGGAAATATTTATAACTTCGAAATTTTTCCGCTAGGGAGTGCAATCAAAGCTTAAATATTAAAATTCGAAATTTCTCCGGAAATTCTCAGATTGAGGTATATCTTTATCAACATGGTTAGAAAACCTAAGCAATTTCACGTCTTTTTGGTACAGGGCTCATTGGCGTACCAATCTTCGTGTGAGTAGGGGAAGGTAGTGAAAGTGTAATTGTTCAAGTGGCTGTAACTTATAGACGACTTGTCCGATTTTGTTGCGTATAGGCTTGTTTGGAAGATAAATGTGAGTACTTTCGTATATCGTATCCAGTGATGCGTGATTGTCCCCAGAAAAGTTGCTAGAAGGCGTAATTTGAATTAAAAACTGTTATTTTCGTTTCACCGCAAAAATTTAAATGGTATGGTATAATTCTGATAATAATAACTAGTCCAAATTATGTAAAATTTAATGTTTTGAGGTTTTTAAGTTTTTTTTTTTTTTTTTTTTTTTTCTGTTTTTTTCTTTTAAATTTAATCTTCATTTCGATTCTGTTATCAGAATTATACCGTACCATTCAAATTTTTGCGGTGAAACGAAAATAACAGTTTTTAATTCAAATTACGCCTTCTAGCAACTTTTCTGGAGACAATCACGCATCACTGGATACGATATACGAAAGTACTCACATTTATCTTCCAAACAAGCCTATACGCAACAAAATTGGACAAGTCGTTTATAAGTTACAGCCACTTGAACAATTACACTTTCACTACCTTCCCCTACTCACACGAAGATCGGTACGCCAATGAGCCCTGTACCAAAAAAACGTGAAATTGTCTAGGTTTTTTAACCATGTTGATAAAGAGAGAATTTCCGGAGAAATTTCGAATTTTAATATTTAAGCTTTGATTGCGCTCCCTAGCGGAAAAATTTCGAAGTTATAAATATTTCCCAGCATTTTCTCGTGGCCACTTTAGTGATCCTATTTTTTTTTCCTGAACTTTTAGGTCTAGTAGTTTCCGAGATATGGCCGGTGGCCACCCTTGCTGGGACACCCTGTATATTTAATGAAGTTATGTTTGCATAATGTTGTTATTTTCCAAAGGATTTTCTTCTTTCTTCAGAAAATGGCATCAACCGTTTTATCCTTTCACTGCATCCCTTGAACTGTTTTTTTCTTGTTTCAAGCCCTTTTTAACTCATTGAAGAATAATTATTTGAATTTTTGACGACATTTTTTTCACTTTTTCCTATATTTTTTCACTTTTATTGAATTTCTTGCGTTTTTTGCATCATTTTTCAGATTTATCTACCTTTTTGCCGGATTTTGTCAACTTTTTTCAAGCCTTTTTTAGGTTGGCTTAAATTTTAAATATTTTTCACGTTTTAATGGATTTATTTTGGTTTTTGCTGCATTTGTCAAAACCTTTTTTCAATTTTCAGATGATTTATTTACCTTTGTGCTGGACTTTTTCTTTTTTTTTCTCATCTTAAGCTCTTTTCAACGTACTGAAGAATCATTTCTACATTTAACGATGTATTTTTCAATTTTTGGGATATTTTTCCACTTTTTTACAGATCTATTTGCCTTTTTGTTGTGTTTTTCTCTTTTTTCTTCCTTATCTCAACCCCTTTTCAACTTACTTAACGAACTACTTATTTCCTCTTTTTGGGATACTTTTTCACTTGTTATGGATTTATTTCGCTCTTTGACTCATTTTTGAAACATTTTTTTTTTCTTATTTTAAGCCCTTTTTAACTTACTGGGGAATTATTCCCACTTTTACGATGTACTTTTTCAATTTTCGGGACATTTTTTTCACTGTTTCACAGATTCACTCACCTTTTCAATTTACTAAAAAAATCATTTTTTCTTACGATATTTTTTTGACTTTTTGAGATACTTTTTCACTTTTTTATTTTATGGATCTATTTCGTTTTTTGATGCATTTTTGCAACTTTTTGTTCACTTTCAAAGGATTTATTAACATTTTTGCTAGATTTTTCCAATGTTTCTATCTTGATTCAAGCCTTTTTAAATTATTGAGGGATTATTTCCACTTGTTACGATGTTTTTCCCTTTTTGAAATTGTCTTGCTTTTTTTCATGAACCCTCATTCTTTGTCTGAATTTCTTATACAGTTATATAAGAAGTACTTTATTTCTTCGAAAAGAATTGTGATGCAACTTTGAAAAAATCACTTCCATGCACCTCAAAAACTTAATAAACAGGATGAAGCTGCCTTAAATTTGCAATTATGTATATGAAGAATCAGAACCTGTCCATATTTTATGCCTTATTGTCAACCCAGCTGTCACAATGGACAATTTGTACATTTTTTGGAAATATGAAAAATATAAGGATTAGTGAGTACTGATGCCATTGACGTTTGAAAAATCATCCTACGACCTCTATTATTGTAGTAATCACCGATTAAAGAGCGCCAATCAACATCCACTACGTCACAGAATACATTATCTATCTCCGTCTGGCGTATTGACCAATATGAATCTCTCTCTCGGGAGGGTTATATGGCCCCTCCTCGTTTCCGATCATACAGTGAAATTTGCGTTTTCTTTTTTGTTTATTTTGTATATTTTGTCTAGAATACGTATATAAAATGTAAAGTCATTTGAAAATGTATGCAAATTGTCCATTCTAACATAACCTCATTTTCAGCCAAAACGGAACTCGTTATCAATACTCTCGTTTATTATCTGTCTCTCTCTTTCTCATACAATTATATACTTTATTTCTTTTGCGAGACAAAAAGTGTCGTGATGCTGACTCTCTCACAAATATGTATTCAATTAGAAACTTCATGAACTCATGCCAAACAAAGTTTAGTACTGCCTGTCATCATTAGAAAAAGTTCCCAAAGCTTCTTCACTTTTTATACCTCTTTGACAACCCATCTGCCAAAATAGAAAACGTCAACAATACACTTTCATCTTTTATCTGTATCTTTCACATTGAGTCATATCCTTCATCTCTTTTACGAGACGAAGTGTCGTGATGCGGCCTTAAATAATCACTCTCCCACATATGTATACTCCTTTGTCAACTCATCTGTCATATTTTTCCCTTGCAAGAAAAAAAAGGAAAACGTTATTAAAACAATTATTTCCCCCTCTTTCGCTCGCGAGACGAAGAGTCGCGTGACGCGGCCTTGAAAAATCATTTTCATACCAGTCAACAAACAAAATAATCTTACATCTTCACTGAAGAGCAACGGATTAGCATCTCCCGTACTTTAAACGTTCCTTTCATCTTTCGAATAATTATTGTTATTCGTATGCTCCTCCTTGTTCTTAGTCTCAATTTTCTGTTCACGCTTCTTCTCCAATCCTTTTTTTTTATCTTTTTTTTTTATGGGAGGTGTTTGCTATGATCTAGTTTTTGGTTCGCCTTTCTTTTTTTTAAGTTTCATCAAAATCCGATCCCATTCTATATATCCAGCGATTTTCTCCAGGGCATACTACCCAATGTTGTCAAATCTTTACATGTTTGCATTTTTAATTATTATTTCAAGATATCTTTGAATATTTTTTATCTACGCAGTGTGAAAAAAGTTCCGGAACCGTCAATTATTTCGGATTTTGTGACAATACAAAAAAACCAGGCAGTCCCAAAAGGTCACAAAGACGCGTTGTAGGAGTCGCATTTTTTGAACCAAAACTGAAAAATATCTATTTGACGCCGTACATTGCATTTTTCTTACAGAAAGTAGCCACAAATTTGGCAAATAAATTTTCCTCAAACTAAAAAGGAATTGGAAAAACTTGGAAATCTACAGGGTGTTTCCTAACCTCTGTGACAAAATGAAAGGGGTGATTCTTCGCTTAATTTTAAGACGAAAATGTTGTATAACTTTTTTTCGAATTTCGCTTTGTTTCCAAAATACAGGGTGTTTAATTTTTTTTATTATTATTATTTATTTTTATATTTTTTTTTTATTTATTTAGTGTTTTTGAATTCTCCATTAAAATGATTATGATTGATTGCTGTATTTGTTAGAAAATTCAACATCAGCGATAAAATTACTTTTTGCGTCAAAACTCACTCAACTAGATTTAATTTTTTATCTCAAAAATTAGGCAAGATACGATAAAAATTCAAGAGATCAAAAAGTGGCGTTTTTAGTTGAATAACCTGAGAAAAAAATGAAAATGACACAAAAAGTCAGTGGCGTACATTTTTTTCCCAATAATATTGGTTGAAGTGCCGCTCGGGACGCCACTGTATTCGATAATTTTTATTTGTTCATGGCAAAATGAGCCCGTTATCACTATAAATACCGTTACCAAACTTCAACAAAATCGAGTAAAAGATAAATTAATTAAAAATAAAAAAATAATCAAAAAAAAATTAAACACCCTGTATTTTGGAAACAAAGCGAAATTCGAAAAAAAGTTATACCACATTTTTGACGTAAAGTTAAGCGAAGAATCACCCCTTTCATTTTGTCACAGAGGTTAGGAAACACCCTGTATATCACATCCAGGGGCTGTTTATCAATTGAGAGTTAACCCATGGGTTAACTTAGCTCCTGCCAAATGGACAAGTCAAACATGTTGAGGTTAAACTAGGGTTATTGCGTTAACCCAGGGGTTAACTCAATTGATAACTAGCCCCACAGTCAAAATTTTTAGAGGGCAGTGAAGTGCTTCATTTACTTTTTTTTTGTTGCCAAATTCTGTCTTATTCAAAGCATGCTTACTGCAAATAACTGTTTTATATCGAAGTTAAAAAAAAAACACTTTTTTGGCTAGGCTTTTTTCTTTATTATTGAAGTCACGAGGTTGTTTAAATTAGCGCACTATATGTTTATCCTTATCGATTGCTAACTCTTTCCTTAATACAGGGTGGCCCAACGAAAAGGTCCCACCCTTATTTATGACTTTCCTGGTATATTTTGGGAAAAACGCTCGGACACGTCAATGTTTTTTTAGGGGGACGTCTTTTCGTGTATGACTGCATAATACGGGGTGTTCCAAAAATAAGATATCGCATTACACTTGACATTTTTAAATGGAAACCCCCAATTTTTTTTTTCTATTTTTGGATTTTCCATGAAGTTTTTAGTAACTTTTGTATAATACAGTTTACACCTATCTTCAACCGTTTATTCAAAAAAATTAAACAAAAATTAATTACTTAGCTATAATGTGTCAAAAAGTCAATGTGGTAATAAATGTTGAAAGTGGTGTCCGTTTACCTCCATGCAATAATAAAGATTTTGCTCAAATCTATTCCTAACATTTTCACACATTCCTGGAGTTATTTGTCTGCATTCCGCCGTGATCCGCTCCCGAAGATCTTGGATGAAGTCTGGATTCATACTAAAAACCTTACTTTTTAAATGTCCCCCAAGAAAGTAATCTAAAGGACTCAAGCCCGGAGACCTTGGTGGCCACTCAATGGGGCCGCGCCGTCCGATCCACCGATTTGGGAAATGGGTGTCCAAAAACTGCCGTACTGGAGCAACAAAGTGCGGTGGTTCACCATCTTGTTGGAAATGAAGAAAATTTTCATTATAATTAACCTCATTTTCTTTTATTTCGGTTATTCGTGGCTCTATTGTATTTTCCAACATGTAAAGAAAATAATCTTGATAGATTAAAATGAGTACCAATATCTTCTGGAAGATCAATAACTTGAGAACGGCTGGGGCAATTTGAGTCTTTTTTTTTTGAATTGCTCCTTCAAGTCTTGGGATTGTTTTAATGGCGAGAAAAGCTGGAAAATCCCCCGAAAAATCCTGAAAACACAACTTTTCATTCGGGATGTCACATGTCACCTTTCCGTGACAAAACAAACTAATGTCAATGAGTAAATTCAATAGGCGCGTTCGAGTTTCCGCTCTAAACACTGAGCACGAAGAGCGGAAACTCGAACTCATCTAATGATATTGATGTCAATTCAAATCATAGACCTGAGAAATGAAAGAGACTAGACTCTACAGCATAGCAGTGGCGGCCATTCTCAATATCAAGACAAAAATGACATTATGAGGGAAGAGTATTTCTATTTTTTCCCATAAAGGGATGTTGTGTGCGTCTGTTAGAATATCTACCCACAGACCAAGTTCAGACTCATTTTCAGAGTTTATTCTACGTCCATACAAAAATTAAAACTAAAACAGAATCATAGGTCAGGACTGATAAAGCTACGTTGCCATAATGTTAAAATGGGTGCATTCAGTGAACGTAAACATAAAACTAAAACAGTGCTGATGCTGATTCTATCCAGGCTTTTATCTTATCTAATATATTATTATAAATTTGGATCCCGTTTTTCTTGGTAACTCCATCACTTGAGAACGGCTGAAGCAATTTAGGTGTTTTTTTTTTAATGTTATTTGAAATATGAGGAGTGATGTTATGAAAAGAAAAATTGGAAAATTTCCCTTAAGAACCCGAAAACACAACTTCTCTTTCTTTGACATAGTGAGGTTATGTTTGCATAGTTTTATTATTTGCCAATGGACTTTTTTTCAAATAATTATGTAAGTTCTAATTTGGTGTTTGATCAAAAATTGACCAAGTGCGGTTATGTTTGCCTGATTTTTATTATTTTCCAAAAGATTTTGTTCAAATTAGATAATAATATCGTAGGTTCTATTTGGGATTTGATCAAAACATTTAAAAAAAATGACATGGTGAGGTTATGTTTGTTATGTTAGTTTTGTTATTTTCCAAACGATTTTTTTCAAATCAGATATGTAGGTTCTATTTGGGATATGATCAAACATTTTTTTGAAACATTACATACATAGTGAGGTTATGTTTGCATAGTTTTGTAATTTGCCAAAAGATTTTGTTCAAATAATCATGTAGGCTCTACTTTGGGGTTTGGTCAAGAAATTTAACAAAAATTGACAAAGTGAGGTTATGTTTGCCTAATTTTGTTATTTTCTAAAGGATTTTGTTCAAATTAGATAATATATCGTAGGTTCTATTTGAGATTTGATGATTTTTTTTTTTTTAAATGACATAGTGAGGCTATGTTCGAAAAGTTTTGTTTTTTTCCTAAGGATTTTGTTCAAATTAGATATGAAGGTTTTAATTTGAGGTTTGATTTTAGAAATTTACCAAACATCGTCCAAGTGAGGTTATGTTTTGCATAATTTTGTAATTTTCCAAAGAATCTTGTTCAAATTAGATTACAGAGGGTCTATTTGGGGTTTGATCAATTTTTGTTTCAAAAATGTGAGGTTATGTTTGCATAATTTTGTTATTTTTCAAAGGATTTTGTTCAAATTAGATAATATATCGTAGGTTCTATTTGAGATTTGATGAATTTTTTTTTTAAATGACATAGTGAGGCTATGTTCGAAAAGTTTTGTTTTTTTCCTAAGGATCTTGTTCAAATTAGATATGAAGGTTTTAATTTGAGGTTTGATTTTAGAAATTTACCAAACATCGTCCAAGTGAGGTTATGTTTTGCATAATTTTGTAATTTTCCAAATAATCTTGTCAAATTAGATTACAGAGGGTCTATTTGGGGTTTGATCAATTTTTGTTTCAAAAATGGGAGGTTATGTTTGCATAATTTTGTTATTTTTCAAAGGATTTTGTTCAAATTTGATAATATATCGTAGGTTCTATTTGAGATTTGATGAAAACATTTTTTTTAGATGACATAGTGAGGTTATATTCCAAAACTTTTGTTATTTTCCTAAGGATTTTGTTCGAATAAGTTATGAAGGTTTCAATTTGAGGTTTGATTTTAGAAATTTACCAAAAATCGTCCAAGTGAGGTTATGTTTGCATAATATTGTGATTTTCCAAAGGATTCTTTTCAAATTAGATTATAGAGATTCTATTTGGGATTTGATCAATTTTTTTTTCAAAAATGTGAGGTTATATTTGCTTAATTTTGTTATTATTCAAAGCATTTTGTTTGTACAAATTAGATACGTAAGTTCTATTTGGGATTTGAAGTGTTGTAACAATAGATACGTTTTCGGTTTAAACTTTTCAAAAAAAGTACGCTAGAAATGTTGTCAGATCAGAAATTTAACATATCATCGCTGGGAGGATTCTCATTATTTTTTATATGTTTGTTATGTCTGCGCCCCGAATAACAGAATAATTATTGAAACATCGGAAAAACTAAAAAAAAGAAAATCGTGAAACAAATTAATTTAGCACAACATTAATTATTGATTATGAGGGAGTATGAAATTTGCCGGGTCAGCTAGTAAATAATAAAAATAAAAAAAAAATTATGAAAAATTCAAATAACTTTAAAAAGGTTGAAGATAGGTATAAACTGTATTATACAAAAGTTACTAAAAACTTCATGGAGAATCCAAAAATAAAAAAAAAAATTGGGGGTTTTCATTTAAAAATGTGTAATGCGATATCTTATTTTTGGAACACCCTGTATTATACAGTCATACAAGAAAAGACGTCCTCCTAATAATAAAAATTGACGTGTCCGAGCGTTTTTCCCAAAATATACCAGGAAAGTCATAAATAAGGGTTGGACTTTTCCGTTGGGCCACCCTGTATAATATCAAATTTATTGGCATTCATCCTAGACCACCCGTGAAGAGTTTATTCAATGTCCATAAACGTAAACAGAGTTGTACGACCTCAGACTCTCATAACAGCACTTCAGTCGATAAAACAATAATTGATAATGTATGACGTCATATACTTGATACATGATGATAATGATTAGATTTGGAAGTATGTGCTTTTGAAGTGCAGACTCTGATTGACGTTATCTTGATGGAAAAATCAATTTTCCATTGTCAGGTGTGTTGATTTTCACTCAAAGGGTTGTGGGGAGTTTGAAAATTTTGGCTCCAAATTTTCGCAAATGTATTAAATCAAGCACAAATTCAACTTTGATCAATTCATTTTACTTGAAGCCAGTATATTCCAAGATTACGAATAATTTCAAGCAGTGTTGGCGTATTCCCAGAATCGGTTGTAGTTGTTGTCGTCCAAACTTCTGTTGGTGTCAGCGTTACCCGCGTACGCTCTTTTACTCGTGGCCTTAGTATATGGAGCTGTAGTATTGATGATTCCGTCGATGATGGTCTCCCTTATCACCAATTGACCATTTGGAGATGTTCCGGCCACGTAATCACTAGCAGACGACAATCCCATGTCCCAAGCTCTAGCTAGTGATACTGTCTTACTTGTAGTCCAAGCACTATCGCCAGTTATAGTACTGTTCTCAATCAAGTATCCATAAGTAACATTGGGATGTGTGTCTGGAGCAAAAACCACTCCAATATCGCTTCTACGATCAGCACGCACATAGAACGTGCAAGATTTGAAGACAGTGGATCCACCACCGAAAACAAAGTCGATGTCACCGGCAATGTATGAGTTCGTGACGATACTTCTTTGATAAGAAGTAGCGTAGCGTCCTGAACAGAGAGTATCTTGATGACCCAGAAGACGTAGATTGTGCAGTTGAATCATGTCACCAGTAGTTTGTAAAGCCACCGCCTGGTCAGTACCCTGCTGTGCAGATGAGTTCTCGATTTCCAAGTTCGCAACTTGCACCTGGTTGGATCGGATCAAGAACACTGTAGAACAACTGGTTCCAATAGCGGATTTGTTAGCACATGTTGTATATATGCTGTAAGCTGGATCTCCCGCTGCAAAAAGTCCTCCCACTTTGGCCGTATATTCTGTACCGTTGAGTAAAGCTGAGAGATTCAAAGAAATGATAGTCTCATTGCTACCATCTCCATAAATGGTTATCGGCACATGGGTTTTGGGAATGTAGACAACTTCCGCATATGTCCCAGCTGGAACTCTGATGTACTGTCTGATGATGCCTCCAGCGTTGATAGCAGCATTGACGGCAGATTGAATTGTTGGGTAGTCGCCGCCTACAGTGTAGTCCGCTTTGGTAGTGTTGATTGTTTCAGGGGACCATCCTTGTAAATAATCAGTCTCAGTGTAGCAAGCTGCTTCTGTTGGGTTTAGAATAGGTCGAGTGGATGTTCCTGGATATGTCTGGTCAGCCAAGGCCGATGTAACCAGCAATAGAAGAGCTGAAAGATATTGAAACCATGGACAAATATGTATAGCATATTCATAAAAATCTTACCAATAACTGACATGTTCAGATCGTTCTGTTGTAACGATTATTTTTGAAGAACCACTATTTTTATATTTGATATGACACCACTTGAGGGCACTTGCTTAAACCATCAATCGTGTTATCGTGTTCCAAAACTTAAAGTCAATAAAAATTTTATCTAAGTTATGTCACAGCTTCTATACAGTGGAGTGCGATATCCTTTCAATATCCTCAATAGATTAGCGTATTCTTCTTCGCTTTGCTTCATGAATCAAGCGTTACGAGTTCATTGTCTTTAGTGCAGATCGAAGTTTTTTCCACATCATGCGCGATGGGATTTTTAGTTTCATCGCAATCCTCTTCATTCTCGATTTCATCATAGGTTTGCTCGAAAATAGTCTCCGTTTCTTCTTCTTAACCGCTGTTTTGCAATGGAACTTGCCAGCTTTTTCGCATTCACTGGCTTTCTGACATCTTTTTTGCATTCGCAAGAAATAAGTTTTCACAAAGGGCCTCGCTCGAGTGTGGTAACAGGAATTAATTCGGTTTTGTTTCTTCTCATGCTACCTCTCTTGAACCTATTGATAGGTTCGTAACAAAAATGATGTGCTACTGCTTTACTTGTTGGTATAGCGGCGAAATATGGCTCTTATAATATGTTGAGCTTATTAATCATGCATATTATTATACTTCTTCAAAGACCCACTTTTGACAGACAACTGGACAAACGTTCTCTAGCTTCAGATCTAAATTTGAAAGTATGTAGATATGCATGCTTAGTGACATCAGCATTTAGAAGTATTTTTTTTATCTCGTCTCTACTACCAACAGAAGCAGAAGCATGACAACGGGTTGACTAGTGGTATGGAAATCCACTACCTTCAATGTACAGGGTGATTCATTTTCAGCGACAGGGTGCCAGTTCTCGTAAACTATTCATCGTAGAGGCTTGCAGCAAAAATTTTTATCACTAAAACGGCCAAGAGAAAAACCTGGAAAATATTTTCAAGTTTCTGAAATGGTCGCTAGGGGCGTAGCAACCAACACCAAATAGAAAAATAGGATTTTTATAGAATAGAATTTTGTCCAATGAAAATATATCGATGAACTCATTTTCAGATTTACTGACTATTTACCTACACTTTTTGTCAAAAACGTTTTTTTCTATCTATCATGATAAAGTGGTGGGGGAAGTTCAATTGTTTTATTAAACAAACGGAGATTTCTCCCGTTTCGCTTGACCGATTTTAACGAACTTGGACTCATATGAAAGAGAATAATCTGCGCTATAAAATGCTCATTTGCTCTTCAATTTGTGACATTCGCCGTCGCCGCTAGATGGCGTTAACTGAAATGGTAGCATATTTTTGAGTTTTTTCCAAAAAAATTAAATGTAATGGTATATCCGTTGTCATATATTTTAAAACGGGATACATTTTCCTATAAAAAAAAAAAAAAAAAAAAAAATCATCAATTTTTTTGTTCAATCTTCAATAGAAAAATGTATCTTCTTTTAAAATATATTAAAATGAATATACCATTACATTTGATTTTTTTGGAAAAAACTCAAAAATATGCTAATGAGCATTTTATAGCGCAGACTATTCTCTTTCATATGAGCCCAAGTTCGTTAAAATCGGTCAAGCGAAACGGGAGAAATCTCCGTTTGTTTATAAAACAATTGAACTTCCCCCACCACTTCATTATGATAGAAAAAAACGTTTAAGACAAAAAGTGTAGGTAAATATTCAGTAAATCTGAAAACGAGCTCATGGATATATTTTCATTGGACAAAATTCTATAAAAATCCTATTTTTCTACTTGGTGTTAGTTGTTACGCCCCCTAGCGACCATTTCAGAATCTTGAAAGTATTTTCCAGGTTTTTCTCTTGGCCGTTTTAGTAATAAAATGTTTTGCCGCAAGTCTCTACGATGAATAGTTTACGAGAGAACTCGCTGAAAATGAATCACCATGTACGCAATTGGGAAACATCCTGTATAATGGTGTGAGGTCCGGACTATTATTGGAATCGAGACCATTTTACAGTCCCTTTATTATCCCAATAAGGTGGTATGGGGGAGATTGAAGCTATAAAGCAATCCTTATTTAATATACAGTGTCCGCCATAAAGTTTGCTACAGAAAATCAATTTTGACACGTCATGAGTTCATCGGTTAAGCGGAAATTTTGAAAAAAGTTAATTTTGGCGTCAAAAAATGTATCAATTTGACAAGATATCGAAAAATTTCATGAGAAAAAGTTGTTCAGAATATAGAGCAAATCTCATATTTTACACTTTCCATTAATATGAAAATCGAAAATGATGATTTTATTCCAAAATTAGATGGCACATTGTAGAGACCAGACGTACCTAAGCAAAAAATATTGAATATAATTGGCAAAATAATAGAAAACTGTTTTGTAAATAATTACCAAAATGACATGGGACATGAACATTTTTTTGAATGGGACGAGAAGATAGATTATACAGGGTGTCCGGAAAGTCAACGATAATACTGAAAGGGGTGATGGATCAACTCATAAGCATTCAGAAAAACATATTAGGACCTTAGTGAAAACTCTATGGTTTTCGAGATATTGCCACTAAAAGTTCAAAATATTCAATAAGAAATCTAATTTTACAGAGAAATAATTTATTTTTTTTTTTTACCAAGTACTTGGAAATTTTCGTGACTGGCTTGTAATTGCAAAGGAAAAGGTGGTGGGGAGTAGTAAAAAAAAAATGTTCTGGAAGCTTATGAGTTGGTCTATCACCCCTTTCAGTAGTATCGTTGACTTTCCGGACACCCTGTAGATGAACTTGTTTGAGTCAGCTTTTATTGACAAATTGTATCTTTACATCAAACTGTGATAACTTGAATACCAAAAATAAATAAGGTTGGACTCACAATTTCTTCAATCCTTTCCAAATTTTATTTCGTGATTATTGAAAGAAATATGAAATCTCAAAGTACATTGAGTACGAGCTGGTAGGCTCATTTCACATTACTTTCTTGTTGATAAAAATTATTCCATGACCTTAATTCTTAATTCAAAATTGTCAAGATTTTTTTCAACAATTCGAATTTTGTAGGGAATTTTTGTTTTTCTTTGTGAAAAAATCTAACAGAAACCATCTATTTCTTTCTTGTACAATCCTTCGAACTACTTTTCGTTGCCTTTTGTCGGATTGTTTCCAATTTTTTCTGCTTCATCTTCCATTATAGTGAGTGTTCTATTACGTTTTCTTCCGACATGTCCCATTGCTTGACAACATGGCGGGCAAAAAATATTAGGTTTGATGTTTTTGTTCATGGAAAATAGAAAGAATAAGATGTATCACCTTGGTAAATACTTTTGTCAAAAATACACTTTGAAAAACAGGTCAATGTTGAAAATTTTACTTCAAGAAAACTTGCTCAACTCTCAAAACCAGTTTCTGTTGACTGCAAACGATATACTTTCAATAGGGTTGTTTTTCTCGCGCCGCGCATGCGCACTAGTCAGGGCAACTGGTGGCTGGAAATGTCAAATTCTTGACAGTTTTGATTTTGAGTTATGACATGTGACAATATTTTTTAACCTCCAAAATACTGTCAGTGTCAGTGCCAAGTTTGAGTAAGTTTTTATCGAGTTTCATGAAGAGTAACATATTTTTTGATACAGTTGATACACAGATAAAACGTGAGTACCTGAACTTAAACTATAGGACAAGAATCGCCATTTCAGCATAAGCAAAAGTCATATTTTGACATCTCTTCCGCGTTCACTTTGCACGAAAGACGTTATGCTCTATCCTTGTTCTACTTTCAACTAGACAAGGATAGAAGCACGCTCGTGAACGCGGTACTGCTTGTCAGTTGCCCTGGTTAGAACGCAGGCGCCTTACGCTATCGGCGAGATAAACAACCTTATTTTTCACCTGCAGTATTTCTTGCGCCATTTAACAGGCAATGACACTAAAATATTGCGCTGGATATTTGAAATATTATGCACATTATTCCATTCATGCCACTTCTCCCGTACTTCTAATATCTATACTATTTTTTTTTCTGACAAATCGGAGATAACTATACAATACCAGACTTTTTTTTTTAAATAAAATTGGGAATTGATAACATTATCTTTCAAAAATCGTTACACAAACACACATGAATTAGTTTGTGGTACAGAACTTCGAACTTTGAACCACTAGAACAAGCATAGCACCCCGAACGTACGCAATTTGTTTGAGTCGATAAAATTTTGTTCTTGTTTATATTTATGTAATGTTATCTAAACTTATTTGTGATAAGATCTATACAATGCCGTCTATGAACAAGCTCCACGAACACAGCACTTTTTTGGCATAATTATTGCCACACCAAATCTTCTCGAGCACCAATAAACTATTTTCAACTGGAAAATGACAACAACCGTCTCTTTGACGAATCTATTAACGTCATGGCAACGCATTTCAAATAGCTGGATTGATGCCCAACGTTGCCGTTTGTGAAAAAAAATCCTTTTATCAACTTTTTAGTGTAAAAGATCAAGGAAAATCGTTCGAGTATTCAACGAAAAGTAGTAATAGCGATGAAAAAAAAAGGCTACACCTTGAATATTGAAGAGGAATACATTTATTTGATGATAGTGAACTTCAAGTCGTTGTTATTGAATTGGTGATAGAAAGTCTAGTGCAAGGTATTTCGAGGAAGTAAATATGGCAAACCAGGAGCTTGCTTTTCCCTTTTCCCCCCATGTTTACATTGACATGTTCGACTCACACAATATTGTTTGTTTACGCTTCTAGGGGTTCAAAATTCGAAGGTACAGAACATGAACAAGAAAAATATTCATGAGACGTCAGAAGCAAAAAAGTAAGGTTGTTGGTTGGTTGTGGGGACGGTTGGCACTGCTGCTAGGCAATTTGCCAGCTCAGTATATACACTTCCAAAGAAGAATTAATTTATGTATTGAAATGGAAGGGCAACATCTCGAAAACTTTTTATGAAAGTATTACTTCCAAATTAAATAAGGTGTGTTGTCGTAAATAGTTATTTTATTTAACAAATTACCCTTTAACAATGTATGTTTTCAAGGCTTGCTTTGTTAATTTTGAAAATCAAAATTTCTAATCAAACGTACGTAAATGTTTAAAGTCGTTTTTCTCGGAAACCGTTAATTCTACGATGATGCAACACGAGCACCTTTTTAAAAAATATTTTGATGCTCTTCACTAATTTGACATCCAAATTTATAAAAAGATTAAAACAAAAAAGTTCTAAGTAATTTTCCTAAGGTGAAGGACAGCTTCAGCCTTTTGTCATTGACGACTAGCGTCAAATTAATAGGGTGAATACAAAGAAACACTAGTGACATGCATGCAAAATTTGGCGAAAATCATTACACTAGAAAAAAAGTTATTAAAAAAAATAAGAAAAAAAAAATTTTTTTAACACCCTGTATCTTCCTTAATTTTGAGTTTTTGAAAAAATTGTATAGAAGTTTGTTGCATTAATTTTTCATGTAGAATCGCCCACCAAAATTTTGACGCGTAATTTCGGGACACCCTGTATAGATATGTACGTCATAGACTGCAGAGGGGATCGTATGTCAGGGAGGGGGGACCGGTTTCTACATTCCTTGCAATGGGACTTACATTTTAACGTGGAATCCGAACCACGGTCCTCGACCCCATCGGAGCACAGACTGATCTACCAGTGTGTACTGGAGAAACAGCCACGCTCGCGGTGGAATCTACCGACTGTCGAGTGTGTATCTTTGTTCTTCGTT
Source organism: Orchestes rusci (assembly GCA_958502075.1). NCBI lineage: Eukaryota > Metazoa > Arthropoda > Insecta > Coleoptera > Curculionidae > Orchestes > Orchestes rusci. The sequence goes on from OY293305.1 coordinate 3,523,931, forward strand.
CCCTACGAGAATATCCGATTCTCTCTGGCCTGGTTACAGGCGTGAATAGGTTGAACAACTATACCTTTTGCACTCTGCCTCGTTGTTTCCACTAAAATACCAGGCATTAGACTTTTTACGGTCTATTGCCATTGCTGGGGATCGAACCCAGCACCGGGCCGGTTCCCACTTACTGACCCAACGCTTTACACGTTGCGCCAGCCCGGCCTCAAAAGTAAGGTTAGGTCGAGTTTTGTAGTTGAGTTCTTGACAAGGTGTGTCTCATCGTTGAGTAGATCAATCCGCAAAAGAATGGAATGAAAGAGAATATTGTACTAGGGTACTACGTTTATTGTTTGTATGTAAAACATTCCATTTGACTGTTTCGTGTAAGTTATTTGACAGTGGTAACAGGGTGAATAATATATCATGAAATTACTAATAAACTAATGAATCAAGCCGCATTACCGGTGTTGGCATACTCCCAGAATCGATTATAAGCGTTGTTGTTCAAATTTCTGCTGGTGGCAGCGTTACCGGCATACGCTCTTCCACTGGTGGCCGTAGCATATGGAGCTGCAGTTTTGATGATTCCGTTGATCGTGGTCTCCCTTATTACCAATTGGCCATTTGGAGATGTTCCGGCAACGTAAGCACTAGCAGTCGACACTCCACTGTCCCAAGCTCTAGCAAGTGTTACTGCTCTACTTGTAGCCCAAGCACTATCGCCAGTTATAGTACTGGACACAACCAGGAATCCATAACTCAGACTGGGAGGTGTATCTGGTGCAAAAATCTGGCCACTATCGCTTCTTCGATCCGCTCGCACATAGAACGTGCACGCGTTGAAGATAGTGGTTCCACCGCCAAAAACAAAGTCGATGTCACCGGCAATGTAGGAGCTTGTGACACGACATCTTTGATTAGAAGTGGTGTAACTTCCTGTATATAATGTATCTTGATGACCCAGAATACGTAGATTGTGCAGTTGAATCTTGTCACCAGCAGTTTGTAAGGCCACAGCCTGGTCAGTACCCGAGTCAGCAGATGAGTTCTCGATTTCCATGTTCACAACTTGCACGTTGCTGGATTTGATCCAGAATACAGAAGAACAACTGGTTCCAATAGCGGATTTTGCAGCACACGATGAATACATGCTATAAGCCGGATCCCCCGATGCAAAAAGTGCTCCAACTTTGGCCTTGTATGCTGTACCGGTGAGCAAAGCAGAGAGACTCAACGAAATGATAGTCTTGGTGTTACCAGCTCCATAAATGGTAATCGGAACATTGGTACTGGGAATGTAGACAACTTGGGCATATGTTCCGGCAGGTACATATATGTATTTTCTGGTGGTACCTCCAGCGTTGATAGCTGCATTTACAGCAGATTGGATTGTTGAGTAGCCACTGCCAACAGTGTAGGTCGCTGTGGTAGTGGTGATAGTCGCAGGAGACCATCCTTGTAAATATGCAGTTTCAGTGTAGGATGCTGCTTCTGTAGAGCTAAGAATGGGTCGAGTGGATGTTCCTGGGTAGGTCTGGTCGGCCAATGCCGATGCAGCCACCAGCAATAAAAGAGCTAAAAGATTATGAATCCATATTGACAAATATGTATAGATTATTACTATTTTTAAACCTCACCTGCTACTGACATTTTCAGATCGTTCTGTTGTTATGATAATGCATCAAGCACCGCTGCTTTTATATATTTTCATTCTGGATAATAATGACGCCACTTGACTGCACTTTATAGCCCCGGCATTCAAGGTGAAACGGTCACCAAACTTTGCAATAAAAAGTGCAAAGCTGCATTTTAGATCAGTGTTACTTTTGATCGAAAAAATAACCTCATGTCGGCTTTCCGGATATTTCAGGCCTGGAAACCTGGAATTACTGGATTGGTTCCTGAAAGTGAACGGCTAGTCCTGGAATGCTTCGTTGACACGGTACAGATGGCGCGTGGTGGCAAAAAGGGCGCCAAATTCAAATCTGCACATCAAATACATGGTGTGTGTAAAAGGTCTTTTCAAAATATTACCACATATTCCTGTCGTCAAAATAACCCGATTTAAAGCAACTTATCTCATTTTGTTTCATAGATACAGGGTGGTGAAATGAAACATTAGAATTCGAGTTTGAATCATATACCCGGGGGTTTTTTAGGATGCGAAACCTGAATATGGACACTTTTTTTGTGGCCATTAGAGGGCGCTGCACACTCCACTTTTGATTATTTAAATTGGCCAACACTTTTTTTGTGAAGGAAATTATCTTCTAGGCATTTTTGAGCAAAAAAGGTACTTTTGTTATAATCCGCTAGAGTAAGTAGTTTTTGAGATATTTTGGTTTTTATTATTCGATGCCGCAATAGAATATTCATATTACTTACCTTTAGGATAAAATTTGATCAGTGAACCAAGAGTTTTTGATTTTTCAGGGGCAAGAAACCCAGATCAAATCAATCCATGGGCGTGGACGTGAACCGATATTAATCTCACTTTTGATATGATTCTCTTGTCCCATAAAGCTAAATCAACCTATAACATTAAAATACCACTAATTCACTGACCAAATTTCAGTCTTAATGGTAACAACATTTTTTTTTTAATTAAAAGTAATTTGAATATTTCGGTGCATTGCACTTTTTTTTCAAAGTTATAACCTTAAATGTCTGGGCCATTTGTGATCGTTTTGCTAAAAACTTTTGAATATGGGTAGGCATTGACATGCATTAACTATCCCTGAATTTTTTTTTTTTGAAAATATAAATACCCAGCTCTATGGCGGACACTGTAGTATGAAAGAGCTTAATTTCCTGATCTCAAAAATATATAGTTTGATTCTGATGAGCCGTTTAGGAAGTATTTTGAATCCAAATATTTAAAATTTGAAATTTACATCCCGGTTTCCATGAATAAAATAATAAAATTGGGTTTATAAAGTTTGTATCAATAGAAATGGCGGTCAAATAACTTTATCTTCTAGATGTTATCCAAATATTTACGTGTTAATAAATTTTTCATCCGTGCAACCGAGATGTAAATATTTAATTTTAAACATATTTGAACTTGAATATTTCATGAACGGCTCATCAGAACTATATATTTTTTTTGAGATCAGGAAAATAAGCTCTGTCATAATATATGATAATATACGGGGTGTTCCTTTGAAAAAAATGGGACCTGTTGAAAAATATTGACATTACAATATTGTCTTTTGTTTTCTTTGATAACATGCTTGAAAAGTTCCGATGAAATTTTCAAATTTCTGATCTGATCCCAAATATCAATTTAAATAAAGCTCTAAACACAGGTTCTTACAAACTACAATACAAGATTAAAACTTACAACTAAGATAATATGTTAAAACCACAATTTCAATAATAATTTTGAGAAATGAAAACATAAATGAATGAAGTACATTTTTCTGATTTCAAAAATATATTATGGATGTATGCCTTTCTGATTAGCCGTTTAGGAAATATTTCAGTTTGAAATTTGAATATTTTGAATCAACCGATGAATAAACGAAGGTGTCTGGAAGCATCCGTCATCATCAGGATGCACTTACACAAAAAAATAATGTATGGAGAATATGTATAGGAGAAGGGGAACAATAGAACTGCCTCCAAATAGCCAAATGACCTCACAACCCCAGATACGTTTTCTGGGGATATTTGAAAAATTAGTTTATATTATGGTGGCAGAATGGAAATTATTCAAGAAATGAAGACAAAAATATTATATGTAATTTGCCATAATAATGACAGCGACATGATTCAGACTGTACAGGGTGATTCATTTTCAGCGACAGGGTGCCAGTTTTCGTAAACTATTCATCGTAGAGGCTTGCGGCAAAAAATTTTATTACTAAAACGGCCAAGAAAAAAACCTGGAAAATATTTTCAAGTTTCTGAAATGGTCGCTAGGGGGCGTAACAACCAACACCAAGTAGAAAAATATGATTTTTTTGGAATTTTGTCCAAATAAAATATATCGATGAGCTCATTTTCAGATTTACTGACTATTTATCTACACTCTTTGTCCAAAACGTTTTTTTTCTAGCTTTCATAATAAAGTGGTGGGGAAAGTTCAATTGTTATATTAAACAAACGGAGATTTCTCCCGTTTCGCTTGGGCTCATATGAAAGAGCATGATCTGCACTCCAAAAAACTTTTTTGGTTTTGAATTTTTGACCTTCGCCGTCGCCGCTAGATGGCGTTAACTGAAATGGTAGCATGTTTTTGAGTGTTTTCCAAAAAAATCAAATGTAATGGTATATCTATTTTTATACAGTGTGTCTGCTTAAGTTGGCCACATATGGGAAACTTTTTTATTATTAATTTTAGGAAAAAAAGTTATTCTTTATAAAAAGTTCAGCATGTTCCAAAACCTAAAATGCAACCATCAGATATTACATTTTTTCAGTCGTATACGAGGTTTGTCAAAAAATATGAATTTCACTCAAGAGTAAAATTTGACAATATCGAAAATTGTTATAAAGAAAAATAAACACTACCATTAAAATGATTGTTTTTTTCTTTTTTAAATTTATTAAATTTTATAAATAAATAAATATCAAACAGTAATCTCTTATTTTAATTATTGGACATTTAAATCAATGCATTAATTCAAATGAAAAAATGTAATATCTGATGGTTGCATTTTAGGTTTTGGAACATGCAGAACTTTTTATAAGGAATAACTTTTTTTCCTAAAATTAATAATAATAAAGTTTCCCATATGTGGCCAACTTAAGCAGACACACTGTATATTTTAAAAGGGAATACATCTTCCTATTAAAAATTATTGATTTTTTTTTAAAATTTTTTTTTGTTTTTTTTTATAGGAAAATGTATCTCCTTTCAAAATATATGAAATTGGATATACCATAACATTTGATTTTTTTGGAAAAAACTCAAAAATACGCTACCATTTCAGTTAACGCCATCTAACGGCGACGGCGAATGTCACAAATTAAAAAGCAAATGAGCATTTTATAGCGCAGACTATTCTCTTTCATATGAGCCCAAGTTCGTTGAAATCCGTCAAGCAAAACGGGAGAAATCTCCGTTTGTTTAATAAAACAATTGAACTTCCCCCACCCCTTCATTATGATAGATAGAAAAAAACGTTTCACACAAAAAGTGTGGGTAAATAGTCAGTAAATCCAAAAATAAGCTCATCGATATATTTTCATTGGACAAAATTCCATAAAAATCATATTTTTTTACTTGGTGTTGGTTGTTACGCCCCCTAGCGACCATTTCAGAAACTTGAAAATATTTTTCAGGTTTTTCCCTTGGTCATTTTAGTAATAACATTTTTTGCCGCAAGCCTCTACGATGAATAGTTTACGAGAACTGGCACCCTGTCGCTGAAAATGAATCACCCTGTACATAAAAAAAGAAAAAAAAGAAAAGAATAATATGTGTGTGATACATTTGAATTTTCATTTTGTGTCAACAAGGTAGAAGTTCAACAAATAACAATTTCTCAGCCTACTATGACGAAATAAATGTAAAATTAGAACTTCAATATTTCCGAAACGGCTCATCAGAAAGGCATCAAACTATATTTTTTAAATCAGAAAAATTAGCTCTTTCTCAATATGTAATAATATACAGGGGGTTTTCTGATATAGCAGTATGAAGTTATTTAATCTAATCTACAATAGTCTACACTATTTCTCGTAACTTGAAAGATAACAAGGTTATAAGAGGTTCTAATTTTTGCGTGACCACCCTGTACAAGACTTGCAAGAATAAAAGCACAATGAATTGTAAGAATCTTTTGGATCGTGAATGTGTCCCCCACATCCACTATACATAAATGACATTCCTGCAATCAATCTGATGCGAACATCTTTTGAAAAATGACAAAACTATGCAAACATAACCTTACATGGTCAATTTTTGTCAAATTTCTCTATCAAACCTCAAATTAGAACCTGAATATCTCATTTGAACAAAAGCTTTTTGAAAATAACAAAATTATGCAAACATAACCTCACTTGATCAACTTCTTTTAGATTTCTCACTTTGTCATTTATCTCATTTTTTTGGTCAAATCCCAAATAGAACCAGCTGAATCTAGCAATAGTTCCTGGAATGACATGCGGACGTGTATGTTGTGACTTGTCGTTGCCATTTTTTTTTGCTTTAATCTTTTACCAAACACAGACTAACCCAAACTCACGTCATTCCAGCGACGATTATAAGACACTTCTTATAAGATCTGTTCGTAGAACAATCACAAACCAGTCAGAGCCAATCAGCATTCAGCATTTGCAGTTTGCAAACTATTTTGGACTGACATTGACCAATCGATGAAACGCTGACTGGTTCGTGATTGGTCTACGAACAGGCCTATATACTTTACATTATATAAAACACTCTGAGCGTGCCATGAAAATCAATTTTTTGACATATCAACGTCATTTTGAACAGTTTTTGTGATTTGCAGTTGGATGTTTTCGCTTTTTATCTGCTATACCTCAATATAAATAACTGTTTAGTTCCTTGTTCCGTCAATTCTGGTTTTTTGATTTCTACTAGTTCTAAAAGACATGTCAAAAAATTGATTTTCATGGCACGTTCACTTTTGGAAAAAGATTGTGAGATAAAAAATACGTAAAAAGACAAGCTGAACGCGACTAAGTAACACGGGGTGCTATTTGAAAAAATCAAGTTATGGTGCTTTGAAGTTTACCAACATTGAAGTGTCACAGCAAAGTGGTACCATAATGCAAATCGACGGCATTGCCACCAAAAGATACCCAAGGCAGAGTCTCAACTTGATATCTCAAAAATGTAATGCTCTGTAGAATCTTTAATCAATGGTTGCAAACGCATCAAAATTTGGAAAAAGTGGAATAACTTTTGAAGGGTTGAAGCGAATTGCAAAAACTACACGGATTTGAGATGCCCGAAAAGGTGCAAATTCAATTATTTGAAGATATACAGGGGGCACAATCACCCCACTTGGTACTTTACGGGGTATTGAGTTAGTAGTCAATATTACAAAGGTTAAGTGAAACACTCTCTAGAAATCATTGGATGAGAATATCGGTGAATGTAATCGAATAGAAGATTTCTATGGTTAATAAGTACAAATGACGAATTTCGAGTTGAGGTAGAGTAGTGAAGAGAGTGGTAAAAAAACAAAAGTCGATGAGAGCGCGGTGTTATCAAACGAGTCTGATGATACTTCGCCCCATGTTTGATAATGCCGTATCCCAAAAATAAGCATTATTTAATTTTTAATACAAAAAAATTTCAGTGATTTTAAATATTATAAACTAGCTGCTAAACATTCATATAATGTGATTGAACATTTACAAATCTCAACCATATAAATATTTCAGTAAACACGACACAAATTTTATATCCCGGTTCTGTATTATGCTATACTAACCTATGAAATGTGATTCCAGTCGATTTTTTCTTATCAATAGCGTCTCTACTCGCACAACTTCCAGGGCACATGAAACCATAATTGAGAAATGTAACAACACACAAAAATCACAAAATAATCCTCACAACACGGCTAAAACTGATAAAACCATTCTACAAATGTAAACAAACACTTTGACAGAACGATCGCGGTAAGATGGCGAAAGTGATCCCATCGTAGTCACGTGATGTCGTCCCCACCCCTTTCTACCTCCATGTCCGCAAGTGACATAATCGTGGTTTTCTGATTTATTGTACCCTCGCAACGGATGGAATTATGTTTGGCACAATAATGCAAAAACCACGAGTATATTTATAACTAACATCAATGTAAGTCGTGAATAAATGTATAAATACTACAGTTTTTACTGAAAACAGAAGTTTCAATGATTAAAGCATAACATAATGCATAAGCAAAAAAGTTCCCAATTTTCATGCACTAAAGCAAAACAAGATTGAATGATCACGACGAGAAGGAAAGAAACAAACCTCACTTTTTTGTTATTTGGGTTTTGATGGCACTGTTTTTTGAAAACGAAAAGAAAAATAATATGCCCAATGAATTCAAAGTATGTTGTTGGAGTGATCAGTTCTGGGAAGGGATTTTCCAGGTTCACGATAGGTTATCTTTGACAAGTGCTATGTATTGAATAACACCTTCCATAATCTCTTGTTAATGAGTGACTCATGACTCAATCATTAATATTATGCTTATGCCTTCACCAAACACCACATTAGAGATTATCAGGGCTGTTGCAGGTTACAGAGCGGAAGAAATAATGAGGTTTCGTGAAAGTATATTTCAGCGAATCATTGAAATCAATATATTACGAAATTGCCAATAAATCAAGCCGCACTTCCAGTGTTGGCATACTCCCAGAATCTGTTGTAAGCGTTGTTGTTCAAACTTCTGCTGGTGGCAGCGTTACCCGTGTACGCTCTTCCACTAGTGGACGCAGCATATGGAGCTGCAGTTTTGATGATTCCATTGATTGTGGTCTCCCTTATCACCAATTGGCCATTTGGAGATGTTCCGGCAACGTAAGCACTAGCAGACGACAATCCCATGTCCCAAGCTCTAGCAAGTGATACTGCCCTACTTGTAGTCCAAGCACTGTCCCCAGTTATGGTACTGGCCACAACCAAGTATCCATAAGTACGAGAAGGATGTGTATCTGGTGCAAAAACCACGCCAATATCGCTTCTTCGATCAGCGCGGACATAGAACGTGCACGAGTTGAAGATAGTAGATCCACCGCCAAAAACAAAATCGATGTCACCGGCAATGTAGCAGCTTGTGACACGACTTCTTTGATCAGAAGTGGTGTAACTTCCTGAATATAGAGTATCTTGATGACCCAGAAGACGTAGATTGTGCAGTTGAATCATGTCACCAGTAGTTTGTAAAGCCACCGCCTGGTCAGTACCCTGCTGTGCAGATGAGTTCTCGATTTCCAAGTTCACAATTTGCACCTTGTTGGATTTGATCCAGACTACAGAAGAACAACTGGTTCCAATAGCGGATTTTGCAGCACATGCTGAATACATTTTATAAGCCGGATCACCTGATGCAAAAAGTTTTCCAACTTTGGCCGTGTATGCTGTACCGGTGAGTAAAGCAGATAGACTCAACGAAATAATAGTCTTGGTGTTACCAGCTCCATAAATGGTGATCGGTACATCGGTACTGGGAATGTAGACAACTTGGGCATATGTTCCGGCAGGTACATATATGTATTTTCTGGTGGTACCTCCAGCGTTGATAGCTGCATTTACAGCAGATTGGATTGTTGCGTAGCCACTGCCCACAGTGTAGTCCGCCTTGGTTGTGGTGATTGTTTCAGGGGACCATCCTTGTAAATATGCAGTTTCAGTGTAGGATGCCGCTTCTGTCGAGCTTAGAATGGGTCGAGTGGATGTTCCAGGGCTGGTCTGGGCGGCGAAAGCCGATGCAACCACCAGTAATAGAAGAGCTAAGAGATATTGATCCATTGACAAATATGTATAGATTATTATTTATTTAACCTCACCTGCTACTGACATTTTCAGATCGTTCTGTTACGATTATGCATTAAGCACCGCTGCTTTTATATTTTTATTTTTGATAATTATGACGCCATTTGAGTGTACCTTAGTTATCGTTCGTGTACCATTATTGTACAACGTGTCCCAAAAACTTTTTGTCAATGGGCGTTTAATTTCATTTATACCCGTCTTATATTAATGCAAGTTTTATACTATTGTTTTTTGAAGTATAATGCAAAACATTGTTCCATGACAACCGTATCAAAGGTACAATGGATCAGAAAACCACGATTATGTCACTTGCGGGCTTGCGGGCCAATCACAAAATTTTTCTGAATAGTACCATGTAAACAGTATCAACAGACTCCTGTTGCCTCGCAATCAGCAAACTTCTATGATTAATACCATGGAAACATATCAACAAACTCAAAAGTGCCAGTGTCAAACGCGTGGTCAGTGTTTATGATAAAAATGTGATTCAAATTCTCAGATAAATAAATTGGTGGTAAATAAAGTGGAGTAGACTACTCGCAATAATGGCTATTAATCCCTCGAAATGTTACTCCCTCGCCGCTACGCGGCTCAGGTCGTAACTATCCTCTGGAATTATGGCTCATTATTGACTCGTGGTATAATCTACTATCATTGATACTCCTCAAAATGGAGTGCAATATTCTTTTTTTGAAAGTTAACCGAGATTTGTTTACGAAAAATTCCAAAACATTTTACATGATCAGAACCCCTTTAGAATGAAACATTAATTTACAATTTTTTGGGATGATAGATCCAGGAGTGGGGGTCATTTTTCAAATATACTGCCTTTTATTGTTATCATTTTTGCGAACTAAAAAACTTGATTGTCTATTAAATGAATTAAAATTGCATACAGGGCCTTCAAAATGTAAAAAAACCTTTTTTTCAAGAGTGACTTAGACATCTTACAAACTTCTTAGCAAAATGCTATCTACCTAAACAGATTGTTTCAAATAATAATAATTATTTTCATCAAGTTTGGATAACAAAATCAAATCTGTATTTCACTGAAAAGTTAAGGACGTGAATTTTGCCTCAAATTATAATCATTAATTGGTTTTATTCGTGTTTATGGTATTATGTTAAATGTTTAATCTATTGTTAACAATGTGAACCAATAAAATATTAAAAAGTCACATTTGCTAAAATCTTTTGTAAAAGAGTAAGTGGGTAATTTATTAGGTATCGAAAAAAATTTAACTGTGTGAAATGGTATATTATTTTATATGGAGCTATATTCAGCTCAAAATTAGATTTTTGTACAAAATTGGACAACCTAAGTTTTTTTGAGATGAGAAATCATAATTTGACTCAAATTTGTATGTAAGACTCAGGGGGCGCTACGTACGCTATAATCTTTCATTTTAATTTGCTCCAACTTTTTCATTACATGATTCCCACACATTTTTAAGTTAAAAGACCGCTGCAGATTGTCGTTTCCGAGATAATTTGCAATTAAATTGAACTTTTTAGGTGTCAGGTAGGTTATGATTTGTCACCTCAATAAGACCCCAGGTTGTAAAAACTTGAATTTTGTGGTGAAGTTATTTTAAAAATTCGAAAATGGAATTTCATCCCACACCATGTGATATACACAGTATGGACTTTCGCATAATATGAACCACCCTGTATAATAGTTTTCTTGTGTATCACATACAGAGGCAAAGATATTTCTTACGTATAGAGTTGGGACATCCTGTGGTGGAACTCGAATGTATAGTTGTTCATAAAAATATGCATATTGTTACTGTTGGATAGATGACATTTTTTTTTAATACTATAAGAGTAGTTAAGTGACTGGGGTGAACCGGAGTGGTTCCTGAGCATTTGATACGGTGAGGATTGTCAAAGTCAAAGTTCACTAAATAAATATAGGTTTTGTTCTAATCTGATTACCCCTACCGACGAGTAGCGGGCATAAGCGAGAGCTTGATAACCAATTTTTAAAAATATGATTGCTAGCTGCCAAAAAAATACAAACAACGGTCAGTTGACAGGGTACAAATTAAGTCCGGTTTAGGACAGGAAGTGGAAAACGTAAAATTTGTCGCTATCTGACGGTCTATTACATACATTGTAAGCATCTTTTCAAACCTACAAAGCAACGGCGACTCGTGATATATTCGGTGAAGCGCTAATAGTACATTTTGTATCAAGGGCGGAAAGTAGATGATTTTGACGAGGGTATATGTAGCAGCACGAGCGAAGCGAGGGCAGATATTAGCCGAGTCAAAATCATCTTTCGTCTGTGGTGCAAACAATGCTTTTTGTACAACCAGTTTGTAATCATTTGAAAAAGAATAATTATGAAAATCAAAAATAAATAATCGATACACTGCACTACACTCTACACTGCTGACAAGTCAGACAACTGACAAGTGACAACTGTCAAATCATGGTTACAATAGGTGTGTTCCCGTATTCTTTTGTGGTGCGGATTCATTGTGACGTGATAAGTTCCTTTTAGTATGCTAGACTATCACGTGGTTATTAAATTCAGAGGCGTTGGGATCCAAGGAACCGTTGCTAAGCGACCTACTTTTAGGCCCGGCTGCCAAAATTAGCGACTTTCCGCCTGCTTTGCATGCATTGAAAAGTGGACTTTACGTGTAGGTTGTACAAAATAGAACATTTTGTATCAAGGGCGGAAAGTGGATGATTTTGACGAGGTTATAAGTAGCAGCACGAGCGAAGCGAGGGCAGATATTAGCCGAGTCAAAATCATCTTTCGCCCGTGGAACAAACAGTGCTTTTTGTACAACAAAGAATAAACAAAGAATTGAAAATCAAAAATAAATAATCAATACACCGCACTACACTGCTGACAAGTCAGAGAACTGACAAGTTTAGGTGAGAACTGTCAATGTCAATCATGGTTACAATAGGTGTGTTCCCGTATTCTTTTGTGGTGGGGATTCATTGTAACCGAGATTGTCACGTGATTAGTTCCTTTTAGTATGCTAGGCTGTCACCTGGTTATTAGATTCACAGGCGTTGGGATCCAATGAACTGTTGCTAAGGGACCTACTTTTGCGCCCGCGGGCGCGAAAGTACTTTTAGGCCCGGCTGCCAAAATTAGCGACTTTCCGCCTGCTTTGCATGCATTGAAAAGTGGACTTTACGTTTAGGTTGTACAAAAAATAATATTTGAATATATTTTATGACTCATCGCAAAACATAGGTACTTACCAATCTCTGGATCCAGATGTTGGTGGGTACCTATGTTTTGTGATGGATCATAGAATATATCCAAATATTCTTTTTGCCCTAGACCTGAATATACAGTGTGTCGTAGATAAGATGAATACACCCCTTTTAGCGTCCACTATTTATGGTACAACTGAAATTTGATGACGAAGCCCCGCCCATTACTTCTTTGCGAAGAGGGCCAATTCTCGATATTTTGCTTCGCGCCAGGGGTATCAAAAAAAGTTCTGGATTGTATTCTAAGTCCGGATTCCAAGTTTTTTTTCAATATTTCTGTTAATCTACGAATTTATTTCTTCGTCTGACCCAATATGATTTCCATAAAAACTGAAAATTTGGACCCGTTTCAATATAATACTGTCATGGCTTTTTCAAAACCCTTATTTAAGGTAATGAGAAGAAATATTTTTTATTGGGTAATTGATTTATTCCAAGAGAAATACAAAAATAAAAATTGGAATTTTCTTTTGGAACTCGGCATCCTCTTATTTGTAATTGTTTTTGATATCTTCGATGCGACGCAAAATATCAAGAATTGGCCCTATTTGCGAACCCGTAGTAGGCAGGGTAAAGGCATCAAATTTCAGTTAAATATCATGAATAGTGGTGCTCATCAGTTCGTATTGTACAAAATTCATCTTATCTGCGACATACTCTATATCACGTGCCGCCGTTGCTAAAGGAGACACGAAAAATATTGATGATAATGTGTCACTTGACTGATTTGGCATTTTCTAACGAAAGTCTGACTCTGTCAATAACTAAACTACATAGTAGTGTTCTCAAAGAAACAGTGTTCAAACGCAAGATGATGTTTACACTGTACGAAAAAGCACAATACTTATAAACACATACTTGTTATGACTTCACAACTTCAAAACAAAACATCACGCGGCATCACTGTCCGCGCTGCCAACCTAATAACGGCGGGCAATTTAAACCGCAATGGAAACATGTCTCTGATGGCATTAGGTGCCCACAGACCAGCATTCTTTCCCGTCATTCTTTCCTTTTAAAATGAATGGACAATGGAAATCTCATCACCCACTAACACGTAACGTATTCCTGTCATCTTTCCATCTTTTCTCATCATGACAGGAAAGATGGAATGCGCATTTATCATCATGCCCACTAACTTGGCGTTCCAACAAAAAGAACTCCGGTTTGTCCTGTCGGATCGGAACGTGGGCGTCGGTTCAACGTGACAGGAAAGATGGAATGTGCATTCATCATCTCATTCCCTACTAACTGGCGTTCTTTCCTTTGAAAGGATGGAATGACGGTAAAGAATGTCAGGAAAGAACGCCGGTCTGTGGGGACCTATTGAAACCAGTGACTAACGAACAAAAAATCAATCCTTTGGTTATTCAGATAATAATAATCAAGATTCTGTGATGGAGGTTTCCAGATTCTTCTGGTGTATAAAAAGGGACATAATTGAACATTCCTAAAATCCCAACATCAACTCTCCTCCAATGCTATTTTTTGTTTCAGATGGGCCTTTGTCACAAACATCCTAGAAACAATCAGACAAGCGCAGTTAAAACCAAATCTGGACACACTAAATGCAGTTCTGCACACTTTAAGCACCATGGGCAGCAGCAAAAACGTGCGAGAATGCTCGTTGAAAACCCTCAACGAATTCAAAAATCTCGGAATAGAACCTAGTTTGAGTTCTTGGTACTACGTGTTGATCACGTTTTGTAAAGAAAGAGGTCCAAAGAGTGGGGTTCTTTCAAGTATACTGAAGGAAATTGAAAATAAAGAGCATACAATACAAGATATTAGAGATACGCACTTTTTTGTTACTGCAATGGACGTGGCCAGTCATCATTTGAACGATGTTAGCTTGGGAGAACGAGTGCATAGGTTGTTGTTGACTGGAAATAATTATGATTTGATTGGGGACTCGTACATGGAATCTATTTATTAGTGAGTATTTTTTTATAGAATGTCCGAAACAGATGCTTGACAACGTTGCAATCAAGCTACACTTTAATACCCTTCTGACAGATTATAAGCATTGTTGCCGTCTATTTTTTTCATGATTGATGAAAGGTTTTTCTTCACAGTCGTCACTACATTCGACTTCTTCTCGGAAATATTCCTTTCGAAGACTTCATGGAAAAAACATACAACTACTTTGTACCAAACATTTATATACCTGAGCCTACAGTTATGCGACAAATCATTCAACAGGTAAACATAATTTTGATGTCAAACGGGCACGATATATTCACAACGGTATGATCTTCAATCGTCACAATTTCGTTCCTTTCGCGCATGTCGGACGCACGTCAGTGTTGCCAAGTCTACAGTCAAACTCGAATTCGATGTTTCGAATGTTTAATAAACAGCTTACCTATAAATTTCAATGGTTTCAAAAACGTATGTCGTGGCTTAAATTATTACTTGACAGCCACCAAATCCATTTTCTAACCTAACTTTTGTATTGTTGTCGACTTCTTGATTAGTTTCTGTGCCTTTTTACTATATTTTTACTCACTTAACAATCTTCAGTGTGTGTGTCCAATTCTTGAAGGGAAAAAGGTTTTCAAATGTATTTAAGAAGAGGGAGGGCATGTTCAACATTTAATTAATGTTGAGTTAAAAAAAGGGACGAGAGAGGTAAGGTAAGGTAAGGTAAGGCCACATTCGAAAAACCGTCCAAAAATTCACAGGATCCACCGAGATAACGCTTTTAGAGTAAATTCTAGTTTGTGCTGATTGTGGGCCCGATTTCTCATGTTTTTATGGATTTCATATAATTTTTATCAAGAACTAAAGTAAATTCACGAGAAATAATGTCAATAGATGACATTCAGTGACAATTGTGACAGTTGCCATCAAGTCATACGAACTTAGCCACGACCTTTACCATTGTGAGTGTATCGTGTCGCACGAGTATACTTTATTGGCATAAACTATTCCCAGATTGAAGTGAACTGTGCAATAGAGCACATCCCAAAAATCTGGTCAGACATGATCGTTTTCAATATGCACAATCGAGAAGATCTTCTGAATTTGATTTTAAGTATAATGACTGAAAATAGCCCCGCAAATGAGTCAGAGTTGGTGCAAAAATTCAGCAATATAGCTTGGGATATTTACGGCACTGTTGATAATCAGAATGAGGACAGATTCAATACTGTGAAGTGAGTTGTAGACAAGCTAATATGGAAAAATGTTTTTTTTTGTAGATTTACAGGTGATATGTTGGGGAAAATTATGACGCTAGTTTTGAAAAACGATGATTTTGAAAAGGGTTGCACCGTTATGGACAAGTTGGATAGTCAGCAGCATAGCATAGTGGGAGTACCGAGTTTCGACTCGTTGTCGCTGTTTGTCGATCAGTGTATCAAAAATAAGGCTCCATCTTTGGCAATAGTGAGTAATTATAGCAAAATCTGGAAAAAAAAAGTCCGTTTGGTCACACACTCGCCGCCTCCGCAAGATTTACGTCAGTTATTTCCTAGTTTTACTGACTTTGAGAGCCGTTGCACACGTAAATACATCGGAAAATGACCCCCACGACTTTCCTGGCACATACGCACCCTTTTGTCGAAATTTAATGACCATTGTACAAAAAAAATGTCTGAATTTTGAAAATGCAGCGTTGCATTTTCTCGTTTAATACGCGAATTGTTGTGTGATGTTCAAGTGTACTGTAATCTTAAGTGGACATTGAAAATTAAGATATCGGGTGCTGGAATATTGCATTTTCCCTAACCCTAAATTATGGCCTTACACAAAAATATTATGATTTTTGCCCATTCTAAAATTGATATTAACAAAATAACACAGAGCATTGAGAACGTGTATAGGTGGCGCCCCCTATAAGTCATACCAAGGCCATTTTTGAATTTTTCATGTCTTAAAACCCCAACATATCAAATTTTATCGAAATATCTGAACTATTTTGAATTTATTTTAGAAACTCAAAAATAAAAATTCATCTCTGTCAACTTCCGGAATGAGCACAATATTATTACGATAGAACTCGTAGTATTTTTGTCTAAGGTGGGTTAAAGTTTGGCAACAGGTTTGTGAAACACCCTGTATAGGTGAACCTAAGCGGCAATTGGTTATGTTCGTTCCAACAGTCATTTTGATGACTGATCTCGAATTAATTTGTGCGAATGTTTCGGTGAATTGTTTCGATTCAAATATAATTAAAAAGAACAAACATCATAACTTTTAATCTCATTTTCTATCAAATCTAATTCACATTAAACAGATTATTGCGCAGTGTTGAATATTGGATTCAACAGGTGCGAAGTGATAAGTCACTTTGTACAAGAATCACATCACACCGACATCGTTTGGTGATAAAAAAGTATTTTGGAATGTATGTGGTGTATGTACGATGTGAGCTCAAATCGCACGATATTATGTAAAGCATGGGATTGAAAATTTAACATGAGAATCCCTGTATTCCGTCTGCAAAAATAAACGCACTATACAGGGTTATTTATGTTATTCGACACGAAACATTATGGCTAAAGTATCTGATTTCAAACAAGTTTTTTTTTTCGTCTGGATAGGGACCCTTCAATGCTACATTATGAAAATTTCATGTTATACAGGGTGTCCCCAATACACGAAACGTATCAAAGTTATATTTTTTTAAATGGAACCCCTTGTATATTGATTGATTTTTCAATTCTTTTTTCAATTTGGAACAAAAATTGTGATATGATTAGTTTTCCTAAATTCAGCCGTTATCGAGATATCGCTTCTTTAAATGGCATTTTTGCACCTTTGACATGCTATAAAACTCAAACAATTCGAGTTAGAGAAAAATGGTTTGCACTTTCCCGTCTTAACTTTTCAAAAGCTATTCAAGGAGATCAAATTCATTCTTGAAAAAAAATGTCAAAATGCGTCGAAAAAAGTTGACAGGTACCTTCTATTCAAATGACAGAAAGTGCAAACCATTTTTCTCTAACTTGAATAGTTTGAGTTTCATAGTATGTCAAAGGTGCAAAAATGCCATTTTTAAAACGCGATATCTCGATAACGGTTAAATTTAGGAACATGAGTGGTATCACAATTTTTAACTAAAATTGGAAAAAGAATTGAAATATGAATTATTATATAGGGGGTTCCATTTAAAAAAAATACATTTTTGATGCGTTTCGTGTTTTGAGGACACCCTGTATAACGTGAAAATAATTTTAAAATGTAGCCTTAAAGGGTTCCTATCCATCCAGAAAAAAAACTTTTCTTTTAAAATCAGGTACTCCAGCCATAATGTTTCGTGTCGAATAACGTGAATAACCCTGTATTAAATTATTTGAAAATACTGCTGCGAGACCATAATGGGGAGATTTTTTTTTTTGATTTTTGTTCTGTGAATTCTTTGATGCATACTAATGCCAAAAACAATTTTTTCAATTTTTTTTATCCATATTTATTCTAGAAAACTCGATAAATATCTGCTAATTTTCTAACGGTTTCATTCAAAATACTCTCAGGGGAAACTACGTCACCGACACGTGATCCTGATCAACAAATGAAACGACTCGAAAGACTGGTGACGCCCCATTCTAAGTTTGTTGCCAGGTTGTGAAATTAGCGTAGCATTTTATTTAGCTCGATAGCGCGTCCACCAATGAATTTACTCGTAGACCAAAGCCTATTAGGTAAATTGCGAACGTGCTGACATCGCCGCATCAATATCATGTGGGTAACCTAACCTTGTTTTTAATGTTTACGTCCGTGATTTGGGTACTGTTACTTGTTACTGTTATTATTGTTTCTAAACATATTCCAATACACACACAAATTATAAATATGGAATGTCCATTTCCACCTGTCTAAGATCTCCATAGAGTACTTCAAAATTTTGGAGACGTTGAAAAGCCTCGATTCCGTGAAATATCCTGGAAAGCAGTCTGTGTAGTGTACAGGATACAGGTGCAGATGGACTTTTTCTCATGTTAAAATATTGTAGCCTCATCCTTTCTGAACATTTTGATGTTTGAGGTGACTTAATAAGTGTTTTTTCTAAGAAGTTACGGAGCTTTGTATTGGAGTATGTTTATGAATTTTGGACAATAAAAGACAATAATGAGTGTTTACCTTTTATTGTCACGCAATATATAAACTGTTTCACTGGTATATGAGAGCATAAAACCCGGAAGCCACTGATAATAATGATGGCACAAAGCACCTTTTCTTCATTTTTGTCACAGATTCACAAACACAAGCTTTTCCTTTTTTTCACTGGATAAGAGCTTCACCGAATATACATATATGAGGTCTTTTGAAGGGTTTTGATTGGGTTTTAACGTATAAAAAAAAATGAAAAGTTTGCAGTTTTTGAGAAGCAAACAGCAAAACAAAACAAAATTTGAGGATAGGAGTAGAAGAAGACGGCGCTCACCAGCGCTGTGTTGCCACATTGACACAGAAATCACATGAGATCATGCTTGTTAACCAAGTATTATATGATTTAGTCTTGAATAAATTTAAAAATTTGGCTCAAACTTGAATAAATAAATGGTTGATCAATTTGATAACTCGGAATATTCAATAGAAAATGTTTGATTTGTTTCTATATAACCCCACTCATCTATTTTCCGGAGTGAAACGTAAACTGCGGCAAACGCGCAGAATGCACGCTAAATCGGAAAAGTTTGTCTGTAAAAGCTAGGGATAGTACGTCAGAGCGCGCCATTGAAATTGGTTGAAAATTTCTATCAAAATTTCAAACAGCTCTAGTAAATTGACAAATTCACCAAACGACTTGAAACTCTCACAGAGAACTGTTTGAGCAATTCTAAAAAACATGTTCATATATTTTTGTTAAATTTCGAATTCATGAAACCTCCCTATTGGAAACAAATTGCTCATTTTTTCATGGGATTTGGCGTAAACATTGCATACTTTATTCTCAGAAGCCATAAGGCGGAGGCATGATAATAATGTCAAATACAGGCAGAACTTATTTAATTGAATATTTTTTTGAGAGTGACAATTATTTATCCAAAATTACCATGAGCAGTGATGTTTTTTCCAGCGGCGAAACAGAATTTAAATTTTTCCAGTCACAAAACGGCACTTGAAAGCAGCTTTATGTTATTTTAGGGATTCACGTATTCATTAAATTGTCTTACCGAATTATATGCAAGTTATCATGTTCTCGAAATGAACTTAGCAATTTATTTGGATTTAAATCAAAAATCATGCAGTAATGCAGTCTTTCTTGTTGAATTGTCAGGCAACAGAATTTTGATTGAAATGTTGTTGAAATGAAAAGTTTATAGTTCGACAAAAAATAGGTTTACTGTGATTAAAATATGTGAAAAATAAATATGTACAGGGTGATTCATTTTCAGCGACAGTGTGCCAGTTCTCGTAAACTATTCATCGTGGAGACTTGCGGCAAAAAAATTTATCACTAAAATGGCCAAGAGAAAAACCTGGAAAATATTTTCAAGTTTCTGTAATGGTCGCTAGGGGGCGTAATAACCAACACCAATAGAAAAATATGATTTTTATGGAATTTTGTCCAATGAAAATATATCGGATTCACTGACTATTTACCTTCACTTTTTGTCTAAAACGTTTTTTTCTATCTATCATAATAAAGTGGTGGGGGACGTTCAATTGTTTTATTAAATAAACGGAGATTTCTCCCGTTTCGCTTGACCGATTCAAACGAGCTTGGGCTCATATGAAAGAGCATGATCTGCACTTCAAAAAACTTTTTTGGTTTTGAATTTTTGACCTTCGCCGTCGCCGCTAGATGGCGTTAACTGAAATGGTAGCATGTTTTTGAGTTTTTTCCAAAAAAATCAAATGTAATGGTATATTCATTTTTATATATTTTAAAAGGGGATACCTATAAAAAAAAACTTTTTTAATTTTTTTTATTTTTTTTTATAGAAAAATGTATCCCCTTTTAAAATAAATGAAAATGGATATACCATTACATTTGATTTTTTTAGAAAAAACTCAAAAATATGCTACCATTTCAGTTAACGCCATCTAGCGGCGACGGCGAATGTTACAAATTAAAAAGCAAATGAGCATTTTATAGCGCAGACTATTCTCTTTCATATGAGCCCAAGTTCGTTAAAATCGGTCAAGCGAAACGGGAGAAATCTCCGTTTGTTTAATAAAAAAATTGAACTTTTCCCACCACTTTATTATGATAGATAGAAAAAAACGTTTGAGACAAAAAGTGTAGGTAAATAGTCAGTAGATCCGAAAATGTGCTCATCGATATATTTTCATTGGACAAAATTCCATAAAAATCATATTTTCCTACTTGGTGTTGGTTGTTACGCCCCCTAGCGACCATTTCAGAAACTTGAAAATATTTTCCAGTTTTTCTCTTGGCAGTTTAAGTAATAAATTTTTTTGCCGCAAGCCTCTACGATGAATGTTTACGAGAACTGGCACCCTGTCGCTGAAAATGAATCACCCTGTACTTGGGTCGTATAAAATGTGAACCAAAGAATAATAAATAAAGGATACATTCAATTTATTCAATTTCTAAATCATACTAAAAAAAGATATTCTTGAAAGATAAAAAATAATATGCTTTATCCGCTAAATAATGTTTCATCGTCTGAATCTAGAATGATTGATAAAATAATAATATAGAAATAGAATAATGTGTAATGAACTCGTAATTAATGATATTCTTACCAATACCAATAATAAGTGGCAATATTCGGTACTTATCAGCATTTCTTATTGACTAAACTTTTTGAGGGGTTTTGGATTTTCATTCACAGTCGTTCTGTTGCTGTGATGTCCTAGACTTCAAAAAAAATGACCAGATTTTCTCAATTTTCTCACAGCATAATTTTTAAATGATTGTCATGTTTCCGACTTATTGCTTTTTTTGTCCGATCTTGACATCAACTTTTCAACCCACATGCCAATTCCCATAAACGAGAAAATTTTAAACATTTTCTCTGATTTTCCTGCAAGTTGAGTAGCTTCACAAACTATGATAAGCACGAGCTAGACTTATGGGTTTTTTATAATAGAGTTTTAGATTTCGTTCACGAGAAAATCTGCCGGAATAGGAAGAAAAAATTTGAAAGATTTTTTATCCGGAAAATTTACTTCAACATTCAATCGGCATAATATGGGAAATTGGTCGGGTTCCTTATGATATCAAAATTCATTCTTTCGATTGCCATAAGCGAGAAAATGCATTAGCAGCCAAGTATTCTTTGGCACCCTCATTTCAACCCTTTGAGCACGTCCAATCCTTATGGCTTTTTTTTCACTATTACATTGTAATATTTGTTGATGTATTAAAATGCCATAAATGAGAAAATGAAGAAAAAAAATCCTTTTTTTTTTTCAGAAGAAATGTTAATTTTTCATATGCCTAGCACACTTGCGGTCGCTGAATTTTCATTTTTTGTGCTCAAAACTGACATACTTTTCAGTGGTTAAAATCCCTAAAACGAGAAAATCTGTCGTTATCTGACAGTCTACAAAGTCAGTGCTTTTATGTATAGAAATCTGTATTATATATTGCAGAAATCTTTAATAATACATTTTTCAAGTCTGATAGTTCAATTCGCATCCACTGCATTCCGTGGCGTATTGTTCCGTAAAATTTTGTACGTCAGTTTGTCTTCAGAACTTTGTATATGTATACTGTCATCTACTTCTGGAAAAAGTAATAGAAAATTTGCCGATTCTTGAATCGAGATGTTCGATCGTCTGACAACGTTCCAATTTTAAACCCACCGAAACATCTTTTTTCACCAAACGATGTCGGTGTGATGTGACTACTTCGCTTAGTTAACTTTTCCTTTCGCACGATATAAGCGTCCTGTGTCAGTGCGATGTCATTTCTCGCACAAGCGAAGTGACTTCTCACTTCACACGATCTCCAGAATTGGCTTTCCAGACTTCATTGGAACGATAAACCAATTTAGTTCCGAATCGGCTCCGAATGTTGGAACGAACATTTTCATTTGCGCATGTTCCGCCAAGTTGAATAATTGATTCTACTACTTGTTCAAAACCAATAGTCATCGATGTGAACAAAGTACACGTGATCATACAAAGGTGCAATAAACCTAAACAAGTGACCAACTTAATCGTTTCGCCATGTCTAATCACGTGTAGTTTAATTACTTCGATGACTGTTGGTTTGAACCAACTGTAGAGCTTTTTGGAACGAACCTAAAACCAGAAAGCAGAAACTGCAAGTTCAGAAATCACCAACCAAGTTGAATAAATCAAGAGGGCGATAGCGGCCAGCAGGCGCGGCTCGTCCATAAGGTCAATCGGTCAATGACCCACCCACTTTTTTCATTCATATTAACATTTTACAAAAATGTAACTACGAATACTCTTCAATAAAAAACCGAGTCATTTCAGCCACACGAATTCTTGAATCTCCGTATAATCCATAAAGCATGGTCCAATCCGCCGTATTTCAAATTGTCCCATGTGCGTAGAGCTCATGCCAATACGATTCATATGAATGAAGACTGAACTCACTGATCGATAAAGGGAACAGGGATAGAAATACGCGGATACGGCAAGTTAAAAAGAGAAGAATAAATCACAAATTTGTCGACGGCCCAGCGTTTTCGCGCTGTCTGGACATCACCCGCGCTGATTATGAAAATACATTCATGCAGCTCGGTGACATTGCAAATGGGGTTTTCTTTAAGCTTAAGGGAGACAACGTTATCCCTAAAGATTCGCATTGCATTTTCATAAACTCATGTTTATTATTGTTTATGTTTCATTGCAATGACTCGTATTTAACTAGTCGGTGTCACAGTCGAACGTGTTTTTTCAGTAGGTATTCTTCACGAATTTGAGTGAATCTACGGGTTTCTCTGTCAGGTTGAATTGAATTGATACATTATCGTTTTTTCGGAGTTCCGTGTTGACTTTGTTGTGATTTGAAGTGTGAATGAACAATGGCTAGTGTGCAAGAAAGACTGCAATGTAAAATAAATGGTGCATTAACATTCGAGAAACGTCTAGAAATAAAAGAAAAAGGTCGCCCCAAACCTCCTTTGGACCTAAAACAAACGACAAAAGACAGAGGGAAAGAAATCAACGGGTATTTTAAACCAAATATGTATGATATTTCGGATTGGATTTGTGGATGCAACTTGAAAAACGCTTTTTTTTGTTTCCCATGCATCTTATTTTGTACCGATGATTCGTTATGGACTAAACGGGCGTTACTGATATCAAACATTTGAAAGAAAATGTGAAGAAACATGCTTCTTCGACCATTCATATGAACAATGCCAAAGTTTACTAATAATAAATAGTAAAATGCTATGAATTTTGGTAGCCTGGGACGCGTTGATATAAGAACTCAATTAAGTAGTGCATATCGCCAATCCGTACAACATTATAATGACAAAGTCACGCAAAATAGGTACATTTTAAGTAAAATTATTGATTGTATCAAGTTTTGTGGATCATTTGAACTGGCTCTACGCGGTCATGATGAATCGGAATTATCGGAAAATCAGGGAATTTTTCGCGGATTAATAGATTTTATTTCGGAGCTAGACGGATGTGAATGTCCGGTATCCGAGAAGTCGCTGGTGGATACTATGGAACGGAACTTCCCCTACCAGAAATGAGGGAAAATTAATTATAAAGGAGGGGAAATACAACCACAAAATTTTTCGCATGCGGCGCTTTGCCTGCGGCGCCATCTGCGCCTTTTTCATTATGTCCTTTTCTGAGCTATTGAATAGGTAGCAACCCTAATTTTGACCCACCAAGATTTCAGGTCACGAGCCGCGACTGGCGGCCAGTGGAAAGTGTGCTCCTTCGAATATTGAACCACTAGAAGCATAAACAAACAATATTGTGTGAGTCGAACATGTCAATGTAAACATGGGGGGAAAGGTGAAAAGCAAGCTCCTGGTTTGCCATATTTACTTCCTTGAAATTCCTTTCACCAGATTTTTTATCACCAATTCAATAACAATGACTTGAAGTTCACTATCATCGAATAAATGTATTTCTCTACAATATTCAAGGAGAGTGTAGCCTTATCTTATTGCTATTACTACTTGTCGTTGAATAATCGAACGATTTTTCTTGATCTTTTACACAAAAAATTTGATAAGAGGAATTTTTATCACAAGCGGCAACGTTGGGCATCAATCGAGCTATTGCCATGACGTTAATAGTGACGGTTGTTGTCATTTTCCAGTTGAAAATAATTTATTTGTGCTCGAGAAGAAGATTTAGTGTGGCAATTATACCAAAAAAGTACTGTGTTTGTGAAGCTTCTTCATGGACGGATGGATTGTACAGATCTTATAACAAATGAGTCAAAATAACATTACATAAATATGAACAAAAACAGAATGTTATCGACTCAAACAAACCGCGTACGTTCGGGGTGCCATGCTTGTTCTAGTGGTTCAATGTTCGAAGGTGTGCCCAATGACGACTAAGCTGATGAGTTGTTCAATCCACACTTTTTTATCCTGCAGAAATGTATCCAGTACGCCTCCGACAGTGGTTTCCCGGACGCCATTTCCCTCGGAGCCAAAATCAACAAAGAGCTAACACTGGACGAAACGCATTTGAACAAATTATCCAAATTTGTTGACATAAACATGAATTAGTTGTTAATAAACTTGTTTTACCTTTATTCATGAAAAACCAACCTAAGAACAATAACTATATAATAATCTTCTACAAACAACTAGATGGTATTAAACTTGCCCAAACGTCTATATCGATGACGCCTAGCGAACTTAAAGCCGCTCGCTCTGATAAACTCCAAACTCAACCGGATTTTTGCTAGTAACTGAGGTTTTTTACGCTCAGGACTGTCTTGTACTGGAACCTCAATTGATTCACAATCCTTGGAACTATACGAGTCACAACTTTGCATATCTAGCTCGGAGCTTGATGCATACACATCTGGATACTTGACGTAGCTGTTTTCGCTGTCCGGGGAGCTTTTATTAGGAGTGCTGCATTGGATTTTGGTGGTGGGTTTGCGTATTGATGCGTATCTGGTTGCTTGGTTCAATTTGGAGAAGGAACCTAGAATCACCTGGTGATTACAATAATTAAACCACAGTAACAAACCTTTGTCTTCATTTTCATCCCCATAACTAGATCCTTCCACCTTCTTCACCACATCCTCAGTTTCCTTGATGATTTGTCTCCAATCCTGTCCTCCCTCTTCCTCCACGATGCTTTTAAACGAAAAATCCTTGGCTGTCTGGTACAACGTGTTGTTATTATCAAAAAAACTATCAAACTCATTCTCCTCCTCAATATCAGGCAACCTATTGATCCACACATCTGGGGGATTATCTTCGATATCAGTCTGACTTTCACTGTCTTTGAGGTATTTGTTGACGTAATTCACCATACAAGGTATGTTTTTGTACAAAGTGATTATATCTGGGCTGAGGAAGTCTTGGTTTTGCATTTGAAAGAACGCCGATGAGGTTGAACGGAGTGTTCTGATGGGACCGGGGAAGGTGGTTGGGTGACCGATTGTGTTGCAGTTTTTGCTGATTTTGTGCCAGTAGATTACAAGGTATAGGAAGAGAGGGTGGAATATAGTCTGCAAGGTTGACTAGTTAACAAGGCCGGTTGTACATTATACGTTTTCGCCCTTGCCGGCATAAATCAAGGGCGAAAACCTATAATGTGTGACCGGCGTTAAGGTCCTCAAGTTCCAGCAGCACTGTGTGTAGCTTGTTCGAGCTATCGCTTGGTTTGGCAGCTTCCACTAGCCGACTGATGAGTTATACAGGGTAAGGATAAATTATAACAACGATCGGTTGTTTCAAAACTAACAGGAATTATTTTGAAAAAATATTTCAGATAAAAGTTGTAAGGCTTTTAAAAATTCGTACATTTGTAATGGATTAGAATATACAGGGTGTCCCAGCAAGGGTGGCCACCGGCCATATCTCGGAAACTACTGGACCTAAAAGTTCAGGAAAAAAAATATGATCACTAAAGTGGCCACGAGAAAATGCTGGAAAATATTTTTATTTTCAAAATTTTTCCGCTAGGGGGCGCAATCAAAGCTTAAATATTAACATTCGAAATTTCTCCGGAAATTCTCAGATTGAGGTATATCTTTATCAACATGGTTAGAAAACCTAGACAATTTCACGTCTTTTTGGTACAGGGCTCATTGGCGTACCGATCTTCGTGTGAGTAGGGGAAGGTAGTGAAAGTGTAATTGTTCAAGTGGCTGTAACTTATAAACGACTTGTCCGATTTTGTTGCGTATAGGCTTGTTTGGAAGATAAATGTGAGTACTTTCGTATATCGTATCCAGTGATGCGTGATTGTCTCCAGAAAAGTTGCTAGAAGGGGTAACTTGAATTAAAAACAGTGTTTTTCATTTTACCGCAAATATTTAAATGGTATGGTATAATTCTGATAATAATAACTAGTCCAAACTATGTAAAATTTAATGTTTTAAGGTTTATTTCGATTCTGTTATCAGAATTATACCGTAACATTTAAATTTTTGCGGTGAAACGAAAATAACAGTTTTTAATTCAAATTACGCCTTCTAGCAACTTTTCTGGAGACAATCACGCATCACTGGATACGATATACGAAAGTACTCACATTTATCTTCCAAACAAGCCTATACGCAACAAAATCGGACAAGTCGTTTATAAGTTACAGCCACTTGAACAATTACACTTTCACTACCTTCCCCTACTCACACGAAGATCGGTACGCCAATGAGCCCTGTACCAAAAAGACGTGAAATTGTCTAGGTTTTCTAACCATGTTGATAAAGATATACCTCAATCTGAGAATTTCCGGAGAAATTTCGAATTTTAATATTTAAGCTTTGATTGCGCCCCCTAGCGGCAAAATTTCGAAGTTAAAAATATTTTCCAGCATTTTCTCGTGGCCACTTTAGTGATCATATTTTTTTTCCTGAACTTTTAGGTCCAGTAGTTTCCGAGATATGGCCGGTGGCCACCCTTGCTGGGACACCCTGTATAGGTTCAGAGATCATGTGTTCACCACACAAACTCGTTCTGTGGAACCACTACGTACATTATAGTGGAGTTCCCGGGGGGTTTCAACCCAGGACTTCTGTTACTCAGAATAAATTTATTTTTTTGAAGTGAGATTTTATTCTTCATGCTATAAACTAAAATGTTTACCAAAATATTTTGTGCGCTTTTGATTTTTTGGTCATATACAGGGTGTAACAAATTCAATGTAACAGCATTGCTAATTCGTTAACCATAAGAGATGGAGAGTCGGTTAAATGGAAGCAAAGTTGCGCAATTTTGATCTAACCAAAATGGTACTTCGAAACTTTGAAAATTCCGAGCACTTCCAAAGATATCCGGAAATAGACGATTTTTTCAAAACCATTTTATTTTGTCCTGAATTAATTTGAAGAGATAAATGAAAGCGAATAACACATTTTCATGGCCACTTTTCCTCCTCTTCAAGATAAGGTTGTCAAAGTTTAAATCCGACGTTTCGATCTTCTACAATCATCAACTTTTTTTTCAAATACACCCAATTTTTTCAATTAATTTTTATATCACTATCAATCTAATGCTTGACTATTTCTCCGTTTGGTTAGTACTTATATTGGAATTCTCGGGGACTTTGACCAGGGAATTTTGTTGGTCGAAATGGAATGTTGTGAGAATATTAGGTACCCCAACAAATACTAGGTACTAAAAGGTTTTTTCACAGTAATTAAGCTAGCCTAATTGTATTTTTATAATTCAATTATTTCTATTTTGTATACAGGGTGTAACAAATTCGATGTACATAATAGCATTGATAATTCGATAATCATATAAGAAGTGAAGGGCTATCCAAAAATAATGTTGGGTTCGTATTTGAAAAAAAGGTGAAGATGGTTGGAGATATTCGAAACGTCGGATATTAATTTTGATGCCCCTATCTATGAACAGGAGAAAAAATGACCATGAAAATGTCTTGGTCGTTCTCAATTATCACTTCAAATAAATTCAGGACCAAATAAAAAATGATTTCGAAAAAATCGGTTATTTCCGGATATCTCCGGAATGTTGAAATTTCGAAAAGGCATTTTGTTGAAATTGAAATTGTGCAAATTTAAGTCCATCTAACCTAAGCTATATCTCTTGTGGTGAACGAATTACCAATGCTATCACATCGAATTTTGTACACCCTGTTTTTTTTTTTAAGTCAAAAGCGCAACATTTCAATAGGTTAACTTTTTTATATACAGTGCTTTTCTTTAATGTCCCCCCACCCTTTTATTTTTTGAACGGCTCAACTTAGAGACTTCAAATTCTAGGTGATGAAATACAAGCATTTTTGACATACAACTGACATATGAATAATTCAAGATGGGGCGCCATCTTGGAATGTTTTTTTAAATAGGAATAGGGGTCATGTGACACCTCATTTTGAAGGTCCTGATAAGTAATCTATAAACCCAAAATATTGAGTCGATGTCTTCAAGTACTACAAAATGGCGGTACATTAAATTACTACATAGATTCATACACTTTTGAAAAAAATTCGTGAAGTTCAATTCAAAAGATGCTGGAAATATTCTTGACATGTTTGGGTTAGGAATAAATTACAAAAATGTCAAAAAAGCATCTTTTGACGAATTTTTTTTAAAAGTGTATGAATCAATGTTAGTAATTATATGTACCGCCATTTTGTAGTACTTGAAGATATCGACGCAATATTCTAGGGTTATAAAGTACTCATCAGGACCTTCAAAACAAGGGGTCACAGGACCCCTATTCCTATTTAAAAAAACATTCCAATTAACAATTCATAATTCGCTGTTCAATAACTGTCCGAAACTTGTCTTTCCAATAATCAAGCAAATTATCTAATCTCACTATCCGCGCATCGCCTAGATTCGAACGCAAGTTCTACAAAAACCAATCATGTCAAGAGCGGAAGGTTTAGCTGCTGGTTAGAGACCAAGAGCGAATTATCCTGCTTTGTGGATAAAATTTTCCATTCTTGTAAATAAAGTATTTTTTGAGTGATTGGTTTTATCGATTGCTCGCGCTAGTGGCCTTTCAAAAACTTCCAACCCTTTCGCGACATTTAAACCCGGCTTTTCTATTTCTCACTTTACACCATGAGGTTTTTCCATTACTGTAATTCTCTCAAGTAAACCGGGTTGTGGTTGATTGATAAACCGGGTGGCACTTTACCATGATTTTCGGACTCACAAATTTCTGGTGAGTTTTCTTGGAGCAGCTGTTCTTTTCCATCGCTGATTACCAGACAGCCGATGCCTGAGTGGCCTCTCTCTCTACCTTGACAGTCCGCAAACTGACCCCGTCGCGTCGATTTTTCCCATATCATTTCACCCCAAGGCCAACTTAAAGAACTTTTTCATTCAGATCTAATACAAGACTTAGTGTCGGTTAGAAGAGTTTTTCTTCGCATAATTGTAGATGTTTAGAACCATGAAAAAACAAATAATCTCTAAAAGACCCATGAAAGCAAGGTAGTAAGATAGTGATAGATAGAGATATGGTGGGGTAGCATGCGCCATCCTTTTACTCAGGCCACTCAGGCGGGCCCATTGTACCTCCTTCGGGGTTTACCGTCGAGCCAGCCGACAGCGTTGATATAGTGCAAGACTGGCCTGACGATCTTTTCCCCATAATGTATTCTCTGATATTCACGCGAGCTGGGCAGTAGCAAAGGACATGCCCAGCACACTCGTAGTCCTCGTGGCACCATCTACAAGTCGGATCCGTTACCACACCCAAGGTGTTGAGATGCTTATTCAGCTTACAATGTCTTGTTAGCATTTCTGTCAGTTTTCCAATGTTGCTCCGAGGGAGTCCAATGACGTACTACGGCTGCGCGGCCTTGGGGCCATGTATAGCGGAATTCGAGTACTCGAACCGTCCTGTCTCCCATCCCTCCCTAAGAGCCTCTATCGTTCGTTCATTAAATCTGCGATTGGTGGATTTTGAGGACCGTGGAACATGTCTTTCCCTTTACACCGCAGGCTTTTTTTTCTATAAGGTGCCCGCTAATGATTGGTACACAACAGAACCACCTCATGCTCCAAGGTGAAATATTAGGATCCAACTACATTCACCTTAGTCCAGTGTGAATGTGACGTTATTTGACAGTCGCCCTAAGGTATTGGACTATAGTTCTTTCACAACCTAAAGTAAATAAACTACACGTGATAAGATATAGCGGAACGATTGAACTGATCACATG
The DNA here is from genome assembly GCA_958502075.1 of Orchestes rusci. Lineage (NCBI taxonomy): Eukaryota > Metazoa > Arthropoda > Insecta > Coleoptera > Curculionidae > Orchestes > Orchestes rusci. The sequence goes on from OY293305.1 coordinate 3,554,838, forward strand.
TGTTTTGGTCTATCTCACTTGATCTTTCAATCGTTTTTCTTTGTTTGATCACTTGTAGTTTATTTACTTTGGTGACTGTTGGTTCTGAATCAACTGTAGTGTTGGAAGATTATCAACTCTAATCTTCTCAGGGAAGATTATCAACCACCAAACCAAGAACAGACATGACAAGCTCGAAGCCAGTGTTGCCGGATACTGCAGACCCTCTTCCACTATACCTTTTCATGAAGACCAGGTGCATAAGGTCTGATAAACAAAGAGGAACAGTAGTAATCAATGGCTGCATTAAGTGCTCTCCCATCAAACTTGTAACTAGACGCTGTTCTTCTTGAGGTTACTCTGCGCATAAACCTCATCAAAATATTAATCAATATTACATTTTCACACGGAAGCATGTTGATTGTCCTTTAAAACAAAATAAAATTAGGATCAAATGTATCTATCATTACCATATTACTCAGCAATTTCGTATTGCAACAAAGTTTTCTTCGCCCTGCTATAGTCATGAAAGTGTCTCATAAATTTTTCACATCGGTATGCCAGAGAAATCCAGTCGAAATAAACACCATCAGTGTAATCGGGAAATACAGGTAACGGTAGTAGACCCAAAAAATGCCTTATGAGCCAGAAGTATGTTCCAGGGGCATATTGATGGGGCTTTATGGTGTATTTTATGGATTTTACCAGTTTGTCTTTGAGAGAGAAGCATTGGTCGAATGATATTTGCTCGAAGCTGCAAATCAGTCACTTACCAATGGTCTATGAAATGTGGACTTACCTTAAAAAATCTGTGATGTCGTTGCCAAACTCTTGGTAAGATTGGATGGCTATGTTGAACAAATACTAGAAAAATGAATTGTCGTTGTAAGTTGAGTTTCCAAATAAAACAATTGTGGGCGATAAATCTGGTGGTTTTACACGAGCGCATTTCAAAAACATTGTAAGGACTTGAATCGGGTGGTTAGGAAGGTTCGTGTAAAATTTTTTGAGGATGATCTCTTGTGTTTTTAAATCAAGTCACTACATATTACCATAAAATTTATTACGATTGGATATCTTTCTTATTATTGTAGACAGAGACATATATTATCAAAGTTGAAGTAAATATTCTCCTCAGTCCTTTCAGATTTGCAAGCTTTATTTTTCAGCTGCCCCCAAAGAAAATAATTAACGGGCTTTAAGTCTGGCGACCCAGCGGGCCATTCTATGAGACCTCTTCGCCCTATCCAGCGGTTGGAAAAATTGTTGTAATTGAACTCTAACAGTTTGCCCAAAATAAGAAGAAGCTCCATTCTGCTGAAACCACGTGATGGTGGTCCTACTACATTATTACAATAATAACAGCTCAGACTGCTTTCTGAGGGTCCTGAGTATTTGTTTCCCATTAATAATGCGAGGGTAGATATTTCTATTGATGTGTCGTCTACTGTAGTGATTTCGGTCAAGTTACTTTATTGATGTCAGCAACCGAATTCTTTTTTTTTAGAGGCTGCATTCCCCAAACATCATTTTGGTAAGCTATTCTTGAGACTAAACAGTTCTGGAAATTTGTTTGTTCCACGCAAGGTTCTGCGACAACATTCTCTACAAATTTAGGGTTCTATTCCCGATTCCGTCAATGAACTGTCGATTATATTTTTGCTTCCAGTTTTCGTCTCTTAAGACGAAGCCTTCTTTTTTTATTATTAAGCTCGTGACTGTACAGGGTCTCTATTCAAGAATGACAAGGTGCCAGATCTCAGAAACTAGGCAACCCAGAGACTTGCGAAAAAAAATTACTGGCTAATCTGGAATAGAGAAAATGCTGGAAATATATCAGAAGGTTCCCAAGATAGCCACAAGATGGTGTAACGGTGCTATCAAAACACAAAATTCCTGTTTTCTCGTGATTTTTAAATAGAAAATTAGCTATGGATCCCTTGAGAAATGTTCTCCAAATTTGTTTTTTCGATTTTTTTTTCTATGTAGCACGTCACGTAAGACAGGTATTAGCTGTCAAACCTTACAACGCAAGAATGCTCATAACCTTGGAACAACCCAACCGATTGATGCGATCTTGATCTCATTTTAAAGAGGAGGTTCTCCCCTTCCACAATTTTGGGATTTCGAATGATTCTGATTAAAAGAGATGATTTTATTCAATATAATATGCGGACGACGAACATTTTTCAAATTTACTCGAAATTTTTAAATACAAAGGCTTAGTGAAAATAGTTCGTCTGGAATGTCGACTAAATTTCACACATCTTCCATGCATAACACTTTTTTCTTCATAAGTATCCGGATACATTTTTATCGTTCGAATACAATTCTGAATCAAAATTTATCGGATGGCAGAGATGATGATGAGTCGCTTCGGAGGTGGTGAAGTAAACGCAATGATCATAATCCTTGATGTAAACGTACCCTCTATCATTTCTGTCACTTGTCTCTCTGTACCAGTGTTCTGAGTTTAATCCAAACTTCAAACAGCCTTCTACGTTTTGCTGTGGAGATGTCTGTAGTTCTGTAGTTTGATGTTTATACAAGTACTAGTACTAGTACTAGACTAGCAGAAGAGAAGAGTTTTTAACCCCGCGTGAGCGTCTTTTTATGCTGATAAATTGACTGTTCTCACTTCTCATTAGACGAAGTTGAGGTAGAAAAAACAGAAGAACCTAACTACCTGATGAGTTGAAATTTGGCATGAAAAAGATGTTATTTTTTTTCAATCACCATTATACAGTCTTTAAGTTGGCTTAAATTCAGTAGGTACTCGATATCAGATTGAAAAAGTGTTCAGATGCGTCAATTTATTGTTTTTTTTTCAATTGCTGTCTTTTTTCATCCTAAACTATAGATAATGAAGTGTGTTTGTTGAAAACTAATATTTATGTTTTTATATTTGTACACTTATCTTTAGGAATAGTGGATGTTGTTTTATTCGTTCTTCGTTTAAATATAATTGCTAAAACCAATGAGAATATACAGTTCCTCGTTAATCTTTAATATTATGTTTCCTTTGGCCTTGCCGAGCAGAGCACTATTGCTTGCTGCACCACTTCACAATGAAAGTATCTGTATCCATGTATCCGAAGAAAGTACTAAATTTGACCGCGGTATCCGAGTTTATTGTATCGTACCCGATACTCGAGTACGATTTACCTGTATCCGAACCCAGCACTGATTTGGACCAAGTTTTTCCCAACCGTTGCGTTGAAAAGGTAGAGAAAGTTTATTTCCATGGCCAGCAAGATCTCCTGACTCGACTTGCTTAGATTTTTACCTTTGGGGAAGAATACGGGATCTTGTATACACAACAAGGCCAACCAACATAGAGGACATAAGAACATGAGAAATGTCATCGGGAGTATTTCGGCCGTAGAAATTGAGAGATCTGTTCAGTCGACTAGAAGACGCATCCATGAATGCATCGATCGAGCATTTGGGAAAACATTAACATGACTTATGTTGTCAAACACACAATTTTCAGTATAAGTTTGCATTTGAAAATTTCAAGTAAATTCAAAAAGTGTCCGTCGTACGCATATTATACTGAATACAATCGTCTGTTTTGATCGGAATCATATGAAATCTCAAAATTGTGGAAGAGGACCTTCTCTTCAAAATGAGACGAATATCGCGTCAATCGGTTGGTTTGTTTCAAAGTTATGAGCATTCTTGCGTTTTAAGGTTTGACAGCTGATACCTGTCTTATTTGACATGCTAAAAAAAAATTATCAATAAATCCATAGCGGTACTCATTTATATTTGTTTCTATTTAAAAATCACAAAAAAACAGCAATTTGGTGTTTTGATAGCACCGTTTCGCCATCTTGTGGGAAATTTCTGATATATATATATATTCCCAGCATTTTCTCTATTCCATATTACCCAGTAATATTTTTTCCCGCAAGTCTCTGGAATGCCTAGTTTCTGAGATCTGGCACTTTGCCATTATTAAATAGACACCCTGTAAGTACACGTTTATCATACGAGCCAGTTCCCCAATACTCTTGCCAATACTACTTGAAAATGACGTCTCTATCATCGTATTTGAGCTTTTCCTTACATTTCATGACAGGTGCCTGATCGTTGACACAATGTTTTATTTTTATTTTCCAGGGCTGTGATGGGATCTACACCTTGGTTCAGTTTCAGTTTTCTTTGTAGGATTCGTTCCGTCCGGCATTTACTTTAATGGTTTTTGTTGCTTTCCTGTTACTAGATGTTCAAGGATTCACTTTTTGCAGTGGTAAAGAAAGTTACTTTTCCTTTTTCTCTAGTTTGCTACACCAAACACTACATTAGAAGAAAAATACTCATCTTTCGTACTCTGGTTTTCGAAAACTTCTTTCAATTCTTCTGGGAGAAAAAGAAAGGGGGACTATTCGAAACGGAATCTGAAAAAAACATACCATTGTTTGTTTCTCAATATTGCTAGTATCATGACAAGTTCCCTAAAAACGCTTATAAGAATCTGAAGGTAATAAAAGATCAGCAATGTTTCAGACAATGTAGCTATGTATATCAAAATTTTGAGGTTAAAAATCAAATGCATGGACCGCTTTCGGATCTACTTACCTTGGACGTATTCCGAATTTTTGTGGCACATATGCCGCACTCCTCTAGATTCCATAGAAACTCAATTAAAACTTATTTTCTATAAACAGTTTCACTGACAGTGACACTCTCAACAAGTTACAACACATCGCCGATCAGCAAGAATAGTGACAGAACTCGAAATTGCCATATTTCTCACTAGATGCAAAATAAAATCGGGCGCTTATTAAGAGATCAATAGAAAATGAAAATGTTCCGCGAATGATACCCAATATAACTTTACTCACCTTAGGCAGGAACACTGACACAATTAAAGATGTGACACTTAACAAGCAGAGCGAGAATCACTTCTCTTAATACATGCGAATTATGACTGACATGTGACGCTATACCTTCACGTCAGTTGACATAAACCGCCAAAACCATAGTGACACTTTTCACCATCTAGCATAAAGTATTCGAAGTACATTTGTGACACTCTTCAGGATTGAAAGTGTATGTTTTCCATAATTGTTGTTGTATTTATCAGAAAAATGAGAGATTTCAAGTTGTTTCACTATTCTTGCCGAACGGCGACATATTAAATTGAATGAAGTGGAAGCATACAAGATACGAAAAAAAAAAGAAAAAATACGTAGGTAGTTGTAAAAAAACCGATATATTTCGAGCAAAAAAGCAAATGTTGAATAATTATTATTAACAGTAAAGTTTATTGATAACATGTACTCTTGCATGCGCCCAATTTCAAAGTCCCTGCAATCGATTTATATTTTCGACGCGTCGCGGCGCTCAGCTCTCGATAGGCGTCGAACTTTTCAAACTGCGAAAAATATCTACTTGAAAACTTTTCACAGAAATTGGATATTTATATTCGTTTTCGAGATATTGGCGTGCGGAGTTTTAAGTGAAAAACCCTGTATACTGCTTGTCTCATTGGAAAAATATGAACTATTTCCGAAGCGACTTTGTTTCTTTTTTACTAGAGATCCTGAATCCTAATGAAATCTACTTCAACTTTGATGATTTGAACATCTTTCTAGGAAAAATAAACTGACTAGAATATAATGCAACACCCCTGTAACTTCTTTCCAATAATTTTTTTTTTAAGTGTAAAAAAGGATGGTGTCCGTCCAGACCAGACTTCTAGAGAATTTTCATAGAACATGACATTCAGGATTTATACAAATAATAGGTGTGTTTGTTATGCTCCACTAGTGCACACTTTTCTACACTACAATACTCAGTGTGGCTTTGTTTGTAAAATGTTTGTCTGTTTTTTAGGATAGAATATCTTTACTGAAGATATTCTATCCTGAAAAACAGACAAACATTTCACAAACAAAGGCACACTTAGTGTTGTAGTGTAGAAAAGTGTGCATTGTGAAAAAAAAACGTATTTTTTCCTAGATGTGCCACTTTTCTTGAAAAAAAATCTGATCATCAAAAACGACACAATCAAAAAAGACGTTTTGCTAGAAAAATCACACGTATTTCAAACGATACTTTCTGGTGTACGTCACTTTTCATGAAATAACTATGACCATATGCAATCATTCACAACGACACTTTTCTAGATATGACGTTTTAAATGAAAATGTTCGACACTCACCCGACTGAGTTCAAAGCACAACTGAATTATGACATTTTTCCAGACACGGCAGAGTATTTTTCAAATGACAAAATGAGACACTTGCTCCATCTCTTAACAACCGTAACAGTTTCACTTATGACGGTTTTCTACTTTCAACCCAAAAAAACTCTTTTTCAGCCGACACGACATTAAAACTGAATTTAACTAACGCCAAAGAGACGAGAAAGTGAGACTTTGTAAGGCTAGGCTGACAAAGTAGTAAAAAATGGCTAGGCGGTAAATTTTTTTTTCAACTTTTTCTAATAGAGGGCGTTACAAGATTATTTCCTGAATGCATGTGATCGAAGCATAATAGGTATATTAATATTCAATGGAATGTAATATCATCTTATTCAGATATTTCTTATGGATTCTGAGTAAATTAGATTCTATACATTCAGGATACAAAGTACCTAAAGTTCACACTAAGTGACTAATACAAGATACAAGATAAATGCAACATGGCGGCTGAAACCTGAAATTTGAGTATTTCCGGTCCCGGTGGCACAGTGGTTCGATCTTAGCCTGGCGTGCGTAAAGACCTGGGGGTCAATTCTTGACCGTTCGCAAATTTGAGACGTATTCGCAAAAATGCGATCACCATGTTATTTCAAATGATGCTGATCGCACAATTGCGTATACGTTTTAATACGAAGGCTCAAAAATTGACCCCCTGGGTTGAAATCCCAGCTCGGGCGTGCTTTTTTTATAAAGTCCTGTAGTTTTTCCACTGATTTTCTGTGTCAGCAGAAAAATAATGTGTAGACCACGGCGATAAAGTGATTTTTCCATGCTGAAAGAAGAACTGTACGGGCGAGCTTTAGCGAGGCCGGATACTTCTTGAAGCCTGGAAAAATGTCACTTTACCGCCTAGGACTACAATATACTATTTCCTACGAGCGTGCTAAAAAGTTACTTTTCCGCACGATTTTTTTATTGTTAAAAATGAACATATTTATGACTGATTAAATGATTTTTGTTACTTCAAATAAGATGGACAAAAACACTCGAATGTGAAAAAAAAGCACTCGACAATTTTTTAGAAAAAATCGCCAGACAGGTAAAATGAGAAATGGAAGTTATAAAATGCAGCATTACCTCGAGCATTACCCACTTCTTTGATAATTGATGCAGGATTCAAGATTATGTTGCGGCATCTGCTATATTGCAGCATGCAACAAAACACACATTGTACTTTTAATTTCAATTTTTATAATCGTTTATTTCTTCGTTATTGTTATTGTTATTGTTAAGTACCTAAATGTTCTTTAAATATAAATAAATATTATGTTTCCGATGAATGTATCATGATGAAAAAATTTTGTTTCCTTATTTTCCCGTCCATACAAATATGAACATGTTTATGACTAATTATATGATTTATGTGATTATTCTACCTTATGTGGCATTTTGAGGTACCTATTATGAGAAAATCTTTGCGCATCAAAAACTTTTTTTTTCATAAATAAGATAGACAAAACCACTCGTAGGAAAAACATTGTGCCTAACTCTTGCGGAAAATATCTTTTCCGCCCTTAACGGCTTGCTGGCAACTGCCGTCGCGTGCGGAAAAGTACCACTTTCCGCACTTGTTAGGTAAATAACTTGGTAAATAACTATTTTGATTTGTGTCCCTTTTTTCGAAAACCATCGATATATGGTGTTAGGTGAGGACCACATGCGTTAAATGCACGGACTTAGTAAATAAAAATGGACTGCTAATGCAATGACAAGAAAATCACTGAAGCATGGGCGCTGCCATGATGGGACAGTGGTGCCATCGTTAAAAAATGGAGAAATCTGTCAAGTTGATGTTTGATTTTGACATTTTGAGGTTATATTATTTATTATTTTGATCCATATGAATTAAAATAAATAACCATACCAATAAAATAAAGCACTGATTAATACGTTTATTGAACTTATAAATATTCTATATCTTACGTAGCTATCAAAATGGAAGGTAGGTAGGTATTATATTCACTTTTCTCCGGCAATAATCTACTTTGTATTAATAATATAATCATCAATCATGGTAAGTACCTATTACAGATTGTAATCTGTGATTTAATATTTAATAAACTTGATGACCTCTCTGTATGTCCTGGAGAATTCGTAGGTCAATAGCTGAACCTGAATCTTGATCCAACTGCTATTTGGAAGTCAATGAGAGCTTGATGGCTTGATACCTATTCAGCCCGGGTGCTACTTACCAGTCTTGCTGATTTTTTTGGAAAAAAACAAAGATCGATTTAGTCGGATGTTTTATTAAAATATATGTTTTTTCATATTATTATGTTTAAATAATACCTTATATTTATGATGGATTTATTCTGAACATAATATTTTATTTCAAGTTTCAACACAGAACTTAACTAACTAACTTGTACTTCTGTCACACTAAACTTGGGTCATATTTAACAAAATTTTTGACATGATTTTGTTTCTTCAGGACTAGTTCCATCAAAGAACTCTTTCCCCATCTTCTGGCTGACTCACCATTAGGAGATTATTCATATGGAAAAAACAAAATTTGTGAAACATAACTACCTAAATATACCTAATACTAACTCAACCAACATTTCATCATTTTGAAAAAAAAAAGTGAGCCAACAATTAAAGCATCGGCAAGACAATCTAACTGTATTTTGATGACTGAGGGGCTGGCTATCAATTGGGATTTAACCCATGGGCAAGCTGGCCCTGAGTCAACTTAGCCCCTGCCAATACTAAGTCCGTGTGCCAAATGGACACATGTCAAACATTTTAAGGTTATCCTGAGGTTATTGCGTTAACCCAGGGCTTAACCCAATTGATAAACAGTCCCTCAATTTAATTTTACTTTTAAAAAATAGGTTCAGAGAAGAAGAAATATTTTTTCAAAAACATGTGATTTAAATCAACTATTTAAAAAAAACATATGATTAAAATCGCGATTTACATCAACGCAACCCTGCTACTTACTAGAAACCGTTAGCACACAGTAATTTCTTCAACTCATGTGGAATTACGATAGAATTTTCACTTATGTAATTCTATCAGGGTTCGTAAATATCAGGATATTTACTGAGAATATCAAAATATCGGATATTTTCATTTTCGATAAAAATATTGGTTTATTGACAAGAGGGAGTTATTAAAACCTTGGTAAATTGAATGAAATATAAAAAGCTTTCAAATACTAATAAAAACGAACATGAAATAGATAAGTAAGTAAATAAAAGACATATTTTTGGAAAAAAAAACAGTGATAATTCACTTTGTATGATCTGCTGGGGGCTGGGGGCAAGTAGGTAATTTGAATCATCTGACTCACTTCTTGTGTCAAAGTTAGGAGGGATTCGCAAAATTAGTTTTGTAACTCGAATAACTAAAAGACAAGAATTTTTGTTTTGTTTTTGGGGCTCAAATCATACTTTAATGTTTAGGGGAGATATTTTAGGAATGTAATGTCAAGAAAGAAAAAGAATAATTTTAATTACCAAAGAAAGCACTCAGTAATCTGAAAAATAATCCAAAAACCATCGAAACTCCAAAAACACTTGTTTATCAGATAAGAATCAACAAGGAAATGTGGACATGGCACCTAAACGCACCAGATAAACAAAATTGCAGGGACTTCTAGATTCTAGATTCACTACCATTTTCATGCTTTATATTGACAAATTGGACTCGGAACTAATGTAAATTACATTTGGTTTGTAATAAGGAATCCAGTGGTGAAAAATGTGGACATAGCACCTTTGCGCTTTTGGGTATCGAAATATGTATTTAGTAAACTTTGCTTCAGTAATTTACAATCTGATTTGAAAAACTGTAAATTTCCCAAGAAATTTTCGGAAGCTATACAACTAGCCTCATGCTCAAAAGATTTCTAAACAAGATCTGAATTTTATACCTTCTTGGACTTATTTTGATTGAATTAACGAAAAATAAATGTTAACTTTCTAGCGTATTCATTGACTAAATGCTTCAGAAGATTACAGTTAACAAGGCCAAAAGTTGAAAATTTTCTTTAGCCAAGCAGTGGCACCTACCATGGTTATTTAAATTTTGAACATATTCTCTTGCATCTTTGAACCACATTTTTAAAAGGGAACATGCGTATGATGATCTTAATAACTTAAACATATACTTTTGTATAAATATTAATAAACATATAAATATAAATATACAGAGGGTGCCTCCGATTAAGTCGGCACTATTGCTACTTTCATTAATATTGCAGCTACGATGATGTTGAAATCATTAAACTAGTAGTTTTTTTTCTGCTGATTAATAGAGTCAATAGCAACCATTCAATTGTTTCTTTATCTGGAATTTGGGTTAGTTTGGGTTAGTCTGTCTAACAAAAAAAGGTAAGCACAATCACTCATATTTGAAAAAATGTTTTCCCTGGAAAGGAGAAGCCCTCAGCCTAATTTTGTCAAAAGTGAACCTAGAAACGTTTCTTTTTAAGTGAAGAATGTGCCCTAGAAAATTTGTCAAATGCTGTCAATTCTCAAACTTAAGTTTTCCTAATTTCTGGAAATATCCAGGTTTTCATAATTACCCAGAAGTTTATCCATGCGTTGAGGTCTATCTATATAGGTAATATCAAAACATTGCCAAAAAAATATGCCTAGTTTTTATTCAACGTTTTTCGCAATATCTGAAAAAATACTTATCCAGATCTGCGAGACCTCAAATTTTATCTCAAAATCAAGAATTTTCGTCCTCGGAAACCTCCGAGTACCTACTACCTAAATTTCAAACCGCGAGGACGCGGTCGCTATAATTCTGGCCCACGAAATATCAATTTTGTGTTTTTGTCTCAACCCATATAAACGAAGCACTGTACTCCAGTTTAATAAATGATAAATTTGGATTCGTATTTATTCTAATGATAGCTTAATAAATAAATTAGAGGTACTTGATAGCTTTTGTTTTATTGTTTTATTGTTGGATAGAAAAAACCGAGAAAAAACCTCGGAAAAAACATTACGATTCTTGTCCCAGTATCTCATAGAATCGAAGCACTGTGGAGCGTGCGGAGAAGTTACATTTCGGCACGATGTTTGTATTGTTAAAAATTAAGATATTGGGGACTGATCAAGTGAATGATTTAATTATGTTACTATATTAACGGCTTGCCCGATCTCCGCTCCGCGTCGGCGTCGTTTGTGCTGTTTCTTTCTACCATGGTTTGTGCCACTGCATGCCGTCGCCCATAGAAAAGTGATTAAAATATACTAATATTCACTTTTCTATGCCGTCGCGCGTTCAAGCACCCACTTTCACATATTGTTGGAAAATCCAGCTGACCCCAAGAGCCCTACTCTTACCATTTTGGTAACCAAACACCACCAAAACACCTCATAGTTTTATTTTTTATTAGTACTAGCCCTGGTACTAGCTACTTAATATCAATGTCACAAACACTTCACAAAGTCACAAGACAAATCCAAAAAGTCGCTTGAAAATCTTATTGACTTGAATTAATCTCCAAATCAATCAAATCAAATCCAAAAATGAATAAAATATTGATAATCCATATAATATAACCACGGATACTAATCTGTGACATAAACATAACCACAAAATTAATCAGTTGTCTGCACTGAAAAATCAGAGATGCCAACACAATGTGTCCCATCATGGCGGCGCCCATGCCTCAGTGATTTTTGGCAAGGTCGGCCATATGCATTAGCAGTCCAGTTTTTATATAGGTCCGTGGTTAAATGTAAGTCAACGTTATATAACGCGACCATTGATTAATGACACCAAGGTTGTCATATCAATGAACGCGACTGAAGCCGACACAAGACTTGTATGCTACGAAAACACCCGAATATTGGACATTGGACGCTTTGCTGTTGGTTCGCCGAATCGCCGCATCGTGTGGCCGATCTTCGAACCACATTATCATTACATTACTAGTTCAAAAGTTTGGTGCAAATCGTCTGGTGCCGGCTTAACGCATGTTTGGTCAACCAATACCAAAAGGTATTATAGGTAATTGTCCAAAAAAGTATCATTTTGTGTATGAGGCGTGAGTATTCTTTTTCAATTTTTTGTATATCGCGTATAGTAAAACACTCGTAATCGCATAAACAGGAAAAAAATATAGCAAAACTTGGCCTGTTACTCACCATCAATCTGGGATGTACTCCATTAGCAGGAAATATATCCTCCAGAGGAACACCAAAACCAAATCTGGCGTACATTGTTTATATGCCCACGAATGTAGCTTAAATATATGAAATCATTTTGTAAATAATGAGATAAATGTTTGGTTTGTTTGTTGATTTGCCGGCGAAAAATTCAAAATCAAAATATGGACTGTCACTCTCTGTAGATGACATGACTGGTCTTCTTTTTATTTACGATGTGTGGCTATTGGCGAGATGACGTTTCTGTCGATATCGACGAATAGCCTGCAGATACACTCGTGCTAATATGAAGTGGAGTGTCTACAACTTCAAAACCATAGACAATAGCCTAGTTTACATCGATAAGTCGTTTAGTTCGGTCCGATAGGACCAAGCTGGTGGGGATAGTATGGTAGGACCAATGCTTGCTTCTTGCCCGTTTACACCGTCTTGCAAACGTGAACTAAATGAGTACGCCCGCAATTTGTCAAATGTCAAAAACAAGTCGAAATTATTCATCAACACAATTCGTGACCAAAAAGAACATGGGTAAGTACGCTCACATTGCCTTAGAAACTCAGAACCAACACAATTCACAATAATAACAGTCAACAGAACCTCATAATTTTGAACCAGATCGAACCAAATTTAGTTCGGTACACTTGCTGGCGAGTACCGAGCCAAGAGCGGACCAGCTTAGTCCGCAACTGTTTACATCATTCGAACCAAATATTTGGTTCGATCTGATATAGGTCATATTTAGTACTTGGTCCGCGGACCAAGTTGTCGGTGTAAACTAGGCTAATCACAAGATAAGGAACAAAACAAAAAACATTAGGGACATAAAGCAATCTCACATAATTCATCGGTATCGGCATCCGTAACCCTTAACGTAACGACGTACGCCGACAAGCAAAAAAGCTGTTTAAGCTTTATTTTGGTTTCGGTGGCCGTAAACGCTTCACATAACCTAAAAAATTGTTTGTGCTCTTAACAATCTTAACCTCTCTTTTGTCTAAAGCAAATTGGATTGGATTTTGACCGGTTATGATAGATTTGATTTACTTGAAGGAGATGTATATGTGTCAACTCGAGCTTCATAATTTGTGCTGTATACATTTTTCCAAATCTTGCTTATGAGTATGAGGAGATTTGAGTTTGTTAATCGCTATTTTTATAAATTATTTACTAAGTAGGTACTAACCAGCAGTTTGATTTTCTTGTTATAATTGGAATTGCACATACGTAGATGAGAAGGTACCAGTGGCGGCTGGTCGGGGTAGGCAAGGTAGGCGCCGCCTCACCGCAGTAAATAGTAAATACCAAAATAAATTATTATTGTGAACTGAATAATTGAATCACAATTAATCAAGAAGATTTCCATTTAAAAACAATGCTTATTATATTCTTCATTACTTCTACCTACCAGTGGTGCGAAACTCATTCCTAAACACCCACAAGAGGACCAGGTCCTAGCCGTTGACCGCTGGTGCATTCAAAATAAGCGGCCGTCCCGGGAAGGTACGTATACTTGTATTCGTCACTTTTTATTTTTATTTCAAATTTAACCACAAGGAGCTGAAAATGCTCCTTTAAACTTCCAAGCCCGAAGTTCTTCCCGGTTAGAACAGTGATGTTCTCCCCAACACAATCACACCTACTTGGATCCAAATGAGGGTTTTGACTCGCCACTCCGCGCAAAACATAAACAGCATCTTCTGTACAATAAAACAACCTTTTTTTTTCTCAATAATTGACGAAGACAATAATGAAGACAACACAACAATCACAACAACTTTCTTGAAATCAGATAGTTAGGTTATGTGAACAACAACAAACTGTCATTTGGACGAGACGATACCGAACCGATGCCGATACCGATCAAGGTCCGTAACGTTACGTTGAACGTCCGCTATCGTAGCTCCGGTATCTCTTTGCTACACATGCGCAATATGATACCGTTACGGATACTGGCCAAAAAATGCAGTTGCTCCATGTCCCTACTAACCCAAATATCTCTCATGTATATGTATATAGTCGACACCAAAGAGTATGAGTCAGTGACAAACTCTCCACGATTGGCTGGCTGAGGATGGATGAGAGGCGGATATTACACAGTTTGGTTATCTCAAAAGGAGAGATATCTGCAATTAGACACCCTATGGTTCGGACCATATGATAGTGTGAGGTTCTCACTCACAAAACTCTCCACCGTATTAGGACGTCGGGGATAAGCATGCTTCATCATTCAAAAATTACATACAGTAAAGCAACTTATAAGTCCAAGTAAAAATTTCTATCAAAACCTTAAAGCTAGATGATAATCTTAACAGCTATAAATATCAAAGTAAAATGACCCCAACGAACACAAAACACAGATATCGACATGTTGGGTAAAAACGAAACATGAATATTATAGTTCCTCCACCACGTCAAAGGCGCAAAACTCTGAGTTCCTGACCTGACATTCAACACAGTTTTTAATAAATCACCTACAAAGATGACGTCAAAGACAAAATTTTCTACTTTACTAAATCGCCGTATGCTCCTTCCCCAGCCCTTCCCTCTCCAGCCGTTCAACCATCGCTCAATCCCTCGCCAACCCTCAGTGCGTAGCGGCGACGTTACACATTAATGTCGGCCCCGGTTCGGAACTATGCCATCAAGGCCAAAACGCCGCATCGAATTTGGGTAGTTGAGGAAAGAGAAGGTGATGGAAGTGAATGGAGAGCGAGCCATGAGGGAAAAAGCTCTTTCTTTATCAATTTGATACGAAAATATCACTTACCTCAATAATTTAGTACTGTCACGTTACTACACTTGAATACCTACACTAATAACGCCATAGAAGCAGCGTCGTCTTCACCTGATTTACCGCCGGGTGCAATTTGTATCTACCGCCAAGGGCGCCGGCGGTTCTGGAGCAAAATATTGGGGGAGGGGGAATATCATAGATATCCAAATACGCCGAAGGCGCAAATGATCCAACGAAGCACGATGAGAGACTGATCCACTTTCAATTTTGTTGTGGGGTTTCTGCTTCTTTGAATCTGCACATTGATAAGAATTTTGAACCACGTGGTTGCGCTTCAACATTACTTATTCACTCAAACATCTTGATCCAACGAAGCAAAATGATAGACTGATTCACTATCAATTTGTTGTGGGGATCTTTTTGCTTCTTTTGGTCAGCGCATTGATAAGAATTTTGACTAGGTCGTTGCGCTTAAACAATAATTATTCACATACACATCTTGATCCAACGAAGCACAATGATAAACTGATTCAAGCTTGTGTGGATTTTGCGTTGTATGAGAACTAACAGGAAAAAGGCACGTCTGTGTGCAAACGGACTACGCCTGCAACCTGCCCAGCAAAGTGCTAGTTTCCTTTGTTTTTTCATTCTCTACAGCTTTTTTGTCGACAAAGCATAATTTTTTCACTATTGTGTATTATGAATTATGTTGCCATCATTCGATATATTTTATTCAAGCTTGTGTTGTGATTATCATGACGTTGATCTCTCCATAAATTGGATTAATCGCCTGTATTCTCTTTATTTTTATACACTGCTAATATTATGAAATGTGAAAAAATTGGACAATTTTTCTGAGGAAACTTGAATATATATCCATTGTTTCAATGTCGATGATATGTTAATGAATGGAAGGGTTGTTTAGTGAAAAACAAAAGTGGAATTATCCAGTTTTCGTTTTATTGAATCTACAAAAATGTTAATATTCCTATTTTACCCACTATAAATAACTGATTTGACATTTATCGTAATAGTTACTACTTTGGCAAAATAATATTAGCAAATTTAAAAAAATTAAAAAATCTACTCCCAAACTCTTCTTTTTAGCCTCAACTTATATCCATGTTTCGGCCTCGTTGATATATCCATCTTCAGCTCAAGGTCAGGCAACTTGCCATCAGCTCCGATCTCAAAACGTTGCAGTAAATTACAAATAAACATTTTTAATCCTGTGTTTGCCAAAATTTTACCTGTAATATTGTCTATTAATATGTGGCTAAATTATTTTTGGAATAATACCTATACAACCCCTTGTTCCAGCACTAAAGGGCACATAAGCGTAGACATGTCTCTTGTTGGCAAACTCCGGTTGAAAGTGATCTGGATAAAAATGATCTGGATTTTCCCAAAATTGTTTATCCCTGTGAATGCTAAATATTGGTATCGCTATGGCGCAGTTTTTTGGAATGATTTTTCCATCCAGTTCGAAATCTTCAGTACATTTTCTGAGTATTACAGGGGCAATGGGGAACAGTCTCAGGGCTTCTTTGATGCATAAATCAGTATACTGAAGTCTGCTTATGTCCTGCATAGTTACTTCTCGCGGAGTATCTCCAAAAATTTCCCTGATTTCTCTGGCAGCCTTCTCCTGAAATTATAAATCCAGATCCTGACATTCCTCAGAATTGATTCTACCTGATACTCTGGATACATCCCAAAACAAATGGACAAAAATCCTGATATAATGGTTAAGGTGTCTTCAGACTAGAAAACTTATTTTAGGCAATGCGTCCTACTTTGTAGTCATTATCAGGTTCACAAAGTCCAAAACCTGTTCTTCAAGATACTTACCGCAGCGTGTAAAGTCAGAAGATGATCCACAAAAACGTTATCGTCAATAACACCTGGATTTTCTTCTATGTAGTCGGATAGTTTATCAACTATAGGATAAAACTCATTTGTGGTTCCCAAAAGCTTTCTTCTTTTGTGAGATTCCTCAATAATCTGAAGAATAGTTGTTTTACTAATTCACATCAGATAACGGGTGGGACATGAAAAACTTCCACCTCGTGACTTCTCAGTGTTTTTCTTTTGTTTTTATTTATATTATTTTTCTTATTTGTTTATGCTGTTTTATCTCATCGACAATTTTTCCTCTTCTTTTGTTACTATTGATGTTTTTTTAATTTCCTTCTTATAATTTCATAGTGTTTCTAGTTTATTAAACTTTTTTTTTATTGATTATATTGTTTTCTATTAGCTTTTTTCAGCTTTTATTATTTTTGTGAGTTAGGTATACACGTTTATAGTTTTTTATAAATATTATTTTTCTTTTATTGTTCTTGTTTGTTTATGCCTTGTCTATTTTTCCTCTGCTTTTTTACTATTGAAAAAACCTAAATATAATTCGAAGATCGCAAAAGACGCCTTGAATTTTGATGATGTGTAAACTCAAACATAAAAAAAATGGAAAAACAAAAACTATGTAACCATTAACAGGACAAAAATTCAAACTTACACAAACAAGCAGAGCGCAAACAAAGAATTCAAAAATGATTCTAAGTTATAAAAATTGACAAGGAAATCGATGGTGACGAAAAATAGACGAGGAAATAAGAAAGTATGAATAAATAAAAACAAAATAATATAAATAATTAAAAAAGCATAAAAGTTGATCTCACAAGAATATGGATGAAAATCGATAGAAAAAGTTATGGAAAGCAACAGAATCATTCGACAATAATTGGAAAAATAAAAAAACAAGTGCAAACAAGAAGTCAAAAGAAATTTGGAGTTTCAAAAATTGATCATCTATCAAAAGTGGAAAAAGACAAGAAATGAGAAAGCAAAATCAAACATGTACAATAAAAAAC
This sequence comes from Orchestes rusci, assembly GCA_958502075.1. NCBI lineage: Eukaryota > Metazoa > Arthropoda > Insecta > Coleoptera > Curculionidae > Orchestes > Orchestes rusci. The sequence goes on from OY293305.1 coordinate 3,572,769, forward strand.
AAAACAATATAAAACCAAAACAAAAAAAGCTAACAAAAAAGTCAAAAGAACAATAATTGAAATTAACGAAAATTGAACCATCACCAGTAAAAAAAACTGGGGACAAATAGAGAACGAAGTGAAAAAGCTAGAAAAATAAAAGGAATGGGAAGCAGAATGGTATAAATAAAAAATTCATAACGAGGAGGAGAATTGTTTTATCTTATTATTCTTTTACTGTTTGAAATATTTTTGTGCGTTTGTTTTCAACTTTGATACATTTTTATTTGAATTATTTTTTTTGTTTTTTTATGCTGTTTTATTTCATCATCAATTTTTGCTTGTTTTTTTAATTTTTCTTTTTGTAGTCTTTTTTTGTTTATTAAACTAATCAACATTGATTATATTGTTTTCTATAAGATTTTTTTTCGCTTTCATTATTTTTGTGAGTCAGGTATAAACCTTTATACTTTTATAAATATTATTTTGCATTTTACAGTTTTTGTTTGTTTATGATTTTTCCTCCGTTTCTTTACTATTGAAAAAAAACATAGGTAAGTATAATTCGAACATCGCAAAAGACGCCTTTAATTTTGATGATGTGTAAACTCAGTCAAAAATAAAAAAAGGAAAAACATAAACTATGTTACCATAACAAGAAAAAAAATAAAACTAACACAAAACAAGCGAAAAATATAGAATTCAAAAATAGTTCAAGGTTATAAAAATTGATAAAACATGACTGGGAAATAGATGGAGACGGAGAAATAGACGAGGAAATAAAAAAGTATGAATAAATGAAAACAAAATAATATAAATTAATAAAAGAGTATACAAGTTGATAACTCACAAAAATATGGATGAAAATCGATAGAAAAAAGTTATGGGAAGCAACAGAGTCATTCAAAAATAATTGTAAAGAATAAAAAAAACAAGAAAAACAAGGAAGTCAAAGAAAATTGAATAACTATCAAATGTGAAAAAAAGACAGGAAAATGAGAAAGCAGAAACAAACAACAAGAATAAAAGCAAAATAATAAAGATGCAAAAGTTGATGGTCACAAAAATAATAATAAGCTATAGGTAAGCTTATTAAAATATGAAAATAAGACAAGAATTGAAAGAATAAATTAATAGTCCATCAACAGTAAAAATGAGGAGAAAAAAATAGTTGTGGAAATAAGAAACGAAAACTAATGAAGGGTACAGGCAAAGAAGCCGATAGGTCTAAAAAGTTAGTTTCGACATAAACGCGTTTAAGAGGGAAAGAATAAGACATTAAAAATAACAATAAATTAATCACAATACAAAAAAAAACTAAGGAGCTCTAAAAACAGGAAACAATATTAAACTAAACAATTATAATAGAAAAACGGAATAAATAAGATAAAGTGAAAAATGTGTTTGATCAAATCACCAAGAAGAATCAAGATTCTCCCTCATGATGATAAATATTTTCCAGATATAGAATTGGTTACAAAATTCACCTTTTTCACTTGACTCTTCAACATATTCTGTAACTCATCCTGCTTCTTCTTGTACGGGGTCAAGTTAAATATCAAATCCGGTTGGAGATACGGCTTTACCATTCGTGAAAATCCGAAATTATATACACTGAAACCAACAAAATCACAAATGAAGATTAAAAGAAAAATACTGACTCTATCATAGCTTGGTCAAACTGACTAAGCCCATTGATCTGACACTTGTCATCCCAACCAAGAATTATTTCTAGAAAAACAACCACGATCAGCAAAAAGTATTTTGAAAAAATTGCCACACCTTTGATGATATCAATCATACACTTATGTATGACATGGTGGAAGTCAAAGGTACCCTTGTCCACATGTTTTTCCAATTTATCCATACAAACGTTCACGTGACTCTGGATAATACGGGCACTTTCAGTTGCAAATTTCAAGTCGAACATTGGCTGGATGATTCTTCTATGGCGTTTGTACATGGACCCTGATCCAGTCACTAGTCCTTCTCCTAAGTAGATTTTTATGAAATCGTACACGTCATGTTTTGTCGCAAACTTTGAGGAGGTCAGGATTTTCTACAGGAAATCAATGTATTGAGTGTCAAGTGTCAAGAGGTCACATACATCAACATGGTCAGGCTTGGCTAATAATATCAGTAAAGTTGGCCCAAGCCAGAACCTTATTGGTTCTAGGTTGTATTTGTTGGTTACATGGTGGATGCGCATCAGAATTTCTGTCAATAAAATCAGATAGTTTGTATGCAAATCTGTATCTTACCTTCATTTTTGCACATAAACAGCCAAGCATTTCCAATAATTGGTAAGGCTATTGGGCCATTGAATTGTCTGGCTGCCCAATACCAGTGTCTTCTTTGCCATAAGTAAATGGTGATCAATAATAAAAGAACGAAGACGGAGTTGACCAAAAAGTACATTATCCTGTGAAAAAACAATTATTATAGTCACTGGAAGATAAATTGAACGGAATAATAGGAAGGCTATACACCGTTAAAATCCGACATGCTAAGGATGTGAACAAACTACATGTGACCAGACAAAGTAGAACGATTGAATAGGTCATGTGATATCACGTGACATAATCGGATTTGAACGGAGTATGGTGTCGCCTAGCGTGGTGAGTTGCGTTAAGATGAATCAAATTGATTCTTCTTCATCTTTTGAACAAAAACTGCAATTGCGCCACTCATCACACAATGACAGACTCACCCAGGTAAAACTTTGATAATCTTCCGGCAAAAACAAAAATAACGGTATCAAGTGTCACCTCCAATTGAAGGATTTTAAATGAAGAATGCGAATATAAAGTTATAGATGGCGCAATCCATCACACAATGGAAGATTTACACAAGTGAAAATTTGACAATCTCCCAACTAAAAACAAAAATAACGGTATCAAGTGACACCTCTAATTGAAGGATTTTTATTTTTAATAAAGAATGCGAATATGAAGTTATAGATGGTGCCACTCATCACACAATAGTGAATTCACACAAGTACAAATTTGCCAATCTCTCGACAAAAACTAAAATAACGGTATAAAGTAACACCTCTAATTGGAGGATCTTTATTGGGGAATGCGAATATAAAGTTATAGATGGTGCCACTCATCACACAATGCATGGTAAATTCACACAAGTAAAAATTTGTCAATCTGCCGACAAAAAACAAAAATAACCTCCAATTGAAAGATTTTTAATAAAGAATGCGAACATAGAGTTGTAGATGGCGCCACTCATCAGACAATGGTAAATTCACACAAGTACAAATTTGACAATAGCCTAGTTTACAGCGATAACTCGTTTAGTTCGGTCCGATAGGACCAAATGGGTGGGGATAGTACGGTAGGACCAATGCTTGCTTCTCGTCCGTTTACACCGCCTTGCAACGCGTGAACTAAATGAGTACGCTCGTAATTCGTCAAACGTCAAAAACAAATCGAAAATATTTATCAACACAGTTCGCAATCAAAAAAAACATAAGTGAGTACGCTCAGATTTTCTTGAGAAACTCAGAACCAATACAGTTCACAATAATAACAGTCAACATAACCTCATAATTTTGATCCAGATCGAACCAAATTTAGTTCGGTACACCTGGTGGCAAGTACCGAACCAAGAGTGGACCAGCTTAGTTCGCAACTGTTTACACCATTCGAACCAAATATTTGGTTCTGATATAGTTCGAATTTAGTACTTGGTCCGCGTACCAAGTTGACGGTGTAAACTAGGCTATTCTCTCGACAAAAACGAAAATAACCGTATCAAGTGACACCCCAAATTAAATGATTCTAATTGAAGAATGCGAATATAAAGTTATAGATGTCGCCACTAATCACACAATGGTAAATTCACACAAGTAAAAATTTGTCAATCTCCCGACAAAAAACAAAAATAACGGTATCAACATCATCAAGTGACACCTCTAATTGAAGGATTTTTCTTGGGCAATGCGAATGAAAAGTTATAGATGGCGCCACTCATTAGAATATGGCAAGTTCACATAAGTGAAATGTTGACGATCTTCCGGCAAAAACAACAGTAACCGTATCGAGTGACACCTCAAATTGAAGAATTTTCATTGACTAAGAAAGAACAAGCAAAAATTTGACAACCTCGCGACAAAAACAAAAATAACGGTATCAAGTGACACCTCAAATTGGAGGATTTTTGATAAGGAATGCGAATATGGAGCTGGAGATGGCGCCACGCATCATATACTGACAGAAGTGGTGACAGACATTGATATACCGACACACAAGTAAAAATTTGACAATCTCTTGAAATAAATTAAAATAATGGTATAAAGTGCTACCTCAAATTGAGAAAAGTGAATATGAAGTTATAGATGGCGCCACTCATCAACAATGATAGATCCACCCAAGTAAAATTTTGACAAACTTAGCATGAGGGTAGGAATCACCGGAATAGTTCACTTCTGATGTATGTACCCAGAACGTGCTTTGGCACATAATATGCTTATTTTCATATCATAAGCATGTCTTACGAATATACAGGGTGTCCGGTAAGTATGGGGCAGAATTTAGGGATGGTCAAAGTAACCCTACTTTGTCATGAAAACTTTTTTCCTAAACAGTCTCCTAACCGAGATACAGAGGCCCAAAGGGGTAACCATCGATTTAATTTTTTAGCTATAACTTTTGAACCAGTCTGTATAATTCGATGAAATTTTAGTATGTTGTGGCCCTTATAAAGTCTCATAAAACCATAGTAAGGTCAATATTTGAAATTGCATGGGGAACCAGGAACGGACTGGCCACCATACCTTTTGGGCCGGATTTTTGACAGGTGTCATTTAACAGAGCTGAAAACTACTTTTTCAAATACTCTTTTCTTATCAAAAAAGGTGCTCTCTTCTTTTGTTCCACTAAAATACTGCTGTTTATGTTGATGATGGTTGAAAAAAGCGTATTTGAGTTTATCAAATGTAAATAAAAGTCATAAGGAAAATCTAAAATTATCCGTGGATCTCTATCAAAAATTAATTTATAAAAAATTCAAAATTAAAATTATAAAAATATAAATAAAATGTTCTCATGTTGAACGAGTTCATGGAATTATTACAACAATAATGATAACAAATTAATAAATCAAAAAATATACTCACAAATCCATACTGCAACTGTGCTTGCACTCTGTACAATCACAACTGAAATCTAGTTCTAGTCCATCTTCATAGACCTTGTCACAGAAACAATTGCAACACTACAATTTTCTTCGTTTGATGCAATAATAATAATAATTGTGTTAAGACATTTTCCAAAACAGCTTTTATTGTTTAATGTTAAAACAAGATTTGTTTCATGTTAAGAGCATTAGAATGTCGATGGTAGGTAATTATATGGACAAAACATTGTTTCATACAATTTTGGGCACACTTAAAGTTTTTAACTGAATTAGTTTTGCAATTATTAAACTACATATGGGTGTGTGTCTTGGGAATTTACAATAATTTACTGCTTACTTAGGTGACAAATGTATTATTAAACCAAGAGAGTGGAAAAGTCAATTGTAAAGTTTTGGGGTATTATTTTCGTAATCTTTATTTTTATATTGTTGTTATTTTATAAATGTGTTTTTAGTCTATATTATCTATCTAAACTGCCGGAAAGTTGCTTTGCAACATGGAATTTTTACTTAAATTAATAAATAAATAAATAAATAGGCAGGTCAAAATGATATGATTTGTGCGGTGGAACAAGAGCAACCAACCCTCATGTTTAATTATAAAAAAATCAAAGGAAAGCAAATACATAATTGAAATAAATCGTACTGAGCTCAAAAAAGTAAAAAGCACCAGTATAAAGACTCGACAATTTTTGAAAACTCACCTATTCATAGAATGTAGTCTAGAATCATTACTCAAGTCATTGCTCATTATAAAAATGTCAAACAGTCATGAAATTTACTTGAAATCGAGGCGTTTCTTAGATGTCAAACCATCTCCGTCTTTTAAATTCAAAATTTCACACACAACACAGCGATCCGACGGATCCGACATTTTAAAAACAAAATTCGCGACCGATTACCGATGTTGTGTAAACAATCAGGCCGCAAAATTTTCTTGAAAAATTCGCAATGAGAACAAATTTCCGGATTTTCAATTCGAGCTCTAGGGAGATTCGGCAAGAAAATTTCATGCCAAAACTGATCATTGTAAAAAACATAACCCAGGACTCACCTCGCATTTAGTGGAAGAAACCAGCGGCTCCTTACTCTACTCGCCATTGAGGAAGAAAGAAGGGAATCAGGATTTTAAAAAACATTTGGAAGTTATGACCAATCTCCATAATTGATAACATTGCAACTTTGTATTGGAAGTTGAAAATAAATCTTTTATCAAAAATATTTGTCAGTGTTTTTAACAGCTGTCAAGCACTCGCGGCTGGATGTAGCTCCCATGCACAAACCACAGTGTTGCTGTTTGCCTTATCTCTGTCTGTGAAGGTTGGGTTGGGTTGGGATTCTTGGGAGTGGGGACGGCAACGCTGTAATCATATGGGAGCTACATCCAGATGCAAAGCCAGGGAGATTTCCACTTATTAATCTTTCAGTCGCGTGATTATGAGCAGGGTGAATTGACTGGTAGGAAATTTTCTCGGTAATCAACGTACTTCCAGTCCGTACCTATAACCATCAGCAGGGACACTTTCGAGTACTTAGATCTTTACAATATAAATATTATTAAAAAGGGACAAACTTGATGGATGAAGTGTAAACATATTTTACTTTTACTGTGACGTCACGAGTATCAACGTGCATTTACCCAACAACGTTAATTACTCATTTACGCCCTCATCTTCATATTTTCCAAAAATTGTGCAAATTGTCTTTTCGGAGTCAGGAGTAAGGATTTATTACCGGTTACATCATCTGACAACCTTGGATATTATTAATGTGGTTTAATATACGGCTACCAGAATAATGATTATACCTCATTAGTGATTATGGTAAAACTAATTAAAATATTTTTTGTTTCTGTCAATCGTTTAAAAAAAAGTTACATACTTAGTTGATGTTTAATTGTTTTTAACTGTCTTATTACATTGTCACTACCCTTATACCTAGATATGAGGCGAAGAAGTACCGTCAAAATACTTTTTTTGCTTAATTTTCTTTTTACTCGGAAACTACTCATCTCTGGTATCCGTAACAAAATCAGCTGAGAAGATTTTGAGTAGTTGATTAAAAAAAGAAAAAAAAAAAAAAGACAACCAGTATTTTGAAACCGAAGCAAGTTAGGACATTATGTTCATTATCACGGATACGAGAAAAAAAATATATTTTTGGCTGATCATTATGCCCTTCACGCTTCAACATTTATGTCAATTTTCTATAAGGTACTTATGTCAATTCAATTACCGAAGACTTGCACTGTTCGACGCTTATTTGACTTCATATCTTATCGGTGACGCTCCTCAAATGTTTCATTTTTGGCGGTTATGCCATCGCGTTTATAGTGAATATCAATGAGAAAAATTGTGTTACTGAACAAAAATTATATATTCCCCAAATATTGATCAAACAAATGTTATCAAAATTTCTGGGTCCCTCAACCTGCAAAAAGACATAAGCGCCTTGAAACTTGAATTAGGTACACGAAAAACGTACATTTTATTAATATTCCAGACAATTATTATGTTCAACAAATCTGGACATTTTTCACAACACGAGAATGTAAAATTTTTGGAAAATCAAAAAAAGTAATTACCATGCTTTACTGAGGGGTTCGTGACGCTTATGCCATTCAGCATAACATTATGCTGATATAGCATAAGCGCCACAACATTCAGCGATGAATTTAGACTATAAATAGTTTAAAAAAATATAAAATTATGTTCACAATGTGTTTACAATTCTATTCATTATATTTTACAAATGTTAATATTGTAAAATTGTTGCCAGAAGCAGCAATGTTATCCTTATGGCGGTAGACGAACAATAACTGGCACTTATGTCATGTCGATTCAAGCAACTGCGCATAAAAGGCGCTTATGCGCTATTAAAATCTGAAATTCCGTCACATCAAACTTGTTGGTGTTTAAACCTTCGAAACCAACGAGGCTTAAAAGCACAAAGCACCTTTACGTAGAAACCATTATCGCATTTTTATTTTTTGTTGGCGCTTATGTCGTTTTGCCTTGAACGCGTCGATATAATCTAATAGACAAAGAACTATATGAGGTTCAATTTAAATTTATCAACTTGGATCCGCTGAGAGTTTTTATTTGATTAGTTTTAATTTCCGGGCCCCTTGAAGCGGAATAGTCCTGTAGAATCAAACAATATCGTTTCCTGAACTTGAACAGAGGGGGACCCAGGAAATATTGTTACGCCACTGAGCTCAATACGCAAAGTACAGCAAATGCCAAACAACTTTCGAATCACGTCATAATTGCCACCAAGCGAGTCATTATGTGATTTGCTGGTGACCAAATTTGGCCACCAGCAAACTTCATAACAGAGTGCTTGGTGGCAATTATGACGTAGGTCGAAAGTTGTTTGGCATTTGCTGTAGTTTTTTTCAGACTTTTTCAATTATGATGGGATAGTATAAATATTTACTACTATATACCCATCATAATAAATAATGTGAAAACTCAAAAAACATGATTTATTTAGCAGCAAAGTATCTTGATAACAATTAAACATTTTTGTAAAATAAAAACTAGGTTTATACAGGGTGTAAATCAATTAATTGTAAACATGTTTAAGGGTGAATCTTTGGAGTTATGAAATTCTGAGATACTTGGATATACAGTGAGGACGTAAATAGTCCCCCCCCCTCTAACTTTTGAACGCATTAATATTTTTGGCTCAAATTTGGAAGTGTGTTTCAGGGTAGGCTTTACTAAGTTTTGACCTCCAAAAAAAATTTTCATCTGTCAAACTGACAGCTGGGCACCATTTTGAAACAAAAAATTAAATGGAAAAGGGGGTCATGTGATACTTTATTTGAAAGGTCCTTCCATTCTCTTTTCACCCCCAAAGTTTGAAGTCCTTATTATTATTCATAAGAAAATGGCGCCATGTCGAAAATAAATTATCTGTGTCTAAGTAGATACTATCTTTTATTTTGTTTAGGAAATTTTTACTGTTGTAGAAACAATCACTCATGTTATAGGTTAGTTTTTTCATTGTTAATAAAGTTCTTTTAAGAATTAGAGATAGTATTTTGACCCAAATAATTTATTTTCGATATGGCGCCATTTCCTTAAGAAAAATGCTAAGGACATGACCCCCTTTTCCATTTAATAATTTGCTTCAAAATGGTGCCCAGCTGTCAGTTTGACAGTTGAAATATTTTTTTGGAGGTCAAAACTTAGTAAAGCCTACCCTGAACAACACCTCCAAATTTGAGCCAAAAATATTAATGCGTTCAAAAGTTAGAGGGGGGGGGCCTATTTACGTCCTCACTGTATGTATTTTTTTAAAGAAATATGACAATTGGACGAAATTTGTGATACTGGGGATATTGATGATGAGAAACTCGAATATTAACTTTATAATGAAAATTATGATTAATTATTGTCTACTATGTATACGAATCATGTATCCATCCTTGGGCCTAATTGACACATCTGTCATCAGCTCCAAATTCTGCAAAGTATATGGGCAATCGATGGTATAATTTAGCAAAATATTTGCTATAATTATTTTCATATTGGCGTATGAGTATTGTTGGGCTAAAAAAAAATGAATACATAAAAAGGTTCAAACATAATAAAACCATTCATAACTCCAACAAAAAAATACCGCAATGAGGTGAATACAAGAACATTAAAACAACACAAAATGAAATCTTGGCAATTAAAACAAGATTGAAAATCAAATAAAAAATTGTTAAAATAGAAAAAAAAACTAAACAAATACAGGAAATTATTGAACTTACCAATACATCTACGTGGACCGCCACTGAACGGAAGAAACGCATAAGGATGTCTCTTTTTCGTCATTTCTTCAGAAAAATGTTCAGGATAAAAATCCTCTGGTCTTTCCCAATACTTTGGATCTCTATGTACATTATAAACTCCCAACATCAGGGTACATCCAGTAGGAATAGTCCATTTTTCTAAAAAATCCTTATTGCAAACTCATCCAATTAAAAAACACATACCTATTTGGTACTCCTCGATTACATCCCTTGGTAGAAAAGGGCCCAATGGAAATAATCTCATGGACTCATTAATGCACATTTCCATGTATTTCAGTTGTTTGGTGTCATCCAGTGTTACCAGTTTTTTGTCCTCGAGGACCTCACTCAATTCATTCATTACATTATCCTGCAATATGACAAATAATTTTTTTTAATGTATTGTTATACCTACCTGAATCACTTGATGTATTCCCAGCATCATAAGTGTAAAAGCAATTGCTGAGCTTTGTGTATCCTGGCTCTAAAACAAACAATTGAATCATAATAATAATAAAAAAAATTACGTACAGTTGCCACAAAAGTCATCATATGATCCTTGAATTCCTTTTCGGAAAGACAATCAGGATTTTCCTTCAACAGCTGCATCATCATTTCCAGCACTGAAGGCGTACAACGTTTCTTAATTTCAACAGGAGTTTTGTCATCACCATTCTCCAATCTATCGATTATTTCCGGAATTTGGTTGTTGGAGACCTAAAATTGACTTTGAAAAGTAAATCAATGATGAGCATACATACCCTATCAATAAATTTGGTGGCAACATCAATCATTTCCCTCTGCTCTCTGTAAAACCCTGTCAATCGAAACAACACTTCCGAGTATAGCCAAAAAGTCGTCACTCTTTTGGTGAATATGTGATAAAACCTTCTGACATGTCCAGGTATAACTTTATAGTCTATATCATGGTTATTTTTATCTTCCACCAGTATATCTGTGATAATAATTAGTGGTTTGTTAATGGAATTATCCATTATTATTACCCATAGTGGCCTCAAATGCTGCCTCATGAATAATATGGAGCACATCAAATGTATCCCCTCCCAAATTAGGTCTCATCAGCTCAACCAAACCCTCAGCATGCTTCTGGAACATTACACTGTACCCATCCAATAGTTTAGGTCCAAACAGCGGCTGTAGTAGTTTTCTTTGGATTTTGTGTTTATGCCCTATAAGACATTTCTAGTGATTTCGAAAAATGTTACAAATAAATTTACCGGAAGATGTAAACAAGCCTTTACCCATGAAGGGTTCCAGAAATTTATAGACGAAGGACTTCTTGGTGAATTTTGATGATTGCATTGTAGTCTAAAAATTATTGTAATTTATGCTGAACAATAAGATGCTATTTATCACCCATGAACACATGAATTAATCATGAGCATTATTAAAAAAAATATATTATAGCATTTTCAATCAATATGAGCTACTCAATGGTGGGTGACTAATGAACCAATTTATCCACAAGTGAAGGTCTTAATGTGCATAATGGCGTGCGGTTATGCTTAATCGACAAAATTACCTGCAGTTGGTCCGGATCTTTGATAAAAATGATCAGCCTTGGCCCAATCCATAGGCGAAGTGGTGAAGGGTAAGGCTCTGTTATCTTAAGAATTTGCTTTAATAGATCTGAAAGTGAAAACAATAAAATCCTAATTATAATCTAAGGAGACTTCACTTCGCTGAATTAAGTGGATGAGGATCGTGATAACGTGAGATTTTCATGATAGTAGTGAATTCGAATGTTTTTTTCACCACTGCGCATGACCAAGGTAACATTTAAAACGTATATACGCCCATTTGACGAGTTACTTTGATCTTTTCTCCATGCGCATGACCAGAATGACGTTTACCTGACGTATAACTGTCATCAAATATGTTTCTGTCACTGCGCATGGTCACTACACCATTTAACGTGTAACTTTCATTAAATAAGTGGATTATGATGCAATTCTCATCACAGCGCATGATCACAAGACTATTAAATGGTCAAATAAGAGAATTATGATGAAATATTTATCACTGCGCATAGTCACTGGACCAGTTATTGATCAAATTAGCGAATTAGGTTGCAGCGCAAGACCATGATAACGTTCAACGTGTGAATATTATGCGCATCATAGTTGAATCATTAACCTTAACTTTGATCAAGTGTGCCAAGCATTTTCTCCACTGCGCATGGCCAGGATAAAGTTTAACGTATTTTTTTTCCAAGTATGTGGATTATCATCACTGCGCATGATGACTAGACCATTTACCATATAGCTTTGATCAAATGTGCATGTCGGAGATACCGTTTAACATGTATTTTGATCAAATAAGTTGATTATGATGCTATTTTCGTAACTGCGCATGATCATCCGATCATTTTATGATCAAATTAGAGAATTATTTTATCACTTACACTATTTAATGTGTAACTTTGATGATAGTGGACATGATCAGTTCAACGCGTAGTTTTGATCAAATAAGATAGAGGATTACTGCGCATGATACTAGAAAATTGTATGTGTAACTATGATCAAGTGTGCATGTCGATATATATTTTTTTACACTGCGCATGATTACTTGATCATTTATTGTGTAACTTATTTGATCAAATGTGCGTATTAAACTTTTTTTTCCTCCACTGCGCATGATCAAGATAAGGTCCAACGCGTCAATTTAATGAAGTAGGTGGATTATTGTGCAGTATCCACCACTGCGCATGATTCTTAGACCATTTAACATGTAACTTTGATCAGATAGCATGTTAATATACCTTGATTCAATTGCGCATGTCAATGATAACGTGTAATTTTGATCAAATAAGTGCATTATGATGCAATTTTTATCACTGCGCGTGATCACCAGACCATTTAATGTGTAACTTTGATGATAGTGGACATGATCAGTTCAACGCGTAATATTAATCAAATAAGATAGAGGATTAAGGTGCAGCCTTCACCACCGCGCATGATACTAGAAAATTGTATGTGTAACTTTGATCAAGTGTGCATGTCGATATATATTTTCCTACACTGCGCATGATAACTTGATCATTTATTGTGTAACTTTGATCAAATGTGCGTATTAAACTTTTTTTTCCTCCACTGCGCATGATCAAGATAAGGTCCAACGCGTCATTCTAATGAAGTAGGTGGATTATTGTGCAGTATCCACCACTGCGCATGATTTTTAGACCATTTAACATGTAACTTTGATCAGATAGCATGTTAATATATCTTGCTTCAATTGCGCATGTAAATGATAACGTGTAATTTTGATCAAATAAGTGCATTATGATGCAATTTTTATCACTGCGCGTGATCACCAGACCATTTAATGTGTAACTTTGATGATAGTGGACATGATCAGTTCAACGCGTAATATTAATCAAATAAGATAGAGGATTAAGGTGCAGCCTTCACCACCGCGCATGATTACTAGAAAATTGTATGTGTAACTTTGATCAAGTGTGCATGTCGAGATATATTTTCTTACACTGCGCATGATTACTTGATCATTTATTGTGTATCTGTGATCGAATGTACATATTAAACTATCTTTTCCTCCACTGCACATGGCCAAGATAAGATTTAACGCGTCAATCTGATGAAGTAGGTGGATTATTGTGCAGTATCCACCACTGCGCATGATTTTTAGACCATTTAACATGTAACTTTGATGAGATAGCATGTTAATATACCTTGCTTCAATTGCGCATGTCAATGATTACGTGTAATTTTGATCAACTAAGTGCATAATGATGCAATTTTTATCACTGCGCGTGATGACCAGACCATTTAATGTTTAACTTTGATGATAGTGGGCATGATCAGTTCAACGCGTAATTTTGATCAAACAAGTGTGTATGTCGATATATTTTTCTACACTGCGCACGATTACTTGATCATTTATTGTGTAACTTTGATGAAATGTGCATATAAAACTTTCTCCTCCTCCACTGCGCATGATCAAGATAAGGTTCACCGCGTCAATCTGATGAAGTAGGTGGATTATTGTGCAATATTCCCCACTGCGCATGATTTTTATACCAATCAACATGAAACTTTGATCAGATGCCATACATTATGATGCACTCTTCCTCACTACGCATGATCATCAGACCATTAATTTAACGTGTATCTTTGATGACGTGTACAAGTCAAGATATCTTGTGAGTAGAATATGTTGCAATTTTCATCACTGCGCATGATTTTCAATTAACGTGTGGCTTGATCAAGCGATCTGTTTTTTCACCGCGCATGATCAGGATAATGTTAAACGTATAGTTTTCATAAAATAAATGGATAATTTAACATTAGTGTGCATGATCACCAGACCATATAACGCGTAACTTTGATCAAGTTAGCAAATTGAGATATCTTGTTTTCCAATGCGCATGAGCAGGATAATGTATGAGTAACTTTCATCGAATTAGTGAATTATTGGTGCGCTGCGCATGAACACCGGACATCGCGCATTAACAAGATCACGTGAATAGATTCATCAAAAGTGGATAATGGAGCATTATTCATCACTGCGCATGATTATCAGACTACCTAACGCGTAGCTTTGCTCAAGTGAGGAGGTGGTTCTCAATGCGCATGATCAGGATAACGTTTAATCAATAACTTATCTCATCAGAAAAGTGTCAATTTGGGTAATGCGCATGTAAAAATGGCGTTCATTGAGTTTTGATGAAATACGATTAAAATTTAATTTGGACTTCTGCGCATGTATACAGGGTTCGCCGAAGTGGGTGGCCTATTAGAATATCTTGGGAAATAAAGCGATTGGGATTTTGAAAATTGGTAAGGAGAGATTTCCGGAGATACTCTTTTCAAATGTAACAATAGTGACTTTGCGCGACTTCCGGTTATACCGGAAGTATGTATCAACTCTTTTGTTTCAAATAGAACACCCTATATATTATTACATTTTTGGATTCTTCGTAAAATTCTGGTAAAGTGAATAAGCATTTTTGAAATATTTGAGTTTTTATGTCAAAAATGACGTTTGTAGAATCCTATATAAATGTAAATTTTTCGTATAAGAAAGCCTTTATTGTTTAATTTGTATTGGATTTTTTGTTGAAAGGAACCTACTTTGAGAGATTTTTCACATTATTTTGATAACTATTATTACAGGGTGGCCCAAAAATAAGATCAAAAATTATATCAAGAAACTGCCAAAAATCAATTTTTTATTATCTTATTTAGCATCACCATCAATAGATGGAATGCTGTCTCCAAACCTTCGAAAGTAAAGATGACTTTGGGTTAGTTTGTTTACTTTTCTGTTTTATTTTTCAAGAAATTCATTTTTTTCTCACGACATCGTTTTTCAGTTTTATTTGAGATTAATTTGAAAAAGAAAGAATTTTTTTCATTTACCGTATTTTATTTCTACTTTTTTCAAATTATTTCCAGTTTCCTTTACTTATTCTTTGATTCATGTTGAATTGTTTTAATAGCTTCTTAGCAAATGTATGTAGGATTATAAAAGAAAAAAAAAGAAATAGCATGCAGAATAAAACGAACACAAACCAGTCTAGAAATTTAAAGAATCATTCAAAAAGTATAAAAATGAAGAAAAAAGCACATCATGTGAAAAAATCATTGAAAATTATGACAATGGAAAAATAATCGAATAAAACGAACACACACGAGTTTAAAAAAACTATATTCACTCAAATATTTAGAAATTATGAAAAAGCTCATCAAAAAGTGATATAAACCACCAAAAAATCGGCAAAGTAGAGAGTGTACACATCAGGATTTAATGTAAAAATAATTATTAAAATGGACTAGATAAAACAAAAATCGAATAAAATGAATATAAAACCAAAAAATCTGAAAAATCCCTCAAACACATAGTCTGATAGAAAAATAACCAAAAAGTGAAGAAGTAAATCAGTAAATTAAGATTAAAAAATATATATGAAAGAAGATGAGATAAACGGAAAATCGAACAAAAAACAGCCTGAAAAATGTGTAAAATTGATCAAAAAGTGTAGAAATCATGAAAAAAAATCATCAAGAAGAAAGATAAATGACCAAAATGTAAAAAAAATAACCAGTAAACTACTATATAAACAAGTATTATTAGCATTAAAAGCAAAAAAAATAAAAGCAGTAATATTTTAAAGTTTGTATAGCAATTTTGCCAAATGAACACATTGTTTATTAATATAAATAAGGTGTAGTTTCACAAACGTAAATTAATTTATTTTCTTGTCTATATTGGTGAAAGAGAAATTTTTAAGTGGAAACGTGTTAATTAATAAGAAAATAATTTCAAGAAAGTAATCACCTTGTGAGTCACACATCAACGAAAATCCATTTCCAACAATGGGCAAATAGGCCGCAGCTCCAGGAAGTTGCCAAGACGCAAAGTACAACTTCCTCCTCAAATAAACAAACACACAAATAACCAAAAAAGCAACACTCAAAACAACGTTGCAAATCATGATTTTATTGATTGCAACTAATATTCGAGAGCGTTATGAAAGACAATGGGCTTGAAATCGTGAACTTTAGCGATTTAGAGCGGTGTGACCGCCAAAATAGACTTGAACGTGTTAGAGCTTTTTTATTAGTACGGTCTAATGAGTCTGATTGGCGAGAGAAGTGGGTGTTGAAATTAATCAGCAATTATTGGGGTTTTGCTTTCAAGACCTACTTTATGGAAATCTTTAATTTTGTTTAATCAGTCAATTAGTTACTATATATCAATTTTTGGACTAGTCAGGACGTATTAAATTTTTTTTTAAATTATTGGTATCGTTCTAAGTAATTATTTAAGTAGCAAATCGATACCGTATCGGCAATTATCTGTACACTTGCTGTCTATATCTCTGGTGTTTACGTACATATTCATAGAAAACTATTGACGATTTTTTAACTTTTTGAAGAAATAATCATGTTTTTAGTTTTTTTGAGAATTGTTTTCTTTACACTTTTTTCTGTTCACATTGTTGTCAACTAACTAGTTTTCCTTGTACTATTTATTGTTGATCTAATTTTATCTATTCTGTTTGTTTTATCAACCATCTTATTATACAGGGTGTCCGGTAAGTATATGACATAATCTCAAGAGCGTATAGGAAAAGACAAAATAACCCTAGTTTATTATAATTTTTTTTTTCTAAAGTATCTTCTAACGGAGATACAGAGCCCTGAAGGGGTTGCGTCGATTTGATTTTTAAGCTCTAACTTTTGAACCGGCTTGTATAATTTGATGAAACTTTTGATTTGTTATATTTTTCCCCGCCCTGAATACGATAATAACAAGAAAATTACATAAAATTCATTTAACACATAATTTATTGATAATGAAGCGGTCAGCTAGTATTATACAGGGTGTTTCCTAACCTCTGTGACAAAATGGGGGGGTGATTCTTCGCTTAATTTTAAGACGAAAATGTTGTATAACTTTTTTTCGAATTTTGCTTTGTTTCCAAAATACAGGGTGTTTATTTTTTTTTTGATTAGTTTTTTATTTTTAGTTAACTTATCTTTTACTCGATTTTGTTGAAGTTTGGTAACGGTATTTATAGTGAAAACGGGCTCATTTTGCCATGAACAAATAAAAATTATCGAATACAGTGGCGTCCCGAGCAGCAATTCAACCAATATTATTGGGAAAAAAATGTACGCCACTGACTTTTTGTGTCATTTTCATTTTTTTCTCAGGTTATTCAACTAAAAACGCAACTTTTTGATCTCTTGTATTTTTATCGTATCTTGCCTAATTTTTGAGATAAAAAATTAAATCTAGTTGAGTGAGTTTTGACGCAAAAAGTAATTTTATCGCTGATGATGAATTTTCTAACAAATACAGCAATCAATTATAATCATTTTAATGGAGAATACAAGATAAATTAATAAAAGATAAATTAATTAAAAATAAAAAACTAATAAAAAAACAAAAAATTAAACACCCTGTATTTTGGAAACAAAGCGAAATTCGAAAAAAAGTTATAACACATTTTCGTCTTAAAATTAAGCGAAGAATCACCCCTTTCATTTTGTCACAGAGGTTAGGAAACACCCTGTATATTTTCAATTTTTTGGTTCCATAGTCTGACTAATGATTTATTTATAACTTTATTTTTGTTTTTACCTTGTTTTATCCTATCTTTCCTCTAAAGTGTCTTTATTTTAATTATTTTCTTATTCTTTGGTGGTTTGAGGTACTCCAGTGAATAATTTTTTTATTCTGCAAACCTCACTATTTTTGGCACACTTTACATTTTCTTACTATGTTATGTTTTAACCCTTTTGTTACGATGTTTTCCTTTAGATTATCTTTATTTTCCACTTCAAGTCGAGTTCAAAATGTATCTTTTCAAATTTTGTTGGTTTTTATTTTTCTGTTAATACTTTATTTTGCGTTTTTTTCTGCTGCTTCATTGTTACAATCATCAGTTTGCATCTGGTTGTTTTCACTTTTCAAGCAGATATTTTTCCTTTTTTGTCCTTATTCCAGACTATTTAGTGGATCATTTCTTTAACGTTTTGTAAAACTTTTTAATGACCCTATTATTTTGAGTTTAACCATTTAATATACAGGGTTTGGAGAAATTACCAGAACTGTATATTCCAATTTATGACATAATATGTAGATTTTCAAAAGCCCCACAGCTTTTATATAAGACAATTTTTCCAACTCGTGTATCTTCTGAAATAATTGGCCGTTCTGTTAGTTTCTCCTAACCCTGTATAGGTACTTTCTTAAATAAAATGGCGATTAGTGAAAATTATCCAGACCCCACCTTCCCCTTCATTGTTCTATATCAATCTATGGATCTCCACTTTGCCTTATTAATTTTTATCATTTGTGTTGCCTCTGAATTATTCGTTAACATCCTATTTTTTTTTTCATCTAGCTCTATATTGCTCTCCATCAGTTTGTGTAGAATAATATAAATCGAAAAAATTCCAAATATCAAGAAAAATCGAGGAAAATATTTTGTCCTTTTTTGCTCTAGTTCTTCATATACGTTATTCAACATCAATGTGTAGCTTCACTCTTCACTGTTGATTTTTCAAGTCAATTTCTGTCACGTTTAATTTTTTTGTCTTTTATTTTTTATTTTATCTAGCGATTTTCTGCTTTGCTTTGTTCAGCTTGAGTAAAATTTAAAAAAATTACAACAATTATGGAAAATCAAGGTAAGTGCGATAAATCATCAAGAAATCTAAAGCTTAATGAGTTGTTGCAGTTGTCCAGTTTTGACTAATTTATTCAAAGCCACCATTTATGTACACCCACTATTACACTAATTTATGTTTTAACTGTTCATTCATAATTTATATCACATGACCTCTTTGTAGTATTTAGAAAAACAGTTGATGATGGTTGCTAGAATTCGAAACGTCGGATATCAATTTCAACCATGCTATCTTGAAGAGCAGGGTCGTATTATTATAATTCCCACTTCAAACATGAACATGATGATATATGGTGAATTTATCAATTGTTAATAATGATCTAGACTAATATAACTAGTAATAGATAATTGATAGCAAGAAAAATCTCAATTTTCTTCAGTCAATAAAGCCTACCATTGCTCGTTAATCCATTCAATAAAGTAGACCGACGTATGTCATTGCTATGCAGTTGTCCAGTTTTGACTAATTTATTTAAAGCCACCATTTATGTACACCCACTATTACACTAATTTATCTTACTCTTCTTTATGTTTTAACTGTTCATTCATAATTTATATCACACGACCTATTTGTGGTATTTAGAAAAACAGTTGATGATGGTTGCTAGAATTCGAAACGTCGGATATCAATGTCAACCATGCTATCTTGAAGAGCAGGGTCGTATTATTATAATTCCCACTCCAAACATGAACATGATGATATATGGTGAATTTATCAATTGTTAATAATGATCTAGACTAATATTCCTAGTAATAGATAATTTATAGCAAGAAAAATCTCAATTTTCTTCATTCAATAAAGCCTACCATTGCTCGTTAATCCATTCAATAAAGTAGACCAACGTAGGTCATTGCTATGCAGTTGTCCAGTTTTGACTAATTTATTTAAAGCCACCATTTATGTACACCCACTATTACACTAATTTATCTTACTCTTATTTATGTTTTAACTGTTCATTCATAATTTATATCACACGACCTATTTGTGGTATTTAGAAAAACAGTTGATGATAGTTGCTAGAATTCGAAACGTCGGATATCAATGTCAACCATGCTATCTTGAAGAGCAGGGTCAAATAATTATAATTCCCACTTCAAACATGAACATGATGATATATGGTGAATTGTTAATAATGATCCAGACTAATATACCTAGTAATAGATAATTGATAGCAAGAAAAATCTCAATTTTCTTCATTCAATAAAGCCTACCATTGCTCGTTAATCCATTCAATAAAGTAGACCAACGTAGGTCATTGCTATGCAGTTGTCCAGTTTTGACTAATTTATTTAAAGCCACCATTTATGTACACCCACTATTACATTAATTTATCTTACTCTTATTTATGTTTTGACTGTTCATTCATAATTTGTATCACACGACCTATTTGTGGTATTTAGAAAAACAGTTGATGATGGTTGCTAGAATTCGAAACGTCGGATATCAATGTCAACCATGCTATCTTGAAGAGCAGGGTCGTATTATTATAATTCCCACTTCAAACATGAACATGATGATATATGGTGAATTTAACAATTGTTAATAGTGATCTAGACTAATATTCCTAGTAATAGATAATTGATAGCAAGAAAAATCTCAATTTTCTTCAGTCAATAAAGCCTACCATTGCTCGTTAATCCATTCAATAAAGTAGACCGACGTATGTCATTGCTATGCAGTTGTCCAGTTTTGACAAATTTATTTAAAGCCACCATTTATGTACACCCACTATTACACTAATTTATCTTACTCTTCTTTATGTTTTAACTGTTCATTCATAATTTATATCACACGACCTATTTGTGGTATTTAGAAAAACAGTTGATGATGGTTGCTAGAATTCGAAACGTCGGATATCAATGTCAACCATGCTATCTTGAAGAGCAGGGTCGTATTAATATAATTCCCACTTCAAACATGAACATGATGATATATGGTGAATTTATCAATTGTTAATAATGATCTAGACTAATATTCCTAGTAATAGATAATTGATAGCAAGAAAAATCTCAATTTTCTTTAGTCAATAAAGCCTACCATTGCTCGTTAATCCATTCAATAAAGTAGACCAACGTAGGTCATTGCTATGCAGTTGTCCAGTTTTGACTAATTTATTTAAAGCCACCATTTATGTACACCCACTATTACATTAATTTATCTTACTCTTATTTATGTTTTGACTGTTCATTCATAATTTGTATCACACGACCTATTTGTGGTATTTAGAAAAACAGTTGATGATGGTTGCTAGAATTCGAAACGTCGGATATCAATGTCAACCATGCTATCTTGAAGAGCAGGGTCGTATTAATATAATTCCCACTTCAAACATGAACATGATGATATATGGTGAATTTATCAATTGTTAATAATGATCTAGACTAATATTCCTAGTAATAGATAATTGATAGCAAGAAAAATCTCAATTTTCTTCATTCAATAAAGCCTACCATTGCTCGTTAATCCATTCAATAAAGTAGACCAACGTAGGTCATTGCTATGCAGTTGTCCAGTTTTGACTGATTTATTTAAAGCCACCATTTATGTACACCCACTATTACACTAATTTATCTTACTCTTATTTATGTTTTAACTGTTCATTCATAATTTATATCACACGACCTATTTGTGGTATTTAGAAAAACAGTTGATGATGGTTGCTAGAATTCGAAACGTCGGATATCAATGTCAACCATGCTATCTTGAAGAGCAGGGTCGTATTATTATAATTCCCACTTCAAACATGAACATGATGATATATGGTGAATTTATCAATTGTTAATAATGATCTAGACTAATATTCCTAGTAATAGATAATTGATAGCAAGAAAAATCTCAATTTTCTTCATTCAATAAAGCCTACCATTGCTCGTTAATCCATTCAATAAAGTAGACCAACGTAGGTCATTGCTATGCAGTTGTCCAGTTTTGACTGATTTATTTAAAGCCACCATTTATGTACACCCACTATTACACTAATTTATCTTACTCTTATTTATGTTTTAACTGTTCATTCATAATTTATATCACACGACCTATTTGTGGTATTTAGAAAAACAGTTGATGATGGTTGCTAGAATTCGAAACGTCGGATATCAATGTCAACCATGCTATCTTGAAGAGCAGGGTCGTATTATTATAATTCCCACTTCAAACATGAACATGATGATATATGGTGAATTTATCAATTGTTAATAATGATCTAGACTAATATTCCTAGTAATAGATAATTGATAGCAAGAAAAATCTCAATTTTCTTTAGTCAATAAAGCCTACCATTGCTCGTTAATCCATTCAATAAAGTAGACCAACGTAGGTCATTGCTATGCAGTTGTCCAGTTTTGACTAATTTATTTAAAGCCACCATTTATGTACACCCACTATTACACTAATTTATCTTACTCTTATTTATGTTTTAACTGTTCATTCATAATTTATATCACACGACCTATTTGTAGTATTTAGAAAAACAGTTGATGATGGTTGCTAGAATTCGAAACGTCGGATATCAATGTCAACCATGCTATCTTGAAGAGCAGGGTAGTATTATTATAATTCCCACTTCAAACATGAACATGATGATATATGGTGAATTTATCAATTGTTAATAATGATCTAGACTAATATTCCTAGTAATAGATAATTGATAGCAAGAAAAATCTCAATTTTCTTCAGTCAATAAAGCCTACCATTGCTCGTTAATCCATTCAATAAAGTAGACCAACGTAGGTCATTGCTATGCAGTTGTCCAGTTTTGACTAATTTATTTAAAGCCACCATTTATGTACACCCACTATTACACTGATTTATCTTACTCTTATTTATGTTTTAACTGTTCATTCATAATTTATATCACACGACCTATTTGTGGTATTTAGAAAAACAGTTGATGATGGTTGCTAGAATTCGAAACGTCGGATATCAATGTCAACCATGCTATCTTGAAGAGCAGGGTCGTATTATTATAATTCCCACTTCAAACATGAACATGATGATATATGGTGAATTTATCAATTGTTAATAATGATCTAGACTAATATTCCTAGTAATACATAATTGATAGCAAGAAAAATCTCAATTTTCTTCAGTCAATAAAGCCTACCATTGCTCGTTAATCCATTCAATAAAGTAGACCAACGTAGGTCATTGCTATGCAGTTGTCCAGTTTTGACTAATTTATTTAAAGCCACCATTTATGTACACCCACTATTACACTGATTTATCTTACTCTTATTTATGTTTTAACTGTTCATTCATAATTTATATCACACGACCTATTTGTGGTATTTAGAAAAACAGTTGATGATGGTTGCTAGAATTCGAAACGTCGGATATCAATGTCAACCATGCTATCTTGAAGAGCAGGGTCGTATAATTATAATTCCCACTTCAAACATGAACATGATGATATATGGTGAATTGTTAATAATGATCCAGACTAATATACCTAGTAATAGATAATTGATAGCAAGAAAAATCTCAATTTTCTTCAGTCAATAAAGCCTACCATTGCTCGTTAATCCATTCAATAAAGTAGACCAACGTAGGTCATTGCTATGCAGTTGTCCAGTTTTGACTAATTTATTTAAAGCCACCATTTATGTACACCCACTATTACACTGATTTATCTTACTCTTATTTATGTTTTAACTGTTCATTCATAATTTATATCACACGACCTATTTGTGGTATTTAGAAAAACAGTTGATGATGGTTGCTAGAATTCGAAACGTCGGATATCAATGTCAACCATGCTATCTTGAAGAGCAGGGTCGTATTATTATAATTCCCACTTCAAACATGAACATGATGATATATGGTGAATTTATCAATTGTTAATAATGATCTAGACTAATATTCCTAGTAATACATAATTGATAGCAAGAAAAATCTCAATTTTCTTCAGTCAATAAAGCCTACCATTGCTCGTTAATCCATTCAATAAAGTAGACCAACGTAGGTCATTGCTATGCAGTTGTCCAGTTTTGACTAATTTATTTAAAGCCACCATTTATGTACACCCACTATTACACTAATTTATCTTACTCTTATTTATGTTTTAACTGTTCATTCATAATTTATATCACACGACCTATTTGTAGTATTTAGAAAAACAGTTGATGATGGTTGCTAGAATTCGAAACGTCGGATATCAATGTCAACCATGCTATCTTGAAGAGCAGGGTAGTATTATTATAATTCCCACTTCAAACATGAACATGATGATATATGGTGAATTTATCAATTGTTAATAATGATCTAGACTAATATTCCTAGTAATAGATAATTGATAGCAAGAAAAATCTCAATTTTCTTCAGTCAATAAAGCCTACCATTGCTCGTTAATCCATTCAATAAAGTAGACCAACGTAGGTCATTGCTATGCAGTTGTCCAGTTTTGACTAATTTATTTAAAGCCACCATTTATGTACACCCACTATTACACTAATTTATCTTACTCTTCTTTATGTTTTAACTGTTCATTCATAATTTATATCACACGACCTATTTGTGGTATTTAGAAAAACAGTTGATGATGGTTGCTAGAATTCGAAACGTCGGATATCAATTTCAACCATGCTATCTTGAAGAGCAGGGTTGTATTATTATAATTCCCACTTCAAACATGAACATGATGATATATGGTGAATTTATCAATTGTTAATAATGATCTAGACTAATATACATAGTAATAGATAATTGATAGCAAGAAAAATCTCAATTTTCTTCAGTCAATAAAGCCTACCATTGCTCGTTTATCCATTCAATAAAGTAGACCAACGTAGGTCATTGCTATGCAGTTGTCCAGTTTTGACTAATTTATTTAAAGCCACCATTTATGTACACCCACTATTACACTAATTTATCTTACTCTTATTTATGTTTTAACTGTTCATTCATAATTTATATCACACGACCTCTTTGTGGTATTTAGAAAAACAGTTCATGATGGTTGCTAGAATTCGAAACGTCGGATATCAATGTCAACCATGCTATCTTGAAGAGCAGGGTCGTATAATTATAATTCCCACTTCAAACATGAACATGATGATATCTGGTGAATTTATCAATTGTTAATAATGATCTAGACTAATATACATAGTAATAGATAATTGATAGCAAGAAAAATCTCAATTTTCTTCAGTCAATAAAGCCTACCATTGCTCGTTAATCCATTCAATAAAGTAGACCAACGTAGGTCATTGCTATGGTGTTGTGCAAAAAGAACTTTACGAGCATGTTCTAGACATTGAAGGTTGCATTGTGAATGCTTTTATTATCTTCGTTTTTGTATGATTTATTTTTTGTCAGTCATTCAATTTTTCAAGAAAATTAGAATTCCTGCTACCACCTTGACTAGAACCACCAAAGGAATAATATTATGGAAAATTGATTGGATGTCATTGAAGGTTGCATTGTGAATGCTTTTATTATCTTCGTTTTTGTATGATTTATTTTTTGTCAGTCATTCAATTTTTCAAGAAAATTAGAATTCCTGCTACCACCTTGACTAGAACCACCAAAGGAATAATATTATGGAAAATTGATTGGATGTCCCCCAAACGAAAGCGTTTAGACAATTTATAATTGAGAAACTAAAAATAGTACTATTCGGTTTTTAATTTATGTTCGCATAATGTGTACAGGTAAAAGTTCACTTTGTGGCTAGTCAAATGTGGTGAGTCCATGGTGATGGAAACAAACTTTAGAGGTAAATTTAAAATTTGTATTTATTTGTATCTGACTTGTCTTTCCCGCCCTTAAAGCATAATCGAACTGCTTTTGCGTGCGGGAAAGCATCACTTTGCGCACATGTTAGGAAAATGACTATTCGTTAAAAATATTACTTTTAGGATAATACATTTTTTATGACAATTAGGTGTGACAATTAAATAGTTATTTTCCTTGAAAATGTCCATCATTGTTATTTCAGCAGACAAAGAAGTGTCGTAATACTAGTCTCATAAATGTTCTTAATGTGGATAATTCTGGGTCGATGGTCATTATATTGCATAACATTTCTTCAAATGAAGAACTCGTTCAGTTGTTTGTTTTTCTTGGGTTATGTGACAATGTTTTTCTACAAAGCGTTTTTGTTTATCAAGGTAAGCTAAAATACTTATTGTTAAAACTTTAATCTTGGAAACCACAAGATCACCACAAGTTGAAAACATTTAATTGGAATTTTATAATTTAAAAATTAAACAAAATAAGAAAAATATAAATCAAAAAACTGTGGAGAATCGGGTCCTTTTTTGGAACTCCTTCATAAATCGAACTGCTCGTCTGCTCATTATTCGTTTGATTATTATAGCTAAAACTGAACATTGATAAAAATAAGTCGAGAAAAAAAACAATCTTAAGCATAGACAAGTTAAAAAACAGAACAAAGTGAAAAAAAGTCATAAACAACGGAGAAAAAAAACATATGCAGCATCGTACACGTTGCAGAAGTGGAACTTCTTCCAAACCAGAGAATGGGAAAAATATCAGTTAAGAGTGACAGAGAGAGAGAAAGGGATAATAAAAAAAAATGTTTTTTGATCAAATCTCAAATAGAACCTACATACATAATTTGAACAAAATCCTTTGGAAAATAACAACACATGCAAACATAACCTCACTACGTTTTTTTTCTAAATTTTTTGATCAAATCCCAAACGAGGAAAATAACAAAATTTTACAAACATAACCTCACCAAGTCAATTTTTGTTGAATTTATTGATCAAACCTCAAATTAGAACCTACAATATCTTATTTGAGCAAAATCCTTTGGAAAATAGCAAAACTATGCAAACATAACCTCACTATACCATTTTTTTAATTTTTTTTTGATCAAATGCTAAATAGAAGCTACATACCCACAGCTGGGCAGTAATGATTACAAAAGTAGTCAATTGCTAATCAAATCACAATTTGATGAAAAGTAATAATTGTAATTGAATTACATCAATGGAAATTGTAATGGGTAATTTTACAATTTTTTCATCACCAAAATTTGAAAAAAATCGGTTTTCCAACAACTGAGACATCAGAGAGTGGATTCATGAAAAGCGGGACACACACTGTATACCAGAAACAGTTTTTCAAATTGAATCTTACTTCTTTTTTCCAACATTTGAAAAATCCAATCAAATTCGATGATGGTCCTTGAATGACGAAACGTCGGATTGAAATTTCGAAAACGTCGGCGTCGTGTAGAGGAGAAAAAACTGTCAGTAGAAAGTATTTTGTGTTCATCATTATCGCTTCAAATGAAGAAAATAAAATTCACAATGACAAATCTCGATTTTTCTCGGATTTCTCCGTTATGATACTCGGAATTTTAAAACTTTCTTACTGACATTTTGTTAGGCATCAAAATGCACAACTTTGCTATGACTTTACATTCCTCGTATATCTTACCGTTTCCAATATCCCAATTAAGCTGATCGAGTTTCGGACACCCTGTACATACCAAATTTGAAAAAGAATCTCAGGAAGAAAACAAACATAACCCCACTTGGTCAATGTTTGTTAAATTTATTGATCAAACCCCAAATTAGAACCTACGTACCTAATTTGAACAAAAACCTTTGGAAAATAACAAAAGTATGCAAACATAACCCCACTATATAATTTTCTCTTGATTTTTCTATCAAATCCCTGATTGAGCCTACATACCTAATTTGAACCAAATCCTTTGGAAAATGATAAAACTATGCAAACATAACCTCACTTGGTCCATTTTTGTTAAATTTCAATTCAATACACCAGCATCTTGTAGTGAATGCGCCTTGATGAGACCTTGAAGGAAACAAAAATCTTGCCCACTACATTTTTTCAAATTCCATTCCAGATGGGCTTCATCTACTACTTCGTAGAAATTCTCATAATAACAACAATACTTATTTACAAATATTTATGGCAACTTGAATCCCGAATAGAGTCAAAACTGGCTGAGAAACTTCCAGGCCCCAAGAGCCTTCCAATTCTAGGAAACGCTTTGACGTTTTGGTGTAAAGATGAAGGTAAATTTCCCATTACATTTCCAGAATAACCTCCATTTCTAGATATTTTTGAAAATTTGATCAAGTGCATCGGCAGCTATCCTAGTCCAATGAGATTCTGGAATGGCACCAAATTGTGTATTATTTATAGCAATGCCACTCAAGTTGCTGTGAGTTAATTTATTTAAACATTGCAATAACTAAACATAGTTGGTTGTATTTAGAAATTTTTCTCCTCCTCTGCCTTCGCCACCAAGGACGAAGTCTACAAGTTCATCAAGTATTTCAATGGAGAAGGCTTGATATCTGGATCAGGTTTGTGATCGTGTCGTGATTTTGGTTTTGTTAATTTCACATTTGTAGGGCCAAAATGGAAAAAAGACCGACGACTTATGTCACCTCTTTTTCTAAAAAGAAACATGAACCAATATTTTCCGGTTGTTCTGAAACACAGCAAAAAAATGGTGGATATTTTGCAGGAGACATTAGATGGGGGTACTTTTAATTGTGAGCATTATATCCATCGGGCCGCCACTGATTTTGTTAATGGTAATTTAATCAGTAATAATTAATTATTGTTAAAGTTGATGGATGATTTTACAGAGTCGTTTTTTGGGATCGCTTGCAATGCTCAAGGTGGGGAGTTGAAAGAGTTTTTGGAGCATATATCAAGGTAGAAGGTAACTTTGAATGTTCACCTATTAATCTATTGTTTTTCAACTCACAGGGCCTATGAATTGATTCATAGAAGAATCGTCAAGCCATGGCTCCAGTTGGATGTCTTATATCAGTTCACAAACAGCTACAAAGAGCAAGTCAAAGCCAAAGAGGTTATTCATGGATTTTTCCGGAAGGTTTGTATTTCAAATTTAGAACTTATGAGCCAATTCAGTGCACATCTGTAAGCGAATCTGTAACTTTCTATAAGCTTTTAGAATAGACAGTCGGCATTGCTGCGTTTCCTATAGCTTAAGTCTTATAGAATCGTATCTATTTACGATGAGGTGTTTAGCAATCGTGATCCCAGAATCGTCCTATAAGCTTATAGAAATTTACAGATTCGCTTATAGATGAGCACAGAATTGGCCAATTAGTGTCATTGGAAAGAGGAGGAAATTTGCTATAAGTGATGTATGTCACGTGACCTACAACTTTCCTTGGAGATCCTCATAAAATATCAAAGTGCTCTCTAGACATGAAACAGCCGACGACACTCAACGTCGTCACCTTATTACGTTCTTTATAACTCAAAAACCATCAGAGATATCATAACGAACTTGGTCTCATTGGAAAGAGGAGGAAATTTGCTTTGAGTGATGAATGTTACATGACCCTGAACCTACCTTGGAGACCCTCAAAGAATGTCAAAGTTTGCTCTAGACTTGGAACAGCCAACGACACGTAAAGTCGTCACCTTATTACGTTCTCTATAACTCAAAAACTATCAGGGATATCACAACGAACTTTATCTCTTTGGAAAAGGGAGGAAATTTGCTATAAGTGATGTATGTCACATGACTTTCAACCTACCTTGGAGACCCTAATAGAATGTCAAAGTTTGCTCTAGACTTGGAACAGCCAACGACACTCAACGTCGTCACCTTATCACGTTCTTTATAACTCAAAAACTATCAGAGATATCAAAACGGACTTTGTCTCATTGGAAAGAGGAGGAAATTTGCTATAAGTGTGTATGTGACGTGATCTACAACCTCTCTTGGAAACCCTTAAACGTTGTCAAGATTTACTTTGAAGTTGGAACAGCCAACTTCACCCAACGTGGTCACCATATATCTTCTTTCATAACTCAAAAACTATCCAAGATTTCATCGCCTCATTGGAAAGAGGAGTAAATATTCAATAAGTCACGTAACCTACAACCTTCCTTCCTTTCAAATTCCAGGCCCTAGACCAATGCAAATCCAACCACGTCCACCTCGGACAAAAGAACGACAAGATCCGTACAGTCCTCGAGCAAATGCTGGACATCCGTGACGAAATCCCCGACTTTGCAACTGACGAGGAAATGATCCATCACCTCAGCACCCTCTACTCTGCTGTATGTATCACTCCATACCTTGTCAATGTTGATGTTTAACTCTGCAGAGTGAAGACACTGTCACAGTGATATGCGCGTTTACCCTTGTTCTTCTTGGAATGTACCCCCAGTACCAGCAGAAGGTGGTTGAAGAGATATCTTCCGTTGTAGGACTGAAGGAGGACATCAAAGAGGAACACCTATCCAAGCTGGAGTACTTGGAAATGGTTATGAAGGAAACTTTGAGGTTGTTCCCTATAGCTCCGTTTGTTATGAGGCAGACTAGTCAGGATGTGGATATGGGTAATTATCTACATTTTTAGAACCAGGTCATTGATGAGGTTTTAGAAGGACTATCAATTCCCAAGGGCACCTCAGTGACAGTATCAATTCACAACATCCACAGAGATCCGCAACAATGGCAAAAACCCAACAGCTTTTATCCAGAACACTTTTTGGCTCAGGCTGTTGAAGATAGGCATCCCTATGCCTATTTGCCCTTCAGTTCTGGTATAAGAGGGTGTATAGGTATGCAAACCTAAGGTTGGTATTTAAACTTATTATAACCCTGTAGGCAAGCCGTATTCGTATATGGCGTTGAAAATACTGTTGGTGACGGTTCTTCAGAAGTACACCATTGAAGCTGATGGTACGCTGCAGGACAAGGAACTGACCACTGATATAAGTGTGAGGTTTAAAGATAAGAATTATCCTATTAGAATTAGGAGACGATAAGGATGTTGATGGTTATAATAAATGTTGGTTGTAGTTATATTATGGTTATTGTATTTTGTACCAACTATCCGAACTAAAAGGCTTATGTTGTAAGGATACGTAAACTTCCTTGGTATGAGTACAGTGAGGAAAAGGAAAAAAGGTCTAGGAATCTGTATGACAGCAAACTGAAGGAGGTGACGTAGGTTATAAACATTGTTAAGATTATCATCAAACTCCAAGGTCAAACAGTAAAACGCGATAAGGAATAAATGAGAGCACCATTAGCTCTTCCTTATTGTCTTTTGGTTTTCTTCATCCATGGCTAGATTGATGATAACTTGGATAAAATTTCTTATTGCGTCCACTTGTTCTGAGGAAAGACACCATTACGGTTGCGATTTAGATCATATCTTGGCTTCTCTTCTTTCAAAATTCCTATAAATTGTCTGGATCATGGTGGTGGTTCAAATTGTACTTTCCCATTGTACTGTATCATCAGACCATAGAATAACAGCAGATATCCCGAAAAAAGGTCTGGAAAATGCTATATTTGTCCCCCTGGATAAATGCCTGTGAGTTATAGAAATTCTTCTCCTCTGGTAAAGCTACTTAGCGTCTGTGATATATCAAGAATCACTTAAAGAAGAACTGGCAGACGAAGAAATTCGTGGTGAAGGCAGCACAAGATGGGACGGTATCTGTAGTAAGAAGTGGAATTTAAGGCAAACAAACAATGTTTTTATTTATATTTATAAAACCAAAACCGTGCTAACATATTTAAAAATAAGTCTAAGCAAGCTCTTTAAGTTTTCCTTCAAACATCGTCTTCAACAACTGCTCTTCCTCCTTGGTATACTGATACCAAGAGGCTTGCCTCATCCTCTCCACATAAGCCTTCAAATTTGGATACTTGCCAAGAGGTTCAAAAAGCTCAAACGCAGTCACTGTAGTTAACAAGCTAAAATCAGCAAGTGTAACATGATCAGCAACAGCAAATTTTTGTTTGTTTGTAGCTAGCATAGTGTCAGCAATTTGGAAGGCATCCCTCAAGCGCTTTAGTTTTTCTTCTGTTGGTTTTTTGTTTTCGAAGAACAATGGTTTCTGGAAAAAGAGCAGCATGAGGATTTAGGTGTGGACTCAATGATACTTACAGAAATGTTAGCTCCTGCAGCAAACAAGACTCCAGAATCAAAATGCATCAAATGGTCAATTTTTGCTCGCAATTTCAAGTTATTTTTTGGGAATAGAGTGTCATCTTTGCCGTATTTGGCCACCAAATAGGCCATAATGGCGTGGCTGTCTGCTAAAGTGAATCCATCATCTTCCTCTAGTAGTGGGACAGTATGTTGAGGACATTTCTGGAAATTATTTATGAATATATCAACACCTATAATAGAACTTTACTGTGAAATTTCTTCAAGTTTATCAACTTTATTTCTGTTGTTCTTCAATAGTTGATATTGGATACATACTTGTGTAAAATACTACAATTGAGCTGTATAAAAAATAATTATGTTTTTTGAAAAATAGTTCACATAATCGTAGTCATTGGATAAAAAAATTATCAAAAGTGCTACTTGTTATACCATGTTAAATGCAAAAAAAAATAATTGACTGAAACCAACATTCCAGAAATATCACCTCATATAAGATTTAAAAAAAAACTGATCAAATTGAATTATCAATAAAAATTATAAAAATCAACTATATTTTATCATTTATTTGTTATTATATACATGTTTTATCTTTTTATCATATACAGTTTCACCCAAGTATGTCTAGTGGATGTTGTCCCTGCTCGGGCGCCAAATCCATGACGCTACTTTTCTTTGGATCAAAATAAAAGCATTTCAAAACTATCAAATAACAATTATTCTATTGTGAGGAAAGTTATTGAAAACAATTTTTATAAGATAGAATCAGGAGAATCAAAATTCTTGTCTGCTACCACTTTGCAGGGTTTGATTGTCTTTCATATTTCATATTTGAAATATTTTTAATAATTTTCTTTCCTTTTATATTTCTAAATCTAGTTGAAGGTTTTCTTGAAGGATTTCTGTATATTGTATATTTTGTTCACCCTTTTAGTCTTTGTCAATACGTTATTAATTTTTTTTTATACCCATTTTTTTCCACAAAATGACGTAATTCTACAATTTTATTTTTTTCACATCTTCATTCCTCTTATAATTGAATTTTTTTTGTACCATTTTCAAGGCTTGATTATCTCATTAAGTCTATTTATAATAGTATGAAGATTCTGTTATTTTTTGATTTTCTTACTTTTCCTGCATAAACTATATTTTTCAATCTGTTCGATTAGTATCCTTAAGTTTTAATTATTGATGGCCTCAAAAATCAAGGATTATTATTGTTTTTTATTTTCATATTTTTTCTTGCTGGTTTTTTGAGCGATGATTATCACTTGGCAAAAAAATGATTTATAAAAAACAGAAAAACTAAAAATAGGAAACATATTGATATGATTAAATAAGAACTAACAATTTAAATCAAATATTAGCTCAAGAGTAATAAAAAAAAGTCTGGAGAATTTAAAAGAAACAATGAGGCAAGGACCCAGAAAATAGTACAAAAAGCATGAACAAAATTTATTATATACAGGGTGTTTATTAATTGAATGCCGATGATTTTAAGACCAAAAGTTCATATGGACATAGGTCCGCAAGAGCATAGATTTTAAGATACAGGGTGTTGAAATTTAAAAAAAAAATCTTTTTTTTATCAGCACTTTGATACTATTCCAGATATCTTTTTGAAATTTGGTTCACGTCTTACGTCTTCTATGCATCATAATGCATGGGAATGTTAGAGAGGGCGCCACTGATTTAAAAATATTGGATGATACAGCAGGGTGTCAATGCAATTAAGTAGATTTTATTTTTTTAAGCGAAAACCATGCGCCGGACGGAAAAAAATCAAGAGAACAAATTGGCTTAGAAATATATAGAGATTTTGAAAATGATTTTTATTTTGGAAGGAAGCAGTGGCGTACAAGTTTTTTCTCCAAAAATATTGAGTGCAAAGCCTGTACGGACGCCACTGGTAAAAATAATGAAATTGTTTGTACATCAAAACATGCACATTGAAGCCTAGAAGACGTGTACCAAATTTCATAAAGATATCTGGAATGGTATCAAAGTAATTATAAAAAAATCATTTATTTTTTAATATTTCAACACCCTGTATCTTGAAAATTAAGCTCTTGCGGACCTATGTTCATATGAGCCTTTTGTCTTAAAATCATCCAAGGATTATCACCCTTAAGTATCGGCATTCAATTAATAAACACCCTGTATATGCACACAACATTTTTGTCAAAAAAGTTTTTTATTAAAACAGGAAATTCAGTCAACAAAAGCTATTTAAAAAAAAAAAAACATTTCACCTATTTTGAATTTTCGCTACTAACCCAAACAGTTTTGGATTTTGGATCATCATACTCAAGCAAGAAGCAAATAAAAGCGTGATTGGATGCGCATGCGTCCCGAACTTTGAACTTTGAAAGACTAGAATCAGTTGTACCCGTGACAGACAAGTAAACATATTTTTCCATAAACACAATTTGTCTTAAATGTCATTCGAAAATTACAGTCCGGCAACGCCGCACCGCAGTACTGTAAATATCAGTCAGCAAATACGAATGATGCTCTGCATGCTTTGACGCGGTTGATCCATGTTTCTTTGGATATTGCACCTAGTAAAACTCTTTCTGTGTTTTAAGTGAACTCATAAGTGTTAAAAATGGTTTTAACGTGTAAGAAAGTAAGAAATCATTGTTTTCACAATTTTGCTGATGATCACTCATAAAACCCATCAAATTAGGAAATATCTTGTGAATTTGCACACACAGATTAGTCTGACGATGGAAGAAGACTCGTTTTTGAAATGTTTGGCATCAATAGATTTTGTTATCTACTGATTAACAAATAAAGTAAACAGTCACTCGTTGAATAAATCTTAGATTTCTATATGAGTGATGTTTTATTTAAATTTGCCTCAAGCAATTAGGGTGTGGCGATTGGAATTGCGGTGATGATTCTTACCTTCAAGTAAGACTCCTTCATATGCTCCCCCTCCAACAAGTTGACTGTAACATACTCCAACTCAACTCCCAGAACTTTGGCACACATAATCACTGCTCGTGCAGGTGGACTTGCAGTAACAAAATATAATTTTGGAGCCATTTTTCGAGTTTCTTGCGTCTCTTTCAATGGGATGATGATCAACTAAAATCAGCGGCCGGCAACAAGTGGACTTTTGGTCAAGGTTAAATGTGCAATTGCATGTTTGGGTTATTCTTTGAGATCTTGATATTTAACGATGCTACCACGTTATTGGAATGGATTGATGAATTATTAAAATTGTAGAAGAACAATTCCTCGAATAATTCATAGATCCTATTCATTCATTAAAACATCATGGATTTTTTGAAAAAAAAGTAAGCGTTCAACATAAAACGGGCATTTTGGTTAATTTTATTATGCATCAGGTGTATAGTTTGGAGAATAGCCACTCAAGATTGCAATAATTACTTCAAATTTCAAGTATTTTTGATTCTATGGGGCGTGATGATAATATTATTAATAGGATAATTGATTTGTTTACCACTACTTCCTTCTCTGCATCGAAAAAGAGTATAGGATAGGATAGGATTGTAATGATGAAATGATGAAAATGATGGAAAGAGAGAGTATGAAAGATACTATTTATCTAATGACGTTTGCCGTTTTGGCTGAAAGTGAGGTTATGGTAGGATTCTGACAGATGGGTTAAGAATGAGGTATAAACATGGACAGGCTTTGGTGCTCTTCTTGGAAAATATGACGGGCTTTCGTTCATCACCTACGTTAATATATTTCTTTGACTGCATGAGTGTGATTTGCCTATTTAAGTATACATGCAGGGTGAGCTGATAAAAACTCAAAAAAAAGAGTTACATCCATATTAGAGTAGTGCCCTCCTTATACCGATTTTATCCCGAATATGGACTCACTCAAAAACCCACCCCCACACTTCCACAACACGGTCGAAAGTAAATAAATAGTAAATCAGTCTTAGATGATGCTTCGTCGGGAGTGCATGTGCGGGTTAGTTTGGGTTAATCCAAGTCCGTGAATCTTTTAACAGTTAAACAATGATTATTGTTGCTAATCGTGATGTGAAGTGCTGGATGGATTGGTATGTGAGCGATGTGAATGATTGGTTGTGAATTTGTTCATGTGATGGTTTATTGTTGGTGAGTTATGGAAAATTCCATCAATAATATTGATATTTAACAAATATTTAATATTTTTCAAATTTATTATTACACTTTGTTCTTGTCAGTGGTAGATGAAGAGGAATGAATTTGATTGTTGATACTTTTGTCATAACACTTAACTAGGTATTTTACATTTTTTGTTTAATTCAATTTGAAGATTGTTGGGAATCAATTTCATTGTACTTAAAATTAATTCGTTTGCATTTCTTTAATCTGTTTTACACTTGACCTGTAAAACTTACTATTTGAATTGTTTATATCATTGTTAGTATGATATTTAGTTATATTACATTTCCTTGATTTATTTTGAATATTAAGGAGAATAAATTTACCATTGCGATTTGTAATGATAACAGAGAACATATTATTATTTTCGATAAAGGAAAAACCTATTCTAGTAAATAGTGGATTACTTTGACTGTTATTCAACAATTATTCGTCAACTCTTGCGGGTGAGTATTTATTGTGACAAAAATAATAACAAAAATGACACGCTCTCATATCAAAAGGAATGATAGCAGAGGCTTGAAACTTGGCAGTAGTGGTCAAAGTCAATGGGCATTCAAACTAAGGTATCACTCGACCCCCCCTTCAATTCGATTTTTTCATTCAAAATGGCGCCCAGCTGTCATTTTGATATTTTCAGCTGTCACTACTATGTCAAAAAATGCAGAACGTCCTCACATATGATGTGTCAAAGATTTGTTCGCATATAAAACGGTTCGAAAGTTAGAAATGGGAGGGGACCATTTTGAGCTGCACTGTATAGTGTGAATAATATTAATAATAATAATATGAAAAATGACCAGTCTTCTTAACGGAATCCAAGCACATCACGTGGCCCAAATCCTTATCAGTGCGCAAACTAGGATACAAAACAAACCACATCCCCCCCACTCACCACCGGACAGGGTGAGTGGACAGGATGACACACAAATCACACAAATCAGTCTGTCATGATGCATCGTCGGGTATGCATGTGCGGGTTGAAAATGTCCGTGAATTGTTTAAATGTTCAACAATAATAATTATTGTTGCTTATCGTGAAGTGAAGTGCTGGATGGATTGTTAAGTGAGAGATGTGATTAATTTGTTCATGTGATTGTTTATTGTGAGTGAGTGATGGAAAATTTCATCAATAATAATAGTATTGATATTTTTAAATCTCATCATCACATTACGTTCTTGTCAATGGTCGATGAAAAGGAATGAATTTAACTGTTGATAATTTTGTTAAAACACTTGACTTTTCAACATTATTTGTTCAATTAATTTTAGAGATTGTGGGGCATCAATTTGATAATCATTGTCTATAATGTCGACATATTTTGTTTCATGTATTTGGAAGATCAAGTAAGAGGAAATAATTCAATTGTAATAACTGACACTTCTTTTGCATTTGTTTAATCGGTTTAACAGTAACAGGTTAAGAGTTACTAATTGAAATGTTGATATTTTTGCCATAACATTCAGTTATATCACATTTCTTTGATTTATTTTGAAGAGCAATTGGGGGAATTCAATTGTTTATAATCTTGTTATGACATTTATTTGATTTAAATTTGTTTAATTTATTTGAAAAATTAAGAAGAATGAATCCAACATTATTGTCAAAGGCGTATTAATCCCTTGGGAAGGCTCCTAGATATTGCTTATGGCCAAGCCAGCACTTGTCACAAACAATAGCTAAGTGGATGCAGTCAGAATAGCATGCAGCCTCACTATTCTGCAATGGTCTGAGGGAGGCTTGGACACAGCGTTTGTAGTAATGAGACACAACATTTAGTTGATATCTGAATTTTTTATCGAAAATTGCCGCTATTTATATAAGTCAATGATATAAACATCTACGTAACAATCATATGGTATGTACGCATACTGCAACAATGCTGAATCGGCATTTGTTCAGTTCGCAACTGTGCGTCCGAACCATCATAAGTGGACAAACCATAAGCACAACATACCCCTTCTCCCACTAGAGAACCATTCAGTCATTCATCGACCTTTGTAGGATGAAGATGTATGAGTTGGATATGAAAGTGAATTGTTTATGCGCAACTATGTCCGTCAGAACCATTATCAGTGGACAAACAATAAGCACAACATACCCCTTCTTCAACTAGAGAACCATTCAGTCATTCATCGTCCTTTGTAGGATGAAGATGTATGTGTTGGAAATAAAAGTGAATTGTTTATGCGCAACTATGTCCGTCAGAACCATTATCAGTGGACAAACAATAAGCACAACATACCCCTTCTTCAACTAGAGAACCATTCAGTCATTCATCGTCCTTTGTAGGATGAAGATGTATGTGTTGGAAATAAAAGTGAATTGTTTATGCGCAACTATGTCCGTCAGAACCATTATCAGTGGACAAACAATAAGCACAACATACCCCTTCTTCAACTAGAGAACCATTCAGTCATTCATCGACCTTTGTAGGATGAAGATGTATGTGTTGGAAATAAAAGTGAATTGTTTATGCGCAACTATGGCCGTCAGAACCATTATCAGTGGACAAACAATAAGCACAACACACCCCTCCTTCAACTGGAGAACCATTCAGTCATTCATCGACCTTTGTAGGATGAAGATGTATGAGTTGGAAATAAAAGTGAATTGTTTATGCGCAACTATGTCCGTCAGAACCATTATCAGTGGACAAGCAATAAGCACAACATACCCCTCCTTCAACCAGAGAACCATTCAGTCATTTATCGATCTTTGTAGGATGAAGTAGGAGTTGGAAATAAAAGTGAATTGTTTATGGGCAACTATGTCCGTCAGAACCATTATCAGTGGACAAACAATAAGCACAACATACCCCTTCTTCAACTAGAGAACCATTCAGTCATTCATCGACCTTTGTAGGATGAAGATGTATGTGTTGGAAATAAAAGTGAATTGTTTATGCGCAACTATGGCCGTCAGAACCATTATCAGTGGACAAACAATAAGCACAACACACCCCTCCTTCAACTGGAGAACCATTCAGTCATTCATCGACCTTTGTAGGATGAAGATGTATGTGTTGGAAATAAAAGTGAATTGTTTATGCGCAACTATGTCCGTCAGAACCATTATCAGTGGACAAACAATAAGCACAACATACCCCTTCTTCAACTAGAGAACCATTCAGTCATTCATCGACCTTTGTAGGATGAAGATGTATGTGTTGGAAATAAAAGTGAATTGTTTATGCGCAACTATGGCCGTCAGAACCATTATCAGTGGACAAACAATAAGCACAAC
This sequence comes from Orchestes rusci, assembly GCA_958502075.1. Classification (NCBI taxonomy): domain Eukaryota; kingdom Metazoa; phylum Arthropoda; class Insecta; order Coleoptera; family Curculionidae; genus Orchestes; species Orchestes rusci. The sequence continues at coordinate 3,612,143 of OY293305.1, forward strand.
ACACCCCTCCTTCAACTGGAGAACCATTCAGTCATTCATCGACCTTTGTAGGATGAAGATGTATGAGTTGGAAATAAAAGTGAATTGTTTATGCGCAACTATGTCCGTCAGAACCATTATCAGTGGACAAGCAATAAGCACAACATACCCCTCCTTCAACCAGAGAACCATTCAGTCATTTATCGATCTTTGTAGGATGAAGTAGGAGTTGGAAATAAAAGTGAATTGTTTATGGGCAACTATGTCCGTCAGAACCATTATCAGTGGACAAACAATAAGCACAACATACCCCTTCTTCAACCAGAGAACCATTCAGTCATTCATCGACCTTTGTAGGATGAAGATGTATGAGTTGGAAATAAAAGTGAATTGTTTATGCGCAACTATGTTCGTCAGAACCATTATCAGTGGACAAGCAATAAGCACAACATACCCCTCCTTCAACCAGAGAACCATTCAGTCATTTATCGATCTTTGTAGGATGATGTATGAGTTGGAAATAAAAGTGAATTGTTTATGGGCAACTATGTCCGTCAGAACCATCATCAGTGGACAAGCAATAAGCACAACATACCCCTCCTTCAACCAGAGAACCATTCAGTCATTCATCGACCTTTGAAGGATGAAGATATTTGAGTTGGGAATAAAGGTGAAAGTGTATGTCAGAACCATTATCAGTGCGCGAAACTGTTGGTCTCGTGTCATGGGTATTGGCACGTTAAAGAACCCCACCCTCTACAAAGGGGAATTCGGCCAAATTACCAGATGAAGTGTGAGAAACAGATATATTTTTGTACATTTGCCTATTTTCCCCTCCAAAGAGCTGTGAGACCTTGTCGCGGTGGAGGGGCACAGTGGTCACTTCTTGCTTTTCTAAGGAAGCAGAGGAAGGAGTGACGAAGCCAAGGACAGCTAAAATCGTTTTTTTTTTCACTCTGTTGAGTGATAAGAATGGAGAAGACTTTTCTTTAACATTCATATGATGTTCTTTTACCAGAGTGAAAATGAAGTTGAGTGCAAAAGTGACGTAATTGAAGTAATGTCGCAATATTAAATTATTGAGGTGAGTGATATTTTCGTATTGAAGTGATAAAGAAAGAACACCTCTTCCCTCATCGCTTGCTCTCCATTCACTCCCATGACCATCTCCGTCTTCTATACCTCAGATGCTATGCGTCGTACCGGTCCCTTCATGATATAGTTTCGAACCTGGGCCGACATATTATCATGTGGATCTCCTTTCTCCTGCGTTGGAGAATTCGAATGAAATCACTATGCATTGAGAGTCGGCGAGAGATGGAGGGATGGTTGAACGACTGGAGAGGGTAGCGCTGAGGGAGGGACACACGCTGGTTTAGTCAACCAGGAATCTCTGTTTGTGATTTCTTACAAAAAATATCGAATGTCAGAATAGGGACCCATAGCTATGCGTGGGAAGAAACTTGGTTCTTACTCTGTGGAGAAATGAAGCTAAGAAGTCAACCATCACCAACGACTCTTCTCTAAGAAGCGTCACTACAGAGGTGATGTGGGGATCAATACAAGGAAATAGACATAAAGTTTTACAACAGGTTACTGTATTGTAGAAAAGGTGAAGTTCTAGTGGGTATTTCCTGTATCACATTGCGTTTTGGTACAGGATTTCACATAATTTAAATATTTATAATATTATTCCCATCCTTACACCAAAACAACAACATCCATCTCTTTAAGTTTCGCTTCAAACGCACTCTTGATAAATTCCTCTCCCTCCTTGTTATATTGATACCAAGGTTGCTTCCTCATCCTCTCGATATAACCCTTCAAATTAGGAAAACCATCAAGAGGAGCAAAAGTAGCATACGAAGCTAGTGTTGTTATCAAGCTGAAATCTGCAAGTGTCACATGATCAGCAACAGCAAACTTTTGGTTGTTTGTAGCTATAATAGAGTCAGTAATTTGAAAGGCGTTCCTCAATCGAATGAATTTTTCTTTGGTGGGCTTTTCGTTTTGAAAAAACATCGGGGTCTAGAAGAGAGAGCATGTTGTCAATGAATTGAAAATCAAGGGAACCTACTTACAGAAATGTTAGCTGCAGCAGGAAATAAAATACCACTGTCATAATGAAGCAAATGGTCGATTTTTGCTCTCAATCTCAAGTCGTTCTTGGGGTAGAGAGAGTCATCTTTGCCGAATTTTGCCACCAAATAGGACATAATGGCATGACTGTCTGCTAAAGTGAATCCATCATTTTCCTCCAGTAGTGGAATAGTATGTTGGGGACATTTCTGGAAATTATAAATGAATATTATGTGTTTAACTTCTTTATTTTGTTTTTTGTTAAATTGTTGATATTGTGTTAAAGTGATATTTTTCATTTTGTAATTGCCTTGTTTGGACTTTATTCCTATTTTGTATATTTAATATATAAAAAACGTCTACTTAGCAATTGAGCTATATAAAAAAATACATGGTTCATAAATAAAAATAACAGCTCTTATAATACCTCAAGATCTAAACAAAAACATTGAATTGAATTTTCAATAAAAATCAAACAACATGATAATGTAATATTTTTCGACTATGGAATCGCTTGTCCAGATTTCACTAATTTATTTACAGTCATTATTTACCACAATTCATCACAACTATTCATGTTTTCAACTGTCCGTTCACAATTCTTGTTCAACACACCAAAACACTACTAACTGTTTTTGAAAAGGCGTACCCCATATGCAGTCCCCCGAAATCGCGATGAAGAGGAAATACAACCGCCGAGATGTTTGAGCGGAACGTGTTGGTTGGATCGTCGCCTCCACTATCGGCTGCCAAGGATGTTCTTACCCGTGGTCATATTGCGTCACATTGCTCCCTCCCTAGAGCATTTTGACCCGAAATGTCTCCATGTCGGTATCGGCAACTGTCCCCGAACCTGCAGTATGATGTACGGTGAAAATAGCAGTCCTCCGAGAAGGATAGCAGCATACCTCTCTCCTTGAAGATCACTTCCAGCATGCTTCTCACCACTCGCCAGTTCACTAGGTCATTGGTTATCTTTGGGATTGCTAACTGACTCAGTGTGACAGCATCAAGTCTCGAAGATAATTGGAGGCTATCCAGACATCCCTGTATGTAGTCAGATGTTGTGGAAACTTCTTCGGCACAATGTAGAACAGGTGTGGTGTCCCTTCCATGATTTCAAGTGCCTTCTCCGCCTCTGGTGCTCAATTCCCCAATCATATCAGTATACGAATAGTGTAGAGAAATCAAATGCACATTCATATACGGATTAATTGGAAAATTGAGTACCTGGCCTTGGTCGACTGGATCGTCCATATCTCTTCATACTAGGGTCTTCAGTGACCCAGTGAGCCAACGAGTACTTATCTGATGCTTCAATTAAATCCAGCTGTCTTTCTTGAACAACGCCGTTCTAGACTTTCTGGCCATTGGAGTGAAGGAAAGGTTTCCAGTGACATGTCTTCCTCGGATGGCCTGATCTGCTTCACTTCAGCGTCCTGATCGTCATGGTTCCCAGCATACCGGGTCAAACGGTTGAAATGAGGAACCCTTGGTTTTTTTCGTGTTGGCTTTCTGATCCTGTAGACGGAGTCATTGATTCACTCCTGAATCCTATATCCCTCCCAAGAACATTGTAGTTTTGGAGAGAAGTCACGTCGCCTCTATGGGTTATACAGCCAAACCAAAACCCCAGACTGGAACCCGCTTACCACGATATTCACGTCCTAGGCCTCCTTTATCCTGAAACTGCCTTATCTCCAGGTTTTGTTGGTCTTCTGAAAGCGGTTCTTTTGCCTCCCTACGAAGTACTAGAATTAGGGCCAGAGGTTCCAGTCCATCCATTTGCTCTTGCTGCTGCCTTGAATTGGCGATGGAAATTGTTCCATGACAGCTAGCCATCAAATTATGGGGCTTTCGTGTGAACTCGAAGGGTATCAGCCTCCATTTTACCAATTGTCCCTAGGCTCCCGATTGTTATCTCTGGTTGTTTCATAATTGCGGCGGATTGCCTTCTCACTCAATCGATTTCGTCTTCTAGAGCCTTTGCAGTCTTTCCAAGTTGTCTCTCCAGATTTCTGATTTATTCTGCTACATGACCCTTCAAACAGTTATAGTTGTTCACCAGTTGGTTTTCTCTTTCATGTCTCTAGAAGATTCTTCAAGTTTCTGTTCCATTCTTCTAGAGTTTTCTTGAAATTGATCCTTCCGTTCATCTTTCAAGTTTTTCGGCAACGTTGGAACCGGGAATTTCAAATTGAAACGTATTGGCATCGATGCCTTTATTTAATAAAGCCTCACGAAGCCTTTGTTGTAGATCAGCCTTTTACCCGCTCGTATCCAAATCACGTTCCTCCAACTCTCTCTTCAATTCGGCATCGACCTTAAAGAGCACTTGTTTCGTCGTCAAAATAACGACTATTCATGTCCGACTCTCTGGCACAAAATAAATTCCACTTCTGACACCAATGTCAAATTTCACTAAATAATTATTCATGAACAGTCACCATTTACAATAATTCAACACAATTATTTATATTTTCAACGGTCCGTTCACAATAATTATTGTTCAATGACCAAAACACCACTAAGGTGACGAGACTTCTAGTACATCAGAGAAGACGCTGAAAAATTAGAAAACCGCTCACAGTGGGTCGACTTTATACCAAAAGGGACAAGAGCCGATATGTTTGAGCAACACGTAGTCTCCGCTGTCGGCTGCCTTGGATGTTCGTACCGCACCGCTTGACTAGTATTTTATCATTAATCCATTAATATATAGACGTTCTATCGTTTTATCATATACAAGCTCATCGTGAGTTTACCTAGTTGATGTTGTCCCTGCTCGGGCGCCAAATCTATGACGCTACTTTGGATTTGAACGTATTTCACGGATGAAAATGGCGTCGACTTTGATGAAAAAAAAATAACAAAGTTATGCTTTTGAAGATGTTTGTAGTCTAACTTTAACTTTTTCCTCACCATCAATTGTTGGGACGACCATTTTTACTTTGCCTATTATAATTGATCTTTTGATATTTTTATCACTACTGATGATGATGATGATTCTTACCTTCAAGTAAGACTCCTTCATATGCTCCCCATCCATCAAGTTGACTGTAACATACTCCAACTCAACTCCCAGAACTTTGGCACACATAATCACTGCTCGTGCAGGTGGACTTGCAGTAACAAAATATAATTTTGGAGCCATTTTTCGAGTTTCTTGCGTCTCTTTCAATGGGATGATGATCAACTAAAATCAGCGGCCGTCATCAAGTTGTACTTTTGGTCAATGTTAAATGCGCGTTGCATTAGATGGGTTATTCTTTAAGATTTTGATAATCAACAATGTCACGATATTGATAAGAATGGATGAACAGATAAAAATGTGGAAAAATCGATTAATCATTTATTCATCAAAACATCACACATTTTATTGAAAAGAAAAACAGAAAACGAGCTTTTATATTGATCTCGCTGCATTAGGATCACTGTTTGGAGAATAGTCACTTTAGATAGAATTAATTACTTCAAATTTGATTTTTAATTGATTTTTTAAGGCGTAATGATAATATTATAGGAGGTTGATTGCTTTATTTACCAATCAGTTTTTAATTTTGATTTCAGTATAAATAGACCACCTTTGTCCTGATGAAATGAGCCAAATAGTTGTTTTTTTTTAAATTCACTTTTTTGAGACGTCATACGGTTGCAATGAATGATTTTTCAAGGGCACGACACGACACTTTTCGTCTCAAAATAGAGATAAAGTATAGGATTTTATCAAGAATCAGAGACAGGATGGAAGAGATTATATTGATTTCATAACGGAAGTGAGGTTATGGTAGGGTTTTGACAGATGGGTGGACAATGAGGTGTATAAAATATGGACAGGCTTTCTTGGACAATAAGTCTGCCCATAATAGAAGATTTCATCAAACTGTATCTTTATGATCCATGATTTTGAAGTTGCAAAATAAAACACCATATAATTGATTTTCACATAATTTTATTATTTTTGCATCCTCACACCAAAACAACAAAATCTAAGCAAGCTCTTTAAGTTTTGCTTCTAATGCATTCCTTATGATCTCCTCTCCATCTTTGTTGTACTGATACCAAGGTTGCTTCCTCATCCTCTCGATATAACCCTTCAAATTAGGAAAATCATCAAGAGGAGCAAAAGTAGCATACGAAGCTAGTGTTGTTATCAGGCTGAAATCTGCAAGTGTAACATGATCAGCAACAGCAAACTTTTGGTTGTTTGCAGCTATGATAGAGTCAGTAATTTGATAGGCGTCCCTCAAATGAGTGAGTTTTTCTACGGTCGGTTTTTCGTTTTGATAAAACATCGAGCCCTAGAAGAGAGGAGGTTGAGAAGAGTTGCTGACAACACAGAACTACTTACAGAAACGTTATTTGCAGCAGGAAATAAGACACCACAGTCAAAATGTAGCAAATGGTCGATTTTTGCTCTCAATCTCAAGTCGTTTTTGGGGTAGAGAAAGTCATCTTTGCCATATTTTGCCACCAAATAGGGCATAATAGCATGGCTGTCTTCTAAAGTAAACCCATCATCTTCCTTCAGTAAAGGGATAGTATGTTGGAGACATTTCTGAAAATGAACCATATTATTATAAGTAGTTTCCTGCCAAGGTCGCACTCAGACCCATTGCGTATAGAAGTGACAAAAGGCGGTGGCGCGGTGCAGGCAGTCGACGTGTTCAAACTCCAAAAAAGAAGACGAGCAGGTGACTTGGAAATTTTACAGAATTAGATGAATATAACTAAAAACAACACGTTCAAAGATGGAAAATTTTTGCAAAGCAGTGCGGGGTATCGCGGGGTATCTACTCTGATTAAAAACTTTTTCAGGTCCACAGTAGTTCTAGGCTGTGGATGTTGGAAACATGTCGATATGCCAAGTATGGTTAATTCTTACCTTCAAGAATGACTCCCTCATATGGTCCCCATCCAACAAGCTGACTTTAACACATTCCAGCTCAACTCCCACAACTTTGGCACACATAATCACTGCTCGTGCTGGTGGACTAGCAGGAAAACAGTATAATTTCGGAGCCATTCTTCGAGTTTGGTTGTTAGTCAAGTAAATTAAATCAACGACCAGCAAAACTGTGTAATGGTTCAGGCCAAGGTTGAGGAAATAAGTTGCATTAGATGTCTGGGTTATTCCTTGAATTAATGGTGAATTCGTTATTGGATGAATGGGCCAATACGATTCTGGAAACATCAATGGGTATCCATTATTACCTTCACAACAGAACATCTGTTTCTTTTATCATGAGAGACTTCAGAACGTCAAGCAAAAGTCCATTGAATCACTGCGACTCATATTTTCGAGAATAGGTACGTAATAATGCGTTTATTTCAATCATGATAATGATTGCTCTACTTATAATGATCATTAATTTATAATTGTTGTGTTTTTCGTTATCCTAGTCATTCTCACTTTTTAGCATATATGTATGATACTGCAAAGTATTTATTTTCACACACTATGTATGTACACCCACTTATACTTATTTATATTTGCACTCATTTATGTTTCGAAGTTATTCGATGTGTTTTTCAGTTTTTTCAAAATATTTTTTGTTTTTTCTCCTCACTAACCTCACTTCAAGTACAATAGTTGTCAAAAAGTGCCGTTCAAATGAAATTAAATATTGCAAAGTTCGCTTCAATTATTGAATGATCATAGATAAATCCATAACTCAATACCATCGAAGAGTTTAGCGCCGCAGTCAATTTTTTTTCTGGACTATCCAGCTCTTTATAAGTCATTTCCTCTCTAATTCAGTAGAAGTTTCTGTCACCACTCATGAGTGACTGGTTGACTATGCACCTGTGCTATACCTACAAACACCCACGAGTTGCTGGTGGATCGCTGGCGATCGACTATGCATACGAGTGTGTTTCCTTTGCTTTCTCAGTACAATACGATAAACACTTCCATTGTTATACAAAATAAATAATATCAAGCGTCAAAGAAATCATCGAATGAAAATTATTTAGTCTTTCACCGTGCTTTGTAGGGTGAAGATGTGTATTTGAAGGCGGAAGTGAATCGTTTATGCGCAACTATAGAACCATTATCAGTGCGCAAAATGAGCAAAACAACTTCCTTCTTCCTCTAGAAAATCATTCAGTTTTTCATCGTGCTTTGTAGGGTGCAGATGTGTGTGTTGGAGGTCGAAGTAAATTGTTTATGCGCAACTAGAATCATTATTAGTGCGCGAAACGAGCAAAACCTTCTCCCATCAGAAAATTATTTACGCGCAGTCACGTGTTTAATACTGCGCAAAGCCCACTCTTTATGACATCTACAATCTACAACAAGCTCGACAGTTAAACAGTCTTTCATGATCGTTTGTTGAGTGAACTTGTCCGGGTTGAAAATGTGCGTGAATTACCTCTAACCCCTCCAAGGAGCTGTGAGACCTTGTCGCGGTGGAGAGGCTCAGTAGTCACTCCTTGCTTCTGTGGGGAAGCGAAGGACAGCTCAACTGCGGTAAGTAAAGTAGTGTTACAGTACCAAATTATTGAGGTAGGTGCTATTTTTGTATTGAAGTGATAAAAAATGAGCCTCTCCTTCTCCATCGCTCGCTCTCCATTAACTTCCATGACCTTCTCCTTCCTCAACCACCCAAGAGCGATGTGGCGTTCCGGACCTTGATGGCATAGTTCCGAACCGGGGCCGACATTATGTGGATCTCCCCTGGAGAATCTGAACGTGACCACACCGCATTGGGGTTGGCGAGGGATGGAGGGATGGTTGAACGGCTGGAGAGGTTTGCGCTGTTGAAGGAGCACATGCCAGTTTAGTATGGTGGAAAATTTTGACTTTTATGCAGTTTTTGTTTTTGATTTACTAAAAGAAGTATTTAATTTCAGGTTAGGAACTCGGAGCTGAGCGGCCTTGGTGTGGAGGAGAAACTTTATATCCTTATACTTGAATGTAGAACTTTGCTAAATAAACATTATTATTATGATAACTACATTCCTTTACCAAAGTGAAGGTGGAGTTGAGTGCAAAATTGACGAGAAAATCGTTTAGTAAAGTGGAGATTTTTGACTGACGAAATTATTGTTCGTGAAATAGTTATTGAACATTTTTTGGCTCGCTTCAGCCCATAGGCGTCAGCCACGTTGGACACAACCAGCGATATTTCTGCACCCAAATGATAGGTGGCGTCTAATGAGGCATCTATGAGAGCTTGCAAGTTGGTGCCTGAGCCTGATATAAAAACCGTAGCACGAACTTCATCCTCGTGAGTAATATTCACCATTTCCCTCTCGTTGAATAATATACTATTTTGGGATTCCATTTTTTTTTTCAATAAGATAATATACCCAAAAATTAATTTTTGAAAGTCGGGCAGGGGCCTAGAATCAATGACAAAAATGTCCAAATATTCCGATAAAATTCTCCAAAAACATGGTGTTTTGTTCGATCAGATCACTTATTCACAAAAAAACTTTGTTCTCATTTGAACAATCGTCCAGCGACGTAGAAACAGCAAAGTGAAATTTGGACAGTAGCCTGCATTTTTCAAATAATATAATATGCCAAGTCATTATTTTGTCAGCCCTCTAATTTCCCAATCAATAAAACAAATCCTCGAAAATTAGACCAGTGGCGTAGACGCTATAACGAAAAAAGTCCAAAAGATCCGACAAATCCACCAAAACAGTGTTATTTTGTTCGAATAGATTATTTAAAGAAACTGTTGTTATATTTGAGAAATCATCCAGAGGCGTAGAAACGTCTAGGTTAGATTTTGACAGTATCCTGCTTTTTTTTCAAATAATATATGCCCAGTCAATATTGTGTCAGCCCTCAAATTTCCCAATCAATAAAAACAAATCTTCGGAAATAAGACCAGTGGCGTAGACGCAATGACGAAAAAAGTCCAAAAAATCCGACAAATCCACCAAAACAGTGTTATTTTGTTCAAAAGGATTTTTCAAAGAAACTGTTGTTTATATTTGAAAAATCATCCAGAGGCGTAGAAAAGTCAAGGTAAAATTTTTTCCAAATAATATAGCCCAGGGTTCTCTTATTTTGTCGGTTCTCCAATTTTCCTATCAAAAGAAACAACATTTTGAAAATTAGACCAGTGCAGTGGTGTGAATGCAAAGACGAAAAAACCAAAAACAAATTCGAGAAAATGCCCCAATACATTGTTGTTTTGTTCGAATAGAGGACTTATCCAGAGAAAGTGATTTTTTCCAATTGAAAAATCGTCCAGTGACGTAGAAACCGCAGAGTTAATTATTCCAAATAATATAATATGCCAAGTGACCCCTCATTTTGTCGGTCTTCCAATTTCCCAATCAATGTAAATAAATTTTTGAAAATTGGACCAGTGGCGTAGATGCAATGATGAGAAAACTAAAAAAAATTCCGTCAAAATTCTCCAAAACTTTGTGGTTCGGTTTGAAAAAAAGTCTTATTCAGAAAAACTTTTTTTTCAGATTTTAGAGTCGTCCAGTGCCGTAGAAACAGTCAAGTAGAATTTGGACAGCATTCTACATATTTTCAAATAATATATGTCATGTGACCCCTTTCAATTTCCCAATCAATAAAAACAAATTTTTGAAAATGGGACCAGTGGCGTAGATGCAATATGATGAGAAAACTAAAAAAATCTCTGTCAATATTCACCAAAACTTTGTGGTTCAGTTTCAATAGAAGTCTTATTCAGAAAAATTGTTTTTTTCAGATTAAAAAAATTGCCCAGTGATGTAAAAACAGCAAAGTAAAATTTGGACAGCATCCTGCATTTTTCCAAATAATATATGATATGTGACCCCTCATTTTATCGGTCTTCCAATTTCCCAATCAATAACAAATTTTTGAAAATTGGACAATATGCGCAACTAGAATCATTATCAGTGCGCGTAACAAGCAAAACAAATCCCTTCTTCCATTTGAAAATTATTTAGTCTTTCAACGTGCTTTGTAGGGTGTGGATGTGTATGTTGGAGGTGGAAGTGAATTGTTTATGCGCAAAACAAAAAGCAGAAAACAAATACCTACCTGTGTAGTTTTATGGGATAGAATAATTATTATTATTTCAAACATTCAAACCTGTCAAACTAAAAGTTTGGAAACAACGCTTGTATCGACTGGCGATACTGTTCAGTGTTCACTCAAACCCGGTTAGACACGACGAAAGTAGTGACGTCAGTGATGGAGCGCGGAGCGTTTGACATTTGCAAGGTCTTAATAATTTATTTATATACGGAAACGGGCTCGAATATGTATGAAATTTTGCACAAGTACTAAATTCAATACGCTTTTTCAAAATACGTAATAAAAAAATATGCTGAACGAGCCTAACAAGTAGACTAATGCATATCGCCCCTGACCCCAAAATCGGAATTTGCAACCTCTGTGAAATATCGATTTTTTTCTAGTAGTTTCCAGCAAAGCCAGAAGACGTCGAAGATTTCTACACAGTTTGACAGTTTTCTACACTATTCGAACGTATTCTTGCAGTTTTGCCAAGGGGTATATTATCGTCAACATAAGGACAGTCAGTTCAAAGGTTCACTTATTGATCGTGTATTATATCTGTTCACAATGACAGTTAAAACATAAATTAGTGTGATAGTAAGTGATTCAAATAGTGTCTTGAAAATAAATTAGTTAAAACTGGACAAATGATTTATATAGCTGGAAAACGTTACATTGGTGTCAGAAGTGGGATTAATTTTGTGCTATACAGGGCTTTTAACTTAAAACTCCGCACGTCAATATCTCGGAAACGAATAGGAATATTTGATTTCTGTAAAAAGTAGTCAATGTATGGGGTCGAGTAGTTATTTTCACAGTTAAAAAAATTCGACGCCTACCAAGAGTGAAGCGTCGCGACGCATCGAAAACATCAATCGATTGCAGGGACTTTGAAATTACGCGCATGCAAAAGTACGAGTTATTTATAAACTTTTTTGTTATACAGTCGAACTCATTTATTCTACTCAGTTTTGAGATATACAGTGTGTCCAAGATAAGGATGTCTATCATGGGGATCTTGAAAACCGTGAGAGACACAAGGTCGGTTGAATGGAGGCAAAGTTGCGTATTTTGATGCTTACCAAATGCCGTTTCAAAAGCCAAGAAATTCCGACCAAGTCCGAAATTATCCGAAAAAACCAAAATGTTTCAAAATTGTTTCTATTTTTTTCTGACCACATTTGAAGAGATATTTTGAAATGAATGGAACTTCTTCATTGCCACTTTTTGCCCTTTACAATATAGCGTTATTAAATTGAAGAACCGACGTTTCGTCTATTAACAGCCATCATCAACTTTGTTTTTTTCAATACGGTCCTGGATTTTTTATGACGGATTTTGAGGGCCTCTTATGTTCCTGAACCAACAATGTATCGCAATTATTCGAAAAAATTATGTTGATGGATTTTTCCATAAGAGCTCATGTGTTAGAGAGAGACAAAAAATACATTTTTAATAGGATTAAAAACAACCACCTCTTTTTTGATTAGTGCGATACCTTGTTGGTTAGGGAACATAAGAGGCTCTTAAAATCCGTAATAAAAAATCCAGGACCGTATTTAAAAAAACAAAGTTGATGATGGCTGCTCATCGACGAAACGTCGGTTTTTCAATTTAATAACGCTTTCTCGTAAAGGGCAAAAAGTGGCAATGAAGAAGTTCCATTCATTTCAAAATATCTCTTCAAATGTGGTCAGAAAAAAATGAAAACAATTTTGAAAAATTTTGGTTTTTTTCGGATAATTTCGGACTTAGTCGGAATTTCTTGGCTTTTGAAACGGCATTTTGTTAAGCATCAAAATACGCAACTTTGCCTCCTTTTAACCGACCTTGTATCTCTCACGGTTTTCAAGATCCCCATGATAGACATCCTTATCCTGGGCACACTGTATATCTCAAAACCGAGTAGAATAAATGAGTTCGACTGTATAACAAAAAAGTTTGTAAATAACATGTACTTCAGCATGCGCGTAATTTCAAAGTCCCTGCAATCGATTAATATTTTCGATGCGTCGCGACGCTTTATTCTTGGTAGGCGTCGAATTTTTTTAACTGTGAAAAATAACTACTTGACCCCATACATTGACTACTTTTTACAGAAATCAAATATTCCTATCCGTTTCCGAGATATTGACGTGCGGAGTTTTAAGTGAAAAACCCTGTAGAATCGGACATAAATAGTCGTTATTATGGCTACGAAACAAGTACTTTCAACTGGATTTATGGTCTCCTTGTTGAAAAGGGAGTTGGACGAGGGTGATTTGAATACGAGTGGGAAGAAGGCTGATTTACACCAGAGAGCTTTAGTGCCTTAGATGGCATCGATCTTGAGACGTTCCAATTCGAAATTCCCGATTCCAACACAGTTTAGAGATTATTGGAAGAGAAGTTTCACTAATCTTCCAGAGCTATGGAAAAAATCAAGGAACAACTGGCGGACATCTACTGCAAAGGCTCTGGAAGGCGAAGTAGACGGAGTGAAAAGGTTATACGCCACAATCATGAAACAACCGGAGGTTACTATCCGGGAGCCAGGGGATGAGTGTTTAATTGGAGGCTGATATCGTTCGAGTCCACATTTTGTATTTAAGATGTCATGGAACAGTTACCATCGCCAGTTCGAGGCAGCAGCAAGGGCTAATGGATGGACCGAGACCAAAAAAGCTGTGGTCTTAACCCTGGCACTCCGTGGAGAGGCAACATAATTCCTGCAGACGCTGAAAACCCAGGAGCAGGAGGACCACGATGTTCAAGTCATGCAAGTACCTGGAGTTTCGATATGGACACATTGGAACACGTTTACCACTCTCAGCTGAAGAAACGCTCTCAAAAGCAGGAGTTTCAAGGGGATGTAGCTCGTCTTGCACGACTGGCTTATCCAACTAGGCCAGAAAGTGTTATGAATTCAGGCCTTTTTTCGAGACCAGGAGATACGACAGTTCCTGATACTAATAGTTCATGGACCCGATCGACTAGTTGAAGTACTGGCCAAAGCCCTGGAATTTGAAGAGGCGATGAAGTGTGTTGAGCTTATACTGCGCATGTGAGACGAATGGAGAAACAAGATTTCGTATAGAAGGACACCTTTGAAGCAGATGTGAGGAGGGCGATCAAGGAGGTGGAGGCCTCCAAGTGAAAGGAGTTGAGGTGATGGAATTGTGGAGAGCTTGGCCATATTGTTAGCCGATCCGTTTTCCGAAGAATACTGCCATAGTTGCCTCTTTAACATCGCACCAAGCTGCTGAATACAGATGCGATGAAGACGATCATCAGGCCTGATATTGTCGCAACAACAACATTGATTGTACCAGCTAAGTGGCTACTACGAACAAGTGACCTGAAGAGGATTTATGGTGAAGTGAAAGCAGCAGTGACCCTGGGAAGCACCAGCTTCGAACATCCAATACTGGTTGCTGATATAGAAGAAGAAACAAGGAAGCACCGTCATGTTTCAGTTCAGTACGAGTGAAGAGAGCTGTGCCTGACAGATTGATGAACGTCAACTTTCACTGAGTGAGCTTGGCGAAAGGAACACCCCAAATTTCCAGAAGCATCAAATCTCCAAGTACACTCCATAAATTCCTCAACCCTCTAAAAGAGAATCAAAATCTCAAACATCAAAGACCTAGAGAACTTTATGAGCTTGCTTGATTTAACTCCCAATCTAGGTAACACGCGTTGAAAACTGGATTCTGGCACCTTCTTTCTATAAGTCGAACCTGCAGTTACACTTTTGTGTTAACATAAGGCTGGCCAATCGCAGGCGCATTGTCAAGCTCCTACTTATAGCTGACGTCCTGGACAAAGACTTTGAATAGAGGAAGAGCCACCAATTAAATAAAATTCTGATCATCATTATTTGATATGATAAGCACATTTGAGGATTCTTATTTTCATCATCCAGGTCAAACCTCAACAACCGTGGTTATGTTCACATAACCACGGTTGTGCTGCAATCTGGATGAGTCAAAAAAGTCAACGAACTACTTTAGTAGGCCCTTTCATTTTAGGTATTCTCCAGAGTAACAATGACTATGACCAGAAGTTGATAGAGGGATCTAGATAGTTAATTCTATTATCATGTCTCAGGAAAATCTAAGCGAGCTCCTTGAGTTTTGCTTCAAAAATAGTCTTCAACATCTCGTCTCCCTCCTTGTTGTACTGATACCAAGGCTGTTTCTTCATCCTCTCAATATAACTCTTCAAATTAGGATAATTATCAAGAGGAGCAAAAGTCTCATATGATGATGTTGTAGTTAACAAGCTAAAATCTGCAAGTGTAACATGATCAGCAACAGCATACTTTGTCTTGTTTGCAGCTATAAGCGAGTCAGCAATTTGATAGGCATCCCTCAGACGATTGATTTTTTCTTCTGTGGGTAATTTGTTTTCCAGAATCAATGGTTTCTTGAATAGATATTTATTTGTTACGATGGAATTACATCACAAGGTCGTATACTTACAGAAATGTGGACTCCTGCAGCGAATAAAATACCAGAATCAAAATGTAAGATGTAGTCAATTCTTGATCTTAATCTCAAGTCGTTTTTGGGGTAGAGGGAGTCATCTTTGCCGTATTTTGACACCAAATAGGTCATAATGGCGTGGCTGTCTGCAAGTGTGAATCCATCTTCTTCTTCCAATAGTGGGACAGTATGTTGGGGACATTTCTGAAATAACATTGTTAAATTATCATTTGTTTCCACTTCATCTTTATTGAAAAAATTGATTATTCCAAAATATATTCGTTGACCTTCCAACATATACAGGGTGGACCAGAAGTAATGGGACATACCGGTAACAGTGGATTCCTCACACAAAAATATTGCGATAGACCTCAACTTTACAATTCCGCAAGTTGATATTAACAAAGATACAGGGTGTGAAAGTTGAATTTTAATATTTGATTGTTTTCAAATAACTTTTGAAATAATCCAGTAATTTTGATGACACTTTGTATACAGGGGTTGTTTGACATGCAAAATTCATATCTGGCCTTGGTATGGGTCTTACATGTAGAGGTTTCTTAAAAAAAACAAAAAAAAATATGTAAAATTCGTATTTTTTTCTTAATCAAGAAACATTCTATATTCAAGCTTATGTCAAAATTTCCATGATAACGCCGTTTTCAAAGCCTCCTATGTTCATTTTCAAAATTTTCCATTCAAAACCACATTCCACATTGCATGGATTACTTCAAGTTCAAATATCTTAAAAAGGTTACTCCTAAGGCACTTCTACAAAAGTATACCTTTTTCATGTAAACCTGATGTAAAAATAATGTTTTCAATTTAAAAAAATAGGAACGAGTGCGTACAAAAAAGTTCTGACTATTTGAATGAGTGAAAAGGTGTGTAAGTGGCGCCTCCTACAGGTAGGAGCAATTTTGTGCTCAGATTTGAATTTTGCATGTCAAACCAACCCCATGTCCCAATGTCCCAAAACTTCTGGTCCTCCCTGTATATAGACGGTGCAAAAAAGCCGCAAAATGTATTAAAAAATTATTGATCTCCCTATTTAGAATACACGTGACATTTTTAATCAAAAAAACTTGATTTTCTTCACAAATATCCATAGACTTTCAAAAATATATACAGGGAGTACGAAAATAGCAGCAAAATGTAATATACAATTCATCTCCCTCTATTTCAAATAGTCGAGGGAAAGATACAACTTTGATTGTGAAATTTCACTTTACCTTTTTAATAAAAAAAACTAGATTTTGCCAAAAAATATTCGTTGACTCAAAAATATACAGAGCAAAAAGTACAAAAATGCAGAAAAATGTATTAAAATATTGATCTTCTTATATTTGGAAAACTACAAAGTACAACTTTGATGAAAATTTCCTACCAGTCAATTCTAACCAATCATAGGCTTGCATTTTATTATGTTGCTATGGCAACGAGCTAATTTCATCGGAAATCACCCTGCTCATAATCACGTGACTGAAAGATTAATAAGTGGAAATCTCCCTGGCGCTTTGCATCTGGATGTAGCTCCCATATGATTACAGTGTTGCCGTCCCCACTCTCCCTAACAATCCCAACCCAACCCAACTTTCACAGATAGAGATAAGGCACACGGCAACACTGTGGTTGGTGCATGGGAGCTACATCCAGCCGCGAGTGCTTGACAGCTGTTAAAAACACTGACAAATATTTTTGATAAATGATTTATTTTCAACTTCCAATACAAAGTTGCAATGTTATCAATTATGGACAAGATTGGTTATAACTTCCAAATGTTTTATAAAATCCTGATTCCCTTCTTTCTTCCTCAATGGCGAGTAGAGTGAGGAGCCGTTGGTTTCTTCCACTAAATGCGAGGTGAGTCCTGGGTTATGTTTTTTCCAATGATCAGTTTTGGCATGAAATTTTCTTGCCGAATCTCCCGCGAGCTCGAATTTAAAATCCGGAAATTTGTTCTCGTTGCGAATTTTTCAAATTTTCAAAAAATTCGCAATTCGACAAAATTTCCGGAAATAATTCGAGCTCCGGGGAGATTATAAGTGATAATTATTGATTGAATGATGAGAAGTTAATGAGACTCCGGTATTATTCTCCAATATTATTTTCCAAATCGTTCATACAAAAATCATGAAATTTGGGTCATCACTTGAATATTCAATGCTGAACTATAGTTTGAGCTCAAAATTTTAAAATTTTAATCAGGGATGTACCGTATTAGGGGACAATTCAACTTTTTCATAGTCTTTTTTTTCACGTTCTGATTTTAGAACATTATGACCAGGACCATAAGATAGGTTACGTAGAAAAGGTACTTTTAGGTCATATCGATAAGGCCAGTAATTTTCGAAAGAATCGCGGTGAAGATTGTTTTTTACATCAAATTAGGTTCAAAATTTTTTCATAAAAATGTGGGGTCTCATCTAAAAAAAAAAACAACAATGATATCTAGAAAAAAATAGTTTTATCAGGACCCGGACCGAGGGGTGTCCAAAAATGCAACTTTTCAAAATTACCCTGTAGCTCAATCACTGAAAGGCCTATGACATTTTTGTCTATGATATCTTTCGTTTTAAATAAAAGTAGGTAGTTGAGGTTCGTCAAAACCACAAGGTTCTCTCTTCAGTGATAACCGAGATAACCCGCAATTGCAACAAAAATGGGACACCCTGTAATTGTGTCAGTATAATATAAAAGTGTGAAGATTCCATGTTTATTATTTTTCTGCCTAAAATGGCGAAAGAACATTGTTTTGAATTAATAATAATCATCGACCTAATCAAAGTAATAAGAAAAAATAAATAAAAAACAAATAATAAGAACTAAAAGTGAAAAAAACTTTGAAAACAAGACAAGCAACTCAAAAACACCAAATCCCTTGATTTGATTCGAGAACGCCGGAGTATTTGATCATCATAGATAAGATGTCATTCATCAACGTTTAATCATTGAACGCATGTTTATATAAAATTTGCAAAATTATGCTTTGGCTCCATTGTTACCTTCAAGTAAGGCTCTTTCATATGCTCTCCCTCCAACAAGTTGACTGTAACATACTCCAGCTCAACTCCCAGAAGTTTGGCACATAAAATCACTGCACGTGCTGGTGGACTTGCAGGAATAAGATATAACTTTGGAGCCATCTCTGTAGATTATAGTGCTATCAACCAACACAACAAACTGAAACAAATCACCGGCCGTATCAAGTTAAGATAAAATTGTCAAGGTGACTGGAATGTATGGGTTATTCTTCGAATTATTTTGAAAGGCGTATAGTTTATCGGGATAAGTAATGAAGTAATGCTGAAAAAAAATAAGAAACCTTCAGCGATACTTAAATTTATTTTTGTTTTAGTAATATATTGAATATTATGAAAAAAATATCAAATGAAAAAAAAAAATTTTTTTGGGAGAATATCCTTCAAGATGATGAAGTATAGTGAAAATAGTTAGGGGTCAGATAACTTTTATAACAAGTTATTCCATTTTTAATTTATGGCAGCACAAGATTTATTTGTTTATGCTGAGTAAATATGGATCTTCAAGTAAACAATCCGAATTGATTTTATAATTATTAAAAAAATACACAGCCCTCTAACCTCACCAAAACTTTGATCCTGCATCAGTTATCAAAAAATTGATTGTGCATTTAAAAACTTGAATCCCTTTTTCGCGTTTAAAAAGGGTAAGTTTTTCTGCGCGATTTTTGATAGAAATGGCCAGCTCTCTCGAAAGAAGGGCACAAATCATGTACTTTCTGAAAATTTCGCAATAAATGAACGCAGGATGGTATATATATACAGTGTGACCCATTTGTTTTGGGAACACCCTGATAAAAAGTTTATTTCTTAACCGATTTGGTTCGTTTTTTTTTGGATTGTAGAGCTCGAAAAATTGTATATTCTTGGCAAAAAGTGACCTTCGCCATTTTGACTTCAAGGCCTACTATGTTAGTTTTTAAGAGCAAAATTTCAGGAAACCATATTAGCGATTTTTTTAGAAAAAATCTGTGTGCGCCACTGGATTCAGCATCCTTTAAAACGGGTCTATACAAATTTTCAACCGAAAATATCAAGTTGAAAAAAATTAAAAAATCGTACTTTAACAATCTTTGATTCTATCAAAACAAATGATAAATGCATTGAAGTTGATGGTGGTTTGGTAGAAGTTACAAATTTTTAGTTTTATGTCATTTTTATTTGTTTTGATAGAATCAAAGATTGTTAAAGTGCGAATTTTTAATTTTTTTTAACTTGATATTTTCGGTTGAAAATTTGTATAGACCCGTTTTAAAGGATGCTGAATCCAGTGGCGCACACAGATTTTTTCTAAAAAAATCGCTAATATGGTTTCCTGAAATTTTGCTCTTAAAAACTAACATAGTAGGCCTTGAAGTCAAAATGGCGAAGGTCACTTTTTGCCAAGAATATACAATTTTTCGAGCTCTACAATCCAAAAAAAAAACGAACCAAATCGGTTAAGAAATAAACTTTTTATCAGGGTGTTCCCAAAACAAATGGGTCACACTGTATATACAGGGTGTCTCACGGTCTATGGTACCTTAGACGTTTACGGAAATTAGACATAGGATCGATCTGAAAATTTGGCTCAGCACATAATCGAGTATGATCTATATTTTAAAAATATTTTTAGTTCTGCAGTGTTGCCGCTTCTACCCAAAAGTCGTGGCAACTTTCTTATTTTAAATGGACCACCCTGTATATCATTATTTTTTTGGATTCCTTGACTGATTCTTATCACTTTTGCTCGATTTACTCCTATAACTATCGGCAGCGATTTTCGAGATATAAATTAATTTATAATATTTTTGTCGTAAAACACATCACTGGATTGAGTTCAATAATTTCGTACTTGAAAACGGTGGAGAGTTGAAATTGCTATGCCGACTAGAGGAACGTAGGTTTATATGGTTCCAATGGAGAAACCGATCTGTAAATATACAGGGTGATTCAAATTTATTAATCTTTTTCCTATACACAAAAATGATAAAAAAAGCTATTTTTTCAAATGGAACCCCCTGTATATTACTTGAAAAATGAAAAGATCAATAGATTTCCTTTCAAATGGTATCCCGCATGTTCCTATACCTTAACCTTCAGGTTCTACAAGAAAAATGCATTTGTCTAAAAAATAAATTATGTTGGTATTATTGATATGAAACATAATGTAGTTGCAGTTTGCTACTAAAAATAAATTGTTATTGCTGTGTGACCTGGCAACTATAGGTTGCCCTAGAAACTACATTATGTTTCATATCATGTATACCAATATAATTTATTTTTTAGTAAAATGCATTTTTCTTGTAGATCCAGAAGATTTAGGTATAGGAACATGAGATACGATTTGAAAGAAAATATATTGGCCTTTTCATTTTTCAAGTAATATACAGGTGGTTCCATTTGAAAAAATTGATTCTTTATCATTTTTGTGTGAAGGAAAAAGATTAATGAATTTGAAGCACCCTGTATATTTTCAGATCGGTTTCTCCATCGGAACCATATAAACCTACCTTCCTCTAGTCGGCATAGCAATCTCAACTCTCCACCGTTTTCAAGTACGAAATTATTGAACTCAATTCACTGTGTTTTACGACAAAAATATTATAAATTAATTTATATCTCGAAAACCGCTGCCGATAGGTATAGGAGTATATCAAGCAAAAGTGATTAGAATCAGTCAAGGAATTCAAAAAAATAATAATATACAGGGCGGTCCATTTAGAATAAGAAAGTTGTAACGACTTTTGGGTAGAAGTGGCAACACTGCAGAACTGAAAATATTTTTAAAATATAGATCATACTCGATCATGAGCTCAGCCAAATTTTCAGGTCGATCCTATGTCTAGTTTTCCGTAAACGTCTAACGTACCATAGACCGTGAGACACCCTGTATATTTCACTTTTTTATGACAATTTGATAAATGAATATTATTCAATTTATAAATATCAAATATGTTTTCAAACATTAAACTTGGGTATATAGGATATGAGGCAGAGAAAATTTTTGGAATTCAAAGGAGAATACAAATAATATCAAATGAAAAAGTAGGGTATCAATTTGAAATAAGAAAGTTAGACCACAAAACATTGTGAGTTAGACCTCGCCCAGACTTTTTGGAACACCCTGTATATGTGAAAACCGGTTCATTTTCATTTCATTTTCAACCATGAAATTTTTATTTGGGACACTGTAAAATTAAATAGTAAGAGGGGGGCATATATAATCAATAACCCTGTACAGGGTGTCCCATTTTGGGTACTTTTGCGGGGTATCTCCGTTATTCTTATAGATAGAAAGTTGCGGTTTTCGCGACAGTGTGCTACTTTTTCGTGAAACTAAAGATGCCGTTAACAAAATTTTCATAGCCCTTTTAGTTTTTAAGATACAGGGCTAAACTGAAAATGTTGCATTTTAAGGTACCCCTCGTATCTAAACTATCAGATAAGTTATGGAAAATGTGAAAACTGTTTCTTTTATAACTTTTCCGTAGAAGTCGATTCTGCCTTCGGAATTAGTATACGGGGTCAGGCCAAAAAGTTATCGGACCCAACTTTATTTTTTTAAATGGAACACCCTATATATTTATAGTCCAAAAGATTTGTCTTTTCTTTACCTTTTCAAAAATATATAAGAGTATGCACTTTAAAAAAAAAAAAATTTTAGCCTATAACTTTTTGACCTGACCCTGTATACAAATTCCGGAAGGCAAAATCGAAAGTTATATACTTTTCCCGTGGAACTCGATTCTGCCTTCGGAATTAGTATACGGGGTCAGGTCAAAAAGTTATAGGCTAAACATTTTTTTTTTAAGTGCATACTCTTATATATTTTTGAAAAGGTAAAGAAAAGACAAATCTTGTGGACTATAAATATACAGGGTGTTCCATTTAAAAAAATAAAGTTGGGTCCGATAACTTTTTGACCTGACCCCGTATACTAATTCCGAAGTCAGAATCGAGTTCTTCGGGAAAAGTTATATAAGAAACAGTTTTCACATTTTCCATAACTTATCTGATAGTTTAGATACGAGGGGTACCTTAAAATGCAACATTTACAGTTTAGCCCTGTATCTTAAAAACTAAAAGGGCTATGAAAATTTTGTCAATTTCTTTTATTTACATTTTTGGATTCTACGTAAAATTCTATGCACATTTGATGTATCATGTCCTATACCTAAGAATGCGAGTTTTTCAAATATTTGAGTTTTCATGTCAAAAATGACGTTTTTATACTCCAAATAAGATGTGAATTTTACGTATAAGAAAGCCTTCATTATTCAATTTGTGTTGGATTCCTTGTTGAAAGAAAACTGCTTTTACAATATTTTGATAAATATTGATACAGTGGTCAATAATAAGATCAAAAATGAAATCAAGAAAACGGCCCAAAATCAATTTTCTCATCATGGAAACCACCAAATTTTATCATTATTTCATCTAATTTAGTATTCGAAATTGAGGTAAGTTTGTATAACATTGTCAATTTCAAAATTTTTAAAAAAATAAAAAACTTTTGAAAGGACAATCTTATAGAGACTCACCTTTATTCTAAATGCTAAATACTATACAATGATAAAATTTGGGTGTTTTTACCTACTTTGGTATTTCCGTAGGTCGTGCAACGTCGCTATTATTTCATTTGAGGAGAGCATATTTGAAAATTTTACCATACAAATTTTCAGAATTCCAATCGTCTTATTTTCCGAAATATTCGAATTGACGGACACTCTGAATACGGAATAACCCTGATCACTGGTGCAGCTTAGTTGGTGAGCCAAAAGATCTGAACAGCTTAAAAACCATTCTATTTACAGCCTTGTCACCATTTTATCACATCAACACTATAAGCAGTAATATACTGTCACTTGTCATCACCAACTTGCCAATAAATGGTGTTTTGAGCTGTTGATTCGAAAGTCTAGCGCATTCACCATTCCATGATGTTGAAACCTGCTCAGAGACTTGTGATGGGAGATTGTAGGGATAATCAGGATAATATTGTTCATAAGTATTTGATTTGTCTACAAAACAATTATTGTCTTGGCAAATGAAGCTTATTTAGTTTGTTTGATTTGATTTGAAGACGCCACTGTCGTGGTTTCCACGCCCTTCAAGTATTAAGTCATGAGCGTATCATCATCGGATTATCGAGCCTCTACTGTATAACATACAGTGAGGACATAAATAGTCCCCCCCCCTCTAACTTTTGAACGCATTAATATTTTTGGCTCAAATTTGGAAGTGTGTTTCGGGGTAAGCTTTACTGAGTTTTGACCTCCAAAAAAAATTTTCATCTGTCAAACTGACAGCTGGGCACCATTTTGAAACAAAAAATTAAATAGAAAAGGGGGTCATGTGATACTTTATTTGAAAGGTCCTTCCATTCTCTTTTCACCTCCAAGGTTTGAAGTCCTTATTATTTTTCATAAGGAAATGGCGCCATGTCGAAAATAAATTATTTGTGTCTAAGTAGATACTATCTTTTATTTTGTTTAGGAAATTTTTACTGTTGTAGAAACAATCACTCATGTTATAGGTTAGTTTTTTCATTGTTAATAAAGTTCTTTTAAGAATTAGAGATAGTATTTTGACCCAAATAATTTATTTTCGATATGGCGCCATTTCCTCAAGAAAAATGCTAAGGACTTCAAACTTTGGGGGTGAAAAGAGAATGGAAGGACCTTTCAAATAAGGTATCACATGACCCCCTTTTCCATTTAATAATTTGTTTAAAAATGGTGCCCAGCTGTCAGTTTGACAGTTGAATTTTTTTTTTTGAGGTCAAAACTTAGTAAAGCCTACCCTGAACAACACCTCCAAATTTGAGCCAAAAATATTAATGCGTTCAAAAGTTAGAGGGGGGGACTATTTACGTCCTCACTGTATACATAGTTACTAAACTTCGACTTCAGCGCGTACGGCTATGACAACCGATCCACGCGCTCGAAGGCAGGCTAGCGATGATAATGGGTTTGTGATTAGATCATTGGTTTGTGCGCATTCTTCGGTCAATACCTGAGCTTCTCCACTATTGCTACCTTCAAATAAGTAAGTGATATGGGATGGGTTGAATGGAAGAAAAGTTACCGTTTTTGATGCTCATTGAAGATCCACTAACTGTGAAATAGTAGGTGTGTTTGTTATGCTCCACTAGTGCCCACTTTTCTACACTACAACACTGAGTGTGGCTTTATTTGTGAAATGTTTGTCTGTTTTTTAGGATAGAATATCTTGACTAAGCTAGTAAAGATATTCTATCCTAAAAAACATTTCACAAACAAAGCCCCACTGAGTGTTGAAGTGTAGAAAAGTGTGCACTAGTGGAGCGTAACAAACACACTATTGTTGTGCAACAAGCATGGAATAAACCTTCATACTCGTAGGAAATGAGTCATTTCATGCGAGTTTCACACATACTTTTTCTACGACTGTCAAGGAATGTCACTATTGTGCAATCGATATTGTAGCGAAAACGAGAATTGTCCCATCTATTCGGGATTCCAGCCCACTGCATTCAATCTGGAATTTTCTACATGTTTACAGGAGCCGGATAGCCGCATTCCGGCATTGCTGCGCGATGAGTCATGCTGTTTGTTCCGGTCTATACTTCTATATTCTAGAATTTACGGATAAGCTATATAAGCGGGTACATTGTAAACAGTAAGGTAGTCTAGTTTTAGTTCAGTTCAGATTTTGATAAGCTGTGATTGTGAATATTTGTGGTGTTGTAAACCGTGTGTGTAGTGACTTAAAATAAATAAATTAAAACTGGACAAGTGTTTTCTATAGCGAAAAATATTACAATATCGATTAGGAAACGTAGCACATTGTGCAACCGTATAGGAAATGAAACCATTCCCTACTTGTTACCATGGCAACGAGTGCAAAATGAGCATGAACTGGCACCTCCACCAAAACAAAAACCAACAAACGATATTGATTACACAATAGTGATATTGATTAAGAGTCGTGAAAAAAATTATTTTTCTACGACTGTCAAGTAACCTCACTATTGGTGCGATCGATATATCCATTCGTAAATGTAGTCATTGTAGAACTGAACGGAAATAAAACCATTTCCCCCTAGTTGCTAGGCAAAAGAAGATAGGTGAATTTGTATATTATTATTAGGTGGTTGGAAAATTAAAGTTTGAGTTGTAATTGAGAATAAATATTCTTTGACATTATTCTCTGTTCAACTGAAAGAACAGTGATAATCAATAATGAACATGAATAGAAGTCTGAAGAGATATAGATAAAATATAGAAAAAAAAACAAATGAAAATAATTATTTTAATACTATTTTATTGAGTTGTTTCATCAATCGATATGAAAAAAATATTCGTATAAATCAAACAAACATTATTGAAAGTAGATTTAAAAACGAAAAAAACAGATAAAAATATGTTTAAAAATGATAAGATATACAGGGTGTTTCCTAAAGATTGGTGAAAAATTCGTTGTGTGATTCCTGGGGTATTTTCATGAAAAAAAGTTCCTTTAAACATTTGCCGAAAAATGCTTCCTAAGGGAGCTACGCCCCTTTAAATAGGGCACCCCGAAGACGGTTTTTCCTCAATATTTCCGAAACCTTACATACAAAAATCATGAAATTTGGTACATCATACAAACTTTTAATGCTGAATGAGAATTTGAGCTCAGAATTTCAAAATTTTAATCAGGGGCGTACCATACTGGCGTACGTACCATACCATTTAAAAAATTGGATTCTTTTAACCTTTAACCCCGCCAGTATGGTACGCCCCTGATTAAAATTTTGAAATTCTGAGCTCAAATTCTCATTCAGCATTAAAAGTTTGTATGATGTACCAAATTTCATGATTTTTGTATGTAAGGTTTCGGAAATATTGAGGAAAAACCGTCTTCGGGTTGCCCTATTTAAAGGGGCGTAGCTCCCTTAGGAAGCATTTTTCGGCAAATGTTTATAGGAACTTTTTTTCATGAAAATACCCCAGGAATCACACAACGAATTTTTTACCAATCTTTAGGAAACACCCTGTATAGTGGAACATAATTATTGGGAACAAAAAATAGCTTGTTCCAAGTACATACGCATTCAAATTTATGGTAATTATATATTTTTCCCATGACGCAGAATTAAATTGTTTGTTTTCTCTGAATACGTGAAAAGTATACACTCAAAAAACAGCCAAGTATCATCAATTAAATGATTCATCAACACTAATTTACATACTTGGATAAAGCGCTATATTGAATAAAGATGTAGATTACAAATGGGGAGCCCAGTTATTTTGTGATAAGTTTTTCTTTAATCATTTTATTCTACTTCTTCTTTAAGGATAGAAATATCCACACAAAAATAAAATTACTTGGACGCATTTCTGGTGAAGATTTTGCTATACGTTGAATGGATCTTGAATGAGCATCAAAAACGGCAACTTTTCTCTTTCTCAATGATGGTACACCCGCTCTTTAGGACACCCTATCCCTCATAGCACAGCAAGAATATTCATGTGATAGGAATATGCCTTGGATGTTCCCAAACGTATATTCGCAGTGGAATGTTAGCAGGCATGTCCACTGCATATTCTCGAAAGATATACAGGGTGTTTCAGAATAACATGCTAATAATAAAGGGGGTGATTCTTGGGCTCATTTTAAGAAAAAAAATTCATATGAACGTATGTCCTAAAAAATTTTTCTATTTCCCAAAAAATATGCAAACCAAAACCCGCATGGACGGCACTGGTCAGAATAATTAAATTGTTGGTGCATCAAAAAATGAGTATTAATGCCTAAAATACATGACCCAAATTTCATAAAGATATCTACAGTAATGACAAAGTTATTGTAAAAAAAGTATCTATTTTTTAAAACTTTGACACCCTGTATCTCAAAAGTTAAGGCGTTTAGGACATACGTTCATATGAATTTTTTTTCTTAAAATGAGCCCAAGAATCACCCCCTTTATTATTAGCATGTTATTCTGAAACACCCTGTATTATTTATGTTATGAGAATCACGCATGTGCTTAAGATATTACAATGGTGACATATTATGTTAAAAATTTTCCCAAAAAGTATATCCTTTGGAAAACTATCTTGTTATGTTCATGGGAATATACAGGGTGTTACTCAATGATAGGCCGTAATTCCAAAGACGCATTCCTGCACCGAATTCAAGTGAAAAAATTCTGATAAACATGTGTCCCAAATTATCTGGTTTTTGAGATACAGTGTTTTGAAGGTTTAGAAAAAAAAATCGAATTTATTATTAATATCTTAAAAATTCTTTTGCCGATTCGTGTTGAATTTTGGCAGACTTTTTCTTTGTAACAAGACACTAAATCAACACTAACTAGATGGTAATTATGAGTTCCAGTGGCGGCCCGAGGGGCACATTTACGAATAAAATTGACGAAAACTGTGCGCCTCTGAGCTGTATCTGTAGCTGCTCTATCTAAGACTAAAAAAGTCTTGTTTTCAATATACAGGATGTTTTAGAAAACGGATTTATTGTTAATATCTCAAAATTCCTTTTGTCGATTCTGTTGAATTTTAGTAGAGTGTTTCATTGTGATAGGACGCTCAATCAGTACTAGCTAGATGGTAGTTATGTGATCCAGTGGCGTCCAGGTGCGCCACTGGCTTTTTCTGAAAATGGTCTATTGTTTTCAGATTGAGCAACTATACTTTCTTCGTTTTTGAGAAAAAAATAAATAAAATGACTTGACTTTGACCATTTTTTGACATGCAATAAAATGGTGGTGAAATGAAGGAAAAACGGAAAAATATCAAGAGACAAAAAAGTTGTATTTTTAACTGCTTATCTGAAAAAATGGAAAATTCCAAGAGAAAGCACATTTTTTTGTCAATTTTATTCGAGAAACTGTCCGTCTGGACGCCACCGGCACTCGGAATTACGATCAAGTTAGTGCTAATGGAGCGTCTTGTTACAATGAAACTCTCTACCAAAATTCAACAAAATCGGCAGAAAGATCTTTGTGATATTAATGAATCAATTTTTTTCCAAACCTTCAACACCCTGTACCTGGAAAAATATTTAGGACACATGAGTAAAGGACCTTCTCTACTTGAATTTGGTTCAGGAATGCGTATTTGGCCGTCATGTCACGTTCTTGTTATATTCTTTCTGGGACGCGTAGCGCATGCGCTGGGAATATACTAATAGGAATATGATGATCCTAGAAAGAAAATTATCCGTGCATTTCATTTTTGGCATGAGAATGCACATCATAACCAAAAATATGCTTAACATATCCCTGTGAATGTACCTGATGGAACATTCCAGGCACATGCCAAGCGCACGTTTTTGGCATATTCATGGCTAAGAGATGTCCTTTCATGCAAAGCATACACCTAGTATGAATAATATTGATGCATGTACTGTGAATGTACCTTAAATATACTGCGAAAATGGTGACAACCAAATATGCTCAGCAGGTGCCTTGCGGCATATCCTTTTTATGCTGAAACGTACATACGTAGTATATGCATTCTTCATCATTATGAGGGATATAGGAAGCAAAAGGAACAATGTAAAATCTGATACACAATCTCCCATTAAAATTCATCACCCTGTACATTTTATACTCTCCCCACTCGACGCAACATTTAAAACAGAAAAATAGTCGCGAGTAGCGGCGAGTGTCACAACCTTGTTTAATAACATTATTTACCATTAGTATTTTGCATAAACATTACGTTATTTTGCCGGTCACTTTTACGCATATACGTACTTGAGTAGTTCTTCATTAAGTTCACTTATATCATAACTGATAATGTGATCGTGTAGAGAGAAAGTGTTCATTGAATTTCACTGAAATTGACACGATGCGGAAGTATAGTTTATTGTGTTTGTTTTTGTGCTTGGCTTGTGCGGGTTTTGGTGATGGGCAATTGTCTTTTGATGTTCGGATACCCAGGGTGGCAGATATTTTGAATAGGGTGTCTAATACTACGTTTGGTAAGATTGAGAACTTTCAACAATTTTTCAAGATCATCGAGTCGACATAACGCTACTGGAAGTTTAATCAAAATCCCCCACTCTGACACCTTGATCTATGTGTTGAACAGAGCAGAGATTATTAAAAACAAATAAAATAAAACCAAGGAATAAAAACTGCAAAGGAAAAATGAGTTTTTACATAATATAACTATACAGGGTGTTTCAGAATAACATGCTAATAATAAAGGGGGTGATTCTTGGGCTCATTTTAAGAAAAAAAAATCATATGAACGTATGTCCTAAACGCCTTAACTTTTTTCCCAAAAAATATGCAAACCAAAACCCGCATGGACGGCACTGGTCAGAATAATTAAATTGTTGGTGCATCAAAGAATGAGTATTAATGCCTAAAATACATGACTCAAATTTCATAAAGATATCTACAGTAATGACAAAGTTATTGTAAAAAAAGTATCTATTTTTTAAAACTTTGACACCCTGTATCTCAAAAGTTAAGGCGTTTAGGACATACGTTCATAGGAATTTTTTTTCTTAAAATGAGCCCAAGAATCACCCCCTTTATTATTAGCATGTTATTCTGAAACACCCTGTATACTATCCCTGATGATGATACAAAACAGTAGCAAAACGTTGCCATTTAATTGCTTACAACATAGAAAATCATTGTTTAATTGTGTAATAGTCCAAAAACTGTTTGATTCTAATTATTAGACTTTTCGACGAGTGACACGTTTTTTTTTTCGCATTACCATCTCACCTCGTCAAAATCACCCATTCCAACATTTTTATATATGTATTGAACTCTCATTATGTCAAAGACACCATCAATAAAGTTTACAATTTATACAGGGTGCCACAGATTCGAGTGCATGCATGGGAATCACAGTTATTATAAGAGATACAGGGTCGGTTAAGTGGTTGCAAAGTTGCGTATTTTTATGCTCAACAAAATGCAGTTTTGAAATTTGAAAAATTCCGACTACTTCCAAAGATATTCGGAAAAAACCGAAATTTCGCAAAAACGTTATTATTATTTCCTAAGTTTATTTGAGAAGATATTGTAAAATGAATTAAACTTTTTCATTGCCACTTTTTCTCCTCTACAAGATGGCGGTATCAAATTGAAAATCTGACGTTTCGTCTTTGAGGGGACATCATCAAGTTCATTTTTTTAAATACAGACCTGAACTTTTTATTTTATATTTAGTTATCTTTTGACGTCCTTGAGGCATTGAGGTGATTAGATTAGGGTGTAGAGCAATGGGTTCTCTCATAGGAATAACGTGTCGAATAAAGATGGATTTATGAACCAAACTATGAGTTAGTTTGGGTTAGTTTGGGTTAGAAAAGGTTTGCCTAACTAATTTTCTCTGGTATTATTTTTTAAATGAGTATTTTTTTCGACGGTTGCGATACCCCATTACATTAAGGACGTCAAAAGATAATTAAAAATATAATAAAAAATCCAGGTCAGTATTCAAAAATATGAACTTGATTATGACCGCTTAAAGACAAAACGTCAGATTTTCAATTTGATGCCGCCATCTTGTAGAGGAGAAAAAGTGGCAATGAGAAAGTGTAATTCATTTTACAATATCTTCCCAAATAAACTCAGGAAATATTGTAACATTTTTTCGAAATTCCGGGGTTTTTTCGAATATCTTCGGAAGTAGTCGGAATTTTTTGATTTTCAAAACGGCATTTTGTTAAGCATCAAAATGCGCAACTTTGCAACCATTCAACCGACCCTGTATCTCTTATTATAACTGAGATCTCCATGCATGCACTCGAATCGTGCCACACTGTATAACTAATGCCTCAATAAAAAAAAACAGGCCAACTCTCGTTTTTCACTCTATTTTCTAATTTCTATAGGGTTCATAAATGGAGATGATAAATGAGAAGATAAATAAATAAAATGATTTTATGAAGGAATTTGCAAACGTTCACAGAAGGGAAATTATAAAAAACTCTATTGATTACGTTTTTCAGCTATAGACTTGTCCAGTTTTAACTTATTTATTCAAAGTCACTATTTATGCACATCCACTATTACACTTATTTATACCACCATTATTTATGTCACAGTTCATTCATAATCTATAATACATGAAAAAATTTTAAAAAAAAGATATTGATTTGGCTCTTACACTTAAAATATTTATGATGATGACGGTAATACCCAACAATCAATTTATGAACTTTTGACCAGAAGAAAAGAAAAAATCCTTTTTTTGTTATAAAACTACCTCCTTTTACCTTGCAACTCAACTTCAATGTCATGAACAGCTATTAGTTATTAGACTCGAGGCAACTTTATCTTATTCACGACATAAATAAAGTTCTAATAAATGATTTTTCTGTAAGCTATTCAGTATAGTTATAGAGGTGACTAAAAATAAACATGAATTGTGTCATTTCACCACGACCTCATATAAGGTATACGAAGAAGTCTGAACTTACTTGAAAATAACCAAAAAAGTTTACTTCAAGGACAAGAATATATTTCCTCTGAATTTAGGTGGAATACTATCAAATTATTACCAACAGTCTGTCCTTATCGCTACCAGTCTGTAGGGTTATAACAAAGGTCGTTCAACTTTAGAATAACCTCAAACGCTCAAATTAATGGAGTGGCCAAATTATATGAAATATTGACCTGATGTCCCAACAAATAATCTAAGAACTCTAGACCAGAAGAAAAGAAAAAGAAAAAAATTGCTTTGTCTCTTGTACAATCATGACATATATACAGGGTGTTTCCTAAAGATTGGTAAAAAATTCGTTGTGTGATTCCTGGGGTATTTTCATGAAAAAAAGTTCCCATAAACATTTGCCGAAAAATGCTTCCTAAGGGAGCTACGCCCCTTTAAATAGGGCACCCCGAAGACGGTTTTTCCTCAATATTTCCGAAACCTTACATACAAAAATCATGAAATTTGGTACATCATACAAACTTTTAATGCTGAATGAGAATTTGAGCTCAGAATTTAAAAATTTTAATCAGGGGCGTACCATACTGGCGGGGTTAAAGGTTAAAAGAAAATTGGATTCTTTTAACCTTTAACCCCGCCAGTATGGTACGCCCCTGATTAAAATTTTTAAATTCTGAGCTCAAATTCTCATTCAGCATTAAAAGTTTGTATGATGTACCAAATTTCATGATTTTTGTATGTAAGGTTTCGGAAATATTGAGGAAAAACCGTCTTCGGGGTGCCCTATTTAAAGGGGCGTAGCTCCCTTAGGAAGCATTTTTCGGCAAATGTTTATAGGAACTTTTTTTCATGATAATACCCCAGGAATCACACAACGAATTTTTTACCAATCTTTAGGAAACACCCTGTATAAGGAGAATAAGTCTAAAATTACTTGAAAACAACCAAAAAGTTGCCTTCAAGGACAAGATTTTTATTTCTTTTGAATTTAGATGGAATATCACTAAATTATCACTACAATTAGGTTATAACAAAGGTCGATATCCAGTCAATTATGACCTAAGTTAAAAAATAATGTCTTAAGGTCGAAAAATTAACTTATAGGTACACAACAAATGGGAGCGGCCATGTTTCAATGTCAGCATCTAAAAAAAAAATGTGTTTTGTCCGAATTTTACTGAATTTCTGATTACTTTTGGGGATATTCACATATTCAAAGATGACTGGCAAGTTGGTCTATAACATTCCTAGCCTATTATAGTTATTTTGGATTCAAGGCTATGTTTCAAAATTTCGCAAACTCTGGTAATAATGCATCGAAATTGACATGTAATTAGGGCGCATTTTCAAATGTTTGGACCTAGTTCCAATAGAATCAACCAGAACTAAAAAATACTTTGAACACCCAAAAAGTCGGACAATCAGGCATTTTGTGATACCCTACTAGCACAGAAGGTCCATAAAACGTTTTTATTTGACCCCTTTTCAAAACCGTAATTTCCAGAACGTGTTTGAAATGTGCGAAAAGAGACATCTGTATAAAAACGTCCAGGATTGTTTAAATTTGAGTCTCTACTAGATCATCCACTCAAGAGACACTTTTCAGTTTTGAACAGAGCGTCCATTGGACATGAAAAAGCAAATTGTTTTATGAACCATGCAGTATAGAACAGTCGGTTATCCAGCAGTCAGCAGAATAGTGCTAATAATGTTCAAGAAATTACAGAAACAGTAAAAAAAACGATCAGGACATTTTATTTTTGACAACTGAAACCTCAAGACAATTAATATAAGTTTTGTAGTTGTACAGTGTTTTTTTTGGAATGCAACGCAGTGAGGAAATTGATCATGAAATAGGTGTGGCTTAAAAAGGACAGACAATTGATGATGGAAATAATCTGGAAAATCACAAAAAATCGACGAAAGACGAGCAAATGAGCAAGAAATGATAATGCCTGACGAACAAGAACAGGATAACATGGAGAAGAGATAGTCAAGGAGAAGTATACAGAGTGTCCCAGATCAACTGGTCACCACTTATACAGCAAATAGAGGAACCATAAATGAGAAGTATGAGATGGAGAGCCCATGGCCGGAAGTGCCCCGTTTCCTATATAGATACAGGCAGTGGCGGCTCGAGGTTAATTCAATAGGGAGGTCAAAATGATATGATTTGTGCGCTGGAACAACGCAATCATCCGGAGACAAGAAACATGTCATCAGCCCCCAACCTCTAACACTTCTTATCTCATGTTTAGATAAGAAGCAAATCGAAGGAAAGCAAATACATAATTGAAATAAATCGAACTGAGCGCAAAAAAGTAAAAAGCGCCAGTATAAAGACACGGCAATTTTAAAAAATCACCTATCATATAAAATGAAGCCTAGAATCATTCCTCAAGTCGTTTCTCATTATAGAAAGTTCATACAGACATGAAATTGATTCGAAATCAAGGCGTTTTCCAAATGTTAAACCATCTCCGTTTTCTGAACTTCAAATTTCTCACACAACACAACGATCCGACGGATCCGACATTTTAAAAACAAAATTCCCGACCGATTACCGATGTTGAGTGAACAATCCGGCCGCAAAATAAAATCAATAGAAATCTATCAGCATCAGCTGACTTGACATTACTCGACCACCCCTCAAAATGCATGATACAAAAAAAAACAAAATGTGTGACGAAGAAGGAAGACTTTCGAAAACAGAAGCGTTGGTCGGAAATTAATTCCGTACCGATGTGGGAGATGTCTTGGTCAATGCCTAACATGACATATTTTTTCTCATTCTAACACATTGATTTTACCCCAATCACTTTTTTCTCTTTCTCTCTGTGCCCCCAGCCGCTTATGCGGACGATATTACATTCAAATTGCAAGCGATTTTTCGTCAAATCTGAATTTTGACCCAAATAATCTGTCAAGGTCACATTCAGAAACTGTTGAGCAGAATCATAGATGGAAAGAAGAAAATCAGATCTAAATACCTTGAAGGAAAGCAGAAGATGGAAGTTAGTCGAACTTTCAAGAGATGCAGAAGTTATAGATTCCCCAGCAAACACAAGAACATAATAATGATGTAAAAACTATGTAACACAAGTTACCAGTTACGTCAATATGACATGATAACAAGGTAATCAGAAAGTAAACTTCAACCTACATTGACTGCATAATGTCATACCTCCAGTGCATGTATATTTTATATCACATTTATGTAAACATTTTTATATAAAAAAGGTTATGTGAATTTTATATCGATTTATTTATGTAAACATTACGTAAAATTTATATCATCTTATTATTATCACGTCCACGTACTTTTGTTTATATAACAATGAAATCACGCATTGGCAAATATTTGGTTCCAAAACTACGGAAGAAATCCGGGGGATCTCGCTTTCTTCTACAATTTTCTGACAAATTGGCTGACAAAATTTCTTGTTCAGCGGCATTCAGACGATATGGAACGCTTGCAATAGGAGTGGCTGTTGCAGTGTTGATCTGATGGTAAATATTATGGTTCCTAGCTGCATAACTCTCTCCGACAGTTTTGAAATCTGTAAGGAGTGATTTATAGTTATTATTATGAGCATAGAAATAAAATAACGTCTATAAATATTAGCTTACCAAACATAAGTACATAACCTACATTTTCCCTGCCACAAAATGATATTTTTCTCAGCCTCTTGATATTGCTCGAGTATGCGAATGAATGATTTTCTTCTCACTTCAGTGCAATAAAATCATTCATTTTTGCGAGATGGAATGGCTCCCGTCATACAACACAACCAAAACAAAGAGCACGAACAAAATGACAAAATGGCTTCTACTTCTACTCTGTTGGGGTGAGCTGCGTGGATGAGATGACCAAAGGCTCGTTTAGGATTTGCGCATGACGCTTCGACGTTGTCGATTTTCTAATGTCACATGTTAATATAGAATTTACATAATATTGACATGAATCGTTTATGTAATAGATACATCCATTTGTTTATGTAAAATTTATGTACTTCATGTACACCTTGATGTTACATCACATATTTTACATAACATTTACGTAATAATGACAGATCCAAAGGTTACGTAATTTTCTTCACATAAATGTTACATAATTTTTACATAAAAACTATTGTGGGAGTCATGATTACTTCAAATTTACATAAATGTTACAAAGTCACATATATGTGTTCACTGGGTCAATATGGATGACCAATGAGAAAATTGTTAAAGGACAACTAAAAAAGAGAGCTCGACAAAGAAAGATGTTTTTAGACAGAATGTGTGAGGATGTAGATACACGGTGACCCAACGGTCGCACCCCTATTTGTGACTCTCCTGGTTTATTTTGGAAAATACGCTCGGACACGTCAATTTTGATGTCTAGGGGGACGTCTTTTCATATATGGCTTCTGATACTGGTAATAGTAATGACCAATTAGAAAACAGAGTGTATCCAGGAACTGTGTTTTCGTGGGAAGTCCAAAACCGAAGGGTTCTGGAACTATCTGTTTTACTTGAGATATCTCGAAAACCAATAAACTTGAGGATATGGTGTATCGTATGAACTCATAAAATCCAAAAATGCTTTAAAAAATACAGGGTGTCTCTAAGGTGCCTCCTGATGAAGATACAGAGCCCTAAAGGGGTACCCATCGATTTATTTTTTTAGCTCTAACTTTTGAACCAGCTTGTAGAATTTAAGTATGTTGTGTAGGCCATAAAGACTAATAAAACCATAGTAAAATCAATATTTTATTGTAGGAGGAACCAGGAACGGACTTGCCACCAAACCTTTTGGGTCTTTTTACAGAGCTGAAAACTACTTTTTCACATTCCCTGACCTTTGTCAATAAAAAAGGTGTTCTCGTTTTTTTCCGATAAAACTAACCGTTTTCGAGAAAAATAGGTTTCTATTTACACCTTATTGCAATAATACACTGAAATACTACGGCGAGACACTAGTTGTTGTTATTGATGGTATTGAAAACCTTTTTGATACTCTTAGCAAAATTTTCAAAATAAATCAAGCATTTTTTTTTCAAATTAACTAATTCTTGTACAGTCAATCACTCTAAGCGTATCAAAAAGTTTTTCGATACCATCAATAACAACAGCTAGTGTCTCGCCGTAGTATTTCAGTGTATTATTGCAATAAGGTGTAAAACAAAAACATATTTTTCTCGAAAACAGTTAATTTTATCGGAAAAAAAGAAGAACACCTTTTTCATTGACAAAAGGTCAGGGTATATGAATAAGTAGTTTTCACCTCTGTAAAATGACACCTGTCAAAAACTGGGCCCAAAAGGTTTGATGGCAAGTCCGTTCCTGGTTTCCCCTGCAATTTGAAATTTTGATTTTACTATGGTTCCAAGAGTCTTGGTTCTGATTCGTTCCGTTGCACGTATCGTTGCGGGCCTTTCATCGTATCCGTATCTGAGAACGCATCTCAACTAATCGAAAAATTAAAACAAAAGCTCTTCAAACCCGATAAACGAAAAATACATAAACATCCAGATCTAACCAAAAATATAAACAAAAATCAATATCTAGGTTACAAAACGCGAAGTTTCACAACTTTGACGTTTCACCAATCCGTTTCGTATACGTACAACCGGATGCGGATACGTAAAAAAATGTTGGGTTTGCTTAAAGTGTCCAAATCACTGTACAATTTTGTTGTTTTAAAATGTTTTGGAATATAATTCCAATTAATCTTGTATAATAAACAGTCAATAATAATTCCTGGTACTAACTGACGATTTTAGGAATTTGAACTGTATAAAAAACATACTTAAAAGTCTTGCGAATTATCCAAATTGCCATTAAATGGAAATTGATAGTCACTTCAATTAATCTCTTACTAATTAACCTCACCATCAATTTCACAATAACAGTGTATTCATAGATGGTCAATTCTTTTAGGAAATAAATTTAATCAAGCGATTGCATTGAAATAAGAAATTCTTTTTTCTACGACCGTTTAATAATAAGCTTATTACTCACGCATTTTGAATAGATAATAATACCTATTACTTACCCCGTGAGTAATGATTCATTACTTACGGGTCATTACGCACGGGTCTACGACCGTTTAATAATAGGCCTATTACTCACGCATTTTGAATAGATAATAATACCTATTACTTACCCCATGAGTAATGATTCATTACTCACGGGTCATTACTCGCGGGTTTGGTTGTCACATGATCTTATACTTTTCAAATTATGTGCAGATTTTTTTGGACACCCGGTATAAAGGCCGTAGAAAAAGTATAGTATTCTACTCGCATGTAATGACAATTACTCTATAGCTGTCTAATAGCTGTCATTACATGCTC
This sequence comes from Orchestes rusci, assembly GCA_958502075.1. Classification (NCBI taxonomy): domain Eukaryota; kingdom Metazoa; phylum Arthropoda; class Insecta; order Coleoptera; family Curculionidae; genus Orchestes; species Orchestes rusci. Next base: position 3,650,420 of record OY293305.1, read on the forward strand.
ATTGAATTGTATACCATTATTCACTGGAAGTGATTATATTGATTTATTATTAAGCAAATACTGATATTGATATCTTTTTCTGGTAACTTAGACTGTTGTGATATGTCTAGTTACTGAGGCTTAGGAAACTGTTGCAGGTTTTTGAGTGATCAATGATAGTAGACACTTTTCCTAGATGGTTATGTATGTGTTACTCTATTGCTTTAGGAAAGCAACCTCCTGCTTGTCTCAGTGCCAACGACATAATTAATATCACCTATTCCTCAAAATTCTTCTGTAACCCTCTGCTAACATACATTCAATTTAAAGTCTGTCAAGGTTTTTTTTGTTAAAAGTGTAATTTTCCATACAGGTACCATTCAGGACAAAACCATTTTGATAATAATAATATATTTCATGTTTTTTTTGTGTCACCCAATTAGTACCACTTAAATTCAATTTTATCAACCCTCATTACAGATAAATCGTCACACTACAAAGCTTGATAATTTGAAAGAACATCGTCAATAGACAATGACACGCTTGATAAAATTGAAAATGATTTTTGTAGGATATTAGAATTCTAAAAGCTTCTATTTTTTCAAATCAATCATTGGATGTCACAGTGTAAACGTTCCGGGTATATAAACAATGTTTTAATTCATTTTATTATAAAGCCGCAAGACCGTGACCATTGAATTCATTTAACATCATTATCATGGGAATACTTATAGAATTGTTATGACAAGGAAAAAGTGATATTTTCATTATTTTATTACGAGTAAAACTGATTGTAATGCAGTTTATGTCGCCAAATTATGTGTACGAATTGTAAAACACATACATATATGGGTATTAAGATGCGGATGTTGATTTTCAATTTGCTTCAAACATTTAATTCATACTAATAATGTAGTCAAGCTGTGTATGTTTTTTTTGAGAAATATAAGCAACACGGCAACGTCGCTCTTTCTTGGCTGCATTTAACTTGACGTATGACAGTTACATTCACATTTCATCATTGAACTCCATACTACCATTTTATATTAGGTGTGTTTGTTATGCTCCACTAGTGCACACTTTTTTACACTTCTCTACACTGCAACACTTAGTGTGGCTTTGTTTGTGAAATGTCTGTCTGATTTTAGAGATGGATTATCTTCACTAAACCGTATGGTGAATGTCCTTCCAATTAACACTGGTTACAAAAATCAATCTTCATTACACTATCCTACACCGAAATAACAAACACACCTATTGTTTGGCAACGTACACTTTAACTGGAAAACGTTCATTAGTTTTCAATTTATTTATAATGATTCTTATTTCATTGACAACACAGTTAGATGCAATAAAGAACTTATATTGAAATATTTCTTTTTAATTCACACCCTCAGGATCAGCAACACCGCATGGTTCTGTGCGGCATTTAGCATCACATATGACAACTATGACATTTGATCTTTGCCGGCCCCAATAACATCGTTGTCACGCCTACATTTTTTATGGTTTTTTCCAGGAATAATTCGAGGAAGTGTAAATTTCGTGGGCAGAGCAGTAGACAGAGTGATAAACACATTTGGTCGTGTTGAAGACAGACTCCGTGCATTATTGGAAGAGTTCAGAGGAATTATTCTTAGAGGAATACCAGAACTAAATATTCCAGTGTTGGACCCATTGCACGTGAATAAGGTCGAGTTCGACGTTAATCATGAGGCAGCAAAGTGAGTCAGTTAATCAAGTATTTTTCTGTCAATCAGGTTTCTAAAATTATCATCTGTACTTAGGATTGCAAAACGAATGGGCCAATACAGAGTAAATTAATATTAAGTAAGCGTTTTCGTCTATTGCAGGTTGAAAGGGAAAGCAGAGAACCTAACTATTAAGCATATATCGAAATTTCAAGTCGACAAAGAACGGTTCACGGACTTGGGTCAGTTCAGGTAAGATAATCTATATCAAAATTGATACGATTGAGTATGGTTTGGTCCTGATCATGTGATCTTGACACATCTTAATTCGTACCAAATATTGATTATCATTGTTGTTGTTGTAGTTGTTAGCCGAGTGATTTTTCTTAACTTATCTTCAATATGTTTAGTAAGGCCGTTTTTTTATTTTGGTTCAAAGTTTCATTTCTACCATAAATAAATCATGATTCCCGACCATAAACGTTGATTTGCTCTTGTATAACCTTGCTAGAATTAATACCATACCGAGACACTTCCTGTTCAATGGTAAATTATGGTACCTACATCTTTGAAACATGCATACTGCATTTGTGCAAGGTTAAATTGTAATATGTTCAAATAAATGATATTATCTAGGTTTAAGCTTGACTTGAACCTGACCTTCCCTTACATAAAAGTAACCGGAGACTACAAAGTGGATGGGAAAGTAGGAAAAGGGTTCATTATCTTCGGAGAGGGTCCTTTTTGGCTCAACCTAATAGACTTGAAGCTGGGCACAAGCACCATTTTGAAGTTCACTCTGCCTGCCAGACTTAGAGTGGAAAAGTTGAGCGTTGATATAAAGTTGGGCAAATTAGAGGTGAGTGTTGATTTTTTAAAATTTATGTTGACATGTATTTTGTAGAATCGCTTTGATAATCTTCTCAGAGACAAAGAGGCTGGAGATGTGATAAATAAAGTTATCTCTCATATCGCTCCGGAAGCTCTGGATATACTTTGGCCGGAGATAAAGACACCCATTGAGGAGCAAATTAAGGATGTGAGTAAGACATGCGCATTATGAAAATGACATCTTCAATTATTATCACTAGATCTGCAGTGCACATTGAACGTTACTCTGATCATGCGCGGTTATGAAAATTCTATCATTTTTGATCAATGTTTTAGTTAAATGTTATATTCTGATCATGCGCAGTGTCTTAGATGACGTCTTGATTCTGTCATTTGATGAATAGTGCACATTAAACACTACTCTGATCATGCGCAGTAGTGAAAATCTTGTCATTTCATCAACGTTGCTTGTTAAATGTTAACCTGCTCATGTGCAGTAGAGAGAAAGTGGCTTCCTGATTCTGTTGTTGGATCAACAAGGCTGGTTAAACGTTCCTCTGATCATGCGCAGTATTTAAGATGATGTCTTGATTCTGTCATTTGATGAATATTTCACATTAAACGTTACTTTGATCATGCGCAGTAGAGAAAAATCTTGTCATTTGATCAACGTTGCTTGTTAAATGTTGTTCTTATCAAGCGCATTATCAAAGTTGACATCCAAATTGAATAATCTAACTGTCATTTGGTGAATTGCGCACAATCAACGTTACCCTGATCATGCGCAGTAGCAAGAATCCTAGTATTTGATCAACGTTGCTTGTTGAATGTTGTCCTGCTCATGTGCAGAGGAGAGAAAGTGGCTTCCTATTTTTGTTGTTGGATCAACAGGGCTGATTGAACGTTCTTCTGATCATGCGCAGTGTTTAAGATGACATCTTAATTCTGTAATTTGATAAATAGTGTAGATAAAACGCTACTCTGATCATGCGCAGTAGTGAAAATCTTCTCATTTGATAAACGTTGCTTGTTAAATGTTGTTCTTATCATGCGCAGTATCAAAGTTGACATCTCAATTGAATAATTCAACTGTCATTTGGTGAACTGCGCACAATCAACGTTATTCTGATCATGCGCAGTGGCAAGAATCCTAGTATTTGATCAACGTTGCTTGTTGAATGTTATCCTGCTCATGTGCAGTAGAAAGAAAGTGGCTTCCTGTTTTTGTTGTTGGATCAACAAGGCTGGTTAAACGTGATCATGCGCAGTGTTTAAGATGACGTGTTAATTCTGTCATAAATTTGATTAATAGTGCACATTAAACGTTGCTCTGATCATGCGCAGTCGTGAAAATCTCATTTGATCAACGTTGCTTGTTAAATGTTGTTCTTATCATGCGCAGTATCAAAATTGACATCCAATTGAATAATATAACTGCCATTTGGTGAACTGTGCATATTCAACGTTAACCTGATCATGCGCAGTAGCAAGAATCCCAGTATTTGATCAACGTTGCTTGTTGAATGTTATCCTGCTCATGTGCAGTAGAGAGAAAGAGGCTTCCTGTTTTTGGTGTTGGATCAACAAGGCTGGTTAAACTTTCTTCTGATCATGCGCAGTGTTTAGGATGACGTGTTAATTCTGTCATTAATTTGATTGATAGTGCACATTAAACGTTGCTCTGATCATGCGCAGTCGTGAAAATCTTCTCATTTGATCAACGTTGCATGTTAAATGTTGTTCTTATCATGCGCAGTATCAAAATTGTATCTTAATTGAATAATATAACTGCCATTTGATGAACTGCGCACAATCAACGTTACCCAGATCATGCGCAGTAGCAATAATCCTAGTATTTGATCAACGTTGCTTGTTGAATGTTATCCTGCTCATGTGCAGTAGAAAGAAAGTGGCTTCCTGTTTTTGTTGTTGGATCAACAAGGCTGGTTAAACGTGATCATGCGCAGTGTTTAAGATGACGTGTTAATTCTGTCATAAATTTGATTAATAGTGCACATTAAACGTTGCTCTGATCATGCGCAGTCGTGAAAATCTCATTTGATCAACGTTGCTTGTTAAATGTTGTTCTTATCATGCGCAGTATCAAAATTGACATCCAATTGAATAATATAACTGCCATTTGGTGAACTGTGCATATTCAACGTCAACCTGATCATGCGCAGTAGCAAGAATCCTAGTATTTGATCAACGTTGCTTGTTGAATGTTATCCTGCTCATGTACAGTAGAGAGAAAGTGGCTTCCTAATTTTGTTGTTGAATCAACAAGGCTCGTTGAAAGTTCCACTGATCATGCGCAGTGTTCAAGATGACGTGTTAATTCTGTCATTAATTTGATTAATAGTGCACATTAAACGTTGCTGTGATCATGCGTAGTCGTGAAAATCTTCTCATTTGATCAACGTTGCTTGTCAAATGTTGTTCTTATCATGCGCAGTATCAGAATTGTCATCTTAATTGAATAATATAACTGCCATTTGGTGAACTGTGCATATTCAACGAAACCCTGATCATGCGCAGTAGCGAAAATTCTAGTATTTGATCAAAGTTGCTTGTTGAAGGTTATCCTGCTCATGTAGAGTAGAGAGGAAGAGGCTTCCTAATTTTGTTGTTGAATCAACAAGGCTCGTTGAAAGTTCCTCTGATCATGCGCAGTGTTTAAGATGACGTGTTAATTCTGTCATCAATTTGAATAATAGTGCACATTAAACGTTACCCTGATCATGCGCAGTAGTAAAAATATTGTCATTTGATCAAGGTTGCTTATTGAATGTTGTTCTTATCATGCGCAGTATCAAAGTTGACATCCAAATTGAATAATTTAACTGTCATTTGGTGAATTGCGCACAATCAACGTTAACCTGATCATGCGCAGTAGCAAGAATCTTAGTATTTGATCAACGTTGCTTGTTGAATGTTGTCCTGCTCATGTGCAGTAGAGAGAAAGAGGCTTCCTGTTTTTGGTGTTGGATCAACAAGGCTGGTTAAACTTTCTTCTGATCATGCGCAGTGTTTAGGATGACGTGTTAATTCTGTCATTAATTTGATTGATAGTGCACATTAAACGTTGCTCTGATCATGCGCAGTCGTAAAAATCTTCTCATTTGATCAACGTTGCATGTTAAATGTTGTTCTTATCATGCGCAGTATCAAAATTGTATCTTAATTGAATAATATAACTTCCATTTGATGAACTGCGCACAATCAACGTTACCCAGATCATGCGCATTAGCAAGAATCCTAGTATTTGATCAACGTTGCTTGTTGAATGTTATCCTGCTCATGTGCAGTAGAAAGAAAGTGGCTTCCTGTTTTTGTTGTTGGATCAACAAGGCTGGTTAAACGTGATCATGCGCAGTGTTTAAGATGACGTGTTAATTCTGTCATTAATTTGATTAAAAGTGCACATCAAACGTTGCTCTGATCATGCGCAGTCGTGAAAATCTCATTTGATCAACGTTGCTTGTTAAATGTTGTTCTTATCATGCGCAGTATCAAAATTGACATCCAATTGAATAATATAACTGCCATTTGGTGAACTGTGCATATTCAACGTTAACCTGATCATGCGCAGTAGCAAGAATCCCAGTATTTGATCAACGTTGCTTGTTGAATGTTATCCTGCTCATGTACAGTAGAGAGAAAGTGGCTTCCTAATTTTGTTGTTGAATCAACAAGGCTCGTTGAAAGTTCCACTGATCATGCGCAGTGTTCAAGATGACGTGTTAATTCTGTCATTAATTTGATTAATAGTGCACATCAAACGTTGCTGTGATCATGCGTAGTCGTGAAAATCTTCTCATTTGATCAACGTTGCTTGTCAAATGTTGTTCTTATCATGCGCAGTATCAAAATTGTCATCTTAATTGAATAATATAACTGCCATTTGGTGAACTGTGCATATTCAACGAAACCCTGATCATGCGCAGTAGCGAAGATTCTAGTATTTGATCAAAGTTGCTTGTTGAAGGTTATCCTGCTCATGTAGAGTAGAGAGGAAGAGGCTTCCTAATTTTGTTGTTGAATCAACAAGGCTCGTTGAAAGTTCCTCTGATCATGCGCAGTGTTTAAGATGACGTGTTAATTCTGTCATCAATTTGAATAATAGTGCACATTAAACGTTACCCTGATCATGCGCAGTAGTAAAAATCTTGTCATTTGATCAAGGTTGCTTATTGAATGTTGTTCTTATCATGCGCAGTATCAAAGTTGACATCCAAATTGAATAATTTAACTGTCATTTGGTGAATTGCGCACAATCAACGTTACCCTGATCATGCGCAGTAGCAAGAATCCTAGTATTTGATCAACGTTGCTTGTTGAATGTTGTCCTGCTCATGTGCAGTAGAGAGAAAGAGGCTTCCTGTTTTTGGTGTTGGATCAACAAGGCTGGTTAAACTTTCTTCTGATCATGCGCAGTGTTTAGGATGACGTGTTAATTCTGTCATTAATTTGATTGATAGTGCACATTAAACGTTGCTCTGATCATGCGCAGTCGTAAAAATCTTCTCATTTGATCAACGTTGCATGTTAAATGTTGTTCTTATCATGCGCAGTATCAAAATTGTATCTTAATTGAATAATATAACTTCCATTTGATGAACTGCGCACAATCAACGTTACCCAGATCATGCGCATTAGCAAGAATCCTAGTATTTGATCAACGTTGCTTGTTGAATGTTATCCTGCTCATGTGCAGTAGAAAGAAAGTGGCTTCCTGTTTTTGTTGTTGGATCAACAAGGCTGGTTAAACGTGATCATGCGCAGTGTTTAAGATGACGTGTTAATTCTGTCATTAATTTGATTAAAAGTGCACATCAAACGTTGCTCTGATCATGCGCAGTCGTGAAAATCTCATTTGATCAACGTTGCTTGTTAAATGTTGTTCTTATCATGCGCAGTATCAAAATTGACATCCAATTGAATAATATAACTGCCATTTGGTGAACTGTGCATATTCAACGTTAACCTGATCATGCGCAGTAGCAAGAATCCTAGTATTTGATCAACGTTGCTTGTTGAATGTTATCCTGCTCTTGTGCAGTACAGAGAAAACGGCATCTCGATTTTGTTATTGGCAACAGGGCACGTTAAACGGCGGGCGAGTTCAAAAACGTCACACCCGGTGTGAGTGTGATCCAAGTGTCAAACATTAACCGTTTAGATATGCCGAACCGGTTTACTTTTAATTCAAGCCTGCTCATAAAATATCATGAATATAATCTACTTCTATGACACTTCATAAGCACAGATGAATGAAAAGTAAAATGACTTGCCGTATCTAAAGGGTAAGTGTGTGACACTTGGATCACATTCACACCGGGTGTGACGTTTCTGAACTCGCCCCTGATCATGCGCAGTAGTGGAAATCTTGTCATTTGATCAACTTTGCTTCTTAGACGTTGTTCGAATCATGCGCAGTACCAAATATGAAATCTTAATTATCCTGTGATTTGATGAATTGTGCACATGGAACGTTAACCTGATCATGCGCAGTAGCGAAAATACTAGTATGGGCAGTACTTGAGATGACATCTCAATTATCTGATTTCATGAACATTGTAACCTTGGTTACCCGATTTGAAGTTAACCATTTTTTTTTAATTTCAGTACATCAACCGCATCTTGGAAAATGTAACCATCGTGAACTTTGCCAGAAGACTCTTCAACGTCAACTAAACAAACCATTAAGATACTGTTGCACTAGTCAAAAATGATGTCAACATCATTATTTCCTTTTTTGTTATATGATCAATTAATGTAGCATCTAGTGTAGTTTGTATGCGATAAAGATATAGATATATCGGTGTCGAGGCTACTACGGAAATTAGTCTATATTTATCAATTTCACATCACTTGAATTTTAATGTTGATGGTCAGTTACCCACGTATCGATGAAATTATTTTGTCAATATTTATTGCAATGGATAAACAATTCTTGCCATTTGTGCAAGTTATTGAACTGTGTAGAATTTTGTTAAAAATAAAATCCCATTGTTATGGGAAAATCTCAGTTATATTTTTGTTTTATTCCCAGTGTTGAAATATTCTGACTCCTTCACCATTAAATTTATCACCATTAATGATGTAGGAAGGTATCGCATCGTCCAAAGTAAATTGATAATTTCTCAATTATCTCATAAAATGGCCCAGGCCTATTTTCCTATTGACTCTAATAGTATCACTAGTGTTGAGTAGATTGGAACATTTTGATACCGGTTTTTGTTTTTTTTATAAAAATGTGGACAATTTGATAATTTTGCCAACATGCCTCCTGGGCTGAGTACGTTGAAGAGAGGCAGTGTTCAGTTACAGAAAGCCGCAAAGGTTGTGAATGGTAAGTAAAAAGGAAGTTTTTGAAGCTTTTTGCTTTCTCACTTTTTTGAATATCCGCTTTATTTTCCCTCTGCTCATCTGCTTCTTTGATTATTTACTGTTTTCTTGTTTCTTCACTACCCTGTATTTCGTCATTTCTTTACTCAATTGCTCCAATCCCTCTCAGCTCTTCTGCTTCTTGGATTCTCTGTTTCTTCCTCTGCTTGCATCTTTGATCATAATTATTTCAAGTCAACTTTTCTCGAATTCTTTCTGACACACCCTGTATAATTTTCGAGCTTTTTCCGACACACCCTGTATTTTTGTAAATCAAAAATTGATGCTGAATAGATTGGTGCAGATGTCAAGATTACATCTCTAGTTTTGGAAATATTATTTTTTTAATAAGAAACTTTTCATCATTTCTAATTCAAAGCCAACTTTTCTCCAATTCTTTCCGGCACACTCTGTATATTTTTTCAGTGATTTTAAATGAAAATTTGATGTCAAATCGTTTGATGTTGATATCAAAACACCATCTTCTCTAGTTTTGGAAATATATTTTTTTTTATTAAGAAACTTTTCACCATTTCTAATTTTGAAGTCCAATTTTTCGATTTTTTTTCCGACACACCCTGTATATTTTTTCGGTAAATTTGAATAGAAATTTGACGCTGGATCGATTGGTGCAAATGACAAGACTCTATCTCCTCTAGTTTTAGATATTTTTTTTTCGTAGGAAACTTTTCATCATTTTTAATTTCAAGTAAAGTTTTCTCGAATTCTTTTTGACACCCCCTGTATATTTTCCGGTGATTTTGAATGGAAATTTGATGCTGGATCAATTGGGGCAAATATCGTGACTCTATATCTAATCAAGTTTTGGAAATATTTTTCTTTTAATAGGAAACTTCACCAAATTTAAGACTTTTTTTCGAATTCTCTCCGACATACCCTGTATAGTTTCCGGTGATTTTGGATGAAAATTTGAGGCTTAATCGATTGGTACGAATATCAATCTCCTCTAGTTTTTGAAATAATGATTCTTTTATCAAGAAACTTTTTACCATTTCCAATTTTAAGTCAACTTTTCTCGAATTCTTTCTGCCACACCCTGTATATTTTTCGAGCTTTTTCCGACACACCCTGTATTTTTGTAAATCAAAAATTGATGCTGAATCGATTGGTGCAGATGTCAAGATTACATCTCTAGTTTTGGAAATATTATTTTTTTAATAAGAAACTTATCATCATTTCTAATTCAAAGCCAACTTTTCTCCAATTCTTTCCGGCACACTCTGTATATTTTTTCAGTGATTTTAAATGAAAATTTGATGTCAAATCGTTTGATGTTAATATCAAAACACCATCTTCTCTAGATTTGGAAATATATATTTTTTTATTAAGAAACTTTTCACCATTTCTAATTTTGAAGTCCACTTTTTTCGTTTTTTTTTCCGACACACCCTGTATTATATTTTTGGTAAATTTGAATAGAAAATTGACGCTGAATCGATTGGTGCAAATGACAAGACTCTATCTCCTCTAGTTTTAGAATTTTTTTTTTTCGTAGGAAACTTTTCATCATTTTTAATTTCAAGTAAAGTTTTCTCGAATTCTTTTTGACACCCCCTGTATATTTTCCGGTGATTTTGAATGAAAATTTGATGCTGGATCAATTGGGGCAAATATCGTGACTCTATATCTAATCAAGTTTTGGAAATATTTTTTTTTTAATAGGAAACTTCACCAGATTTAAGTCTTTTTTTTCGAATTCTCTCCGACATACCCTGTATAGTTTCCGGTGATTTTGGATGAAAATTTGAGGCTTAATCGATTGGTACGAATATCAATCTCCTCTAGTTTTTGAAATAATGATTCTTTTATCAAGAAACTTCTTACCATTTCCAATTTTAAGTCAACTTTTCTCGAACTCTTTCTGCCACACCCTGTATATTTTTCGAGCTTTTTCCGACACACCCTGTATTTTTGTAAATCAAAAATTGATGCTGAATCGATTGGTGCAGATGTCAAGATTACATCTCTAGTTTTGGAAATATTATTTTTTTAATAAGAAACTTATCATCATTTCTAATTCAAAGCCAACTTTTCTCCAATTCTTTCCGGCACACTCTGTATATTTTTTCAGTGATTTTAAATGAAAATTTGATGTCAAATCGTTTGATGTTAATATCAAAACACCATCTTCTCTAGATTTGGAAATATATATTTTTTTATTAAGAAACCTTTCACCATTTCCAATTTTGAAGTCCACTTTTTTCGTTTTTTTTTCCGACACACCTTGTATTATACTTTTGGTAAATTTGAATAGAAAATTGACGCTGAATCGATTGGTGCAAATGACAAGACTCTATCTCCTCTAGTTTTAGAATTTTTTTTTTCGTAGGAAACTTTTCATCATTTTTAATTTCAAGTAAAGTTTTCTCGAATTCTTTTTGACACCCCCTGTATATTTTCCGGTGATTTTGAATGAAAATTTGATGCTGGATCAATTGGGGCAAATATCGTGACTCTATATCTAATCAAGTTTTGGAAATATTTTTTTTTAATAGGAAACTTCACCAGATTTAAGATTTTTTTTTCGAATTCTCTCCGACATACCCTGTATAGTTTCCGGTGATTTTGGATGAAAATTTGAGGCTTAATCGATTGGTACGAATATTAATCTCCTCTAGTTTTTGAAATAATGATTCTTTTATCAAGAAACTTTTTACCATTTCCAATTTTAAGTCAACTTTTCTCGAATTCTTTCTGCCACACCCTGTATATTTTTCGAGCTTTTTCCGACACCCTGTATTTTTGTAAATCAAAAATTGATGCTGAATAGATTGGTGCAGATGTCAAGATTACATCTCTAGTTTTGGAAATATATTTTTTTTATTAAGAAACTTTTCACCATTTCTAATTTTGAAGTCCACTTTTTTCGATTTTTTTTCCGACACACCCTGTATTATATTTTTGGTAAATTTGAATAGAAAATTGACGCTGAATCGATTGGTGCAAATGACGAGACTCTATCTTCTCTAGTTTTGGAAATATATTTATTTTCGTAGGAAACTTTTCATCATTTTTAATTTCAAGCCAACTCTTCTCCAATTCTTTCCGGCACACTCTGTATATTTTTCCAGTGATTTTGAATGCAAATTTGATGTGAAATCGATTGATGTTAATATCAAAACACTATCTTCTCTAGTTTTGGAAATATATTTTTTTTTTATCAAGAAACTTTTCACCATTTCTAATTTGAAGTCCACTTTTTTCGATTTTTTTTCCGACACACCCTGTATATTTTTTTGGTAAATTTGAATACAATGACAAGACTCTATCTCCTCTAGTTTTGGAAATATTTTTTTTTTCGTAGGAAACTTTTCATCATTTTTAATTTCAAGTATAGTTTTCTCGAATTCTTTTTGACACCCCCTGTAAATTTTCCGGTGATTTTGAATGGAAATTTGATGCTGGATCAATTGGGGAAAATATCGTGACTATATCTAATCAAGTTTTCGAAATATTTTTCTTTTAGTAGGAAACTTCACCAAATTTAAGACTTTTTTCTAATTCTTTCCGACACAGCCTGTATATGTTCCGAGGATTTTGAATAAAAATATGATGCTGAATAGATTGGTGAAAGTCTGAAGATTTGATCGCTTCTAGTGTTGGAAATATAATTTTTTTAATAAGAAACTTCACCATTTTAGATCAAATAGGATCCAGACAAGTACTGGCAGTATTCGTCCTAACAGGATTCGTAATATGTGGAGTTGTTGAGCAAAGTGCCTCGGTAGCACTAAGAGCAAACAGTACCAGCTATTCTGCTGAAGAATTTGCAGAATATGTTGAAAATACCAGCTACATTACCAGATACTGTCAACCATTGGAGGGGGACAATAATACTGAGAGTACTTATACCATACATGTGGTTAGATCTATTCCACACATTGAGATCCCCATGACCAGAACAGATGAAACAGAAGGAGTACTGCGACAAGCCTTCATGTGGGGAACTCTAGTATCTCCTCTAGCAGCCAGCAGAATTGCTGCCAGAGTTGGAGCTGAACGACTATACGGAGTTGGAGTTTTAGGTGCTGGAGTTATGGCAGTACTGGTTCCTGCCAGCTGGCTCACTGCTGGCCATGTTTGTGTCCGCATCGTTCAAGGAATATTCATGGTATGTCCCTTAAACCTGGAAACTTTTCCCTATAATTAGTTCCAGGGTGCCACCTGGCCTGCTGCCCATATGCTGGCCGTCACATGGGTGAAGCCTAAAAATATCAGCGCCTTTGTGTCTCTTTATTCTGGTATTGTGACTTGGTACTAAAATAGGGAAAACTATACAATATGTTCCAGCTGTCAATCTGGGCTACTCCATAGTGGGCATATTTGGCACCATTATAGTACGCCAGCTGGGCAGAGACTGGCTCAGCTACATAATATCCGTCATAGCCTGTCTCTGGTATTTTTTATGGTGGAGGTTTGTTGAGGAGTCGCTGCACCCTAATAGGCCAAAAAGAGATGTACTGCTTTATTTGGAACCACCATCTGCTGACTACTAACTACATTACAGGAACACAGAAACCTACCATGGAGGAAGCTTCTAGCTTCCAAGGCAGCATGGGCTTGTGGCGTTGCTGTCATAGGCAGCCAATGGGCTGATGCCACTTTGATGCTGGGAGTTACCAAGTATCTGAAGCTGGTTTATGGGTTTTCCATTGAATATGCACGTTACTTTATCTCTTGAGTTCTTTGATCAACAATAAGTTTGCAGGAGGACATTTTGCAATTCATGCCCCACATTGGCTACTTCTTTGCTGCAATTACATTCGGAATAGTTGTGGACCATGTAAGGGCGTCTGGAGTTGTATCAACGACCACTGCAAGGAAACTATTCGTATACTTTTGTGAGTATTTTGGAAAAACAATTGATACAATAATGTTGCCTTGTCAGCTCACTTTCCACCAGCAGCTCTGATGTTTATACTGGGATATACAGGGTGTGACCCTGCAGCGCCTGCCGCTTTGTATGTAGCAGCTCTGGCTATGACTGGAGCTACACCAGCTGGGGTGTTTTCCAGTGCTGCTGATATTGCTCCTAATTTCGCTGGTGTGTAATTAAGATTCCATATTGAAGAATCACATGTTGACTTCCAGGTACAGTCTTTGGACTTTGTCAAACTGTTGGTGCTGCAGGACTGTTGGCTGCCAACTATGCTGTTTCTGAAGGTCTTCATGGATCAGTAAGTCTTTCAATAATTGTTCACTCAAGGCAGGTTTTGAACCTTTTTTTGGTTATCTCCCAAGAAATTGTAACAGGATTTGATCAGTTTGCAGGTTGGTGGCGTCTGGTATTCGGAGCATCAACAGTAATCCTCCTCTTTACCGCCATATTCTTCATGATATGTGGCAGTGGATCAGTCCAGGACTGGAACGAACCAGAAAAAGACCCTTCCATCGAAATGGATGACATCGAAGAACCTTCTAGACTTGATTCCGTCTTGGAATGAAGACAAGTGGACCTTATTATTTCACATGGCATAACAAGCTAAATAGACGAAACAACATGCAAATTTCCATTGTTATATTACAAACCAGAGCGACAATATTTCTCACAGGTCTATTCACATCTTTGGCAGTTTATGCAATACGCTACTATTTACACACTAAATAAAATTTCACATTAAACAATGTGTGTTATTGTTTCCATGCGAAACGGTGCTTTGAATGCAAGGACATCAAAGTTCAATTGGACCTACTTTACTTAACTATGTAATAAATAGCTATAATTAAGTCACATTCACTCCATATACTCCATGTCTTCTTCGTTGTACCTCTTGGACCGGATTATAGGTCTAGGTTCATCATCTTCTTCTCCCAAAATCTGTACATTTCTCACTGGAGCTCGTCTGTACTGGGGCGTCGTAGCTGTAGCTACAGAGAGTTGGGGTTCTTCCTCATCATCCAGTGGCAAAGCTGGATTCATTGCCAGCTGCAGCATGCGGAGCAGCAACGTCTCTCTTACATTTGGAGGAAGATATTCTGCATCATCTGAAATATGTATGTTGATTTAGTCTGCATGATGGCTGCAACATTTACCTTGTCTGTTACCAGCGAGCTGCCTTCCAACCCTTGGCTGCCCATCATCTGGTCTATAGTACGTATACGCTTTCCTGGCCTCTGCCTCTTGAGGCCTCACAACATACCGCTGCTGGACATACTGAGGCTGCACCCTCTGGTACCTCACAGGTTGTTGCGGGTACAACTCAGGATGAAGTCTAGGGTTTGTCAGCTCTGAAATCTTCTCCAAACGCCGTTGTCTCATTATGAGGTGATTGAGGAGCACTTGGAAATCCTTGGTACTAACTGGAGGTTGTATCCGTTCGATTTCATCACCCACGTCATTGTGTATAATCTCCTTAACAGGCTTGACCGGTGGAGGTAGAGGATACGGTGTGGGCATCTCTCTGATATAACCATTGTCGTCCACTTGCACTGGCAAAGGCCTAAAAGTCTTAGGCCTTTCCCGGAATTGAGGCTGAGAATATTGTCTTCTAGCATTGTACACATCCTGCATATTGTCCACAGGAATGATTCTATTCTGCAGTTGGCTCAGTGGTACAAGAATGGCCCCTTGTTGAAACGGATGTCGTACAGCAACCAACGGTTCTGGTGTAGGTTGTGGTCTATTGGCCGGAATCTGGTTGACAGAGCTTTCTGTACTTGTTGCTACTTCCTCAACAGGCTGACTGTAAGCGGCGGTATTAACATCAACTTCTTGTTTAGGTCTGCCACTGGACCTGACTGTTGTGAAAAGTGGACGCGATGTTACTGTAGCTCCACTGTTGTACACGTCCGATAAATCACCATGGCCTTGTGACTGTTGCAAGCTATAAACATGCTCTGCTGCATTAAAATTTTGAGCATTTTGCGGCAGCTCTCTTCGTAAAATATTAGTGCGAATTTCGCTAGCCTCTTCAGTGACTGGCTTTTCATCTTCAAACCTGTGAAGACTGTTCTGGAGAGGACTTGATGTGCTTACATCTTTGCTGGCTTTGGGCAGAGATGGGCGCTGTAACAACACCCTCGGTGCAACAGTGCTGTAGCTGGGCTTCGCAGTAGTACTGCCACTCCTCCGTCTGGCAATGCTTTGGATCACTGTCAAAGGTGTTGTGCTTGGTGTTTCTGTGGAACTAACAGTTGTGGATTTTCTGAATATTTCAGTGGCGTTGCTGGAGCTATAAGACACACGTTTGATATCCCCTCCTTCATCAACAAAACCATAGGTTCCCTTGATGTTGCCCAGGACATCTCTGCTTTCAATTTTGAAAGAACCATCGTCGGCTTCGTAGCCTATGGTGTATGACCCATCAGGGTTGACTTTCTTGATTCGTTTGACTATCTCCAGTTTGCCATCTTTGGTTTCCGATTGAACAAGTTCCTCATTGTTGGTCGATGTTTCTGTAGTCGTCTCCGATTCACATACATTGTTTAATGATGCGGTTATGAATAATGCCAGCAGAATCTGAAATGAGATACTGGTTAAGTAATATTATCTTTGGGTATTTGCCTATTATAGTACCAATATTGACCCATCCATTAAAGCAATTAATTAATGGCAGTCATTGAGTCGTGTAGAATATATTTCCCATACCATCACGCAATATGTGATTTTATTAATTATATCGGATAATTGTTGCGGAAAATGTTTTAAAAAATTATTGAATATGTTAATGGGTTAATCAAATGCTTGAGTACATAATTAGAATATTTTAGTAGGAAATGGCGTGTAAAACTTATTTCGAGAATGGGTTCAATATCATCAAACATGGCAGAAAATGGACGAATATGAAGTTGATTGGCAACATGACAACAGGAAAAATTGCATAACCTGTTAAGGAAACTTCTCAGTTGAATGTTGAGAAAAATAGTGGTGACGTTGAGGGCACTTGCCAATTCACTACCCAGGAATGTGACGGTTTTAAAAAGGTTGTGGTTAACCACACTAATCCAAAGGTAGGCGCCCAGATACCGATAAAAAAGTTATCAGATAAGCGTTTGAAATCGAAGTAGCGCCACAAAACTGGCGCCCGAGCAGGGACGCGCTCAATACTAAGCAAATTTACGGCACAACGCTGGTGAAACTGTTTCATGACAGCTCAGAACAGGGCGGAAAAAGGAGTGAATGTATACATTGGGTTGGCTGTCCCATCACAAAATATTTTCTTACGTGACCACTTCACAGAATAATCCAATTCACTTCAAACCAAATAATCACACCCACGCACGGAACTCACCTTTGCAAGACGAGCCATGTTATCTCATGTCAATTGATTCAAGCAGTAACTAACAAACGGCACCATTTTTACTCCCATATATAACATGGGGTCTTGGATGGTGTCCCAAGTGGGAGACCAGACGTGACCTTGCGAAAGACGGGTGCATTGTTGTATTGCCGGAAAGAGAAATTAGTTTACGGTTTTACTTTTTATTCGAGAAAAATATTGTACGTGTGAGTGCGTTGCGTTGCGCCGTTGAGGATGTTGGTTAAATGGATTTGTTTGGTTCGATTCATGTTTGGTTGGCGTTTATCATTTTTTTGTTGGAGACGAATTAGTAGTTTTCACTTTTTAATCGGTTTGGTCGGTTCGAATTTATTTGGTTATTTATTAGTACGACATCAATTATGATCAATCGAGACTTCAATCTACCCTTAGTTTTGGTTTGAGTTCAACATCTTCTCAGGGGCAAGAGGAGGTTTTGTTTATGGAACTCGTGTGCCTGCCAAATCTATACACATTTTTTTGAGATTAAGATACTCTATTTATTCACAAAGTAACCTTACCGGCTTTGACGGTTTCTTAAAAAATACGATATTTGTCTCGATATTTCTTTCAACTTCAAAAAAATGTGTTTCAAGAGAGTTTGACTAAAACTGTACAGTCCGGCAACGCCGCACTGAGGTGCGAATATGGAGAATGCTTTATTTTGACGCGGTTGGTCCTTGTTTGTTTGGATATTCCACCCAGTGGACATTTTGTGATAATTTGACGACATTGGGGAGTGAATTGGGAACAAATTAACTATTTCAGATTTAGTTACAAAGGAAAAAAATAAAGATATAACGTAGTGAGAATGGCAAAGAGGGCAATAGGTTCATAATTTGTGTGATATTCTCCAAAGGATTTTGTTTACATTTAAAAAAATAAATAAAAAAATGGTATAAGTAGTGAGGTTATGTTTGCATAGTTTTGCTATTTCCAAAGAATTTTGTTCAGATAAGGTATGTAGGTTCTGTTTGGAATTTGAACAAAAACATTCAAAAAAAAATGATAAAGTTGAGTTTATGTTGGAAAATTTCTGCTATTTTCCAAAGGATTTAGTTCAAATTAGTTTGGGTTTGATCAAGAATTTAACAAGAATTGACCAAGTGAGGTTATGTTTGCAGTTTTTTTTCTGAAGGATTCTGTTAAAATTAAGTAGGTATGTGGTTAAATTTGGGATTTCATCAAAAAAAATGAAGAAATTATATAGTGAGGTTATGTTTGCATAGTTTTCTTATTTTTCAAAGGATTTGGTTCAAATAAGATAATGTAGGGTCTGATTTGAGGTTTGATCGGAAAATTTAACCAAAATTGACCAAGTGAGGTTATGTTTGCATGTTTTTTTAATTTTCCAAAGAATTTTGGTCAAATTAGGTATGTGGTTATATTTGAGATTTGATCAAAAAATTTTAAAAAACATGATATAGTGAGATTATGTTTGCATAGTTTTCTTATTTTTCAAAGAATTTGGTTCAAATAACATAATGTATAGCTTCTAATTCGAGGTTTGATCAAAAAATTTAACAAAAATTACCAAGTGAGGTTAGGTTCATGCTGTAGAGACCATCAACTACTTGGGTGTGACATTTGACAGGGAACTAGCCTTCAACAACCATATCAAGACCATCAGCACCAAGGCCTGCAAAACGCTCATCAAAAGAAACACTGATCACTCTTTAACTATATTTTGGAGTACGACTTGATCATATACTGTCCTCCTCCTCTGGAGTGCCAGGAACAACATCTTAAAGCTCTTTTCTTGTGAAAACTGAACCTCTAGGAGGCTCATTGGCAGTACTTGGGGTATCAATCAAACTTCACACTCCTAGGTTGTGGAGGGTGAAGACAGCAAACTCTTCAAATAAAAGTTGTTATCTAGTTCGACCTGAACAATTTTCCTGACAGAGGTACCACTTTCAAGATATCGTTATCAGTCTTATTCACTCCTAGGTTTTGGGATGTGATAACATCAGACAAGATTTGGACAAAAATTGACAGAAATTATATCAAAAACCACAACTCCAATCAAAACACTCCTTGAATAAAAGTTGTTCTTTGGTTGATCATCTACAAGATTTATCTGAACAATTTTTCTTTCAAAGGTACCACTTTGAAGATATCGTTAAAAGTCTACACTCCTAGGTTGTTGGGAGACAAAAACCATAACTCCAATGAATGAACACGTAGATTATTTTTTACTCAAAGCTTTTATCGTCCGAGTAACAAATGCTAGAAGATCAATTGACAGCAACACTGTCAAACTCCATTCACTCAAACGTTTGATCCAACGTTGGAGCAAATATTCATAGCCTCGTCTGACGCCGGCCTTAGTTAACTTCCCATCGGTGTATCTCAGAAACTCTAGAAGTTAGCACAGTATACTTTATTCATTTATTTATTTATTTTATCATCAAGGTTCCAAATCTATAGACAGATCATTCTGAGTTGGGCGTGAACATTTAGCTTGAACATCTTGAACAACATATACAGACAAGAAAAAGAAAAAGAAAAACAAACAAAAAGGATTAACCCAAATCCAAATGATTTTATAAAACGAAAAAGCATATAGTTTACAAGGTGTAAATAAATAAGTGCAAAAAAATTCAAGGGGTGTTTTTTTTGTTGATTTTGAGAAAAAAATTATATGAACGTATGTAGGTTCTAAAAGTCCTAACTTTTGAGATATAGGGTGTCAAAGTTTTTAGAAAAAAAAAACGGTTTTTCATTAATTACTTAAAAACCTTATAGCTAATTTTGAAAAAAAATGGCATGCTTATTTGTCTACATAAGGGTCTTTCTTCTGTGTGATTGAAATGAAACCATTCATTCTAGTGACTATTTGTTATTTATAGGTATAATTATGATACGCCACTGCTTTT
This sequence comes from Orchestes rusci, assembly GCA_958502075.1. Classification (NCBI taxonomy): domain Eukaryota; kingdom Metazoa; phylum Arthropoda; class Insecta; order Coleoptera; family Curculionidae; genus Orchestes; species Orchestes rusci. Next base: position 3,670,469 of record OY293305.1, read on the forward strand.
TTCGAAGATTATATATTTTTTTCAGATCAAGTAAATAATTCAAAACCGTTTTCCTGCAAGTACTTGCTTTCTTTAAAAAAACGATATTTTGTGAATTAATCTGAAGCCTTTCAGCTGAATCTGACAACATTTGGCACGATTGTTTGTCGTCATCCGGGTAATTTTTTTGTGCCATTAAAATAAAATCATTTATTCCAGTGGCGTCCCAGATCGAATCAATATTTATAAGGAAAATTATGGTACGCCACTGCTTTTTTGAAGAATCTATGGTTTTTTTGTGTCAAGTAACGTAAAATGCTGCTGTTTTGTTTTTTTAGTTTTTTTCTATAGTGTCAAGGTACTTGCAAAGAAACGGGTTTTAATTTTTATCTTGAAAACGGAGCTAGATGCATAAAAAAGCAAAAAGACAAAAAAGCAACCTTTTTGATGGCTTCATATAAAAAAAATATAAAATCTACAAAAAATCAGTGGCGTACAATAAATTTACATATAAGTATCAATTGGATGAAGAAAAAAATCTGGATGACTTTCTGGAGCCTTCTATCGACAAATAAGCGTGCCAAATGTTGTCAAAATAAGCTAAAAGTTTCTGAGTGATTGATAAAAAGACGTTTTTTTTCTGAAAACACCCTGTATGTCAAAAGCTGAGAATTTTAGGATATATACGGTTATATAAAAAAAACAACACTCTTTCTTTTAATCTCCTCTGATTTTTTTTGCACTCATTTATTTACACCCTGTATATTACAATAAGTAATTAAATAGTAGATATTATTCATTCACGTTAACGAAGAAATTTTATTTTCAATAATAGGTTTACGTGAAAATCCATACAAATCTGTAATTAACTATCATAGAACCCTGTGTTGATTAGTTTTTTTTTTAGCGTTTAACTCCAAATACATAGCTTTGCAAGTCGTTTATTTCTTAACTGCAAATGATCAACAACAATATTATAATCAATAATGGACAATTTGCACATTTTTTGGAAATATGAAAAATACAAGGATTAGTAAGTACTGATACCATTGATGTTTAAAAAATCAACCTACGACCTCTAATAATGTAGTAATCACCGATTTAAGAGCGCCAATCAACATCCACTACGTCACAGAATACACTATCTATCACCGTCTGTCGTATTGACTGAGATGACTCTCTCTCTCTCGGAAGGGTAATATGGCCCCACCCCTTTTGCGATCATGCAGTGAAATTTGCGTTTTCTTTTTCATTTATTGATTAGGTATATTTTTGGGTATTTTGGAAAAAAATATCGCTGATGACTTTCTTATATTGTCTAGAATACGTATATAAAACTCCAAGTCATTTGAAAATGTATGCAAATTGTCCATCGTTCAAAAAAATGGACACTGTAAGGATAACGGATTATAAATAATGATAAATAAGTAAGTATCAATATCGATGGTGTGGCGCAGTGGTTAGTGCATCGACTACTCACGCATCTGCTGCTAGAATTGAATCCCGGGCCGAACAACGCCGAAGCAAAGAAGAATACACATACGTCATACAAAATCATCCAACGTGACACTAACTTACTTAATCGTTGATAAAATCATAATTATGTCATATTTAAACATTTTAAGCAACAACACCCAAATTCCAGTGGCTGAAGATAGGAAATATTAAACTTTATTGACAGTGGTATGTGTAGCACGCGATGATCATCTACCAAAAAATTACAGTTATTGTTGAATAAAAACTTTCACCACGTGCAGTGAACTGAACCCAATAATGAAAACCGAGAGTGAATATTGAGGAAGACGATGATTGAAAAAAAAAATTCAAGTACTTCAAAACTGTGTGACTTCGCCACAAACAATCAATTTCTAGAAGTGCATTGTTAATTTCACATTAATTAACCCATAAAATTCACACTTCTTAAACATAATAAAGGTAACCATCGACCTTCACGAACAATTGAACATAATCCCAAAACACAACTGTTTTGTAACGAGCCCAAAATCATTTTAAATTCTTAATGAAATTATGTACTCAATAGTTCTTGGACCATTTCCCACGCATATTCTTTGTTTTCTGTCGTTAACACAATTATTCGTCTTGCTTTATTTTCCGATAATATCTTCATTTTGGTGACGTGAAGGTCATTTTTCTGGTAGATTAATGATATTTGTATCAGCGGGGTTCAATAATCATTAGTGCAGCTATTCATCAGTTGTATACAGGGTGTTTCCCAAACTTTCGATAGAAATTAAAGGAGTTATTCTTGATTCACCCTTTAGTGGTTTTCCGAAATAGTTTATACGAAGATCATGAAATTTAGTACCACGTATACTGGATCACTATTCTACTTGAAATCTTGAGCTCTTCTTCATTTTTGTCTTCGACCTCGTTTTTGTAATCTGAAGATTTTTCTGTACTTGTTCGTTTTCTATAACATCATCACGATCTTCGTCTTCCACTTTCCTTTGGCGTCATAGCTTTCAACTTGATTTCCTCGAAGCTTTGTTCTTCTCAATTCCTTATGCCATCGTCGCTCTTCTTCCTTTTTTTTTCTGCCTCTCTTCTTCTTGTGATTCCAAAATTTATTGAAGTCATTTGTTCTCTGCGTCTACTTATTGCGTAGTAACAATTCCTTCTTTCATTTTTCTTGTCTTTGTTCTGCTTTTGCTCTTAATTTTCATTTGCAGTCGTTCGTTGTCTTCTTCTATTTTTTGCATTCATTGTTTATGTGGTCTTAGAATTTCTTCGAGGCTGTTCGTTCTCTTCTTAAGTCTTCTTCGCTGTCCATCTCAATCCTCTTTCTCTTGGCGTCGTCGGTTTTCTTCCGTTTTCCTTCGCTGTCTTCATTCTTCTTTTATCATTTTGGAAAATTTTGAAGTCTATATCAGGGGCGTATCATACTGACTTGGTTAGGGGTAAAAATAACCACATATTTTTATGTCGTTTTCCTCAACAAATGTTTATTAAAACAATTGTTTGTTTGAATCCTGATAACGATCGAGTATTGTTCAAAACGCCGTGTAAAAGTATAAAAAAAATCAGACTTCTTATCACTCAGAAACGGACCAATAAAGTGAGCAGATAATCTATTCCAACTAAACATTTTACGTACCATAAACAATTTGTAACGTTTCATAGAAGTTTATATATTAATGTTTATTTTTTAATGTTAATGATACGTAATTTTAACGTGAAATAGATCAAAAGAAAGAGTTGTTTTCCGAAATGGTTTTAGTTGCGTTATTTATCCGTCAACTGTAAAATAGTAGAAACGTGGTTTGGACAGATGGGGCTGTCAGTGAATCCCTCCAAAACAGAGCTCATTCTCTCCACCAACAGAAGGAATATCCGGAAATTGAAGCGACAAACGATGTACGGGACCACACTGTCACTTAGGCAGGTGGTCAAGTACCTCGGGGGTGGTGTTGGACAGAAGGCTAACGTGGAAACCCCACGTTGAAAGGACAATAAAAAAAGGAACAGCAACACTTTGGCTACTGCGTCGAGTGGTCGGAAGACAGTGGAGCCTAAAACCCCAGGTCAAGCTCTACCAGGCTGTCATCAAGCCGAGGATCTCATACGGATCCTGGTCTGGCGTCCGACAACCGATAAGACCACTTATGTACTCAAGCTAGACCGACTGCAAAGGATGGCTTGTTTGGGTACAACAGGCGCAATGAGGACAACTCCTGGAGCAGCACTGAACATCCTCCTCGAACTGCCAGAGCTAGGACTCTGGGTGAAGAGGGAAGCGATGGCTTCCTATAGTAGGATGGTTGCCCAGAAGACATGGAGGAACATGGGAATGGAAGTTGGTCACACCAGAATATCATCACTAGTGCGAAGCGAGTTACCGCTTCTTTCGGCCGGGTTGACACCCAGGGATGGACGCCTCAGAATCCGAAGGAGCTTTATGGTTCACGTACCGACGAGGAAAGAGTGGCTGACCAAACCGATGGAGGCGCCTGTCAACACTCAAGTCTGGTTCACAGATGGCTCCAAGGCTGAACGCACGGGTTCGACTGGAGCTGGAGTTTTCAGAGCTGACGGGAACACTGGCAAAGCTTTTCTCCTTGGAAGACTTGCAAAAGTTTTCCAGGCGAAAATGTTCGCTATCCTAGAGGTTGCCTCCAGAGATGAGGTGAAAAAGAGGAATGGAGAATAGCATTGTTATCTACTCCGACAGTCAAGCGGTACTTAAAGCAATCACCAAACAAGGATAAGCTGCCCGCAGGTCCAAGAGTGTAGGGATGCGCTGCAGGTGCTGGGTGAGAACAAGAGGGTCAAACTAGTATGGGTTCCGGGGCACGCTGGGATCACCGTCAATGAGCAAGCGGACAAGCTGGCCAAACGAGGATCTGCCACGTTGAGAGAGAGCAGTTGAGAACTGGAACAGTAACCCATTATACAGGCAGGCCAAAGAAACGATATCAGAACCTCACAGGCCAAGGACGGCCCAATTGCTGAACAAGAGCAGGAAGACACTGAGCACCATCGTTGGCATTCTGACAGGTCATTGCAGGCTCAACAGACACCTGAATTTGTTAGGAATAAGCGAATCACCCCTTACCCCCACTGCGGAGGAAACCTCCTACCACCTGCTGGGAGTGCGACAGGTGGGGTCGCTTGAGAAGGAAGGTCCTAGGAACAGACACCATCGCCAGGGAAGAGTTGAGGTACCTGAGCTGGGATAGTCTGCTCCTATTCACGAGAAGAACGGGCCGGTTTGAGTAGTTGGGTTGGCCAAGCAGCGATAGCGAAAAGGGCCACTAGGCCTACTCGCCGGGCTTTGCCCCCCCACCTTTACCATTACCATCACCATTATCCGTCAACGATGAAACGTTTCTGGTAACAGACAGAAATACGTATTTCAAAGTATATTTTGGTAGTCAAGTTTGTAGAGTTATACATTTTATGTTAAAAGTACGTAACAATCGTAACATATTTTTCATGTTGTCGATTCAACATTGCATTAATGCTACTGTGAAGTGAAATCTTAACGTTATTTGAAAATCACCTTATCTTCAATTTTTATATACAGGGTTTGTCTAAAAGGTCTTTACAAAATCGTACCACATGTTGCTAAGGTCAAAATAAATATAAAAATTCGACGCAACTCACCTCAGACCAAAATGTCACCTTTTCCGAGATACGGGGTGATCAAGTTTGAAATTAACAATTGAATTTTGTCATTATTTTGGACACTTTTTCACATATTGTTTTGGAAATTGGCATACGGGGGTTTTGTGGTATGAGAAATTCGATTATGAAGTCCGTTTTACTGTGGCGAGTGGATACATAAACTAACTCAATGTATAAAACTCAATCTATTCTTGTTACATCAAGTAAAACAGCATCTTTAGGTGTTAAAACCAATGAAATAGGTTCATATGTCAAAGTTGTCGGTGTTTTGGCATTCAATGTATACTTGAAGCGGCTCAGGTATTTGATCAGAGCAATTTTCACGTGCATAATAGCAAACCTGAAACCTGAAAAATCATCCATGAAATCATTGTACATTTAGCCAGGACATATGTACCTATACATAACCTCAACCCTTCTCCAAAGCTCAAAAAAGTGTATTCATTTCTGGATTTTTTATTTTCGGCATTGAAATTCTCAGGATTGAATGTTTCCGGATCAGGATAATACGCAGGATCTTTGTGGATAGCCCATGCTGGCAGAAGAGTGAGTGTCCCTTTTTCCACTATTTGATTTGTTCCGGGTATTTTATACGTCTGGGTGCACCGCCTTGGAACCTCTGTTACCGGCGAGTGCAGTCTTAGTGTCTCTAATTATATAATTAGCTTTTGCCAATCTGCAAATCCACTTACCATTAATGCACATATCTGTATACTTCAAACTAGCCAGATCGTCGTATTTAATTTGACCATCAGGATTATTACTTGCCACTTTCAGGATTTCTTGCCTGACTTTTTCCTGGATTTCTGGGTGTTTTGCCAGTTCGTACATGATGAAGTTGGTGGTGGTGGATGAGGTTTCATATCCTGTTTGGATTTGGAGTAAATGCTTGATGGGGTTGTTTGGAGGGACTTACCGGCAGCGTACATCATTACCATATTCGAAATTACTTCTCTTTTTGTAAAGTTGTCTTCTCCTTGTTTGTGTTTTAGTTCTAGTAGCAGATCCAAGTAGTCTCCTCTGGAAGAGAAAATCTTACTGGTTGGTGGAGCTCTTGTTAATTTTTATTCTTGAATATCCCATTTTTTCTGTTTATTGTAGGGTTATGAACTTCATCAACAACATTTTTCTTTGCCTGTTTCCAAAATAAAAAGAATGATCACGTGTACTTTTATGAAAGTATTGAGCAAAAAATCACGAATGCTCATGATGGACCACCACGGAATGTCCGCTGATGAATCGACCGCTTTCAAAAAACATGCAAACGGTGAAGCCGCGATTCTCTCATCTGCAAACCATTGTTACGACTGAAATTTGGGTGAAAGACCGGACACAGTGAGTCTTTTCATCATGTGTACATCCCACCACAGCGGATATAGTCGCCCATTGCAACTACACTGTTTGTTTTGCCGCACCCTGTATCATTATTATGATCTTTGTATCCTTTGCCTTAAGTCCGATGTTCTTTTTGTTTTCAATTTACACTTTTACAGGGTGTTTGAAAAACATTGTGATTCTAAGAAACAGAAATCCAATAAACATAGGTACGTAAACGCATCGTTTCTATAATACAGGGGGTAAAGTTTTTTTTAAATATTTTTTTTTTGATAATTCAGTCAATTTTCAACCATTTTTGTAATTTGTATTGTCAGTTTGTCACTTGTTTGTTACTTTTGATTACTGATATTTTCAAGTTTTTTGTTATTTCTATCGAATTGTTCATGCACAAAGATAGTTTTCATTTTTTATCTCGTAAAAGAAGCAATATCCAAGAAATTCCAAAAGATAAAAAAGTTGAATATTTGCTTGCTTTGTCCTAGAAAAATTTCAAAATTCAATTTAACTCAGTAGCGTACCTTTTTTTTTCAAAAATTGATGTTATCTTGCCTACCCTCAACGCCACTGGACACAATATTTTTTATTAATCAAGGTCAACATTAGCCCCTTAATACTTACAACAACGCTGCCAAATTGCAAACAAATCGATCAAAATTAAACTGAATTTTTAAGAAAAAATTGAAAACTGAATTATTAAGAAACGATAAGTTTCCGGACCTATGTTTATTGGAAATTTTTTTTTTTAGAATGACCTCAGGAAACGATACTTCCATTTTTGCGTAATGTTTTCCAAACACCCCGTATATTAAAGTAGTTTCCATTTTTCAATATGTTACTACTTTTCTATAATTTTTTCAACACTTTTATATTTTTCACGATTTGTTTTTGAATTCAACGAGCTATATGTTTCAAATCGAAAGACATTTTATTATGCTCTTTAGACAATAAGGAAAACACTCAGAAAAATTATAAGGAATATCAATACATAATCACTGTTCAGGTTTTTTTTATACAGGGTGGTCATTTGAAAACTAAGCAAAAAAAAAAAAATCCAAAAAATGGTTTCCGCTTGAATAAAAAATCATCGGGTCCGAAAGTTTTTTCTTAAATGTCTCGGGGCGCCCAAAATTACTCCCTCTCCTTTCCTGTTCAAATCGCCACCCAGTATATTATATTGACACTCCTTCCACCCTTAATCAGTATTTGATTTTGATACCCTGTATCATAAAATCAACTTTCGGATAAAGACAAATTTATTGGATCTAAAGACATTATGGTCTATCGTTTTTTTTTGTAGGAATATGCTGTTAGCTTATGCCACATTATTTTTGGGACACCATGTATAGTATTCATGATAATATATAAAAATCAAATAAAATAATATAATTCCAATGATTTAAAATAAGAAGCTGTAGCCAATAAAGGGATGTAACAAAAAAAAACATTCACTCACAATGAAAAAAGTTACGATAAGTTCTCTCCTTAAAAATCTGTGCAGATGGCGCCACTTTCAAACTTGAATAGAAACTGATAACACCATGTGATTCTTCTTTTCAAGAAACCCCCTGTGTACCAATTTTTACATGAATATGTCAAAAACTGTTGAAGTTAAACAGGAAAAACAAAAAATATTTTTCAACTTCAACACCCTGTACCTCAGTAGATATTGAGAGTTGACCGCTAGTTATTTTTTGACCCAAAATATATGCAGTTATTCCGAGGCCCATTAATTTTGCAACACTCTGTATATGTTACACTTTGGATATACAGGATCGCTGATAGGTATGGGTCAATTATTGGGCAAAATATAGGTACACTGAAGTATCAAAAAAAGTTAAATAAAAATTATAGGGTTCTCAGTGCCGACATAATAAATTTGATTTATATGATATTCTATACCTAAGCATAAGCCATTTTCGTTTGTAGGTAGGCGTCAATTTATTTTTTTTTCTATAAAAAAGCCTTCATTATTTAGTTTGAGATAACTGCCAAAAATCAAATTTTTCAAACAATATCCCCAAAAATGTTTCATTTGATCTTTATTTAGCATCAGAAAGGAGTGTACATTTGTCAAAAAACAATTGTAACTGAACTTGATATCCAAAGAAAAAGAAAATGCTTGAGAAATAAAACCTACTGTGAATAAAAAAAACTGTGCAATAAAATGAAATTAAATGACTGTAAAAACTTCCAGCAAAAGAAAAAAAACAAAGTAAAGAGTTTCAGTTGAATAAAAAGTAGACACAAAATCTCAGATAAATAGTGCCAGGGCAAAATGGCCAACAATAATTGAAAAAATAGATCGTAGGTTATAGTTAGAATGATCTGTACCAAAGATCTAATAACTATAGATAAAACATTCCATTCATAAACTGAAAAATTGTGTGGCCAACATCAAACATAGAAGAGACGTGAGGAGGAGTTGAGCGCGGCACTGAGTGGGGATACGTTTGCACCTCACTGGAATGTGCTTCGGTTACTACACGCGAAGCTGCCAGTAGCGTAACTATTTTACAGAATTCTTTGATTTACTGCAAGCTTGACACTTGCGAGTCATTTCAATATACCTTATAGGTGAATAATGAAGCACTACAAACTTAACCAGAATAATAACACAATAAACATTCATAAAATCAACACCAAACCCCACTTATTAAAACAAGAGACGCCAATGAGACGAATAATGCATGAAACGTGTAGACAAAATCCGATCGATAGGGGCGGACCCAATTTTGGTGCGTTGCCGTACTTCAGCATTTTTAATTTTCAGAAGAAAATACTGGTTTTCTTAAATCCTCAATACCTAAACAAATCTTGAAAAGATGTTTCAACAAAAGGGTTAAAATCAACTTATTTATTGAATAAGTAGAAAAACCAATGTCTTATACGTTTAATAGAGTAGGTTTGGCAAACAACGTTGTGGGAGAAACTCTGCACTTGAGTAAACAGTTCGATGTTGTAGTTGTCCTCATGTTTATTTCGCTCTATTTCATCTATAGTTTATTAGATCATTGATCTGTACTGTGAACTTTAATTTTTGGAAAAAGTTATGAATTTTCCACTAGAAATCCCCTCGAAAATCAACAGAAAATCCAACTTCTTCAAAAGGTCCTCTCTAAAACACCAGATTATTGTTAATTGAATGTTACTAACCTAACAATGTTATTCTTCTCTCTATACTCGATAGATTTCGAAGCGACCCTCTCAAAATAGACAGTCAACCGCTTTGGACTAAATGTGTAGCCAAAAAAATCCAAAACCTTCCAATTAACCATATTTTCCAGCAAAAACCTGAAAGGTCGCGGCTGGAATATCAATTTACCAGCATTTGTAAAATCATTATCAGGATTGTGCATGCAGTCCAGATCCAATCCAAAAAAACAGGTCGCTGTTACATCGATACCAAAACGACCTGAATGGTCTTTCATGTTTAGTGGCTGGTTGCTTTGACAATGATCATCAACTATAAATTCAACAAAGTCTTGATAAGTTGATGGAGAGGACCTCAATTTACCAGTTTTTTCCATAATATCTCCTAGGGCGTACAACATATTGTACATCTTTTTTAATTTTCCTGAAGTGAAGGTGGGGGTTAGTTTGGCCCTCAACTCTCGCCATTCTTGCCCTTGAAGGTTGAAGAGAAAATTGTTGATCCAATCATGGGTTCCGGTGAAGAATCCGTGGGAGCTGAATGATTCGAAATCGACAGTTACAATACGTTTGATTAGCTTCGGGTTCATTGGTATCCATAGTGGGGTGTGAAGAATGTACATTCCAGCTGGAAGAATCGCAGTCAAGGTTTTATTTGTCTGGATATTCAGGAAATATCCCTGATAAAGTTTGTCTTGAAATCAAATCAGAGTGATATTAAATGAAATAAAAACATTTAAAGGTGTAAGGGAAGTTCACTAATCATGGTTTAGGAAACTGAAACAGTATTAAAAAAAATTGGCTGAAAAGAAAAATAAAACAAAATAAAATAGAATGATTAAGACGAAATAAAAACTCCAAAAGTGGGTGAGTTTCTTCAATCCAAATTATAAAAAAAAATCACAACACAGTTAAGCAATATAGGTAATCCACGTATAATTCACACTCTATACAAAAACACACAATCACTGAAAAGAGAAACGAAAAAAAGTGAAAATGTGCTCTACAAGCAAAATAAAAATCCTCTTATAAACTATCAAAAACAAACCATCAGTGATAAAATGCCCAATGACAAAATTAAAATGAAATATTAAATTAGGAATTAAATTCCGAAGTAAATAGAATAGAAAACTAAAAAGTTAATATAGAGATACAGAAATCCAGTCAACTTTTTATTTTGTAGCTTTTTCCAAACAGAATATTTAAATGTCCATACTGATCTATAGATTCCAATCATTCGCTTGTTAATTGTTGAATTTTGAGCATATTTTAATTAATTTTTTTTTATTGTTGCTCAACCTATTTCTTGAGGATCGACAACAAAAGAGTGAGTTTCTCGAAATAGAGTAAAAGAAATTACAGAGAGAAAATGTCAACTTTTGTAAATTTTTGAAAAATGTTTTCGAAAATCGGGGACGTGTTAGAGCACAGATCAAAAATAAAATATATTTAAAATGGGCCTTTCCCCCTATTCTAGTTGGCTTTTTAATTTTTTTATTTTGCTGACATTTTTCCATTCCATTCTTTGTTGCTTTTTTATTTATCTGAAAAAATGTTTTTTATGTATAGGTATAGTAATCCTTGCCTTGCACATTTGAATTGTTTTATTTTATTTTTTTGTGCAGAATCTTTGTCAATTTTTCAGTCGACTTTGAATAGTTTATTCACATTTATTTGTGTATCTTCATTTACCTGTTTATTTGGAATAGTTCATGTACTTTTTTTTTTAATTTTTTTTTGACGTTTTTTAGTTATTTTAATCGTTGGGCGTGATTTTTGTTTATTTAAATTAATCTTATTCTTGTTCAAGGGATTTTAAATTTGGTTTAAATGAAATTTAGATAGATTGATGTTTGTTTTAGGGAACTTTGTCACTACTTTTCCTCGACTACTTTTATGTTTATGTATATAAAATAATAACGGAAGTGCTAGGTTGAGAGAGGAAAGTGATTCAGGAATAACCGTTCAAAAAAATTGGATGAAGACTATGAAAATCAAAAAATATTTTATTGAAAAAAAAAAAACAGAAATATAAGCTCGATTTGATGGTGAAAAATAAGATAACACAAAATTCTTGAAAATATTGTGACTAAAAGAAAAAAGAAGTGAAATTTTGAATTTCGGGAAAGATTCAAAAAATGAATTTTATAAAATTTTCAAGTATTACATTCAGTTCATTTTCTTATTAAAATCCACAGTACTTGAGTGAAAACATTCCCAAGAATAAATATTATAACGATTCAAAAAAATTTCAAGATACATAGTATGAGTACCGATTTCTTCTGGAGGATCAATAACTTGAGAACGGCTGGGGCAATTTGAGTCATTTTTTTTTTGAATTGTTTCTTTAAGTCTTGGGATTGTTTTAATGGAAACACAACTTTTCATTCGGGATGTCACATGTCACCTTTCCGTGACAAAAAAAACTAATGTCAATGTCAATGAGTAAATTTAATAGGCGCGTTCGAGTTTCCGCTCTAAACACTCTGAGCACGAAGAGCGGAAACTCGAACTCACCTCATGTATTGATGTCAATTCAAATCATAGACCCGAGAAATGAAAGAGACTAAACTCTACAGCATAGCAGTGGCGGCCATTTTCAATATCAAGACAAAAATGACATTATGAGAGAAGAGTATTTTTTTTCCCATACAGGGATGTTGTTTGCGTCTGTTAGAATATCTACCCACAGACAAAGTCCAGATTCATTTTCAGAGTTGATACTACGTTCATACAAAAATTGAAACTATAACAGAATCATAGGTCAGATTGTAAAATTTCCCTTAAGAACCAGAAAACACAACTTCTCTTTCTTTGACATAGTGAGGTTATGTTTGCATAGTTTTATTATTTGCCAAAGGATTTTTTTCAAATAATTATGTAGGTTCTAATTTGGTGTTTGATCAAAAATTGACCAAGTGCGGTAATGTTTGCCTAATTTTGTTATTTTCCAAAAGATTTTGTTCAATTTAGATAATAATATCGTAGGTTCTATTTGGGATTTGATCAAAACATTTTCAAAAAAATGACATGGTGAGGTTATGTTTGCATATAGTTATGTTATTTTCCAAACGATTTTTTTCAAATCAGATAAGTTCTATTTGGGATATGATCAAACATTTTTTTGAAACATTACATACATAGTGAGGTTATGTTTGCATAGTTTTGTGATTTGCCAAAAGATTTTGTTCAAATAATCATGTAGGATCTAATGTGGGGTTTGGTCAAGAAATTTAACAAAAATTGACAAAGTGAGGTTATGTTTGCCTAATTTTGTTATTTTCCAAAGGATATTGTTCAAATTAGATAATATATCGTAGGTTCTATTTGAGATTTGATGAAAACATTTTTTTTTAGATGACATAGTGAGGTTATATTCGAAAACTTTTGTTATTTTTCTAAGGATTTTGTTCAAATAAGATATGAAGGTTTTAATTTGAGGTTTGATTTCAAAAATTTACCAAAAATCGTCCAAGTGAGGTTATGTTTGCATTATTTTGTAATTTTCCAAAGGATTTTGTTCAAATTAGATTATAGAGGTTCTATTTGGGATTTGATCAATTTTTTTTCAAAAATGTGAGGTTAGATTTGCTTAATTTTGTTATATTTCAAAGGATTTTGTCCAAATTAGATATGTAAGTTCTATTTGGGATTTGAAGTGTTGTAACAATAGGTACGTTTTCAGTTTAAACATTTCAAAAAAAGTACGCTAGAAATGTTGTCAGATATTTAACATATCCTAACTGGAAAATCGCTGAGCGGATTCTTATTATTTTTTATATGTTTGTTATGTCTGAGCCCCGAATAACAGAATGATTATTGAAACATCGGAAAAACTAAAAAAAAAAGAAAATTGTGAAACAAATTAATTTAGCACAACATTAATTATTGATTATGAGGCAGTATGGAATTTGCCGGGTCAGCTAGTATAACAAATATTATAGAAATAACTGGAATCAATTACACAAAAAAAACTATTCGAAATATGCAAAACAATTCAAAAAATGCTAAAAGCAAAAAGACTAACAAGTACCATAAATGATAAAATGTAACAACAAAAATTAGATGAGATAATGAACCAGGAAATGAATACAAAACCAGAAACAATGGAAAACTAAAAGGTGGACAAAAATATACAAAGTTGAATCAACATAGACTGGAATAATGGAAAAATCAACAAAAAAAAGCTGAAATTGAAGACAAGAAACCCCTTTAAAATGTGCGAAACAAGACAAAATTTAGATAAAAACGAGAAAATGGGAAAAAAAATAAATATCAACAGTAAGGAAAGCTTATAAAAAAAGAGACTTTGAATCAAGATAACGTCTGAAAAAATATATTGACTTTTTTCTTTGAAAAATAAAACAAAAATATAATATCAGATAAAACAAAAAAAAATGGTGATTAAATATATTGAAAATATTGAAATCAAAGACATGAGACCAAATATGTATTTGATAATAAAAATTGGTAAATAGGAAAAGTAAAAAAACTCATGAAAGTCATCAGGAAACAGCTGCTAATTAAATCAAAAAGCATCATTTTTTACCATGATCAACTCCTTTTGCTCTCATCTCCTGATAAAGACTGATCACATTTTTAGCCAAAGTTTCTTGTCCCAAGACCACTTTCTTGATACTGCCATACAAAAACTCCTGATGCTCCCGTTGGGGAACTCCCAGTCGTTTAAAATATGAATGTTTTCTCTTTAAATAGAAATAAGATAACAGGAGAGTTGTTATCAGTAATGTAAACCACATTTTAGTAAATTGTATGCTGCGGACTGGTAGCAGACTGTAGTATTTATTCATTATTAAAGTTCATCGATCAGTTATTAATAACAAAAAAAAAATCCCACGTCGCAACATGATTTAAACAATTATTTTGTCAAGGTTTGATATTATTTAAAAATAACAACTGACTTGAACGTATTGAGATTTTCCCATATGTAACATTCAATGTGGGTGGATAAAAAACCATTTGTCGTATTATCTCCCCATCAAAATGTTTCGATTGTAAACAAACGAAAAATTCTCAAGGAAGTTGTCCATTTGTTGATTTTCTTCCTATTGAATCATACCCAACACACTATTGTATAATCAGGAAATTTCTTCATGCATGTAAAGAAAAGAATCATGAAGAGGCAGGTGATCAAAAATCATCTGAAGCCACAGAAAGAGGACATTCTAGATGAGAAACACACAATTGTCGATAAATCTTGCTTTCATTATTAAAATTGAATACTACTAATACGTGATTACATTTGTTGTTTTCACCTTTGATTCTTATCAAATGTAATTATGTAATGATGATGTTAATAAAGTGAGAGCAATCATGTTCAATTTAACCGTGTTTTAATATGGAACTCGTGGAACCTGCCAAATTTACACACATTTCCATAACAAGATCGTTGGGGTTGCTGGTCCCCCATCGGGCGCCTCCCCAAGTGGCGGATAGGGGAATGCCTCCCAGATATGGGAGGTACCGGGAAAATTAAATACCCCGGGGTGGACCAAAACCAGCACCTTAGAACGATGTGTGACAAACCTGAGGACTTTGTACCCCAAGTGAGTTGCAATCTCACCGTTGGTTCCGACCGGGTGGAAGCCCCGGTGGCCAACGCTGGCCCCACGGATTTTGGGGAGGGCCAATCACACGTTCTGGCATCCGAGGAACAACCAAACCTCGATGTAACTCCTCATGAACCAACCACGGGTAACCAAGGAAGCAGTGATGCAATCCCCGGTGCCGGTGTATCTGCCATTAGTACAGGCGTTGGCAACATCAGCCTGAACAAAATGGCAAAGCTTTCCGGAGCCCAGCGAAGGAAGCTTGCGATTGAGAGAGCTAAAGCCAAGGGAGAGCCTATACGGCCTCGTAAACCGAGGACAAATAGGAATCCCGGGAATAGAACCATCCCAAATAGCTCTGGGAACACTGGGAAACCTGATGCTCGGGCCTCAGAGCCTGGAGCATCAGGTAAACCTAGGACCCCTGCAAACAAATCGCTCTGACACACACACACCAACCCCAGAAAAAAGCGCCAAGAAAAGGTCACGGCAGGGGGATGCTGAAGTAACACCCAGTACATCAACTGGGGAAACTTACAGCGAAACCCTAGCCGGGCTTAGAATGGCCATCACTTCCGAGAAATATCCGGATGAAACCTTCACTGAGGAGCAGTGTAGAGGCCTACAACAGTCTCTACTCCGGGAAGTGTTCAAATGCGAACCCGGAACTGGTCCTCAGTTCAAGAACAGCAGCTCCAGAGGTGAGGTGATTTATATCACTTGCGCCAATGAAGCTGCCAAGACTTGGCTGCTGCGGGTGGTTCCAGGCTTCAGCCCCTACGAGGGAACCAGTCTTCGGATTGGCCTGGCACACAGAGTGGTGCCAGTCGTGAGGGCTGCTGTCTGGATACCGACAAAATCCGCGGGAATCAAGGAACCGGCACAAGCTCTCCAGTTCCTCAAAACCCAGAATATGGGGTTGAAGACCGAGGACTGGAGAATAATCAGCCACAAGACGGACAATGAGGGCATGACACTCATTGTCGGTCTTGACAGCAGATCTCTGAAGGAGCTGCAAAACCGGAATCTCCGGGCCTACTTTGGGTTAATGCAGCTAACCTTCAGACTTCTCAAGAAGGAGGCTCCCGATGCTGAGGGTAATACAAATAAACCTTCAGCACAGTAAGGGAGCATCTGCTGCCCTTTGCCAACAGCTGGCAAAGAAAAACATAGACCATCATCCATGAACCCTGGATTACGAAGGAAAAAATAGCCGGTCTAGGAAACACTGGAGGTAAGATCTTTTACAAGGAGCAATCAACAGGTAACGTGAGAGCTTGCATATACGTGAGAAACGGAGTGCAGGCTTTCAATATTAAAGAACTAAATTCCAGGGATCAAGTAGCCGTCCAACTAAGCTACAAAGAGGAAGGAACCCAGAAGGACATCATAATAGCCTCGGTTTACCTTCCCTACTATGCACCCAGACCCCCACCATCGGAAGACCTGGAGAAACTAGTGAATCACTGTGGGCAGAGAAACCTACAGTGTATAATAGGTATGGACGCCAACTCGCATCACACCATCTGGGGGAGCAGCGATATCAACAAAAGAGGTGAGTCTTTATTGGATTTTATTATAACCCATGATTTGGAGATTCTAAACAAGGGCAACAAGCCTACTTTTGCAAACCGCATACGGTCGGAAGTTATTGATGTCACTCTGTCCACCTCCCGTATTAATCCCGATATCCAGCGGTGGCGCGTATCCGATGAACCATCCCTGTCGGACCATAGGTATATACTGATGGAAATCAATAGTATTGACAAGCCGTCAGAAATGTACCGCAACCCACGCAAAACAAACAGGACTGAATACCGGGAGGAGCTGGAGGCGGGGTTGAGCGGGATCAAGGAACGTATGCGTAACAGATTTGATGTTGAGGTGGTAGCGGAACAACTACAAAACGCCATAATTTACTCATACCATCAAAGCTGTCCGCTAATCCGGCGTTCCTCATGCAAGGACACAACCTGGTGGAACGAGAAACTTGACAAGATGAAGGGGGAAACACGCAGACTCTTCAATGTGGCCAAGAAAACCGGTGAATGGGATGAATACCACCATACTCTGACGAAATACAACAAAGAAGTAAGGGAAGCTAAGAGGAACTCCTGGAGGAAGTTTTGCACTGAGGTCGAAAAAACCCAGAGAATCCTAGCTAAAGATCCCCTTCCACCAATGGGAACACTAAAGAAACCAAATGGGGAATACACGAAAAATGGCGAAGAAACCATTGAGACACTACTCAGGGCACACTTTCCAGACTCGACCATAATCAACTCGCAACAGGGAACCAACTCCCTATCTCCTGAGATCCTCCGGATGAGAGGATCAAGAGATGATTGGGTCATAGCCCGACAGATTGTGACACCAAATAGAATCGAATGGGCCATAAACTCATTCGAACCATACAAAGCACCTGGATGCGATGGGATAATACCGGCACACCTGCAGCAGGGCGAAGCCCAACTCATATCGATGCTTTGCCAACTATTCAGAGCAAGCCTGGCAACGGGACACATACCCATGATATGGAAACTCTCACGAGTGGTCTTTATACCGAAACCCGGGAAAGATAGCTCTCAGCCCAAGGCATTCAGACCAATAAATCTCTCGTCGTTTCTACTCAAAACGATGGAGAAAGTGATTGAAAGGCACATTAGGGAGACCTCCCTAATAGAGAGGCCACTACACAAAAACCAAAACGCCTATCAACCTGGTAAATAATGTGAAACTGCTCTGCATGAACTTGTTCATAAAATAGAGCAACCACTGAACAACCAAGGAGTTGCCCTAGCTGCATTCCTTGATATAGAAGGAGCATTTGATCACACCTTCTTCGATTCAATGACCACCGCAATCAATCGGCGTGGAATTCAAGACACAGTTTGTAGGTGGATAAGAAACATGCTGAAAGGTAGGAGAATTCAAGCAACTATGCTTGACAAAACTGTAACTATAGAGGCAGCTAAAGGCTGCTCCCAGGGTGGAGTCTTGTACCCTCTCCTCTGGAACCTAGTCGCAGATGAACTACTGGTAGAGTTAAAGAGCAAAGGTTTCTACGCCCAAGGCTATGCCGATGACGTAGCAATACTTATCACTGGCAAACACACCAAGACAATATCAGAACTGATGCAGACAGCTCTGACAATCGTAGAAGATTGGTGCAGGAAGGTGAACCTGAAGGTCAATCCTGAGAAAACCTTCCTGGTCAGCTTTACGAGAAAGAGGAAGTCAGCGGAATCATTCAAACCCATGTTCTTTGGACAAGAACTGCAGGTGGTAAGAGAAGTCAAATACCTAGGCATCATCCTGGATGACAAGCTCACATGGAATTCACACCTACAGAAAATAGTTAATAGAGGTAAAGCCACAATAATGGCAACAAAAAGAGCGATAGGAAAGAATTTGGGCCTAAATCCGCACATGGTACACTGGCTCTACTGTACCGTGGTAAGACCCACCCTTGCTTATAGCTCTGTTGTCTGGTGGCCGAAAATCGAGCAGCGACAAGCAGCCACGGAACTTGCAAAAGTTCAGAGGCTAGCTTGTCTCTGTGTAACGGGAGCCATGAAAACCACTCCAACACTTGCCATGGAGGCCATGCTTAACCTACCTCCTTTAGATATCTATATCAAAATGGAAGCAAGAATGGGAGCATATAGACTTAGCAACACCGGGAACTGGAGCCACTCAAACTCCCAAGGACACACTAAGATAACCAGCATAGTCACGAACCACTTAGTAACAATGAGGAGTGATATCATGTTGAAAAATATCAACTTTTGCACGTTTCCCAAGACCAAGCTGATATGGGAAGAGGAAACGGTGAAACAACTTCGGATGGCTAATGGGGCAATATGGTACACAGACGGCTCCAAAACAAGCCGGGGTACTGGTGCCGGAATCGTAGGTGAAAATCCAAAGTGGGAAACATGTGAACCACTCGGGATGTACGCTACAGTTTTCCAGGCAGAAGTACATGCAATAAACGTATGCGTGCAAGAGAATCTCAGGAGAGGCTACAGAGGAAGGAAAAGCCTTATCCTTAGTGACAGCCATGCTGCAATCAAAACCATCTCCTGTCGGGAAACCAAATCCAAACAAGTCATGGACTGTCAGCAAAACCTTGTCACACTGGGAGTATCTAACGATGTCACTCTTGGATGGATACCAGGACACACAGGGATAGTTGGGAACAAGCGGGCGGATCTACTAGCACGCAAAGCTGCAAACACACCACTTCTGGGTCCAGAACCTGCTATTGGTATTACAAAATCCTCTGTGAGAGGTTGGCTGAACTGTTGGTCCAAAAAACAACAGAAAGCTAGATGGTGCCAATCACCAGGCCAGGGACTCCGTGTACTGTAGAATTCCATAGCGACACTTCGTTCTCTGCATAAAATGAATTGGAAAGCGACCGTCGCTAGGATTCGACAGATACACGGAGTCCCAGGCTAGGTCTGAAACACAGTAAATTAATGATGGCAGAAGAGATCGAATCATCATTTTCTGGAAGCCTACTGAAACTCAGCAGGAATCAGCTTAGGAAAGTAACAGGTATATTAACTGGACACTGCACTCTAAGGAAACACATGCATATCATGGGTCTTTTCAACGAGGAGCCCATATGTGGGCTGTGCAACGAGGAGGAGGAAACAGCCTCCCACATTGTATTCGAATGTGAAGCGCTGGCGTACTGGAGAAGAGATAATGGGGAATTTACAACCACTCCTCAAAGGACGGACAGGGAAACAGTAGAACGAGTCATAAACCTTATTCGGGCAATGGAGCTCTTCGACTGAGAGACAGGCACAGAGAAGATACAATAAGCCCAACTAGAGGCTGCGGTGTCGGGGCCAACAGCTCGAAACTCGTAGCGCCTGTACTTCAGTAATCAGTAATCAGTAATCCATAACAAGACGTTTCTATTTATTTTAAGTAATATTATCAGATTCAATGTTGAATATTGCCTGAACGAAAAAGTAGAAAATGTAAAAAAACGGAATCTGAATCGTTGCATAGAAATAAAGTGTAAAACATTAAACAAGAAGCAAAAAAAATAATTCAAACAGTGTGATTGTAACCAATAATGTCTTATTCACCTAGAACATCAAATTTCGCACCAACCATTGTGTAACGTTAACAGCACAAATTACTACAAAATAATTCCCTAATTAGCGCCTGCAAAGGCAGCAGCAAAACAATAACACGATTATTATGCAACACTAACTTAATAAACGTTATATCCTTATAATTATTATTACTGTCAGAGCCGGCTTCAACTCAACCATAACAAAAATGACTGTGATTGAAGAGAACAGATTCCGTTCCTGTAATAACCGCGTCTTTGAATTGAAGCAAGACAATGAGAAACTAACAATTAAGGAAAATAGCCTGTGAAGTGTCCCATATTCTAATAATGTGCATTATTGTGATTTTTTTTTCGATAGTTGATTGTAATATTGCGCCAAAAGTGACATGTTTTGTCGACTTGAATGACTTGATTATGAAATCTGGTTGGTCTTTGTTATGAGATAAAATGAAGGATTTTGTGGACAATAGTCATGATTCTTTTTCAGCAGCAGTATATTATATTTATATCAACTTTCATATTTCCAGCAATTGTGAACGCACATAGATAAGTGTAAATAAATTAGTGTTTAGTGAACTAATTTATTTCCAGACAACTATTTATGTACAGTCACATATTTTAACTGCTCGGTCACAATTGATTCATGTTACCTTCATGGAGTACAGCCTTCTTTTATACAGCGTGTTAGTGAATAAGTGCGACAGACTTCAGGAGGTAATTCTGCATGAAAAAATGATGACAGTTTGTTATATTGTGATGAGACGAGATCATATTGTCGCAGATTTTTGCTATGCAACGCCACTGTGTTGGTGCGCGAATGCGGTGGAAGCTTATAGACGATTCTCGAAAGATCTGGGGTATTTTTTTATTTCCGGCGAAGGAACCTGGGATATATTAATAATATTGCGATGCCACCATTGCAGTTCAGTTATTGATTGTCCGCGAAATATAGATCGTTAAACATAAATAGGCTGCGATTGTGAACATGAATATTTGGTAGTTGTGTTTTTGTGATCGTTGCATTAATTGTGAACGGGCATTGTTAAAGAAAACATAAATGATTGACTGTAAATAAATTAGTTAAAGTAGGACAAGTGTTTTCTTTAGCGAAAAATATTACAATATAAACATATGTCCGCAAATGCTTCGTTTTCCGAGATACGGGGTGATAAAGTTTTTCTTAAAAACTGAAGATTTAATCCTGATTGCTCTGAAACCGGTGGAGATATGCTGATGAAATTTGGTGGGTTTAAATAGTTATTGGGCATTTTTTGACATGCAATTGAGAATTTTATGTTAATCAGTGGCGCGCATACGGGTAATGATCTCAAATTTTTTCAAGAAAACACGAAGCATTTGCGGACATATGTCTATATAGCACACTGTCATCATTTTTTTCATGCAGAATTACCTCCTGAAGTTTGTCTCACTTATTTACTAACTCCCTATATATCCCAGCCCCATTTGCCAAAACTGCATGAATAGTGTAGAATCATCGAGAATCCCAGATAGATGGCGAAGCTTCCGGTACAACAGAGAGAACGAGAATTCGATGACCGCCCACAGTGGACCGACTTTGTGCCAAGAGGAATATGTATAAACAAAGTGCGCTGACCTTATTTATAGCCCGTGAAACAATTAAACCACTGCATATTCATATCTAACGTAGCGTATTGCAATTCGAACTTGCTCGGGGCAGACCAATAAATAAACCAGGCTCAAGATCGCATCAAGGCTGCGATATTGATAAAGTTTATGGTCGATTGCACCAACCAATTTTGAGGAAACTTAACGCTAACGAACCCTTAACTTGACAGTTTTGCATGCGAAATTGTATTACTATTCTTTCTTGTTACGTGTTTGACACCTATATGC
Source organism: Orchestes rusci (assembly GCA_958502075.1). Classification (NCBI taxonomy): domain Eukaryota; kingdom Metazoa; phylum Arthropoda; class Insecta; order Coleoptera; family Curculionidae; genus Orchestes; species Orchestes rusci. The sequence continues at coordinate 3,692,624 of OY293305.1, forward strand.
ACCGTAGAAATCTAATTCGGATGAAGTCTTTATCGCGATTATATTCTAATTTTTGGATGCACCGCAGCGCTTAAGCCTTAATCGGTCGCTTAACTCTGATCGCCCCATTTTCTAGGCTTAATCGAAGAATTTCAACGAATTCTAACCTAGTCTTTCATTTGTTTATGTTTTTCCTACAGATTTTGAGGTTTTGCGACCAAAGACAAAACTTTGAGAGTGAAAAATCAACGGAGGATTATTTAGATTTTTAAAAAATCATCGATTGGAGTAGGATTCTTTTCCAATTCCAATAGGTATAGTCAATGAGTACTTTACAACATAGATCTCAATATCAAGCAATAATTATTGCTCCACAATACACTCATAATAATGCGAATTGCTCAATAGAATATTGAATTGAATAGGTACCTATTTTTGTGGGTAGGTACAAAAAAAAACAGTGTACCTATTACCACTCGGATCGCTACCGCATATTTTACCTATGATTTTTTATCGTTCAATCGATCGACTCAATTTGGATTGGTGTTGAAAGTAGGTAACTACCTATCCATATCCTGTGGAGGGATCTAATGGCTACCTTTCTCAAAGTTTTGTCTTATTCCAATTCAATTCAAAATTTTAAGTTTATGGGTAAACCCAGACTCCTATAAACAAAAAGACTTGTTGATTTACTTTTTTTATTCAAGCTTTAGATACTAATCATCTCTACAAGATAAACTAAAATAAAAACCTTTGAAAATGATGGTCTCATCACTTATTTCCAAAATTTTTTCATTCAATTTCCTCCAATTTATAACAGATATCCCAATAGAAGAAGGTTTGTGTTTTCATCAACTATATAAGAAATTATTTCAATTATATATAATCAACTGACTGGCTCCGCCTTGCCTGACATTGGGCCAGTTTTGCCTGACACTGGATACACTATGATGTTGAACCGACCTAGTAACAACTGACGAGAGACCACCAGTGCTACGCACACTATTGGAAAAGGAATGTCATCAATTGTCACTTTTGAGTAGAAGTCAGACCGTCAGACCTTTGTTAATCATTTTAATCTTATTAGTTCACAATATAATTGTATGTTTCACGCGTGAGATTCTAATTACTTTTACAGTGCAGCGGTGGGATAAGGATATTCAACTTATCCATACTCATGAAACTCCAAAAAGGCTTTTGAGGGACTCGCGTATCTGTAACGTTTTGAATTGTGCATAGAAAAAATCACAATCTAATGCGCACACTCCCCTTGGTAGCTTTCGCGATTATCAAGCCGACCGTCAATAAAATGGCGCCAAAACGAAAAAGCAAAATAAATGAAACAGGAAAACTTGGCAACACCGCGCATATTTTCCACTCTCGGTCGTTCTTTAGTGTTCGATGTTCTGTGAATCAAATTTTTTTAAATTTATTTTTCCTGCTTAACTATATGTTTTATCTTCTTTAGTAGTACTGTAGTACATGAGAACAACAGAGATTGTCCATTTAAATGACCCACAACTGGAACAAATTGAGATTTTCGGAAAATGTTCGTATGAAACAATGTGCCTAAAATAGTGTTTTTTCTACAAAAAAGCATTTTTTCTCTTTAGAATAGTTGAACGAAGGATAATTTTCCAAATTCGCCTTTGAAAATTAAAAAATACGTGGATGCCTAATGTTTACAAGAACCCTAAGTTGACCTCGTTCAATCAATCAATCTATTCGAGTAACATCTAGAAGAATACAGTCTCTCGATGTTAAAGTCAAAGAAACCGGTTCATATTCCAAATTTTTCGGTGTTTTCGCATTCAGTGTATACTTGTATCGTCTCAGGTATTTTATCAGAGCAATTTTCACGGCCATCACGGCAAACCTGTCCCCTGAAAAACAATCTCCATGAAATATTGAATAACATATTTGACCAAGCTGTACCTATGCATGACCTTAATCCTTCTCCAAAGCTCAAAAAAGTGTACTCATGCCTAGACTTCTGGTTTACAGTATTGAAGTTCTCAGGATTAAATTCATCCGGAAAATAATAATACGCAGGATCTTTGTGGATAGCCCATGCTGGCAGAAGAGTCAGTGTCCCTTTTTCCACTACTTGATCTGTTCCGGGTATTTTATACGTCTTGGTACACCTTCTTGGAATTTCCGTTATTGGCGTGTGCAGTCTGAGACTCTCTATCATAGGAATTAGCTTTTGCTTGTTGGAAATCCACTTACCTTTGATGCACATATCAGTGTACTTCAAACTAGCTAGATCGCAGTATTCAATTTGACCGTCCGGATTGTTACTTGCCACTTTCAGGATCTCTTGTCTGACTTTTTCCTGGATTTCTGGGTGTTTTGCCAGTTCGAACATGAGAAAACTGATTGTTGCGGATGAGGTTTCATATCCTGTTTGGATTTGGAATAAATGCGTATTACTGGGAGGGACTTACCAGCAGCGTACATCATCAACGTGTTAGAAATTACCTCTTTTTTTGTGAAGTTCACTTCTAGACTATTTTTTAGTTCTAATAGGAGTTCCAAGTAGTCACCTCTACAACAACAACAACAAATAGAGCGCTGACTTCATTGATCAAATTTTGATTATCTCTCTTTCAAGATAGTGGATGCTACTAACCTTACAATGTTATTCTTTTCTCTATACTCCATGGATTCCGAAATAATTTTTTCAAAATACATGGTCACCGGTTTCGGATGAAGCGTATACCCGAATAAATTCAGTATCTTCCAGTTGATCATATTTTCCAGCAAAAACCTGTGAGGCCGAGGCTGAAATATCAATTTGCCAGCATTTCTGAAATCATTATCAGGATTGTGCATGCAGTCCACATCCAAGCCAAAAAAACAGGTCGTGATTACATCGGAACCGAAACGAGCTGTATGGTCTTTCATTTCTATTGATTGGTTTCGTTGACAATGATCATCAACTGAAAATTCAACAGAGTCTACACTGTGGGCCAAATTAGTTTAGAACCTAGTCTGATCCTTAATAACTTTTTTGTTTGTTTATGGATTTAGATGAATTTTGGATATGATATTGGTCAATATGTTCTGGATGTTCCTCCAAAATTGAATTTTCGAATTTTGGACAGGACCGGACTTACGATGTTTTTATAAAATTGGTGCATTTAGGCTCGTTGCAAAAACGAACTGCGCTACTAACAGACCAATTAACCGATATATTTTTTGAGGACATTTATCCCTTTTTTTTTTTTTTTTTTTTTTTTTTTTTTTTTTTATATCAATATTTTAGAAACATAACCTAAGAAACTATGATTTTTTCTATATGATGGTGCTTGTCTGCATAAAAACTATTTCACTTCATTTTGATCAAAGTTTCTTGAAATTTCATAGCAACGTGGATTGTTTGTTAGAAATTTGTCGATTTTTTCACATTTTAGATTTTTTAATTTGGAAAAAAAAATAATACCCAATTATTATTTTTTTTTTTTAAAACTCTGTTTAATTTCACTCGATAATTTGAAAGGGGCCGCAACATTGCCGTGCATAAATGTTCTTTTCCATTAATCGTTTGATCGAGATTTTATCTTTCATAGATAGAACCATGTCTACGTATTCAAATTCAAAATCAAACAGGCAAACTCTGGAATCTCAAAAATGTTAACAAATTTCAACAAACAATCCACGTTGCAATGGAATTTCAAGAAATTTTGATCAAAACGAAGTGAAATAGTTTTAATGCCGACAAGCACCATCATATAGAAAAAATCATAGGTTATGGTTCTAAAATATTGATATTATCAGGATACCTTTTCCCACTAATGTCCTTCTCAAAAAATATATCAGTTGGTCTGTACGTAGCGCAGTTCGTTTTTGCAACTAGCTTAAATGCACCAATTTTATAAAAACGTCGTGAGTCCGGTCCTGTCCAAAATTCGAAAACTCAATTTTGGAGAAACATCCAGAACATATTGACCAATATCATATCCAAGATTCATCCAAATCCATAAACAAACAAAAAAGTTATTAAGGATCAAACTAGGTTCTAAATTAATTTGGCCCACAGTGTAGATAAGTTGATGGAGAGGACCTCAATTTACCAGTTTTCTCCATAATATCTCCTATCACGGATAACATATCATACATCTTTTTCAATTTGCCTGGTGTGAAGGTGGGGGTCAATTTGCTTCTCAACTCTCGCCATTTTTGCCCTTGAAGGTTGAAGAGAGAATTGTTGATCCAATCATGGGCTCCGGTAAAAAATCCGTGGGACCTGAATGATTCGAAATCCACAGTTAGAATTCGCCTGATTAGCTTTGGGTCCATTGGTATCCATATTGGAGTGTGAAGAATGTACATTCCAGCTGAAAAATTGTGAGGGTCACGATCACCAATAAAAAAAAATCCAGTTTGGGTTAGTTTGATTATCGTTGAATCATTATTGATTTACCATTTTCGGCCCCTTTTGATCTCATCTCTTGATAAAGACTGATCACATTTTTGGGAAAAGTTTCTTGTCCCAGGACAACTTTCTTGACACTGCCATACAAAAATTCCTGCTGCTCCCTTTGAAGCACTCCTCGTCGTTTAAAATATGAGTGTTTTCTCTTCAAATAGAAATAAGATAATAGGAGAATTGCTAGCACTAATATGAACCACATCATATGGAGTGAATTGTATACTGCGGCTAACACAGCTTTATATAAACATAAAAAAAATAAAACTCTGACAACATGAAATACTATAAGATAAAATCCGTAACAATAACAAATTATCTAAATTTATGACCTACCATACATTATTGTTATTCGTTTTATCGGAGAGTAACCTACTTACGGATAATTGAGCAAGAAAAAGTTGTACGTATATTTAGCAAACAAACTCAAAATGATTTAAAAAAATTTCAAATTTGACCATCACGAAGACCAGGTTGTTATTTTAACAAGTGAACAAATTTGCAACTCACCCCTCTAAAACAATGAAAAAAGGATTAAGAAATCCGTTGAAATAAAATAAAAATAAAGGTTCTTCAACTCATCACATTAAAGAGCGCCAATCAGCATCCACGACGTCACAGAATACATTATCTATCTCCGCCTGGCGTATTGACCCGTTTTCGATTAAACTGTGAAATTTGCGTTTTCTTTATTTATTTAGTATAATTTAGTCAATTTTCTCATAATGAGAAAAACATATCTTCATGAGAATTAACCGTATAAACAACTTAATATGAAAATATTTGAAAGCTCCGCCCACATATTTTTTTTTTAGGGAATATACAACTACGCCCTCTGTAAGTGAATAGATTATTTTTTAACTTTTATTTCTCAGCCTTGTCAAAAATATACTCTTTAGTTTCCGTGTAAAATTAGATCTCGGGTTAAACAAAATGCTTTTTGGGAGACTCCACCAATTTTTGTTAATAAGCTTGGCCTCCACTCTCTGACGTGATTAAGTGAAGATTATCAAGCTCGTCCCATTATACAGTGCGGCTCTAGAAGGTCCCCCCCCTTTTTTTTTTAATGTGTGCACCAAAAATTTTGAAACTTGGCATACTTTAATTGCTGTCGAAATACTACTTTTTGATGTTACTGACGTACTTTTAGTATTCAAGATGGCGGCTGGACGCCATTTTGAAACATTTTTTTAGATGGAAATGGGGGTCGTGTAACATACTTCAATTTTTATTGTTAAAAATGTTGAAAATGTCCTCCGTTGACCCCCAAACAATAAAATAGTCTGTCTGAGAACTCCTGACGGACTTTTTCGAAAGAATCGACATTTAATATTTTGACAAAAAGCAGTAATTCTTTGCTGTGAATCTAAAAGAGAGTCTGGCTGTGTTGCATATACTTTATTCTGTTTTAAATATCCCCATACAAAAAAGTCCAATGGTGTTAAATCGGGCGACCTGGCAGGCCATTCGGTAGGACCCCGACGACCAATCCAACGATTGGGGTAAGTTATGTCCAAATACTGCCTTACATTTCTACTGAAATGAGGAGGCGCACCATCCTGTTGAAAAATTGGTGCCATGCCAAATTCGTTGGGATTATTCTGACGTATTTGTACAATCAAAGGCTCTATTGTAGTTTCTAACAAGTTCAAATTTTCATGAATGAAAACAGGACCAACAATATGGTTCCCCAATATGCCAGCCCATACGTTAACCTTTTTGGGATATTGCGTGTGGGTTTCCCTAAAAACATGCGGGTTTACGTCACTCCAATAACGAACATTTTGCCTGTGTACACGGCCATTTAAAAAGAAAGTACACTCGTCACTAAAACAAATATTTTGAACGTATCTCGGTTCTCGGCCTATTCTATCGGTCATAATTTCGCAAAATTCCACACGTCTGTCAGACTCATCTTCAGTCAACTGGTGCACCATTTGAAATTTATAAGGATAAAATTTCTGTTTTTTCAGCAATCTTTTTACAGAAGCAGACGAAGTATCACAGATGTCTGAAACCTGAGAAGTCGACTGTTAAGGATTTACCACCATCTCACCAATGATTGCAATTTGTTTATCTTCCGAAATAGATGGTCGCCCCTGATTCTTCAAGCTATGAACACTACCAGTCTCGATAAATTTCCGCACTAATTCGCGAAGATATTTCCTTCATATCGGACGGTCCGGGAAGCACTGATTGAAGATTCTTTCCGTCTCATGGAAATTACGATTTCCGCCATAAATAAAAATTGCTTCAATTTTTTCTGCAAGGGGACGCGAATTAGGCATTTTTGTAACAGTTCCTAATCAACACAATAATCAAACAACTGGCTCATATCGTTTCAAGATTTTCACATTTGGTTAAACTTTAGTGTTGTGGCGAGGTAGTGTGGAAACTGTATCTCCATCTTAATTAAGATTTTAGTATTATAATGCTAATAAATGCTTTACAATTTTTTTTTATCATCTTTAAAATTCTTTATCCGCTTTGTATCAGCATTCCTGTTTGTTAACCTGTACTGTTTTGCTTAGGTTAACAATCATTTTTCCGGAATCTGATGAGTCACCTTGTTAAAAAATTGAAACTTAATGTAAACGACATTTTTAAAAACTAAAAGTTTGCCGGGCTGTCATATCCGCACAGATGCGTCTAATCCTATGAAATTTTCACACCTTTCGAATGATGTATCACACGACCCCCCTTTCCATTTAAAAAAAGTTTCAAAATGGCGCCCAGTTTCTTTTCAAGTATGTTGACAAATAAATAAATTGAAACACCTGAAAACTGACTGATAAAATATCCGGAGTGGCACCATAAAAGCAGCTTTGGAAAGGTTTTTAAGCTCCGCCCCCTACTTCCAGAAAGACTTGCCCCCTAGTCCAGAGAAAATCAATAGTTCTTTACATTCTACAGTGTGGACCAGAAGTAATGGGACATACGGTAACAGTAGATTCCTCACACAAAAATATTGCGATCGACCTCAACTTGTTCCGAAAATTCATATTAACAGATATAAAGGGTGTCAAAGTTGAATTTTAATATTTGATTTTTTCAAATAATTTTTGAAATAAACAAGTTATATTGATGAAATTTGGTATATGTGGATTGTTTGACATGCAAATTTCAAATCTGATCACGGAATTTTTCTCACTTGTAGGGGGCGCCACTTACACACCTTTTCACTCATTCAAATAGTCAGAACTTTTTTGTACGCACTCGTACATTTTTTTTTAAATTGGAAAAATGATTTTTCCATCATGTTTACGTGAAAAAGGTGAACTTTGTAGAAGTGGCTGGGAGTAACCTTTTTCAAGATACCTATTTGAACTTGGAGTAATCCAAGCAATGTTGTTTTAGATGGTTAATTTTGAAAATGAAGATAGGAGGCTTTGAAAACGGCGTTATCATGGAGATTTTGACATTAGCTTGAATGCTTAGGGCCGGTTGCATAAAACTATGAACTGTAGTTCAATGTTGTTCTGCAGTTCAACGTCAAAAATAACATGAACTTTTTGACGTTGAACTGCAGATCAACAATGAACTACAGTTCAAAGTGTTTATGCAACCGGCCCTTAATGTTTCTTGATTCAAAAAAAAAAAAAAAAAAAAATCTAATTTTACATTTTTTTCAACTGTGAAAAGTTGTAATACATAACGCCATCTATCGGCAGAATTTGTCAATCTTAGGCTGGAAATTCCCATCAATCTAATGAAAGTCATCTACCATTTGGTCGCCATAGAGTCTACAACGGGTTAATGGGTAAACCTCCCAATAATTAGATTGCGTTATGTTCTACAACTTTTCACATTTCATTTGCTGGACGTGAACTCACTTGAAACTGTTCTCTTCAGTCTGACTTAGACCCATAGCCATACTGATGAGTCCTAGTAGGACGAAACGTATATGGATTGGTCATGGTCAGACTAAGGAAACAGTTTCAAGATTTTTCATTTTGTTTAACAAATTTTTGATTTTTTTTTTTTTTTTTAAGAAACATTGATCATCGAGACACTTAACAAAATTACCGTGAAAATGTCGTTTTCGATGCCCCCATGTTAATTTTCAAAATTTTTGGAACAACATTGCATAGATTACTCCGAGGGCAAATATCTTGAAAAAGGTTATATAATTATACTATAATATTAATTTTTTCGAGTGCGTACAAACAAGTAATAACTATTTGAATGAGTGGAAAGATGTGTAAGTGGCGCCCTCGACACGTAAGACCCATACCAAGGCCAGATATGAATTTTGAGGAATCTACTGTTACGGTATTTCCCATCACTTCTGGTCCACCCTGTATATTATCTATTCCACGACACGACTGTAAAGCTACGTTTCCACTAGAGGAACATTTGAGCAACTTCAAGCAACTTTGTGTTCCCTTTTTTTGTGAATAACAAAGTTGCTTAATGTTGCTCGAATGTTCCTCCAGTGGAAACGTAGCTTGATAGATTGTAAAAAATTAAGCTCCAACCACAATTCTCCAGTTTTACAATAATTTTTTTTGATATATCGAACCAAACTAACCTCATATTTCCTTTTATCGGCATTATCACTGTAAGGTATTTTCCGATTTTCATAATTGGCCATCCTGTGCAACGTAACAATTCAACACCGACTCATCATCACACCAACTCACTTTGTTAATGCTTGTTTAATGATTGATTTCTAAGGAATAATGATAAACAAGGAAAATTATGGCAAAAGCAAGGTTAACAGTCTCGAAAAAGGCGGAGTCTATACTCATACTCTTAGCGACCAAGACTCCAACTTACCAAAGAATCTATTTTTCACATACATTCCTCATAGTTCAATAGAAAGTCAAATTCAAGATACAAAAGTAATTTTTGAAGAATAAATTAACAAAAAAACCCCCAATTCATTTTCAGCGCATTACTAAACAGTTTTTTTTCCTGTCTCTATGATGATTAGATACGAGAACTGGCACCCGTTCTCGTAAACTATTTATCATAGAGACCCAGGAAAAAAATCTTTATAATTGTCGACAGCGGACACGACGTTACAACCATTGCATCTCGCCATCGAATAACTCGGCTTTTGTCCCGTTTGTCACAAGCCCAAACCACTGTTAATTTCTAGCGGTTGCCTACACCTAGAATAATGGAGAACTTTCGCCATCTATCGAGGCATTGAAGTGGCTCTATATAATAAGCTCCGCCACTCGGACAGGTGAGTGAGATATCGATTAGCCGCGAATTATAAATCGTTACAACATAAATATACGCTGCGATTGTAAACATAAATATTTGTGGTTGTGTCAGTAGCCTAGTTTACACCGATAACTCGTTTAGTTCGGTCCGATAGGACCAAGTGGGTGGGGATAGTACGGTAGGACCAATGCTTGCTTCTCGCCCGTTTACACAGTCTGGCAACGCGTGAACTAAATGAGTACGCGCGCAATTCGTCAAATGTCAAAAACAAGTCGAAATCATTTATCAACACAATTCGTAACCAATAAAAAACATAAGTAAGTACGCTCAGATTGCCTTAGAAACTCAGAACCAACACACTTCACAATAATAACAATCAACATAACCTCAAAATTTCGATCCAGATAGAACCAAATTTAGTTCGGTACACCTGCTGGCAACTACCGAACCAAGAGCGGACCAGCTTAGTCCGCAACTGTTTACACCGTTCGAACCAAATATTTGGTTCTGATATAGTTCGAATTTAGTACTTGGTCCGCGGACCAAGTTGTCGGTGTAAACCAGGCTAGTGACTTTGAATAAATTAAACTCGTTACATTGGTGTCAAAAGTGATGGCTGCGAAACTAGTGTTATTAACCGGATTCAAGGTCGCCGAGTTGAAGACGAAGCTGGAGAAGCGTGACCTGGATAGTAGTGGTAAGAAAACTGATCTACAAACAAGGCTTCGTGAGGCTTTAATGGGAGAAGGCATGAATCCTGATACGTTCCAATTTCAAGTTCCCGATCCCAACGCAGTAAAAAGATTATTGGAAGACAACTCTGGAAAATTGGAGGACAAATTTAAAGCCATGGAAGAGAATTGTAGGAAGTTGGAAGAGAAGTTTGTAGAATCTTCTAGAATTATGGAGGAGAAAATCAAGGAACAGCTGGCGGACAACTACAACTTCTGGAAGGATCAGGTAACGGAAGAAATTGAGAACCTTGAGCAACGAATTGAAGCAAAACTTGGAGATACAATGAAGACTTTGGAAGAAGAAATCGACGAAGTGCGAAGGCAAGTAACAGTGATCATGAAGCAACCAGACGTCCCATTCGAGAGCAAAGGTGCTAAAATGGAGTCTGATACCGTGCGAGTCCACATGAAAGCCCCTCAGTTTGATGACAAGCTGTCCTGGAACAATAACCATCACCAGTTCGAGGCAGCCGCAAGGGCAAATGGATGGACCACACCGGAAAAAGCCCTGGCATTGACTCTTGCACTTTGTGGGGAGGCTACAGAAATCCTGCAGACGCTGAACAACCAGGAGCAGGAGGACTACGATGTACTAGTCAAGCATCTGGAACTGCGATATGGGCAAACTCATTTGGATCATGTCTATCATTCCCAGTTGAAGAACCGCATCCAAAAGACCAAGGAGACCATGCAGGAGTTTGAAGCGGATGTTGCTCGCCTTGCACGACTGGCTTATCCAACCATGCCAGAAAACGTTATGGAAAGGCTTGCAGTTCAGGCCTTCTTGGATGGACCGCGGGACCAGGAGATAAGGATGTCCTTGATTCTTCATCGTCCTGACAATCTGGTGGATGCGCTGGTAAAAGCGTTGGAACTCGAAGCGGCGAAGCAGTGCTGCAAGCTTCCTGTGCGAAGGATGGAGGAACAGGATGTTCCGGAGGAAGACAGCTTCACGCAAATGTAGGAGAGTCCTCAAGGAAATGGAGGTATCCAAGCGAAAGGAGCTGCGATGCTGGAATTGTGGAGAGCTTGGGCATATGCGTAGCCGCTGTAGGACAGAGATACGGGCACCTGCGTTGGCATTGGAAAACAAGGATCATCGAGCGAGATCAATCCTCAAGAGCTTGGATGGCTTGTCCAGGAGATCAGAGATTTCTCACAAAGCCGAGGAAAAGGAAGCGATCGTTCGCATGACGACTGTGGTGGATGATTCCTGGCAGTCTAAGGCGCTTCGCAAGGACCAGGAGAAAGATCCAGATCTGAAGCTTGTCATCGGATGGAAACTGGCAGGCCAACGACCAACCTGGCAAAAAGTCGCGCGATTCTCGGCCACCGTAAAGTCCTACTGGGCTCAATGGGACTCGATGGTTCTTGATGACGGCATCCTGAAGAGGCTGGTGAAAAATCTGGAGGGCACGGAAGATCGAAGGCAGTTAGTCGTTCCTGGAAACAGACAGGCAGAGGTGATGAGAGAGGTCCATGATGGCGTCACGGGTGGACATCTGGGTGTAACCAGGACGCTGGGAAAGCTGCAAGAACGGTTTTACTGGGTCAACTGTCAAGCCGATGTGAAGGAATGGTGCAGAATGTGCGGCAGGTAACGGACCCCAGAAACGGCCAAAAGCTCCTATGCGCCCATAAAACGTGGGAAGCCCCTTTGAAAGGATCGCAATCGACGTGGCTGGACCCTTTCCTGAATCGGACAAAGGAAATGAATACATCTTGGTCGCCATGCATTACTTCAGCAAGTGGGCTCAAGCGTATGCCTTGCCAAACCAGGAGGCGGCTACCGTTGCCGATGTCTTGATTAAGGAATGGTTTTGCCATTTCGGTGTCCCGTTGGAGCTGCATTCGGACCAGGACAGGAACTTCAAATCGACGCTATTCCAGAATGTCTGCGATGTCTTGAAGATCAAGAAGACAAGGACAACGGCGTTGCACCCACAATCGGATGGCATGGTGGAGCAAATGAACAGGACCATCAATCGACACTTGGCCAAAGTTGTCTCTGACCAACAAAGAGACTGGGACGAACACCTCCACCTATTCCTCTTGGCATACCGATCTGCAGTTCACGAATCGACAGGCGAAACCCCAGCAAGGATCATCATGGGTCGTGAGCTCCGGCTGCACTGCGAGCTGAAGTTTGGCTGTCCACCTGGTGAAGATGTCGCTGAGGAAGTTTACGCAAGCAATCTTCGAAGAAAGATGGACGACATTCATCAACGAGTCCGTTTGAACATCCAGAGTGCCAGCGACCGGATGAAGGAGGCCTACGACGTAAACGCCGAGGAAGGCGGGTTCCAGGTTGAAGATCTGGTTTGGCTTCAGAACCCACAGAGGCGACGTGACTTCTCCCCAAAACTGCAAAGTTCTTGGGAGGGCCCGTATGAGATTCTGGAGCGAATCAATGACGTCGTCTACCGGATAAAGAAACCACCACGAGGGAAGTCGAGGGTTGTTCATTTCAACCGTTTAGCTCGGTATGCTGGCAACCATGACGATCAGGACGCTGAAGTGAGGCAGATCAGGTTACCCAAGAAAGACATGTCATTGGAAACTTTCATGTCTCTACACTCCAATGGCCAGAGAGTCCAGAATAACGTTGTCCAAGAAAGGCAGCTGGATTTGTTCAAAGCACCGGCCGAATATTCGTTGGCCCACTGGGTCACTGGAGACCTTGGTATGAGGAGTGGTCTTGCTGCTGCTTTCAAGCGGAAATTTGGACAACTGGAACATCTACGACGACAAAGACCAGAGGTGGGGAAGGTACTGGAAATCATGGAAGGTACACGACATCTGTTCTACATTGTGACGTAGAAGCTTCCAAAACATCTGACCACCTACAGTGATGTCTGAAAAGCCCTCAGTCATCTTCGTGACTTGATGCAGTCACGGGACCTGACTCATTTGGCCATTCCGAAGATGACCAATGACCGCGAGGACTGGCGTATTGTAAGAAGCATGCTGGAAGTGATCTTCAAGGGGAGTGGCGTTGACATAATGGTGTGCTGCTATCCTTTCAGAAGGACGAACCAGAAGACAGTGGACTGCCATTTCCACCGAACATCACACTGCAGGTTTGGGGACAGTTGCCGATATCGACATGAGGACATTTCGGGACGAAATGCTCTAAGGAGGGAGCAATGTGACGAAACATGCCCAGTGGAACGAACTTCTAAGGCGGTCGACAACGGACACGACGTTACAACCATTGCATCTTGCCATCGAATAACTCGGCTATTGTCCCGTTTGTCACAAGCCCAAACCACTGTTAAGTTCTAGAAAAGCAAGGTTTATTCGGTTGCCTACACCTAGAATATTGGAGAACTTTCGCCATCTATCGAAGCATTGAAGAGGCTCTATATAAGAAGCTCCGCCATTCGGACAGGGAGTTAGTTATCGTTTAGCCGCGAATTATAATCGTTACAACATAAATATACGCTGCGCTTGTGAACATAAATATTAGTGGTTGTGTCAGTGACTTTAAATAAAATAATTAAAACTGGACAAGTGTTTTCTATAGCGAAACTTGTTACAGTATGTTGCACTACTTTTTCGTGATAAAAAATACCGAATTTATTGTTAAATAAATCACTACGCCACTGGATTCAGAGTGCCTCCTAATGGCTGTGACCAAAATTTCAACAAAATATATTCATTAATAACAAAGCTACGACAACTTGAAATTCATAAATTCTTTAAGCTAATGGTCACAAAAAAATACCATGCATCAACAGTTGCCATGGAAATTAGTTTTTTTTTATTACCTGTAACAATGAACTATTGAATAACGAGATGTTCAAAATAACATGACATTTAATGAAATAAACGGAATTACATTTGCATTACAATAAAGAACTAGTGGATTTTTTTAATAAAAAGTAATATTTAATGTTGGTTTGATAGGTTGAATATTGTTTTCTTTGACACATCAAAAAAAAAAAAATCGAACACACTATGATTAAATATAAATATTCTTGCCGATAAATAGGTAATTTTTACATTGACACTGAGTAGTGGCAACAATAAGTAACCCCAACTCCATGGCAACTGTTGATGCAGGATGTTCTTTTGTGACCGTTGACTTGGAAAATGTACGAATTTTGAGTTTTCGTAACTTTGTTATTAATGAATATTTTTTTTCGAAACTTTGGTCACAGCTATTTGAAAGCACTCCAAATCCAATGGCGTATTCATTTATGTAATAAAAAAATCGCCAATAAAAATTCGCAATTTTCTATCACGAAAAAGTACCATAATATGCCCTCAAAATTGAAATAAACATTTCAAAATTTGTCCTGTTGTAGACCCTTCAAAATTGGACATTTAAAAAAAAAATGGTTTAAATCGGTTAATAACCTAAGTTCATCAGGGATGACGCGAGAACTACTTTTGAAACAGCCCCTATAAATTTGAATGAGTCAAAAATATCTATATACAGCAAATGCCAAACAACTTTCGATCTACGTCATGATTGCCACCAAGCAGGTTGTTATGAAGTTTGCTGGTGGCCAAATTTGGTCACCAACAAATCACATAATGACTCGCTTGGTGGCAATTATGACGTGAATCGAAAGTTGTTTGGCATTTGCTGTATATAGATTTTTTTCCTGGGTCTCTATGATGAATAGTTTACGAGAACTGGCACCCTGTCGCTGAAAATGAATCACCCTGTACATGTTTGTCAGTTCATTTTTATTACCACAACAACAAACTTGCTACTTCATAATAAATATCAATAATAAGACATATTCCTTGTGTATTTTGCGATAAAAGTGCATGTGCATTAAAAAAATATTCACTAGTATATTGCTAAATCATCTTAGTTAAGGCAATTTGAACTCCTATCGTACGATAAACTCAAAATCAAAAATAACAGCCCGGTTGGTTGAAACACAAAAAAATCACATTTTGGTCAACGAATCGATAAAGTTCTCCATACACTCGTTCGGGCCAAGTCTCTTTAATTCCTCCTTAGCCTCCTTGGCTAGCTCCTCCAACGTGTTCCTGGTGTACTCAAAACTTCCGTACTTTTCCAATAGGGATACACAATATTTTTTTACTTCAATATCCTTAGTACGTTGTCTTATAATATCTATGGTCGACAATAAGGAAAATCACAATGTTAAAAAATTGGTTGTTTGAAAAGGATACTCATTATTTGGTTATCATCCGGATGACTGTGGATGGCGTGGATGATGGGAAAGCTAAATTTGCCTTCGGTTAAGTCCTCGTAGTAGCTTTTGTGCAACATGTACTGAAAATACATCAGACAAGTCAATCAGCATCAAATCTGGCTGAGAGGCAGCAGGATTATAACTTATTATTTCGAACTGTCTCTCCATCCCAGATCTCCAGACTTGAATCCCTCAGACGTAAAGATAACGAATTTGAAGTTTATTATTTTTGATAGCCTTACACTTAATTTTGATTGGACAAATCGCACGAAATCTGGCAGGTAAAAAAATATTGATTCCGAAATTAACTGCTTTTTCATAATTTCCCCAGATATTGTGATTTGAGTGTTACATATCTCAGAAACCAATCATTTTCATGTTCATTTTTTTTTCTACAGGGTGTCCTCTAATTAATAGTACACAGCAACAACACGGATTTCCTAATGGAAAATATTAGAGTTTTCCCGCTTAGTCCAAAAGTTCATAATCAAGATATAGGCTGTCACAGTTGATTTTCTTTTTAGAACGAGATTAGAGATTCCGGGTGTTTTTGAGACGAAAAAGTAAAATTCGTTTATACATTTGACGTTACTAATAGATGGCGCTATCCATGGCATACAAAACTTTTACGTGAAAAATGTAAAAGAATCGATGTTTTCAATTGTAAAAGCAAAACAAGCTCAATGTCCCGTGGATGGCGCCCTCTATGTATTAACGGATTCAACATTATCGAACAAAATAAAATTTCAACTTTGACACCCTGTATCTTGGTAATTATCAACTTTTGGACTGAGATATGTAAATGTGAATTGATTCTGATCTTTTCCACCAGAGGATCAGTGTGTTTGCTGGGTACCATTCATAAGGGGACACTCTGTATATTGAATTGGAATATTTGCAATCTCCCCGAAAAGCTGAAACTTGAAAACTTTTGAAACAAAAAAGATCTTTTAGTTGATCAAGAATAAGATTGGAAGAAGAAAGTATAATCATTCTAGGAATATTTCCCAAAGATCTAAATCTGAGAATTTGGAAGGCCAAGTAAGAAAAGGAACTTGTTGAATTTGCATATCCCTCATCAGAAGAGATCCGTGCAGTCTTTTTGTTGAATGACAGTTCAAGAAATTTAAAAAACAAGAACAGAAACTACTTGGGATTTGGAAATTCTTAGTTCGATAGGTTCAAATCTGAAAGTTTTAGAGGCCAAGAAAAAAAACTATGTAGTAATGCGTTATGGGAATGTAGTGTACTACCATAAAAGAAGTTCAAGAGGTTCAAATAGGAAAAGTTGGGAGGCTAAAAAAGAACTCGGCAATAGTTAAAATTTAGATTCTACTAATTGAAAAGTTACCGACACTTTCCTAAAAATGATGATATAGGGTTGATTCAAACGACAAATTGTCAGCAATAGAATCAGCTTCAACGAGAATATACCAAAACTCCTCCATAACCCCCGGGAAAATATATAGGGCGTCGCAAAGTAAAGATTACAAGTTTCAACAAAAATAATTTCCTTGACATTTTTTACCGTAACTTTTTTAAAAATTGAGATGAAGGGATGATTCAAACGTCAAATTATCAGCAACAGGATCAGGTTCAACGATTATATACCAACACGCTTCCATGACCTTCTTGAAAATATACAGGGCGTCACAAAGTAAATATTTCAAGTTTTGAACAAAATCAACTTCCTAGACATCTTTTACCGTAACTTTTTAAAAAATTAAGATAAAGGGTTGATTCAAACGTCAAATTGTGAGCAATAGAATCAGCTTCAACGAGAATGTACCAAGACTCCTCCATAATCCCCTGGAAAATATATAGGGCGTCGCAAAGTAAAGATTACAAGTTTCAACAAAAATAATTTTCTTGACATTTTTCACCGTAACTTTCTTAAAAATTGAGATAAAGGGATGATTCAAACGTCAAATTGTCAGCAACAGGATCAGGTTCAACGATTATATACCAAGACGCTTCCATGACCTTCTTGAAAATATACAGGGCGTCACAAAGTAAATATTTCAAGTTTTGAACAAAATCAACTTCCTAGACATCTTTTACCGTAACTTTTTAAAAAATCAAGATAAAGGGTTGATTCAAACGTCCAATTGTGAGCAATAGAATCAGCTTCAACGAGAATGTACCAAGACTCCTCCATAATCCCCTGGAAAATATATAGGGCGTCGCAAAGTAAAGATTACAAGTTTCAACAAAAATAATTTTCTTGACATTTTTCACCGTAACTTTCTTAAAAATTGAGATAAAGGGATGATTCAAACGTCAAATTGTCAGCAACAGGATCAGGTTCAACGATTATATACCAAGACGCTTCCATGACCTTCTTGAAAATATACAGGGCGTCACAAAGTAAATATTTCAAGTTTTGAACAAAATCAACTTCCTAGACATCTTTTACCGTAACTTTTTAAAAAATCAAGATAAAGGGTTGATTCAAACGTCCAATTGTGAGCAATAGAATCAGCTTCAACGAGAATGTACCAAGACTCCTCCATAATCCCCTGGAAAATATATAGGGCGTCGCAAAGTAAAGATTACAAGTTTCAACAAAAATAATTTTCTTGACATTTTTCACCGTAACTTTCTTAAAAATTGAGATAAAGGGATGATTCAAACGTCAAATTGTCAGCAACAGGATCAGGTTCAACGATTATATACCAAGACGCTTCCATGACCTTCTTGAAAATATACAGGGCGTCACAAAGTAAATATTTCAAGTTTTGAACAAAATCAACTTCCTAGACATCTTTTACCGTAACTTTTTAAAAAATCAAGATAAAGGGTTGATTCAAACGTCCAATTGTGAGCAATAGAATCAGCTTCAACGAGAATGTACCAAGACTCCTCCATAATCCCCTGGAAAATATATAGGGCGTCGCAAAGTAAAGATTACAAGTTTCAACAAAAATAATTTTCTTGACATTTTTCACCGTAACTTTCTTAAAAATTGAGATAAAGGGATGATTCAAACGTCAAATTGTCAGCAACAGGATCAGGTTCAACGATTATATACCAAGACGCTTCCATGACCTTCTTGAAAATATACAGGGCGTCACAAAGTAAATATTTCAAGTTTTGAACAAAATCAACTTCCTAGACATCTTTTACCGTAACTTTTTAAAAAATCAAGATAAAGGGTTGATTCAAACGTCCAATTGTGAGCAATAGAATCAGCTTCAACGAGAATGTACCAAGACTCCTCCATAATCCCCTGGAAAATATATAGGGCGTCGCAAAGTAAAGATTACAAGTTTCAACAAAAATAATTTTCTTGACATTTTTCACCGTAACTTTCTTAAAAATTGAGATAAAGGGATGATTCAAACGTCAAATTGTCAGCAACAGGATCAGGTTCAACGATTATATACCAAGACGCTTCCATGACCTTCTTGAAAATATACAGGGCGTCACAAAGTAAATATTTCAAGTTTTGAACAAAATCAACTTCCTAGACATCTTTTACCGTAACTTTTTAAAAAATCAAGATAAAGGGTTGATTCAAACGTCCAATTGTGAGCAATAGAATCAGCTTCAACGAGAATGTACCAAGACTCCTCCATAATCCCCTGGAAAATATATAGGGCGTCGCAAAGTAAAGATTACAAGTTTCAACAAAAATAATTTTCTTGACATTTTTCACCGTAACTTTCTTAAAAATTGAGATAAAGGGATGATTCAAACGTCAAATTGTCAGCAACAGGATCAGGTTCAACGATTATATACCAAGACGCTTCCATGACCTTCTTGAAAATATACAGGGCGTCACAAAGTAAATATTTCAAGTTTTGAACAAAATCAACTTCCTAGACATCTTTTACCGTAACTTTTTAAAAAATTAAGATAAAGGGTTGATTCAAACGTCAAATTGTGAGCAATAGAATCAGCTTCAACGAGAATGTACCAAGACTCCTCCATAATCCCCTGGAAAATATATAGGGCGTCGCAAAGTAAAGATTACAAGTTTCAACAAAAATAATTTTCTTGACATTTTTTACCGTAACTTTCTTGAAAATTGAGATAAAGGGATGATTCAAACGTCAAATTGTCAGCAACAGGATCAGTTTTAACGATAATATACCAAAACGCTTCCATGACTTCCTTGAAAATATACAGGGCGTCACAAGTTAAAGATTTCAAGTTTCAACAAAAACAACTTCCTTAAAAAATGTTACCGTAACTTTTTTAAAAATTGAGATAAAGGGTTGATTCAAACGTAAAATTGTCAGCAATAGAATCAGCTTCAACGAGGATATACCAAAACTCCTCCATAATCCCCTGGAAAATATATAGGGCGTCGCAAAGTAAAGATTACACGTTTCAACAAAAATAATTTCCTTGACATTTTTCCCGTAACTTTTTTAAAAATTGAGATAGAGGGATGATTCAAACGTCAAATTGTCAGCAACAGGATCAGCTTCAACGGTAATATACCGAAACGCTTCCATGACCTCCTTGAAAATATACAGGGCGTCGCAAAGTAAAAATTTCAAGTTTTGAACAAAATCAACATCCAAGACATTTTTTACCGTTACTTTTTTAAAAATTAAGACAAAGGGTTGATTCAAACGTCAAATTGTCAGCAATAGAATCAGCTTCAACGAGAATATACCAAAACTCCTCCATAACCCCCGGGAAAATATATAGGGCGTCGCAAGGTAAAGATTACAAGTTTCAACAAAAATAATTTCCTACACATTTTTCACCGTAACTTTTTTAAAAATTGAGATAAAGGGTTGATTCAAACGTCAAATTGTCAGCAATAGAATCAGCTTCAACGAGGATATACCAAAACTCCTCCATAATCCCCTGGAAAATATATAGGGCGTCGCAAAGTAAAGATTACACGTTTCAACAAAAATAATTTCCTTGACATTTTTACCGTAACTTTTTTAAAAATTGAGATAAAGGGATGATTCAAACGTCAAATTGTCAGCAACAGGATCAGCTTCAACGATGATATACCGAAACGCTTCCATGACCTCCTTGAAAATATACAGGGCGTCGCAAAGTAAAAATTTCAAGTTTTGAACAAAATCAACTTCCAAGACATTTTTTACCGTAACTTTTTTAAAAATTAAGACAAAGGGTTGATTCAAACGTCAAATTGTCAGCAATAGAATCAGCTTCAACGAGAATATACCAAAACTCCTCCATAACCCCCGGGAAAATATATAGGGCGTCGCAAGGTAAAGATTACAAGTTTCAACAAAAATAATTTCCTACACATTTTTCACCGTAACTTTTTTAAAAATTGAGATAAAGGGATGATTCAAACGTCAAATTGTCAGCAACAGGATCAGTTTTAACGATAATATACCAAAACGCTTCCATGACTTCCTTGAAAATATACAGGGCGTCACAAGTTAAAGATTTCAAGTTTCAACAAAAACAACTTCCTTAAAAAAATTTACCGTAACCGTTTTTTAGAAATGATGGAAAGGGGTTGATTCGAACCTTAAATTGTCAGCAATAGCTTTTTTGAGTTTACAAGATTCAAAAAACGGACATAACCTTAATTTTTTAGTAGTTTATCTCATACTTCTAAAGGGAATTGCGTCTTCTGTCAGAATAACACAAAAAGTCTCAACTTGATTTGGTTCATAAAAAATTGTAGTTTAACTGTTTCAAAAGAAATCTTTGAAGTTGTGTATCTCGAAACTGTCAAGATATTTAAAACATGTTTATGGAATGAAAAATTTTCATTTTAATTAGTAGAATCTAAATTTCAAATATTGGCAGATATAACTCTGGGTCATCCGGTATAATGGAAAATTATCAGCAGACAGAGCAGTGTTTAGATCTGGAAATCGGGAGGGAAACGGAAAAGGCCAAATATACTGGAAAGATAATCACGGCATTTTAAATTTTAGAATCTGGAAAAGGTACAAAAAGACTGGATCTGACTGGAATTCAAAAAAAAAAAAATTTGGTGATTAGAAGAAGAGTCCTTGCCTGGTTTTGTCATGAATTACTGCCATTGAAATTAAGGAATGAAATGAAACATTACAAGAACAATGATAATACGAAACATAAAGGAGTTAAGGATGACTCTCGGAAAGTATCAGCCGTATGACATGCGGAAAAAACAATTATCAGCAAAGAGGCCATGAAAAATTGCTGCAAATTATTTTCAGGTTTCGAGAACGGCTGCTAGAGGGCGAAAATGCTATGCTTTGCTTAGATAAAGAGTATTATAAATAATGACATCATAACCTTCAGCAAATTGCGTTTTTTTTTGTTTGAATCTATTTGTCCTTAATGCCAAAATAGGGAGGTTCGGAAAGGTAAGGTCTGTTTTTATATAAATCTATCCCAAAATATCCTTTCCCCACCACTTTATTTTGGAGGTTAGGGCAAAATGACTGAAAACTCTGAAATTTAAGATCATGATAGCATCATGTATGATACCTTTCATCTAGGGAAGATGTTGTGAAAATCCCATTTTCTGATTAGCCATAGAAGTTGCGCCGTCTAGCGGCCGTTCTAGAAACTTGAATTTAATTACCAGCAATTATTGCTCATGGCCTCTGCTAATAAATTTTGTTTTCCGCAACAGATGGCCGAAAAAAAAACATGAAATAGTTCTTCCCAATTTATTCAAAACGCTATAACTTTTGAACGGATTGACCAAATTCAATAAATCTTGCGTCGTTTTCAAAAGAATTTGATCTAGTTTATTCATGACATTTAATTTCCAATTCAGTCTTTTTTCTGCAACAAAAAACCGACTATTCGCAAAACTGAAAATTTCCGGAAATGAACGCTTTGAAAGACACTCAAAAACCGTGCGTCGTAATAAAAAAAATCAAGAGGCCATTTCTGATGAAAATTGAATGAGTAATTCAAAAAAAGTTATTTCTTCCGCAAAAACAGTGGCGCACTACACGTTTTCCAAGTCTGGACCTAAATAGTCCAAATCCAATGACAAAAAAAATACACCCTGAAAATTTTATCAAACTTGGTAAAGGCGTTTTTAAAACAGAGGGAATTAATGAACTGGTTATAATAAATACTTACATCATTAGAAGTCAAATTAATATAATCATCCCTAATCTGAAAATGAAGACCCAAAAGTCCAGCAATTTTCGTCATATCATCCTTATTATCACTAAACAATTGCATCAGTCTTATAGCCAGCATAAAAAGTCCGCCCGTTTCTACAAATTATTCAAATTTTTCATTTGAAACCTACAAACACAACGTACTTCTTATAACCATACGCTTATAATCCTCTTCAGACGGACACGTAAAATTATCCCGCCAGTAAATCTCCATTCCTTGTCCTCTATACAGTTCCAGCAGCTGTTCTTGTCCAATTGTAATGGCCTGGAAAGCTATAGTTACAAGAAAAATGAAAACCAAGGTTGGACATCAACCTCAGGATGTCCCAGCTTTTGTATCCTTTCCAGAGCAATAAATGAAGCATAATTGGCAGCGTTTATGGTACTGGGAATGCCGTATATTGAGTGCGCCACTGGAATACCTCGTCGTAAGATTGAGTTGTCTTGAATGTCGTCTATTCTGATAAATTAAGGGTTTGTCCAACTTCTTAGAACGACCTTAGAACATTGAAAGACTAAAACCAGTAGTACGACTTTGGTACTAAGTAATGCTTGTCAGATGTGTCAAGGTAATCAACAAACTTAAACCAAGTCAGGACGTTGAGGTTGCCATATTGTGTCAACTTTCTTTGTTATAGACTATTTGTGAAATAGGGTCAAATGGTCAGTGACCTCCCAAATAATCAACAAGATTTCATATTGATTTAGTTTAATGATATTTTTCAAAAAAAAACTTCCATTAATACATCCCATAATGATTGACCAAGACAACTTCCACATCGGCACGGCGTTAATTTGCGACCTACGCTCCTGTTTTCGAACGTCTTCCTTCTTCGTCACACATTTTGAGGGGTTGTCGAGTAATGTCAAGTCAACGGACGCGAATTTTGTTTTTAAAATGTCGGATCCGTGTTGTGTGTGAAATTTTGAATTTTGAAAAACGGATATGATTTGACAATTGACAAACGCCTCGATTTCAAGTTAATTGCATGACTGTTTGAACTTTTCATAATGAAAAATGACTTGAGGAATGATTCTAGACAACATTTTATGAATAGGTGAGTTTTTAAAGATTGCCAAGTCTTTATACTGGTACTTTTTACATTTTTGCACTGACGATTTATTTCAATTTTCGATTTTTTTCATATTTAAACATGGGATATCGCGATAAATGTTAAAGGTTGGGGGAGTCTTGACATTTTTTTGTCGCTGAATGTTAGCGTTGTTCCAGCGCACAAATCGTATCATTTTGACCTCCCTATTGAATTATTAACCTCGCGCCGCCTCTGGTGAAATCATAGGATCCAAGTATTGTTGGAGTAAAATTAGCTTTTTTCCATTACTTGGCATCATTGGCCGAGAGATGTTGAGCTCACACAACCTGCCCTTAGTTTCATAGGATTCTGGTTCTAATCTGTCAATGTTCTCAACTTACAATAGACTACAGTTGTGTAGGATCTGCACTATATCCGTGATTGCTGCTAACTTTTCCTCTGGTATTCGTAGCCAGACATTAAAAGCAGTGGAGAGTTTGGTGCGGATGTCTTTGCCAGGCACTTGCAGAAGGTACGTAAATGGTTCCAGGAGTTTCTGCAAGGTGAGGTGTTGAATTTGATGTGTTCTGACGTCAATAACAAAACTGCACGATGGTTGAAGGGATCAGAAGTTGAAATGAACAAAGCAAACTGATGCCATCAGCATCAGTCCCAAAGCAATATTTGAACCTGGACTACAAAAACTAACACTGTTGATCGCTTTAGCATAGAACAAGAAAATCTGGCAGAAAAGTGCCACAAATTTGTTGCTGCTGCAGTAGCGGCATTCTGGGTGACAAAGGCATTCCTATATGTGAGTTTTGCTTCAGAAGATCTTCGACTATGGCTTTAGGGGAGTAACAGTGTCATCGTGCCTCAAAGGGTTTGCATTGGCACTAATCAGACTGGGGTTGTGAAGAATCACAAGCCTTTTGTTCCTGATTTTCATAAACTATATGACTACGTCTGGATGCTCCTAACATTTTCCTAATTAAATTTTCATAAAAATGCGAGGTCTGTCACTAGTCAAGCCTTCTTCGTTGAGTGTCCGGACACCCTGTATGTATAACCATATTTGGAAAGATGTTTAAGCTCCGCCCTATTTTCTCACGTGATGACTACAAAGAAGTTTGCACCTCTGTTAATCGATATAATATTTATCATTTACCGTATTGAAAAACGTATTTGGAGAGATTTTTAAGCCCAGTTATTTATTTTTCACGTGGTGATTTCTTGAGCGGATCCAAATGATCTCGCGCCCTCTATCGGTCCAAAGAATATTCCTGGACTTTTTATTCAGTGTACAGGGTGTTACAAACTCGAGTGTATGCATGTGGATCTCATGGGAAGGTCGATTGGATTGAGGCAAAGTTGCGTATTTTGATGCTAGAGAAAATGCCGTTATGAAAGCCAAGTAATTCCGACTACGTCCGTAATTATCCGGAAAAACTCGAAATTTTTCAAAATTGTATTAATTTTTTTCCTACCTCATTTGAAGAGATTTTTTTCAAATAAATGGAACTTTTTCATTGTCGCTTTCTGCCCTTTACAAGATGGCGTTATTAAATTAAAGAACCAACGTTTCGTCCATGAGCAGCCATCATCAACTTTGTTTTTTCAAATACGGTCCTGGATTTTTTATTACGGATTTAAAGAGCCTCTTATTCCTAAACCAACGATGTATCGCACTTATTAAAAAATGGGTGTTTGTTTTTAATCATATCAAAAATATATTTTTTGTCTCTCTCTAAGACATGAGTTCTTATGGAAAAATCCATTAATATAATTTTTTTTATAATTGCGATACATCGTTGGCTTAGGAACATAAGAGGGTCTCAAAATCCGTGATAAAAAATCCAGGACCGTATTGAAAAAAACAAACTTGATGATGGCTGCTCATAGACGAAACTTCGGTTCTTCAATTTGATAACACTATCTTTTAAAGGGCAAAAAGTGGCAATGAAAAAGTTCCATTTATTTTGAAATATCTTTTCAAATGTGGTCAGAAAAAAATGAAAACGATTTTGGAAAATTTCGTTTTTTTTTCGGATAATAACGGACGTTGTAGGAATTTCTTGGCCTTCGAAACGTCATTTCTTTGAGCATCAAAATACGAAACTTTGCCTAGATTTGACCGACCTTGTATCTCTTACGGTTTACGATATCCCCATGCATACACCCTGTATATGTATAAACAAAATGTATATTTTCATGTAAAAACTTCATAGAAACTATAAATAACATATCTTGATGGAAATCTACCGTATCAGCAACCCTATTTGAAAATACGTTCAAGCTCCGCCTTCTATTTGTCACGTGATGACTCTTGTAGGCGGATCTACACACTGTAGGCGGGTCCAAATAACCTGCGCCATCTGTGGGTCAATGGAATTTTGAATCAACAATCAATTTTCTCATATATGAAAGAACGTCACGTCATCTGTGTGTCAATAGAGCTTAACTTCAGTCTCTAATCAAGAATGTGGAAGCAGAAATCTGTCAATTCGAAAACAAATTGAATGAATATGAGGCTTTAATGAATTTAAAACCCCTGAAAACTGCAAACTAAAATATCTTGAATAGCACCATAAAAGCAACTTTGGAAATGTTTTTAAGCTCCGCCCCTACTTGCACCCTTTGAAGGCCAGACAGCACCAATAGATGTCTCTACATTATATATTACTTTTTCCACATTTATGAAAGAAATTATATAAAATAAAAGGCAAATATCGAGGCAAATCTTTTTTGTAATCAGACTTAAAACTAACCTCATCTTCTTTTTTATCGGCATTATCACTGTAAGGTATTTTCGGATTTTCACCATTAGCCATCCTGTGAAACGTAACAGTTAAACACTGACTCATCAATTACAACAACTCACTTTATAAATGCTTGTTTAATGATTAATTTTTCAGGAATAAGAATGATAAGGAAAATGATAAAATAAGTGGGGTTATGTGGCTAGAATTGGAAAACATAAATAAGTCGTGGTAGAGGTAGAACGAACGGGTCTTTGAGGATTTACGTTTACGATAACGTACATTTTGTCGATACTGGGATTGCTAACACTAAACAAGGGCTGATTAAAAAGTGCTACGAGCGGTCAAACGTGATAATAGTAGATTATACTGAGTCATACATTTAATGACAGCTATTATTCCAGAGAATATAATAGCCGTTATTGCAAATAGAATTGTAGTTTCCAATAACATTTTCAACAATCTCAATACATAAATACATAAACAACTTGGTCCCCGGACCAAGTACTAGATCCTAACTAAATCAGAACCAAATATTTGGTTCGAATGGTGTAAACAGTTGTGGACTAAGCTGGTCCGCTCTTGGTTCGGTATTCGCCAGGTGTACCGAACTAAATTTGGTTCTGGATCAAAATTATGAGGTTATGTTGATTGTTATTATTGTGAATTGTGTTGGTTCTGATTTTCTAAGGCAATCTGAGCGTACTTACTTATGTTTTTTTGGTCACGAATTGTGTTGGATAAATGAATAATTCCGACTTGTTTTTGACATAATTTGACGAATTGCGCGCGTACTCATTTAGTTCACGCGTTGCGAGACGGTGTAAACGAGCGAGAAGCAAGCATTGGTCCTACCGTACTATCCCCACCAACTTGGTCCTATCGGACCGAACTAAACGATTTATCGGTTAAACTAGGCTACAGACACTTCTGAGTCTTTTTATATAGTTTCCATTGTAATTATCTAAATAATTAGAAGTAAATTACAATTTGAGCAACTCGAATAGTGGAACTTATCAAATTGTTATTACATATTTTATATTTAAGTTATTCTGCGGAACGTGAAAAAAATGTATACCATGGTTTCGTCAAAGGAAAAACTTGGGAATGTAAAGGCTGTATATAAAACTTTTTTCGATACTATTTTTTAACAATAAACAATGACTCACAATGATGTGGTTATAGCGGTTGACAGAAAAATATCGAATAATATCACTAGTTCTTTTTTTTCTGTGTTGCTGCCGTAGAAATCCTGCTAGTGGATATTAATATGTAAGCAGGCGCTCTTTGATACGGGGCTCAAAGGAACACGAAAATCACATCATTCGTAGATTATTTTGGTTGTAAACACGATGGTAGGTCAACAGAGTTCGACCAAACGATGCATTACAATTTCGCAATATTCTCTAGTAACAATAATATCAGGATCAACTATGATTTTAAGGTACACTGCCGCTTCCCCACTGTTATCTACACATGCCAGGCAACAATAAGAACTCAACATAGCCCTCAAAAACATGTCCGGTGACTCGTTTTATGCAACATATGAGGCAAAAGATTAAGCTTAGCCATACTGCCAATGTAAACACAATTATTCAATTTATCACAAAGACATTTTTTCATCAACTGACATGTTTATCAGAGTGAAAGAAATATTGTGATCATAATACATTCAATTATCAGACCGATAAGGCAACTATAAACAAGATTTTAAGTACATTACATTTCCGATCAATGCATATTGCAATATTTTAACTTAACTTGATTTGAGGATTGGTGATATCATGTCCTTTTTGAAGTTCGCAGTAGTTTCACTGAGCATCACCAATGTTTTTACCTTGACCCAAAGACCAAAAAACTTCCAATTTGGAGTTGCAACAGCCTCGTATCAAATTGAAGGTGGATGGGATGCTGATGGTAAGAAAAGTGAACCTTGGCACATATCTGAATAAGTTGTTATAAGGAAAAGGAGAAAACATTTGGGATCGTTACACTCATACACACAAGGACCAAATAAAAGATCATTCAACTGGAGATATTGCTTGTGACTCTTACCACCTCTGGCAAAAGGATGTTGCTCTTCTTGACAACCTAGGGGTGGACTTCTATAGGTAGGCTTTGTTTATTTTGACGTTATAAATTTGTACAAAAATGTTTCCTAGATTTTCATTGTCTTGGTCAAGGATCTTACCAGGTGGCTTTTCCAATTCAATCAATAAAAATGGGGTCAAGTACTATAATGACTTGATAGATCTTTTGAAGTCCAAGAATATTGAGCCTATGGTGAGTAGCCATATTGTGAAGACATGTTGCGAAAATGTGATGATTTCAGGTTACTCTTTTTCACTGGGACTTACCCCAACCAATACAAGACTTGGGAGGTTGGACCAACTATGCCACTGCCGATTATTTTGCTGAATTTGCTCGCATAGCATTCTCGCTTTTTGGAGATAGGGTAAGCGATATGCGAGACTGGCAAATTGCATGTTGTTGTGCATTATTTCCAGGTTAGGTATTGGATAACTATCAACGAACCATCAAGTATTTGTGTGGATGGATATGACAGACCCCTTAACGGTGCTCCTGGCATAAAGTCCCCAGGTCTTGGCACTTATATGTGTGGGAAAACAATTTTGTTGGCTCATGCCAAAGCTTATCGGCTGTACGAGACTGAGTTCAAAAACTCTCTACGTGGTAAGTCTATTATTTTGTCAGAGATTGATTATTATAATGTGGTGAAGGTAAGGTGGGCATCACCATTGACTCAATATGGGCGGAGCCGAAGTCAAAAAGTCAGGATGACCAGAATGCTTCTGAAAGGGAAATGCAGATATCCGTAAGTTGTTGTATATGCAAAAATTTTGCGTTTGATAACTTGATGCATATAGTTTGGATGGTTTGCCAATCCGATTTTCTCCAGAAAAGGAGATTATTCTTCACTATTGGTAAACGCAGTAGCAACCCGTAGTGCCAAGCAAAATTTTTCTGTTTCAAGACTACCGCCCTTGTCAACTGAAGAAGTATCTCTACTTAGAGGTTCAGCCGATTTTCTAGGATTGAATCACTACCATACGTGGATGGTTACTGCCAAGAACTTCTCGGATAGTGAAATCTCTTTCGACGCCGATAAAGGTAACACTCTGATAAGAGACCCTTCCTGGAAGGATCCTGAAATTCTTCCATGGGGTTTCACAAAATTGCTGACATGGATAAAGGAGCGCTACAATAATCCCTTAGTATACATTACCGAGAATGGCATTGGTGATACTACAGGAACTTTGAATGACACTCATCGTATTGATTATATCAAGGTAAGTAAGGATTTTATCAATTTCATTACTATATCTGGTTAACTTCAGGAATATGTCAAGGCAGTTTATGAAGCAGTAAATGTGAACAAGTGCAACGTAGCAAAATATACATTGTGGAGTTTGATGGACAATATGGAGTGGGCTGACGGATATACGTGAGATCGTTTTCCTAGTAAGATTTATAAATTAGGTGTTCTCATTTGCAGGATCAAATATGGGATATACCAAGTTGACTTCAAAAATCCTGCAAGACCAAGGACGGAAAAACAATCTGCTGTTTTGTATAAAGGGATTATAGAGAGTGATTACTTGGAATAAGATTGTGGATGCATTTTTATCAAGACAGAATAAGTGTTTCGCTAAAGATAGGGATGAATATTATTAATTAAGGTCTGTAGATCTAATTTATTGTTATTTTTATAGAATCTCAAGATCCTAAATAAGATTTTTTTTTTGTAGATATGTATTTTAGAAACCATTATAATTAATCAAATGAAATTTTGTACAGTTACAGAAATTTTCATAAGCAGAAACTTGGCATTTTACCTTCATTGAACTTGGCATAAGCGTGACTTTGAACACAAATTCAATTTGGTTGGTAACATACGATTCCGTTTGCCAAGCTGAAATTTGACAGTTCCACTTCGAAATGAAATTGAATGTAAACCAGGCATAAATATACAGTGTGTTTCATTTTGATTGGCGACGATTCGCTATTTAACTAAAAATAGACCGATTTGAAAAAAAACTTTTTTTAGCTTATAGTACTCAAAAAGCTCTATCTTTTCATAAAAAAAATTACATGATATGTCATTTCCATGACCTAGGTACTATGATTGATAGAAGGGCCTCGAAAACTCGAAAAGCTATTAGGCATTTTTTTAAATTGAAAACGGATAGCGTTTCTGAATTTGACATACCCAAAACCCCTTTAACGATATTTTTGAAATAAAATGTTATACGGGATGTTCAAAAAAAGAGATCAAATTTGCGAAAAATATCAATTTTTCTAACCACGCTGTATTAAATTCCAGCAAAGATTTTGCAACAAACATTTTGTTAATTTTGTAAGTATGAGATGATGTGAACATTCAATAACTTTTTGTTAGTCTAGCTTATCACAAGCCTTCAAAAAATTAAGTTCAAAGATTCAAAAAAAAAAAATGAAATAGTAAACTAAAGCCAAATTATTGATGTATAGTGTATGTTGTATTCCTTTGAGTACCAGTACACATCATGTGTCTTTTCTTGTCACTTTAGCTTTTACGGGGGCTGTTGAAAAAGAAGACTAAGATATTGGAAAAGTAATTTAAGTATTATGAAATATTTACTAATGATATTGTAACGAGTTTCGCTATAGAAAACACTGTTCAGCTTTAAATAATTTATTTTACAAGTCACTATGTACAGAACTCACTATTCACATACAAAATCACAGCTTATTTATGTTTTACGATTTATATTTCACGACGTATTCAGAACTGAACTAACTAACTTGAAATGACGGATCTCATTATATACCCTCGCCAGGATTGAGAGAACATTCCAGATATTTTTAGAAAAGCGAAGAACGTTCGACGCCATCTAGCCTAGCTAGAATGTACCAGAAGCCAATCGATTCCAAACAATTCTACACAATGTGGTGGCTGCGGCGGCGCATTCACCATGTTTGTCACAATATAGGTAATAACAAAATTATGTTTCACTCGTACTTTAACAGAGTATATATCATCGTCATATATCAATATGACGATTTAAAATAACATTATTTTTTTATAACTTTTGACCTTCATTTCTGAACGCTCGGTATAAGATAGAGAGGCAACACTTATCGAGTGAACAGTTCGCGTCATACTCACAAAAATAACAAAAACTTTTTGCAAAATCTTTGCTGGAATTTATA
Source organism: Orchestes rusci (assembly GCA_958502075.1). Classification (NCBI taxonomy): domain Eukaryota; kingdom Metazoa; phylum Arthropoda; class Insecta; order Coleoptera; family Curculionidae; genus Orchestes; species Orchestes rusci. The sequence continues at coordinate 3,724,210 of OY293305.1, forward strand.
CAGCGTGGTTAAAAATATTGATTTTTTTGCAAATTTGACCTTACTTTTTGAACATTCCGTATAACATTTTATTTCAAAAATATCGTTTAAGGAGCTTTTGGGCATACCAAATTCAAAAACGTCATACGTTTTCAATTTAAAAAAATGCCTAATAACTTTTTGCGTTTTTGGGGCCCTTCTATCAATCATAGTAGGCCATGGAAATGACATATGTCAATTTTTTTTAATGAAAAAGTAGAGCTTTTTGAGTACTATAAGTTTTTTTCAAATTGGTCTATTTTTAGTTCAAAATGAAACACACTGTATGTAGCGTTTTCATGGAGTCTCTCTTTCCTTGTCAAATATCATGAGACCATTCCAGTTTGGTCTGTCATCAACGTCACTTGCAGCTCGCCGATTGGCTGAAAGTGACGGTAATGACAGACCAAACTGGAATGGTCTCATGATATTATTTCTATGCATGATACCTTTGACAAGGAAAGAGAGGATCCATGAAAACGCTAATGGAAAACATAAAAAGTCGTGGTCGATGTAGAACCGACGGGTCCTTGAGGATTTACGATTACGTATATATTTGTCGATCCTGAGTTGCTGAAAAAAACGAGGGTTGATCAAAGAGTACTATGAGCGTTCAAACGAATGAATAAATAAGTAGATTATACCAAGAGAAATTATTGATTATTCCAGAGTATACAATAGCCATCATTGCTAGTGGTATACTCTACTTACTTTATTTGTGCTTTTCAATGACATCTGAATACAAAAATACATAAACACTACGCATTTGACACAGATTATGCTTTTGAGATTTTTGATATCGTTTTCATTGTTATCTTCAAAGACATGTTGTGATCATTATACCCTCACAATAGTCATGGCATAATATATGAAATTATTGTCTATTGAAAAGGTCATCAGAATTAAAAAAGTAGTTCTAAAACTACAGCTTAATAATCATCATAATGTGATTATTTGATATTCGATTTATTGAACGAGACGTAAACAAAATATGCTCAAAAAAGTTAAAAATATACAAAGTTTCATGCAATCACGACAGCAAAATTCAAGTAGATATAAAAAGATTGCAATGTTCCAGAAAACGCTTATCAGCAACAAGTCAGGGATCTGTTATAAATTTCGCCGTTTTTAGAACCAGATAAAACCCAATAATAATCCAAGGTCACATTCAATTGAAATTTATATCAGCTTGTATGTATACTATATCAAGGTTAATATGGTTTCGTGAAATGGAGTAGGGCTATGGAATGTTCTCCAATACTATTTTTGAATCATGAAAATTGGCTCATAATAATGTTGTATTTGTAGTTGATGGAAAAATATTTCTGATAATGCTACGTACTTTTATTATTTTTTTTTTCAGGTTCTATATCGAAATTTAGAAGGATACCAAAATTAACCAGATTATTCGTAAATATGGTTCAATGAGTAAAGTATAGAGATAACTGTCCTTCATTCCTCTTTCTTTCTTGTAAGCACGATAGTAAGACAACATGCAGAGCTTGACCTATTGATGTATCATAATTTCGCAATATTCACCAGTCATGTTCCAATATCAGATTCAATTATCATTATATAGTAGGTATATTCAACAAAAGTGAATCTAAACAACAATCATCAGGTAGTACACGACCAGTAGATCAGGTACTAAAATGAAGCAACAATACTTATTCTTATGCAACATATGTAAGGCAAAAAAAGATTAAGCTTGACCCATCGGCTTCCATACTGTCAATTAATGTACTTAATAATAATCATCAAATTCATCACAAGGACATTTCATCAAATATTTTTATCAGAGTAAAAGAAATATTGTGATCATACATGATAAGACAACTAAAAACATTACGATTATATAAGTACACATCACATTTCCAATTAATTCACATTGCAATACTTAAAGTTAACTTGATTAAAGGATAGGTAATATGTCCTTTTTGAAATTCGCAATAGTTTTACTGAGCATCAACAATGTTTTTACCTTGACTAAAAAACCAAAAAACTTCCAATTTGGAGTTGCAACAGCCTCGTATCAAATTGAAGGTGGATGGGATGCTGATGGTAAGAAAAGTGAACCTTTGCACATATCTGGATAAGTTTTTATAAGGAAAAGGAGAAAACATTTGGGATCGTTACACTCATACACACAAAGATCAAATAAGCGATAATTGAACTGGAGATATTGCTTGTGACTCCTACCACATCTGGCAAAAAGATGTTGCCCTTCTTGGCGATCTAGGAGTAGATTTTTATAGGTTTAGATTGATAAATTTTGGCATATAGATTTTTAAAACTGTTTTGCAGATTTTCATTGTCTTGGTCAAGGATCTTACCAGGTGGCTTCTCCAATTCAATCAATAAAAAGGGGGTCAAGTACTATAATGACTTGATAGATCTTTTAAAGTCCAAAAATATTGAACCTATGGTATGTAGTCATTGTGATCACATGTTGCAAAAGAGTAATCATTACAGGTTACTCTTTATCACTGGGACTTACCCCAACCAATCCAAGACTTGGGAGGTTGGACCAACTATTTAACTGCCGATTATTTTGCTGAATTTGCTCAGATAGCATTTTCGCTTTTTGGAGATAGAGTAAGCGATAAACGCATGCAAATTGCATGTTATTCTGTATTATTTTAAGGTAAAGTACTGGATAACCATCAACGATCCATTAGGTATTTGTGTGGACGGATATGACAAACCCATTAACGGAGCTCCTGGAATCAAGTCTCCAGGAATTGGTACTTATATTTGTGGGAGAACAGTTTTGTTGGCTCATGCCAAAGCTTATCGCCTTTACGAAACTGAGTTCAAAAATTCTCAAGGTGGTAAGTCTATATACAGGGTACCGGGTGTCCCGAAATCAGGTTGAAATATTTGGACAGTATATTCTACATTGAAAAAAAGTATAAGTCTGCTATATACAAACATTTTTCCGAAATCGCTTTGTTTTCGAGATACAGGTTTGATTTTTATTTTTATTTCATCCAAATAAATTCCATGATAATTCTGATGATTTTACGAAAATCGGAATTCAGGGTATTTTTGACATAAGAAATTCAAATCTGATTATCATTATGACTCTATCTTGTATTCGGCGCCATTTACAAAGTATTTTTACTAATTCAAGGAGTCATATATATTTTTTGCCAAACCCCGAGATAATCTATGCTACATGGTTTTTAATTGTAAATATTGAAAATAAACATGGGTGGCTTTGAAAACGGCTTTATCATGGTATTTTTCACGTGAGATGTTTCTTTACAAAAAAAAGTTGAAATAAAAATAAATAAATTTTCGAAATTAAATGTATCTTTTAGTAAAAAACATCAAATATGATAATGATAACGCCGTTTTCAACGACGCCTATGTCTATTTTCAAAATTTGTCATTGAAAACCACATTGCATGAATTAACTATTCAAGTGCAAATATCTCGAAAACGGTTGCTCCTAGCATCTTCCAACAAGAGAATCGTTTTTATTTAAAAATAATGTTATAATCATTTTTTTTTTATTCAAAACAAAAGTACAGGGTTCGACAAAACCCTGACTATTTGAGACAGTAGAAATACTTGTAGATAGCGCCACATACACAATAGGGTCATGATAATATCAAATTTCGAATTTTTCATCTCAAAAACCCCCTGGATACCAATTATTGTCAAATTATCACAATTATTATGGGATTTATTTAAATAAAACAAAAACAGACACTGAACTTTGATCAATCTCGAGAACAAAGCGTTTTCGCAGACATGATTATATTTTTTGTCAGTGTTTACTGTTCAAATAATATGTGTATTTCAACCTAATTTCGGGATACCCTCTGTATTGTCCGAAATTGATTGTTATAATGGTGTGAAGGTAAGGTGGGCATCACCATAGACTTCGATTGGGCTGAGCCATTGTCAGACAGTCAGGCTGACCAGGATGCCTCTGAAAGGGAGATGCAGATGTCAGTAAGTTGTGAATCCAAAAATGTTGCGTATGATAACTTGATATATAGTTTGGATGGTTTGCCGATCCGATTTTCTCCCAAGAAGGAGATTATCCTTTAGCATTGGTGAACGCAGTGACAACACGTAGTGTCAAGCAAAATTTCACCTTTTCAAGACTACCGCCCTTGTCGACTGAAGAAATATCTCTGATAAGAGGTTCAGCAGATTTTCTAGGATTGAACCACTATCTCACGTGGATGGTTACTGCCCAGAGTTTCTCGGATAATGAGATTTCTTTCGACTCCGATAAAGGTAACATTCTATTGAATGACCCTTTCTGGAAAGATCCTGACATTCTTCCATGGAGTTTGACAAAACTGCTGTTATGGATAAAGGAGCGCTACAATAATCCCTTAGTATACATTACCGAGAATGGCATTAGTGATACTACAGGAACTTTGAATGACACACATCGTGTTAATTATATCAAGGTAAATAAGTATTTATCAATATCATTATACTATATCTGGATAACTGCAGGAATATGTCAAAGCAGTTTATGAAGCAGTAAATGTGAAAAAGTGCAACGTATAGCTAAATATACAGTGTGGAGTTTGATGGACAATATGGAGTGGGATTTCGGATATACGTGAGATCGTTTTTATTATAATATTTATGATTAAGGTGTTCTTATTTGCAGGAAAAAAATTTGGATTATACCACGTTGATTTCGAAAGTCCTGCACGACCACGAACGGAAAAGAAATCTGCTGTTTTGTATAAAAGCATTATAGAGAGTGATTTTTTGGAATAAGTTTGTAGACGATGAGTACCTACGCGCGCAATCCTTCAAATGTCAAAAACAATAAGTCGAGATTATTTATCAGCACAATTCGTAACCAAAAAAAGCGAAAGTATGCCACGCTTAGATTGCCTTAGAAACTCAGAACCAACACAATTCACAATAATCATAATCAACAAAACCCAATTTTGATCGAGATCGAACCAGATTTAGTTCGGTACACCTGCTGGCGAATACCGAACCAAAAGAGGACCAGCTTAGTACGCAAAACTGTTTACACCATTCGAACCAAATATTTGGTTCTGATATAGTTCGAATTTAGTATTTGGTCCGCGGACCAAGTTGTCGGTGTAAACTAGGCTAATGTAAACCTTACATTAACGTCATTGAATAATAGGTGTGTTTGTTATTTCGGTGTAGTCGGTAAGGTAGTGCAGACTGCTGGTGTAAGTCATGGCTGTCAGTGTAAAGGAGATTCAACAAACGCGTTAGTGCAGGTTCTGCAGATATTCCAACCTAAAAAAAAAATAAACAAACAAAAACAAAACAACGATGGATGATTCGAATAGTAAATATATAGTAATAGGGATTATATTATCTGAACTTTTATTTGACGATGATGATGATTAATTCTCATCTTCAAGTTCTGATTCGCTGAAGACAGCTCAACCGAAATAATTTTAAATACACATGACTGCAAGAAGCGAAAAAACAAACACACCTATTATTCAATGAGCTTATTGTTTATTGTAAGGTTTACATTAGCCTAGTTTACACCAACAACTTGGTCCGCGGACCAACTACTTAATTCGAACTATATCAGAACCAAATATTTGGTTCGAATGGTGTAAACAGTTGCGGACCAAGCTGGTCCACTCTTGGTTCGGTATTGGCCAGCAGGTGTACCGAACTCAATTTGGTTCGATCTAGATCAAAATTATGAGGTTATGTTGATTGTTATTATTGTGAATTGTGTTGGTTCATTGTGTGTGAATGGTCATTCCATGCGAGTTGTACACTATAGTTTGTCTACGACTCTTAATTATTATCACTATTGTGTAATTAATAAAGATTTTTACTTTTTGTTTTTGGCGGAGGTGTCAGATCATTTTATTTCCATTCAGTTTGCACTCGTTTCCATTCCATGGCAACAGTTAGGGAATGGTTTCATTTCCGTACAGTTGTACAATGTGCTACGTTTCCCAATCGATATTGATTGCACAATGGTGATATTACCGTACAGTCGTAGAAAAATGAATAACTTTATAATCTATAACATATAAGCAAAATCAACATCATAACAAACCCTAAACAAACGGCGCAAAACGTCAGCTTATCTAACCTCCAAATCCAATTATTCAAATTTGACTTATAATTTTTGGGGCCAAATCCCGTGTACCTGTGGAATTCTAGCAACACGTCGCTTTCACATCTTTTAACACAGAGAGTGACATGTGACGTGTCGCTATGGAAATCCACAGTACACGGAATCTGGCCCCAGCTTGCAATTGTCAATCAGAAATTCGATATTGGCTTAAGCGTGGCTTTGAACACAAATCCAATGCGCATTATTACAGACGATTCCCGTTTGACAACCGTTAATTTGACAGTTCCACTTCGAAATGAAATTGAATGTGAACCAGGCATTATTCTTACATACACCGTTTTGTGCGAAAGGTCTTTTTCTTTAATAAAGTTCATTTTTTATTTAAAGTTTCAGTGACAGATCAAAATTGTAGGTTAAAGGTTGGCAAACATGTTCTATTAGGACAGTCGTAAATTGAGCTGTAATTCGGTTTATTTTGCCAAGTTCAAAATGTGTTTGATTTGATAGAAAAAAATGTTCGAGAATAGGCAGTGATGATAAGTTTGGAATTGATTCTTTAATCGAGAAAATAAAGTCTATTATCAAATATTTTATCCTTTCATTTCAATTAGCGAGCACTTTATGGCATTTAATTTTTTTTTGCCAACCAATGAAGAATTTGAAACAGAAACTAAAGAAACCATGGATCACAAGAGGCCTTATTGTCTCCTCATCCAACATGAGGTCTCTTCATTATATCAATAAATTTAGTGAGGACAATGCAACTTCTCGAATATATTACCAGAAATACAGGTCTATATACAGATCAGTAATAAAAAGAGCTAAGCAGATATATTATCACAATAGGATCACTATTTCATTGAATAAACAGAGAGAATCCTGGAAAATAGTCAATGAGCTGTGTGGGAGGAAAATTAAAAGACCTTTAGAGACAAATCTAACTCCCAATGATATCAACGATTATTTCTGTACAATTGGTAGTAGTATGATGAACCCCATGGGTAATAGCAGGTCCTTTGAAGAATTATGCAAACCATTGGATGTCAAAGATTCGTTTTTCCTTGCACCTACTTCTTGTGAAGAGATCCTGGAGGTGAAATCTAATTTGAGTCTTCGTAAGGCATGCGGCTGGGATGAAATTTCTGTGAGACTGCTTCGTCAGCTGCCCTGTACTGCGATTGAGGCTCTTGTTGAAGCAATCAATCAATCATTTTCTTTCGGAGTGTTTCCAGATTGCCTTAAAATAGCAATTATAGCGCCACTCTATAAAGGAGGAAATCAAGATGATCCTGCCAGCTACAGACCGATCGCACTGCTTTCCGTTCTTGCCAAGGTTGTGGAGAAGCTGGTAAAGAGGAGACTGCTAACATTCCTAGCTAAACATAAACTGCTAAGCGTCCTTCAATTCGGATTTCAAGAGGGGAAAGGAACAATGGACGCAATCTACAGTTTTCTCGAGATGCTTTACCTGAAAATCAACTCCGGGGATTTGGCAGCAGCAGTTTTCTGCGACTTCTCAAAGGCTTTCGACTCAGTGGACCACGAAATTCTCTTGAGGAAATTGTACATTAATGGAATTCGTGGCGTCTGTTGGGAGTGGTTCAGATCGTGTTTGGAAGGAAGAAGGCAAAGCGTTATCTTGAATGATAAATCATCGGAGGATCAGGCTGTGAAGTGTGGGGTGCCACAGGGGTCAGTACTTGGTCCAATACTGTTTTTGATATACATAAATGATCTGACCAATTTGAACATATCAGGAGAAATAAGGTTATTTGCTGATGACTCAACATTCCTGTGGACTGGTAAAGACACTTCAGAAATTTCCAATATGATTAATGCAGATCTTCATCTTGTTAAGCGGTGGTGCGACAGCAACAGATTGCGTTTTAATATATCGAAAACGAAAATAATGACTTTCAAATGTAGCATTGATGGTGTTTGTCATTCATAAAAGGTCGGAACGTGAAACAAGGCATATCAAGAAATTAAGATTACCCATTCCTACAAAGTTTACTTATTACTAGGTAAACTTTGATTCCTACTAGTAGGTAGCAAAGTTTACCTATATAGTAATAAGTAAACTTTGCTAGTACGCTGATCAAGGACGCAGTATTCTATGGAGGTCGCCGTTTATTCAATCATTTGCCAATATATTTACGAGAAACTAGGGACTGCAGAATGTTTAGTAAGAAAGTCAAAATATTTCTACTCGCGAGGCCATATTATAGTATCGCGGAGTTCCTAGAAGACAAATTTGATCCTTAATGTTAATGCTTCTCTGATATGTTATGTTACATTTTATCTGTGTGGTGAATTTGTTGTTTTGTTTGTTTTTTTTTTCTTGTGTTTTTTTTTAACCCTTATATTAACCATGTAATTATTTGTTATCAATGCATTATGTTTTACTACCATTATGTTGTGTTGACTTTAGCCAGAAGCTTTGTCAATAAGATTATGTTCTTCCGACAATAAAGCATATTTGAGTTTGAGTTTGAGTTCAACCTCCAAATTTGATCTGTAACTTAAAATAAAAAATGAACTGTAGAAGCGTTTTCATGGTGTATGGGGTATGGGGCTGCTCTTAAGACTAAGGAGCTGCTGGTGACGTTAATGACAGACCAAACTGGAAACTGGAATGGTCTCATGATAGACTCCATGAAAACGCTATAGGTATATGGCTACACCTTTTACACTTTTCACAATTATTTGTGTAAAATTTGACAGACGATCATAATATGATCCATAATATGGTTTCATCATAATACCAATTTATTGGTAAATATATGAGTTTCATATGGAAGAAATTGACATCTGCTAAATTTTACACAAAGAGTGTAAGAAGTGTGACATAAAGAAAACCCCATTCTTGTTGATGACGCTATTATAATAGGTGCATGACAGTTAGTAGCACCTTTTCAGATATCCCCGGTAACTTTTTCCAATATCGAATCGTGGATATCGACGAAAACGAATGGAAGCAGTTAAAACATAACCTCATTCGTCATTTTGTAATAACATAAACAATTAAACAAACCGAGTTTGTAAATATTTCTTTACGTGAATAATCAATTTTTATCGTGCTTTTTAGAATGAAAACTAGTAATAAAGTGACGGAATATGTGGAGAAATACAGGAAATTAGTGCAAAAGTACATTGATCTGGTAAGTGAGAAACAGCGCTATTTTTGATTATGAATGAAACTCCTTTTGAAAATTCAGAATACTTATGGTGCTGCAACTTTTTGGGCCGACAAACTTGTAACACTCACAGACAACCCCCGCGATATATACTTTTTGGCAAAATGCATGTATTTACAAAAACAATATCATCGAGCTGCCAATTTGCTACAATCGAAAAACTTGCACAAGGTAACCACAAACCTAATTTTTCAAATTCAATCCAATCGAGAATCCAATTAAATGAAATTTTAGAACTATATTCTATGCACTACACTAGCCGCAAGGTGTTATTACGAAGCAAACGAACAAAATGAAGCACTAAAAGTGATCAACAACAGTCAAGCTGGTAATATTATGACCAGCGGTATTTTTGGTCCAAATGTTTCCACAGCAGATTGGTTGGTTTTTGAAGATACACCCAAAGAAGTACGTTTTAACTTACTTTTATTTAATACTGTACCGTTAAGTATCATTTACCAGATGACACTTTACATCATCAGAGACTGTGATAGTAATTTACGTTACTAAGCCGGTAAATTACTCCAAATTAGGAGTCAAGATTCTCAAGTCGGGTGACATTTAACGGCTGTGTATCGTACAATGTTTTGTTTTATACTGTTACAATTTTTTTTCGATCGATTTAATAGAAAAAGTGCTCTTGTTATCAAAGCACACATTGAGAGGGCGATGATGGCAGTCCCTCTCACACTCTTACCATGAGATGGCGCCAGCCATGGCACCTAGATAGGTTACTTACATGATACTACGACAAACGCTGGCAATATTTTATGTCAAGTTATTGATAAAAACCATGAGATGGCGCCAGTTAAACCATGCTTCCACGTAGGTGATATAAACTACTCAACAAAAAAAACGGTACACCCGTAATTTTCGCATATGTTTGGACACTCATAATTTTTTAACGAATCGATGGAAAAATATGCGGTTTGCACCACGATGCAGAGCATTTCTTTGCGGTTTATGCGGATGGTTCAAAAAATTAACTTTCTCAAAAACGTTAACTGTTGTAGTACATAGCGCCATCTATCGGCAGGATTTGTCAATCTTAGGATGGAAATTCCCATCAATCTAGTGAAAGACTACTACCATTGGAGGAAACTGTTTCAAGATTTTCCATTTTCACCGGGAGGATTATCCACGAACTTGTTGTAGACGATATGGCGACCAATGGTAGTAGTCTTTCACTAGATTGATGGGAATTTCCATCCTAAGATTGACAAATCCTGCCGATAGATGGCGCTATGTACTACAACAGTTAACATTTCATCTACTTGTCAGCTCGACACTAACCCACTTGGAACTGTTCTCTTCAGTCTGACTTAGACCCATAGCCATACTGATGAGTCCTAGTAGGACGAAACGTATATGGATTGGTCATGGTCAGACTGAAGAAACAGTTTCAAGATTTTCCATTTCCTTTCTCAAAAACTTCTTCTTCACTGGATGGTTAAAAAAGTAATGTAAATTTTCTTTTTCTTTACTGTCCCCCCATTTCCACAGAGATTTTTTGAGCGTTTTTTCGATATGCCCAAGTGCTTGTTACGTCCATACCTCGGGATATTTTTGGATTTTTGTTGATATCTTCTTTCGTTTTTGAAATACATATCGTCTTTTTTTCAAAATTATGAAACAGAGCTTTGAATGGCTGTTCTGCTAAAATAAGTTTATAACTACAATGTTATGGCATAGATCTTTTGTTTAGCTGTCTTTCTGATGACTTATTGGATACTCAGCAATATTTTCAGTATCCGCTATGTGCAACTGGTTGGTGGGGAGACGAGAAACGATCCCGCGCAACTAGCGGAAAAAATTTGCAGTTTTGTGGGCGCGCAGTGTTGCCAAATTTGAATCAAAACCTTCCACTAGAAGCGAATGAGAAAATTGGGTTTAGCAGAGAATCAAAATTTATTACACTATTTTGAGGAGCATTCTTGATACATCTTCATCTTCATCTTACTGTCCTCCTTCCTGATGCTATTTGAACCTTTTTCTCCACTCTGGAGGCCACTTGGCCTCATAGTGGGGCTCCACCTCGCTTTTGTCCTCGGGCCGCATGATAGGGCTTCGCCGCAAGGGGGCCCACGAGTCTCAAAATGGAGTCAAAACTCGTTTTGGGGATTTCTGGCTTGTGGTGGGGCTCCGCCTCAAGGGAGCCCCTGAGTCTCATAATGTGGTAGGGCTCCGCCTCAAGGAGGCCCCGAGTCTCATAATGGAGCCAAAACTCGTTTTGGGGATTTCTGCCTTATGGTAGGGCTCCGCCTCATGGGGCTCAAAGTGGGGCCCCGCCTTATTTTGCGGTCCCCAAGATCCGTGATGGATTTCCGTTTCAAGAGGCTTCGTGTCTTTGCTTGTACTCCTTTTTTACTTATTCTTTATTGTTTTTTGCCTATTGACTGTTCCTTATAATGTTTATTGCATATTTCTCCAACCTACCGTATTGATTTCTGGTAAATTATAAATCCACTTCGCGACCTTCATTCAAATTCACCGGAACTACTGAGAATTCTGCAAAGTTGGAAACAGTGTAGTTGATGTTTACATCTTCATAACCTCAGTTTTCAACGTCAAAACACTAAAAAAAAAATATAAATTATACACGTATTGTAATTACATTTATCTTCTATTTTATTGATAGAAATAATGATTATCAAATGAACCTGATGAAAATTATTCGTACTGATAGTCACTGGAGGTCGTATCAGGTATTGTTCACTCATAATCATAATCTCCCTAGAGCTCAAATTATTTCCGGATTTTTAATTCGAGCTCTAGGGAGATTCGGCAAGAAAATTTCATGCCAAAACTGATCATTGGAAAAAACATAACCCAGGACTCACCTCGCATTTAGTGGAAGAAACAAACGGCTCCTTACTCTACTCGCCATTGAGGAAGAAAGAAGGGAATCAGGATTTTATAAAACATTTGGAAGTTATAACCAATCTTGTCCATAATTGATAACATTGCAACTTTGTATTGGAAGTTGAAAATAAATCATTTATCAAAAATATTTGTCAGTGTTTTTAACAGCTGTCAAGCACTCGCGGCTGGATGTAGCTCCCATGCACATACCACAGTGTTGCCGTTTTCCTTATCTCTGTCTGTGAAAGTTGGGTTGGGTTGGGATTGTTAGGGAGAGTGGGGACGGCAACACTGTAATCATATGGGAGCTACTTCCAGATGCAAAGCCAGGGAGATTTCCACTTATTAATCTTTCAGTCACGTGATCATGAGCAGGGTGATTTCCGATAAAGTTAGGTCGTTGCCATAGCAACATAATAAAATGCAAGCCTATGATTGGTTAGAATTGACTGGTAGGAAATTTTCTCTATACTACCATTTGATCATGTATGAAAAAGTTTGCCAGTTGCTGACACCAGATGTCACTGTTCGGATGTTGCACATAGCCAATACATGGTGTGCCAAAGGATTTTGATCATAAGTAAAGCACTTTTTAGTAAGGTATTTTTGTTGTATTATTATTTATTAATTAATTAATCAATTCAGCTTCTTCGACATAATAATTTTTAAGAAAACCTGACAAGTCGATATTTCAAAAACGAAAGAAGATCAACAAAAATCTAAAAATGTCCCGAGGTATGGACGTAATCGTAACATATCGAAATAAAGCTCCAAAAAATGTCTGTGGAAATGGGGGGACAGTAAAGAAAAAGAAAATGTACAGTACTTTTTTAATCACCCTGTATAAAAGAAGTTTTTGAGAAAATAATTGACTCTTTAAACCATCCGCATAAACAGCAAAGAAATGCTCTGGATCGTGGTGCAAACCGCATAATTTTTCATCGATTGGTTAAAAAAATATGAGTGTCCAAACATCGGCAAAAATTTCGGGTAGAGTAGTTCAGATAGGTTACTTATGTTGCTTAATGTAAAGTTATTAATTGAAACCATGAGATGGCGCCTGTCAAAGCATGCTACAAATGAAAATCCATAGTGTTTGATGATGCAAAGTGTCATTTAGCAGAGTAGTAAAGTGAATTTTCATTGTATGATTCTATTTTGGAACATTATTTTAGCAAGCGCTTTCTTCTTTGCTTCTTTTGCGAGGGAAGATATTGGAAGCTATGGACAATAGAGGTTTGGCGGCTGAGTGTTATAAAATGGCTTTGCATCATGATGTGCACTGTTTTGAGGCCTTTGACTCTATTATTAAATATCAGATGTTGAATGCTATTGAAGGTAAGGATTGTTATATTCGACTTTGGGGCTTGATGTTCGAATTCCGGAAATCGCTCGTGCCGAATTTCAAACTAAGATGTGAATGACTCCTGAATACTTTTTTAAATTCGGCTCAAAAAACACTGTATATTAATTGATTCAGCCCGTAATAGGTATTAACATCTTATTAGCTTGATATTGAGCAGGAGCGACCCCTGGAATTTGAACATCTTGGCTTTTATTTTTGACGCAACATTTTTGGTAATAAATAAAAATCGACGAAATCAAATCAGGGAAAGGTGCATGATTATTATAACATTAGCTTTGCTTTAAACAAAACACTTGATACTCGACAACGTTGCCTTATACGAAAAAAGGCCAAGTGTACTTTTTTATTTTAAATTAAATAGGGATTGCAGATATATCTTTTATTAATAAACCAGTGGCGTGTCAGTTTTTTTATTAAAAATATCGCAATTGGTACCCGTACTCACGCCACTGGTGGAAATAGAAATATCATCACATGAAAAAATGAACCCAGATTACCTCTCTACACGTGCCAAATTTCATTTGAAAATCTCAATTAGTAATGAAGATATTAATAAAATTCGATTTTTTTGCTTAAATTTCAACACCCTGTAACTTTGTAACGAAACATTTTTCGTACATAGTTTATTGACCGAGCTCACATTATTTTTTGATTATCTATCGATTCTGAAATTTAAACAGGTAAAAGTTGGACCACCCTGTATAGGCTGTTCCATTTGAAACAAGCGAGTTGACACCTACTTCCGGTAAAATTTTTGGGGTGCCACGCCCCAATTACATCTTCTCATGAGGTTCATTAAAAGTGTATTCCAACTTTATAAAACTAGAAATAGAGATAAACGAATAAGTATACGTACAACTGAACTAAAAAATATATCAAATGAAAAAAAAAATCATCCTAGAAACTGTGGCACAGCAACATCAAAGCGACAAATTTATAACTATGTACAGGGTGTTCCCATATATTTTTTCACCCCACCTAGAGAGTTTATTTGAAAAAATATTGAAATAGGATTAATACAAAACTTCATGGTTTTTCATGAACTCTTAGAATCTGTAGGCAAAAGTGTCACAGAAAGTGAGTAAATTTCAATTATTGATAGGTTGATGTTTTTTTCAAATGGAACATCCTGTATATTATTTCAAGTTTGTGTAGACCTTTTTATTCTGTTTTCAAAACTATATACAGTGCGGCTCTAAAAGCCCCCCCCTTTTTTTTAATGTGTGCACCAAAAATTTTTGAACGGCATACCTCAATTGCTGTCGAAATACTACTTTTTGATGTTACTGACGTACTTTTATTATTCAAGATGGCGTCTGGGCGCCATTTTGAAACATTTTTTTAAGTGGAAAGGGGGGTCGTGTGACACCTCATTTTGAAGATCCTGATGAGTACTTTATAACCCCAGAATATTGAGTCGATAAAGTACTACAAAATGGCGGTACATTTAATTACTACATTGATACATACACTTTTTGAAAAAATTCGTCAAGTTCAATTCAAAAGATGCTTTTTTGACATTTTTGTCTTTTATTCCTAATCCAAACTTTATGTCAAGAATATTTCCAGCATCTTTTGAATTGAATTTGACGATTTTTTTTAAAAAGTGTATCCATAAAAAAAATGTTCTTGAATACTAAAAGTACGTCAGTAACATCAAAAAGTAGTATTTCGACAGCAATCCAAGTATGCCAAGTTTCAAAATTCTTGGTGCACACATTAAAAAAAATGGTGGGGGGGACCTTTTAGAGCCGAACTGTATACAGGGTTTTTCACTTAAAACTCCCCACGTCAATATCTCGGAAACGAACAGGAATATTTGATTTCTGTAAAAAGTAGTCAATGTATGGGGTCGAGTACTCATTTTTCACAGTTAAAAAAATTCGACGCCTACCAAGAGTAAAGCGTCGCGACGCATCGAAAATATTAATCGATTGCAGGGACTTTGAAAATACGCGCATGCAAAAGTACGAGTTATTTATAAACTTTTTTGTTATTTAGTCGAACTCATTTATTTTACTCAGTTTTGAGATATACAGTGTGTCCAAGATAAGGATGTCTATCACGGGGATCTAGGAAACCGTGAGAGATACAAGGTCGGTTAAATGGAGGCAAAGTTGCGTATTTTGATGCTTAACAAAATGCCGTTTTAAAAGCCAAGAAATTCCGACTTAGTCCGAAATTATCCGAAAAAACCCGAAATTTTTCAAAATTGTTTTCATTTTTTCCTGACCACATTTGAAGAGATATTTTGAAATGAATGGACCTCCTTCGTTTGAACCATCAAAGTTGAAATAAATTTAACCGGCATTCTGAATTCGTGGTCGAAAACCCCAAAATGACATCGGAAAAAAAAATGGCAAATGCTTAAGTTTTAAAAAAGGGATGTCAAGTGTACGTTTTAAGTGCAATAACTTGTGTTTGCGTCGGCGTTGCCGGTGATTGATTACGAAGTACCTCGGTATCAATAAGTATTCAAATTGAAACCAGGGCCGGAGTTGAAGAACATGTGTGCATCAATTTTCAAAAAAAAAAAATGATATAACATAACTTTTTCAGAACAATAATACTTTTTTCTTAAACTTCGTTCAATTTCCAACAAATTGGCTTTCTTGACTTTTTTACTTATGTCCTTCAAAGCGATGATAACGGAAAATTTTCAGTTTTGGTAAAAGTATGAAATCCTGCTGTTCTTCTCGTCGGAGAGAAAAACTCTAGAGACCTTTTTCATTGGAAATTGAATGAGTTTTTTGAAAGAAAACAACATTTTGTTCAAAAAACAGTGTCGTGTAATTTTAGTTTTTTCGAATAACAAACGGGGCACTTCCGGATTTGGGTTTCCCATCTCAAACTTCTTATTTATGTTTTCTCTATTTGCTGTATAAGTAGTGACCAGTTGATCTGGGACACCCTGTAGACCCACTATATCTTTGGAATCGGCATGGAAAGATATTTCAAAAAAGTGTAAAATACAGGGTGTTCCATTTGAAAAAAAAAACAAAGTAAAGAATTTTTCTTAACTATCTGATCGTCTCTTGTTTACTTTTATTTCACTTTCTGACGGTTCAGGTTCAAATCGTAACAACTCCTACATTTAATTTTTTTCTATCGCTCACAGGTGGGTATGGCACTAAATATCTGAAAACCCTGTACAAGACAGTTGTGACAATAGAGATCAAAATTTCTATTGGCTCCGCCATTTTGCGTCTCAGGGAGGGGGGAATATATCACTTTCCCACTCAAAAGTTCATTAAAGGTTGAGAATAAGGTTGTGTTTTATTCTCGGTTTTATTGCTCACTCTTTGTGTAATTTTATGCCGAAAGCCCTCTTTTTATGTCAATTTCAAATAAAATAACCATTTAAACCTTATGGGTTGGGTGGATCCGTGGCTGACGAGTACAGGCGCGTGGTCACGTGACATCTACCCTACGATTGTCACGTGATTTTAAATCTCAGATATTCGATTGGCAACGAATATTTTCAGCTTGTTCGGAAATAACGAGATCCAGCTGAGAAGAATGGTACTTTCAGTCCAAAAATATACTAGTCAAGATGGGTTGAAAACTTGACTCAAATTTAACTTAATCCAGTTGGGTAAGTTTGGGTTAAAAGATAAAGACAAAGGTTTTTGCAGCTGTGGAAATATTTAACTTTCTTATCGCACGATCCAAACTTATCCAACTTAAACCAAACTAAGCTGGACCCGGAATTCGTATACATTATCATTGTAACGTAAATTCAAAACTCTTTAACATTTTACAAGTGTTATGTTAACATAACACAGGATTTGCAATGCAAATGACGGAATCAATAAAGACAACGTTCACAATACCATTTTAAAAGAACTAGATTCATCTAGCTACTTAAGGGGATTAATCCGCTCGAAAAAGCACTGCTGGCGGGCTGACGTGATGAAAACAGACAGTAGGTATTCATCAAACGGGCATCCAAACTAAGTATACATTACGCCTTAAAAGAGATGGGTATAGATTTTGTTCGAAGACGGTGGCAATTTATTGTGAATTACATGAGATTTTAACGGATTAGACGTCTCTCACAAGAGGGCAGAATATGTAGAATTTTCGTATTTTTTTACCATTGAGATACCGTTTTTGGTACCGTTTTTTCAAAAATAGATTTTGGGTTACCTAGTTTTATATCTTACCTACCTTATAAAACTTGAATGGTTCCAAAAGGTGATGTGACACAAAAATGGCGCATTCCAGAAAAATGCTTGCATTGAGTAGCATTTCAGACCGGATGAATCCCCTTGAAGAGAATCGTATTTTAACTTTTTCCCGCTCTATAGGGCAGTTCTTCTGCATAAATTGAAGAATTTTTCTTTCATAAATTCCAATAAAAAAAAAATCAAGGGCAGTTGAGTTGGAATACCTGGGAGGGAACTCCATTAATTCACTATTTCGGAAAATGTTCCTCCATTGATATTCTCACCCTGTCCACATTCAGTTGAGAAATTATGAAATTAAAGTTGTCTCATGTCAACATCAATTTTGTTTTTTATAATGTTTATGTTGATGTTTGAATAATGGACTCAATAAACACAAAACCCAAACTAAATCAACTAAGTCCAATATGTATGTATGTGAAACAAGAAAATGATCATGTCTTTCAGAAAAGGATCTCCTCCTCTCTATGCCAATCGAATCTCAATGCTCCCCCGAAGAAGCCGAAATCCTCGTCACCCTGTACGAATCCAAATTAAAAAAATACCACACTCCCATCCTCCAAATATCCAAAAACGCCCCCCGTATACTACTCAACAACAAACTCTTCCTCACTCCCTCAAACTACGACAAATCCTCCCCCACTACCCCCCTGTTGAATGCCATCCCAGCCTCTGAAAGCACACCAATGGGCGAGAAAAATGTGCCGGATAAAATGCAAGTTGACTCGGAAAATGTTGTTCTCTCCAAGTTGCAATTCAGCTTGGAACTTCAAGTTTCCCAAGCGGAGTTGATGTATTATAATTGTGATTATGCGAATTGTGTCAAGTTGACTGAGGAGATCTTGAAACGAGATCCCTATCATGATGGATGTTTGCCGATTCATATTTCTTGTTTGGTGGAGTTGAAGCAGAATATAAGTGAGTTTTGTGAGGGGTTATGGGGTTTAGATTGATGGGTTGGATTTTAGAGCTGTTTTCTTTGGCCCATACTTTGGTGGATCTGTATCCGGGTTTGGCTATATCTTGGTTTGCTGTTGGGTGTTATTATTATGTTATCGGTAAGTGATAGGATAGTTTTTTGTGCATAATTCCCTTGATTCGAACTGATGAGTTTTTTGATTCCTTGTATGAAAAATTGAAATTATTTAATTTGTAGAGGGACACCTGTTCCTTTTTGTTATAGCCTGATGAAGTATTTAAATATAGACGAAACGTCGCGTAGACAACTGTACTTTCTACTTTCTTATTGTCCTGATATCCAAGAACCGTCAACCATATATTTTTTTAAAGATTTTCGCTAAACCCAAGAACTCATGACATGTGTATCAAAATTGATTCTTTGGTTATCGGACATGCACAAAATATTCCCGAAGAAAGTTTCTCAAAAATATATAAAATATTAGAAAAATTTCCCATATTATGTACCCAACTTTATGGCGGACACTGTATGATAATATACAGGGGGTTCAATTGAAAAAAAATGCTTCTTGTGAAAGAATATTACCATTCCAAAAGTCTTTTGTTTTTTTTTTGACAAGATTTTTGAAAAGTTCAGATGAATATCTAAAACTTTCATATTTACAAAATTTTCATATCTACATATACAGGGCTTTTCACTTAAAACTCCGCACGTCAATATCTCGGAAACGAATAGGAATATTTGATTTCTGTAAAAAGTAGTCAATGTATGGGGTCGAGTAGTTATTTTTCACAGTTAAAAAAATTCGACGCCTACCAAGAGTAAAGCGTCGCGACGCATCGAAAATATCAATCGATTGCAGGGACTTTGAAATTACGCGCATGCTAAAGTACATGTTATTTTTAAACTTTTTTGTTATTCAGTCGAACTCATTTATTCTACTCAGTTTTGAGATATACAGTGTGTCCAAGATAAGGATGTCTATCATGGGGATCTTGAAAACCGTAAGAGATACAAGGTCGGTTAAATGGAGGCAAAGTTGCGTATTTTGATGCTTAACAAAATGCCGTTTTAAAAGCCAGGAAATTCCGACCAAGTCCGAAATTATCCGAAAAAAACCGAAATTTTTCAAAATTGTTTTCATTTTTTTCTGACCACATTTGAAGAGATATTTTGAAATGAATGGAACTTCTTCATGGCCACTTTCTGCCCTTTACAAGATAGCGTTATCAAATTGAGGAACCGACGTTTCGTCTATGAGCAGCCATCATCAACTTTGTTTTTTTGAATACGGTCCTGGATTTTTTATGACGGATTTTGAGGGCCTCTTATGTTCCTAAATCAACAATGTATCGCAATTATTCAAAAAAATTATGTTGATGGATTTTTCCATAAGAACTCATGTGTTAGAGAGAGACAAAAAATACATTTTTAATAGGATTAAATACAACCCCCTCTTTTCTAATTAGTGCGATACCTCGTTGGTTTAGAAACATAAGAGGCTTCTTAAATCCGTAATAAAAAAATCCAGGACCGTATTTAAAAAAACAAAGTTGATGATGGCTGCTCATAGACGAAACGTCGGTTCTTCAATTTAATAATGCTATCTTGTAAAGGGCAAAAAGTGTCAATGAAGAAGTTCCATTCATTTCAAAATATCTCTTCAAATGTGGTCAGAAAAAAATGAAAACAATTTTGAAAAATTTCGTTTTTTTTCGGATAATTTCGGAATTTCTTGGCTTTTAAAACGGCATTTGGTTAAGCATCAAAATACGCAATTTTGCCTCCATTTAACCGACCTTGTATCTCTCACGGTTTTCAAGATCCTCATGATAGACATCCTTATATTGGACACACTGTATATCTCAAAACTGAGTAGAATGAATGAGATCGACTGAATAACAAAAAAGTTTATAAATAACTCGTACTTTTGCATGCGCGTAATTTCAAAGTCTCTGCAATTGATTAATATTTTCGATGCGTCGCGACGCTTTACTCTTGGTAGGCGTCGAATTTTTTTAACTGTGAAAAAAAAACGACTCGACCCCATACATTGACTACTTTTTACAGAAATCAAATATTCCAATTCGTTTCCGAGATATTGACGTGCGGAGTTTTAAGTAAAAACCCTGTATAACGCAGCTAGCGTATGAGTCAATATATACGGAATGACCCTTGAAAAAAAAAACGCTTTTTGTTTTTTTCCTATGATAAAAAACAAAAAAATAATAAAAAAAACAAAAAAAAAATCATTAATTTTTTTTTTTTTTTTCAATCTTTGAATAGAAAAATGTAACCCTTTTTAAAATATATAAAAATGAGTATACCATTACATTTGATTTTTTTGGAAAAAACTCAAAAATATGCCACCATTTCAGTTAACGCCGTCTAGCGGCGACGGCAAATGTCACAAATTAAAAAGCAAATGAGCATTTTATAGCGCAGACTATTCTCTTTCATATGAGCCCAAGTTCGTCAAAATCGGTCAAGCGAAACGGGTGAAATCTCCGTTTGATTAAAAAAACGATTAAACTTCCCCCACCACTTTATTATGATAGATAAAAAAAAACGTTTTTGACAAAAAGTGTAGGTAAATAGTCAGTAAATCTGAAAATGATCTCATCGATATATTTTCATTGGACATAATTCTATAAAAATCCTATTTTTCTACTTGGTGTTGGTTGCTACGCCCCCTAGCGACCATTTCAGAAACTTGAAAATATTTTCCAGGTTTTTCTCTTGGCCGTTTTAGTAATAAAATTTTTGGCCGCAGTCCTCTACGATGAATAGTTTACGAGAACTGGCACCCTGTCGCTGAAAATGAATCACCCTGTACAAAAAATTAAAATTTTCAATTCGTCGATCATAATCTTTTTACAAGCAAATCTTTTTTTCCGAAAATAAAATTTTGTATTCATTTGTGCCTTTGTAAACCCTATCCCTGAACAGTTTGTAGATTGATATTTTACTTTATTTTTTATTTTTTATGTGTTGCTTTATTCATCATTTTTTTATGTTGAATGTTCCTATTATACAGGGTGTTTCCTATCATTGATAACAAATTCGTAGAGATCGTCATCAAAGACAGGGTTGGTTGTATTACCCAACCAATTCAATATGATACGCCTGGGATAAAAAATTGGAGCTCAGAATCTAGTCTTTGGGAGGTATATGAATTTTTAATTATTGTAGTATTTTTCACCAAAAATCTGTTTGGAGGGAGTTTGGAATTTTCCAAATCACAACGTCTTTGCTTGTGTTGGTTGAATATTTCAGGTATAAATAAGGATACTCTGTGTTATATTCTCTAGAACGTTCATAGAAAAATATACAGAGAGTGGAGAGTGCATTAAAAATAAGGTGAGTTTACCTAATATTGTTCATTCCAAAAAAACAATAAAAAAAAAAGAATTTTTGGAGAGGACAATCTTATACAAACTCACCTTTATTTTTAATGCACAATAAGATAAAATTATAAAAATTAGGGGTTTCCATTTGAAAAAATTGATTTTTGGCTTTTTTCTGAATTTAATTTTTGATCTTATTTTTGGCCCACCCTGTAATAATAGTTTTCATATTGCTGTGAAAAATCTATCAAAGTAGGTCCTTTTCAACAAGAAATCCAATACAAATTAAATAATGAAGGCTTTCTTATAGGTGAAATTCACATTTAAATAGGAGCCTTCAAACGTCATTTTTGACATAAAAACTAAAATGTTTCAAATACGCTCATACTTAGGTATAGGACATGATACATGAAATAAGCCTAGAATTTTACGTAGAATTCAAAAATGTAATAATATATAGGGTGTTTCATTTAAAATAAGCGAGTTGACACCTACTTCCGGTATAACCGGAAGTCGTGCAACGTTGCTTTTATTTCTGGTGAGAAGACATCTATGAATATCCCACAATACAAATTTTCAGAATCCCAATTGCTTTATTTCCCGAGATATTCTAATGGACGGTCACCGTGAGACAGCCTGTATATTGATCAATTTTTTCAATGGTATAAAGTCGATTTTTTATTTCCGTTATCACCAAAAGATACTACGTAGAAAAACCTAAAACTTTTGTATTTAAAGTTTTTTTCCACCACTCATAATAAGAGCTGTAGGTAGGGGTCAAAATATAATGAATAACCCTGTACGTACCAAATTTCATGATTTTTGTATGAACGAAAAAAACAAGGGCTTATTTGAAAGGGCGTAGCTCCCTTAGAAAAATCAACTTAAAGGAAAAAAACTCACTGGAAAGGATACATATTGAAAATCTATTTAATGAAAAAAAAATGAAGTTAAAAAAAAATAAAATCATAAAAACATCCTTAACGGTAGAAGCTTCTCAATGTGTGCCAGTTTTATGCACTTTGAAGCCTCCAAAATAATCGTAATCGTAGTCTTGCGCTGATTGGTTCACGATTGCTAGCCCACTAGTGTGACCTTAATTGATTGGCTGGTGCGACTGAGATTTGAAAGAAGCTCTTAAAACGTGTTTTTGAAGTTGACATACTCACAGCTTGAGATCAATGGAAGCTTTTTGCTGAAGATCTGTGGGCTATTGCTGAACCATTTCTGTCATCTCTGTTTGACAGTCTTTAACTAGAAAAAAGGCATCTTACGATTATCACCTTAGTGGACTTTCCTTTGACTGTACTTCACCTCCAGCACTGGGATAGATCACCTTGACGAGGATTTGGAGACGGAACCTCCATCTATTGGTGGTAATGAGAAGCTTACGCCCAAGAAGTATCTTACATGGTATTTACTTTGGGTAGAGGCAACAATCCTGAAATATATTTTTTTTATATTAAATTTGATATAAAACACTTCTCATCGAATGAAAAGATGGGTGAAGGTCAACTTCTACTCGGATCTCCTACTATTAACGTGGCTTTGAAAATCACTGACCTCTATTATTTTGTTGATGAGTTTGTATCAAAATCAACAGGAAAAAGCGATTACGCAAGAAGATACCTAGCAAAAGCAACATGCTTGGACCGACTTTTTGGCCCTGCTTGGCTAGCTTACGGCCATTCTTTTGCCATTGAAAACGAACACGATCAAGCTATGGCTGCTTACTTTAAAGCTTCCCAGCTCATGAAAGGGTAAGTTATTTCTATAAGCTTCATAAATGATAGATAAAATCTCGCTTGCTTGTTACAGATGTCATTTACCCTTGCTTTATATAGGTCTAGAATGCGGGCTAACAAACAACATTCGTCTGGCTGAAAAATTCTTTCAGCAAGCCCAAATGATAGCTCCGGAAGATCCGTTTATTTTGCACGAGAAAGGAGTGATGTGTTTTCAGAAGTATGCGTAAGTATTTATCCGAAATCAAAGATGTTGGATTTCAAAATAGAGCATAATTTTTTTATATAAGTAAGAAATTGTTATTTTTGTCTTGTTTAGTTATGACAAAGCAGAACAATACTTCAGAGAAGCACTGGATAAGATTAAAAAAGTGAAACGAGGGCCGATTCCAGTCACATGGGCACCACTTCTTAACAATCTGGGACATACTTGTCGAAAATTGAAAAAGTATGATGAGGCTTTGGAGTTTCATAATCAGGTGAGTTCAGATGGCACCTTGAAAAGAAACGGACCAATCATCCACATACTATTAGTTTGGCTCAGTCGATGGGAGCCATTGATAAATACAGAATTGCAAAAATGACTACAAATCGTGTAGATTTTTCCCGATCCCAATAGGCGCCCGAGCAGGGACCCATATTTCGTTTTTCCGTGCAATATTTTGGTTTAGTGATTATATTTTGCACTGCAGGAAGGTTTTAAAAAATTCGAAAATCCTATTTTAAAGTAATTTTCTGGATTTGTTGGTTTTTTAACTGTAGTAACTTTTTTGTGACCTTCCCTACCTCTTCTTTTTTTCTTTCCGACTTTAAAAGAGGAGTTTACTGATTTCTATCTCTTTTGTCAATATTTGTCCTGCATTTTGTGACTTTTTTGTACACGTTTCTATTTATTCAGGTGATTTTTTTTTATCGCGATAGGGGAGGTTTTTTAAATTTCTTAGATCATTTATTGTAGGTTTCCCCAATTCTATTACTTCTTAAATAGGTCTATACTCATTTTGATTTTTTTTTCAATAATTCTTATGATTACTTTGTTTTTTCACTCATGAAGATTTTTTTTTTCAAATCAACTCTCGGTGATTTTTTGCAAAGTGAAAGTTTTAAAATTAAAAAATCCCGCTTTGAAGAATTTTTTTGAATTTTCTGGGTTGTTTTTGTCATTTTAATCGCTTGTTATCGTTTTTTTCTAATTTTCTGATTTTGAAGATGTCTCCACTGACTTGTATCTCTTTTTTTCATTCTTTTTTTCTGCATCGAATGACTTTTTTGTTGACATTTTTATTTATTTTGGTTATTTTTCTGATCGCGATAGGGGAAGTTTTTTCAATTTCTTAGATCATTTATTGAAGGTTTTTTCCAATTCTATTACTTTACTCAAATAGGTCTATACTCATTTTGATTACTTTTTTTCTATAATTCTTATGAATACTTTGTTTATTCACTCATGAAGATTTTTTTTTTCAAATTCAACTCTCGGTGATTTTTTGCAAAGTAGGAAAGTTTTAAAATTAAAAAATCCCGCTTTGAAGAATTTTTCCGAATTTTCTGGGTAGTTTTTGTCATTTTAATCGCTTGTTATCGATTTTTTTTCTAATTTTCTGATTTTAAAGATGTCTCTACTGACTTGTATCTCTTTTTTTCATTATTTTTTTCTGCATCGAATGACTTTTTTGTTGACATTTTTATTTATTTAGGTTATTTTTTTGATCGCGATAGAAGAGGTTTTTTCAATTTTTTAGATCATTTATTGAAGGTTTCCCCAATTCTATTACTTCTTAAATAGGTCTATACTCATTTTGATTTTTTTTTTCAATAATTCTTATGATTACTTTGTTTATTCACTCATGAAGATTTTTTTTTCAAATCAACTCTTGGTGATTTTTTGCACAGTAGGAAAGTTTTAAAATTCAAAAATCCCGCTTTGAAGAATTTTTCTGAATTTTCTGATTTTAAAGATGTCTCCACTGACTTGTTTCTCTTTTTTTCAATATTTTTTTTGCATCGAATGACTGTTGACATTTTTATTTATTTAGTCGATCTTTATTTATCGCGATATTGAAGGTTTTTCCAATTCTATCACTTTACTTTAATAGGTCTATACTCATTTTGATTACTTTTTTTCAATAATTCTTATGATTACTTTGTTCATTCACTCATGAAGATTTTTTTTTTAAATCAACTCTCGGTGGTTTTTTGCAGAGTAGGAAAGATTTAAAATCCAAAAATCCCGTTTGGAAGAATTTTTCAGAATTTTCTAGGTAGTTTTTGTCATTTTAATCGCTTGTTATCAATTTTTTTTCTAATTTTCTGATTTTAAAGATGTCTCCACTGACTTGTATCTCTTTTTTCAATATTTTTTCTGCATCGAATGACTGTTGACATTTTTATTTATTTAGGTGATCTTTTTTTATCGCGATAGGGGAGGTTTTTTCAATTTCTTAGATCATTTATTGAAGTTTTTTTCCAATTCTATTACTTTACTCAAATAGGTCTATACTCATTTTGATTATTTTTTTTCAATAATTCTTATGATTACTTTGTTTATTCACTCATGAAGATTTTTTTTTCAAATCAACTCTCGATGATTTTTTGCAGAGTAGGAAAGATTTAAAATCCAAAAATCCCGTTTTGAAGAATTTTTCTGAATTTTCGGGGTAGTTTATGTCATTTTTATCGCTTGTTATCGATTTTTTCTTCTAATTTTCTGATTTCAAAGATGTCTCCACTGACTTGTATCTCTTTTTTTCAATATTTTTTCTGAATCGAATGACTTTGTTGACATTTTTATTTATCTAGGTGATCTTTTTTAATCGCGATAGGGGAGGTTTTTGCAATTTCTCAGATCATTGATCGAAAGTTTTTACCAATTCTATTACTTTACTTAAATAGGTCTTTACTCATTTTGATTACTTTTTTTCAATAATTCTTATGATTACTTTGTTTATACACTCATGAAGATTTTTTTTTCAAATCAACTCTTGGTGATTTTTTGCAGAGTAGGAAAGATTTATGTCTCCACTGACTTGTATCTCTTTTTTTCAATATTTTTTCTGCATCGAATGACTTTGTTGACATTTTTATTTATTTAGGTTATTTTTCTGATCGCGATAGGGGAGGTTTTTGCAATTTCTTAGATCATTAATTGAAGATTTTGCCAATTCTATCACTTTACTTAAATAGGTCTATTTTCATTTATTTAGGTGATATTTATGTGATTAACTTTTTTACTGCTGGGATACTTCAATTTTCAACAACTTTTCTTGGCTTTTTCTAGGGTTTTTATTTTATTGAAAACATTTTTATTGATGTTTTTTCAATCTCATTACACTTTTTATGGATTTAAATACGTCAATACTTTTTCCAATATTTTTGTACAGGGTGTTCACGTATATTTTGGCCAATAGCTATCTTCGTTAATATTAACCCTAGAGAATGGTTCAAATGAGCAAAGTTGACGTTATTTTTCTGAATTATCAGAATTTGTTGTCAGAAAAAAACAATTAAGCATCAGAAGTGAAAAAAAATTAGGCATCTTCATTTTATTTGATGAGACACCCTGTATTTTATCCCATAGTACGATAGACAATTTTTTTCTGATTTCAAATATACAGGGCTTTTCACTTAAAACTCCGCACGTCAATAGCTCGGAAACGAATAGGAAAATTTGATTTCTGTAAAAAGTAGTCAATGTATGGGGTCGAGTAGTTATTTTTCACATTAAAAAAAATTCGACGCCTACCAAGAGTAAAGCGTCGCGACGCATCGAAAATATTAATCGATTGCAGGGACTTTGAAATTACGCGCATGCTAAAGTACATGTTATTTATAAACTTTTTTGTTATTCAGTCGAACTCATTTATTCTACTCAGTTTTGAGATATACAGTGTGTCCAAGATAAGGATGTCTATCATGGGGATCTTGAAAACCGTGAGAGATACAAGGTCGGTTGAATGGAGGCAAAGTTGCTTATTTTGATGCATAACAAAATGCCGTTTTAAAAGCCAAGAAATTCCGACTAAGTCCGAAATTATCCGAAAAAAACCGAAATTTTTCAAAATTGTTTTCATTTTTTTCTGACCACATTTGAAGAGATATTTTGAAATGAATGGAACTTCTTCATTGCCACTTTTTTCCCTTTACAAGATAGCGTTATCAAATTGAAGAACCGACGTTTCGTCTATGAGCAGCCATCATCAACTTTGTTTTTTCAAATACGGTCCTGGATTTTTTATTACGGATTTCAAGAGCCTCTTATGTTCCTAAACCAACGAGGTATCGCACTAATTAAAAAAGAGGTGGTTGTTTTTAATCCTATTAAAAAAAATTGTCTCTCTCTAACACATGAGTTCTTATGGAAAAATCCATCAACATAATTTTTTTGAATAATTGCGATACATTGTTGGTCTAGGAACATATGAGGCCCTCAAAATCCGTCATTAAAAATCCAGGACCGTATTTAAAAAAACAAATTTGATGATGGCTGCTCATAGACGAAACGTCGGTTCTTCAATTTAATAACGCTATCTTGTAAAGGGTAAAAGTGGCAATGAAGAAGCTCCATTCATTTCAAAATATCTCTTCAAATGTGGTCAGAAAAAAATGAAAACAATTTTGAAAATTTTCGGTTTTTTTCGGATAATTTCGGACTTAGTCGGAATTTCTTTGCTTTTAAAACGGAATTTTTTTAAGCTTCAAAATACGCAACTTTGCCTCCATTTAACCGACCTTGTATCTCTCACGGTTTTCAAGATCCCCATGATAGACATCCTTATCTTGGACACACTGTATATCTCAAAACTGAGTAGAATGAATGAGTTCGACTGAATAACAAAAAAGCAATAAATAACATGTACTTTAGCATGCGCGTAATTTCAAAGTCCCTGCAATCGATTAATATTTTCGATGGGTCGCGACGCTTTACTCTTGGTAGGCGTCGAATTTTTTAATTGTGAAAAATAACTTCTCGACCTCATACATTGACTTCTTTTTACAGAAATCAGATATTCCTATTCGTTTCCGAGATATTGACGTGCGGAGTTTTAAGTGAAAAACCCTGTATAAGGGTTGGGGGTGTTATCTCTAACGATTATAAAGATATTAGCGTTTTTCTATACAAGGAATAATGATAATAGATTGGACAAAAGGTGTTGATCGGTTGAAACCAGCCAACTATTCTATGTATAAAAAAACATCAATATCTTTATAACCTTTAAAGATAAAACCAACAAGCCTTATATATTTGAAACCAGGAAAGAATTATCTATCGAACTAGGGGATAAAATACAGGGTGGACCATTTTAAAAAAGATAAGAAGTCTCAATTTTTTTGACATCTGATGCTCACTTGTTTTTTCTGATAACAAATTCTGATCTTTCAGAAAAAGTACTACAACTTTGCGAATTTGAACTACTCGCTAGGGTTAATATCAACGAAGATGGCTATTGGCCAAAATATACGTGAACACCCTGTACATTTTATGCTTTCTTTAGATTTCTTTTTGTGTAGGTGTTATTTTTTCACGGAGATTTTATCGGGTTTGGAAAATGATATTTTCCAACAACTCGAGCGCCACCCCCACGTACGGTGGTTGAAAGAAAAAAATCCCAAAATAATACATTTAACCGGTTTAACAGTGAAAGGAAGGTTTGTGCGTGGGAGTTTCATAACCGTTATTCGACGGATTCTACAAAGCGTTTAAATTGATGAGATTCAGTACTAATATCGAATAGCGTAGACGGAAAAATTCGGTCGATTTGGTACGCGGAAATAAAAGTTTGTGAATAAAACGGACGAAAACGGCGCGGGTTTTGGAGGAAAATGGAACCGGTGCAACTCCAGAAGACGCTTTTGAATAGAATTTTGGATTAAAAACTGTCATAATAAATACGGGGGAATTTTTCCCTCTGCAATTGTTTGGTTCCTCTAAATTTACGGTTATAAAGCACATAATTCTAGAAATGGAAGAAAGAATCCCAAAAAAAATATATGAAGCGTTTAAATTGATAAAATCCGACATGGGATAGCGTAGACGGGAAAATGCGGAAGTGACGGTGTGAAAATGAAAAGGCCGAAAACGGCGCGGCTTTCTGAAGGAAATAAAATCGGTGCTCGAGAATCCCAGTCGAGAATATCAGTCTGGGATCAAAAAATAGGAAATCGATTTTTCAACCTTCCTTGTTGATTAAATGAACAGTGCGCGGTTCACTTGAGATAAACTTTAACGGATACTTGCTGACGGTCAAATGCTCACGACCCGTCGGCTCCCTCTACACTTGTAATGGGAAATTCGGAAATTCTAAAATTTGCGTACAGAGTGCGTTGTATACTAGAGTTACCGTAGTATCATGGTTACAACTCAACATTGAAACAAGTTTTTATCTGACCCGACCAACTCATCTTCATCATTACCTTATTTGCGTCCAGATAGAGTTGAACAACACTATTCTTGTGGTTCTCTGTCTTTTGTTCCTTTATCAAACACCTTCCACAGGCCCTTCTTCTAATACCCCAATCAGCACCAACAGTATCAGCTATAGCTTTTGTACATATTCTAATGGAACACTTTGATGATGCTGTGGACTGGTTCCATAAGGCTTTAAGTCTCAAGAGGGATGACACTTTTAGCACCACAATGCTGAATTATGTGATGGATCAGTGGGTTGATGATAAACAACCATTTGCTGGTAAGAAATTTTACTTAATCGACTCTTAAAAGTAGTAGAGCAAATCAAAGGCACTAGAGTGGCGACCTCTAGGAACTAGCACCCGGTTTCTTCTCAACTATCAAATTTTGAACTAAGGTTGGCAATATTGTGAAATGTTTAACTCACCCTGTATAGTTTGCCGGACATAGATGTATTTTTTCCTTAGATTGTCCAGAGGATATTCCGAACTTTGAAGCTAGATCAAGAAATGTCTCGATGGAACCAAGCGCAGTGCCATTGAATGATGGAACAAACATGTCGATTATTTTTAATGAAACTATTAATGATGCTACTGATATGAGTATAGATATGTAAAGAATTAGTTAATAATAATCATTTTACAATACGTGAAACTTGTTTTATTTTTATAAAGCTCGTTTATTTCGGATGAACTTTCCCCATTAGTTTTCCACAAGAAAGAACAGATTTTTGTCCGAGGGTCAAGGGGCTTCGCCAGCGGCACTTCCGAATGTGCATGAAGAATTAGTTAATAATAATCATTTCACAATACGTAAAACTTGTTTTATTTTTATAAAGCTCGTTTATTTCGGATGAACTTTCCCCATTAGAGTTTTCCACAAGAAAGAACAGATTTTTGTCCGAGGGTCAAGGGGTTTCGCCTGCGGCACTTCCGAATGTGCTGAAGATAACGTTCACTAACATCCACTTTGCAGTTTACGATGCCTCTTCCTCGTTACTAGAATATTGTTATTGGCCTTTGTTCCAAGAATCTACGCAGTATCGATGTATCATTCTAATGGAATAACTTCGCTAGAGTTAGTTTCTGTGGCTGGAAATTGCTGTTCTAATTGCCGTTAACTGCCGTGAGACCGGTGTTGAGGCGGATGGATTTAACCTTAGAACCAATGAGTTTCCAACCATTAAGTAGATATAGAGCGTCTCTTTATGTGTCGTATGATTTTACATACATTGGGGGGTGAGAGGGATTCTTGCGAGTTTGTAGAACTGGAAGTTTATTAAGTACCTTATTCATGCGTTATAGGTTTTCTATTGAAACGGATATTTTTGCCAACAGATAGAACCATCTGTTGTCTATTAATAAATCAGCAGCTCTGATATGAGACACCAAAAAGGTCCCAGGTGTTATCAATCACAATAGACTGGCAAAAATACTTCAAGACAAGGGATTCTGGCGAGAATACATTTTTGTTTGCAGCATTCTCAATGAAATCGTGTGCAAATATGTAATTTTTGGACAGAGGCCCGTGTCAGAAGTTCTCTTCCGTAAATGAAGAATACTGCCTTAAAATAATCAAAAATACATCACTGGCTTTCTTCTACTGAAGTACGTGCCGGACACCTAGTGTGTGTTCACCGAAGTCTGACAGGAAACTAAGGTTGTGTCACGTGACGCTTGATTGTTAACACGTTTTCCTATGTCGGTTGCCATGTTGACGCATAATGTGAGGTTTACATTCAACTTTACTTCGAAGTGGACATTGACTTGAATAGAACTGGATAAGCACAATGAACCGAAACAGATTTGAAAAGTTGGCATCGCATGGAGCCAAAAATCGTAAACAAAACTCCTCTAAGCGGCTCCTTTTTCCGGACACGATGATCACTCCCCACCTGAATGTGACGTTGCAAAATCGTATTTAGAAATCGTTTACAGTTCCGTACTTAACGACGTCTGTATTCTTTGTGATTTTTTTGATTTGATTTTTTGTATTTCGCTAGAAAGTTATTGTTTTGTGAATTTTTTTGACTTTTGTGTATTTTGTTATAGTGTACCTAGTTTTAAAGACATTTGAACTATGAATTTCTGGATTTATTCTTGTCCAAACAAGGGCAAAATTCCAGGAATTTCGTATTTTCGGTAAGTAGTAATGTACTAAGTACGAATACAAAAAAATTATAATATTTTATGGTTGAAGTGACTTTAGGATGCAAAATATTAAATAATCTGTAATATATTAGTATGAATTCGTTATTTTTATAATTTATCGCAGCCGAGAAATGCGTGTGCGTATCAAAAAGTGTTCAGATACCTACTGGTAAAGGGTCGTTTTATAGTTTTATGATGGGTAGGTAAAAAATTACTAATAATTTCTCTCTGCTGCAGTTATGGATGTTTTGAAAAAGAAGGAGTCCTAGGCTACATAGTCGAAATAATAAGATTCGACTGATTATATGCGTTTTTTGTGAATGAAGCTTCTAATTTCATTAAAGCTCTGTTTTGAATCTTTTTACATATGTCTAACTTGATAACTCTTGAAAAAAATATATTTAACACTGTAATTTTTGCACGAACAATAGCACTGCTCACCCGGATCGCATTAGGAAAATATATTTTTATAGCATTTTAGCTCTATTACCCGAGAAAAACCAAACTAATAGAGAAGCGACAAAACTCGTCGGCTTTTTGGATGTCGGTGTTCCGTCGTTGGCCGAGCCATTTGACGACCCTACCACGTTTGACACTGAGAGAAAGAAATTTGTGGTAATAGACGGTGGGCAGAAGATCTCTGGCTACACGGCAACACTAAGAAAAAGTTGGTGTTCGATTTTTAATGGACTATTTTTCAATAGCTCATCTATAGGATATTTTCTTATATCATTCAGGAGAATATTTTAATAAATGTATATCTAGTTGCATTTGTACTTTATCTCATTCTTATTTCATTTTCATTACACAAAAAAACGGAAACTTCAATAAATCAGTACTATTCAGTGTGTCTCACTATTGATCTTAGGAGGAATTATATTCTTCATAAAAAGTTCTGCATGAACTAAAATCTGGAATGCAATCATCGGATATCAAATTTTTTCAGTCGTATACGAGGTTTGTCGAAAAATATGCATGTCGCCCAAGAGTGAAGGACCTTCATTTTTGACAATATCGAAAATGTTTAATAAAGAAGTTGATTAGAACCAGAACCAAAAACAACGTTTGAATATGCAATTACACCATTTAACAGTTTTCACAAATTTTTTTTATTTGAAATTATGAATGAAGATTTGGCTCTTGTGATGATTAAAAACGCGATAACCTTTTCGTTTCTCAATTTTGTCTAAAAATTTGAAGTATTATTTTGCATTTGGTATTGCCAATAAGAAAATGCATACAAATAATCTTTTCAAAAAAAATGGGAGCAATATCATATTTAGACAAGGTTTTTAGTTCTGATCAACTTTTTTCAATTAAAATGTTCAAAATAAAGGTACTTTACTCCTCGGCGAAATTCAAATTTTATCGTAAAAAAAAATAGAAATTGATATATTATATGATTGTATTTGACATTTTAGAACATGCAGAACTTTTTCCTAATATTAATAATAAAAAAGTTTTCCATATGATTCCAACTTAGTCAGAAACAAAAAACACAAAGCTTGGAATACGGAATGTTATTTTTTATTGATACAGAAAACTAAATAACACGAAAATAAGAACCAAATGTGGTGAGTGAATAAAGAAAATTATAAATGGTACAAGATTTTCCATTTTCTATCAATCTTATCGCCCACTTTTCAAACAATAAGATCTCTATTGGTATATTTCAACGAATATTTTTTTTTTTGATCCTATAAATAACAGACATAAAAGATAGATCAGTTCATAGGTGGTGCAGATACTGAACCATTTCCAATCAAATACGGATCATATCATTTGTAATAAGTTCCATCGATCCAATCATGTCAATCAAATACGCCTCAGTCAATAAGTCGAATAAAAACTGAATAAGCTCACGGACTAAACATTCTACCACACATTTGGGTCATGCGCATACAAAAACGGAACCGATGCTGTCGCTTCTCTATTAAAAAAAAGCGAAAAAAAGTTTGGAAGCAGCATAAAATGTCATCATAACTTTGAACCTTCACAGTTATCAGAGAACCTTTGGTGCATTTAAAAACTTCAATCCATGTGTCAGTTTGCGAGTCCTGGCGATTAAAAAAAAAATGTTTAGTGTCCTTTTTTCACGTTCAAAAAAAGGACACCTTAAAAACTTTTTTCGGTGTAGTTTTTTATAAAAATGTCTAGCACCATTCGAAAGATAGGCAAAAATTATGTACTTTCTGAAAATTTCACAATAATTGAACAAAGGATATAGTCAGATACAAAATCTTAAACTTTGCAAAAATGACCTATTTTCTATGATTTCTTCAAAATAATGGGTCATTTTTGCCATGTTCAAGTTTTTATATCTAGACTATCCTTTGTTCAATTACTATCGTGAAATTTCCAAGAAGTACATAATTTTTGCCCCTCTCTTGAATGGTAGTGCTAGTTATTTCTATCAAAAACTACACAGAAAAAAAAAATTGAAAAGTGTCTTTTTTTAGCGTGAAAAAAGGGTACTAATTTTTTTTCCAATCACCAGTGTTAGATGTCAGTGGCTAGTACACGTTAATTACTCCACATGTTGATAAAATTCTACAGTATTCAAGAAAACATCAGCCAAAATCATATTTCAACAAATATAGCAAATTCATAGGAAAATTGAAAATTGTGGAGATGACAGTTTTTTGCGATTTTCTCGGTTTCATTTATGACGAAAATATCTGGTTTTGCATCTAGGCGCCTCACTTCTTGTCCGAAAGATGCTCTATCAATGTTTTTGAAAGGCAAAAGTTCAGAGATTTTTTTCATGAAACATAATAAAAAAATATGTTCCGATAAACATGCATTTTTTCTGTGGTTTTTCAACTTGATCAAAAAATGCGTTTTTTTTTTAAAGATCTTGAAAACAATCGACCAAGTTTGTTTAAATTTAACAGTGTAATTTGTAGCCCTACTTGAAATTAAAAGAAAGATTCAGATTAAGAACTACGTATTGCAATGTCTCAGGACATGGAACTACCTCCTATAATAATTTTGCCGTACCTTTTTCGAACCTTCTTTAAAATTATCTCAAGATTTCTGGACGCTTCGCTCAAGCGACGATTTATTCAAAACCTAAAACTTGGAGTACGTCTCTGTCCACATCTGACGTTGGTTTCGTCGGTTCTCGTGTGCTGTCGCCCGACTAATTTGAAACTGTAACTGATGCGCAAACTCCTCCCTGGTCCCTGGCTTCTGTGTTTACAATTTTTGGTCGTAAATTCGCCATGCCTTGTGACGACTGTGGTAACTGGACTGGTTAGGTGAGGTGACAGATTTTTCCGGATCATATACTACCATCTACATTGAATTTATGTTCAAAGTCAAGCTTACGCCAAATTCAATGTGGATGGTAGCATAATATGATTCTCATTTGGCAAGCGGAAATCCGTCACTTCTACTTTCGAAGGTTCGAAGTGAAATTGAATGTGAACCAGGCATGATGACTTATGGATTGCTTTGCAGTCCAACATCGTTTTCTGCATTTTGGTCAACCGTTTATAATAAATTTATATGAAAACTCACTCTCACATAAGAATGTAAGTAACCATAAGAAAATCTGTTAATTTTACAGTTAACGTGTTTAACAGAACAACTTGATATAGATACATACAAGGTGTGCGGTATGTATATGGCATAATTTCGAGAGCGTATAGGGAAGGTCAAAACAACCCCAGATTGTCATTACCCATCATCAAAAAAGGTGCTCTTCTTTTGTTTCCATAAAACTAACCGTTTTCGTGAAAAATGGGCTTTTGTTTTACAGGCTATTGCGATAATACACTAAAATACTACGGCGACACCGGTTGTTGTTTTTGTTGGTATGGCATTTATTTCACGGTCTGATCTCTCCCAATACATTTTTGAACCTCTAAAACTGTCTTCAATGCCGCAAGAGGCGCTGTTATAGCTGCCATTTTGTTATAGTAACATGAGCTGCCATCATGACGTTTTAATGTCAGCTCAATTCAAACGAACCGACATTTTGAACGTTTGCGTTTACGAGTTTTTTAGTGTTTTGTAGTGGAGTTTTTGGTGATTTCTGTGAATAGACCTTTGTATTGTTGATATCGTGCTGATTATTTGATGTAAGTATATAAAAATAGCCATATTAGTCTTATAATAAGTGCTCATTCACATAGCAACCGCTAATAAGTTCGGGGGTTTCTAATTTGCAGAAAACCTCATTTTATTTTATCAATTAACCTAACATATTATATCCTGGTAATCCTGGTATACAAGCAAAGAAAAGATTCGTATAGCAACATTCGTTCTGTTTTACAAAAGCCCAAATTTCAACTCGATTTTTTTATGAAATTTTCACATCACCTGCATTCGTAGACACATTGAGGACTACTTTACATTCAGTTTTTTTGCATATTGTATTATTTTCATTATCACAGACTCTACACATTTGTTGTGGTGAGTACCTAGTTTTACATACCAAATTATTTATCTTATCCATTTTTCAAGTGGTTTTAACTTTTCAGCGCTTACAAGATGGTAGCAATCTATTGTTGTGTAGATAGTTGTTGGGGTAGCAAGGCCTCAAAACATTCATTTCCCAATCCGTTGAAAAACAAGGAATTGTTCATTGAATGGGTTCGATTGGCAGGAAATAAACGTGTAGCAATTGAAATGACGCCCCAAAAAGTTTTTACTAACTGTAGAATTTGCGCGCTTCATTTCAAACCAGCTGACTTTGGACCAAACCACAGATTGAAGCGTGATGTCAAACCTTCCGTCAATTTACCAGGTTTGTATCACAAATAATTTCTTTTCGTTGTACTTATTTTAACACAAATTACTGATCATTTTTGAATTTTCAGCCATTCCTTTGAAATATAACTTGGAGCACCTACAGCCTACCCCTTCAACGAGTTTGTTGGAGCCTACTCCGTCAATTAGTTTGTTGGAAGAGCACACCTCGTCGATAAATCAATTGGAGCCCCTTGATCTTAGCCTGTTGATTAACAATCCTGTTGCATCAAGCAGTCTCAGTGTTGATGAAACTCCAAGAAAAAGTATGTACTACATATTATATTTAACCAGTATTAGTTATTATTATAATAATTATATTACACGCAAATTCACAAAAATACTCAATATTTTGGACAACTTACAGTAGATGTTATGTTCGTTTCATGAGTATATGTTTTGATTTTTTCAGAGCCTCGTTCCTCTTTACTTCGTGACGTTAATGTTACAAGAGTTACCGATCTGAGCCCAAAGGAATTGCGCTTGTTCAAGAAAGTGAGCTACTTAAAAAGGAAAGTTGCTTATACCAACAAAGCTAATATGAAATTGAAAAGGAGACTGCACATTGCAGAAAATGTTACTGCTTCAAATGCGTTTGACAAGGTAGTGTCAAGCATGGATAGAATACGTAGGAGATTCTTCCAGTGCCAAATTGAGAATGCCTCTAAAAAACCCAAAGGCAGAAGATATACTTTGGAGGACAAAGTATTAGCTTTAGCCTTATACAAACAAAGTCCAGCTGCTTACCGCAGTTTGTCAAAAGTATTTACACTACCTGCCCGTAAAACCATAACAGCACTACTAAACCGAATTCCCGTCAAGACTGGGTTGCACGAGGAAGTGTTTTCTGTTTTGAGAGCAGAAGCCAAAAAGTTCAAGAATCCCTTGGACAAATATTGTTTACTCATGTTCGATGAAATGAGCATTTAGCCAAATATAAGGCCCAATTTAAACACTGGCAGGATGGAGGGCTTTGAAGATCTTGGCTTCAAAACAAGTGAAAAAATAGCCAATCATGTACAGGTAATTTGTTTTTATCTAATTTCTGACAAGTGCCTAGCACATTACTTATGCAAACATTTTTTTATCTGATCTAGAACTTGGAGATGGTCAGTCTTTCTGATAATGTGTAGCAAATCCTTTTATTATATCTCCGTCTCTTTTGTACTGCATTAAAGCTGAATATGTCTATCTCAGAAGACATAAGCAAAAGCATTTGCTACAACATTAATATGAGCGAATATTTACGTGTAAATTTCCACTTTCCTTTTCAGGTTTTCATGCTACGAGGCATCCATAGGAAATGGAAGCAGCCAGTTTATTATGGTTTTGTACAAGGTGGCACAAAGAAATTAGATCTTGTACGAATAATCACGGATATTGTGAGAAAGTGTCATGGAATTGGCTTGAAAATCGTAGCAACTGTATGTGACCAAGGTGCCAACAACCAGGCAGCCATCAATTATTTGAATGCAAAAACCAAAGAGTTGTATTCTAGAAGGGGTCAAGATTTCAATGAATATCTTTTTGAGATTGATGGAGACAAAATATTCCCTTTGTTTGATGTACCCCATCTATTCAAAGATCTAAGGAATAATTTATTGAAATATCCTTTACATTTTGAGGAAAAGGGTCAAGCAAAAATTGCCAAATGGAAGAACATACATATGGCTTACAAAATTGACCCTTACTTGGGAGACTTTCGCCTCATGCCCAAAATAACAGATCGTCATGTTGATCCTGTAAAAATCAATAAAATGAAGGTGTCCTGCTGCACTCAAGTCTTCAGCCACTCCGTTGCAGCAGCCTTGAATGCATTTGCATTCTCAGGTATATAATATATGATTTTTTCTCTTACATTGGATTTCTCTACTTAGAAAGCATTATATTTTAGGAACAACAGTTTGCGTGGGAGAGGAGCTGTTCACTATGGACACATCAGCTGCTGATACAGCTAATCTCTTAGAATTTCTCGACAAACTGTTCGACAGCTTAAATGGAAGTTCGTTCAACCCGGGAAGTGCTCCAGGAAACATTTTTAGAACTGGGGTGAAACCTCAATCATCTCATTTATATTCTGGAGGGAAGCCAAAGAGGCTCTAAAGAAATTCAAATTTTTGAAAAATGGGAAATTTTTCTTTCCGCCAAGTTTGAAAAATTTAATGCGGACCATAACAAATTTTGAAAGTCTGTTCAAAGAGCTGATCTCTCTTGGTATCGAATATATGATGCCAAGAGTCTTTAATCAAGACCCTATAGAAAAAATTTTTTTGTAAAGTCAGACAAAGGGGTCATCGAAATGTGAACCCCTCCTGTACAGAATTTAGTTCAGCATACAAAAGTTTATTAGTGAATGGTCTGACTTCCAGTCATTCCATAGGGGCAAATTGCGAGGAAGATAACTCTGAAATTTTCTTCACTCTCCAACGACTTGTTTCGCAGGTATGTTTCTTGTCAATAAATTATAAGCAACTATATTATAGTTATATAATCAACAGGGTTTGCCAGAAACTGATGAAGAAACGGAGGAAATATATTCTGTTGTTCCAGAAGATATACATGTAGAAGGAAATAAACTACAAGACCATGTATTGAAATATATATCAGGATATATCATCAACAAAATAGGAAAACTACCTTGTAGTTGTAAAAATAGCTTTTTAGAAGCTTCCGAAAGTGAATCAAATGTATTCTTAAAGTTTAAAGAATATGATAAGAATAAGAGGTTGAAATATGTAAACCAAAGTTTTCTCGAGAAAGTCAAAAAGGCTCAAGCATATATAAAATATATTTTCTGTAGGGATTTACACAAAAAGAAAATAATACCGCACACGATGGATATTTTAGAAAATAAAATATCATTCACTCTATGCTGGCATGATGGATTGATCAAGAAGAGAATTTTTAAATATCTCATTCGAGTAAATGTGTTCAATCATGCAAAACAATTGAACAATATAATCAAGGGTAATGATGTGAGGAAAATCCCGAAGAATCATGTATCAAAAAAATATAAAAAAATCAAAAAAGTGGAAATCAGCTAATTTATAAATATGTTCTATGTATAATTTGTTAGTTTGATAATACGCCACTTCTTATTTCAACTAAATATGTTTTTAATCTAAGATTTATTAAATTACAAGTGATCAAACTAGCCAAATCAGTAGTAGCCCCTGTGAATATCATTTATTCCTTTACCTACAAAAAAATTATCAGTGAATAAGAAGACCTCTGCCTAAAACGTTTCGTAAACAAGCCTTTTTCAAGTGATGGTTCAATTGTCAATTAAATCTTAGATTACTATTATTAAGATTTTTTTTATTTAAATGTGGGTCAATCTAGGTATCTTACATAATATATCAATGTGTTATTTTATACATAATGAGGCAAACACCTGTTAAAAATGCCATCTTTTGGTAATGTCTGGTCGTCTCTTATAGCATTGATCAATTCTATTAATAAAGAGATGTTGGACACTTCGCAATTTTTATATTAATTTATTATAAAAGCCTCTAAGAATATATACAGTGTGTCCAGAATAAAATGATGTTTATGGCACTATATGGGGATATTGGAAACTTTAAAAGATACGACGTTGCGTAAATGGAAGAAAAGCAGCATATTTGTATGCCCAAAAATATTCCACCTTTGTTTTATTTTAAATCGATACCGTAATGTGGATACAGGGTGAAAAGGGAAAAGGCAAATTTTGAAGAAACCACACAATTTTGCTTATTATAAATGCTAGAACTTTCAAATTTTCAGGATATGGTTAAGAGGATACGACAATTCTAAAAACGACGTCAAAAAAATTTTAGGCCCACTATGTTGCGTCCAGCCAAAGTCAAGTCTGTTTTTTTTTATGAAAGTCATATTTTTGAAAATCATTTTCAATGCGGATTTTGAAAATGAAAAAATTCAATATGGCGCCCATAAGAAAAACAAAAGTTGACTTCGGCCGGAAGCAACATAGTGGGCCTACAATTTTTTCGACACAATTTTCAAAATCACCGTATCTTCTTACCCAGATCCAGAAATTTTCAATACCTCATCTTTTATAATAACCGAAATATTGTGCTATTTAAAAAATGGCCATTTTTCTTTTTCACCCTGTATCTCCATTACGGTATCGAATCAAAACAAACCAAAGTGAGATTATTCTTGGGCACGCAAATACGCAACTTTTCTTCCATTTAACCGATACTGTATCTCCTGTAGTTTCCGATATCCCCACGTACATCATTTTATTCTGGACACACTGTATAACTTTTTATTTTTCAATTTTTTGTCGTATTTTAGTCCGTTTTTGAATAAAAAATTAGAAACCACATTATCACATATCTCTTAATTACACAATGGCGGTTATATTTTTTTGTTAATCTTTCACAATAATTTTCTTCACAAACTGATTTTTGATTTTCAATGCAATATAATTATTTCATTTTATTTGATTTAATTCCATCCCAAAATATTGAATTGTCAAATTTATCAGTAGAAATGTATTCATTCGACCATTGAGAATCTAAGCTGAAAAATTTGAGTCCAGTCCTGTTTAAT
Organism: Orchestes rusci; assembly: GCA_958502075.1. Taxonomy (NCBI): domain Eukaryota; kingdom Metazoa; phylum Arthropoda; class Insecta; order Coleoptera; family Curculionidae; genus Orchestes; species Orchestes rusci. The sequence continues at coordinate 3,765,789 of OY293305.1, forward strand.
AAAACGAGAACCTATTGTGAATTTGAAAAGCCCGCCATTCAAAACAAGGCTTCTACTTCCTTAGTTCTCGCCAGAGGGCCAGAGAGCGTTTTTGCGGTTAAACACCGTGTTATGGGAGAGTCCGTTCTATTCGAATATATAAACTTTGTTCTATGATTTATTTGACACTCAGAGTGATTGAAAGTACTACATTTTGTCATATTCAAAAAAAAAAAAAAAATAGAAAAAAATTATAAATTTTCTTGAATTTTTTTGAAAATTATTTTTTTTTTTGTTTTTTTCCAATTTTTAACTAATTCTAGTCTAGGCAATCAATCTGAGAGTGTCGAAAAATTTTTCAATACCAAAAATACTTACAACTGTTGTCTCGCCTTAGTATTTTCAGGGCCGTACTACATGGTAGCCTTTAAGCGGTTTTGTTTGTTTTTTTCACAAATCAATTTTCAGATGCTTCGCAATACAAGTTTTTTTGTGGTGAATCATTCCCAGTGCATCCCATTATTCGAAATCAGGGAATGGTCTCTTGATTCCTTCATTTTGTATTTGATCATTTACCTTCAATATCGGTTTTGGAGATAATCGGTGGTGATTCATTCAACATTGCATTTTCTGCAATGTATTTCACATAAATTTAATATCCTATCGAGTTGCGGTCTTTGGAAGGTCATTGACCAATTGTTTGAGAACACGTACATGGTTGGAGCGGTGTATCTCTTTTTTTTATCCACCAAGACAAAGAAAGTCATGTTTTTTTAGCAAACTTTGGTACTATGTTCGATTCCTAATTTTTGATCTTGAACATTTTTCTATCCATAATTTGAATCTTTGAACTGCCTATTCTAAAAAGAGTGATCTCTCCTTCGAACATTGAACCACTAGAACAAGCATAGCTCCCCGAACGTACACATTTTGTTTGAGTCGATAACATTCTGTTTTTGTTTATGTTACAGTAAATGTTAGGAATTCAGTGAAAGCTAGCTTTTACTAGTTGATGCTGGCAATTACTTGATCCGTTAGGAAATGTTAAATTTTGAAGAATATTGTACACTTTCACTAGTGAATGTTGGAGAAACTTTATCAAATCAACTTTTACTGAAAGCAGTTAGGAAAAGTTCTTTTTAAAACTTATTTCCGCCATTTAACTATCCCAAGGTGTACGGGGCACTAAATGATGTCGCTCACGCGACATCAAAATTTTTGCCAAACCCAAACTAACCCAAATTAACCCAGACTAACCCCTACTGAGAATACTTAAGTATTTTCTATAATACGGTATCTGAACAATGTTCACATTGTACACCTGCGATTCATAAGTCTCGTATTTTCCAGAGCGTCTAATATGTCGGCGAATTCCAACTCGGACCAAAAAGGATATTTATAATTACGATAATAATTTTCAGTGTAGCAGCTTTCACTAGAAAAGTTACGTGAATGCTAACAATTACTAGTAAAAGTATGATGAAGTCGATCGAATTCAACTTTCACTAGCTAAATGTTTCCAAATCAGGAAAAGCTTACTTTTCCTAGTGACAGTTAGCTGTAATGTTATTTTGACTCATTTGTGATAAGATCTCCACAATCCAACCCTCAATGGAGAAGCTCTACAAACACAGCACGTTTTTGCTATAATTGGCACAATAAATCTTCTTCTCGAGCACAAATTAATTATTTTCAACTGGAAAATGACAACAACCGTCACTTTGAAGCATCTATTAACGTCATGACAACGCATTTCAAATAGCTCGATTGATGCCCAACGTTGCCGTTTGTGAGAAAAATTCCTCTTATCAACTATTAAGTGTGAAAGGTCAAGGAAAATCGTTCAAGTATTCAACGACAAGTAGCTATAGCGATGAAAAAACTACACTCTTCTTGAAAATTGAAGAGAAAAACATTTATTTGATGATGGTGAACTTCAAGTCATTGTTATTGAATTGGTGACAGAAAATCTGCTGGAAGGTATTTCAAGGAAGTAAATATGGCAAACCAGGAGTTTGCTTTTCCCTTTCCCCCCATGTTTACATTGACATGTTCGACTCACACAACATTGTTTGTTTATGCTTCTAGTGGTTCAATATTCAAAGGATCTCTCAAAATTTTCGAAAAATGTCTAACTCAATTTATTTTTTTTCCCACAGCGTTGCATAGAGTGAATTTATTTTGAACGAGAGAAGAGATTTGGGCACACATTAAAGGTTATTGACTCCAGTGGGGTGCAGCAAAATACTTGAACACTTCTAACCAAACCAAAAAAATTCCATTTTTGTCACGCCACTGAAATGAACCCTAGAGAAAAAAGTTGTTTCATGTATTAGTAAGCTGATAATTTGCGTGTATGTACTTAATGTCCAAGGAATTAACAGCTCTTTGTAAGGGCAACTTATGAACCTTCAAAGACAAAACATTGACACACTAACGACGTCAGTGAATTAATAACAGTCAGTTTTTGCTCGAGGGTTATCTTTCTATCGATTAATCTAAAGTGACATTAATCAGGCTGTCCCGTGCAGATCTACGTATTCGGTGGGCGAATTAACTCCATAATCTGTCCCGCGATGGACGGCCACAAAAAGACCTGTCAACTCCACTAATTACTTGCGAATACTTTGTCTCTGCATTGGGTCTTGTGAAATTTTAATCTCTGAATAATCATCCAAGCTTATCAGATTGAATTTTGTATTCGTGGCTGATGAATATAGTTTCTGTCTGGATAGTCATAGGGTCAGCGTACTCCAAACATCGGAATCATTTTCCACATTTTCATCAATCAAGAATTTTCTTGCCGGATGTAAACGTATTACTGGCATCGATTTGCAGCAATGCCACCCCGCCGCCTCTAATGTCGATTCCCCACTTTGATGAGCCGCAGTCCGTTGTGCTGAAGAGCTCACAACCCTCGACAAAATCTGGAATTCTGTTCCATGTCACTATGAGCGATTATCATCAATAGATGCTTGATTGAAACGATGATTGATCTCAGGCAACCTGAGGGAATTGTTCAACAATAGCAGAGATCCAGTTTAGTCCCGAACTTTGTAACATGTTTCGATATTCCGGCTGCTTGGTTTTAGTTGCCATATTCCCGAAGCCAGAAAACAGTTCAAAAGATCAACTTTTATGGCAGGAGCACAGATCTCCCATAAGTCGAAAGCATGTATAGAGATCTAGAACTCTATTGGAACCACAACTGTGTTTCTCAAAACCAGTACTTGAAGGATCAGACGCTTCTATTCCAACCTTCCAAAAAGAAGGGAGAAAAGAAATACATATGGTGGACAGCCAACGATATAGAAGAACCCGGAAACTCAAGAAGAAAGCAGAAGATCTTCACAACTTTCATGGCAGGAGCACAGATTTCCTATACGTCGAAAGCATGTATAGTTTCTAGTATATCAAAAGGTTTAAACCTATGAAGGGAGACGAAATAAGTAAGAGATCTGGAACTCTATTGGAACCACATCTGTGTTTCTAAAAACCAGTACTTGAAGAATAAGACGCTTCCATGCCAACCTTCCAAAAAGAAGGGAGAAAAGAAATATAAATGGTAGACAGCCAACGATATAGAAGAACCTGGAAACTCAAGAAGAAAGCAGAAGATCATGGCAACTTTCATGGCAGGAGCACAGATTTCCTATACGTCGGAAGCATGTATAGTTTCTGGTATATCAAAAGGTTTAAACCTATGAAGGAAGACGAAATAAGTAAGAGATCTAGGACTCTATTGGAACCACATCTGTGTTTCTCAAAACCAGTACTTGAAGGATCAGACGCTTCTATTCCAACCTTCCAAAAAGAAGTGGGAAAAGAAATACAAATGGTGGACAGCCAACGATATAGAAGAACCTGGAAACTCAAGAAGAAAGCAGAAGATCTTGGCAACTTTCATGGCAGGAGCACAGATTTCCTATACGTCGGAAGCATGTATAGTTTCTGGTATATCAAAAGGTTTAAACCTATGAAGGGAGACGAAATAAGTAAGAGATCTAGGACTCTATTGGAACCACATCTGTGTTTCTCAAAACCAGTACTTGAAGGATCAGACGCTTCTATTCCAACCTTCCAAAAAGAAGGGAGAAAAGAAATACAAATGGTGGACAGCCAACGATATAGAAGAACCCGGAAACTCAAGAAGAAAGTAGAATATCTTGGCAACTTTCATGGCAGGAGCACAGATTTCCTATAAGTCGGAAGCATGTATAGTTTCTGGTATATCAAAAGGTTTAAAGCTATGAAGGGAGACGAAATAAGTGAGAGATCTAGAACTCTATTGGAACCACAACTGTGTTTCTCAAAACCAGTACTTGAAGGATCAGACGCTTCTATTCCAACCTTCCAAAAAGAAGGGAGAAAAGAAATACAAATGGTAAACAGCCAACGATATAGAAGAACCCGGAAACTCAAGAAGAAAGTAGAAGATCTTGGCAACTTTCATGGCAGGAGCACAGATTTCCTATAAGTCGGAAGCATGTATAGTTTCAGGTATATCAAAAGGTTTAAAGCTATGAAGCGAGACCAAATAAGTGAGAGATCTAGAACTCTATTGGAACCACAACTGTGTTTCTCAAAACCAGTACTTGAAGGATCAGACGCTTCTATTCCAACCTTCCAAAAAGAAGGGAGAAAAGAAATACAAATGGTAAACAGCCAACGATATAGAAGAACCCGGAAACTCAAGAAGAAAGTAGAAGATCTTGGCAACTTTCATGGCAGGAGCACAGATTTCCTATAAGTCGGAAGCATGTATAGTTTCAGGTATATCAAAAGGTTTAAAGCTATGAAGCGAGACCAAATAAGTGAGAGATCTAGAACTCTATTGGAACCACAACTGTGTTTCTCAAAACCAGTACTTGAAGGATCAGACGCTTCTATTCCAACCTTCCAAAAAGAAGGGAGAAAAGAAATACAAATGGTAAACAGCCAACGATATAGAAGAACCCGGAAACTCAAGAAGAAAGTAGGAGATCTTGGCAACTTTCATGGCAGGAGCACAGGTTTCCTATAAGTCGGAAGCATGTATAGTTTCTGGTATATCAAAAGGTTTGAAGCTATGAAGCGAGACCAAATAAGTAAGAGATCTAGAACTCTATTGGAACCACTACTGTGTTTCTCAAAACCAGTACTTGAAGGATCAGACGCTTCCATGCCAACCTTCCAAAAAGAAGGGAGAAAAGAAATATAAATGGTAGACAGCCAACGATATAGAAGAACCCGGAAACTCAAGAAGAAAGTAGAAGATCTTGGCAACTTTCATGGCAGGAGCACAGATTTCCTATAAGTCGGAAGCATGTATAGTTTCAGGTATATCAAAAGGTTTAAAGCTATGAAGCGAGACCAAATAAGTGAGAGATCTAGAACTCTATTGGAACCACAACTGTGTTTCTCAAAACCAGTACTTGAAGGATCAGACGCTTCTATTCCAACCTTCCAAAAAGAAGGGAGAAAAGAAATACAAATGGTAAACAGCCAACGATATAGAAGAACCCGGAAACTCAAGAAGAATGTAGAAGATCTTGGCAACTTTCATGGCAGGAGCACAGATTTCCAATATGTCGGAAGCATGTATAGTTTCTGGTATATCAAAAGGTTTAAAGCTATGAAGGGAGACGAAATAAGTGAGAGATCTAGAACTCTATTGGAACCACAACTGTGTTTCTCAAAACCAGTACTTGAAGGATCAGACGCTTCTATTCCAACCTTCCAAAAAGAAGGGAGAAAAGAAATACAAATGGTAAACAGCCAACGATATAGAAGAACCCGGAAACTCAAGAAGAAAGTAGGAGATCTTGGCAACTTTCATGGCAGGAGCACAGGTTTCCTATAAGTCGGAAGCATGTATAGTTTCTGGTATATCAAAAGGTTTGAAGCTATGAAGCGAGACCAAATAAGTAAGAGATCTAGAACTCTATTGGAACCACTACTGTGTTTCTCAAAACCAGTACTTGAAGGATCAGACGCTTCCATGCCAACCTTCCAAAAAGAAGGGAAAAAAGAAATATAAATGGTAGACAGCCAACGATATAGAAGAACCCGGAAACTCAAGAAGAAAGCAGAAGATCTTGGCAACTTTCATGGCAGGAGCACAGATTTCCAATATGTCGGAAGCATGTATAGTTTCTGGTACCGTCAAACGGGGCGAATCGGGACAGTTTTGACATGTTTGTTCATATAACTTTTTTCCTAATTGGGATAGAGGATCCGTTTTTTGCCAAAAGTTAGGTCTATCTTAGAGCTTCAAAATGACATATCATTGACACCTGTCACATGGACAGGGGATTAACAAAATTTTTTTTTTTGTTTGTCCCGATTCGCCCCGCAAGGGGAGTCAATCGGGACACTCCATATATTTCAATGAAAATGGCCGAAACTCCCCAGAAATGGGGCGAATTGGGACAGAAAAATAATAAAATAAATCTGAAAAAAATTCGGCTGAAAATGGACAAAAACAACCTGAAATAAGGGGAATAAACATTTATTCAACGAAAACGAGAAATTTACAAGCCTAATAATTAATGTAGGAACATGTTTTTCACTTAACTTAACGAACACAGAAAATCACCGACCCAAACAAAAATCACAAATAATAATAAGAATGGTGGGGGCGTGGTTACTCATTGATTCAAGTACGCCCTTTTGACAAATTTTTGGGAAAACTCATAACCACCTCTACGCAAAATTGTTGGCTGCAGCAACAATTTTGTAATTTGCTCCTTGTTGACTACGGAAACATCATCAACAGAGGGAAAAATGAAACAATTTTTCTTTTTCCGATTGGGACGAAGAAACTTGACTGTGATTGAATCTTCGTCTATTTCTTGAATGAGTCCAATGAAAAATTTATCTTTGCGATCTGTATAAAATTGAATCTCAACAAAGTCATCATTTTTAAGATTCTCCAGATTCAATTCATCCCTTGATTCATCCATTTCGCTATCGGAGGAAGATACGGAATTTGCTGCATTTTCCAATTCGGACTCTTCAAATTCGTCTTCGATCACAGCCTTATTTCTTGATGAGGACGGTCCAGCTTCAGCAAAGTCTTCTTTTGAAATGCTTTCTCCTGGTTTCACGGTGATTTCTCTTCTCGTTACTTTTGGTTTACGAGCAGTCTTGCAGTTATTGAGCAGGGAAGTTTCAATTTCAGCAAAGTCGTCCTTTCTAACGCTTTTTCCTGGTTCTACGGTGACCTTTCTTTTTCTCGTTACTGCTGGTTTACATGCAGCCCTGGAGTCATAGAGCAAATCGATAACAGAAGCTGTCCAATGATTGGGATCTTCATCTGCCGCACCTATAGGTTTTGGAAATCTTTTCAAAACTTGATTTCTATCTAGTGGAATAAGCCCTGTGCCCTTGAATCCCTTTCTAATATTTTCACTCATCGTTGGCAAATTATCTAGGGTGTTTTTGAGCAATCCTGGGAAATATTGCTTTGGTATAGGCCCCTTATATTTTCTCTTCCAATCTTCCAGAACACGCCGCCAGGTTTTTTTCAAAGGTGCAAAAACAGCGACGTCCATTGGTTGGGTCAGATGAGTTGTTGAGGAAGGTAAAAACGCAAACTTAACATCATTTTGTTCACAAAGTTTTATGACATTCAATGAAAGGTGACTACACAGGTTGTCACCAATTAAAACTCTTGGGGCAGACTGTTTTTTCAAATATGGCAGGGCGATATTTTGAAACCAATTTTCAAAAAGAGGTTGGTCAAACCAGCCAGTAGAATTTCTACCATATCTTGCGTTTTTTGGCCCATTCAACATCCAAGTGTCATAAATGTGCTCACTCTTGTAGACGATAAATGGTGGTAGTAAAACACCACCACCACTTCCTGCAAACATTACCGACGTGGAGCTTTTTGCTGAGTCAATTATCCGTTCAGGATGTCGAGTTTTTCGTCTCACTATCACTTTTTTTCTTCCTGGGTCATCAACAAAACACGTCTCGTCATAGTTGACAATGGAGTTTGGTTCAACATTTTCCAAGAGGTTTTGCAAATTGTCAAAATATAAATTTACTGTCTCCTGGAAACACCGGCGCGGGCCCTCTTAATATTCTCGCACAGTCTCTGTGTAAGGACATCCTTATGTCGGGAAATAAAAGAAGTTGCCCAGTCCACTCCTGGCAAATTGTTTGGGGATTTGACAATTTTCACACCTTTCCTATCTAGGTAGCCCTTGACAGTATTTCGAAGATCCAGTTTATCCAATGGGTAACCCCATTCACCTGCTAATACTATCAGTTGAACCAAATATTGTTCTTGATCTTGTGTCAGGATAGTTGGCCCCCCCTGCTTCTTCAAAGGTCCTTTATTATGCCTTGCCAGAGTCGATTTTGGAATGCCAAACACTTGTGAGGCATCTCGTATACCTATCTGACCTCGTCGAATTTGATTGAGGGCTGTTCTTAATGTCTCCTCACTATAATTCTGATAAACTCTGGTTCCCGGGGTTTTTTTGTAGTGGCGGACCATTGTCCCGATTGACCCCTGAAAATGACATTTTTTGCTAAAAAAATTGTAAAACCCACATTTAAAAACTTTTATATTTGATTTTTTGATAATGTTTACAAAACACCTTCAACTATCACATATCAAAATCTCGAACTCTTACCTTGATTCCTTAATAGTTTCCCATAGAAAGTTTTCCAATCAATCCAAAACAGCAATATTTGTATAGAATTTTCAGGCACCAGTTTTTATTCAACATTGATCGATCAACAAAATTTTGGCGGTATAATTGACAAATATAGACTGTCTGCTGTCATTTGCATCTGTCATCCGTTACCAAAACATCAAGTCCGTGACAGGGTTGCCGATTTTCTTGAGAAAAACCCGATTGTCCCGATTCACCCCGTAGTCCCGATTCGCCCCGTTTGACGGTATATCAAAAGGTTTAAAGCTATGAAGCGAGACCAAATAAGTAAGAGATCTAGAACTCTATTGGAACCACAACTGTCTTTCTAAAAACCAGTACAAAAAAAGAAGGAAGAAAAGAAATACAAATGGTGGACAGCCAACGATATAGAAGAACCCGGAAACTCAAGAAGAAAGCAGAAGATCTTGGCAACTTTCATGGCAGGAGCACAGATTTCCTATACGTCGGAAGCATATAGAGTTTCTGGTATATCAAAAGGTTTAAAGCTATGAAGGGAGACGAAATAAGTAAGAGATCTGGAACTCTATTGGAACCACAACTGTGTTTCTCAAAACCAGTACTTGAAGGATCAGACGCTCCTATCCCAACCTTCCAAATAGAAGGAAGAAAAGAAATACAAATGGTAGACAGCCAACGATATAGAAGAACCCGGAAACTCAAGAAGAATGCAGAAGATCTTCGCGACTTTCATGGCAGAAGAACAGATTTCCCATACGTCGGAAGCATGTATAGTTTCTAGTATATCAAAAGGTTAAAAGCTATGAAGGGAGACGAAATAAGTAAGAGATCTAGGACTCTATTGGAACCACATCTGTGTTTCTCAAAACCAGTACTTGAAGAATCAGACGCTTCTATTCCAACCTTCCAAAAAGAAGGGAGAAAAGAAATACAAATGGTGGACAGCCAACGATATAGAAGAACCTGGAAACTCAAGAAGAAAGCAGAAGATCTTGGCAACTTTCATGGCAGGAGCACAGGTTTCCTATAAGTCGGAGGCATGTATAGTTTCTAGTATATCAAAAGGTTTAAAGCTATGAAGGGAGACGAAATAAGTGAGAGATCTAGAACTCTATTGGAACCACGACTGTGTTTCTCAATACCAGTACTTGAAGGATAAGACGCTTCCATGTCAACCTTCCAAAAAGAAGGGAGAAAAGAAATATAAATGGTAGACAGCCAACGATATAGAAGAACCCGGAAACTCAAGAAGGAAGCAGAAGATCTTTGCCTTGTAATTGAAGAAGTCGGAGAAAAAGTCAGAGATCATTTGAATTAATTTGGTTAGGTACTTCTTCTCTGAACAATGACGAATGAACCAGAAAATTCGGATAATCAGTTACATTGCTGCTTACAGCCAAGCTTTTTTACCAAACCCACAATCAATTCAGTAGATTTTGGATTCAAATAACCCACTTCTCTACGACTTTACATAAAATCGAATGCGGAGGTCATATTTGTCGATTCAGTTGGAATAAAATGCATAGAGATTCAAATCGACAAGATATTGACCCAATTTACCTGACTGGATTTTCCTGCGGTTTTTGCACTGCGAAAACTCAAACTGGAAAGTAAATATCAAGTTACGCTGAGAACAAGCAGTTGCCTTGCAGGATTGAAAGCTGAAACAGTATCTAGTTATGGAAAGCAAACAAAAACTTTAGCAAGTGATTATTTCTCACACTTTAAAAGGAATTTTATCAAGAGTATCTCAGATCAAATTCAATGGTTGTGGATTAAAAATGAAAATAAACAAAATGTGCATCGTCAAGTTAAATATTGTCGACGATGGAGTTCCCATAGATTGTTTGTTTTAGTTCATGTTTGCGTCAGCGTGTCTACATAAACGTTATTTTAATATGCGGACTAATGGAGAATAGCAGTCACCAGTGATGATTGTTCACTTTTTTTAAATGTGAAAAATTCGGAAAAGATAGATTTTTGGTGAAGGTACTTTGAAACAATATTTCTAAAAAAATGCAGAGGTAATCGAATTTGGTCAAGATCAGGAGTCGTATTTTCGAAACTATTCACTACAAAAGTGGTTCAAATCTGCACAAAAGAGGTGCAAAACAAAAAATGTATATAAAGTTCAAGTACCCAGTCAAAATGGTTTCAAAACTCAATTTGTCAAGTCTTAAAAAAAAAAAACAAAAAGTTATAAGAAAATCAGGTTGCTAATCGCAATTGAGCTTAAAAAAAAATTTTAAAAATTATAATGGCTCTACAGATATACCAACATAAGTTGATCAAAAGAGCTTAAAAATAGAGAAAGAATGTTCATAAAAGAGAAAACTTTTTTTTTAACAATAAATCAATTTTCATCAAGCATACAAAAAGCTTAAAGATTAACAGAGCATCAATGATGAATTAAAATCTTTGTAGGTATATACAGGGTGTCAATTGAGTACTTGAATAAACTTTAAAAAGTTAATCTTCACCGTTACTTACAACTTTTAAAAATAACATTGACAATATTGACATTGATTGAATTATTACCGGCCAAATTAAAGATTTGTATCAAAAATCACAATTTGAAAGAGAAAACGAAAGAAAAGGCTCACAATCATTATAAATTATTGAGAACTAATCATATTCAGCAAAATTCTAACGCCTCAATGTAGACTCCAACTATTTCTGTTAATTCACATCCATTTCCCATAACCATCAATAATATCAATACAACTGTTGACAAAAATAACATCGATTGAATAGTGGCGAGCCAAATAAGGGAATTGTACAAAAAATCACACTTAAACATAAAAAAAGGATCACAATCAATATAAATCTTTGAGAACTAGTCAAAAATGTGTTGCTGGAGAAAGAATGAATATTGATGAAGATATAAACAAAAACCTATAATCTCAGGACCTTATTTCTTGTTATACAGGGTGTCCGGGAAAATGTGGGAGATCTCTCGGATTCTGATAGAATATTAAAAAATAAGATGACAAGTTCCCATAAATTTTTTTCCTAGCGTTAGGTTCACAATTTCGCCAAGAGCACCACTTCGTCATGGCTTTTTTCGAGGTTTTGTTTAATAAAAATTGTTTTTTCTCGAAAATGGTTCATTTTATCGACAACGAACAAGAGTACCTTTTCTTTAGCTTAATGTTCAAGGTATCCAAATTTTTTTTTTTAACTCCTTATCATACAGGGTGTTAAAAATTTGAGCGCGTGCAAATGTACAATCTAGTCCGTCCCTGGTAAACTAAACAAGCTAATTATGTTTTAAGGGAAGTATTTTGAGAGGTCCTTATTACTGTTTATCATATTAAATTTTCATTGAATTATATTGAGTCGTTTAAAAGTTATTCAAGAAAAACCGATTTCCAGTGGGGTCCTTTAGGGGGCCGTATCTCCGTAGGGAGGGCCGCTAGGAAAAAAATTTATGGGAACTTGTCATCTTATTTTTTAATGTTCTATCTGAATCCGAGAGATCTCCCACATTTTCCCGGACACCCTGTATAATGTGATTTTATTTGTGGAATCTTTCCAAATCTTATAAAAACCCTCTTATATAAATTGGAAAATATAAACCCTTTTAAAACAGCATAAAATCATCTACAATATTTTTTTTTATTTTCGGAAAAAGTCAAGTGAGTGGAAGCAAATAACACATGAAAACTTCACTGGTTAGCGAACAAGAAGTTCGGAAAGATACCTTCAGAAATACAAAAATGTGAAAATAGAAAAATATGAATAAGTATTAAGAGGAGCAACAATACGTACACTTTTTATAAAAAAGTGAAACAATAATTGACTTGGGAGGGACAAACCAAAAGTGTGTGAAGAAAATATAGTAAAGCTGGAAAAAACGTCATAAAAGTGATTTGAATAGAATTTTTTTCAATCAGTTATGAAAAAAGTTAAATGGTCAAGAAGCGAATGACTAAAACATCCGATAAATAATGATAAGAGAAGTTGAAAAACCTTATTAAGGCAATAAGATAGTCAAAAACACAATCAATAGATAATAAATACAGAATAAAATATTCCAAAAAAAACAATAATTATCAACGATACATATTTTTAGAAAACTTTTAAGGAAAGAAGTTGATTCCTGATAAAAATGAGGGTAATACCAAAGTATTTCTACATACCATGTCCACACGATCTAAAAAATAAAAAAATGAAAAAAAAACTTAAATTCAGATGTAGAAAATCAATTAACACATAGGAGAAATTGTATTTTTCATTCAAAAAATAACGCTTTGATTAGAAATTACTCTGAAATATTGAAAAACAATTCCATTGAAAAATCAGGACGTTGAATAATTTGCCGGATTATCAAACCATCTAAAAAGATTAATAAAAAAAGACTAAAAGGGGCGTAATCAGCTAAAAACGCTTAAATTGTGAAAGTATGAATGCAATTCTCTGAAAAAAACTAATTAAAGCCATCTTTGATTCAAAATTGAATTAACTTTCAGACTTGAAACAATAATTTTGCATAGTATTATGGTATCCACCTGATTTTTTTTTTTATTTATTCATTTTTCAGGTGAATCATATTATTACGATTTTTTCAAACTTTTGATTTGCTTTGTGTACATTTTATCACCTTCAAAAACTGAGTCAAGTCACTTATTAAGAAGGAGCAGGTTCGCCAATAAATAGAACAAAACTCCGAATAGCCAGAATAATAGATCAAAAGACCAATGATCAATTGATAAAAGAATTTTAAAAATTGAAAAATATTCGAAAGCGGGAGAATATCCCAATATACAGGGTGAAAGTAGTTTGGGGGATAATATGGAACAGCAGGGTGTGAGAAAAAAAAATCATTTAGATGTCTTCAGAAACTAATCGACAGAAAGACACAATAAATAACAACAAGTTAAATAAAACAATAACTCAAAAAACTATAAGCATGTGAAATTAAATTAAATTTAAATAAAAAAAAATAAATAAAATAAAAAAAAAAAATAAAATTAAATTAAAATTGCAGCTACAAATCCAAAATATGCGTGTTGCTCACGTTCTTGGCATTCTATCGAGGTAAATACAACATTCAACCATAAATTTCTCTGGATAATAAACGCCAGCAGCCAGACCTTGGCATGTCATGCAAAATTGAGCAGTATTTTTTCCATTAATTTAAACTCCCAAGATCAAAACTATTTCACCCCTATCATATCCGGAAACTTTACAAAGAAAAATAATGGGAAAGTGGCGTTCCATCCTGTCTGGCTTTCCATCTCCATTCGCCACACACACCCCAGCCGCTCCTGCTTTACCTACACCCCTCATTTGGGGCTCGATCGAAAATCAGGCCTGCTCTATACGGACTATTATTTAGAGCTCCGAAGTGCGCAAGCGTAGGGAGGTTTGCAGTGGGATGGAAGTTTACATGATAGAGCAAAAGTAAAGTTCAAATTTGAGTATTTGGGACTATTTCATTGAATACAATTGTGGAGGTTAATAGAGTTTCACAATTTTATCATTAGATGAATTATTATTTCATTGATCAAGAGTTTTCCACTTATTAGTGAAAAGACTTTTCTATGAGTTGACTTACTTGTTGATAACAAATTAAAAAAAAATAGTGAAGAAACATGCTTTCGAACTCAAAAGTAAAAGATAATTTTTAATCTAAGAATGAAATTATGATCAAAATTAATGTCATTGTGGTGAAAGCTGGGGTACTTTGTAAAACATCTTTTACATGTTTTTCGAAAGCAACTATAATTTTGTTCACCCTTTTGCATATCCCGTCCGTCAACCAATCTCTTACAACCTGTCAAACAAGTCAAACATCAGATAATTCAACAAAACAACAATAGGTGTGTTTGTTATACTCCTCTAGTGCACACGAATCTACACTTTTCTACACTGTGGCGTTTGTTACGCGGTTAGTGCAACCAGTGTAGCGTGTTTGTTATATCAGAGTGGGATGCTCATTACAGCACTAAAGTAACACCAGGTAACAGGATATGATGGGGAGCCTATTTAGTGTATTTTGTGAACAATGCTTTTCTTAACCTAACCTAAAATAAAGATAAACAGAATTTGGAATGAAAAATCAGTGTGCAAAAATCCATCGGGGTTTGTGAAAAGTTTGTCTGTTTTTTAGGTTAGAATATCTGCACTAAATGTACTAACGCGTTTGGTGGATTTCATTAACACTGGTAGCCATAAGTTAAATCAGCAATCTGCACTACACCATCCTACACCGAAATAACAAAGACCTTATTTTCTTTAAACAAAAATTATTGTCTACTTTTCAGCACTTTTTCAATTGAAACTATTATATTGTCGTTGGTTCTTGACAAGTGTACAAAGTTTCGAATCAATCTGATGGGCATTTGAAGTGGGTAAGTACACACTTAATTACGTACAAGTGAAGCTAACTGATATAAAGCGTGTAAAAAGGGTGGTAAGCCTTCTAGGAATGGAGAAATGTGATGGTGGATATAGTCTTATAGTGCTAGGTTCTTGACTCTATTTCAAGCCAGAGCTTCCATTCACTTGTAGCATACCAAAATTCTTCTTTACGTTCTTCGGAGGCTGCAGCTCAAGTTGGAGGAGGGTTCCTTTTCCTGCTACCAGTTTCATTACACACCTGGGTGACCAAATCAGAATTCCACTCTCTGTTCTATCATGGTGGATGTGTGGATCATTCCATTCAATCATAGGTAACAAAGATGTCATTCCTTCATCAGAGGCTGCAGTTCGAGCTGGCACTGAAGAGGAGTTGAAGAAAGGACCTCTCCAGAAAGTGCTCTATCATGATCAATACAATTGTAGTGGAAACCTGGGTGCGGTAAAACAAACAGTGCAGTTGTAAAGATGAGAAACTGCGAAGAATGAGAAAGCGATCGTGTTTTGATCATTTCTCACAGGAACTTGATGACAGGTGACATAATCAGATTTGAGCTATTTTTTCAAGTTTTCAAGCATCGTCCTCACAATTCAGAAGCACTAAAGATCCGCTGAAAACTTTAGAAATCGCTTACGTCAGTGCATCGCTTCTGTAGGATCCTTTATACCCTGATGCACTCTGTACGTATGGAATTTAAGAAGCTTAGTGAAATCCTGGAAGGTGAAACTAGTGTTAGCCAATTAACTTCGGAGACTGGTCGCAATCCGTCATTATGGATGGATAACCAGATGCTTCAACTATCTCTTGGATCAAGGAAAGAGGATCTCATCTCCGGAAAGTTATGAATAACCATGTGATAAGACTACTGATCATAGACTTCATCATCTTGATGTCTACAATCAAGAACTAGATATACTGAATCAGATTCAGTCGTAATTTTCCAAAATCCGGAACCTATTGTATCTGAAGCTGCCTTTTTTTTTATCATTTTCAAGCTTGCGGTCGAGTTTGTAGGTCTGGAACCCAGATTGCTGTCATCAATCGAAGCATCTCCAGCTAAAGCATCTGCACTTGATGCTGGATCTTTTCTTGGATCTGAGGCTACTATTGCAACTGCTCTTATGGATACTCAAAGTGCTCCTTGGTCTCGAATTTGCCAAAGCTGAACCACCTAGCTCGAAATTTCCCAAATAGCTGAAACCCACTGAAACTAAAGTTGTTGTGTTTACTATTTGTAATAAGCTATTGTAGAAGACTCAAGAGGTCCGGGGCACAAATTGGCGTCAAAACTTCATCCGCAACTGCAACTTCTTGGTCCTCCATTTGCCGAAGCTGAGGATCTGGACTTGCTGCAAGAGCTCAGAAGAAAACGTTTGCTTTGCAAGAGGACGTCTCAAATTGACGTCAAACGTAGTCTAAGGTCCAACGTATCACGTCAGACTGCGATAAAGAAGTGGAAACTGCAGCTTCTGCTGTAACAAGTTGTCTCCAAAGATCAGAAATATGTATGGATGAATCCAATGCTTCCTGCAAAAAGTTATATAGACACACTACTGATTCTATAGTGGAATCTGAAGATACCTACTGCTGTTGGTTTGCCTCCAAAGGTCAGGAAGCATTGTCATCCAAGCTTCAAGGGCATAAGCATCGATGAATGATGTTGATGGAGATGGTGATGTATGGAAGAGTCTTATGCTTCCTGGAAAAAGATATTTTCATAGGCATACCACTGATTCTAAAGTAGAATCTGAAGCTACTGCTGTAACAGTTTGTGTCCACAATTAGGAACTCTTGTAAATGAAGCATCTAGGTCATCAGCATCGATGATCTATGATGAAATATGTATGGCTGAATCTAATGCTCTCCAGATATCTCTAGGCACACCACTGAACAAGAGCTAGAAATGCAACTGGAACAGACATGGTAAAAAGGACGCGTTCTGATATTTAAACGCAACAAGAAGACGAAACAACCTTGAATTGATGGACTGATACAAAATCGAGTGGTTTTCCCACAAACTTCCATAAACAACATAAACCCAAAGCTGACCCACATACCCTAAATCCAATTAAAACAAAAGTGCCCCACCATCATATATTTTGACCGTCGAAACTCGAGTAACGGCCCATCGTGCGCTCCTGCGGCTTCTCTCTGTAGCAAAACGAAGCGCCGAAGAAGCAACTCGGAACTCGGCCATTCGAATAATCAAAAGCAAGTCGTGCTAAATCGCGTACGGTCGTCGTCCCCGGGTTCCCAAACTGTACCATCGTCGTGTGCTGGTCAGCGGGTCCTTTTTCACGTGAATATAAATCAGTGGTTAGGGTGGGCTGCGACCACCCCCGTGAACCATGAGGGTGTTCCTTTTAATCGTTCTAGTGGGTCTGGTGGCTTGTCAGGCTCAGGCTAAGCGCAAGAGGAAATTTGATGGTGATTTTGAGTTTGCTGAAGAGGTAAGGTTTTGTTTGGTTGATTGATGTTGTTGTCTGCAGCAGTGCAGCCTATACCTTAGGTGGTGTTTGTTTTGGTTTTCAAGGTGGACCACATTTGGAATTTAGCCAAAATCAAAATAGTGTTAAATTTTTTTTTAAATGTTGTTCAAGATTGTTATTTAGTTGAAAATCAACAATTTTCAAGTTAGGGTGCCTGGGGATTTATTCTTTCAGTTCAACATTTATTTATTTTCTCATTACTGGTTACTGATTTTTCAAGAATTTTGTACTTTTATTTTATTTTCTCATAAACAAGCACCACAGCTTGAAAATGAGAAAACTTTTCAAATACCTACTAGAAGGTACGTTTGGGTCTAGACATCTCGGTGTTCAAGATGTTAAACATTGGATTGCATTTTTTGGAGAATTTTGAATATGGACGAATCTTATAAAAATATTTTTGAGAAAAAATGTAGGCCACTTATGAGCAGCAAGTGTCTTTGAAAGGAAAAACATCATTTAGAAATTGTGCTACCTCGGGTGTTCGTTTCGAAAATGTTGGTTTTATGATGAGGTACAAGGAACCATAGAGAAGTAATTTCATACCTCACAGAGAGAGAAAACTAACCGAAACACAAGATACACTCTTTTTTGACAATCTTCTTTATGAGCTTTGTCATCCTGCAACAAAACCCATAATAATCCCATAACTTGTTAACTATAAATTACTTCTCTTTTGTGGCCCTGATCTCCACATTTATTCTTCAAGGACTTCTTGGGCGTGTTTTTCAAGGTCTTCCTCCAACTTGAGAAAACCGTCATCTGTCACCTCCACAGGCCGGCAAACATCTCCTCTAGCTTGTTCTCCACCTCGACAAACTGAGTGATTGTGGCTTTTTTTTGTCTGACAGTTTTGGTGAAGGAACCTGAATAGGAAATCAACGAAATAAAAGGAACTTTGAAGTGACTCTTACGTCAAAACCTCAATGTCTTTGAGGAATTTTATTTTGAATTTTGTTAAAGGAATATTTGCACCTCGATTTGCACTGTCAACTAAACATTAGAAAAATTAGCTTGAAGCGACAATAGCTTAAAATCAAATAGTAAATGGCAACAATGTATAACGTCAATTTCAATTGTGACAAGTGAGAATTTATCGGTGAAGATGAAAAACAATGTTGCCATATTGTAACGTTATAATCCAATGAATCAAACTTGGTTCATATTCTGAATTCTTAAAACTTGTTGTTTTCTGACATGGAGATAATTAAATGTTCCACCAGTGACCTGAAACTGACGAACAAAGAAACAAAGATCCAAATGGCAACACTGGATAATGTCAATATACAACGGTGACGATTATCGGCGACTATGTGCAGAGCGAAATGAAGAACGAGGTTGTCATATCTACTATGCTTCTTAGTACAAAAATTGGTTTAAGGATAAGAAACAACTCCTTAGTGCCCTCCAAAAGTAGAAATTGTTGAATAGAGAACTCAGTATACACCACAAATTGACCTCTGTGAAGTGTTCTTTACAAAAAACACCTGCTGTCACCATCCATTAAACATTTCTGCAGACATATTCTCGCTAAACTTAGTCGACGCTCCCAGAAATAACTGCAAATCTCAGCAGGATAACTCCAGGAACACAAAAGACATCGAGAAACCTACAGCGAAGGTCCGGTTTTTGGATGTAAGGGAAATGTCTATTAACCCCTTGCCAAGATCATAGACAATTCATCAAGACTAAGCGTCTTAAAATATTCTTTTTACTTCTAATCCACATCGACTCTTTATAAATTGTTGAGGGACTAAGAATTTAATTCCCGAGCAACATAAATTCAAAGTTCTTTTCGCTGTCACAAAGGGCTCTTGGAAAAAGACCAGAGAATGTTTGTTGTGAGGAAAGTTTTGGTTGAATAGAATTAATGGTGGCAACGTTTAAAGTGTTAGATTAGAATTTTATTTTATTGCCAATGGAATTAGGGGTCTTTGCGATATCCGTTCTCATGTTTGACGACTCTAAAGAGTATGTTTTGGTACCATAATAGTAATTTATGTTACTAGGCCGGGAAATCACTTATTAAAGTACGAGTCCGGAATTTCTAGACGAGTAGTTTAATGACATTTCACGGCTATATATCGTATAATATATATCATATTGTGATTTTTTTTCTCAATCGGTTTGAAGGAGAAAGTGCTTTATTGTCAAACCACACATTGATCTGTCATTTACCGGACTGATTTTAAGTCCGGTAAATGATATATTACAGTGCCCAGAGTATGAAATAAAGTTCAATTGGTGTATCAACTAGTATTAATTATGATGAACAAACTCTATGAAGAGAATTTGAGACAATCGTTTCCTTTGACCTATGCCCAGACACTGGAACTACTTTTGTAGTCGTCAAATCGTCATTGCTGATGATCTTGAGGTTTGGGAGGATTAACAATAATTATTTTGAAGACTTGATGATGGCGTTTAGTGGGTTCTACTCTATCCAGAAAGTTGGAAACATGAGTAGAGTTCATTTGGTGCATCTGAAATGGTTCACCATAATGTGAGGTCGTGTAATCGTTACTATAGTTATCAAATTGCAGTCATCGGATGATTTAGAATGACCCTCGCTTATATTTAGAAAAAAAATGCTCGCTTATGTGTGTGAAACATGAGTCAAGTTCATTTGGTGTTTTTGGTTCAATCAACCAATATATGATGAAAAAACTTGATGAAGAAAACTTGTGGAAATCGTCTTCTTTGACGTATTTCCAGACTCTGGAACAATTTGTGAGGTCGCCAAATCATCAATTTTTATCAATTTGCTATTTTCGGAGAATTTTGAATATCTTCGTACTCTTATTTTGAAGGCTTATTGATAGTTAATAGTCGGTTTCACTCTGTTCCGAATGTTGAAAATATAGGTCAAGATCATTTGGTGCCTCTGGTATAATCCATTAGTTTATGATAATTAAAATTCATCGCCAAAAACTGTGAAAATATTCTTTTTTTACTTATTTCCAGACCCTGGAACAATTTCTGAGGTCGTCAAATCATAAATTTTTATCAATTTGCAACTTTCCGAGAAATTGGAAAGACTTTCACTTTTATTTTTGAAGACTCAATGGCCGGTTTCACTATAGCCAGAATGTTGGAAAATTAGTGAAGTTCATTTGATGTGCCTTTGGATTGGTCAACTAGTAGGTATATGATAGTCAAATTTTAGTTATTTTTAAGATACTGTAAAGTCTTTTCATCTGTGGAAAATTTTTTGAAGTTGATTGTATTGTCTTCGATTTTAATTTCATAATGACGAAGTTTTAGGATTTTTTGTACAACCTATACGTTAAGTTAACTTTTCAATGCATGCAAAGCAGGCGGAAAGTCGCTAATT
Organism: Orchestes rusci; assembly: GCA_958502075.1. NCBI lineage: Eukaryota > Metazoa > Arthropoda > Insecta > Coleoptera > Curculionidae > Orchestes > Orchestes rusci. Next base: position 3,786,585 of record OY293305.1, read on the forward strand.
TTGGCAGCCGGGCCTCAAAGTACTTTCGCGCCCGCGGGCGCAAAAGTAGGTCGCTTAGCAACGGTTCCTTGGATCCCAACGCCTCTGAATCTGATAACCACGTGACAGTCAAGCATACTAAAAGGAACTAATCACGTGACAATCTCGGTGGCAATGAATACGCACCACAAAAAAATACGGGAACACACCTATATTGTAACCATGATTGACAGTTGTCACTTGTCAGTTTGTCAGTTGTCTGACTTGTCAGCAGTGTATCGATTATTTATTTTTGATTTTCACAATTATTCTTTTTTAAATGATTACAAACTGGTTGTACAAAAAGAACTGTTTGCACCACGGACGAAAGTTGATTTTGACTCGGCTAATATCTGCCCTCGTTTCGCTCGTGCTGCTACCTATACCCTCGTCAGAATCATCTACTTTCCGCCCTTGATACAAAATGTACTATTTTTGTCTTTTTTCGGGAATCAAGATTGTGCAACTTTGCCTAATATATTTTTCCATGCCTCGAATCAGGTGTAGATCATTATATAGGGATTTTATGTCCTGCAACTGGGAATTCATGATAAAGAGCCTTTATCAAAACTGAAAACCACGATATGTCATTATCAATTACCACAATGCTCGAAAACAAAACAAATCACGAAATGAGGTTATGTGCAGCTTGCTCGTCAGACTGTAACTGGCAACAAAAGTAGAAACCTGTAAGTTTATGACAACAGCCTTTTGGCGTCAAAAGCGCCATTATTCTAAATTTATAACGAGTGTAAGTAAAAAATTCTATGGTTTCCGATATTGTTTCAGAAAACGTATGTCTTGGCTAACATCGCAAACATAATGGACAATTTGCATACATTTTCAAATGACTTGAAATTTGTCGAACGTATTCAAGACAATAAGTATGTAGAAGTCATCATTTTTTTTTCCAAAATACCCAAAAATAGGATACTAAATAAATCAAAAAGAAAACGCAAATTTCACTGTATGATCAAAAACGGGGCGGAGTTGAATTACGCTCTCGTAGGTTGATTTTTTAAACGCATCAATGGCATCAGTTACGTACTAATCCTTATATTTTCCATATTTCCACAAAATGTGCAAATTTTTCATTAAATGACATCCGCAAAATCCACTTTCTAACCTCACTTTTGTATTGTTGTCGACTTTTTGAGAAGTTTTGTGTTTTTTTTTGTAAATCAAAATAAGTTTTCTTCAGAACATAACAAGTGTTGCCGCTGTATTTTTGCTCATCTAACAATCTTCAAATGCTTCAAAAAGTATCCCAATTCTGTAAAAAAAGGGATTTTAAAATGTATTGAAAAAGGGGGTGAGCATGTTCAACATCTTTTGTAATAAGGAAGTATTTAATATTTACCCACCATTTTATTAATTCAAGATTAAAAACAGTTACGGGGAGAGGTAGAAGCAAGTCACATTCGAAAAATTTGTAGAGTAAAATTTTGTTTGTGCGGATGCTGGCGCAAAGGTCCGATTTCTGTGGATTTCATATCATTTTCATCAAGGATTAAATCAAATTCACGAAAAATAATGACAATAGATGACATCCAGTGACAAGTGTGACAGTTGCCATCAAACTATACGAACTTAGCCACGACCTACGTCCTACGTTAATGATAGAAAAAAAAAACACGTCCACCTACGACCGTATTTTTTATTAAACACCCTTTGGATTGAAACTCCAAGACCATCCACAACATAATCCATAAACAAGTTACACAATAAAATAGAGTCCATCCATACAATCTGAAGTTAGTCGCTGACACACACACCATTGCTAACAACTCACTAACAACCACCTTCACTACTGACTAGTGAAACTGCAAGGACGAAGCAATTTAACAAACTTACTGTATAATTGATATAAGGTAATTAGACGAGGCGACGTGCCATGGGCCCCATGTAATTACATTAATTGCAATTCACATCCCAACCGAAACTTGGGTCGGCCAAGTGTAGTCTCGGTTGGCGCATCTCAAAGACGTTGTAATGGCCAAAGTTTGCTGATGATGGAGATGGACTAGTGGGAAACTTGTTGGGAGTGAATTATTTCCATTTTGATGCTTATGGAGTTGGAGATAGTTTGCCTTGGGCCCCCTTCAGCACGTTATTAGCCTAGTTTACACCGATAACTCGTTTAGTTCGGTTCGATAGGACCAAGTGGGTGGGGATAGTACGGTAGGACCACTGCTTGCTTCTCGCCCGTATACACCGTCTTGCAACGCGTGAACTAAATGAGTACACGCACAATTCGTCGAATGTCAAAAACAGGTCGAGATTATTTGTCAACACAATTCGTAACCAAAAAAAACATAAGTAAGTACGCTCAGATTGCCTCAGAAACTCAGGACCAACACAATTCACAATAATAACAATCAACATAACCTCATAGTTTTGGTCCAGATCGAACCAAATTTAGTTTGGTACTCCTGCTGGCGAAAACCGAATCAAGAGTGGACCAGCTTAGTCCGCAACTGTTTACACCATTCGAACCAAGTATTTGGTTTGGATATAGTTCGAATTTAGTACTTGGTCCGCGGACCAAGTTGTCGGTATAAACTAGGCTATTGTAACTGCACGTATTTATTATTTATTCACAACCACTCCGCACTGTTTTCAATACTCCACATAAGTGACATGACTCCAAAGCAGAATCGGACTCAGCTTTTCGTTACAATATGATTAACCATGAATATACATTGATTACTGCGAATAATAAAGTTTGTGGATTAGCAGCACACAATCAGCATACTTGATTTACAATTTGCAGTGAAAATTAGCATTTTGGTTGTTGACTGCTGATTGCCGCTGACCAATGTAGCTGATTATTGATCATTATTTGTTTGTTATGGAACACAATGGGAAACTTTCAACAAAGTCCAGAAAAATTGTAATGCCATAAATTGGTTCGCAAACTTTTTGACTTTTTGTTCCTGCATCCATAGCCTGGATAACAATATAAAGTTGAAAACTTACTCGATTTCTCTGAATAGATTTCAATACGCCTCGACTCAATCCGAATTTTAGTTTTGCTATAGCGAGTCGCAATAATTAAATCTGTCATCTTGCATTGCTAAAATTGAACTTTACATCGATGTTAAGCACAGGTTTCCTGGATCCATTAGTGTGACAATACGTATTGTTTGCATAAGTGGCCCGTGAGATCAGGAACTTGCACAGTCCATTGTGTGCCTTCTCAACCCCATGTCGCCATCGCTATATTTGGTTGTCATTTCTGGAAACCCAAGAGGGCAATTGCCAGGGTCCCATTGGACCCATTTGCCAAGTGCAAAACTGGGTCATAAATGGACATACAAGCAAAAATAATTACTTTTAATGGAGGTGTAGCATTAGCTTGAAAGGATCAGGACACAGTTGGCAGTTCCTCATCTAGTGACGCTTGACAAAGCCCGTGGAAAAAGCTAATTGACATTTGGTTCTCTCATGGTTAGTTTGATTGTTATTTAGCTATCCCATGGTTAGTTTCTGTTAATTTAATTGTCACTTATAATCTTCCTGGAGCTCGAATTATTTCCGGAATTTTTGTCGAGTTGCGAATTTTCTTGAAAAATTCGCAACGAGAACAAATTTCCGGATTTTTAATTCGAGCTCGCGGGAGATTCGGCAAGAAAATTTCATGCCAAAACTTATCATTGGAAAAAACATAACCCAGGACTCACCTCGCATTTAGTGGAGGAAACCAACGGCTCCTTACTCTACTCGCCATTGAGGAAGAAAGAAGGGAATCAGGATTTTATAAAACATTTGGAAGTTATAACCAATCTTGTCCATAATTGATAACATTGCAACTTTGTATTGGAAGTTGAAAATAAATCATTTATCAAAAATATTTGTCAGTGTTTTTAACAGCTGTCAAGCACTCGCGGCTGGATGTAGCCCCCATGCACCAACCACAGTGTTGCCGTTTGCCTTATCTCTGTCTGTGAAAGTTGGGTTGGGTTGGGATTGTTAGGGAGAGTGGAGACGGCAACACTGTAATCATATAGGAGCTACATCCAGATGCAAAGCCAGGGCGATTTCCACTTATTGATCTTTCAGTCACGTGATTATGAGCAGGGTGATTTCCGATAAAATTAGGTCGTTGCCATAGCAACATAATAAAATGCAAGCCTATGATTGGTTAGAATTGACTGGTATGAAATTTTCACTTATAATCTCCCTGGAGCTCGAATTATTTCCGGAAATTTTGTCGAGTTGCGAATTTTCTTGCAAAATTCGCAACGAGAACAAATTTCCGGATTTTTAATTCGAGCTCGCGGGAGATTCGGCAAGAAAATTTCATGCCAAAACTGATCATTGGAAAAAACATAACCCAGGACTCACCTCGCATTTAGTGGAAGAAACCAACGGCTCCTCACTCTACTCGCCATTGAGGAAGAAAGAAGGGAATCAGGATTTTATAAAACATTTGGAAGTTATAACCAATCTTGTCCATAATTGATAACATTGCAACTTTGTATTGGAAGTTGAAAATGAATCATTTATCAAAAATATTTTTCAGTGTTTTTAACAGCTGTCAAGCACTCGCGGCTGGATGTAGCTCCCATGCACCAACCACAGTGTTGCCGTGTGCCTTATCTCTGTCTGTGAAAGTTGGGTTGGGTTGGGATTGTTAGGGAGAGTGGGGACGGCAACACTGTAATCATATGGGAGCTACATCCAGATGCAAAGCCAGGGTGATTTCCACTTATTAATCTTTCACGTGATAATGAGCAGGGTGATTTCCGATAATATTAGGTCGTTGCCATAGCAACATAGTAAAATGCAAGCCTATGATTGGTTAGAATTGACTGGTAGGAAATTTTCATCTAAATCTTCCATGGTTGGTTTGGGTTGGAATTGATTTTTACTTAGCCCTTTCGTGATAGGTTTGGGTTAGTAAGTTCGTCATTTATCATTATCATGATTAATATGGGTTGTTTTTTTTATCATTTAGCTCTGCTATCGTAAGTTAGGGTTAGTTTGATTGTTCTATGGTTTTTTTCAATTGCATGAATAATTTACTCTCTCATGTTTAGTTTGATTGTCATTGAAAATTGAACTAAATTTCCTACAAAATGATGTGGAATTTATCAAAATCGCTTTTTTTTTAGAGTTTAGAGTTTTCAAAATAATTGAGAATGTTGAAAAATCAAATTGGTATTTTGAGTTTTGTCGAAATTTTTGAAAACAAATGGGTATTTAGAAAAAACTTGAAGAAATAAGATCAAATTTCTTATAAAATTAGCTTCAGAATCGGTCAATGCAGTGAAAAGATATGCCTTTTTGAAAAATTTGTTGAAAATGTTGAAAAATCGACATTTTGATTGATTGATGAAATAGAAAAAAAAACACACAAAAATCATGAAGCAAGCAGTTCACATTCCTTATATGTAAAATCAATCAGAATCGGTTTTGAAAACTTACAAAAATTGAAAATGACGATAAATGGAATATTTTAATTTTTGACGAAAATTCATAAAAAACCTAAAAAAAATGAACAAAATACACCAAATACCTTACGGATCAAAATTCATAAAAGTCGCTTTTATGATGTTCTAAATAAAAAACTGAGTATACAGGGTGTCACAAATTCGAGTATATGCATGAGAATCTCTGATCTCGTGAACCGTAAGAGATACAAGGTCGATTTAATTGAGGCAAAGTAGTGTTATTGAATTGAAGAACCGACGTTTCGTATATGATCAGCCATCATCAACTTTGTTATTTCAAAAACAGTTCTGGATTTTTTATAAGGGATTCTAAAAGCCTCTTATGTTCCTTAACCATCGATGTATCGCACTTATTAAAAAAAGTGTTTTTTTTTTTAATCCTATTTAAAAAAGAGCTCTCTGTAACACATGAGTTCTTATGGAAAAAATCCATTTAAGTAATTTTTTTGAGTAATTGCGATACATCGTTGGTTAAGGAACACAAGAGGCTCTTGAAATCCATAATAAAAAATCCAGGACCGTATTTGAAAAAACAAAGTTGTTGATGTCTGCACATAGACGAAACGTCGGTTCTTTAATTCAATAACACTGTCTTGCAAAAAGTGGCAGTGAAAAAGTTACATTTATTTAGAAATATCTCTTCCAATGTGGTCAGAAAAAAATGAGAACAATTTTGGAAAATTTCGTTTTTTTTCGGAAAATTTCGGACGTATTCGGAATATCTTGGCTTTCGAAACGGCATTTTGTTGAGCACAGAAATACATGAAAAAAGAAAATCAGATGACGCAAAATTCATCAGAATTGGTCAATTCAGTAAAGAGTTATGACGTTTTAAGGAATTTGCAAAATTTTATAATGTAGAAAACTCAAATAAGGTGCTGCACAGTAGTTGCTTTGCAACAATGAGAAAATTTAAATCTTGATATTTTCAGAACGGAAGAGATATCGAGTTGCGGTGTTCCGGAGGTCCTTGATCAATTCTTTGAGAACACGGACATGGTTTGAGAAAGTGTTTCTTTTTAGCAAAGTTTGGTGCTATGCCAGACTCAATTTTTGATTCAGAAAATGTTTCTATTCATATCTTGAGTCTTTGAGCTAACTTAGAAAAAAAAAACTCAATTTATTCAAAAATTGATTTTAATTCAATTTATCGAATTTTTTAAAAAGTTTGTGATTTATCCCTCAAATAAGGACTTTTTCAAGGTTTCTCTTCAGAATCGGTTTTTCTTGCCTTTTGCATAGAGTAGATTGATTTTGGACCAGAGATAAGGTTAAGGCACACATTGACTCCAGTGGCGTGCAGTTTAGAAATTAGCTACTTCAACATAATGTAATTTAAACCAAATGTTTAAATTATACATGCAAATTATCAGTTTGATGGGCAAATCCAACTCACAACTCTTTACTCTAGGGGTGTATCGCTATGTAGCGTAACAACAATGGCTTTGTTTTGTTTTGGTTAGGCTTAAGTGCTAAAAAAATTTTACCGCACGCCACTGGAGTGTAAATATCGTTCAATGTGTGCCTAAATCTTTTCTCTGTTTCAAAATCGGTCCACTCTATGCAACAGTGTAGAAGAAATAAAAAAAATTAAAAATTAAATTCAAATTTACTTTTTATTATAACTTAGATACGTTTAGTAATCAAATTAGTTGTGCATCACTGATCCAACATTTTCCATTCCAAAACAAGTTTGAAAAATGTATCTCCCCAAAAAAATTACCATAATCCTTTTTATTAACGCAAGGCCGCTTGGACAGGTTCTTATTTAGTGCCATACGAGACAAATAAGTTAACTCATTCAAAGAATAAATGGCGTAGGCGAGGCTGAATACGTTAACCCATATTTTACCGTGATGGGAAGAGATTTGTTCATTATGATGGAAGAAGAGATAAGAAGCGGCGAAGGGTATGGCGCCGAGGTATTCGAGAATGTTTTGTTCGATTATTGAAAGGTCAGAAGATCTTGGCACCTTTTGTTTAGGTGTTGAAAGCAAAGTTGTGGGGCCGTTTTGTGATGCCTGATAATTATTGTTGCGCGATGGTTAGTAAAAAAAAGATCTTGCAAAATTTATATGGGGTTCTTCTATAGAAGAGGCAAATATCTCGAAAAGGGTTGTATCTAGCATAAGAAATTAGAGAAGTTCACTGACAAGAAAAAATAGGGCTAATTAAACTCAATTATGGTAGCGCACGCAACGTCCTCTATATCCTACAAAAAAAACTAATAATAATTCGCCATCCCAAAAAAAACCCTGTAACCAAATTGAGGCCTGAAGACATTGATTTGTTCCTCATTCAAGTTTCAAGACTCTTAAAAACTATTCATCATTTAAACCTGGTTTTAAATAATCTAACAAGAGTGGCTAATAAGATCAATTTTATTAACTTGAATGTTCATTAGCTTTATTGTAGTTTTGAAATATCCTGGTTTCGATAAACCTTAGTTTTATGACGCTCTTATTTAAAAAAATTGTAAAATACACTTTAAAACTGTGTCAAATACACTTTAAAACTGTTTTAACAATTCACTCTATGTTGTTATTTAAGCTGTGCAATAACTGCCTTGTTGAATGCAATCAGGAAGCTTTATTGAAACTGGATGCTTTAAACTTATTCGACCTGGTTATCATTGAGGCTAATTTGTACCTCTTCTTTCATATCCTGAATAAATGCGTCATTTTGTTCAAATTTATCATCAAAGAAGATGAAGAATTTGATGATAATAATCATTGGTTGCTTGAGTTAGAAGACCAAGATAATTAATGATATATATTTCTCATACGTACAACGAGATTTTTAATAATATGATATTTTTCAACCTAATTACTGCAAAATTTTAGAAATTTTATCTATTAAACCTATGGTTTCTTGGTGCAGACTAGCATTTATGAAAGCCGCTTTGAAACCTATAGCCCACTTTGCTTTTGTCCAGGGTACGTGCTCCTAAACCAGTATGCAGCATGGAATGCTCACATATTAGTATTACACTGAATAAAACCATTTGATCTGGAGGTTTCTTTGTCGATTGACTGAACGGTTTTATTCAATTTCCGGTCACCATTTTAGTTTTACGCAATGGGTGGATGGAAGAAAAGGTTTAAAAATTGAAAATTGAGCTAACCAAGTTTACTAAAAACGACAAATCAACTATTTGAACAGTGAATAGCGATTTTTAAAAAGAGATATCATTATTTTTTTATATTTTTTTTGTGTTAATTATTTTTTTATTGCAAAAATTTAGAATTTTTAAGGTGAAAGACTTTTTAGGATCCTTCTATTAACATTTATCGATAAAATTAGATGTGCAAGTATTTTTCTACCTTGGCATCCTGAAATTTTCACTTACTGAGTATTTCAGTCATAAATTTCAGAATCGATAAATAATCGAAAAATAATGCGAGTTTGGTCGATAAACTATGGTCGAAAAATACTTCGTTACAAAGTGAGGGGTGTTGAAATTTAAGAAAAAAAAAATCGAATTTTAATAATATCTTTATCACCAATTGAGATTAGTTTATCGACCAAACTCACATTAATTTTCGATTATCTATCGATTCTGAAATTTAAGCAGGTGAAAGTTGGACCACCCTGTATACAGTGTGGCTCTAAAAGGTCCCCCCCTCCAACTCCGAACCGTTTGATATTTGAAGACAAAATTTGAATACACCCATATGTGGGGGCGTTCTGCATTTTTTGTCATAGTAGTGACAGCTCAAAATGTCAAGATGACAGCTGGGCGCCATTTTGAATAAAAAATTCCGTTTAGTTTGAATTTTTTGATCTTGAAAAGTTCTTCAAGATAACTTTGAATTCATATATCAAAACCCTACCGGAACATTTTACATTCAAAATATACTTGCAGCAGACTAAATTATCTTCGAATTAGTGTGATAACTCTTAAAGCGGTTTTATTTTATTTATCAGTCGGACAACAACAACAACAACAAAAAAACATGGCGCGTTCTTAATTAAAACTGTTTGCGATTTTTAAGAATCCTTAAAGCTCAACTATACTCATAATATCTTTTTGTTTACCACCTTCAGAACAATTTCTCTTAAAGTGATCTATCTACTATTCATTTTAAAACTTTTTTGACTTATTAAGTTCAAACAGGTTTTAAAGAGGTTGGCGGGGAGACACAATACTCGGAAAATATCTGGCTCAGTGCATGATCAGTGTACTATTCAAGCAGGGTGATATGATTTATATGACCAAGTTGATGATAATAATAATTATCATTATTAATAGTATAAAATGAAAATCTATACGCGCACTACACTGACGGTACAGCAGATAGCCTAATTATAAAAAATATGACGATCTTTTCGAACGAAGAGTTGTAGACAGAAAACCAAATTAAATCACTTGAGTTTAAAAAAATTCTTAATATACACCTAAAAATGCATCAATTACATTTTGTGATTTGATATAGGATGTTATTGAACATTTAGCCTCAAGAAAAGATAGTCTTCTTGATGAGGTTTAATGGATACATCAAGAGTACTCCATAAACCCATATCAAAACTATTTACTTTAGCCTAGATCGTTTCAAAACCATTTTGCTATTTAATACTCTGTGAAGGCAAATTAGTTTTAAAGTAACCAGTGACTAGATTTTTTAAGAATCAGTTCAAGATACATAGTACAATAAGATTAAAAGTTTTCTCTTTTTATTTGAGGAGTGCATTAAATGCATGGTTTAAGAATAAGAAGACTTAAAGGACAATCAGTTTATCATAACTTTTTTTTGTTATTTTATTGAACATATTAAAATCTTTTTAAATCTTGAATAAATCTAAAGTAACTTGGATGTGTTACTTGGGTAGATATTATTTGTAATATTTATTTATAACCACTCAACACTGTTTTCAATACTAACCAATCCGAACATGAATTTTACACACGGTCCTCACTTGTCATTCATGCATGACGTCACTTTGCGTGCCAAGAAAGTCAAACTTGCCTTATATTTGTGTAAGTCCTTCTCTACCGTACAGTACAGCACATTATTTGTTCTAAGCGAAAAAACCAGACAAAGCCAAATCAAAGAAACTCATTTGCTTTATGCTGTGTTCCAAAACAAAATTCCCCGTTTCTCTCACAAAAAAGAACAATCGCCTCCGTTCCACGTATACAAAAATACCCATTAAAGAACCTGAATGTTCGTCTGTAGCGGCCCCCCAATTTTCCAGTCGCTAGGCCAAAATGTCGTTTCCTTTGATTCTTCAAAGTATACCGCCTCCTGTGCAGAGGGCAACTTATTTAAATTTAAAAAAACCTGCCATAAAAATAAATGGGTTGATACACTCTGTAACGTTGCTGCCTATTTCTTGTTCGATGTGAACTGCCGAACTTTGGGATTTTATGCTGTTTGTGATTGTTTTTCTATGCAGACCAATTTGGGGACTATTGAGTAGCCTTCATCCAGACCCCCTTTGTACAGATCCAAATGTATGCGCATTATAGGACCACTACTTTTTCTCCATTTCAATTCTAAATCTCCGTAGCAGGCGACAATTTGACACTGTCACTTGAATTTTGCATTTTATTTGCACTTGGCTCGGGTCTCAGTTGTGTGGTGTTTTGATGGAATTTGAAATAAGGATGACTTGAAACCGAGATTTTTGTCGAACTGGCGATTTTATATCGGATTTGGAATGTCATTGAGATTTTTTTCATCCGCCATTTAGTGAGCAAACCGCCATAATATTCACATCACGAAAATTTTGACCACACAGTTAACAAATAAAAAAAATAATAATACAGAATCTTGAGACTTCAATTATCTTTATCAATAAAAAAGTTATAGGTTATAAAAAAAAAGACAAAATCCTTGAAACGCCCTCTAGCGGCCAAACGATAAAAGTTAGAGAGTTTTGTTTCCGCCAGTGGGTTTCTCATTAAACTGGAGCACCAGACATCATAGTTATTTTTTTTCTATATCTTCGAATAAGAGGTGTTTACATAAGAACAAGAACGCGTCCAGTTTGGAACCCCCTGTACATGCGATCACATTATTTTTTCTCTTAACAGATTCAAAATCTTCATCTTCGTGTTTCAAGCAAACTGAATGTTTTTTTTTTTAATTCCTGAAAACTATTTAATCTTACAAATCTAAAAAACTGTTATTTAAAAGTTTTGAGAACATCAAAACATCAATAAAAATGATTCAAGTTAGAAACAAACCTTGCAAAGAGCAAGAAAAAGAATATGATTTGTTTGCAACACAAAAAACGAATAAAAGTTTGAAAAATTCCAGTTTAAATGATAGAAAAGTCAAAAAAAAAAATCTAAACATGAAATAAAAATTATCCAAATTATAAGGAAACTTTGCAAACGGCAACAATAAGTGTATTATTTGCTTTGAAACAATAAATAACTCATATCAAGTGGAAAATGTCCTGAAAATGCATACTAAAATCATTAAAAAGTATTTAAAAACGTCAAAACATCCAAATCAAAAAAAAACTCGCAAGGGGCTCCAAAAAGTCTGGAAACACGCTTATAAATCTTTGTATATTTGTTTAAAAAAAGAATTTTCCAAATGAACTCATTCTTTCGCGTAAAACGATTTGAAAATATTGTGGGGCTGATTATGGAAAAAACTCAAAAAATCAAACATGTTTTTTCAAAAACTTTTTTTTCCAACTTTTTTTTTATACCTCACAAAGTCTTATATCGTGCTACGCAGGAGAATGAGCAGCTAACAAAAAATGACAAGAAACCATATGGTTCCGTTTGAAAAATAAAAGTAGGTTACCTTAGCAACTAGGCTCTAAAGCTTTTATTTTAGAAGTTTTATTTTCAGATTTATTGGCGTGTTTTCAGACATTTTGAATACCCGGTATAATCTGTTTCGAGACACTGAAAAAATACATAAAAAAGAGTCAGAAGTCAAATTGGCAAAAGTACGAACAGGAAAGTGGGCAAAACAATCATACAAATAAATAACAAAAACATAATAAAAGTCAAAAGCGTCAAAAAGACAAACATCACAAAAAACATCACTATATAAAACAATCAAAAATAATAAACGTTGAAAATAGAAAGAGAAGTTTTGATAAATTGGACAAAACACTTGAGTGAAACAGTTATTAATAAAAAGAGTGGAAAAATAATTTGTAAATAGAATGAATGAGGAAGACGACAAGATAATTATCATACATATAAATAACAAAATAAACGTAGGTTTTTCTTGTATATAATGCTTTTTTAAATTTTTTCACTAAGTTGAATCTGTCTTTTCTTTGCTTCCTCAGGATTATTGTATACATTTTTTGTTGAAATTTTTGACTTTTTTGATAAATCCTGTACATTCTGGAATATATCATTTGCTTTTTGAAGGTTCTTTGTATCCTGATTTCTATTTTATTTTGGATTCAATTATACAGGGTCTTTCAAAAGTCCCGGAACGGTTTAAAAAAATGTTAACGTGGCAACATTGCCGATATTACCATCGGATCAGGCATGTCCTTGAACCAGCAAGTACTAATTTTTACATTTTTTTCCGAGCCGTTTATGAAATACGAGACCGTTCCGGGACTTTTGAAAGACCCTGTATATTGATTTAAATATTATTGTTCATTTCAAGTTGATTATTATCGTTAATATTAAGCTTTGAAGCTGGCATTGAAAATTATATTTTTAATTAATTAATTAGTTGATTTAAAAAATTATTTCCAAGCCAAAAACTATCTTTGACTTTTCAGATTTTTGGATTCTAATTATAAAGGTTATCGTTGATTTGACACATTTGTTTCTTCTAGTCAAAAACTATCGTTAACTTACAACTAGCGCTAATTTTTAATAATTGAAAAGTATCGATGATTGAAAAAATATATTTTTTCAGGTTATTTATAACGGTAGTTGACCTATTTCCTGTCATTGTGTCATGAACCCGATAATCTTGGCCAAAAAGTGATTTCTCAAATTTTTCTAAAGTTGGCTATAACTCGATTTATCGAATTTTTTAAAAAGTGTGTACACGGGAATAACAAAAGCACAATACATCCTTAATAAAACAAAAGCTATAAGAAACCAATCTAACTAAAGCAAAACAACCGAAACTATCACCAAACTAACCAGAACCAACCCAAACTAACTACCGATACCTAACTTCAAACTAAACAAAACCATCCCCGAAACTAACTGAAACAAACCGAAATCAATCCAAACTATCAAGAACTAACCCAAAATACCCAATCAATCAAAACTAACTGAAATTTTGCCGTGAACTACCATTTTTTTTCAAATTTTGACACAAAAAACAATCTGACAACGCTGTACTGCACGGTTCAGCCACTTATACATCATTAATAAGGACCGATGTGATCGATCACATACGATCGCTTTAAAAGGAATTTGAAGATAATTTGAAAAAGCATTGCCTAAAAAATAAAAAACTTGTTGACTACCAAACACAATCCACAACAAAAGAAATAACCGCAGGCAAGTCTCAGGTCTAATGTATGCCAAGCACGATTCAGGAAGTATTACATTGTCCACGCCTTTTAAAGGTGTGCAGATAAGAGCATGTTGATTTGTTTTTCTGATTGACAACTGACACATAGCAATGTTGCCATGTTGTTTTTCAAACTGAAACCAAATCCAAGCGTTTGTCTAAGTGTATTATTCTGCTGCTTAACAATTTCCTAATAAACCCTCACAAACTAGCATGTGATATCCTCGTAAGTTCAGCAACTCCAATCCGGCCCCAACAGAGGCTTTGTCCCGCCACAGCTCAATTTAGTCGCCAAGTCAAATACAAAACAAGAAATTGGAATTTTGTATAATAACAAAGTAAATTAGTTGCCAACTTCTGACAAACCGTTAAAGCCGGAACTAAAGCGATTATTTTCAGTTGCTGTAGCACCGCGCCCTTATTTACTTGTGAATGTAGCTGCTTTATCAGCTGCTTAGTGGAACAATAAGAAATTTCGATTAATTTCGTTTATTAGATTAGCAATCAGCACGGAAGCCATTTTACGCGGTCTAGAACGAATTGGGCAAAAAGTATCCCAATAAAAAATCTCTGGATGGGGGAGATTCAGGACAGAAGACAAATGAATGGGAACGTTTAAGTCAAAAGAAATTTTCTCCAAGCGTTTGGATTAAGGGCGGCTGGAAACACGCTTTATTAGAGTCTTTCATGACAGCCATTGCAGCGTCATTGGGGACTAAATGATCGTTCTGGTGAGGGTGTGAAAGAGTTCCAGATAGCTTATCGGATCATATTATCGATACGATGATGTAGCACAATTTCTCATATATAGTTATCAGTAATCAGACTGACAGGGATTTATGTTCCACAACTTGCCAGAATGATTAGGTCTAGAAGTCTCATTATCATTGAAGAGAAGGGTTGTTTTAACTGGGTCAAGCTAGAAGTATGGAGAGTAGTGGCCAACTGGAATTCCCCAAGCTACGTATTTTACCAATCTGGATCAAGCTGTTGAAAGCTTAGAACCGGAGGAATCCTGGATCTAGTGTTTGCTGATGACGACTTCTGCTTCAAACTATGCCGGGCTGACGATCCTCTGGTGTCTTTGGTCTACTACCATCGTGCACTTACGAGTACCTTAATTCGCCTCCTCTCCGAACTGAGGTACACAATGTTGAGAACGCAGATTTGGATGCCATCTTCAAGGAGATGGACTGGATTTTTGAAACAGGCATCACCATGGGAAAGAAAGTAGCACTATTTTATAAACATGTTCTCAAGAAAACCATTAAAAGCGAGAAGTACCCCTGATGGTACGACGGTCCTCTCAGAAAGCTGATAGGACAAGAGAACAAGATGTACAGAAAAATTAAGAAATCTGGACTTGACTACCACAAACTTGCTTGGTTCACTTCCATGGAAGAGGGAAGTCTGGTGGACTGAGGGCCTTTGACAGTGCTTGTTACGACCTCCTCTTCAAAAAACTGGACGAGATTGGCGTGGGTAGCTACCTTGAATGGATCCGATGCTATCTCACGGAAGACAGCAACGTAGGTCTATGGTTTTCTCTCTCAAGAAGTTGACCTCGGGTGTGCCCCAGGGTTCCCATATTGGACCGGTTCTGTTCCTTCTGTCCATCAACGACGTATCAGCTTGCTTTAATATCTCGGATTGTCTGCTGTATGCCGACGACCTAAAATTCTACGCTATCGACTTTGACAGTTTGGGGGAATGGTGTCATTAGAACTTTTTGAACCCTAAAATGTCCAAGAGCAAGGTGATGAGGTTTTGTGGAAATAGGAATCCAATCATTCGTATTCATGTATTGGACGTTGTATCTGAGGAAGAGCCAATATTGTTTATTATGGTGGCTAGTCTTGGTCTTGGTCTCGAAAAATAGATTTGGTATCGGTTTCGATAAATCAAGACTAGGTCAGTCTTGATGGTCTTGAGAAAAATATATACCGAATTTTCAAAACACATATAACAATATACAGTGTGGCTCAAAAAGGTCCCCACCCCTTCTAACTTTTGAAAAGTTTGATATATGCGAGTGAACTTTGGATACACCATATGTGAGGACGTTCTGCATATTTTGACATAGTTGTGACAGTTGAAAATGTCAAAATGACAGCTGAGCGCCATTTTGAATGAAAAATCAAATGGATAGGGGTGTCGAGTGATAACTTATTTTGATGAAACTTTGACCCTGATTACAACTGCCGAGTATCAAGCCTGTGCTATCATTTCTGTTGATACGACAGCGTGTCATTTTTTCTTCTTCATTGTTGTCACTCAATTAATACCCGCAAGAGTTGACTTCTCCAAACTATCAGGATATGATAAGATACAGAAGATCTTTGAAATGAGCTTTTTTCACTCAATCTTTTTGATGAGGTTGAATTTCACCGAAAAAAAATCGGGTGGAAAAAATCCTTGTAAAAAAATGGAGTGATAGCTCATATATCAACAGAAATGATAGCAAAGGCTTGAAACTTGGCAGTTGTAATCAGGGTCAAAGGGCCTTTAAAATAAGGTATCACTCGACCCCCCTTTCCATTTGATTTTCTTAATTCAATATGGCGACTAGCTGTCATTTTGACATCTTGAACTGTCACTACTACGCATATCATATCAAACGGTTCAAAAGTTAGAAGGAGGGGGACCTTTTAGAGCCGCACTGTATAGCATAACAATCCTAGAATAGATGTTTTCCATAAAACGTCACTCTGAACCGAAAAAAAAATGAATTTCTGTTTGACCTAATAGGCAATAAAATATGCAAAACCATTGCCAATGAGGAGAAATGACTTGAAAAATGTGAAAGACATTTTATTATTACCTGGGATGACGGTACGATTTTAACAAGTATTTCGCATTTTTAGAGCTTTTTTCTCCATTGTGAATGGTCTGTATATTTTATTGCCTATTGGACAAATTATACGGGATCTACTTTATATCAACCATAAGAACAAGCCTATCTGGGCATACATGTCAAACAAAAAGGTTTCCAAAAGCTTCAGATAGCTCATTTTGCATTTTATTCGACTATTCATAGTGGGTAGATTTTGATTTCTTTGTGTGAGATGCGGGGTTTGTGTAACTTGACGGCGCTGTCATGTCTTCCAATCATTATTTGATGAATTAAGGGATATTCGTTTTGACATCACTGGTCTATACCTACTGTGAATTGCAAAATTACAATGATACATTTTTTGAAGAATTGATTAACTTAAAAGAGTTATTAAAAGTAGATAGAAACATTTTTGCAGATTTTATTCAATATTGTGTCGATTTTTTTTTTCAAGACCAAGACCAAGACGAGACTCTTGTGGTAGAGTCTTGGTATTGGTCTTGGTCTTGGTCTTGGTCTCTGTCTTGTCCCCAAGACCAAGACAAGATAAAGACTAGTCTTGTGGTCTCGCGAAGCCCTACAGTTGGTATAAATTGATAAATCACATGGTATAATCCAGATTCGGAAGCAGATGTTGTGCAGGTGTTCCAGGAGAATTAAAAAAAAAATCTTATCAATATCCGATCAATACACACAAACTCATATGGCAACACATGTTAATTTTCATAACTCTTGAGATGTCTTAAAAATTGTCCCCAACTCTCCAAAGGCTAACGATTTGTTCCTGCACTAAATCAACATACCTGCGACTGGCTAATGTTTGTTGAAGTGGTAACAAGTGAGTTTTTGCTCCCATGATAATACTTCCCCATGCAGAACATTATAGTTCTTCTTTTATATCTTGGGACAGCCTGGAGTCCCGCCTGTCTTCCTGAAGCTCTATGAACCTGAACTCGATGGTCACCTAATCTTAGGCCGACTCTAGTCTCATCAAGAAAAAGAACCCAACTGTCCAGTTTTTGTTGAAGGCCAGTCAATTCTATTTTGCCTAGATAACTGTGGGACCCGTAACATGCTCCTTCTATACAATCCTCGAGAGCGAAGTCTTTTTCTTCACCTGTAGCTTCCAGGACGCTAATTCTTGACTTTCAGGAGAATAGACGTCCTCTTGAGAGGAGAGCATTCCACGCGATCTAAATACAGTTTTTGACCGGTATGTGGACCTTCTGAATTCTCACTCGTTCCCCGTACAAGAATTAGGCTCCACAAGTTGTCGTTTTCTGGATAAGAAATACTGAGATCTTTCTTAGCGGTTCTGATGTTCAGTTATGACCCTCTGTCTAATGAGAGTTAATAGTTCCAAATGTTTTCGAGACAACGCTCTGGTCAAGTAAAGACACATTTAGAGAAGTATTGGGCCGGAAGCAGGTTCTCTGCCGGAAGCGTCATACGATACCATATTGCCTACCTGCTTTAATATGCGGGTAGCCAATATTTGCGGTCTTTGTTTAGTATTACGCCCCCGGCTCCTGGCCCGTACTTCTTTAAATTTATCTCTATCCCCGCTACGTTTCTTTAAGGCCTTCCTTGTTCAATTAGAGCAATAACACTTGTTTCCTGGACCTGTACTTCCTGAATTGTGAATTGAGCATGAGAAGCGGGTTGCCTATGCTCAGATGTTGAGATGTCACTTCTTTCATCTAACCTCAAAATCGTAATTTTTGGCGTTAACATAGAGCTACATATTTGAAATTTGTTATGGAATTGGGTATCATAGAACTCAACTTAACCCAGTACAAAATGAAATAACAAAAATACACGAGAATAAAAAAAAAACGAATCCAATGACCCAATACGTAAGCTGTCTTTTGACTTCAAACATATATATTTTGAGTGTTTTTGAATTTCTTACAAGCAAATGGCAGTTATATTTGCTTGAAAGAGAGTGATAAACACTTGGATCATATACATTGTTGACAAGGTTAGCTGAGCTAAGTGCATAATTAACGATTCAAAGCTTTTTGAGGTTATGTTGCCTACATTTTAATCGACTTTTTTCCACACTATTTTAAAGAAAACGGCTTTGAATTATGTTTTACCCTTTCTAGTAAGTATAATTACTTTGAAAATGCCTAGATACCTAACATAATTTTGGAATTGATTCAAACGATTAGAATGAAAACAACATAACCTCAAAATGTTTTCAAGCACGGACGTACGTGAGAAATCCCCCATTCCCTTGCCCTTATGTTCACTTAATGTTTAATAATTGTTATATAAGTGCTCTAAGGTCATCGATGAACAATATTGGTTTCTCTGTCTAGAGTCTAGCAGTCTCGGACTCCTATCCACATCCTTGTTAGAAGAAGGAACGAAGTAGTCCTAAAACTGAAATTAAAAAACCTTTCCAGGACTCCACCAACAAGGACAACAAGGAGTATCCATTCTCATTTCCCACAAGACATAATACCTCACAATAAGACAAAAGAGGGACAACGCTTATCACGCTTTTTATTGCTTGGAGCTTTTGTTTTGGTTACCTTTTCGCTAATCTAAATCACTGTTGGAGGTCTGAGCTTAGCTACGACCAAAGTCTAATTTCCAGTGTTGTAGGGCGTCAGAGATCCTACCAAATAAATCTGCACCTTTCAACAATCCGGTCACGTGACAATCCGTTTTCGAGTGAGCGCAAATATAGTGCAGGGCTAGTTCTTTCGATGAGACACAACCAAAACCAATTATTGAGAAATAAATTAAAAATATAAACAACTGTGTAAAGCGAAACATATGTCCATCGCTTTCCTCCACTGTGATATTAAACTTGTTACAAACATATAATTCCAACAATCAGCTTTTCAAACAGCTTCCAGCTATTGTGTTATGAATTCCATTACCTCTGTAAGCTAACCTTTTTTCCTCTGGATAATTCGTACGATACGCTCGGGAAGGCTATATATTTCCTTTAAAGGTTTAATTTGGAACAGCTGCATTGCTGGATATTATAAAAAATATGTTGGGGGAATAGTGGGACAGGAAAATTTCAATGAGGTCATAAATGAAAAAACTGAATCCTTCCTTTATTCAATTTCACTCTGTATTGATCGGCTCGGAACGGATGTTTAATTAAAAGGTTCGAGCACGTGTATTTTATGTGTAGTGTACATAAAGGGCTTGTGACAGTCGTGTACATGTTAATGGAATTGATAGTGATCAGAAATTTGTCGATTTTTATGATCTTTATTTAGTGGTAATTCTAAATGGAATTAATAGATAACTCCACTATATTTTCCAATCACTCTCTCGTGACTCTGTACTCAAATTACAAATATGACAGCTGTCAATCCTAACAACCTGAAAATTGGAAGAGACTGTTGACCATTTTTATGTAGAGAAAGAAGACCACAGTGATTTTTGGGAGATCTAGATCCTCAAGAAAAAACATAGATATGGCTCATTTGTGAGAAAACCGGCACAACTCAAAAATTGTCAATATTGAGATAAAAAGAAAAAAAAGCTAGCTTCTTCAGAAACAACGGCGCATCAATATTAACAGTAGTTTAGGAGAGATGGCGCTACGGCTTATGGACACATCTCAAGTTCCAACTAGTCCGATTAAGTACTACACAATATTATGTGACTGTTGCGCTTTCTTCACAAAGAATGACACATCTCAATGAACGTCTTCATTTATTCAGATATTTTTTCATGAAAAATGACAACACAACTCCAAATAAATAATATAATCTATAGTTAACCTTCAAAAAATAAAATAATCAAATTATTGTTATAAGTAAGTTTTAACGAATTTATTAGGTTTTTCTTTTTATAGTGTGTGAGCTTTTTCCTTATTACATATCTTATTTTATTTGTCCTATGGATAATCCTTTGGCTTGTTATGCTAAAATGAAAAAATTACGTACTCTTCTTGCTTTTTTATGCACTTTGAAAAGTTTTATATCATTTATATTTTATCTTTTGTCTTTTTTTTCATTATGTAATTTTTTTCTAGGAATTGTTGTTTTTGACCTTATTTTTCATATATATTGTATTTTATTTATTTTTGTATAGGTGTTCAGTTTTTTAAATTGAAATCGATTTCTTATACTCTGTTTTCTATTCATTCGGGGTGGTTTTATTTATTTACCCTACGTTTCCATCGCTATACACTGTGGGCCAAATTAAATTAGAACCTAGTTTGATCCTTAATAACTTTTTTGTTTGTTTATGGATTAAGATGAATTCTGGATATGATATTGGTCAATATGTTCTGGATGTTCCTCCAACATTGAGTTTTCGAATTTTCGACAGGACCGGACTTACGACGTTTTTATAAAATTGGTGTATTTAAGCTCGTTGCAAAAACGAACTGCGGTACGTACGTACCTACTTAACAAATCTTAGTATTTGATTCTATTTTTATCTATTTTATGACTTGTAAAAGCACATTGTGTATTATTATGAATAAATATCTTATCTTATCTTATCTAACTGATATATTTTTTAAAAAGGACATTAGTGGGAAGAGGTATCCTGATAATATCAATATTTTAGAACCATAACCTAAGAAACTATGATTTTTTCTATATGATGGAGCTTGTCGGCATAAAAACTATTTCACTTCATTTTGATCAAAGTTTCTTAAAAATTCATAGCAACGTGAATTGTTTGTTGGAGATTTGTCGATTTTTTCACATTTTAGTTTTTTTAATTTGGAAAAAAAATAATACCCAATTATTTTTTTTCCGTTTTTAAACTTTGTTTAATTTCACTCGATAATTTGAAACGGGCCGCAACATTGCCGTGCATAAATGTTCTTTTCCATTAATCGTTTGATCGAGATTTTATCTTTCGTAGATAGAACCAAAACCATAGATAAAACGTCGTAAGTCCGGTCCTGTCCAAAATTCGAAAACTCAATTTTGGAGAAACATCCAGAACATATTGACCAATATCATATCCAAAATTCATCCAAATCCATAAACAAACAAAAAAGTTATCAAGGATCAAACTAGGTTCTAATTTAATTTGGCCCACAGTGTACATTTTTTCAAATAAAAAAATAGAAAATTTATTCAAAGAGATCATCAATGAAGCAACCGAAGGAACAAAGATAAAAAAGAACCAAAGATTTGAAGAAAAACCAAAAAAGTAACAGAAAACTGAAGATAGATCCAAAAAAAAACACAGAATTAGAGAACCAAAGAAAGAATAGAAAATAACAAAAAAAATCAAATAACCAGTGCCAAATTTTCCTCCATTTTGTAGGGAATTTAATCTCCTTTTTTCATGGATTTTAGTGATTTTTTATCTTTTGATATTTCGACGAAGTGAGTTTTGGATCTCACTTAATTTTTTCACAAAATTTCAAAATGCTTCAAATTTTTAATGGATTGACCGATTCTGTAGTAAATTCAATTGCCTTGTCTTCATAAATTTTAGTGATTTTTATATCTGTTGAAACTTCGACAAAATCCCGAATATTTTTTTTTTTTATTTCAAAACGGTATAAATTTTGAACGGATATGCCATTTTTGTCGAAACTTCCTCCATTTTGTAGGGAATTTGATCATTCAGTTCAGAGAATTCTAGTAATTTATACAGAATATTCAAATTAAAAAAATAAAATAAGATGCTTTGACTTTCAAACGTATTGACGAATTTTCCTTTCCTTTTCCTTTTGAATGGATTGACCGATATTGCTGTTTCGTTCTTTATTTTGTTGATGAATTGATCGCCTTTCTTCATGAATTTTAATGATTTTTTATCTGTTGAAATTTAGACAATATCCAGAACATTTATTTATTTTTTTTTATTTCAAAAAGCTATAAATGTGCCGATATGCCGATTTTGTCAAAACTTCCTCCATTTTGTATGGAATTTGATCTTTCTCCGTGAATTTTAGTAATTTATTATGTGTTGAGATTTTGACAAAATCCAGAATATCTAATTGAAAAAAATAATGAAAAGTTTCATCTTCTAAACGGATTGGTCGATTTTGCAGAGTTTTCCTCTATTTTGTAGGGAATTCTCTTCATGAGTTCAAGTGATTTTTGATCTTCTGAAATTTGGATGAAATCCAGAATAATCAATTCATTCAATTTTTCCAAAATGCTATAATTTTGAAATGGATTTTGCCGTATCGTTCTTCATTTTGAAGATAATTTGATTGCCTTTCTTTATGGATTTTAGTGAATTTTTATCCGTTCAAAATTCGTCAAAATCCCGAATATTTATTTTTTTTTAATTTCAAAAAGTTATACATTTTTAACGGATATTCCGATTTTGCAAAACTTTCTCCATTTTCTAGGGAATTTGAACTTTCTCCGTGAATTTTAGCAATTAAAAAAAATGAATAAATAAAAAGCTTCGACTTCTACACGGATTCACCGATTTTACCGAATCTTCCCTCATTTTGTAGGGAATTTGATCTTCTTTCTTCATGAGTTTCAGTGATTTTTCATCTGTTGAAACTTTAATCAATTTGAAGGATTTTTAGTCTTGATTTGCTCTAGAACGTCGTCTAAAGGCTTTTTTTTAAGTTTTTTTGTGTGTTTCAAAAATGGTATGACGTATTTTGAAGGCGACAAAGGCTTTTCTATGACTTTTTTGTGGCTTGAATGCTATTGAGAAAATTTTGAACATTTTTTAAAACGTCTTTTGAAGGCTTTTTCATAGAGTTTGAAGTTTGAAGTTTTGAAAACTATGTTTCAAAGGCTCTTCAATCGGTTTTTTACAAATCATGTTACAAATATCCTTGCACCGTTTTTTTTTTGAAATTTGACAGATTTATTTTTAGAAATAAAAACCTACTCCAGCCCTAGGTAAAAATTATAAAGATCAGTGTCATCTACAGGGGCATCTTACAAAATAGTTTTGTTGTATAAATGTATACAGCCTCATTATCAAAAAAAAAATTTCAAACTCCGCAAAATATATTTTTTTTGGGCGGGTTAAGTATTTTGAAACAAGTAAAACGAGGCCAGATACGAAACAAATTAAGGTTTATTTTTGGTTGCTTCATTCAAGAAAACAATCAAGTACATTCTACATTTTTTTTCAAAAAGTTTAACAATGCACTTCCAAACCCATGTTAAAATTGACTTTTTTTCATGACATCAGCTCAGGATAAGATACGTGATAAGGAAACACCCTGTATACTGCATAAATAATGGTTTACTGTGCAGTCCTTTTAGTCACAATAGATGAAACAGACTGATTCAATCAATGAGCGACTGTGAAATGACGTCACATAAACATGCTCTATACATTCTTGTCACGCGGTGACGTCATGCGTGAGTCGGTTCCAGTTTAATAATATAACAATGTCTTGATAATACTAGAAATGTTTTTAATTAATTCCTTTAAGCCTTGAGCAAAAAAGAGTGTAACTCAAAAATGCAGAACACTATTTTATTCAGAACAAAATAAGTGAATAAAATTCCATCATCCCCTTTTCAGCGTGAGCAAAGAAATTTAATCGTTTTCTGCCGCTTCGAATATTCCCTAAGCCAATAACTGGGAAATTAGATTATGGAGAGAAAATGACGACAAAAATGAGACAGACAACTGTTTCCGTTGAAGTATTTGCCGGTAATCCCGATGGAAACTTTCCGATGGATTATTTGATCAATACCTTTTTGACGGGCTGGAAATTGGCGATTATGGGGACCATGAAAATATGAGATTATTTTTATATGAGTTGATTTTTAAGTAAATTAGGAAATAAGGCTGGAAAACATAAATAATGTTTATTCTTATTATAGATGGTTAAATAATAATCTTTTGTCAAATTTTTATTTGTGTATATCAATTTTATCAGAATAATCAATTAAATTCTATTTTAAGGTGCTCCTTCTACTTTTTGGGATAGTTCTTTCTAATTTTTGACAAGCTGTTAAACCACTTTTCATGTGCCTTTTTTTTATTTTCTTGGTAGTTTTGACAAATTTGTATGTGTGCGTTCATTCTAGTCAGAAGCTTTTTCACTTTTTTTCATTTATCTTAATCTCTAGCTTATTTTAAATGGATTTTTTTTACCAAACAATGATTTTTTTTCTAATTCTTTATAACCAGTGGTGAAATTGGTCCTTTTTATTTCCAATTGCTTTTTTATTATTTTTTTTATTTTAGTTGATCGAGCTTTCTTTTTGCTCTTTTTACAAACTTTGAATACGACCGTTTAAATAGGTACTTTGTTTCTATTTGTTGAATTCTTGGTCATGTTTTGTTCAAGTTTAATGAGTAACAAGTACAACATTTATAACAATAAAATAGACATTATACATATTATCATGATGTAACAATGCAAAAGAAAGAACATTTTCAAATCTTGGTGGAGTATGACAACGTAGGTGATTATAAGATTTAATGATAGTTTGCAATAGAAAAATATAAAAGAATCAATAGTTTTTGAGAAAAACATTTTTGAATATGTAAACTAGAAATGAAAAAACTCCTTTCAAGATCAATGCTACGAGACACAGTTGCCAAACTTTCTCATTTTTAGCAACCTTTATGATTTGGAATACACATTCTAGTGTAGTATAAATGTTCAGACTTGTTTATAGAGAAGAGAGTACATGAAAAAAAAACGGCCAATTTAACTTTTTCGTTACAAAATCTTCATTGTCCAAACTTATCATAACACACCTAAACTAACTCAAACTTATCAAAACCAGAGAACTAAACTGTCTAGACTAACCTGAATTTAAAAAAACTAACCTATAAACTAACACAAACCAATCATTACTAACCCAAACTTATCTAAATTAATCTGAACTATCCCAAACTAACATAAACTAACTCAAACATATTCACTGAAAAATGAAGATTATTTGTGTGGGTATCAGGATCCATTTTTTCCCAACACAAACTAACCCAAACTAAACATAACAAACTCAGACCAATCTCGACTAATCCAAATCATTTCAAACCAACTCAAAATAATCCAAACTAACCCTCAACAATTATTCAGACAATTCCAAACCAACTTAAACTAACCCAAACTTACGAAAAAAAACATCATTTTCACTGAAACAGGAACAAAAACTAACCCAAACGGAATATAACAAACCCAAACCATTTCAAACTAACCTCAACTCATCCAAACTAACCTTAACAAAACTAACCCAAATCAACTTAAACTAACCCGAATCATCCCAAACTAACCGAAACTAAATTGAAATAACCCAAACTCCCAAAAAAATTATTATCTTCACTGAAACAGGAACAAAAACTTACCCAAACCAACACTCATTCAAACTAACCCAAACTAACTTATTCAAATCATTTTAAACTAACCTAAACTAATCCAAACTAACCTTGACAAAACCAAACTAACTTTCACCAACCCAAACCATTTCAAACCAGCTTGAACTAAACCAAACCATTCGAAACTAACCGAAACTAAACTAAACTAACCCAGACCTTATCAATTCGTTTTTTATTTTCAAAAATATGGAAAACACACTTTTTGTCTTGGCGCAGGTGAATTATTAATATTCCTTATAAGAAGCGATATAACGTGGATATTAATGCTAAAATTATTGCATTCACATGTAAGACAAAAATGAAACTTGAAACAGAGTCAGTGGCGTACATTTATTTAACAAAAATATTCAATAAGATGCCCGTCGGAACGGCACTGGTCTCTAGTAGTAGGCTTTTATCACTAAATAATTACTTGAGCATTTGTGTATCTGGAGTCTCCTGTAATTAGATAATAACCTGTTAGAAATAAACGACTATTATTATTATTATTATCTTTATATATAAAAATGAGTACCGATTTCTTCTGGAAGATCCATAACTTGAGAACGGCTGGGGCAATTTCAGTCATTTTTTTTTTAATTGTTTCTTAAAGTCTTGGGGTTGTTTTTATGGCAAAAAAAGCTGGAAAATCCTCCGAAAAAAACCTAAAAACAAAACTTTTCATTCGAGATGTCACATGACACCTTTCCGTGACCAAACAAACTAATGTCAATGTCAATGAGTCACCTTTCCGCTCCAAACACTCTTAGCAAGAAGAGCGTAAACTTGAACTCACCTATAATATTGATGTCAATTAAAAACATAGACTTGAGAAATGAAAGAGACTCTAAACTCTATAGCATAGCAGTGGCGGCCATTTTCAATATCAAGACAAAAATGACATCATGAGAGAAGAGTATTTCTCATTTTTCCCATGAAGGGATGTTGTGTGCGTCTGTTAGAATATCTACCAGTTAATGCGAGTTACAAAGTCCAGATTAATTTTCAGAGTTTATTCTACGTCCATACAAAAATTAAAACAGAATCATAGGTCAGGACTGATAAAGCAACGTTGCCATAATGTTAAAATAGGTGCATTCAGTGAACGTAAACATAAAACTAAAACAGTGCTGATGCTGATTCTATCCAGGCTTTTATCTTATCTAATATAAATTTGAATCCCGTTTTTCTTGGTCACTCCATCACTTGAGAACGGCTGAAGCAATTTAGGTGTTTTTTTTCGATGTTCTTTGAAATATGACGAGTGATGTTTTGGAAAATTGGAAAATTTCCCTTGAGAACCCGAGAACACAACTTCCCTTTCTTTGACATGTTGAGGTTATGGTTAGGTTTCAAATAATCATGTAGGCTCTATTTTGGGGTTTGGTCAAGAAATTTAACAAAAATTGACCAAGTGAGGTTATGTTTGCCTAATTTTGTTATTTTCCAAAGGATTTTGTTCAAATTAGATAATATATCGTAAGTTCTATTTGAGATTTTTTTAGAAAAGACATAGTGAGGTTATGTTCAAAAAGTTTTGTTATTTTCCTAAGGATTTTGTTGAAATAAGATCTGAAGGTTTTAATTTGAGGTTTGATTTTAGAAATTTTCCAAAAATCGTCCAAGTGAGGTTATGTTTGCATAATTTTGTGATTTTCCAAAGGATTTTGTTCAAATTAGATAATATATCGTAAGTTCGATTTGAGATTTTTTTAGAAAAGACAGTGAGGTTATGTTCAAAAAGTTTTGTTATTTTCCTAAGGATTTTGTTGAAATAAGATATGAAGGTTTTAATTTGAGGTTTGATTCTAGAAATTTTCCAAAAATCGTCCAAGTGAGGTTATGTTTGCATAATTTTGTGATTTTCCAAAGGATTTTGTTCAAATTAGAATATAAAGGTTCTATTTGGGATTTGATCAATCTTTTTTCAAAAATGTGAGGTTATGTTTGCTTAATTTTGTTATTTTTCAAAGGATTTTGTCCAAATTAGATATGTAGGTTCTATTTGGGATTTGAAGTGTAACAATGAATACGTTCCCAGTTTAAACATTTCAAAAAAAGTACGCTAGAAATATTGTCAGATATTTAACATATCATACTAACTGGAAAATCGCTGGAAGTATTCTTATTATTTTTTATATGTTTGTTATGTCTGCGCCCCGAATAACAAAATAATTATTGAAACATCGGATAAACTAAAAAAAAAAAAATTTTTGAAACAAATTCATTTAGCACAACATTAATTATTGATTATGAGGCAGTATGGAATTTAACGGGTCAGCTAGTTAACAATAAAAATAAAGATAAGAAGTGAAAATTGAAAATAAAGTAATCGATGATTAAAATTTGAACCACCAATTTTGTAAAATATGAATATGTCGGGAGTAATAAAAGCTTTGATTCAAATTATCCATAACCTTCCATCCCCCCAGTTCATGAATAAATACCCGACATTTTTTCTCAAATTTCCAACACAAAAACTCGCTTCGATAATTCCCATCCCCTCAATCGTAACAACCGTTTTTTACGCCCGAAAAGAATCGCTCAAAATTCACCTTTTCCCCATTCCTGTTATTATATTGTGAAAATATTTTTTGCCCTCGATTAGCATACACATCACCCTTCAAATACCTGGCGTATGGAGAATGGCGAAACCCTTTTCCATCAAAATTGGCATAGATCTCCGAATTTGCATGGAAATCCCGAATATAAGGGTCTTCACAAAGTGGGAAGTGATGGAGGATACAGTTTGATGAAGTGATTTGATCCAAATATACTCTTATTATTGTTATCATTTCCAGTAGAAAAAATTTATTCTGTACACTTTCAGACAAAAATTGAAGGTATGGGCCACGAACTCCCATCTTCCTATTCTTGACTCCTTGGTGGTGTTCATGATTACTGCTTCCAGAAATCGCATCACGTGTGGTGGGATAGATGTATTCTGGAATGCATGTGGTATGTGTGAGCGTGAGGTTCAAAATCGGTTATCATCAGCAATAACATAACCGTCCTGTCAAAAAGTGCATCGTCTAATAATAATCAAAATTGGATGAGTACATGAATGGTTAAATCACATCGTGCGATTCCTGTTACATTTTCGATGCCGCTCATTATACATAAAAAACAATTTGGGCTTCAAAATTGGGTCCTGGAGACATAACAAACAGCGCAAGGTAATGTTGCCAACATCCCTGGAGAAAAATACGTATTTCTCTTGCACTTTAATTTAGAGTATGTTGGGTCGTAACGTCCCATGCTGCTGCATCAAAGATGAGGCAGGTTGCAATTCGCCAAGCGGGAATGGGGAATGCAAATGCGAAATGGAATTGAGGCTAAAGATGTCGTTAGGTTCAAACTCGATTTAGTTAGCCAGGATTCCTATATGGCTTTTGGAACTGATGATTATATAAGTGCAAACTACGTAGTTTGAATGGCGAATGACCAGTGAAGAATGGGTCCATTAAACAACAATTCAACTGCGCAAGCGCGAAAATATGATTTCTAGCTGTCAATGGAGTACAAACAACAGTCAGTAGTCAGACAACAGGCTACAAATCTAGTCTGATTGTCAGTGTAACCAGTTTACTTTGTTGTGTCTTACCATGGAAGAACCTTTGAACCTTTAAATATTTAAACCATTGCAATACATAATTATTCAAAAGAAATTACTCCGAAAAAACCATTGCGAAGCAGTCGTTTTTCAAAAAAATAGCTGAAGTTTGTGAGGCACAGAACGAGAATCATTAGCAGATTACTCCACTTCATACTTTCTACAGTGTAGATGCTCTTTCTTTACCCACTTCACCAAATCAGCTGTGTTTTATGATGTCTAGCCGTCATTGATTCAGAAATTGGACCTGTACACATCAAAGGAGCCGACGCGACGGTCGTTACTCGTCGGTTGGAGTCTTCTGCTAACAACCCAAAGAAGAGCCGTGTCTTCAGATAGTCTTCAATCAAAATCAGGCCCGAAGACACAGCCTTTACAAGATTTGAGAGTGAAGGCGTCGCAAACGTTTCATCCTTGAAGTTCTGCAAGGCTTGGATCTTCGCATGAAATGATGACAGATTATTGGGTAGCCAGGAAATCATTCAGAAAGAGGTTGTGCTCTTCTAACTCATCTTACTTGTTCTTGTTCCTTTTTTCAAAATTAAAAATTCATCTCTAGGGACACAATGACCTGATACAAAGAAGGCATTCACCGGTACAGAGAAACCAAAAAAACTTCAACTCTTGGCATGCCTTTTAAAATGGATTTTTCTGATGACAGCATGGGTACAGAAGAAGTGTTACCATAAGTATGCGCTTACGACCGGGACTCTTCTTACTTGTTTCATCATATGGACCCTATGGACCTACACTAGTTGATGCCTTATAATGTCAATAAATGCAGCATCTGGACAACAAAGTCTCAGTGTCTAGCTGTCACCAATGTGCTTGACTTTAAGGATAGTTTATCCAGACAGTCTTTCTCCGGACCAAGTAGAACTTTTCTAGCGCTTATAGCAAGAACTCACCCTATGAACGGAAGCTGTTCACTACGTCTTTCCACTCTTCCCAACTTGGGCAGTATGGCGATGGGTCAAACCTATCCAAAGACTAGTATTTGAGAACCCTCAGCAGGAGAATGAAATCATGTGCTTGAAAAAGTTTCAGCAGTGGTTCAAAGTAGGTAACAACTTTATAGAGAACGCGAATATTCTCCAAGATTGAAACATCCAAGCTGGTGAAGGGGTATAAGGCGGTCAAGAGGTAAGGAACATAAGAGAGCTGTGGTCTAGAACTCTAAACTATAAAGTCGAGAGAACAGAACTCATAAGAATTTGAGGTTTTTTTGTTGACATGGGGATGCAGGGCACTCAAAGACTCGGAGAATGTTATAGTTGATGAGGAAGGGAAGGTGAAGAAGTGAGGACTGATGCATCGTATGTGGGGGAAATTAGAAAGATGAACCAACAAAAAAGCAATTCTTGGATCACATAGATGCGGAATAAGAGAGTTATAGAAGGATGGAAGTGATAGACCCCTCCGACAGAACCACCAAGTAATACGCAAATTTGGTCTGCTGACAATGCTAACACCAGGAGTATACAGATTGAATAGGAACGCACGGAAAGCTTTTCCCTCTCGGGAAATCCACAACGGACTTCCAAGCAGAGGTGTTTGATATCCTGGAAGAAGCCACTAGGGTGAAAAGATGTGCGGAGCGAAGACAGCGGAGCGGCGTCAACCCAACCAACTTCTCGCTTGTCCAAGTTTGCGTAGATGCTCATCCCAGCCCGGTCCAGAACCATACCTCGGTTGAACGAAACGACTGATCTACGAGGCTCTAAGCCTTTGAGAAACTGAAGGCCAGAAGGATGGTTACACAACTCAACAGACCAAAGATGGCCCATATCTGCTGAACAAGAAACAAGAGTAAGAAGGCTCTGAGCATCACCGTAGGCATTCTGACAGGACACTCATTTGTTCCTAATGAAGAAGGGCGGAGAAAACTTACCATCTACTGAGAGTCTTCGATCGATGGGGTCGCCTGAGGAGGAAGGTCATAGGAGCGGAAACCATATTTCGATAGGTGTTGGGGGACCTGAGCTGAGATGCTGTTCCGAAGACAAGATGGTTCAAGAAATTAAGATTTCTCCAGCCCGGTCATCTAGCTTAACACTGTTAAGGATTTGAGAAGCAAAATTATACGTGCTTGTCGAGCAATTCCGCAAGAAGTGCCTGTACTATTGAGTACTAAGAAGGTCCGAACTCTGTCAAACCAATAATGGCCAGCAGTTTTAATATTTAACATGGCAACCGAAGTAGCATTCTTTTTCTGATGTTTGTAATAAGGTAGTATGGTCATGGTTCGAACCTCTCCCAGTATCACTTTCTTGAGAACTCATTTCAATGGGATGGATTTCTTTAGAGTCATTCACAGAACACATACACAAAGTCAAGAACAAAAACCTTAATGGAGGGCGGGGCCTAAGTGAAAGCTTCGATTCACACCCACGGAGAGGCGCTGATGTGCCTGAAGTTCGTTAGATCTCGAGATGGTAGAATGCCACATGACAGCCTATTAGCTTGTCACTTGAACGTCACCTTTTATCTTCATGTTATCTTTCATGAATTGATTTCTCTTTTAGTGGAAAAATGCCCTGTTAGTCTCATCAAAAAACCTTCAAGAACGCTGGATACAATCCGGAATTCTGGAGGCTCATCAATCTTGGCCTCCACAAAATAAGGAAGGACACAAAAGCAAAAAACTTTCTGCCAGATGAACAAATGGTATTTCGTCCAGCACAACACAACAAAAGGTCTAGTAGAGGGAAAGAAACAGAAGAAGTGTTCCTTGAGCAGGTTCGTAACAGTCCAGCCGTCCTACGCAACATGGGTCATGCACCCCTTCCCCAGATCTCCGGAGTGAGTGGTATTTTCTCATGGTCACCATCACATCTCATCATCACCAAACGCAATTACTAGTGAGCAACCAACAATTATCATTGCGGACGCGACAACAACATTAAGAAGGATGGGATCGTGTACGGCTTTTTGAAAAAGCCTCAACAGGGCAGCAGGGAGAGCACCGCAGTGGGTGCTTCAACTGGATGCATACTAAAACTTTATTGAGAGGGATCAAGACCGACGCGACATATGGAAATTCAAGATGTAAGAGAGTCAGGAACATTCAAGTGTTGTGCTTTCATGCTTTGAGGTGAAGGAGCAAAAGTCACATATTATATTACCGTATACTCAGCATATGTTGAGTCAAAGAGGATGGTATGGTCCAATTTAAAAAAACCTGGTGTACATGTAAAAGATGACCAAGTCATAGAAGGATTATCCATCACTTGCAGAGGACTCTATCTGGGTTTCCCCACCCTGATATATTTTCAAACAACTTCCATTCTCCTCAACTCAACTTGGAACAATGCCCGCAATTATTAATAAATCTGTCATAGCAGTTGTCAGCACAATTAATCTGCCAAGATACGAGGGTCAAGCTAAGCATGTTGTGCCTTGTTGACAGAAGATTAATCGATCAGTTGACGGCTGTCGTACTAAAACCCTTGAATTCTTCAACAAATCGATTAGAAATAACGAACTTCAACCATTTTTACGAGCTGTCTGGATTTAAACGGCAAATTCATCGGTCTCCAGGGTTTTACACAGACATTTGTCAATTTTGCAGTTAATTGTTTCGGTTCATCAACTATCAATTTCTCATTGTAACTGCATGTGGAGTGCGCTTGTCACGAGCGGAAATATATGGTTCATTTGGGTTGATAATTACATTCGTATATCACATATTATGTTCGGTGTGAAGCAGGAATTAATTGATTATTTTGTTTCAGGTATGGTGTCCAAATTTGATGTTTTTGAACATCCCAGTATACAGGTATTTTTGAGAAAATTTGTGACTATTCTCCGTGAGCTGATGCAAAGACATCAAAATCTTCTCAAAATCCTGCAGAGATAGACGTTACTAGCTGCACAACCCAAGGAACCTTTTATCTTCTGTCATGTCCTTTTGGTTAGGCTACTCCTGCACTGCCTTGACTTTGCCTGGGTTGGTCTTTATTTTCTGCGAGGAGACCACAAAGAAGGCAACTGTCCTTTCTAGTGTTGTCATTGACTTAACCTCGTTGGACCATCCTCCTTTGTGACCAAGAACACCAGTGACGACAGCTGTTGGATTCTTCGATGACGTCGTCGTCCAGCATCTAGGATGGACTCTGAGACTGTTGTTTGATAGGTCTTATATCCCCAGTATCCGATACTGTACTAAGCTGGTTCGTCCTGTGATTTGGTCCTTGACAAAAATATCTGGATCATTTTTGATGAACTCGATGACCTCTCTTTTCTTTAATGTCACCCTGTTTTGGTTCAAGTTGGCTACCCTCACTGGAACAGACTTGCCAATATTTATCAAGCATTTAGCAAACAAAGTTTCATCTTGCCTACCCCTATCTGATTCTGCAATGTTGCCTCTACTATCCTCTCGGTATTTTCAGCAATACTGATATCCTCATCCACGAATAATTTCACCAGATCATTTTGATCTTGGGCAATCAACTCACAGCCTCCTTCTTGATCATGGAGATCTTGCTTCCAAATGCTGGCGCTTTCTGGTTTTCCTGGATCTGTTGGAAAGACCCACTACGATCCTGGTCGTCGACTGTTGAAACATATTATGATTCCTCCTCTGACCCTGGTCTGGTGCTTGGGAGCCAAATGTTTGCTGAACTTTGCCAAGCAAGTCTTGCATTTTTTTTCATTATATCTTCCGTTGTTGAGGGCTTTATTCCATGATCTTATTTGTAACCATACCTTAACTCTTCAACTCCAGGAAGTGTAACCATGTTGGAGGTTTCAGGTGATGATGAGATGAACCAACAGATATCTTCATTATCCTGTCTCCTTGATTTGTTGATTTTCCAAAACTTTCTCGATCTTCATTCCTTCTCGAACATGGCAATTTGTGGAACTTCCCCTCGAATCTGCCACTTTCTCTTGAACCAACTGCGATTACTTTCTGAGACTGTCCTACTATCCATTTTCATGATCCTCCTGCTCTCAAATTATCCACAAATGAAGTCATTAGCTTCATCTCCATACCCCTTTCGCTGTTGTTTTTTTTTTATTTTTATTATTTTAGTTTTGTACTCTTCTTTGTTGATTTATTTTGGAAGTGAACTTCATTATTTCTTGTTCGTTTCGTATTTATTTTTAATTTTTATTGTCTTGGTCCTTTTTGTTCGCTTTTGTCATTTCTTTATATCGAGGGATTCTTCATTGGTTTTAAAATTTTTATTAGTGAAATGTGTACACTTTTTTTACGGTTTTTGTCATTTTATGGTTGTTTCTGATTGGGTTTGGATAAGATATTTTTGATTTACATACTTTTATAATATTCTATTGTTTTTTTAATAAATAACAATATTATTCACCCTTTCGAGCGTTTGTTCTCTATTTAGTAGTTTTGTGGTAATTTTTTTCTTCATTTGTCTGTTTTTTTTATTTTTATTTCCTTTAGCTGATTTTTGTACATAATCAATATTTATTTCATATTTTGATTTTTTCCCAACTTTTTGGAATTTTGTATTTTTATCATTTTTATTGTTTTAATAGAATATTGTTTCTTATTTGGCTGATTTTTTTCCAGTGTTTGTTGTTTTTTTAGTAAATTTTTCAAATGTTTAGTCACATTCATTATTTTAAGATTCTTTTGATTTTTGTTTATTTTATCATTTTAATTTTCGAGGGAACTTTCCAGTTACTACTCAAATTATGCATTTTGGGTAAATTTTTCAATTTGACTCATTTTTTGAACCTTTTTTATGTCGTTTAAAAATAGTTTTTCTACCCCTTTTTTCCTTTTTCTAATTATTTTTGGCATTCCATTGGTTTTTTCTCACGTTTTATAGTATTTTTCCTTGATTTATTCTTTTATTTTGGGGTTTTTGTTCGACCATATTTGTTGATTTTTGTACTTTGAGGAATATTGTCATCAAATTCTTCACATAATTTGAAAACGACAAAAGATATTGAAAAAAACATAAAAAAAAGATTTTTTTTATAGTCCTTTCTTTACCCTGCCTAGTATAAAGCAAATTTTTCAAAACACATTTCTTTAGCGACTCGCTAATAAGCTATTACAGTTCAAGCATAGGTGGACATTTCAAGTGCACCATTTTTTTGTTGAGTAGTTTAGTTGAAAATCACCACCAAAGTGGCTCCAAACTCAAAATTAAGGAATTTCTAAAAGGTAGGAAAACTCATCATGAGAATAAACACTCATGCCATATGATTCAGGAATTACGTTTGGATGACTTCAGCGATGTGATAGATCCGGAATTTTTCGTCATAGTGGGACGTGAGCTCATTGGATCATTTCTTCTTCGTATTTACCGATTTTCACCAACCCAACAGCCGGTCGGGACGTACAGTGGACGTCCATTGGAGGATCCCATACAACCCATAATATGGACTAAATATGTACGTCCATTGGACGTCGAGTGCTGTTTGGGATATTACTCGTATCAAAATCACTACATTGTATAGATAGTTTGGACATAAGAAAAAATAAAATGTGTTGATTTGATGAGAAGAATTCAGATGTTAATTAAAAACTGAACTCAAACGCAACCAAATATTTTAACTTTGAATTTTCGTCCAGTAACAACTGAGAAGGTTGATTGGCTGGTGTGAAATTATCTTGAAAAAATTGTACACATTCAAACATAGCATCCAAAAAAGTAACTAGATGTTGAACCAAAATAAGAAACATAATACAGATAAAAAAAAACAAACTTTTGATACTCGAAAAAGCAGTGAAAAAAATGTGTACGTACTAAGAAAAAACAGAAATTAAAATAATAAATAAAATAATAAAATAAATAAAAATGAAGGCAATTAGGAGAAATATGAAATAGAATAGGAACATCTTCAAAATGCGAACAAATTTACTTAAAATGATTAAATAGAAAATTGAGGACAGAATTTTTTTTATTATTGCGACAAATACGGAAACATTTAAAAAAAAGAAAAGTTTTGACCGGAAAAAAGGTGTATGAATTTCAAAATAGGATAGTGGTGGAACTGAATTAAAAATGAGAAAAAAAAACAATAGTTTGTAAAACACGTTTACCTAAAAAAATAACTATGAAATGTGTAAACAGCAATCAACAAATCACTAATCCAAACCAAGATGAAAAAAAATGCTATAAAATCGCAAATAATACTTATTGGTACCATAAAAATAGTAATAAAATCCAAAAAGAAGAAAAATATTTAGAAAATGCTGACAAATTCACTCAAAAAGCTTTATAAACCATTAAATAAAATTTGAGGAGATCTCAAAAATTCTGTGAAAGTAAAATGAGGTTAAAGATGAAAAAATAACAAAACTTAATGAAAATACGAAACATTATTTAGAATAACAAGGCTGTGAAAAAGTAAAAAAAACAGTACTTAAATTTACTATCAAGAAAAAATCAATTAAATTAAATTTACTAAATTAGAGGAAAAAATAGTTTGCTTTCTTTTGTGAAAAATGTCCAAAAGTGAAAATTCCATTTATATAGACTTTCCTGAAAATCCATTTCCAGCATCGCCCCATCCAAACCCAATTCACTGACTGCAAATCCTCGAAAACTTCCAGACTTCGAAGAATCCCATACAAGTTTGGCAACAAAATTAAATTTTCCCAATTTCACTCTTCGGATAAAAAGTCAATCTGACACTAATCATAAAATCGATACCCGTAAACTTTTGGGACTGATGCTTTCGGGTGACAAAAAAACTTCATATATTTTAATAGATTCAGTTCACGTCTCCTTTTTAAGAATTAATCTCATTTCCCCTTACTTATCTCTAGGGTGTCTGCTCTGTTTGCATATTTATCGATGCCTGTAAATGAAGCTATAAAAAGGGCGTTTTGGAAAAAAAATGTGAATTATCGCATTCAAAGCCTCGATAATCCGAAAATATGAAATCTGCACGGATTGTAATCGGTCTGTCTGGCTCATGAAATATGGGAACGGGTTAATACCCCACGGTCATTATTCACGATCCAGTTTGTATGTCTAACCGATTATTGGATCAAAATGGTTATTGAAGCTTGAATTAATTTCATTCTCGTACAATCGAATTAATTTGTATAATGTGCAAATGACTGGCTTTATTGGTTACTTTTGCCCCAAAAACCCGTTCATTGAAACAAATTTTCTACAAGGTATTATCAACTATTTTTTCAAAGTCTGTGAAAATTTCAAGTTGATATCACAACTTTGAAGGTCACAGTGGATTTATTCAGGAAATTTATCACTTCAAGCGGGAGTTTTTATTATCATTTATAAAATAAAATATTTCCATTTGATCCAGCTGAAACAAATTTTCTACAAGGTATTATCAACTATTTTTTTAAAGTCTGTGAAAATTTCAAGTTGATATCACAACTTTGAAGGTCACAGTGGATTTATTCAGGAAATTTATCACTTCAAGCGGGAGTTTTTACTATCATTTATAAATTAAAATATTTCCATTTGATCCAGCTGAGACAAATTTTCTACAAGGTATTAT
Source organism: Orchestes rusci (assembly GCA_958502075.1). Classification (NCBI taxonomy): domain Eukaryota; kingdom Metazoa; phylum Arthropoda; class Insecta; order Coleoptera; family Curculionidae; genus Orchestes; species Orchestes rusci. Next base: position 3,824,682 of record OY293305.1, read on the forward strand.
CAACTATTTTTTTAAAGTCTGTGAAAATTTCAAGTTGATGTCACAGCTTTGAAGGTCACAGTGGATCTATTCAGGAAATTTATCACTTCAAGCGGGAGTTTTTATTATCATTTATAAAATAAAATATTTTCATTTGATCCAGCTGAAACAAATTTTCTACAAGGTATTATCAACTATTTTTTAAAGTCTGTGAAAATTTCAGGTTGATATCACAACTTTGAAGGTCACAGTGGATTTATTCAGGAAATTTATCACTTCAAGCGGGAGTTTTTATTATCATTTATAAAATAAAATATTTCCATTTGATCCAGCTGAAACAAATTTTCTACAAGGTATTATCAACTATTTTTTTAAAGTCTGTGAAAATTTCAAGTTGATATCACAACTTTGAAGGTCACAGTGGATTTATTCAGGAAATTTATCACTTCAAGCGGGAGTTTTTACTATCATTTATAAATTAAAATATTTCCATTTGATCCAGCTGAGACAAATTTTCTACAAGGTATTATCAACTATTTTTTTAAAGTCTGTGAAAATTTCAAGTTGATGTCACAGCTTTGAAGGTCACAGTGGATCTATTCAGGAAATTTATCACTTCAAGCGGGAGTTTTTATTATCATTTATAAAATAAAATATTTTCATTTGATCCAGCTGAAACAAATTTTCTACAAGGTATTATCAACTATTTTTTAAAGTCTGTGAAAATTTCAGGTTGATATCACAACTTTGAAGGTCACAGTGGATTTATTCAGGAAATTTATCACTTCAAGCGGGAGTTTTTACTATCATTTATAAAATAAACTATTTCCATTTGATCCAGCTGAGACAAATTTTCTACAAGGTATTATCAACTATTTTTTTAAAGTCTGTGAAAATTTCAAGTTGATGTCACAGCTTTGAAGGTCACAGTGGATCTATTCAGGAAATTTATCACTTCAAGCGGGAGTTTTTATTATCATTTATAAAATAAAATATTTCCATTTGATCCAGCTGAGACAAATTTTCTACAAGGTATAATTAACTATTTTTTTAAAGTCTGTGAAAATTTCAAGTTGATATCACAACTTTGAAGGTCACAGTGGATTTATTCAGGAAATTTATCACTTCAAGCGGGAGTTTTTACTATCATTTATAAATTAAAATATTTCCATTTGATCCAGCTGAGACAAATTTTCTACAAGGTATTATCAACTATTTTTTTAAAGTCTGTGAAAATTTCAAGTTGATGTCACAGCTTTGAAGGTCACAGTGGATTTATTCAGGAAATTTATCACTTCAAGCGGGAGTTTTTATTATCATTTATAAAATAAAATATTTCCATTTGATCCAGCTGAGACAAATTTTCTACAAGGTTTTATCAACTATTTTTTTAAAGTCTGTGAAAATTTCAAGTTGATATCACAACTTTGAAGGTCACAGTGGATTTATTCAGGAAATTTATCACTTCAAGCGGGAGTTTTTATTATCATTTATAAAATAAAATATTTCCATTTGATCCAGCTGAGACAAATTTTCTACAAGGTTTTATCAACTATTTTTTTAAAGTCTGTGAAAATTTCAAGTTGATATCACAACTTTGAAGGTCACAGTGGATTTATTCAGGAAATTTGTCACTAGAGTATTTTTTTAAAGAAAATTTCCTACCAGTCAATTCTAACCAATCATAGGCTTGCATTTTAACATGTTGCTATGGCAACGACCTAATTTTATCGGAAATCACCCTACTCATAATCACGTGACTTTTTTTAAAGTCTGTGAAAATTTCAGGTTGATATCACAACTTTGAAGGTCACAGTGGATCTATTCAGGAAATTTATCACTTCAAGCGGGAGTTTTTATTATCATTTATAAATTAAAATATTTCCATTTGATCCAGCTGAGACAAATTTTCTACAAGGTATTATCAACTATTTTTTTAAAGTCTGTGAAAATTTCAAGTTGATGTCACAGCTTTGAAGGTCACAGTGGATCTATTCAGGAAATTTATCACTTCAAGCGGGAGTTTTTATTATCATTTATAAAATAAAATATTTTCATTTGATCCAGCTGAAACAAATTTTCTACAAGGTATTATCAACTATTTTTTAAAGTCTGTGAAAATTTCAGGTTGATATCACAACTTTGAAGGTCACAGTGGATTTATTCAGGAAATTTATCACTTCAAGCGGGAGTTTTTATTATCATTTATAAAATAAAATATTTCCATTTGATCCAGCTGAAACAAATTTTCTACAAGGTATTATCAACTATTTTTTTAAAGTCTGTGAAAATTTCAAGTTGATATCACAACTTTGAAGGTCACAGTGGATTTATTCAGGAAATTTATCACTTTGTAACGAAGTTACTTTATTTTTTTGTCCGTGTTTCACTTTTCTGAAATTAATTATCCGACGAATGTTCAGATCTGTTTTTTTAAATATTTTGAGTACCGCGCACACTGTCTCACAACTCAAAATATTCACAGCCCGCGCTAGTTAATTTTCTATCCGAATAGAGGATTAATTAGATCTTCAGTCAGGAAATATGAGCTGCGCGATTTGACTAAATTTCGGTACCACCGGAGGTTCCGGCGTGATAAATCACGATTCGACGGGGAGTTAGCGCTCGAGATCTGAACCGTGAAGACGTGCCATTTTTCGACCCAAGCAGACCAAAACCGTTCCACCGTTTTTTTTTGTGACCACGTGCAGTTTTCCAAGGTAGGATTTTTCCTATTATACCTTCCAATGTTCCCAAGTATGTCTTATCTGTAGTATTTCATTCTAAAATTAACAGGGGTGGGTTTTAACGACAATTCAAATGGGGTTTTGCTTTTTCTTCTCTTTTCTTCATTTTATCGTCAGGGGTAATTAAGGGAGGGTTTTAACCGTTTCTCAGACAGTGAAATTAAATGACTAAATGCTTGGGAAAATCTGGAAATGCTTGCTTTTGGGTGCTTTTGGAGTTAACATCGATATACGCGCCTTGTCGTGGTTTTGAATGTGATGCACGTCTTATCTATTTCCTATAATCTCAAAACTCGTACGCATCTTCCCATTTTCGCTAATTCGTCACACGTCGTCTATTTTTCTTCATTCTCGATGCACGTTCTAATTGCTTTTATTTTAAACCCCACACATTTACCTTTCATTTTCGCGCCCGTAGTCATTTTCATTCTTTTTCTATGTAACCTCTTTTAGTGATCATTTTGTACGCATCCTGTTTAACTTTTCATTTTCTTTTCCGTCAGACATAAACTGCTCGATCGTAATTTTTCTGAACAATTCTTTTGGGGTTAATTCGCTTTCCCGTTTACAACCGTTACACACCCTTTCTTTCACTTTTCATTATTTTTATTGTAATATTAATTTTAGTTGATTTATTTTTCTGCATTCAGGGGAGTTTGTCCCAACATGTTTATGGAAAATAGATCTGTTTATTTTGATCCAAACTGCCTTTGCTTATTTTCCTGGTAAGGAAAATCACCCAACAAACTTTGCGGAAAATACCATCTATTCCAAACTGCCTTTTTAATAGCGATGATATTTAACACCCTCATCGCAGATGAATCCTGGAATTACTTTCTCCACTGTCTAAAGGCTACCCGAAAGGCACTGTGGGCCCTCTACCACATAAATCCAGGGGGTGGCGCTCGAGACTTTGAAGGCTTCACCTTCCAACCCTTAACTAAATTCTATCACCTAATCAAAAAGCGTTACAACTTCAAGCGGGAGTTTTTACTATCATTTATAAATTAAAATATTTCCATTTGATCCAGCTGAGACAAATTTTCTACAAGGTATTATCAACTATTTTTTTAAAGTCTGTGAAAATTTCAAGTTGATGTCACAGCTTTGAAGGTCACAGTGGATCTATTCAGGAAATTTATCACTTCAAGCGGGAGTTTTTATTATCATTTATAAAATAAAATATTTTCATTTGATCCAGCTGAAACAAATTTTCTACAAGGTATTATCAACTATTTTTTAAAGTCTGTGAAAATTTCAGGTTGATATCACAACTTTGAAGGTCACAGTGGATTTATTCAGGAAATTTATCACTTCAAGCGGGAGTTTTTACTATCATTTATAAAATAAACTATTTCCATTTGATCCAGCTGAGACAAATTTTCTACAAGGTATTATCAACTATTTTTTTAAAGTCTGTGAAAATTTCAAGTTGATGTCACAGCTTTGAAGGTCACAGTGGATCTATTCAGGAAATTTATCACTTCAAGCGGGAGTTTTTATTATCATTTATAAAATAAAATATTTCCATTTGATCCAGCTGAGACAAATTTTCTACAAGGTATAATTAACTATTTTTTTAAAGTCTGTGAAAATTTCAAGTTGATATCACAACTTTGAAGGTCACAGTGGATTTATTCAGGAAATTTATCACTTCAAGCGGGAGTTTTTACTATCATTTATAAATTAAAATATTTCCATTTGATCCAGCTGAGACAAATTTTCTACAAGGTATTATCAACTATTTTTTTAAAGTCTGTGAAAATTTCAAGTTGATGTCACAGCTTTGAAGGTCACAGTGGATTTATTCAGGAAATTTATCACTTCAAGCGGGAGTTTTTATTATCATTTATAAAATAAAATATTTCCATTTGATCCAGCTGAGACAAATTTTCTACAAGGTTTTATCAACTATTTTTTTAAAGTCTGTGAAAATTTCAAGTTGATATCACAACTTTGAAGGTCACAGTGGATTTATTCAGGAAATTTATCACTTCAAGCGGGAGTTTTTATTATCATTTATAAAATAAAATATTTCCATTTGATCCAGCTGAGACAAATTTTCTACAAGGTTTTATCAACTATTTTTTTAAAGTCTGTGAAAATTTCAAGTTGATATCACAACTTTGAAGGTCACAGTCGATTTATTCAGGAAATTTGTCACTAGAGTATTTTTTTAAAGAAAATTTCCTACCAGTCAATTCTAACCAATCATAGGCTTGCATTTTAACATGTTGCTATGGCAACGACCTAATTTTATCGGAAATCACCCTACTCATAATCACGTGACTTTTTTTAAAGTCTGTGAAAATTTCAGGTTGATATCACAACTTTGAAGGTCACAGTGGATCTATTCAGGAAATTTATCACTTCAAGCGGGAGTTTTTATGATCATTTATAAAATAGAATGTTTCCATTTGATCCAGCCGAAACAAATTTTCTACAAGGTATTATCAACTATTTTTTAAAGTCTGTGAAAATTTCAAGTTGATATCACAACTTTGAAGGTCACAGTGGATTTATTCAGGAAATTTATCACTTCAAGCGGGAGTTTTTACTATCATTTATAAAATAAAATATTTCCATTTGATCCAGCTGAGGCAAATTCTCTACAAGGTATTATCAACTATTTTTTTAAAGTCTGTGAAAATTTCAAGTTGATGTCACAGCTTTGAAGGTCACAGTGGATCTATTCAGGAAATTTATCACTTCAAGCGGGAGTTTTTATTATCATTTATAAAATAAAATATTTCCATTTGATCCAGCTGAGACAAATTTTCTACAAGGTATAATTAACTATTTTTTTAAAGTCTGTGAAAATTTCAAGTTGATATCACAACTTTGAAGGTCACAGTGGATTTATTCAGGAAATTTATCACTTCAAGCGGGAGTTTTTACTATCATTTATAAATTAAAATATTTCCATTTGATCCAGCTGAGACAAATTTTCTACAAGGTATTATCAACTATTTTTTTAAAGTCTGTGAAAATTTCAAGTTGATGTCACAGCTTTGAAGGTCACAGTGGATCTATTCAGGAAATTTATCACTTCAAGCGGGAGTTTTTATTATCATTTATAAAATAAAATATTTCCATTTGATCCAGCTGAGACAAATTTTCTACAAGGTTTTATCAACTATTTTTTTAAAGTCTGTGAAAATTTCAAGTTGATGTCACAACTTTGAAGGTCACAGTGGATTTATTCAGGAAATTTGTCACTAGAATATTTTTTTAAAGAAAATTTCCTACCAGTCAATTCTAACCAATCATAGGCTTGCATTTTAACATGTTGCTATGGCAACGACCTGATTTTATCGGAAATCACCCTACTCATAATCACGTGACTGAAAGATTAATAAGTGGAAATCTCCCTGGCTTTGCATCTGGATGTAGCTCCCATATGATTACAGTGTTGCCGTCCCCACTCTCCCTAACAATCCCAACCCAACTGGTGCATGGGAGCTACATCCAGCCGCTACTATTAAATCTTCTCAAATAGTTTTGGCATGAAATTTTCTTGCCGAATCTTCCGTGAGCTCGAATTAAAAATCCGGAAATTTGTTCTCGTTGCGAATTTTTCAAGAAAATTCGCAACTCGACAAAATTTCCGGAAATAATTCGAGCTCTAGGGAGATTATAAGTGAAAATTGAAGGTGTTGAAAACTTCAAATAAACACAAGAGGAGATAAAAAATGTCTTCAAATGGCATTGGAGAATCGGTAAAAAAAAACTAGAAATAGAGGGAACGAGAAAAGGTTAAAAGTAACAAATTGAAAAATAAGTTATTATGAAAATTTTGTTTGCAGAAAGGTTTCAAAAGTAACAAAAACTAGTCAAAAATCTGAAATAAATACAATTAATAGTTATTTGTGGTATTAGTGCATTGTGTTGAAAATAAGTCACGCGCGCCGTTAGGCCGAGTGGTATAAATTCTCAAGTGACTTTGGAAACATAACGCACGAGTGCCATACAATGTTCTATCCAACAATGGAGAAAATCGTTTATGAGATAATTATCAAATATGAGTTTTAGTGTCAGAATGACTAGACAGTGACATGTTTACATTTTGGTCAAAATAGGTTATTGTTTATTCGGTTGCCACAGCAACGTGATAGGTTGTTTGTTTGTTTGCCACGGGAACGTGAGTTATGATAACTAACAAATGACTAGTGAGTTATTTATCATAACTCACACTAAAATGACTTCAATAATGACACCTATAACTGTCATGCGTTAGATAAAAATCAAATAATTCAGCTGAGCTGTTTAAACCGCTCGGAAAAACTTTTAAAGACTGTAAGATAGTGAAAACGTAAAAACGAAACAAGATAATAATAACACGAAAAAATAATCCATTCATTCCAACAAAAATCACTTTGAAAAAAGTCACTAAGAGAAAAAGGTAAAACGACAAGATGAAATACACAAGAGTTAAAAAAAAATCACTGAAAAGCTACCAATTAAAACCAATAAAAATCCATAAATAAAGTTAAAAAAAAATCACTGAAAAGCTACCAATTAAAACCAATAAAAATCCATAAATAAAGTTATTTAGGAACTTTTAAAACGTTTAAAGAGTGAAACAGACTAGATGAGATATTGGCTGAAAAATTACCAAATAAAACCACTAAGAAGAAGGAAATAAAAAAAAATCAAGGGCATTGAAAAAATAAAACAAACTGAACAATAATTTGAAAAAATAACAAATAGTTTATCGAATGAAAATCACTCGAAAAGCTGGTGATAAATATAAAAGACTTAGCAATTGAAAAAAAAGAACAAGAGAATCAGAAAAGTTGGCTAAAAAGCTAATAAATAAAACCAATTATCATCACAAAAAAACATTTTTAAAAGGTTTGAAAAGTAAAACAAATAAGACAAAATAAAAAACAAAAGAATCAAGAAAAAATGGCTGAAAAACTGATAAAAAGCACTAAAACAAACTATTACGGAATTCTCAAAAAGATGAAAAAACGTGAATCAAACTAGACAATATAAGAAATACAAAAATTACGAAAAATTGATCAAAAAGCAATCAAACAAAACCTATAAAAATCACTGAAAACAGCTATTGAAAAATTTCTAGATGCTTTACAAGTAAAACAAACTAAACAAAATAAAAAATCAAGGAAAATTATCTGAAAAGCTACCAAATTGATCTAGTAAACTTTTTAAAAATAAAAAAATTGATGATGAGCTTTGAACGCGTCAAAAGAATCCCATGGTAACACAATTGAGGATTTGAACAAAGACTCAAAAAAAAAAGAGAACCAAGAGAAGAAGAACTCAGAATGTAGATGTATTAAATCGGCCAAAAATCTGCACACTAAATTAAAAGATAAACATTTCAAAAGATACCTATCAAAGACTAGCTCAAAAAAGACAAACCTAAAATAAATAGCATAAGTGAAAAGATTTATTTAAAAGTGAATGGATAAATTCTGTAAAAAGATTAATACAACAAAAATAAAAAATCTACAACAACAACTTCGTCAAAGATACAAAAAATATATAAAGCCACACATTCATTGAAGGATTTTGAAAGAGAATAACCAAGAATTGACAAAAACATAGACATTGAAAAAAAAACCTAGAAAAAGACCAAATAGATTCAGTTGAAAGTTTAGAAATCATTCACCTATATCCACAAAGAAGAATAAAAACATTCAAACAAGAGCGGGAAGCAGTAAAAAAAAATCAATAAAACTGCTCAAGATTCAAAACAGCCAGCAGCTAGAGTCACATCATACAAAAAAAATAATGTGCCTGGAGTTTTGGTCCAAAACCGTCATTACCATTTTATGCTGTTCAAGCGTTCGCATACCTTTTGGAAGGCTGGGACCGATAGAAAGATCACATCGAGATTAGTGAACGATAACTTGTTCTGAAATCCCAAATGTCATATTCTGGGAATGATCACATCGCATGAAAATCGTTCTAAAGCCCAAGACAAAGATAACAACATGTGTGGTGGGAGACGTTGAGGAGGCTTAAATCAGCGTTTTTGAGGAGTTCTAACTAAGTTGATGATGGAGAACATCACCTACGTTTATATTTGAACTAGCGGGACCAATTGATTAAGGCTAATTATTTAAACTTTTTGACTGTCAGTAATTAATAATACTGCAGTATACTTAGTAACATTAGCCAATGAGGTTACCACTAAACGCCGAACAAAAAATATTTCTGCCCACCTCGGGATTTGAACTTGGTCAGATCGCGTGTTATTCCCTCCGGTGACCTTGTCGAATGGCGCCTTACACCACTCGGCCACCGTAGGCGCTCCATGAGCAATATGAATAAATAACCGACTTGAAGGATGAAGTGCAAACATATTTTACTACAACTGTGACGTCACGAGTATCACGAGGGGATACGTGCGTTTCCGGTGGGCGGAGCCAGGTTCAATTTTCAATAATTAATAACTATATTATTAAGGACCTCAATATTTCCTCCATTTCCAAAAATGGTGCATTGCACTCGATATGACCTAATTCTGAAATATTATGTCTTTTTTTCACAACAGCTATACAACCACATTGTAATCCATTTCCAATGTCAAAGAAAATATTGATTTTCCAAGCTGGCTGAAGAAAACCTGATACTGACATTCGATATTGGAAAAATGTTTTAATCATAACGGATAATTTAACTTTACTTTGAATTGGGAGTGTTAACGACAAGTTGATGGAAGTTATTGAAGAAAATAAGCCAAATGTAGTATAACAACTAGGTATAATTATTTATACTATACTACACAATGTTTGTTTAAGTTAACATGACTGGTATACATGCCGACAGTGGACAGTGGACAGTGTATAGAGAACATGGAGGCCCATCGATCACAAATGTCATTTACAGCTGTGTAAGCAAGAAATTGGTTCTGGTTTTAGTTGTCCTTCGATGTCAAATAGTTACTGGATGAAGTGGCTGCTTTGAATGTTTCTTCAAGTACCGTTTTGCTGCTTGGAGCTATCAGTAGCCCACCACAATCGTCTTCGTATTACTTCATGTAATGTAAGAATTGAATTAGCAACTTCCACCCTTTTGCTAGGCTCTCAGATCTTCATTATGGCTTACTTTCCAATTATTGTCTTAAGACAATATTTGTCATCTGAAATCTTCTATCTTTTGTTCCACCCCGAACATACGCAGCCTATAATGTCGCTGATACAGCACAAAGTTCTCGATCTCAGAGCCTCATGTTTATAATAATTAGCAACCAGAGCGTGCTCTTTCCACAATGAGAATTTAACAAAGCCCAATTAAGGAAGGCATTGTTTTAGTGCTAGTGCTGCAGTTCGGTTTGAATTATGCTTATTTGACAAATAGATACCACTGTAATAGTTAATAATACTTTCATAAAATTCACATTGTTGCAGATAAAGTCTGTATCAGATATTCAGAACAGGCTCATTATTTTGTACAGTAGTTATTTAGCTGGTACATTCAATCCTAATTATCTCTCCTCAACAACGAATTGTTCACAACTTCTAGGCATATGATTTACATATTCTTGTTTTGGTTCAGCATCAGCATTTTCAACCAAATGCTTCACAACTTGTAGGTATATGATTCACATTTCATTATTTCGAGTTAAGAGGATATTCTTGTGGAACTCTTGATGTAACATTGATCTTTTGGGATACAGCACCACACAACTTCACACGTTGTTTACGTGAACTTAGGTGAGAGGAAATCAACGTCAAGTATAGTCCACGAATCCTCAGCTTCTGCATCAGTAACCGGTGACCATACTTTCGGAATCCTTGGAAAGATCACATCAACTTGTTTGCCCTCTTCCAGGACGCTGATTTGTCTGGTGAGCCCAGTTCCTCAATTTGATTTTTCAAGATTGATGGTTAGTTGAAATCAGGACGCCATCATCTTTTTTCTATTCTATTGTTTGGAGGTTGAAATCCCCAACCATGAGCTTTGGTGTGATAATTTCATCTCTTCAATAGGTCTCAGATAGCGAGTTGGGGGAAAGTTGGTATCGAGAGTGATAGTGGAAGTGGGAACTCACCATTGTCTCGTATCTTAATCCAAAGTTCTTCACGTTGAAATCTGTTGGTGATAGGCTTGAATAGATTTGAGTCCCTCAGAATCAGGATCCGCTTTCTTCCCGAAAAACTTGCTCGAGGAATATCACCGGAAGAATATTCTTCTATTGCCAAATCGAGATCGAAGATCCTATTTTCAGCTTAGAGGGTTTTGAATAGTTGTTTGAATACTCATATATCGTAGGCCTCTCATTTCTGACTGCTCCCCACCACTCTTCTCCTGAATACTTTCACTCAAATCGTTGTACACACGAATCTTTTTCTCCCCAATGACCACTCCAAGGGGATTCCTGTTTTTCTTTTGATTTAAAAGCTTAGATTTCCTTCGCGAGCTTCTCGTTACTTTGATTCAATGCTTCAAGCATTTTCGTCAGTAACTCGCTTATTAACCTGTCGAGAGACCCCGTATTTTCGTGAAAATAATGTCTGCCGTGTAAGAATTAATAATTTACTTTTTGATTCTTGACCGAAACAATCAAACTTGTTTTTCCAACAATCAATCAAACAACTGTTCCATTTCTCTATCTGCGCATCAGCAGGAATTGTGCGCAATTCAACTGAACCAAGTCCCCCACCTCAAAATATATCGAGGCCGAGTTTAGGTAGGTGGTTCCGGACCAAAAAAAATTAGCACTTGCTCGCCGACGACGTCAATTGATCCTCAACCCCTTTTTGCGATCTTTTTAAGTCCGTTTTTTTGTTTTGAATTCCTTTCATTTTTTCGAACCACGAGGTAGGACTCTTTCACCCGTTATTATGACTAAACTTTTCTGAATTTCTCTCAAGTAGAACCGCGTTGTGATAAAGTAAATAACCGGCTGGGAAAACATGACTTTCCAAGTCATAATTTGCTGATGAGTTTTTTTGGGGCAGATCTTGTTGTCCACAGCCTGATTATTCGAGGAGATCAGATCTGTTTCCGGGTTCCTGTTTGTTAAAGTTGGTCAGATATCTGGGACTTGTGTTGGCAATCAGTCTGATTATCTTGTCTGGGCTAGCCTCACGGAATCTTCCCACATTTTCTTCCATTTTTAGGGTTTAATTTTATCCAATTTTTGAGAGAATGAATTTTTGTCGGGTGGGAAATTTCAGACAAATAGTTCGAAACCGTGTGCTCTACAGGAATATTTATTTATCTTACATTCTTGAGATAATTCCGGAAAACTTTACTGAAGGGCTTCTGGAGTTACTATTCGGAAACTTGCGGAATTTTGAAAACAACGGACGCTTGGACTTTCTCCACTGATTAAAAGCTACCCGATAGGCATTGTGGGCCCTCTACCACGTAAAATACAGGAAGTGGCGCCCGAGTTTTGTAAAAAGCAACGATTTTCCCCATCCCCCTCAAAAGTCGAACTCAGAAAATCTCAGGGAGCTTGAAAATATGTTATTTGGCATGGCTGAACCAGCACCCAGCAGCAAATAGCAGTCATCAACCTATCTTCCATAACTTGTAGCTATATGATTCTCATATTTTTGTATGGCACCTTTAGCGCTTCTTTTTATGGAGAAACAATTAGAGAAACTAAATATTTACAAAAAACAGTCCAAATAATCTGTATTCCACAGTTAAGTCTGGACAGAATTTATTGTTGATGAATAAAATAATGTTCATGTCATTCGCGTATTATTGATTATAAATTAAACTCGATAATTTTGCGTGCGGGTTGTCAACAAGAACTAATTCCGTAGTCGAATATTTATTCTACGAAATAATGAAATTTTGATAAAACTACTTACCAACTGTGAATCCTTCACAACGTATGGATATATGATCTACATTTTTTTGTCAGTCTGGGTTAGTCTATGTACCGGAATATCCAACCCATCTTTCTCAGTCAAGAAAAAGACTGATCCAAATTTTGAAATTGTTGTCCAGTATCTCAGATCCATGCTTAATGAGAACTCCCAAACCATTCCACTCCGTTCTAGTCCCATTAATTTCGTGGAAATTTTCCCATAATTAGAACCAAACTCCAAAGCGCATTTGAAATTATGAGAACTTATATAGCAGTGTCGCTGTTCTCAAATTAAATCGAGTTTCTACGTAAAACTTTTTTTTCTATTTGGAGAAGATTTTTAATAATCTGAAAAGTTGGCATAGAAATGGAAAAGGCTATGAAATATTTATTAGCTCGAGTTCGTCAGGAAAAACAAAAGCTTTTCTATTTGCAATAAAGTATGTTGGTCGAAGGCTGTAACAACTGGAAGCACCCTGGAGAATGTAGTGGCCGACGTATAGAAACGAGACTATTGGGATTTTCAAAGCAGGAGATTCTATAAGTCTTTTGTTTATCTAGTCTGGAATGTAGCAATCGGAAGATGGAAAGTTTAGTTCACTTGGGAACTCTAGAAATCAGTTCACATCAAACCTGAATCAATCTATTGATTTCATTTGAAGCATAATAACAAAGATCAAGTTTTCAGTCTTGGCAATGGTTTTAAAAAAAAGCATGGCGGCTTCGCCGATTGCACGCTTTTTAAAAGCAGCCGTTGTTTTATCATCACTTCAGATGGGAATGAGATGAAGAAATAAATTCAATGAAGGCGATCCGATGGTAGCACCTCAATTTCAATAATTACACATCAAAGGGAGAATTGAGGCAGTAATTCCTTCATGTCAATAAAAAAAATAAGTTGTTTATGTTTTCTATACTACCACCGCTTCTTGCTAGAAGGTATTCAAATTTATACCCATGATCTCCTTTCAAATGATCTTGCATCACCCCTTTTTCCCCATGATAACATTATAAAAAGTCATATCCATGGTGCAAGAGTTTGGTTCAAAATTCCATTGGATATGAGTAATTCACTGTTAACCATTTGAGAGGAGATTTAGAAAAACAGATTTAAAGAGGGAACTTCAGACCTCGGGGATATCCATGAAAGGAACCCAACATGGAACATTCCTGAGACAGTTCTGCAATACGCTTACCAAAGTGCGGCTCCAGCTGAAACCAAACATAAATACATCTCAGATATCCACGATCTAGCAAATAAAATTCACTACCCTCATAAAAACGATACAACCCATATCCTGCAGCTAATTCAAACCACAAACATTGACCGGAACACCGTTATTCATCGGATATACCATAAAAACCCGCATGTAAATAGCTCGAGGCTATTTCGATGCGAATTTGATCGCGATGCTCTGCAATGTGCATCAAAATGTGTGGATCAATAAGGTTTTATTTTCTTTGAAAATATCATCAGCTGCTCTATTAGTGAATATTTGTGACTAATGGTTCTGAGCACAGGAGCTTGATGAATTCAAGAAAATGTCTACAAAAAAACTATAGCAATCACCTACGTAACAAGAATATGTGAATCATATTCCTACAAGTTGTGAATTATTTGGTGGCGCAAGCTTGACCCACACACATTCTGGGTTTTTTATTTTTGGGCGATATTTCTAATCTTTTTTGTGTCTTGGAGCTTTCTCTCAATTTTTTTGTCGGCAATGCTATTATTGTTCTTCTCTATTGTCTTTTACTATCCTTGATTCACTTCATATCACAACCTTCCTTTTCTGTCTGATGGTTGCTGCAGAAAAGTTTCAATCGCAATTTTTGAGGAGTTTAGAGATGTTATTATTCTTCTGACTTTATCAGTATATGAACTTTATTCTCTACATTTTCTTCCTCCTCCTCTTTTTATTTGTTAGCTTCTTCATTTTTGTAGTAGTATCCTACATTATCATGAATTGATCAATTCAGAAGATAATTTTGACAACATATAGATGAAAGAAAAAAGATCAAATCAAATATAAAAAAAATAATGATAAAATAAAGTATAAAATACAAATTTCATGAAGAAAATAAAATGCCAGGGCCAAACTAACCCAAACTTATCCAAAACCGGAATATGTGGATCATATGCAGCCAAGTTGTGAAATGTGAAAATTCAGCTTGATGAGTATTTTTTGTAAAGCATCAGTAGTTGGACTACAATTTCATTACCAGGCCATGCCATAGCACATATTTTCACAAATTATCGACTTGGAAGAGCAATAAATATTCATAGGCTCTAACACAGCACGAAGCATAGGGTAATTGCTCTATATATAAACCAAAAACCGCTGTGGTAAATCCATGGCACAATTTTGGAGCAAAATTTGCATGTCTGTGTTTCGAGTTATAACAGCAATACTCTCTATGTGAGCTTAATAGGAGGATAGCTCTTCATCACTCTAAGCATGAGAATCCACGATCCTCATACATACAAACATTTACAGAAAATTGGGTTTTATTTACATCAAAATCCACAATTGGATTCAGATCAAAATTTCTTGTCTTTTTACTTGTGTCATTATCGTTTGATGATTTTTATCCAACACACGTACTTTCCAGAATATCTACATGATTAACATTCAACGCACCATCAGGCTGTTATGTGATTATGTGACAATCCAGTTTGCGGCTTGCCACTCTTCGGCAATATATTGTCAACCACCAGCAGATTTGCTATTAGGATCAAAATTAAAGGTCTTGTTCCACCATATCCTTCCAGTTTCAGTAATTAAAGGACGTCTATAGATTGATAGGTCTCTTTTTTGATTGATACAGGTAATCAGAATTTCGATTGGTTGAACATTCCGGTACATAGACAAAGTGGAGGCTTCACTTTACCCACTCAGCTCAACTCCTACGATAACTGGATGATTAGAACGTACAACAACGCATCCTTGACTAACCTGCTGACGTCACGGAAACAACCCTTGATTGGTGAGTCCATTCCATTGTATCTTTTGGGATACATCAAGTCACATCATCAACTATAGTTTTTGCCCTACACAGTTGTTGTGACATTGTAAAAGGTGTTTTTAAACAATTTATTGTAAAGATAATGGTATTCCAGTAGTGCTTAGATGTGAATAGGGGCATATGTGCGCCGCGACTGGTCCAATCCAATTTTACAGTCTCTGATGATGTAAAGTGTCATTCACTGGCCTGTTTTTGAGTCTGATAAATAATATATTGAAGTACACTATGAAATAAAGAAATATGTGGATCATATACCTACAGATTGTGACTCATTTGCAGTTGGATCAGGAAAATTTGATTATTTCGTAGAATAAATATTCAGCAATCAAATGATTATGATTAATATTCATGAGTTCTCCGATCCTTTGTTTCAACAAATAGGTTAAAAAAATTCCACTGGTTCATTATACAAGTGCAGATAGTTTGGTGCAATTCTCGCTCGAGAAAAACTCTGAATATTCATTGGTGCGGTGTGATATTTCGTAGAGTATGAATAAATATTGTTTGGACTGTTTTTTGTGAATATTTAGTCTGTGTCCTTGAGGTGAGGATCATCATAATTTCTTATCTCCGAAATTATCTCAAAATTGATTATTCAAAATTTGAAATACTCCTCTTGGATTCTACTCTGCAGCGTTATGAGCTAAATAAGAAAAGCTTAATGTAAATTGATATTGGAATACCCAAGTGGTGATCACGACATTGTCATAAAAATCTTAACTTTGTTCAGTATTCTAGAAAAAATAAAAATAATTTGTCTCCACGCCACTGGATCTAACAAAATGACCTTATAAATCAGTGTATACTTCTTGATGATATGGAGAACGAACAAGATACGAGGGATATCAAAAAAAATTGTTTTTTGATTATAAAATAGTACATTTTGTATCAAGGGCGGAAAGTAGATGATTTTGACGAGGGTATAAGTAGCAGCACGAGCGAAGCGAGGGCAGATATTAGCCGAGTCAAAATCAACTTTCGTCCGTGGTGCAAACAGTTCTTTTTGTACAACCAGTTTGTAATCATAAAAAAAAATAATTGTGAAAATCAAAAATAAATAATCGATACACTGCACTACACTGCTGACAAGTCAGACAACTGACAAACTGACAAGTGACAACTGTCAATCATGGTTACAATATAGGTGTGTTCCCGTATTCTTTTGTGGTGCGGATTCATTGCCACCGAGATTGTCACGTGATTAGTTCCTTCTAGTATGCTGGACTGTCACGTGGTTATTATATTCAGAGGCGTTGGGATCCAAGGAACCGTTGCTAAGCGACCTACTTTTAGGCCCGGATGCCAAAATTAGCGAACTTCCGCCTGCTTTGCATGCATTGAAAAGTGAACTTTACGTGTGGGTTGTACAAAAAAAAAATACAAAATGTTCAAATTCAGTTGCTAGGCATGGAAACAAAGTGAACTTTAACATGGCAACGAAGTTGTCATTTGAAGAGATATTGAAATATTTTGTTGTCCGATCTCAAGGTTACAATATAATAGGTGGCCTCGTAACTCAGGGGTGACAGACGGAAGGGGCAATCTGTGACGTCATTTGTTGAAATTGGTCGCAATCAGAACACAATTTATATGGTGTGTACCATTTTATTTGTGGATAGTTTGCGTCGTTACGGATTTTTTTTGGTAATTTCAATTTATTTTTTGAGAAGGAACTCCTTTACGCGGAGGTTACGATCTAGTATAGGTAGTACTGCAGGGAAGTTATTCATATTTTTACAGAAAATGAATAGGATTGTGCGATTGATTTTGGTTAAAGAGTTTAAGAGAAAAGCTCGTGCTCTGTTGTGTTTCATTGGTTCTTTGGCTCTTTGATACTTTGGTACTTTTTGGTACTTTGGCTCTTTGATACCTTCTTTCATTTGAGTTCTTTGTTACTTTGATTCTTTGGTTTTTTGGCTCTTTGGTATTTTGATTCTTTGATACTTTGGTACCTAGGTCCTCTAGTACTTTGATTGGGTCTTTGATACATTCATTCTTTGGTACTTTAGTACTTCGGTACTCTAGTCCTTTGATCGATTGGATATTTGGTACTTCGATTCTCTGGCTCTTTGGTACCGTGGTTCTTGGGTTCTTTGGTACTTTGATTAATTGGCTTTTTGGTACCCTGTTACTTTGGTACTTTGGCTCTTTGATACTCTGTTACTCTGGTTCTCTAGTTTTTCTGGTACTCAGGTTCGCCGGTACATTGGTACTTTGACTCTTTGATACCTTGTTACTTTGGTACTTTGCCACTCTGGTTCCTCAGTACTTTGATTCTTCAGTACTTCTTTGATATCCTGGTTCTCGAGTACTTTGGCTCTTTGCTACTTTGTTACTTTCGTTCTTTGGTACTTTGACTTTGTGTTTGATACTCTGGTTCTCTGGTACTTTGGTTCTTTTGTCGTTAGGTTTTTGACACTTTAGTACTTTTGCTCTTTGGGACATCGATACGTACATAGGTTGTTTGGTACTTTGGTTAATTGGCTCTTTGACTTTGGTTCTTTGCCTCTTTGGTACTGTATCAAATAACCAAAGAGTTAAGGTAAATCAAAGAACCAAAGTACACACAAGAACCAAAGTACCAAGGATTCAAGAAGCAAGGAACCAAAGTAGCAAAGAACCAATCAAGTATCAAAGTACCAAATTACCAAAGAACCAGAGTACAAAATATCAAAAAATCAAAGTACCAAAGAACCAAAAAAGCAAAGTATCAAAGAACCAAAGTACCAACGATCCAAGAAGCAAGGAACCAAAGTAGCAAAGAACCAATCAAGTATCAATGTACCAAATTACCAGAGAACCAAAGTACAAAATACCAAAGAATCAAGGAGGCAAAGAACTCAAAAACCGAATAACCAAAGAACCAAAGAGCCAGAGTGCCAAAGTATCAAAAAAATCAAAGTATCACAGAACTTTAGTATCGAAGAACCTAAGTATCAAAGAACCAAAGTATCAAAGGATCAAAGAATCAAAGTACCAAACAATCAAATCACCGAATAACCAAATTACCAAAGAACAAAAGTATCAAGGAATCAAAGTGACAAAGTACCAAAGACCCAAATAACCAAAGAACCAATGTACCAGAGTACCAAGGAACCAAAAAATAACTGGAAAAAAATTTGTATCTCCTATGACAAATTAACGATTTTTTGTGAACTGCTATAAAATTTGAAAAGAAAACAATAAACGTGAAGAAGTACAACTTATGTTTATTTTTTAATGGCAATACCTGTATGTTATTAGATATTCTGAAAAATGTTTTTTTCCTGATTATGAATATACCCGGGTTCATATCTCTATCTTGAAAAACTGCCCAGTAAATCCACAAAAACTGTCCCGTTCCTATGCTACAGCATGGAGACTCTCAACAGATGACGTCACGCGTGAATAAGAATAGTACATTTTGTATCAAGGGCGGAAAGTAGATGATTTTGACGAGGGTATAAGTAGCAGCACGAGCGAAGCGAGGGCAGATATTAGCCGGGTCAAAATCATCTTTCGTCCGTGATGCAAACAGTGCTTTTTGTACAACCAGTTTGTAAGCATCTGAATAATTATGAAAATCAAAAATAAATAGTCGATCCGATGCACTGCACTACACTGCTGACAAGTCAGACAACTGACAAGTGACAACTGTCAATCATGGTATTCATGGTCACAATAATAGGTGTGTGCCTGTATTCTTTTGTGGTGCGGATTCATTGTCACCGAGATTGTCACGTGATAAGTTCCTTTTAGTATGCTAGACTGTCACGTGGTTATTAGATTCAGAGGCGTTGGGATCCAAGGAACCGTTGCTAAGCGACCTACTTTTGTGCCCTCGGGGCCGAAAGTAAATTTAGGCCCTGCTGCCAAAATTAGCGACTTTCCGCCTGCTTTGCTTGCGTTGAAAAGTGGACTCTACAGCAAGGACTTACTAATCATAGTTGATTAAAGCAGACCGATCCCCCAAACTCCCTTTCCCCAACTTTATTTAATCATCCACACGCCGCATTCTCCCAAAACCCCAACTTTTTTAGCGACAACCGCACCAAATGTGCCCCAAAAACAAATCTCCGCTCGGACACGGAAAAGTTGACAAATCAAATGGCGCCATTTGTTAGGCGAAGAAAAGTAACACCCTTTCATTTTTCGACCCTTACAAGTATGCCGAAACGACCTTTTTTCCCGATAAATCCCTTTTTGGCTTTAATTTTTCAAACCTAAAAACATTATCTGCTTTGAAGTGTTTTTTTTTTTGGCAGAACAAGCGGAGATGTTGACCTTATTTAGGACGAATGGATTTGAAGAGGGGTTATTATGGGCTTTATTATTCCACTTGGTTGGCTTGAATTGTCGGGATTTTGGCTGTAATTTTGTTTATTTTGCATGTTTGATGCAACGCAAGTTTGTTGTATTTAATAGAAGATCTGTTATAGTATTCATATGCGTTCTAAACATTGTGAATTATTAAAACAAAAGGGAACAGGCAATTTCCAGCGCTGGATCGACGGAGCGAAGCGGGAAAATACATAGTTAACCAGTTAGTGGCCATAATATCTTGCAGAATGTGAATTTTAATGTGCAAAAACAACATAAGCGCCTTGGTTCTTGCAATATTCCGTACAGAAAGACAATTTGAAACTTGAATGAAGGAAAATCCATCGATTATTCTCTTATGCCCAGTTTCTCAACATTTGACACTATCCATTGTTAAGCAGTCAATTCCATAACTCTATATTACTGAACAGAATCCAGCCAATAACTAGTTATCCGACAACTATTGCTAGTACAATGAGTTCAAACCAGATGGCACTACGCACTCTCCAAAGATTGGACGTTCAATAATCCATCCAATAATCCAAAAACCCACATCACCGCTAGGTTCCGTAAAAGGAAAGAAAATCCCAGCGAAATATTTTCAATCCAACTAAGAATTACTCTGGCGCATTCGTCATCCCGTTGAGTTAGAACTCCCCTTGTTTATTTACTTATCAGTTATCAATCAAGGCACTAGTGCTCAATTCTCCAATTATTAAATCTGTACACGAATGGTGTCGAAAATCATAAGCATATTCGTATACAGACTATTAGGGTTAGTCGAGAGCAAAGAAATAGAATTGGCCATGAAATCCAAATTTTCAGAGATAAGCAAACCAAAGAAAAGAAGGAAACTGGCATGGGCAGCCTCATGGAAACTGAGAGACGTGTTAAAGAGCGACCCACCAATAAAGAGGAGGATGCTTGGCACCCTGCTAACAGTCTGCCGATTTGTCGGCAGGCGGAAAATATATGTGGGAGTGGAGCTGCTGGTTTATTTCAACCATAGACTTACAATAACAAGACACATAATGCCTTTATCTTTAGCATTGAATATTTTGACTCAAACAGAATGATCAACGAGGCCGAGTTTGTTTGTATGTAACAAAATGACAGGTTTTGGTTTCAGGATACACACCACAAACTTTTTAGTCAATGTTTCATCAATAGAAAACTAGATGGCGCAATTTGGAATAGAAAATTACAGTGACTATATACAAGACAGTGACGACAATGGAGGTGTTATTTTCTATTGGCTAGCGACGGATCCGCCATGTTGCAGCTAGCATTCATTGTTTATAATTGTCATGTGTGCGTCGTTCGTGTCTTTTGAGTGTTTTTGTATCAAATTTTATAACTTGCCGATCAAAACATCGATTTCAATGCCTCACAATAAAAAAAGTGCAAAAAAACTAAAAAAAAGTACGGTGACTTCATACAAAAAAGTAAGACCAAGCTGGGATTCGAACCCAAGACCTTCTGCACGTTAAGCAAACATCAGACCGCTGAGCCAACAAGGCCAGAAATATCAAAAATTCTCAGTACAGCCGCCATGTTGAACCTGAGCTCAATTGTCGTCACTGTCTTGTATATAGTCACTGTATAGAAAATTAATAACGGATCTAACCTCACTAAAGCGATTGTTTGTAAACAATAGCGTCACAGGCCTCAAGTCAGGGTTTCACGACCAGATGTTGCCATGCTTCAACACGAAAGACCAGAGTAAACATTTCCACGAAATTTGTTTGGGTTAGCGATATTTGTTTTGATAATTGTCAATGCTGATACCAAAATAATTAGGAATAATCTACTATTTGAGTCTGTACGTAATCGACGCTCATATGGCTTTCTGACTTATTGAGGCTTTTACTTCTATTACCCTGTAAATCCTCAACTTTGCCTCATTCCAGACAAAGTGAAGGGTTTATTTCTCATCCGCCAACGGATCAATAAAAATTATTTAGAGCGAGCTAGCCGGGCAACTGGCGCTCCCCAAAATACCAAGGAAATGGATAGCTGACAGAATAATGGAAAATGTATGCGACTTGAAAGCGAATTTTTCGTTTGGATTTACCAATTCGATTATCTACTGCAAATTGAAATGAATAAAATATATTATTTTCACGAACTAAATTAAAACTAGTGTCTGGAACAAAAAACCGCCGAATAAATCGACAAACGGATGCATTCACCGCGAAATGTATGTCCACATTTTTGCACTGCCCGCATTTGGAGTTTTTTAGCAAGCACATGGTAGAGTGCATTTTTAATCAAATGAAAAATAGAACATTGAGCACATAGAGAGGTTTTTGTTTTGCTTGTTTTTTGAGGGTTTTTTTTCTGAGTACCTTTTAGCGCTTCAACACCCCAAAAATGTATCTTCATGCGGCTTACGGCGGATTGCACCAACCTATTCGAGGGATCCTTAATGCTAAGGAACCCTTAACTTGACAGTTTTGCATGTATCCCTTGAATAGGTTGGTGCAATCGGCCATTACTGTCATAAAAAACTTGCGAGGTTCACTATTCACATCATATTAGTCAAACACTGCAACAAGGGGAGGAGTGGAAGGTGAAAGCTGTCATGAAGTACTTTGTGGAATATTTAATCTTAATTGCCATCTTGGCGGCTTCCTTTTAATTATCGATCAATATCAAAGCCTCCAGTACATTCCGTATCAATCCTCAATGGGCCTTCCGGCATAGAAACAAGAACCACAATCTCGTGATGTATTTTGGCTGGATCGCTGTTCGAACACATTTTACTTTGCTCCCTTCTTAGAGCATTTTGTCCCGAAATGTTTTCAGGTCTGTATCGTCAACTGTTTTCAAACCTTCATGTTTGCAGTGATTATCAAGAATAGCGGCATCGACATCCTAGTGTCCGAAGGGCGAACCAGAGGTCAGTAGAATGCTATTTTCACCGAACATCGTGTTGCATGTTTGTAGACAATTGCCGATACCCATATAAAGATATTTTGAGATGAAGTGCTCTAAGGAGGGAGCAACGTGACAAAACATGTGTTCGTACAGCGGACGCTTATTTGAACTTCTCGGAGCTTCTCTATAAATTAGGGGATTGTGGTCACTGTTTTGCAGTTGGAATGCTTTCGATTGTTCGAGAGACCTCAGCGCCGTAGACATAACCACTATTCCCGAGAGGATGCCTCTACCACTATCCCCCAAAAAAAATACCATCACCCCTTTCACAAGAAAGATCCTTCTCTCATTATCTCCAAAAGATATTCTAGAGGGAGAATCCAAGCAACCCAAAAGACATTGCAATAAAATTTTATACAAAGGAATAACTGTGCTCCGATATCTTGATTTTATTTTTATAACAAAACGTTTCGATCACCTCATCATGACGTTTGATCTTTGGCGATAACGTACGATAGGGGCGTGTGCCCCATGCCACATAAATCTATTGGGTGGCGCCCGAGATGTTGTCAATTTTGTTTTCCCAGTGTTCTCCACTGACATACCACATAGATCTGTCAGGTGGCGCCCGAGTTCTTAAAATGTCAATTTACAACCCCGATGATCTTCGTAAAATACCAAAGAATTATCCGTTGAGATTGTAGTTTTCTCCTCATTTATGAACCCATTTGCCCAACTTTCAGACTGCCTTGCACTTGCCACATCAAATTGCTGATTCTCGATCCAATTCCCCAAAGTTTTTGCTTATTCCACTCCATAAACCCATTTCAAACAAAAATTCAGAATAACTTATAGCTATCTTAAGTTCGAGGTAAGAAATGACACTTCTTCTATTTTTGCGATTCAAAGCGATTTATCGAGGCCATTTGACGGTCCAAATCGCGTAAGGGATGACTTTTATTCTTTTAGTTCGATGGAGCTAATCTTGAAATTTGTCTGGCGAGCAGTTCCGGACAAAATGTGGGGGTAGTGACCTCATTTTTGAAATATTGGCTCTAATCATTGAGTATTTTTGAAAATTTCATCATCCAACCGCAAATTTATAATTTAGAAGTCCATTTATAATATCCAGACTCTGTCTCTGATAACAGTCGACATTTTGCGGAGGTGGATAATAAATTCTCGAGACATCTGTGATTTATGATATAAAACCGGTATAAATGAACCAAGTTTTGTTTTCATACATAACATGACTATCATAACCCATCCAATTATGGAAGTGAGCTTTCAGCGACAACGGAAGAGTGGAGTTTCTAGTATGAATTTTCTTCACAAGGCCAAAAACTCAGGCGAGCACTCGTGTTTCGAATTCAATTTCCACTCCCAACCACTCCAGACATATTGATCACAAAGCAATTTTATATTCTATCGTCACAAATAAAATAATACAAAGCCACTTCTATCACTTGCCAACAATCTCGATGCATGAGCCAAATCGTGTCTTCTCTCGCATTGATTTATTTTATCTCTTCAGTTCTCATTTTATAAACCGATAGATACTCCGGGAAGTTACGTATTTGTCTATTTGCTCGTGCGGCTACAGTGTGTCTTTCAACTGCCATATGCAAAACGGATTTAATTCTAGATTTCATTTGCATCAAAAATCAACATGAATCTTCAGTCTCGCTCTACAAATGAATCAAATTTACTCGCAAATTAACCCCATTTTCCCTGAGAACTTAAATTCAAGATTCCTATCGTTCTGTGAACATTACATTCTATTTATTTATGGCTTGAGTCGATGCAATGTTTTCTGTAGACATTTCAACCTTCAGTAATAGAAAATGAGAATCGTAACCATCAAGGTTATGGAAAGTGAAAACTTTTCGAGTTAGTAGAGAGCTTCAATATAAGGCTAAGTTCCATTCCCTCTGATGACTCGGACATTTCACTTTGATTTTTGGGTTAACTAACTAACCAACAAAATAAATTTGTGAATATCAACCAAATTTCAATTTAAACACTCGATACAGGTTATTTTGAATGCATTATCTAGATTCTCATTATATGACAGTCATAAACTCCTGTTCAATCATACTTTCAATATATTCAAATATTTTCCAACCCACCAACCAGCCATAGATTGCATTCAATTAAGTATGGATAATTTGAATAGTTATTACCAATGATACATGAAATGTTATTATTCCAGCAGATAAAACGTAAAACAAACAATTCTAGCCTATCAATTCGAACTGGCAAAACCAATTTGGCCAATGGCGAAATCAATTCGAGTGAAAACGTCCCTAATTTGTGCGTTGTGTTGATTTGGTCTATTACAATATTACCGGAATATTCATGTGAATCTATTTTGATTGGAATGTCAAAGTATAGAAATGATGAGTTTCTATTCTATCAGGGTACTGATTTGTGGTGAGTTTTTCATAATTTTATCGGTTACGATTGTCATTTCTTCATTTAATGTTTTTGGGATCACGGATTATTATCTATTCTCATCAAATGAGTGGTGCTGACTCTAATTTCTCGATGATTTGATCTTTTTACTTTTTCTTCAGATCTTCTTGAGGTCTTGATAATTATCCATAATTTGGTTGATGACGATCGTCAATTCTTTGTTGATAGATTTTTCATCATAATTTCATTGATTATGATTATCCTTTCTTTGTTAGATCATATTTGCCAGTCTTCCATGGTTAATTTGATTTTCATTTCTTTGTTGATTTCATTTTCATCAACAAGAGAAAGTGATTGAGATCATTTGTTTTGTTTTGGCTGGGTTTACAACATTTTGAAAGACTTTTCTGCATTGAACCTATTTATAACTAGATGTTGATGGAGAGTTTTTTGAGTTACTCTCCTTAATTATTTTTAATTTTTTGTTGAGAGGAGATATCGAGAAGTGTTCTCTGCAAATTCCATCATTCCATAAAGATGGAGTGAATTTTGGCAGGGTTTACAAAATCTTGACTGATTTTTCTGTATTCATTTTATATACAACGATGTGGAAGCTTAAGGAGTTGCTTCTCTCAATTATTGGAAGTTTTTGCTGAGAGGAGATATTGAGAAGTGTCTTCTGCAAATTCAACCGTCACACATGGAGGGAGGAGGTTTTGGCAGGGTTTTCAGTTTTCCGTTGGAAGGAGATCTTGGGAAGGGCCTCCGGCAAATGTTACTGTCCCATGTGTGTGCTACAAATTTCATCAACCCATATTGGGGGAGTGAACTTTGGCATCTTGAGTGATTTTCCTGTATTTATCTTATTCACAACGATCATTGATATGGAAGGTTTTATGAGTTGCTTTCCTCAATTATTGGCAGTTCTTTTGCTGAGAGGAGGTAATGAGGAGTGTCCTTTGCAAATTGATTGGTCCTAGTCCTATATACAGAAAGTGAGTTTTAAAACATTTTGAGTGTTTTTTTCTGCAATCATCCCATTTGTGTCGATAGGAAAAGTTTTTTGAGTTACCCCTCTCAATATTGGGAGTTGTTCATGGAAAGGAGGTGTTGAGGAGTGGTTTTTGCAAATTTCACTGCCTCATATGGAAGGAAGGTGTTTTCGCAGAATTCACAACATTTTGAGTGATTTTTCTGCATTCATCTTATTTACAACGACATGGAGAGATTTTGAGTGACTCATCCAAATAATTCGAAGTTGTTCATTGAGTGGAGAAATTGGAGAGTGTCCTCTGCAAATTGCACTGTTTCCATTGACAGTGTTTACAACCTTTTGAGTAATTTTTCTGCATTCATCATAATAACAATGAAATGTAGGATCCTTTGAGTTACTTCCCTCAATTCGTGGGAGTTTTATGTTGTGGATTTTTTGCATCTCATATACAACGACATGGGAGGTTTTTCGAGCCTCTATCAGTTGGAGGAGACATTGAGGGGTGCCCTCTACAGATTTCACTGTTCTATATGCAGAAAGTGAGTTTTAGCATAATTCACAACATTTTGAGTGCAATGTTTTGACTCTCCTGGTCAAGTATTCCAGCAAAGAGTTACCCAGTACTCCAGTTCATCGACTGTTTCAAGTTCAAAAATGAAAGCAAGCTAAGAAGGTATAAACTTCCAAGTGATCACTCTAGGATCTTATGAAATGTCAACTCAATATCGTAATGGACAGAGTCCAGGTGAAGCTGGAAAACCAAATTCCAGACAGTGATTATCCAATGATCTTGGCCCACTGAGTCTGATTAAAAGTTATGCTAGAAAAGGAGAGATTCACAAAATGGCGTATGCTACACACTAGATAATGGTTGACCACTGGGTGAAAAATAAGGTATAGTGCTCTTTGATTTATGCGAAAGCAAACAAATCATGATGAACCCCTTTAATAATACGAGAAAAGACAAAACCTCATTGTTCTTGATCCGTTGAATATTCTACTCTATGAATTTCTGAAGTTATCAGTCTTCCATAATATAATTGATTATGATTGACATTTCTTCATTGATATAATTTCTCATAATTTGATAGATTATGGTTGTCGTTTATTCGTTCACTAGTTAATTTGATCGGTCTTTCATCATTTGATTGAGTACGATCGTAATTTCTTCATTGGAGATGTTTAAGTACAACAAATGATTAACCACGACTGTCCTTTCTTTATTAAATATCTCCTAGCTATGAAATATTTCCCATCGTTTTTCTCAAATGAAATTTCCATGGAATTATATCAGCTATAATTCATAATCGCGAGGAAAAGTTTATCCATTCCATCTGTTGCCCAATAAAAAAACTATGATCGATGAAAAACTCAATTGAAAATCGTTTGAGTTTATGAAGAGATCGATTGCTCTGAAATATTCCTAGTTAAGCGGCGTCACCTCATAAAAATTCCAATAACGACGCTAATGGCAAATCGATTGACTAAAAATACCTTTTTCTCAATCGTTGACGTCCAACTATGAAAAGAAAGAAGGTCAAAGAATGGACACAGGTGAAGGACGACAACGAAAATAATTTATAGCAAGACGTGCTTGTAATGTGAATCACATGGTAGAAAAACAGATTTCTTTTTCATTAATCCATATCCAAGAGCTCCCATACATCACCTATCGCACTCCGATCAAATTACACCCCATTAAAACTCAATCAAGATAAAATTAAGGCCAAGTTGAAAATTACTTCCGACGAAAACTTTTACCGCTATCGGAAAGCCAATATTCGATTCAGATATAAATCGACATTTCCACCGCAACGCTAACTTATAATAAAATTGACGTTTATTGCGTCGGAGATTTTCCATACGGATAATAAAACTTTGCCATCACGGATGCATATTGGAAAATGAATTACATCTATCTTTCAAGCAAGGTCCGTTTAATGTTCTCGAATGCACTGTTGACCCTGTTTTTCCCAACCATATCAGGATAAGATTGAAAAAGTTTTCCGGGTTTGAACTTTTTCAATTACACGGTTCACACGTCTGTCGGCTATTGACGAACAATAATCTGAAGTGTTATCTTGATGGCTTTGATGAAGAAATGACAATCATTATCGATCATATTATGGAAGGCTCATAAATTCAGATATTCTTCAAAGAATCGGTAGCCTTTATCAATGGAGTGTACGTCATAGCAAAATGTCTATTTTGTGTTTCTCTGAGCTCTCAAAATTGTGAATAAAGTAGATGAAAAGAAATTGTTAAAATCCGACAGATCACGGTTCTGATACGCCACTGTTTTCCAGGTCATCAACATGCTCTCTCAATGCTTTCTCTTTATCATGACTACACAGACACTTCACTGGCTCTAGGCATTAGTAGTCTATTTAAATGATATGACGTCGTTGTCTATAATGAACAGTCCATGGTATATTATTTATAGAAATCTTTTAATTGATGTGAGTGTGATACTCAAATTGATCATACACATTATACCAGTCGTGAGTGAAAATATTTTTTATGATGAGAGGTATTTTGTGGTCTGGATGAAGAAATGACAATCATGACCAATCAGATTATGAAAGAATCTTCCGATATTACAAATTGATGAATATCCTCATAATATTGGAATACAGCAACCAAATTTAATTGTTATACTTTACATAACTTCACAATCAAAATCTATTCAAGCAAATGTGCCGATGATGGAGGACAAAAATCGATCCGACTAACATTTTCCACAGCTTGTCAGAAAACCAGTTCCCACCATCCGACAACCAATAGTTTTCACAAACAAGTGAAAAAATGTGAACAATTTACAAAAAAAAAACAAATTTCCACGTTAGGTCTCTAGCAGAGCTACTCATCATTTTCCTAATAGCTTCATCATGTTTTGAGTCAATACAATAGAATTTTCAGCAAAAACGTATAAAACCTAGAACAAATGGTCACAATCAATTTGAAATATTTCGCTGAAGCTGATATAAATTGTTGGTGGTTTGTTGCAATGACAGTCACAACGGTCTAATTGTCGTTATTTTTCGATTTTGTGGCTTACTGACAGGAATTCTAGGTTGGTGCTACTCTTTTTGTATATGTGAATTGCAAAAATCTCCAATAAAGAAAAATTGCGTATCATATCCACATAGATTGTGAAGCCTAAAAAACTGTTTCCCAGAAATTAGTTCACTGAAATCTCACAAAAATACACACAGCCGACAAAGATTGAGTGATCAGTGGCAAAGACTTTCTAGATTTTAGGATGTTTAAAATAATTGTACCTATCAACGATGTCATCATATACCCCAATTGCGATTAAGACTGTGTGTAACGTTAATTATTTTCGGGATGCCGACAAATTCTTATCTGCGTCCAATGTTGTACAGATGGAAAAATTTTCTTTCAAAAAAGGAACTATGATTTGCAGCAGAGCAGCTTGTCATGATGGCCTTTAGAAACTGTTTTATTAGCTCCAAGTACAGGCACGAACTTCTCAACCGCCTTGTTGTCTCTGTCCTGAGCACATACTTCACATTTTCTAAAATTTTATTCATATTATATCTATGGCAATGCCTTGATGCAATTCTGGAAAAACAACTTTGTAAAGAAGTCTGGACTTTGCCCCAAGGGGTGGGCTAACTAGGAAAAGTTGCATCGAAAAATTTGCTCCTAAGAAGTTCTTTCTCGTAGAAGTTGTCCGCTTTATGGGGGTTAGCCATTCCATTTCGGAATCTGAATTTCAATTTAGGATCGCTTGAGTCATAGTGGACTGGTTGGCTATTTGTTCTAATTTGAGGATACAGCCCACGACGACAGTGACGATGACAATTCAGGAACTTTTCTGACAATATGAAGACATCGGCTTTGTGAAGATTTCATTTCCTGAAGGACAGTGCATTTGGAGCAACGACATCATGTTTTCCAAAAACCTGTCTGTTACTTCAGCTCTGGTAACTGAGAAGACAATATCCAGTTTGTCCTCACTTTCTCTGGAATCTTCTTTATGCCCTTAATAGCTGCTTCTCTAGAGCATATCAAGCCAATTTTTTTCCTTTTGTTCTTGGATCCTGACCTTGTTTGCTACCTCGTCTACCTAAACAGATGTCTTGGCTTTGAAGTTTTGTAGAAGTTCTGTTGGCAGCTTTCACTTTCATTGAATATTCTGTTTAAGCATTGTCTTCTATTCATTAATTTAATGATTTGTCCTTTCTTTGATCAATATTTTAATTCACGAATCCTCCATAATATGATGGATCATGACTGGCATTTCTTTATAGACTATTTTAAGTGGATGCGGCAGAACAAATAGTTCCGTTGTGGTGAGGGTGGGAGCCTAGAGGGAACTCAATCGTAGCAATGATTTATAATAGAGACCATCGCGACTTTGGCGTTCGCATGCTCGACAAGATCAGTGGCATTGGCGATTTTTCCCTGTGAGAATACTTCAAGAAAAAGGCTCCAAGTATCGTCCTCACAAAATAAAATTTCATTTTGATTGATATGTGCCAGAAAACTTCAGAAATCGCTCACCTTGGTGCATAGCTTCTGGAGGACATGTCACTGATGTGATCCTTGAAATTTTAGTGAGGAAATGGTGTGTTGTACTGACCACTTTTCCTAAGTCACGATAATTTTTTTTGATATGGCTGCATACTCACTACTTTAGTCCTTCTCTTTGATCGAAACACTTATGTGTTATGGGAGGCCATCTCAACATCCTCCAGTATCTCCCATCAGTGTCTATCCATGGTAATAATACAGGATGTCCCATCAAAAACATACTGCAGGACATTTCAGGGTGGGATTAACTTTTCGGCAAAATCCAAAATACTTATGCGAATTCTTTCCGTCGTTACAGATCCGTTTGTCACACTGTAGCTCCTTCAAGAACCTCGAAGTTCGAGGGAAGGGTTGTTTAGAACAGCGATTTTCGAACATTGTCTTGATATCCAGACAGTAAACATATTCTTGGAGGCTGCGTCTTCCCAGTGTTTTGTCCGTCAGACAGCCCTGATCCAATCCGCAACCATTTTTGTTTGACATCAACGCTTTTTGAGTATTTTTCCCTTCCTCGGCATTACTTTTTGTTACATGAACTTCCCATCTTACTTGTTAATGTTGGCGATCCACCATCGTTACAGGTGGACGGCATCTATCTAAGAGAATGCTCCTGTGAGAGAATGAGCATCATTCTCTCGAGGAGTATTCCACTGGATGAAAAACAACTGAATTTCAATACACGGTATTGCTTAGGACAAAGAGAAAAAGTCTGAGGATGATCAATTAAAATCTAAAAAAAAATAATCGTGAGAAGATCAAACAAAAGTTAAAAAGAACAGAAAAAGTGGATAAAAAGTCTTGATGTGAAAAATATATTTTTTTTTCATTCTATTTGTGGATCTTTCTGAATTTGTTTTCCAATAATTCACGTTTGATTGTTTCAGTTTTCAATGAACTTTGTAATTCTGGACTTCACAATCCATAGGGTTATGATTGACATATTATAATAATTATTATTTCTGAACATTTTGTCAAAAAACTTGGTTTCTGACTATTTGGAGATATTTTAGAAGAGTTTCAACCTACAAATAATGAAATTCAAAATCTGACGGGACACAAATCAATAATAATTCTTGTCAGCAAGCAACAAAGTCGAACATTGCATCGAAGCCAAATGAATGATTTTACATTTCAAAAGGCACTAAAAGCCCATCCAGTACTCATTACCAAAACCAGCATCAAGGACAGAAATAAATTTAATCGTATTAATCTCGCAAAATGAGCTTTTTAATTTAAAATTGACGACGTTGGCAAAATGACCGTGTCAAGCAAGATTATTCGACACAGAACTTAATTAAGGTATAATTGTTCTCCACATTTTAGATGGATCTGAGCTCTACGGGTGCCCCGGCCGCTTGCCAGTAATAATTCATCAAGCACGCCAGCTAACATAAATTTGCAGTGAAACTTTAATAAGTTCGTGAATGGATGGGAATTGAAAAAATATATTCAGAATAAAATTTAAACTTACTCTAAGTAGAAAATCAGGTCCACTGTTTCGTTTGCCGGTCGAATTGGGAAAGTTGCAACAAAACGGAATGAGCCATTCTGAAACTTTTTCCGGAAAAGTGGAAAACGATAGAAAACTGCGGATAAAATTGCATATAGTTGAAAGTGGACCCTCGAGAGTAGAGGGAATTAAGTTTCGAGTTTGCCTCGAGGGGCATCCAAAATGTTTTTATGTTAAATCGTTGAGTAAAATATTACTCTTTCGATATTTTTTTATAAATCTTTTTTTTTTTGAACATAATGTTGTTCGTCATTTGTGTTTTTCTTTGTCCATAGAACTTCCTCAAGTGATCTTTGTGGATTCGAAAACTTTGTCATTTATGCGGTCAATAGCTTCATGTTTCCAGAAAAGTTCTAAAGCAATCGTCACTGTGCTGGTGCGCTGTGATAAAATCCTCAAATTGGAACAAATGGCCAACTATGAACCAAGTAATCCTAAATTGAAATTCAGACTCCGAAATGGAATGGCCAACCCCCATAAAGCGGACAACTTGGACGGAAAAGAATTTCTTAAAAGCAAATAGAGTAGACTTATTTGCAAGGATCGTATTTAGCCATTGCCATAAACATATTAGATTAAATTGAATTTCATAAAATGTGATGTGTATGTGCACAAGACAGAGACGACAAAGTTGTTGAGAAGTTCGTGCCCGTGCTCGGGGCAAAAAGTTTACTCCAGCAAAGAAAACAGTTTCAAGTAGGCCATTGACGAGCTGCTTTGCGCCAAATCAATTCCAAGAGAAACATTTTCCAGCCGTTGTCGTTCAACATTGAACGCAGTTGTGACGATTTTCCAGATGAGAATTTGGCGGCATTCCAAGAGTAATCAACGTAAACTCTGTCGATTGCAATCAGAGTTACGTTATTGCGTCGTTGACAAGTACAATTATGGATATCCCAAAATATAATAATCTAATCTTGGTCCACTGTGTGTATTTTTATGAGATTCTAGTGAACAAATATCCACAATTACCATGAATTTTCTAGGCTTCACAATCCATGAGGATATGATAGGCATTTTATCTTTATTGGAGTTTTTATACAAAAATAGTAGCACAAATCAACAATTCCGGTCAGCAAGCAGCAAAATCGATTCCTGAGACAAATAACGACAATTAGATCGTTGTGGTTGTCATTGCAGCAAACCACCAACAATTTATATCAGATTCAGCGCAATATTTCGAATTGATTGTTACCATTCGTTTTATACGTTTTTGCGAGAAATTTTATTGTATTGACACAAAACATAATGGAGCCATTAAAATGCGTACCACCATCGTTAGCCGCTCCAAAGAAAATAATGAGTTGCTCGGCTACAGACGTGGCGTACAAATTTGAAAATTCTTCTCTTTTTCTGTAAATTATTCGCTCTATGAATCGAGTTTTCTCCACGGAACATCTTTTTACTTCGTAGTTTGTGTGAATTATTGCGTTATGGGCAAATTCTTTTCTGTTTCGAGTGTATAATTCAGTTGTCGGATGGTGGGAATTCCAGATAAAACTCACGAGATAGGATAAGTAATTCCAGATGCACATATCAACGTATTTGTGCATAACAAAAATGAAAAAAGTCAACATCACTCACAAAAACTTATCAATTATAGTAGTTTCACTGATTGTCATACTCAATTTATTATACAATAATTTAATTAATTCTCACTTATCAGAATGAAACAAAATAGAAAGTGAGCATCGTAATCACCAAGATTATGTTGAACATCCTGTTTAAGTGTGAATAGATCAAGGTTAGTGGAACACGTCAACTGTTTGATAGAACTGTGTGTAAAATAGTAGTTTGATGACTGGATCCGTTTTTAATAATGATTATTACATTTATTCTCAATGAAAGTCACGCTTTTGTTTATCGTTTATATGTCAATTCAAATCCAGATTTATCCAATTTTGATATCTCACTGTGCATGTGCACATTCAAGTATGGAAGAGGACATGTTGTGTATCATATTTTTAGGTACTTGGTTGATTAGTAGGTCGAAATAGGATAGACGTAACGACGTCGGCTGTAACTAACTCGTCCGACGACGTGATGGGTATCAAATAAGTCGTAGTCGTGGACAATTTCAATCAACATTAGTCGATTGGATAGGACAAAACGGTAAAAATTAACGTCGGCCTATCCGACTTGTTTCATATATCATTTATTATTATTTATAACCATCACTTATATAGAACAGGTTCATAAGTATAACACCATACTAGTGTCATACAAATGTTGTATTCATAATATGTATGATTTTATTATGAGATTAGTCAGTTAGATTTAGTGTAGTCTGTGCTGCTTGGGATAAATATATTTTTATCCAGTGATTTTTTGTGTTATTTGGCTATATGTAACTCATTGTCTTGGTAATTAATTTTCGATTTCATAATTTCTGTGATTGGGAAGGTGCTCGAAACATCGGTAGAATTCCGACTTATCAGTCTTGAGTCGGTGGCGCTTACCCTACCCTTCTCCGGCATTGAGCTTGGGCCTAATTTGCTCACGCAGTAAACCACCCTCTCATTCCAGAAATTAGGTAACTTTCTCGTTTCTTTGCTACCTCATTCTTTTTTTTTATTCTCAAGTAACTAACTCGTCCGACGACGTGAAGGGTATCAAATAAGTCGTAGTCGTGGACAATTTCAATCAACATTGGTCGATTGGACGGTAAACGGTAAAAATTAACGTCGGCCTATCCGACTTGTTTCATATATCATTTATTATTATTCATAACCATCACTTATATAGAACAGGTTCATAAGCATAACAACATACTAGTGTCATACAAATGTTGTATTCATAATATGTATGATTTTATTATGAGATTAGTCAGTTAGATTTAGTGTAGTCTGTGCTGCTTGGGATAAATATATTTTTATCCAGTGATTTTTTGTGTTATTTGGCTATATGTAACTCATTGTCTTGGTAATTAATTTTCGATTTCATAATTTCTGTGATTGGGAAGGTGCTCGAAACATCGGTAGAATTCCGACTTATCAGTCTTGAGTCGGTGGCGCTTACCCTACCCTTCTCCGGCATTGAGCTTGGGCCTAATTTGCTCACGCAGTAAACCACCCTCTCATTCCAGAAATTAGGTAACTTTCTCGTTTCTTTGCTACCTCATTCTTTTTTTTTATTCTCAAGTAACTAACTCGTCCGACGACGTGAAGGGTATCAAATAAGTCGTAGTCGTGGACAATTTCAATCAACATTGGTCGATTGGACGGTAAACGGTAAAAATTAACGTCGGCCTATCCGACTTGTTTCATATATCATTTATTATTATTCATAACCATCACTTATATAGAACAGGTTCATAAGCATAACAACATACTAGTGTCATACAAATGTTGTATTCATAATATGTATGATTTTATTATGAGATTAGTCAGTTAGATTTAGTGTAGTCTGTGCTGCTTGGGATAAATATATTTTTATCCAGTGATTTTTTGTGTTATTTGGCTATATGTAACTCATTGTCTTGGTAATTAATTTTCGATTTCATAATTTCTGTGATTGGGAAGGTGCTCGAAACATCGGTAGAATTCCGACTTATCAGTCTTGAGTCGGTGGCGCTTACCCTACCCTTCTCCGGCATTGAGCTTGGGCCTAATTTGCTCACGCAGTAAACCACCCTCTCATTCCAGAAATTAGGTAACTTTCTCGTTTCTTTGCTACCTCATTCTTTTTTTTTATTCTCAAGTAACTAACTCGTCCGACGACGTGAAGGGTATCAAATAAGTCGTAGTCGTGGACAATTTCAATCAACATTGGTCGATTGGACGGTAAACGGTAAAAATTAACGTCGGCCTATCCGACTTGTTTCATATATCATTTATTATTATTCATAACCATCACTTATATAGAACAGGTTCATAAGCATAACAACATACTAGTGTCATACAAATGTTGTATTCATAATATGTATGATTTTATTATGAGATTAGTCAGTTAGATTTAGTGTAGTCTGTGCTGCTTGGGATAAATATATTTTTATCCAGTGATTTTTTGTGTTATTTGGCTATATGTAACTCATTGTCTTGGTAATTAATTTTCGATTTCATAATTTCTGTGATTGGGAAGGTGCTCGAAACATCGGTAGAATTCCGACTTATCAGTCTTGAGTCGGTGGCGCTTACCCTACCCTTCTCCGGCATTGAGCTTGGGCCTAATTTGCTCACGCAGTAAACCACCCTCTCATTCCAGAAATTAGGTAACTTTCTCGTTTCTTTGCTACCTCATTCTTTTTTTTTATTCTCAAGTAACTAACTCGTCCGACGACGTGAAGGGTATCAAATAAGTCGTAGTCGTGGACAATTTCAATCAACATTGGTCGATTGGACGGTAAACGGTAAAAATTAACGTCGGCCTATCCGACTTGTTTCATATATCATTTATTATTATTCATAACCATCACTTATATAGAACAGGTTCATAAGCATAACAACATACTAGTGTCATACAAATGTTGTATTCATAATATGTATGATTTTATTATTAGATCAGTCAGTTAGATTTAGTGTGGTTTGTGCTGCTTGGGATAAATATATTTTTATCCAGTGAATTTTTGTGTTATTTGGCTATATGTAACTCATTGTCTTGGTAATTAATTTCCGATTTCATAATTTCTGTGATTGGGAAGGTGCCCGGAACATCGGTAGAATTCCGACTTATCAGTCTTGTGTCGGTGGCGCTTACCCTGCCCTTCTCCGGCATTGAGCTAGGGCCTTATTCGCTCACGCAGTAAACCACCCTCTCAATCCAGAAATTAGGTAACTATCTCTTTTCTTTGTAACCTAATTTTTTTTTAATTCTCAAGTGACTTACTCGTCTGACGACGTGAAGGGTATTAAATAAGTCGTAGTCGTGGACAATTTCAATCAACATTAGTCGAATGGACGGTTAACGGTGAAAATTAACGTCGGCCTATCCGACTTGTTTCATATATTATTTATTATTATTTATAACCATCACTTATATAGAACAGGTCCATAAGCATAACACTATACTAGTGTCATACAAATGTTGTATTCATGATATGTATGATTTTATTATGAGATTAGTCAGTTAGATTCAGTGTGGTTTGTGCTGCTTGGGATGAATATATTTTTATCCAGTGAATTTTTTTGTTTTTGGCTATATGTAACTCATTGTCTTGGTAATTAATTTTCGATTTCATAATTTTTGTGATTGGGAAGGTGCCCGGAACATCGGTAGAATTCCGACTCATTCAGTCTTGAGTCGGTGGCGCTTTCCCTACCCTTCTCTGGCATTGAGCTAGGGTAGGGAAAGGTTCATAAGCATAACACCATACTAGTGTCATACTAATGTTGTATTCATAATATGTATGATTCTATCATAAGATAAGTCAGTTAGATCAAGTGTGGTTTGTGCTGCTTGGGTTGCGTTTTAGTATTTTTTTGTGTAATATGATTTTTCCATGTCTTCTCCATCATCACTCAATTTCAATGAGATTATACAGCTCCACTATTTTGTTTCGCTTTGCTGCTCTTGGGATTTTTGTTTTTCTGGTTCATTTATCCATTCCACTTTCATTTCTACGTTTTAAAGTAGTTTCTTTGATATTGATCAAACTTTTATTTATAAAGCAATAATTTAACTCTATGAGATTTTAGTAAACAAATATCCACAAATGGTAACAATCAATTTGAAATATTGCGCTGAAGCTGGTATAAATTGTTGGTGGTTTGCTGCAATGACAACCAAAACGATCTAATTGTCGTTATTTGTCTCAGGAATCCATTTTGATGCTTGCCGACAGGAATTGTTGATTTGTGCTTCTATTTTTGTATAAAAACTCCAATAATGATAAAATGCCTATCATATTCTCATGGATTGTGAAGCCTAGAAAACCTATGTAGATTTTGATGAACAAAGTGAAATCACTATAGAGGTGTGAAATAAAAATAAAAGACAATACAATAATCAAAAAAGCTACAGAAGGGTGGAAAAGACAACAAAATTATGTAACAAAACAGAGAAAAAGTGTTCGAATGGAAGGGAGGATTTTTTTTGTTTTTTCTACAAAGTTGTTTACAAAGCAAAATAAAACGAGACAAATGCTCACATAGTTGAAAAAATATATTTATCAAATACCAGTCCTTGAAGGAAGCTTCTAAAAAAGTACAAAATGTAAAAAGAAATTGAAAATACAAACATTAATTATAATGTCCTAAAAAAGTCAAGCTGTCAAATTAAAAATTTAAATTTAAAAAGATGACTAGATTCGTGATAAAAAAGCAGATTAAAGGATATAAATAAAAATTAAAATTATTGAAGGTGAATTATACAAGAATATGAAAATCCTTGGTGGAAACACTCATAAGAATTATTATAGAGGTGAAAAATGTGAGGAAAGAATCTTAAAATTAAAATAGTTAAAAAAATTACAATTGTCACAAATTATTTTTTTTCCAAAATCAAGTATAGTAAAAACAAGATGCAACAATTCAGCTCCCATAATATGTCCATTTAAACTTTGAAAACTCTTAAAGGATCCTCATAGAACAAGTCTTAAAAACCATTAATGATGTCGTAACCTCTGAAATAGCTCAAAAATTAAATTGGATCATAAATCTAGTCCAAATCTCTGTAATCCGTTCAACACTTCGTCTCAGCTTTATTACTTTCTTCTCATTTCCGAACTTATTCCACAAAATCCAGATGCTAAATTATCACCACATTTTCTAATCGAGCGACTATTTTGCATCGTAAATTCGACTAGGTTTATTGGAGGGATTTATACGAACTATAAACTACTCTGGTGGATATTGAGTCAACGTTTTACTGAAAATGTTATTGTTGGCAAAGACACTGTTTGAATATGAATTTCCATCTGTGCAACTATTTTTTTAACTCCAAAGAAAACTCTGGAGAGAGCAAATAGCGCTGTAAGAAATGTAAATTCGGAGTAGTCCACTGGAGACATGCTGGATAAGAAGTGAAAAATTACAGTAAGACTGCTTTAATGAGCTGCGAGTTTGAGTTTTTCGCTTCTAAATATAGACTTTCTTGGGTGGCCATGAAGGAAATTGGATAGACACAGAATAAATGTTTTCTCTGAAGCCGATTTCATATTCCAACCGCCAGTGAATGACTACAAGTAATTACTTTGCGGCATAATTCAATTTAGTCCGCTCAAAATACTTAATTGGATATCCTCGAGTTTGATTGATTTCATCTTGAAGCTTTTTGTCGGGTTTATGGGCGGATTTATGAGTTATCGTTCCATTTCAAAGTTATACAGAAAAATTCATGATACCAACTCTTGAAGCAGCCTTTGAAGCAATCACAAAATATATAAAGCTGTCCCTTATATTATATAATCAACAAAAATGAACATGTAACGATGATTACAGAAAAAAATATCGTTTTCCGTACGCCACGACTGAATCAACTTCTCAATTACTGTCCGGAACAGTAAAACAAAAGTAGAACAAATACATTTGATTGATGAACTTGAAATAATCTTGTTTCCGCCCGCTTGCAGTATGTATATCAAACAAGGAACTTGGGGTTGTTCACGTTATTGCAACCAAAACGTATTGATATCCATTTCCTATTCAGGAAATAAACAACAGTTGAGGTGCACTTGAAATTCAATTCATGAACTTGACCTCAACTTGTTTCCGCTTTGCTTGCAATAAACAATGTAAAGTTGGTGTTATTTACAGAGGAAGTACCCAAGTGTTGGATGAATTACTAAACTAGGCGACTGATAATCCTAAAAAGTATGAATACTCTAATGATCATCATATGCCCCCGAACAACTATCACTTATGAGATAGTCATGCCGTGCTTTCAACCCGTTCTCCACAGTGGTCCGTACCACACGTACTACCACGTCGACGGACTAATTTTCTCTGTGAAAAAATTTTTGTTCACACATGCCGAGGTCGAGGACCAGTCACCGTGAAATGGACAATAGAATGATTTATTTTCCTCAACCCGTGTCTGGGTCAAAAACTCAGTAGTCCATTTCAGAGCGGAATCTGGAACGTCACGAATATCTGGACTTTTTTCACTGTCTAAATGCTACTTGATAGGCCCTTCAGCACGTGAATCTGGAGGGTGGCGCCCGAGATGAGAAAAATACGTTTTTTCTTGGAAACTAAGAACATTTTCATAATCTGATTGAATATGATATCCATTTTTTCATTACTTTGAAAAATTCACAAATGACAATATCAACGGCAGAGAAACATAGATACAGACAACAAAAACAAACTAAACATGGACATAGTTATATAATATATTATATAATATAGTTTATAACAAAGTTAATAACCAAAAATGTCTATCTACTCTAATAAGTCATTTCCCGGACTAGTAGCGGAAATGAATATTAACGTCATCCAAGTAAATTACCAATATTCTTTATCTTTTCAGGACGAATCCAAATCAGTGAAAACAGGCGAAAAGAAGCGATGGATCCACGATCCCTCAAGTAAGTACAATTTGCCAAATTCAACGTTCATTTATTCATAAGCATCTCGTATCTACAACATGCAGAATCTTAATTTGATATGATAATAACCAGCCGCAAATGAAAATATTCATAGAAAATAATTAGCATTCGAGTCAGGAAGTGGAAATGAGTAAATCTCTCCTTTTGGGCCGTTTATCGCCCTGCTAATTCCATGGATTGCGGGATATTTTCCCTCATTAGGAAGTTAATTCATTTATAACGCTTATCAAGCAAATAATTAATAATTATTTAAGCCACGTCGCTGATTTTGGGATTGAGCTAGCCACAAGTGACTGGCTGTCTTTTATGTTGGGTTAACTTTAGTGATATTTCTGTCGTAAATCAAATCCTTTGATTTTATAGTGAACTGTAAAGTATCATTTACCGGACTGGTGTCAATCTAGTAAATGAACTGAGGTTCAACTATTCGCGGCTTGTGGCTATTAACCAGATACGTACTGGTATCAAGCGGAATGACATCACACCAAAATATTCTAACTACGCCCCGTTTTTGGTCATGTTGCAAAGTTGTCGTTTTCATATCAATCAATTCTTTTGTTGTGTTGGCTCTTTTCACTTATAATCTCCCTGGAGCTCGAATTATTTCCGGAAATTTTGTCGAGTTGCAAGGAAAATTCGCAACGAGAACAAATTTCCGGATTTTTAATTCGAGCTCTAGGGAGATTCGGCAAGAAAATTTCATGCCAAAACTGATCATTGGAAAAAACATAACCCAGGACTCACCTCGCATTTAGTGGAAGAAACCAACGGCTCCTTACTCTACTCGCCATTGAGGAAGAAAGAAGGAAATCAGGATTTTATAAAACATTTGGAAGTAATAACCAATCTTGTCCATAATTGATAACATTGCAACTTTGTATTGGAAGTTGAAAATAAATCATTTATCAAAAATATTTTTCAGTGTTTTTTACAGCTGTCAAGCACTCGCGGCTGGATGTAGCTCCCATGCACCAACCACAGTGTTGCCGTTTGCCTTATCTCTGTCTGTGAAAGTTGGGTTGGGTTGGGATTGTTAGGGAGAGTGGCGACGGCAACACTGTAATCATATGGGAGCTACATCCAGATGCAAAGCCAGGGTGATTTCCACTTATTAATCTTTCAGTCACGTGATTATGAGCAGGATGATTTCCGATAAAACCAGGTCGTTGCCATAGCAACATAATAAAATGCAAGCCTATGATTGGTAAGAATTGACTGGTAGGAAATTTTCACTTATAATCTTCCCGGAGCTCGAATTATTTCCGGAAATTTTGTCGAGTTGCGAAATTTTCTTGAAAAATGTGCAACGAGAACAAGGTTTCCGGATTATTGATTCGAGCTCTAGGGAGATTCGGCAAGAGAATTTCATGCCAAAACTATTTGAGAAGATTTAATAGTAGTGGCTGGACTCACCTCGCATTTAGTGGAAGAAACCAACGGCTCCTTACTCCACTGGCCATTGAGGAAGAAAGAAGGGAATCAGGATTTTATAAAACATTTGGAAGTTATAAGCAATCTTGTCCATAATTGATAACATTGCAACTTTGTATTGGAAGTTGAAAATAAATCATTTATCAAAAATATTTGTCTTTAACAGCTGTCAAGCACTCGCGGCTGGATGGAGCTCCCATGCACCAACCACAGTGTTGCCGTTTGCCTTATCTCTGTCTGTGAAAGTTGGGTTGGGTTGGGATTGTTAGGGAGAGTGGGGACGGCAACACTGTAATCATATGGGAGCTACATCCAGATGCAAAGCCAGGGTGATTTCCACTTATTAATCTTTCAGTCACGTGATTATGAGCAGGGTGATTTCCGATAAAATCAGGTCGTTGCCATAGCAACATAATAAAATGCAAGCCTATGATTGGTTAGAATTGACTGGTAGGAAATTTTCAGTGAAATTTCCCAATTTGCTCCGTTCAAAATCTCATCACAAGCTCATCCTTTACAAATTGAGACTGGGACTTTCCCAATTAAATAATCAATTTGAGCAGAACGTTTACTCTCGTCAAATACAGATAATTTTCAATTTGCCCTCAGAGTAATAACCCCACGAGTTTTCGGCAATTCCAAATAGATCTGGCATCAAGATTATGGGATTTAAAGTTGGGAAGCAATTAAAGCAAATGGCATCCTTGACGACGCATCCTGATAATCTGTGGGGACCAGTTCGATGTAGTAGAATTTCACAGGAATCAATCCAATTGTCAAAGTTCGATGTTGATTGAGAAACTTGCCAAAGCCAAGACACAACAGGATCAATGAATGCGGTGGTTTTGTTTAGAGACTCCAGAATTTGGCTAGTTTGCACCTTAAAACGTAACATTTCCATGCACTTGTCGTTTCTTGAACAAAAGTCGAGAAAGTTTCCCAACTCTTTTATTCGTTGGAAACAGGCAAGGCGTGTTTAATGAGACGTGTAGGCAACAAAGATTTCACAAAAGTTTCCTTCTTACTTTATTCAGTAACACGCTGGAATGCATATTAGATTGTGTAGGTTGCAGGAGAAACTAGTTGTGGTTTGAAAGTTTCTTATTATTTTTGCAAGGCATTAGCAGAAGAACGTTTTCTAAGCAGGTTTCTCAACAATTATTTGATTTTGACTTCAAAGTTATTGAATTTTGCAACTGTGAAGATCAAGCATATATTACCAATTGAAGAAAATTAAAGCTGAGAATAAAAATTGAAGAAGTCCTTTGGATCCTTGTAGAGAAATGATAGAGGTTTTTTAGGTTGATAAGATCAGGGAAACAGAAATAACGAACAAACTTATCAATAGGAAATAATAAAGAAGGAAACACTGCAAAGGGTTGAAGTGCCTCAGTTTACCGTAACAAAACATGTTAACATGATTTTTGTGGTTACGATGCTCGCTTTCTATTTTTTTTAGTGTCATCATATGAGAAAGACTTAAAAGTTTTAATAAACATGAAAAATTGTTGCATCTTGTTGGTTTGTGTATAACCCTCCATCATTAAAATTATTATGATCCTCATCATCAATATTGTAACGAATTTCGCTATAGAAAACACTTGTTTAATTTATTTATTATTTATTTTAAGTCACCACATCACAGTGACAACACCACACATATTTATGTTCACAATAACAGGTTCTTTATGTTAAACGATTTATATTTCGCGGCCAATCAACTACTGGGCTGAACTGAACTGAACTGGCGGCTGCGTCTCCGAAGTCTTATATATCCCAGGCCGGCCCCTTCGATAAAAATGAAATAATACCCCAGATCTTTCTAGAACTGTCCATAAGCTTCCACCGCGTTAGCGCAGCACACAGTGGCGTTGCAGGGCAAATATCGGCGACAAAATGATTTCTCGTCACATTGCTTCCTCCTTAAAACATTTTGTCCCGAAATGTCCTCATGTTGGTATCGGCATCTGTCCCCAAACTTGCAGTGTTTGGGTTGGGGACAGTCCACTGTCCTTTGGATCGCCCTCCTGGAAGGATAGCAGCACGCCAGGATGTCAACGTCATTCCCCTTCCAGCATGCTTCTCACGACACGCCAGTCCACGCGGTCATTGGTCATCTTCGGAATGGCCAAATGAGTCAGTTCCTGTGACATCGAGTTTTGGAGATGATTGAGGGCGCTCCAGACATCACTGTAGGTGGTCAGATATTGTGGAAGCTTTTTCGTTACAAGGTAGAACAGTTGTCGTGTCCTTTTCCTGATTTGTAGCACCTTCCCCACCTCTGGTCTTTGTCGTCGCAGATGGGCCAATTGCCCGAATTTCCGT
Source organism: Orchestes rusci (assembly GCA_958502075.1). Lineage (NCBI taxonomy): Eukaryota > Metazoa > Arthropoda > Insecta > Coleoptera > Curculionidae > Orchestes > Orchestes rusci. Next base: position 3,869,136 of record OY293305.1, read on the forward strand.
TTGAAAGCAGCAGCAACTCTTCTGAGGTCTTCAGTGACTCAGTGAGCCAACGAGTATTCGGCCAGTGCTTTGAACAAATCCAGCTGCCTTTCTTGGACAACGCCATTCTCGACTTTCTGGCCATTAGATTAAAGGACATGAAGGTTTCCAGTGACATGTCCTTTTTGGGTGACCGGACCTGCCTTACTTCAGCCTCCTGATCGTTATGATTCCCAGCATACCGGGCCAAACGATTGAAATGAACAACCCTAGGTTTTCCTCGGGGTGGCTTCCTGATCCTATAGACGACATCATTGATTTGCTTCTGGATCTCATACGGGCCCTCCCAAGAACTTTGCAGTTTTGGGGAGAAGCCGCGTCTCCTTTGTAGGTTGTGTAGCCAAACCAGATCCCCAACCTGGAACCCACCATCCACGGCATTCACACGTCGTAGGTCTTTATCCTGTTGCTGGGACTTTGAATGGTCAGACGGACACGCTGGTGTATATCGTCCATTTTTCTGCGAAGATCGCTTGCGTAGTCTTCTCCAGCGACATCTTTACCAGGCGGACAGTCAAACTTCAGATCGCAGAGCAGCCGGAGTTCTCGACCTATGATTGTCCTAGCAGGAGTTTCGCCTGTCGATTTGTGCACTGCAGATCGGTATGCTAAGATGAACAGGTGGAGACAACTTTGGCCAAGTGTCGATTGATGGTCCGGTGGATGCAGCGCAGTCGTCCTTGTCTTCCTGATTTTCAAGACATTGCACACGTTCTGGAATAGTGCGGATTCAAAGTTACTGCCCTGGTCTGAATGCAGTTCCAATGGAACATCAAAATGGCGGATCCATTCTTTAATCAAGACAAGTAGCCGCTTCTTGGTTTGGCAAGGCATACGCTTTAGCCCACTTGCCGAAGTTGTCCATCACGACCAGGATGTATTTGTCTCATTTGCCTGACTCGGAAAATGGTCCAGCAACATCTATGGCGATACTCTCGAACGGGCTTCCAACATTGTACTGGCGCATTTGCTGCACCACTCCCGGACATCGGCCTGACAGTTGGCTCAGTAGAACCGTTCTCGAAACTTTCCCAGCGTCTTGGTTACACCCAGATGTCCACCCGTAATTCAATCATGGATCTTCTTCATCACTTCTGCCGGTCTGTTTTCAGGAACGACTATTTGCCTCCGATCTTTTGTGCCATCCAGATTCTTCACCAGCCTCCTAAGGATGCCGTCGTCAAGAACCATCGAGTTCCATTGAGCCCAGTAGGTCTTTACGGTAGTCGAGAATCGCGTGACTCCTTGACAAGTTGGTCGTTGGCCTGCCTGTTTCCATTCGATGATCGTCTTTAGATCTGGATCTTCCTTCTGGTCCCTTCGTAGTGCATCAGACTGCCAAAAGTCGTCTACCACAGTTGCCTCTGGGCAAGGTCTTCTAGACAAGCCATCAGCATTTTTGTGGCTGGATCCAGCTCGATGTTCAGTGTCGAAATTGAACTCCTGGAATCTCTCGTTCCAACGAGCTACTTGACCTTCTGGGTTCTTGAACTATAGAAGCCACTTGAGTGCAGCGTGGCGGGTTCGCAGCAGAAACTTCCTTCCGTAGAGGTACTTGTAGAAGTGCTCGACCCCTTTGACTACTTTCAGCAGCTTCCTTCTCGTGACACAGTAGTTCCTTTCAGGCTTCGACAAAATTCTTGCTGAAGAATCCAATGACCCTTCCATGACCTTGCTGGATCTGGGACCGCACTGCTCCAAGTCCTACGTTACTTGCATCCGTGTCCAGGACAAAGTCTCCTTCCGGCAGTGGGTAGCCTAGAATGAGTGCGCTGGCAAGAGCTCTTTTCAACGTGTCGAAGGCTTTCTGGCAATCTTTATCCATTGGAACCGTCTCTGTTTCTCGGTGAGCTTATTGAGAGGCCGGTAGTAGGTGCACAAACCCAGGAAACTTCGAAGTTCTATGGTACTGGCCACTTCTTAACTGCCTTCACCTTGTGCTAAAAGCAGTTTTCTCCCGATCTTCTGGAGCGATCTCCACCTGCCACTATCCGCTCGTCAGGTCGAGAGTTGAAAAGATCTTTGATTCAACCAAGGTGTCCAAAATGTCGTTGATCCGTGATAGTGGGTAGCTGTCTTTCTCCGTCACGTTTTAAACTGATGACAGAACCGAGTTGAACCGTCCTTTTTCTTAACTAGTACAACTGAAGATGACCACGGACCACTGGAAGACTCGATGATATCGCCTTTCTCTATGTCATGGATTATCTTGTCTGCCTCTTTCTTCTTCGATTGGAAAGTAAGAAGATAGTAAGTGCTTTCTTTAGCAAGGAATAGCATACTGCAGGCAGTCTTAGAGGTAATTCTCCCAACCAACAACAGTAGAAACCTTTATTGATGAAGATTAATATGGGATAGTAAAAAAAATGAGCAAAGACACCGGAAAGGTATAAGAACCTCACCCTAGCTAGGCCAATAATTGATTGTATCGAAAATTCCCTAATTTAAATTCCATCACATACCCATACAACTAAAATAAATTGCCGCAGCCTAAAATGTCAGTATTCCACTCGAATACATTAGTGGCAACGCTTGATCGAATCCGCCAAGGGTTGTGTGGATTAATTAGAGGGTGAATGCCGCAGGCGAGGACCGTAAATTTCTTTTAACGATGTCAGTCTTTTTAACCGGTAAACGATGCGAAGTTAAATTCTGATAACATCTGCAATGGGAATATCAAACATTGAGGTCTCTCTTATGTTGAGAATGTTCAGCGTGAGAAGAATCTAGAAATGCGGACGCCACTGACGTGAAGACATGACAACCATGTTACGACTTCGTCTGATTCACTCAGCTAAACGTTACGAGCACTGGAAGACTGGAACCAATAAATACGACTTTGAGTAAAAATCTTGACGTGCTGGCTGGCAAATTTATACACATCTCCTTTAGAAGTGTTAATTTATTTACCAACTTCAATTGTCTTCTCTTCTTTAAAAACATGATCTATTCGATATTTCTTGTCACCAGTTGTTTCATACCCTATCCGACAGACTAAAGTTCTCCTTGGAGCTCCTCCTCAGACCAAATAGCTTGAACTGCTGACTGGTCTTCTCCAGAAAACCTTCCATATCACAGTCTCCCTTCCAACCATGGCATCCATGACCACCCTGGTCCTGTCGGTTGTCGCATTGCTGCTGCGACTAAACCGCTGGCTGGGTGGAAGGTACTCCTCCACCCTCCCCGACTCCCCTTAACTCTCTTTACCGCTAAATTTCATCCAAGTCAACATATTTGCCTCATGTCTTTAAAAAGAGGGATGACCTCCTTTTCTGCTCATGGTCCTTTGAGTGAAACTGAATCAGTGCTACCACTGAAAAAGTCAACAAAAGCCAAATGACATCGTCGTTCCAAGAAAACAGCCACAAACTTCAAGATCAAAAAAAATAATCAATTTTTAATAAAGAAATATTCCTTCATAATAATTGATGACGATCCATGCGCAGTGAAATTTTTGTACCTAGAATGACAGTTTTGATATTCAGCATTGTTGTCAAATCACTAGATAACATCGTTCTTACAAGAAAATCACCATACGCTTCAAAATTAATAAATTATTCAAATCTTAACACGGAAATATTTTTTAAAAATTGATTAATCGATGATGATCCATGCGCAGTAATTTTTGTGCTTCCGAAATGATAGTCAACATTGTTGCCAAATGACACCATTGACATCGTTCCTTCAGAAAAACGCGAGAAACTTAGAAATCAAAAAAATTATCAAATAATAATGAGGAAAACTTATTTAAAAATCAAATTATAAACTTCAAAATCAAAAAATGAAATGATTGATAATGACCCATGCGCAGTGAAGTTTGTGTTCCTAAGATGACAGTCTTGATATTGAGCATTGTTGCCAATTCACCAAATGACATCATTATTTCAAGAAAACTTCAAAATTAGATATGTAGTTTAAAGTGTCTGTAATTGGCCTTTGGCTGAAGATACTGTTTTTGAATAAACAGATAAATAAATAGATAAATAAAAATAAATGAAATAAATATCTCTTAGCAAGGAGATTTTTCTTGGAAATTGACTAATCGATGACGACCCATGCTCAGTGTCTTTTGTATTAGTGTTCATCATTGTTGCCAAATTACACAAATGACATAATTCTTGCAAGAAAAATAACATAAACTTCGAAATCAATAGAATAAACAATTCTTATCGAGATGTTTCTTAAAAATAAAATTATTGATGACGATCCATGCGCAGTGATGTTTGCGTTCCTAGAATGACAGTGTTGACAGTCAACATTGTTGCCAATTCATACAAATGACATCGTTCTTTCAAGAAAATCTACATTTTGAATTAAAAAAATGGATTTTCAATGTGGAAATATTGCTCAAAAATAAAATGATTGCGCAGTGAAGTTTATGCACCTAGAATGACAGCTTTGACATTCTGCATTGTTGTCAATTCACACAAATTATATCATTCTTTTAAGAAAATTGCCACAAACTTCAAAGTTTTTAAAATAATCAATTTTTGAAAAGAAATTATTCTTTAAAATTCAAATGATTGATGACGATCCTTGCGCAGTGATGTTTGTGTTTCTAGAATTAAAGTTTTGTCAGACGACATTGTTGCCAAATCAGACAAATGACATCATTCTTTCAAAAAAATGCCATAGCCTCTGAAATTTATGAGAGAATGTTCTTCCAAAATCAAATTATTGATGACCATCCATGCGCAGTGATGTTTGCGTTCCTAGAATGACAGTTTTGACAGTCAACATTGTTGCCAATTCATACAAATGAAATCGCTCTTTCAAGAAAATCTCCCCACAATTTGAATTGGAAAAATGGATTTTCAATAAGGAAATATTCTTTAAAAATAAAATGATTGAGGACAATCTATGCCCAGTAAAGTTTGTGTACCTAGCATGACAGTTTTGACATTCTGCATTGTTGTCAATTCACACGAATTACTTCAAAATTAATAAAATAATCAATTCTTATAATATGTTTTTTAAAAATCAAATCATTGATTACGATCCATGCGCGGTGATGTTTGTGTTCCTATAATGACAGTTTCAACATTGTTGCCAAATCACACAAATCACATCATTCTTCAAAATAAAATGTGACACTATGAAATTAATAAAACAATCAATTCTTATTGAAGGAATTTTCATACAAATCCATGTGCAGTGATTTTTGTGTTTTTAAAATGAAAGTTTTGACAGTATTTACATTGTTGCCAAATTACACAAATAACATCGTTCTTTCAAGAAAATCGTCAAAAACTTCAAAATCAAATGATTGATGACGACCCATGCGCAGTGAAGTTTGTGTTCCTAAAATGACAGTCTTGATATTTAGCACTGTTGCCAATTCACCAAATGACATCATTATTTTAAGAAAACTTCAAAATTAGATATGTAGTTTAAAGTGTCTGTAATTGGCCTTTGGCTGAAGATACTGTTTTTGAATAAACAGATAAATAAATAGATAAATAAAAATAAATGAAATAAATATCTCTTAGCAAGGAGATTTTTCTTGGAAATTGACTAATCGATGACGACCCATGCTCAGTGTCTTTTGTATTAGTGTTCATCATTGTTGCCAAATTACACAAATGACATAATTCTTGCAAGAAAAATAACATAAACTTCGAAATCAATAGAATAAACAATTCTTATCGAGATGTTTCTTAAAAATAAAATTATTGATTACGATCCATGCGCAGTGATGTTTGCGTTCCTAGAATGACAGTGTTGACAGTCAACATTGTTGCCAATTCATACAAATGACATCGTTCTTTCAAGAAAATCTACATTTTGAATTAAAAAAATGGATTTTCAATGTGGAAATATTGCTCAAAAATAAAATGATTGCGCAGTGAAGTTTATGCACCTAGAATGACAGCTTTGACATTCTGCATTGTTGTCAATTCACACAAATTATATCATTCTTTTAAGAAAATTGCCACAAACTTCAAAGTTTTTAAAATAATCAATTTTTGAAAAGAAATTATTCTTTAAAATTCAAATGATTGATGACGATCCTTGCGCAGTGATGTTTGTGTTTCTAGAATTAAAGTTTTGTCAGACGACATTGTTGCCAAATCAGACAAATGACATCATTCTTTCAAAAAAATGCCATAGCCTCTGAAATTTATGAGGGAATGTTCTTCCAAAATCAAATTATTGATGACCATCCATGCGCAGTGATGTTTGCGTTCCTAGAATGACAGTTTTGACAGTCAACATTGTTGCCAATTCATACAAATGAAATCGCTCTTTCGAGAAAATCTCCCCACAATTTGAATTAGAAAAATGGATTTTCAATAAGGAAATATTCTTTAAAAATAAAATGATTGAGGACAATCTATGCCCAGTAAAGTTTGTGTACCTAGCATGACAGTTTTGACATTCTGCATTGTTGTCAATTCACACGAATTACTTCAAAATTAATAAAATAATCAATTCTTATAATATGTTTTTTAAAAATCAATTCTTTGATTACGATCCATGCGCGGTGATGTTTGTGTTCCTATAATGACAGTTTCAACATTGTTGCCAAATCACACAAATCACATCATTCTTCAAAATAAAATGTGACACTATGAAATTAATAAAACAATCAATTCTTATTGAAGGAATTTTTCATACAAATCCATGTGCAGTGATTTTTGTGTTTTTAAAATGAAAGTTTTGACAGTATTTACATTGTTGCCAAATTACACAAATGACATCGTTCTTTCAAGAAAATCGTCAAAAACTTCAAAATCAAATGATTGATGACGACCCATGCGCAGTGAAGTCTGTGTTCCTAAAATGACAGTCTTGATATTTAGCACTGTTGCACTGTTAGCACTGTTGCCAATTCAACAAATGACTTTCAAGAAAACTTCAAAATTAGATTTGTAGTTTAAGGTGTCTGTGATTGGCCTTTGGCTGCAGATACTGTTTTGAATGAACAGATGAATAAATGAATAAATAAAAATAAATAAAATAAATAAATCTTAGCAAGAAAATTTTTCTTGGAAATGACTGATCGATGACTACCCATGCTCAATGTCTTTTGTATTCCTGAAATGACCGTCATCATTGTTGCCAAATTACACAAATGACATAATTCTTTCAAGAAAAATAACATAATCTTCGAAATTGATAGAATAAACAATTTTTATCAAGGAGATGTTTTTTAAAAATCAAATTATTGATAACGATCCATGCGCAGTGATGTTTGCGTTTCTAGAATGACAGTGTTGACAGTCAACATTGTTGCCAATTTATACAAATGACATCGTTCTTTCTAGAAAATCGTCATACATTTTGAATTAAAAAAATGGATTTTCAATGTGGAAATATTGCTTCAACATTGCTTTGACATTCTGAATTGTTGTCAATTCACACAAATTATATCATTCTTTTAAGAAAATTGCCACAAACTTCAAAGTTAATGAAATAATCAATTTTTAATAATAAATTATCCCTTAAAATTTAAATGATTGATGACGATCCTTGCGCAGTAATGTTTGTGTTTCTAGAATGAAAGTTTTGTCAGACAACATTGTTGCCAAATCAGACAAATGACATCATTCTTTCAAAAAAATGCCATAGCCTTTGAAATTTATGAGGGAATGTTCTTCAAAAATCAAATTATTGATGACCATCTATGCGCAGTGATGTTTGCGTTCCTAGAATGACAGTTTTGACAGTCAACATTGTTGCTAATTCATACAAATGAAATCGTTCTTTCAAGAAAATCTCCCCACATTTTGAATCAGAAAAATGGATTTTCAATAAGGAAATATATTCTTCAAAAATAAAATGATTGATGACTATTGACAATCTATGCCTAGTAAAGTTTGTGTACCTAGCATGACAGCTTTGACATTCTGCATTGTTGTCAATTCACACAAATTATATCATTCTTTTAAGAAAATTGCCACAAACTTCAAAGTTAATGAAATAATCAATTTTTAATAATAAATTATCCCTTAAAATTTAAATGATTGATGACGATCCTTGCGCAGTAATGTTTGGGTTTCTAGAATGAAAGTTTTGTCAGACAACATTGTTGCCAAATCAGACAAATGACATCATTCTTTCAAAAAAATGCCATAGCCTTTGAAATTTATGAGGGAATGTTCTTCAAAAATCAAATTATTGATGACCATCTATGCGCAGTGATGTTTGCGTTCCTAGAATGACAGTTTTGACAGTCAACATTGTTGCTAATTCATACAAATGAAATCGTTCTTTCAAGAAAATCTCCCCACATTTTGAATTAGAAAAATGGATTTTCAATAAGGAAATATATTCTTCAAAAATAAAATGATTGATGACTATTGACAATCTATGCCTAGTAAAGTTTGTGTACCTAGCATGACAGCTTTGACATTCTGCATTGTTGTCAATTCACACAAATTATATCATTCTTTTAAGAAAATTGCCACAAACTTCAAAGTTAATGAAATAATCAATTTTTAATAATAAATTATCCCTTAAAATTTAAATGATTGATGACGATCCTTGCGCAGTAATGTTTGGGTTTCTAGAATGAAAGTTTTGTCAGACAACATTGTTGCCAAATCAGACAAATGACATCATTCTTTCAAAAAAATGCCATAGCCTTTGAAATTTATGAGGGAATGTTCTTCAAAAATCAAATTATTGATGACTATCTATGCGCAGTGATGTTTGCGTTCCTAGAATGACAGTTTTGACAGTCAACATTGTTGCTAATTCATACAAATGAAATCGTTCTTTCAAGAAAATCTCCCCACATTTTGAATTAAAAAAATGGATTTTCAATAAGGAAATATATTCTTTAAAAATAAAATGATTGATGACTATTGACAATCTATGCCCAGTAAAGTTTGTGTACCTAGCATGACAGTTTTGACATTCTGCATTGTTGTCAATTCACACGAATTACTTCAAAATTGATAAAATAATCAATTCTTATATGTTTTTTAAAAATCAAATCATTGATGACTATCCATGCGCAGCGATGTTTGTGTTCCTAGAATGACAGTTTTGACAATCAACACTGTTGCCAAATTACACAAATGACATCGTTTTTTCAATAAAACCGACACAAACTTCAAAATAAAAAAAAAAATCAATTTGAAATACGGAAATATTTCTTCAAAATGAAATTATTGATGATGATCCATGCGCAGTGATGTTTGTGTTCCTATGACGCAGTCAAGTGACATCGTTCTTTCAAGAAAATCTCCATACACTTTGAAATAAAGAAAATAATGGATTTTTGATGTGGAAACATTCCTCAAAAATAAAATGATTGATGATAATCCATGCGCAGTAAAGTTTGTGTACCTAGAATGACAATTTTGACAGTCAACATTGTTGCCAAATTACACAAACGACATCATTCTTTCAAGAAAATCGTCATAAAATTTGAAATTACAAAGATAATCACGTCCTAATGAGGAAATTTCAGTCATCGTCAACTTGAGAATAAAGACCCACAACTTTTGTAATGAAGGATACTTTGAGCAGGCTACACGTAAGCCAATAACCAGACAGAATGGGATTTGTTAAAAAAAAAATCAAACCAACATCAAAACTTCCGACATGCTAGTGAAAGAATGAAGAGCCTTGGATACGACACATCTCTTTGAGCAGCACCTTAAGAATCCACATGACGTACCAAAGGTATCGGAAATATTGGAGTTCCTGACGAAAAGAATCCACTCGCTAGAATCAATGGCTTCAATAACATACCGGCGATGTGGCGCAGTGGTTAGTGCATCGACTACTCACGTATCTAGTCCTAGGATCGAATCCCGGGCCGGCCAACGCCAACGTTAAAATTTGGAATTTCGGTGTGCAAGGGCTGACGTCTAAAATATAATGATCTGGTTGGTTGGTAAAAGAACCTCAACGCTGGATCGTGTTGCTCAAATCTCATCCACACATAAATAAAGCACAGCTAAACCGCCATCAGACAAATTTAAAAATGCCAAGTGCACAGTAAAATAAGGCTCGACCAAATTATAGCTACGTCGGAGGCCCAGCCAAATGAGCCAAAACGTCCGCTCGGAATATTTATAGAACTACTAATACATTATGCAAGAGTTGTTGGGTCCAAACAGGCAAATTTGCCAAATTGACAAAGGATGTTTGGGTTATACTCCATAATTACTGGCAATTGGCTCTCCGACTTTCATTATGTAGAAGATCGTTGAGAGTTTTCCAGAGTCGAGTGGGCTGTTTTTCGAAATAATAATTAATTGAAACCGCCTCCATGTGCAGCTTTCTGCTTGGAGTTCCGGGATACTTGAAATAATTAATGCTTAGTGTGTGACTTGTTTGGAGCTGTAGCTTCGGTTGGAAAACATCTAAAAGTTGCTGTTTATCGCTTTTGCCATTGCTTTCTGTTAGTTATTTGTGTGGAAATTGCCAGTCTGTATCTGGTTTTATACTGTGGAATTTATTTGATGTTTCACCTCCAGAGTCTGAGGTTTTTTATGGGTTTTAGGTCACTTATAACAACAATATACATAACGCCTATTTATTTGGAATTGAATGTTTTGACGTGATACACAAAAGAACGGAGAGCCGGGGACGGATTTTATTCGCTTTGTGAAAACTTTTCTTCCCCGTGAGAATATCATGCCAAAAAAGTACTCACAAGTAGTCGAAAAAACTATTAAACATTACGCCGGAGCAAAGTGCTCTTTCATCCCTTGGATTTTTAAGATTAAATTAACCGCGGGAGGAAAAGAGGCACTTTCTTCCCTTGGTATGTGAATAGATATTTCCGCACTTGTAAGGTTAATAACTATAATGCGCAAACACGACAATAACATGATAAATGAAAAAAATATATCAAAGAAAAAATCCCAAAACAAAAACCAAGAAAACTAGCAGAACTGAAAAACAAATCATCTTGTAAGAAAGAAAATCATACATAGTCAAACAACAATTCTGTTTAAGGAATTGAAAAAAGGATACTGTATTCTGGGAAAAAAAAAGTTTAACAAACAAAGAAACAAATTTTTGAAAAAAACTCAAAATAAGATTTTTATAATTAACAGACTAGTGATATTGAAATAAAAAATCTCGAAAAGAAACACATACTGAAATGTGATTGTGCGTAATAGACTTAAAAAATCTGAAATTCATCAAAATAAGGGAAAAACTAACCATTTTGTGAAAAAGTTATATAATGAAATAAAAAAATATAGATTTTGGCTGAAAAAAACAAACAATTTTTAGTCCTTTTTGAGGTTTTCTGTTTGTGATGATTTTTTTACATAATATATTGGGGTTTTTGGAAATTTGTTAAAGATCTATTACTTCTTTCATGACTTTTTCTAGCTTATAAGGTGATTTTTATCTAATATTTATCTAATTGGTACACTAAAATTTGTCTCGACTTATTTTTTTGTAGTTTTGCCGACATTTAAGGTTAGTAACCAACAATTTTTGAAATTGTTCAATTGTTTCACAACTTTTTAAAATATGATTGTCATCTTTCCTTTTTTTTTTATTTTTGGCGCTGTTTTGATAAAAATTTCTTCGGAAGGGTTGGGAAAAAGGAAACGAAAAACCAAAATTATACAGCGTGTGCCCAAATTTAGTTAAAAAAAAACATTTTTTGATAAATTCTAGCGATAAACGTATTCTTCATATAAAGTTCAATTTTCGGAAAAAATTGTATTTGAAAAAGTTGTTAAGAATCACATACTTACTCAAATGATATGTAGGTACGAAAGTTCATGTTGACATTTCACTTTTTCAATATTCCAAGGATTTTTTTACCTTTCCCACAGGTAAAATACTATAATTTTTGGATGAATAAAGTTTTTTTTGCAAGAGAGACTTTTGAGGAATGATATTTTTTTCGCTAAAATCGATAATGAAAAAGTTTTCCATTTGCCAACTAAATTTGGGCACACGTTGAAAATATTTTGTATATCATTTTAGTATGTGATCCTGAACAACTCTCTAAAATTTTCTTAAAAATCAAAATTAGAGGTATGTACAGGGTGTCCCATTTTGGGTACTTTTGCGGGGTATCTCCGTTATTCTTATAGATAGAAAGTTGCGGTTTTCGCGACAGTGTGCTACTTTTTTGTGAAACTAAAGATGCCGTTAACAAAATTTTCATAGCTCTTTTCGTTTTCAAGATACAGGGCTAAACTGAAAATGTTGCATTTTAAGGTACCCCTCGTATCTAAACTATCAGATAAGTGAAATGTGAAAACTGTTTCTTATATAACTTTTCCCGTAGAACTCGATTCTGCCTTCGGAATTAGTATACAGGGTCAGGTCAAAAAGTTATCGGACCCAACTTTATTTTTTTAAATGGAATATTTATAATAGTCCATAAGATTTGTCTTTTCTTTACCTTTTCAAAAATATATAAGAGTATGCACTTTAAAAAAAAATTTTTAGCCTATAACTTTTTGACCTGACCCTGTATTCAAATTCCGAAGGCAGAATCGAGTTCCACGGGAAAAGTATATAACTTTCGATTTTGCCTTCGGAATTTGTATACAGGGTCAGGTCAAAAAGTTGTAGGCTAAAAATTTTTTTTTTTTTAAAGTGCATACTTTTATATATTTTTGAAAAGGTAATGAAAAGACAAATCTTATGGACTATAAAAATACAGGGTGTTCCATCTAAAAAAATAAAGTTGGGTCGGATAACTTTTTGACCTGACCCTGTATACTAATTCCGAAGGCAGAATCGAGTTCTACGGAAAAAGTTGTAAAAAAAACAGTTTTCACATTTTCCATAACTTATCTGATAGTTTAGATACGAGGGGTACCTTAAAATGCAACATTTTCAGTCAAGCCCTGTACATATCTTGAAAATGAAAAGGGCTATGAAAATTTTGTTAACGGCATCTTCAGTTTCACGAAAAAGTAGCACACTGTCGCGAAAACCGCAACTTTCTATCTATAAGAATAACGGAGATACCCCGCAAAAGTACCCAAAATGGGACACCCTGTACTCACGAGTAGTAGAAAAAACTATTAAACATTTCGCCGGAGTAAAGTGCTCTTTAATCACTTGGATAGATATTTCCGCACTTGTAAGGTTAATAACTATACTGTTAACTTAAACGTAAACACGACAAGATATATGATTAAAAAATATCGAAGAAAAAATCCCAAAACAAAAACCAAGAAAACTAACAGAACTGAGAAAACAAATCATCTTGAAAGAAAAAAAACTAAACATCGTCAAACAAAACCATTTACGGTTTGAAAAATGATTCATGAGAGAAAGAAGAAAAAAAAAAATTCTGTTCAAGGAATTAAAAAACTGAAACTGTATTCTGGGAAAAAAAGTTTAACAAACAAAGAAAAAAACAACATACTTGAATAAAATAAAAAAATATATATTTTGGCTGAAAAAAAACAACAATTTTTAGTCCTTTTTGAGGTTTTGTGTTTGTGATGATTTTTTTATATAACATATTGGGATTTTTGGTAATTTGTTGAAGATTTTTTACATCTTTCAAGACTTTTTCTAGCTTATAAGGTGATTTTTATCAAATTGGTTTATTTTTGTCTCCGATCTGTTTCTTCTTTCCAAGTGTTTTTTTTTTATGTTTTCGAACCATTAATTTTTTTTTACGGAGCAATGTTTTCTTGTTTTTAGAGGTTTTTTCATATTCTTTCAACTTTTAAAAGATAATGATTGTCCCTGGGATTGAGGCATACGTTTTTTTATCAATTTTGTCTTCAATTTATGACTATAATAAATATTTTCAAGTTTTATTTTTAATGTTACGTTTAAACTTTTCGTTGTATTCATTTCGTGGTTTTTATTTTTTTAAAACGTAGCATCTATTCACTTTAGATTCAGGTAAAAATAATTGAATTCCCGAACCATCCTGCTAGGCTGATTTAACTAGTTGAGCTTTATCATGGAGTACATGATCAAAAATAGTTAACCCAAATTGAGATCAATTCATTAAGAAGGGTGGATGATACATATTATTTTTTAAGGCCCCCATACAGATCAAGTACTATTACTAACTGGAATTCTTTTATCAATTTAATTAGAAATAAAAAAAATCGCACCATGGTAGGTTCAAATTGTAGCAAATTTGATAAGCATAAAAAAACTTTTTTAGAAAAGTATAGCACACAAATTTCCGGAGGTTCTTTGAAAAACTGCCGAGATTTCCGAGTTTTCCGGGACCCAAAAATTCGTCTTGACTTATTTCTGTAGTTTTGCCAACATTTATTAATCATTCTTAAAAATTTTAAAATGTGTCACAACTTGATAAAATATGATTGTCATCTTTTCTTTTTTTATTTATGGCGCTGTTTTTATAAAAACTTTTTCGGAAGGGTTGAGAAAAAAAAAGAGAACTTCAATTATACAGCGTGTGCCCAAATTAAGTTAACAGATACTTAAATTCTAGCCCAAAAAAGTTTTCTTTTTGAAAAGTTTTGCTAAAAAAAAACATGATTCTAGAGATTTATTAACAAGGGGTAGCCAGAAATTGCAAAAACAATAATTTTACCCAATCAAAATTAGAGGTACTTTAAAATCGATAATCCATTTGTTAACTAAATTTGGGCAAACTCTTCATGTGCAGCGGATTTAGCTAAAAACATTTAAGAAAAAAACTGAATAATCCTCAGCAACTTGATTGTGACGCGCTTCGGGTTTTTAGGGAGATTTTATAAAATATTTTTCAAAAACTCGGGCGCCATCCCCTGGATTTATGTGGCAGAGGACGCACCGCGGAGATTGAGTTGTCTTTAGACAGCGGAGAAATCAATCCAGACGTTCAGTGAAGATAAAAAGTGGCGTTCTTGAAAAAAAATAATCAATTTGTCAGTTACAATTGATGTTTTTTTGTTTAACGAGAAAATCAGTGTTTAAGAAAAACTGGACATTTCTATAGTTGATTTACAAAGCAGCGGAATCAGATGAGAACACGGCAATACAAAATCGGAAAATTCTGGGACATCGTCACAAGATGAGTATAATAAAAACATTGATAGAAGAGGCAGATTTTTTTTTAACATGTAGCGCTGCTCACATACAACCTAAACCGCAGCTCTCAAAAACAAAGAAACAAGAAACGCCATAAACAACAAGATACGTTGGCAAATCGCGCGCCCCATTTGATGTCCACGCCGGATGAAAACCATCCTATTAACACGCATTATGTTCACAAAGTACCCCATTTATCATTAAAGCCCAACGCTACCTGCCAAGAGATCCAGAATCGATTTTGGCAAAGAGAGATGCTACTATGGCCGTCCTTTTTACAACCACCTTGTCTTTCTGGTTATTTTATTTTGTCATTTTACGATCGAATCGTAATTTATATAAAAGTCTGAGGAGACTATTTATGTTGGGCTATAAAACAGTTGGCTGGACATGTTAGGAGTAAGTACTCTAATTTTGTAATGTTGCGCAATGTTTTTTTTTATTATTTTCAACCCAATCTATAATAATGTTAACATCCTACGATTTCACAAATAGTGGTGGCAAAGAAAGTTGACACAATATGGCAACCTCAACGTCCTAGCTTCGTTTAAGATTGTTGAGAACGGAGATCGGGTTGGAATATGCGCAAAGCGATCCTTTTACTTGACAGCTGACACATGCCTGGAAACGGTTTGAGTCCTATTCGTGTATTGGACTGGAATCGATTTGAATATTCCATGCCATGAAACCGTAGTAATTGGCTCGGCTTGCGCCTCGGGAAAATTTTCAAAAAATTCGCAACTCGACAAAATTTCCGGATTTTTAATTCGAGCTCGCGGGAGATTCGGCAAGAAAATTTCATGCCAAAACTATTTGAGAAGATTTAATAGTAGCGGCTGGATGTAGCTCCCATGCACCAACCACAGTTGGGTTGGGATTTTTAGGGAGAGTGGGGACGGCAACACTGTAATCATATGGGAGCTACATTCAGATGCAAAGCCAGGGAGATTTCCACTTATTAATCTTTCAGTCAAATAGCAACATGTTAAAATGCAAGCCTATGATTGGTTAGAATTGACTGGTAGGGAATTTTTAATAATATCGTTCACTTGTTTCCCCTTTTATATCGAAAAATTAAAGCTCCACGTGTATGACTCCAAATATGCTCGTCGAGTGCATACACTATTGAATTTTCAATAGAATGCTTAAAATGCGAAATTTAAATTCCCTATTCTTGGAAGGACTCTGGATGCTTGATGTCAATAAGATGAAGACATTTATATTAATACATACAGGGCAAATTCCAGTTTTATTTCTCCCGTTCTGGGTATTTTCTCGACGATTTTATTTTGAAAATATTTTAGAATCGTTTGGCTAATATCATCAATTCACACCTCAAAAAACATTTCATTTGAAAAAAAAATACCAGAATTCAAGCTTTTGTCATTAATTTTATGATTTTGTTTTAATCTTTCCTTTGCTCAAAATCTCTATTGAAAGACAAAGGTGACTACAGAATACTTCAATTATTTTAATCGTGAATAATCAAGTCAATTTAAAAATACACCTCATATTATTCTGACTATCCTTCGTAATACTCGTAATCAAACCCTCACACACTGTCAAAATTTCAGAAATACGCCTTGTGTGATAAAGCTTGGCGGAAGTACCCGAAAAATAAACAGCTACCGAGCGAAGCCGAACGCCCAAGTGAATTGGGAAATCTAACCGCGTCTTGGGTCATAAGCCGCGGCTAAAACCTGATACATATTGGCGTCATCGATCCTGTCGATGATCGGCATTCCGGGGCTCGATCGATCGGATCGATGTCGATAGCCAGTTGCTTTTATTTTTCAATTTGTATGATTTGAAATTATATTGAGTTTAAATCAATTTGAATCCATCGAAATAAAATTGAAATAGAAATAGGAAATCAATAGAAAAAAAAATGAATTTTGAAAACAGAAAAAGGTTCAGTAATATACAACAAAAAAAAGTGGCTTCAAAACAAACAATATTTGTCTAAAAAGTGTATACAGGGTGTCCCGAAATTACGCGTCAGGATTTTGGTGGGCGATTCTACATGAAAAATTAATGCAACAAACTTCTATACAATTTTTTCAAAAACTCAAAATTAAGGAAGATACAGGGTGTTAAAAAATATTTTTTTTTTCTTATTTTTTTAATAACTTTTTTTCTAGTGTAATGATTTTCGCCAAATTTTGCATGCATGTCACTAGTGTTTCTTTGTATTCACCCTATTAATTTGACGCTAGTCGTCAATGACAAAAGGCTGAAGCTGTCCTTCACCTTAGGAAAATTACTTAGAACTTTTTTGTTTTAATCTTTTTATAAATTTGGATGTCAAATTAGTGAAGAGCATCAAAATATTTTTTAAAAAGGTGCTCGTGTTGCATCATCGTAGAATTAACGGTTTCCGAGAAAAACGACTTTCAACATTTACGTACGTTTGATTAGAAATTTTGATTTTCAAAATTAACAAAGCAAGCCTTGAAAAATACATTGTTAAAGGGTAATAACACACACACAAGGTAAATAACACACCTTATTTAATTTGGAAGTAATACTTTCATAAAAAGTTTTCGAAATGTTGCCCTTCCATTTCAATACATAAATTAACTCTTCTTTGGAAGTTCCAACGAATCCAAATTAAATAAGGTGTGTTGTCGTAAATAGTTATTTTATTTAACAAATTACCCTTTAACAATTTATTTTTCAAGGTTTGCTTTGTTAATTTTGAAAATCAAAATTTTTAATCAAACGTACTGTAACGAGTTTCATTATAGAAAACACTGTTCAGCTTTAATTAATTTATTTTACAAGTAACTATGTACAGAACTCACTATTCACAAACAAAATCACAGCTTATTTATGTTTTACGATTTATATTTCACGACGTATTCAGAACTGAACTAACTCTTCAAACGACGGATCTCATTATATACCCTCGCCAGGATTGAGAGAACAATCCAGATATTTTTAGAAAAGCGAAGAATGTTCGACGCCATCTAGCCTTGCTAGAATGTACCAGAATGCCAAACAATTCTACACAATGTGGTGGCTGCGGCGGCGCATTCACCATGCAACGTCACATTGCCCCCTTCTTAAGGCAATTCGTCCCGAATTGCCTTCATGTCGGTATCGGCAACTGTCCCCAAACCGGCAGCCTGATGTCCTATGGAAGTAGCAGTCCACTGTCCTCTGGTTCGTCCTCCGGGAAGGATAGCAGCACACCAGGATGTCAATGCCGCTTTCTTTGAAGATAACCTCCAGCATGCTCCGTACTACTCTCCAGTCCAGTTGGTCGTTCGTCATTTTCGGAATTGCCAGATGGGTCAGGTCCTGTGACAGCATCAAGTCACGAAGATGACTGAGGGCTTTCCAGACATCACTGTAGGTGGTCAGATGATGTGGAAGCTTCTTCGTCACAAGGTAGAATAGGTGTCGTGTCCCATTCGAGATTTGGAGCGGCTTCCCTACCTCTGGCTTTTGTCGTCGCAGATGGTCCAATCGTCCAAATTTTCGTTTAAAAGCTGCAGCAAGTCCACTCCTCATACTGAGGTCTTCAGTGACCCAGTGAGCCAACGAGTATTCGGCCGGTGCTTCAAACAAATCCAGCTGCCTCTCTTGGACAACGCCATTTTGGACTTTCTGGCCATTGGAGTGTAGAGACATGAAAGTTTACAATGACATGTCTTCCTTGGCTGACCTGATCTGCCTCACTTCAGCGTCCTGATCGTCGTGGTTCCCAGCATACCGAGCTAAACGATTGAAGTGAACAACCCTCGGTTTTCCTCGTGGTGGCTTTCGAATCCTGTAGACGACGTCATTGATTCGCTCCAGAATCTCATACGGGCCCTCCCAAGAACTTTGCAGTTTTGGGGAGAATCCACGTCGCCTCTGTGGGTTGTGAAGCCAAACCAAATCCCCAACCTGGAACCCTCCTTCTTTGGCCTTCACGTCGTACGCCTCCTTCATCCTGTGGCTGGCACTTTGGATGTTTAGTCGGACTCGTTGATGGATATCGTCCATTTTTCTACGAAGATCACTTGCGTAGTCTTCCCCAGCGACATCCTCACCAGGTGGACAGCCAAACTTCAAATCGCAGGGCAGCCGGAGTTCACGACCCATGATGATCTTGGCAGGTGTTTCGCCCGTCGATTCATGAACTGCTGACCTGTACGCCATGAGGAATAGGGGAAGATGTTGATCCCAGTCTCTTTGATGGTCAGAGACAACTTTGGCCAAGTGTCGATTGATGGTTCGGTTCATTCGCTCCACCATGCCATCCGATTGTGGGTGTAACGCCGTTGTCCTTGACTTCTTGATCTTCAAGACATCGCAGACGTTCTGGAATAGCGTCGATTCGAAGTTCCTGCCCTGGTCCGAATGCAGCTCCAACGGGACACCGAAACGGCAAAACCATTCCTTAATCAAGACATCGGCAACGGTAGCTGCCTCCTGGTTTGGCAAGGCATACGCTTCAGCCCACTTGCTGAAGTAATCCATGGCGACCAAGATGTATTTATTTCCTTTGTCCGTTTCAGGGAACGGTCCAGCCACGTCGATTGCGATCCTTTCAAAGGGGCTTCCCACGTTGTATTCGCGCATAGGAGCTTTTGGCCGTTTCTGGGGTCCGTTACTTGCCGCACATACGGCACATTTTCTGCACCATTCCTTCACATCGGCTTGACAGTTAACCCAGTAAAACCGTTCTCGCAGCTTTCCCAGCGTCTTGGTTACACCCAAATGTCCACCCGTGACGCCATCATGGACCTCTCTCATCACCTCTGCCTGTCTGTTTCCAGGAACGACTAACTGCCTCCGATCTTCCGTGCCATCCAGATTCTTCACCAGCCTCTTCAGGATGCCGTCATCAAGAACCATCGAGTCCCATTGAGCCCAGTAGGACTTCACGGTGGTTGAGAACCGCGCGACTTCTTGCCAGGTTGGTCGTTGGCCTGCCTGTTTCCATCCGATGACAAGCTTCAGATCTGGATCTTTCTCCTGGTCCTCGCGTAGCGCCTTAGACTGCCAGGAATCATCCACCACAGTCGTCCTGCAAGTGCTCGCCTCCTTTTCCTCGGCTCTTTGACAGTGCTTACATTGTTCTGGACAAGGTCTCCTGGATAAGGCATCAGCGTTGTTGTGGCTGGATCCAGCTCGATGTTCCGTGTCAAAGTTGAACTCTTGAAGTCTCTCAATCCAACGAGCAACTTGACCCTCCGGATTCTTGAACTGTAGGAGCCATTTGAGCGCGGCGTGGTCGGTTCTCTGCAGAAACTTTCTTCCGTAGAGGTACTTGTAGAAGTGCTCTTCCCCTTTGACTACTGCCAGTAGTTCCCTTCTCGTGACGCAGTAGTTCCGTTCCGGCTTCGACAAGGTTTTGCTGAAATAGCCGATCACCCTTTCGTTTCCCTGCTGGATCTGGGACAGCACTGCACCAAGTCCTACATTGCTGGCATCTGTATCCAGGATGAAGTTTCCCTCAGGTAGTGGGTAGCCTAGGATGGGCGCGCTGGCAAGTGCCCTTTTAAGTGTGTCAAAGGCCTCCTGACAATCCTCGTCCCAGTGGTAGCGTCTCTGTGCCTCTGTGAGCCTGTGAAGAGGCCGGGCGATGTTCGCAAATCCTTGGACATAACGCCGGTAGTACGTGCACAGACCCAGGAAACTTCTTAGCTCGTGGAGGTTCTTTGGTACAGGCCACTCCTTAACTGCCTCCACCTTTTGCTGGTCAACGGCTACACCCTCAGCCGACACAATATGACCCAGGTATTGTACTTCCCTCCGGAACAGTTGGCATTTCTTTGGACTCAGCTTCAAACCGGAACTTCTGAGTCTCTGGAATACCTCCTCCAAGTTCTTCAGATGGTCTTCAAATGATTTGCCAACCACAATTATGTCATCCAGGTATACAAGACATGTTGACCAGGATAGTCCTTTGAGCACAGTCTCCATCAGCCGCTCGAACGTAGCAGGTGCGTTGCATAACCCAAATGGCATAACAGTGAACTGCCATAGCCCAGCTCCAACGCTGAAAGCAGTCTTCTCTCGATCTTCAGGGGCCATTTCTACCTGCCAATATCCGCTTTTGAGGTCCAGGGTTGAGAAGATCTTCGATCCGGCCAAGGTATCCAAAGTGTCGTCAATCCGTGGTAGCGGGTAGCTGTCCTTCTTCGTCACGTTGTTCAGCTGACGATAGTCCACACAGAATCGAGTTGAACCGTCCTTCTTTTTAACCAGAACAACTGGCGATGACCACGGACTACTAGAAGGCTCGATGACACCGCCTTTCTCCATGTCCTTGATGATCTTGTCCGCCTCCTCCTTCTTGGCCAAAGGTAGTCTTCTAGCTGTTTGGCGGATCGGTCGTGCTCCCTCTGTGTTGATGGTGTGCCGCACCACGTTCGTTCGGCCCTTTTCCCCAGTCCCGTTGTCGAAGATGTCGCCGTAATTCCTTATCAGGTTTCTCAATCGTTGTTTTTGTCTCTTATCCAGATCTTTTGAAGAGGTGACAAACAACTTCTCCATCTCTCCGGTGAACTCAGAGATGGTTTGCTCAGTCTCACATACTTGTCGCACCACAGAGAAAATTGACGAGCAGAGCCCCAAAACTGTGTCCCTTACCAAACTTACAGAGTGATAGTTGACGTTCATCACTCTCACGGGCACAGTCTTTCCCACATGTACCAGGCTCTTTCCACATGCAATGCCTCGTCCTACTTCAGAATCGTGTATTCTAGGCTCAAACATCACGATGCTTCCTTCTTTCATCTTCCCTTCCAGGCGAGCCCACAAAATCATCTCGCTCCTCTCAGGAATTGAAGAATCCCCAGCCAGCAAAACACGAACTGTTTCTTCCTCTCTACCATGCATTATCACCTCTTCGTTGTTGGTTTTCAGTGTTCCATATTTGAAATCTAATTGGAAGCCTTGGGTGTTCATGATGTCCATTCCGATTATGATTTGTTCCTCAATATCGGCAACCAGCATTGGATGTTCGAAGCTGGTGCTTCCCAGAGTCACTGCTGCCTCCACTTCACCATGTATCCTAGCCAAGTCTCCTGTTGCCGTCCTTAGTCGCCACTTTGTTGGTTTAATCATTGTCGGTGTTGTGACAATGTCGGGCCTGATGATAGACTTCGTCGCACCTGTATCCAGCAGCATGGTGCGTTTCTCTCCATTAACCCAGCCATCCACAAACACGCTGTTCAGTTTGTGTCCTAAAGAAGCAACTATGGCGGTTTTCCTTGGGGCATACTGGCTACAGGTCGACGATTGCCCCTTCGCATCGACCCTCTCTAGTTTTCCGACGTCGAAGAAGGTGCCCGTATCTCCTTCTTGCATCGACTACGAATGTGGCCAAGCTCTCCACAATTCCAGCATCGTAGCTCCCTTCGCTTGGACGCCTCCATTTCCTTGACGACCCTCCTCACATTTGCTTCGAAGGAGTCTTCCTCCGCGAGATCTTGGTCCTCCATCCTTCGCACGCGTGCAGGAAGCTTCACAGACTGCTTCGCCGCTTCGAATTCCAAGGCTTTGGCCAGTGCTTCAACCGGTCTATCGGGACGATGGAGTATCAGTGACTGCCGAATCTCCTGGTCTCGAAGTCCATCCAAGAAGGCCTGAACTGCAAGCCTCTCCATAACGTTCTCTGGCGTGGTTGGATAAGCCAGTCGTGCAAGGCGAGCAACATCCGCTTCAAACTCCTGCAAGGTCTCGTTGGTCTTCTGAATGCGATTTTTCAACTGAGAGTGGTAGACGTGCTCCAAGTGAGTTTGCCCATATCGCAGTTCCAGATGCTTGACTAGTACATCGTAGTCCTCCTGCTCCTGGGTGTTGAGCGTCTGCAGGATTTCTGTAGCTTCCCCACGAAGTGCCAGAGTCAGTGCCAGAGCTTTCTCTGTTGCGGTACATCCTTTTGCCCTTGCTGCTGCCTCGAACTGGCGATGGTAATTGTTCCAGGACAGCTTGCCATCAAACTGAGGGGCTTTCATGTGGACTCGCACGGTATCAGACTCCATTTTAGCACCTTTGCTCTCGAATGTCACTTCTGGTTGTTTCTGAATCACTGCTACTTGTCTTCGCACTTTCTCGATTTCTTCTTCCAAAGTCTTCATTGTATCTCCAAGTTTTGCTTCAAATCGTTGCTCAAGGTTCTCAATTTCTTCCGTTACCTGATCCTTCCAGAAGTTGTAGTTGTCCGCCAGCTGTTCCTTGATTTTCTCCTCCATTATTCTAGAAGATTCTACAAACTTCTCTTCCATTTTTCTGGAGTTCTCTTCCATGGCTCTAGAGGATTCTTCCAGCTTCTCTTCCATTTTTCGGGAGTTCTCTTCCATGGCTCTAGATGATTCTTCCAGCTTCTCTTCCATTTTTCTGGAGTTCTCTTCCATGGCTCTAGATGATTCTTCCAGCTTCTCTTCCATTTTTCTGGAGTTCTCTTCCATGGCTCTGGAGGATTCTTCAAATTTATCTTCCAATCTCTTGGACAATTTCTCAACTACCGCGTTGGGATCGGGAATTTCAAATTGGAATGTATCAGGATCCATGCCTTCTTCCATTAAAGCCTCACGAAGCATTTTTTGTAGATCAGTTTTCTTACCTCTACTATCCAGGTCACGCTCCTCCAGCTCCCTTTTCAACTCGGCGACCTTCAATCCGGTTAAAAACACTAGTTTCGCAGCCATCACAGCGAATATTTATGTCCGTTTCTATAGCACACAATAAATCCCACTTTTGACACCAATGTAACGAGTTTCATTATAGAAAACACTGTTCAGCTTTAATTAATTTATTTTACAAGTAACTATGTACAGAACTCACTATTCACAAACAAAATCACAGCTTATTTATGTTTTACGATTTATATTTCACGACGTATTCAGAACTGAACTAACTCTTCAAACGACGGATCTCATTATATACCCTCGCCAGGATTGAGAGAACAATCCAGATATTTTTAGAAAAGCGAAGAATGTTCGACGCCATCTAGCCTTGCTAGAATGTACCAGAATGCCAAACAATTCTACACAATGTGGTGGCTGCGGCGGCGCATTCACCATGCAACATCACAGTACGTAAATGTTTAAAGTCAACACGAGCACCTTTTTAAAAAATATTTTGATGCTCTTCACTAATTTGACATCCAAATTTATAAAAAGATTAAAACAAAAAAGTTCTAAGTAATTTTCCTAAGGTGAAGGACAGCTTCAGCCTTTTGTCATTGACGACTAGCGTCAAATTAATAGGGTGAATACAAAGAAACACTAGTGACATGCATGCAAAATTTGGCGAAAATCATTACACTAGAAAAAAAGTTATTAAAAAAAATAAGAAAAAAAAAATATTTTTCAACACCCTGTATCTTCCTTAATTTTGAGTTTTTTAAAAAATTGTATAGAAGTTTGTTGCATTAATTTTTCATGTAGAATCGCCCACCAAAATCCTGACGCGTAATTTCGGGACACCCTGTATACAGGGTGTCCTGAATAGCGTGTACCACTATAGCTATCTCCAAAATGTTGAGTGCTACGGGGTTGGTTAAAAATGAGAGAAAAGTTGCCGTTTTTGATGCTTACTGAAGATCCATTCACTATGTGCTAATGAAAATTAATTTTGTTGAATATTTCATAAACAAATAAGTTCAAAGCCACAGTTGAAATTCGAAAGTTTAATAACGAATTGTGTTCCTATACGACGTTTCGTATTCGAGTAACCACCATCAAATTCATTTTTTTGAATACAGACCTGGATTTTCACCTTTCCTGAAACCAAATAGAAATAATAAAAACAGGGCAGGGAAAATATCCACTCACCAAGAAAGTGGGTGAAAACGTGACAATAATACAAAAAATTTAAAACATCTCAATAAACCTTAATGCCACAAAAAATTAAAAATTGAAATTTTGTTTTGATATAAAAGTAATCAAATTAGTGAATTCTCAGTTTAAAAAAAAAAGTCCATATAAGATAGTCAAATAGACACTCGAAAAGTTAACTATGAAAAAAATCAATAAATTCAACAAAATTCAAATCTTCAAAAATTTAGCTTCTGGAGAAAATATTTTCCCAGCCAATTAGAAATATTAAAAAAGTCAAAAATTATCAAAAAAATGTACTTTTCTGGAAAGCTCAAAATTAAACAAGGAAAAAGATACAAATTCAAAAAATCAAAAATCTTGATAAAAATACCTGATAAAATCAGCAATGATAACAACACAACACATTGAAATTTTGAAAAATTTGAAAAAAACCAATTGTTGGAAATCAAAATATCATAGTTTAAAAAATATAGGGAGGTCTTTTCAATGAAATTTAATGAAGTGGACTTGATGAAGTTTCATCAGAAAATAAGTAGAAATGTTTCAACAAAATGAAAAAGATTAAAATTTCAAAACAATCCAAATAACAATTAATTAATTTTTTTTAACTTCACAAAAATCAAATTGGACACCAGTGAAAAATCCTGAAAATGAAAAAAATGTCTCGAAAGCTCAATGAGAATTCTAAAAATTGAAAAAACTTGACAAATGATGAATGTTTTACCAAAATTATTTAAAAGATTTTTATTAATGAGAAAAATGTAAATTTATATTGGCAACACCGCATCATGTCATTCATTATTTGTATTCAGTCGACAGCGCTAAAAAGAAGCTGATGATAAGCTACAGTGTTGTCAAACCTAGCTTATCGGTAAGGAAATCCAATTTTTCATATGACATCCTTATAATTATGTAAAACATCAAAAATAATATCTATATTGAAAAATATTAATTTTGAAGTTGAGTTTCAAAAATTTCAAACTTAAAAATTTTAAAAAATGAGTCTTGAATTCTTTTTCTTTTCAAGTTGAAATGTGAACAATAAGCCAGTGATGTTTCATAATTTTTTTCTTTCAACAAAAAGTTAGAGTTTAGCAAAAATAATTATGAACAACATAATATAAATAACAACAAAAATAAACAGACATTGGCAAGAAAGTTCCATTGGTTCAAAAACTGTTCCATAAGAGTTGCCAATTTTCTCTTTAGCACAAAGAATAAAAGTAACTCATCAATGAAAAAAGCAACATCTTCTGTTTAAGTAGTGACCATTAGTTTTGATGAATATTATAGAATTGTTTTGTTATTATTATCAAATCTGAGCTCAAAAAAACACACCAGAATTGATATTGGCAACACCGCGACACGTCAATAACTGTCAGTACCCATCAGTACTAGTCTCTGCTTAAAAGGAGCTCATCATCAGCTACAGCTTTGTCAAACCTACCTTATTTGTGTTGCCAATGATTGGTTAAACGCCACACGTATCTCGTGGTTATACTCGTGACGTCACAGTAGAAGTGAAATATGTTCACACCTTATCCTTCAAGTCAGTTGACCTCATTGATCATATTTGATGAGCTTGTATTGATTGGTAACAAATCAGTTTTTCTAGAATTTTCTTTTTTTTATGAATAAATTGAAGCGTTATTCACTTCCTGTCCTGTATCTGTCAATTTCCCAATCTAATTTCCAATAACACAAACTCATCACCAATCCACTACATGGGAATTCCTTCACGAAAATAATTGCAATATGGGTCATGCAGTTGTTTCGTATTATCCGAATAAAATATATGAATTTTTGATGAGCGTCATTTTCCAATGGAAATCCGGGATTGTATTGTCAATGGAAAAATGTGTTTAGTCAATGAAAAACCAGTGAACCAATTTGTTTTTGCTCATAAATAATAATTACTTTTGTCGATGTTGCAACTTCCATAACTGAAAGTGATATGATAGGCGTTTTATAAATAATTGGAAATGATGCCATACGACTTTTGTATGTAGCAATACATAAAATTTCTTGCTTCGCCAAGATAACACGGTATTTCTTTGTCACCCAATGTGATTTGTAGCAATGCAGCTTTACTCTATTTCGTTTCTATTTTTGCAGGTGATTTATGCCGTCCATTGAATTGTAAGAAGAAAGAAATATGTTTGTTGGAGGACTCATTCACCGCTGTGTGCGTTTCCAGAAAGGAGCTCAAAAAGAATGGGTAAGTTTTCTATGAATATTTTATTCAGCTGCAAGACAATTTGTTATTCTTAAACTCAATCTTCTTTTGTTACTCGAGCACATCCATGTAATCTTTATCCAATGTACGTACAATCTGGACATTTGAACGTCCATTGAACGTCCACGTATGTACGTTATTGATCCGTTGGACTTCCAATGGATGATAGTGGCTCAATAGTCTTAATTAAATTGAAAAAATGTTTCCATATCTAAGCATAGCAATTTTGACGCGAGAGGCCCGATTTTTGTGTTACATTGAGGAAAAATAGTTGCTTCTACTGATACTGTATCAACAGCTAGGCGGAAAAACTGAAATTGGTTTTTTCTACGACTATCACAGAACAAGAACGGAAATGAAACCATAGCCTACCAGTTGCTAGGCAACGAGTGGAAAATGAGAATCTGACACCTCCACCAGAAAAAATAATTACGATTTGATAATGATTACACAATGAGTGTCATTTAATGTGCTTGTACAGTATAATCATCCGAAAATCTCAAGCTGCTTTCACTAAAAGTTTGATTATTATGGATGTCGTGATCACCCACCTATCTTAATTCTCCAAAGTCTTCTGCAACAAACTCCTTCATACACTCAGCTTACTCTTTGTGGTACTGGGACTAAGACTTCAATGCTTTTATCCGTACGCCTGCGCTCTTTGGAAGTTGGTTATGACGCCACCTTTGTCGCTTCGATCTACTCAAAAGTTTCTTCAAGGGGGCGATTACTGAGACATCTTTGGTAAAAATCTAGCAAGATATAGACACAATAATTCCCAGAACTATTTGTAATTCAATACGATGTGGCGACATCATTCATACCTCACTTTGCAATATGGTCAAATGGTCATTAACCTTCCAAATTAACAACAAGATTTCATATTGATTCACTTTAATATTATTTTTCAAAAAAAACTTCCATTAATACATTCCATAATGTGCGCACGTTATGATACCCGAGAAAAGCTCATTCCCAACACATCTCATGCATCGCACAGTTTATTTGGGTCAAATGCAGCTTTGACCAAAAATCGCTTGCAATTTAAATGCAATATCAGTACGCATAAGCACAAAGAGAGAGAGAGAGAGAGAAATTGATGTGATTGGCGTAAAATCAGTGTGTAAGAATGAGACAAAATATGTCATGTTAGGCATTGACCAAGAGGGGTTGTCCAGTAATGTCAAATAAGCTGATGCTGATAGATTTCTATTGATTTTATTTTGCGGGCGGATTGTTTACCCAACATCGGTAATCGGTCGTGAATTTTGTTTTTGAAGTGTGGAATCCGTCGGATCGTTGTGTTGTGTGCGAAATTTTGAATTTAAAAGACGGAGATGGTTTGACATTTGAGAAAGGCCTCGATTTTAAGTCAATTTCATGTCTGTTTAAGCTTTCTATAATGAGAAATGACTCGAGACATGATTGAGGGTAGACTCTAAGTTTTAAACACTGCCGGTTAAAACTAGATCACCCTGTATACTACATTATCAACAATTATTATCATTTCTAGCGATATTGTAGTGCCCAAATCCAGCATCAAACCTGAAGAGTCAAAATCAAAAGAGGAAGATGAAGATGATGACATCTTCTACGACAGTGAAGATGATGTTGACGATGATATTGCCGATGACTCCAGTGACACAAATGTGTGAGTATCCGTTATTAATGAATTAAAATCAACAAATTTTTAACTGATCAATCAAATTATTCCAGATGCCGTCCATGCCCAGTAGTCAAGCCAGTCTTCCTATGTGGTTCCGATAACCGAACCTATAGTTCTTTATGCCGCTTGGACTACCACAACTGTATACACCAATCGACCATCAAAGTTACATGCAAGGGATTCTGCCCTTGTAAAGGTAAATTCATCTAATTAGTGCCGTTTAAGCCGTTAAACGTGCGAGCTAGTTCACCAGAAAGTTCGCAACGATTTATTAGGCGACAAAACACAATGCTGTTGCCGAAGCCGACAACGAGAAGAGTCTATTTATCATGTCTATATTGTTGATAGTTTTGGCGCTGTCGCCAAGCCAAAACTCGCAAATTTTGAAGGGTTGGAAAAACGTGCCTGTCACGCTATCGCCACTCAAATAAATTATGAAAAAGTCACTTTCATACAAATGGTTTTGTTGGTTTATGAGTGATGGTGGTTGCGGTTTAATGGAAAATTTGAGGGTTTTGACACCTGTGACTAGACCAACAGAGTATAAGCTCAAACTTGGAAAGAAAATCGTAGCTGGCGTGCACCCTGAAATCTGGAATTATCAAAGTGTCATGATACAAGTCTCAAAATCTCTCATCACATTCCCCATTATTTCTTTTTTTTTTCGTAACATTGTGTCCGTGAACCATCTATTTTGAAAATCTATACGAGATCGTTAATCTATCGTCGATGAAGAAATGCGAATCATGACTATTCAAATTGTGAAAACATGGTTCAGGATCACTTTTTTTTAATAATATGATACCATGTACCATTTATTTTGAAGATCTGAATACGACTATTGTTATTGTTGATCTATCGTCAATGAACAAGAATCATAATCATTAAAATTGTAAAAACATAGTTTTTTCCATGAAAGTATAATCTCAAAATCAAATTTGTTGATGTTTTGTGTCTACAATGTTGAAGATCTTCATAAACTCGTTTATCCATCGACAATGAAGAAATGTGGGCCATGACCACTCAAATTGTGAAAATAAAATCTCAAATAATGTCAATGTTTTTATGATATCGGTTGTTTTCTTGTCCTCCATTTTATTATATGGATACTTCATATGTTGACATGAATGAAGATGGTTTTCTTCAAAGTACATTTTTCCTTCAACATCATCGATCTGCCCTAAATATTCCTCAGTCAATGAAGTTCTTTGCACTTGGGGTTTTGGTGGTCTTTACTGTCTTCAAATTTACTGTGTAGATACATTATATGTAGATAAATGAAGATGTTTCTTTTCAAAGTGCATTTCTACTTCAACATCATCAGACTACCAGCACACGCTTGGTGCAACTCGTTCAATCAAGATCTGTGTCCCAAATACTTCTTCTCGTGCGCCACCTTCTGGATTTGTGCGCCTCTAGATAACGCCAATAAAACAAAAGATTTAGTAAAATCAATTTATTGCTCGTAAACCAGGAAAATGAAAGGAAAACAAACCTCATACTGTGGTTGTCAAAGCCCATTTGATTTTTTTTAACTCGGGCGCCACCCTCTGCATTTGTGGATCTGTGATATTTCTGCTCTGAAATCGGTAACAACTCTTCAGTAACATAGTCGATGTAGACAAGGAATTATATGAAAGTTGGTTAATTTATTTATTAAACTCGGGCACCACCCTCTGGATATGTGTGGTAGAAGAGTAGGCAGAATAAATAGTATTCCAGGCGTTCTGTAGCATTCTAAAAGTAGGTAGTTATACGACTGAATTCTGGCACCTAAATATCGCCAATGAAACAAAAGATTAAGAAAAATCAATTTATTTGTCGAAAACCAAGATGTAGGAACGGAAAATCGGTGAAAAATGTCCAGTACAAAAAGAACTATTTGATAGGGGTTATTCTATTTATATAACTCGTGCGCCACCCTCTGGATTTGAGTGGTAGAGGTGTAAGCAGAGGAGAAAGTATCCCAAAC
Source organism: Orchestes rusci (assembly GCA_958502075.1). NCBI lineage: Eukaryota > Metazoa > Arthropoda > Insecta > Coleoptera > Curculionidae > Orchestes > Orchestes rusci. The sequence goes on from OY293305.1 coordinate 3,899,786, forward strand.
GTTTTGTGATGTTTCCGCTGCGTTCCAAAAAAGGTTCGACTGAACCTTTGACCCATAAATAAGGTCAATAAACCTAAGAGTTCAAAAAAAAAAAAATTATTGGTCGAAAGCCAGGAAAATGAAAGGGTGTTGGTGAAATACAGACTCCAAAAGTTTTTAAAGGGAAAATCGATGTGAAATGTCCAGTACAAAAAGAGTTATTTAAAAGCGGTTATTTCACTTGATAAACTCGGGCGCCACTCTCTGGATTTGTAGAGGCGTTCTTAAAGTAGGTACGACTGAACCCTGGACCATCAACAAGGCCAATAAATAAATCAATTCATTTGTCGAAAAACATAATATCAAGAGCTCTTATTGCTTTGATGAGTATTTAATGGGAAAATGAGGTTGTCAATCTAGAAGCGAATGTTCTAGAACGCGAAAACGATCAATAAATCAAGCGAAAAGGAAAGCGATACACATTGAAATGATGGCCATAAATCCCAAATACATTTTCAAATTAATGACAATAAGGGATGTGTCAAGACGAACGAGGCAAGGGAGAATACCACAGATTCCAGAGATCCGTTACAATAGAATTCAAATTCATTACTTTCGTCTTAAAATAACCTCATCAATCACCGATAAGATTATTTCGGACCCTCTTTTACGCGTTGATGCCTCTATTATCCGCTTGTTTGTTCCAGAATCTGAACCACCACGAATTAAGAAGAAGCAACGTCAGACTGATAGGCTAAATAGTTTCTTGAGCAAGTACAAGTCCACTTTGGACAAGACTGGGGCTGCTACGAGCAACATCAACTCGGAAGAGCCGATGAAGAATGATATTTATTCTTTTGTGCCTCAGGATATCAAGTATGATAACAAGCATTACAAGTATATCAAGTATACTAAGTTCAATAAGGTGAGTTGAATGCATAAATATTTTTGTGGTATAACCGATGTGACTTATCCGATCGTTCTGCTTTGTCAGATCACATGTAGTTGGTTTACATCTCCGGCAGCTCGGATTGGAACGGAGTATAGTTTTTCTGTCCACAGATTTAGAAATGCATATCAATATTTGTTTTATTTTTCAATTTGATTAATGATCCTTTTCTGAATCATTTCTTGGTTTTTTCAGTTTTTTCATTCACATTTCCGATATTTTTTTGTTTCCTTTTTTACAACCAATTGATCGACACCTTTTCGATTTTGGTTTTGCGCTTTTTGTACTTTGAAGAACCACTACCTACTTACACCATTATTTTTAGTGTTTTCCAAACTTTATCTGTCACTCTGATCGATCCATGAAAATCATTTCATTCAGAAAAAGAATCATAACTTTTTCAAATCATCATATTTGTGAACTTATTGTCAATGAAGAAGTGCGAATCATAACCATTCAAATTGTGAAAACGTGGATTTCCCATGAAAATTAAATCTAATTTTTCAGTGATTTGGTTCCATATATCATTTATTTAGTGGGTCCGAATACAATCATTGTTGATCGATTGTCAATGGTAGATGCGAATCATGATTATGAGAACTGTCTTGATACCTAGTTTTTCTTAAAAATTCAAAATCCTAAATCCTTTATTCCAATATCCTCATAAAATTGATGAGCTATAGTCAATAAAGAGATGTGAATCATAATCATTAAAATTGTGAAAACGAATGAAAATGAAATCTTGGAACCAAATTTTTTGAAGATTTGGGTCCATGATCTGTTTATTTCAAAGATCTTGATACAATTATTATTGTTGATCTATCGTCAATCAATAAATGCGAGCCATGATCCTGAAAATTATCAAAACGTTGTTTTTTCCATTGAAATAAAATCTCAAAACCAGATTTCTCGCATCTTTGATCTAGCGTCAATAAAAAAAAATTTGGCTCCGTTGAAGTACTTTTTTTTACTATTATTATTTTCAGTGTTTTCCAAACTTGATCTATCACTGATCAACTCATGACATTTATTTAAAAAGCAGCTTATTTAGAATGAAAATCATAACTTTCTCAAATCATTATATTTGTGATCTATTGTCAATGAAGAAGTGCGAATCATAACCATTCAACTTGTGAAAACGTGGTTTTCTCATGAAAATCAAATCTTAGAATCCCATTTTCCAATTATGTGGTTCCATATAACATTCATTTAGTAGGTCAGAATACATCTATTGTTGAGCGATCGTCAATGGTAGATGCGAATCATGATTATAAGAACTGTCTTGAAAGCTAGTTTTTCTCATAAATTCTAAATCTCAAATCCTTCATGCTCAATACCTCATAAATCCGTCAAACTATCGTCAATGAAGAAATGTGAATCATAACCATCAAGATTGTGAAAACGTATGAAAATTGAATCTAAGAACCACATTTTTTGATGATTTGAGTCCATTTCATTTTAAAGATCTCAAGACAATTATTATTGTTGATATATCGTCAATCAATAAATGCAAATCGTGATCCTCAAAATTATTGAAACGTAGTTTTTTTCCATGAGAATAAAATCTTGGAACCAAAATCATTGATTTAACGTCAATGAAGAAATGCGGATCATGACCATTCAAATTATGAAAACGTGGTTTTCTAATGAAAATAGAATCTTGGAATCACATTTTTCAATGATTTGGTTCCATATACCATCCATTTAGTAGGTCTGAATACAATTATTGTTGATCTATCGTCAATGGTATATAAAAACAGTCGTATAAACCTAGTTTTTCTTCCACAAATAAAATCTTAAATATTCCATGTTCAATAGCCTCATAAAATCGTTAAACTATCGTCAATGAAGAAATGCAAATCATTACTATTGAAATTGTGAAAAAGTCGATAACAGCATATATTTGGAATGAGGAGGAAATTCTTCATCAAACTGAAGAAAAATACCCTGGGTGCCCATTCAAAAAAATCTCAACATCTATCTAAAGTGTTTTTGTTTTTTTCGACTTGAGATTCCGAATCATGTTGAAATTAACTTGAACTTTGACCATCCAACTATCTGTCCAGGGCCAATAATAAGAAAACATTGCATAAAATATAACGGAACACCCTGTACACTAACAAGATTGATCTATTCTAGATGAAGAAAGGCGAATCATAACCACAAAAGTTGTGGAGATAAGATTTCCTTCATCAATATAAAATTTAAGAACCAAAATGTATTAATCAATTTGCCAAATTGGGAATGAGAATATATCAACAATTCTTTTCAAATTAATCAAAAAATCTTGAAATATAGGAAACGAGAAGAAATGATAAAAATTGAACGAGAAATTCATTATTTTCCATATAAACATGCTTCCGGGAGTGCATTGTTTTTGAAATACAGAGTTCAAACTCTTTTGAAAAATGTAAAACTTTTTTGCCCCTTGTAGTCATATCAACAGGAACGACAACAGGGGCTTGAAGTTCGGCAGTTGTAATCGGGACCAAAGGGCCTTTAAAATCAGGGAATCATTCAACCTCTTTTTTTATTCAATTTAAAGCTCAGGATGAGTTGAAAAATAGCTCGAAATGTTTCGTCCCTCAAAACAAAAATCGACGAGATAATTTTGTTGTTATCCATGTAAGATACTTTTAGCTTGGACAATAAGTAACATTCCAATTTGATGGAAATTCTCTCAACAACTTACGTAACAAAAAACATCCACTCCATCCGCACCCAAATGGTGCGATCCGGAAACGCTTTCAAGGGATTACACTGTACACAATGTGGCCAAGCTTATAAAAAATGCACGAACAATGTCACTCAACAAAGTAGTAGCACTTCAACCGCTTTTTTCTGTACTCATTGAAAAAAGTTGCCATGGGGGGTGTAATTATGAGGGGGAAATCCATTACGAGCACAATTTGATGGATTATGATGCACACTTTCTTGCAGGACAACAAATTTGTCTACGCCGACGATAAGGAAAACATGCGAGGCTATAACGAAGTAACCGATGACAAAACCTACAGTAACTCTATCAATGGAATCGATTCGGCTTTGCCAATTTCCAAGCAATGTTCGCCGTCAATGTTGCAAACTATGGGCAATAGATTGCTGGATTGGTTTTCTGTCGTCATGGCCGATTCCTCCAAACGTCGAAGAATAAGAAGTAAAGCTAAGGGTAAGTAATAACTGAAACGATTTAGCATGAACCACATTTCCTGAGAGCGTCATATGTCACGGGTTAAAGTAATTTATTGCTCGGTTACATTCGGTTCGATCAATCGCCCGGCAAAACATAATCCTTGGTAAACTTGAGCTATATGTCACGTTGGCCAAAATTGATTTTTTTTTGTCCTTGTTCGGGGATGAATGTGATATTGGACGCGAGGGTTATGTTTGTTTGCTTTCAATTACCAACCACTTTTGTTGGAGGTCGCTTTCTCTACATCCAAGATTGGGATACGATTACGGGCCTTAGAAGATTATCTACAACTGATTCATGTCTTCATTGATCGAGGTCAATTATCTACGGAGGTCAAATTTGTAAAAAGGGATACATAAGAACACACTCACCATTCTTCTCTATAACATAAACATACACAGTTCATCAAAAACGGTATTTCTAGGGTACTTTCGCCAAGCTTTTTCTCCATAAGGACAACCCTGGCACACACTTACCTAAGCGTCTTTATGAAATCTGACTATGCCTTAGTGTTCAATTACGACCAATACGAGCAATTTTGAAATAAAATTGATAATTGACGATGGAGAAGCTGCCCTGGCCTCCTTGTCTGCCACTGCCATCACATTCTTTCTATTCATTTCAAACTTTTTACATCAATGTCACTACTTCACTGTATTAGAACATTCTACCCAAACTAACCCAACCTTCAAATCCATCATTTTGAAACAGCCCGTCCATACTTGTTTTGTAGTCATTGTCACATTGTGTTAACAACCCAACCTCACTTTGAGTACACGCTTTTACCAAAGCTGTTGCCACCCACCATTACTGGTATTGACCAAGGCGCCCACCATCTATCAAACGAAACCACTCTCTTAGAAACGCCCTTCCAACTCCACTTCTCCCCCCCCTGGTGAATTTTCCGACCTCGAAGGTTCATGCTCCCACCGGGCAGCGGCCGCGTCAGCGGGGAAAGACCTCTGTCCATTTATTTTCTTTACAAAACACTTAATCTATTTACAATTTTATCAATATTGACCCTATTTGTGGCAGTTTCCTAGTCTAGTCAGGAGCTCTTCCTCTGGCCTCCAGAACCAGTGCTGCCCAGCTGTTGAGGTTTTGAACCTTCCCCTCATCCATCCCTCTGGTTATCAACCCTCAGCTCCATTTCGCTGAATAGACCAAACGTCGCTCTAGCTCTCACTCTAGACTCCAGCGAACAGATGTTGACAACGTGGTCCCTATCCTCCGGACCGTTGCCGCAAGGACACTCCGGAGTTGTAATTCCCCCAGCCTAAAACGGTGCAGGTAGCCATTGAAGCTGCCATGCTCAGTCACCAGCTGCACACCTGCAGCGTCCACACCCATGAAATCTCTCCCCACTCTCGCACACACACCATACAGCATCCTTCCCTTATCAGACTCATCCCATCTTCTCTGCCATTCCTCGTCTTCCACTCCTCTCCTCTCACACCTGATTTGTTTCGCATTGAACAGCCTCTCCTCCTCCTGCACCGATCGCGCTTGTCTACTCTCCAGGCCTTCTCTTGCAAGATGGTCGGCTTGTTTCATCCCCTTGCTACCCCTGTCCTCTCAAGTTACCCTGACCCCCCAGTGAAGCATTTCTTCTTGCAACTTATCTACTACGCTATGCCTAGTGGTTACCTTATTAACTAGAGACACCACCGACTGGTTGTCACACACCACGGTACCACCCTTCCCCTTTAGTAGCCTTACTCCCTGCTTTACAGCCTCCAATTCGCCCTCAAAGCTTCCACTCACACCGAGCACCCGAATACAGCCTTGTTCCAAGGGATCTTCCTCCACAGACGACCAACCGACCCCTACTTCGCCATCCTTGAAACTTGCCTCCAAGAAGAGCTTGACTTCTCCAGTCTTGTGGCTGCAGCTCAGACCACACCGCTTGACAAAAGGAACTCTATCTTCTTCCCTTACGCCCCTTAGGAACCTCTTCCTCTGAATTGCCTCCCAGTCAACATATCTTCCCCAAGCCCTGATGTCAAGCGGCACAAAACTTCAAGGGCCTCAGTGGTGACCGTCCTGTACGCCCTCCCCATCGATACAAGAAAGACCCTTTCAATCGCCCTTCACTGTCTCCCAACCCTTGAGTCTTTCGCCCTTTTACCCCAAATTTCAGATCCGTACAGGACGGCCGGCACTACGACCCTCTCATAAATTTCTCTCAGCCGCTCCTTGCCTCCTCCTCCTCGTCGTGCCATCCCGACCAGCCTAGACGTCAGCTTCGTGGCCTTCCCTCTGACCATCTTCGTGTGCTCGATGAAGTTGAACGCAGCATCTATCCTGAGCCCAAGGTAGTCGAGCGTCTCACTACACGGTACTCTGTGACCGCCAACCCTGATGACAGGAGGTCTAATCCTCCCGCCTGCAGGGACGAACAAAGCATCCGTCTTTTCCATATTGTAGGACGCACGAGCACCCTGCTCCCATTCAACACAACTGCTCCAAACCATACTCCACTTTGCCTCTATGTCCTTGACAGACTTTCCCTGAGTACAGTCGTTATCACAAGGTGCCGTCCAAATGAAGCCAAATATTGCAAAGTTCGCTTCAATTATTGAATAATTATAGAAAAAGTATAGTACTCTACTCGCGGAAAATGGCTATTACTCAATCAGATGAGAACAAACTTCATCCTCGTGAGTGATATCCACCATTTTCCGCTCGTTGGCTAATTTAAAAATGCATTGTTTCCAAGATACAGGGCGTTGAAGCTTGTCACCCATTTTCTGCGATTAAGCAGCGTTGTTTTTAGTGAAAATTTCATATTAGTCAATTCTAACCAATCATAGGCTTGCATTTTAACATGTTGCTATGGCAACGACCTAATTTTATCGGAAATCACCCTACTCATAATCACGTGACTGAAAGATTAATAAGTGGAAATCTGGCTTTGCATCTGAATGTAGCCTCCATATGATTACAGTGTTGCCGTCCTCTCTCTCCCTAACAATCCCACACTGTGGTTGGTGCATGGGAGCTACATCCAGCCGCTACTATTAAATCTTCTCAAATAGTTTTGGCATGAAATTTTCTTGCCGAATCTCCCGCGGGCTCGAATTAAAAATCCGGAAATAATTCGAGCTCTAGGAAGATTATAATTGATAATCTGCCCCTAGATGAATAATATAAAGACTAGTGCCTTTCCAAAGGGCGTCTTGTCGAATATTTTTGTTGGGTAAATGTGAGCCACTGACTGGTATTATTTTTATTTTTTCTTAAATGAAACAATCAAGAAGATAACTTTTTTGCCTTCTAGACTTTTTCCGTATTTATACTTCAAACGCAGCAAAATATTTTAATTTTTTTTCAAACGGGTAAATTATTTTCAGGAAACGAGCTTCGATACGAATAAAAAACTTATATGCAAAAAAGTTGTATTTTTGATTGCTTCATTTGAAGAACAAGAAAAAAATCTCAATATAGTCAGTGGCGTGCATCTTATATTTTTATAAAAGTTTAACAACATGTATCTTGAAAACGATGCACTCTTCTAGACCAATGTTTAAATGTCAATTTTTTAATATTTATTAATTATAATTTGGGTGGAAAGTTTTTCGTGCTCCACCCTGTTTATAAAACAATCAAAAAACATCACCAACAAAAAAATATGTTTTTATAAATCATCAAAAAGCTAAGAGGGAATAAAAGTTTATAAAAAAGATGCTCAAAAGGAAGAAGAATGAAGAAACGTTAGATGAAAAAGTATAAAAATCAAATTGATGGAGATAAAATGGAATTCAAGTAAAAAAGAATCCCCAAGAAGCAAAATATGTTTTGTACAAATCGTCATGAAGAGAATAAAGTTCATAAAAACAGTGGATACAGATGCTTGGAAGGAAAAAATCACCCAAGGTTCAAGAAGAATGAGGAAACGTATCAAACCATAATTAATGAAGAAAGATGAATGGAAAATTCAACTGAAAAAAATAAATTTGAAATAAAAAGAACCAAATGGAGAAATTATGAAACATGACCACATAAGGACAAAATAATGAAAAAGAAGAATAAAAGTTCCTGGAAGATTGAAAAAATTAAGGGTTCTCATTTTCTTCTTGTGATTAATCATCATCTCTCTCACTTTTTCTGTCTTCACAATTTTCGCATCATCTCATTTTCTCCTTTTCCACTGTTTCCCTCTCCTTCTTCTTCCTAATCCAGCAAACAGACTGTCTATCTTATCGAAATCCTCGTGTTATTTTGTGCGTCGGGCGTTGTCATGTGCACATTGTCTGCCACAAAAGGCAAGATCTGGCAACATTGACTATTGGTCACCTCTAGTTTGTCAGCCGCTTACGTCACTGGCTGATGTGCAAGAACATACCGTTGTTGATGTATCGTGGATCCTTACATAAGTGAATTTAGATTACATTATTTTGATAACTTTACCAAAATAGCGATTTTTTTTTTAAATTTCACGTATATACATCTGCTTTATGTCCTTCTTGTCCGTCACCACCTTCCTCTTCCTATCCATGTATTTTCTGCTCCGTCGTCATCCGTTATGATCTCTATCAGGTAACATTATTCCTTTTTCATTTTTTCCCCTTCTCTTCCACTCTTTGCCTCTCCTTTTCCGCTACATATCCTTTTTTTTTCAACACTGTTTCAAATCTCAGTTCTCAAATATTCCTTTGTGGATCCCCTGAATACATTTTAGTGATTTTTTCTGAGACATATTCAAGATGAGTTATTAATTTAATAGCCTTGGGACCGGTATTTCAATGCCACATGCCACACCAAGGTACAGTGAGAGTACGGACCTGTCCGGTTTATAACGTGTGTAAACAACTTAACAACACTCCGACATAAAACCCGAAATTACGGGCTGTGACGAGTTAGTAAGTGCACAAAGGGAGAAATTAGAGAAGATCAAAAACGCGGACATACTGTGACATAATACCTCGCAGTGAGTCCACTCATAAACAATAAATTGAACAATCCATACTTCGCTAGGAGAATATACATAACCTCATTGAGATCGAAGCTGATGAAGGCAGGTTGTTGCTGGTAGGCAACACACAATACGGTACGGGCAAACACAGAGCCGGACTAAAAGAGATTTTACACTCATTACCAGCGGATACGAGTGATAAAATATATCTTTAAAAATGCCGTTAGGCAGCGGAACGGATACAGAAGAAGAGTACAAGAGAAAAAGAGACCAGTTAGATGAAATGTACGCAAAAAAGAAGATATCCAGAAAAACATCACCTAAAAGCAACTTGGATAGAGGGGAAAGTGGAGAAGAAACCATGATCACGATGATGAGAGAACTCAAAACCCAGAACGGCGAAATGCTTAATGAAATAAAAGAAATGAGAAGAGAAGCGAGAGAAAACCAAAAACAAATAGCAGAACTAAAGGAGGACAACATAGAAATAAAGAAAGAAATGAAAAACTTACATGAAAAAATCGAAAAAATGGAAAGAGAAAGTGAAAGGAAAAACCTGATAATAACAGGAATAAAAATTGAGTCGACTGACGACAAGATGATAAAAGAAACGATTGAAAATTTCTTGGATAATGAAGTCAAGGTCAAGGTAAAGCTACGGAATACTAAGAAAATAGGAGACAATGCCTTCGTAGTAGAGACAGAAAGTTTCTCTGAGAAATTGGACATACTAAAAAATAAGAACAAGCTAAGAAACTATACAGAAAAAGTATACATAGATTCAGAACTTACACAAAAAGAACTTGAAATACAAAAAAAGATACGTGAAATAGCAAGGGAAGAAATAAGTAAAGGGAAGCAAGTCAAAGTAGGTTACAAGAAACTGATTGTTAACGGAAAAATACGAAAATGGGACGAAAAAGAAGAAATATTAGGAGGAGAGTTTGAGCACAGAAGAGCAAAAAACTAATCAATGCACCTAATAGACCAGTCAATACAAAATATACGACCATGGCTGTGAAAACAAATACGAAAAGGGAACAAACAACGGAAGGACAGATAAACAAGACCAAAAAAAACAATATAAGAAAAATAGGAACATGGAATATCAGAAGTATAGCAGGCAAAGAAATAGAACTAGAAGAGGAATTCGAAAACATGGAATTGGAAATGCTAGCAATAACAGAGACAAAAAAGAAGGGACAAGCAGCGATAAAAATGGAAAAAGGCCATACACTTATAACCAGTGGAGTAGAAGAGAGAAAGAGAGCAGCAGCGGGAGTGGGATGCATTATACACAAGAGATTAGAAATGAACATACACAGCTGCGAAGCAATATCGGAGAGAATATTAAAAATAGAAATGAAAGATAAGAACACGAATACAAAAGAAACAATTATAGTAGTATATGGACCAAATGAAGATGACAAAACAGAGAACAAAGACAAATTTTGGGAAGAACTAACGATAACATTAGAAGAGGCAAAAGGAAGAATATTCATCTTGGGAGATTTCAACAGCAGGGTAGGAAAAAGAGATGAAACAAATAAGAACATAATTGGAATACACGGAGAAAGTACTCGAAATGGGAACAGTAAAAGAATGCTAGATTTCTGCAGAATACACGATCTGATGATCACCAACACATTTTTCGAACATAAAGACATAAACAAATACACAAGAGAAATGAAAAGCAGGGAAGAAAAATCAAGAAAACTTGTGAATGACGCAAAAGCAAGAAGAGGACCTGAAATAGGTAGTGACCACTATGTAGTGATAGCCAAAATAAAGGAAGAGAAAGTGCCAACAAAAGAAAAAGGAGAAATTAAACAAATAAAACACGAATCCATAAAAACATATAAACTAAGAAATAGTGAAACAGCCGACGAGTACGAAGCACTGGTGACAGAAAAAATAGAAAACTTGAAAGATATAGAAGATGGAGTAGGAGATGAACTATGGGAGAAACTGGAGAAAATACTGATTGAATCAGCTAAACAAGCTTGCGGAGTATACAACAAAAATAACAACAGAAAACAGACAGCATGGTGGACAGAGGAAATAAAGACACAAATAAGAATAAAAAAGAAGACATGGGAACAATACCTGAACAACAGAACAACTGAAAAATACGACGTATATAAAAAGCAAAGGAAAACTGTGAAAGAACTGGTAAAAGAAGCAAAAAATGACGAATGGAGAAAATTTGGGGAAAAGATGGAGTAAAGCAGGAAAGAAGATCAAAAATTGTTCTACAAAATGCTCAAAGCTACAAGAAAACAGAAAACAAAAGAAACAAACTATATTAAAAATAAAAATGGAGAAATATTGAACGAAGAAAATGAAATAATGGAAAGGTGGAAAGAATATTTCCAAGAACTCCTAAACGCAGAAGAAGTGAACGAAGAAGGGACGGAAACACACGAGGAAACAGAAGAAGAGGATATACGCGTAGATGGAGGAATAGAGCTGAGAGAACTGCAGGACGCAATGAGAAGGCTGAAAAATGGGAAATCTCCAGGATACGATAAAGTCACGTCCGAAATGATGAAGAATATGGGAGAAAAGGGAACAGAAATGCTACTAAGAGTACTTAATAAAGTATGGAGAGAAGAAGAACTACCAAAAGATTGGCAGATAGCACTAATAGTACCAATACATAAGAAAGGAGACAGAAAAGATTGTAACAACTATAGAGGTATAACACTACTAAGTACGGGAATGAAAATTCTGGAACAAATAATAGAAAACAGAATAAGAGCAAAAGCAGAACCTACGCTACAAGATGCACAAAGCCGATTTAGAGGAGGAAGGAGCATACAAGACCACATTTTCACGATAAATCAAATCACCCAAAAAGCAATACAAGAGAAGAAAACAATATACATGGCATTCATAGACCTAGAAAAAGCGTTCGATAAAATCCCAAGAGTGAAGTTATGGGAGACACTGAGAGAAAGAGGCATCACAGACAAGATGGTTAGAATAATACAAAAAATCTATACACATAACACCAACTCAATCATAAGTCACAATAAACACTCAGATACATTTACAACAAGAGACGGACTAAGACAAGGTGGATGTTTAAGGCCAGTTCTCTTCATAATATACATGGACGGAATAATAAAGAAATGCTCAAAGCAAGGCGCAAAATTAAATATCGGACATAAGAATCTACAAAGAGTAGACATATCTGAATGTGTGTTCGCAGATGACATAGCGATCATTGCAAGAAATGAAAACAACTTGCAAAAGAACCTTGAATTGTGGAACAAAATCATAGAGGAACACGGAATGAAAATAAATAAGAACAAAACCAAAGTAATGACAATAGGAGAAAAAAGAGAAGAATTGACAATTGCAATTGATGGAACAAAAATAGAACAGGTGAATTCATTCCAATACCTCGGAGTGAACATAGACGAGAAGGGTACACAGGAAATCGAAATAAATAACAGAATAGAAAAAACAATGAAACTGTACTACTCGATGTACAATACATTTATAAATAATAGGGAAATCTCTAGAGAAACAAAAACCAAAATATTCAAAACAATTTATCGACCTGTACTAACCTACGGCTGCGAAACATGGGTCCTTACAGAACGCCAGAAAAGTAGAATACAAGCAGTAGAAATGAAATACCTGAGAAGAGTGAAGGGAGTAACCAAGAGGGACAGATTGAGAAACACAAAAATAAGAGAAGACCTACAAGTACAATCAACATTACAGTACATAGAAGAAAGACAACTGGGTTGGTGGGGCCACCTACAGAGAATGGAGGAGACTAGGACAGTTAGAAGAACATGGGAAGCAAAAATATTGAGAAACATGAAGAAAGGAAGACCGCGAAGAACATGGGACACAGTTATAGGAGGAATAATTGAGAGCAAAGGAAAAACTTGGGAGGATGCAAGAAAAATTGCGAAGGACAGAAACAAGTGGAAGAAATTTGTGAGAAACTTATAATAAGATAACCGCCCTACACCATTGTATGGTAAAAGGGTTTCAGATAATATATATATATGTATATATATACCAAGGTACCGAATAGCCGTATCCTATTGACCTAATTCTTTGTTGTTCTTCATAGTGTTTCTCTTTGTCTGTAACCCACCTGATACGTTTATGAATACAAATCTTCTTCCAGACCACTTCCCAGCAGCCTGCAAAGGTGAAGTAAAATGGATGTTCCAGCATTTAGACGAAAACTCCGACTCCTCACTCTCCCTGCAAGAACTCTACGATCTGGAACACGACCAAGTCGAAGCCTGTCTCAAACCATTCCTCCAGCAATGCGACACTGACAAAGATCTTGCAATCTCCTCTCTGGAATGGTGCAAATGCTTTCAAAGAGCTGAACGACCTTGTGCTGCTGTAAGACGCAAAATCAGCTCTGATTTGCTTGGTAAGTTTCCAAAATGAAAATATCCCAGTTTATACAGCTTTTATAGGAGCTTATGTTCCCGATTGCGACAGCCAAGGTTTCTACAAAAATGTCCAATGCCACAACGCTATTGGTATGTGCTGGTGTGTGGACAAGCATGGGGTTGAGTTTGCTAATACACGTACTCATGCCAGACCGAATTGTGGTAAGTTTATTATAGCGACGAATCATATCACCTTCACTCCAGACTGACATTGTGATGGTTTAATTGGCAAGTCAAACAGCCAATAAATCATAGTTTGCAATTGAAAATTCCACAAACCAGTGGGAATGAAGCCTTTGTATGAGCTGTCAATAACGAATGTGGATATGTATCCATGTTTTGTGGCCTTTATTGTTGTTAGTCTGGATCAGAAACATATTGGATCGTCAGTGTCCGATAATTGGTTGGCATAAACTATTGTTTTGTCATGAAAGTGAGTGGTAAAATGCCTGACTTCACAATTCTTGAGACCATTTCTTGACCACCTGGTAATCTGGGTAAAGATCATGGTTGTGGATCTTTCCAGATGGTAGTTTTACCTGATGAAGAAACTTATCTTGAGATTTTTGAAACGTCCCGTCATTATTGTTTGATATTCTTGTCATTTTTCTGGTCTGGTTCCCATGTTTTTCACATTTTTTTGTTGTTACAATAAGGTTCCCTATGCATTACATTTTCGCTTGCCTATTAGTGATTTATCCCTTCTAAAAATTATCGTACACATTTTAAAGTTATTTATTGTTATTTTTCTATAATTTTGGATATTTGTTATCATTTATTTTTTGTATTAGTCACATCACAAGATTCCCTATTATATGAAAATTATTTATAATGATCATTATAAGCTTTCCGTATCATTTCACATTATGTTTCCATATTTTATCTTTGAGTAGGTTTATTCATTTCTTATGTGCAATTTTTTTAATGCAAATTTTTGTAAACTTATTGTAGTTCTCTTTCATCAGTTCACTTTTTTCATGCATGCCCACCCAGACCTAGTTACCCAGCGATTTGTTCTAAAGCGGTTCGTTAAAAGAGAAAATGTTTCGTATAAAATAGTACATTTTGTATCAAGGGCGGAAAGTAGATGATTTTGACACGAGCAAAGCGAGGGCAGATATAAGCCGAGTCAAAATCATCTTTCGTCCGTGGTGCAAACAGTTCTTTTTGTACAACCAGTTTGTAATCATTTAAAAAAGAATAATTATGAAAATCAAAAATTAATAATCGATACACTACACTACACCGCTGACAAGTCAGACAACTGACATCTGTCAATCATGGTTACAATAGGTGTGTTCCCGTATTCTTTTGTGGTGCGGATTCATTGTCACCGAGATTGTCACGTGATAAGTTCCTTTTAGTATGCTAGACTGCCACGTGGTTATTAGATTCAGAGGCGTTGGGATCCAAGGAACCGTTGCTAAGTGACCTACTTTTGCGCCCGCGGGCGCGAAAGTACTTTTAGGTCCGGCTGCCAAAATTAGCGACTTTCCGCCTGCTTTGGATGCATTGAAAAGTGGACTTCACGTGTAGGTTGTAAAAAAAATATTAATAAAAGTAGATTCTTGTAATCAAAATATAACAGGGTGTGCCATAAATAAGATAATAGATATAACTTTTATTTTTTTAATTGAACATTCCGTATATTTTTCAGCTTTTGTCAATCAATTCTACATCAATATTATACAGGGTGTCATTGAAATGGTGTCAAAAAATTAGGGAGGTGATAAAAAATAGTAAAAAAAGTATAGTGAGATGCATATAAAGGGAGTAAGAGTCACTGAATGGGCGAATTTGAAGAACGGCTTTTTGAAATTGTAGGCTCAAAAAACGAGATAGAATTTCGAAAAAAAATCCTTCGCCCAATAAATTTTGACCTAAATCATTTGGAAAATCTTTTTTGAGGTTATTTTTTTGCAACGTAGGTTCATTTTTTTAAAACATCATACTTTTTTTTACAAAAAACGTTGAATCGCTTAATATGTATTTTTCGCCCTATAATTATGGGAACTTTTTTACTATTTTTGGGAGTACTATAACATTTCAAATTTTTTGACGCCTTTTCAATGACACCCTGTATACTAGGTATGTCTTATCTTACGTCGGCATCGTTTCCGATTAATTAAGTGATAATGTATGTACTTATAAATTTATTTTTGAATATTTCCAAAAATAAGTTGATGCTGGATTGACTGATGGTTCAACGCACGTGAGCTCATCTCCTGTAGTTTTCGAGTTATTAATTTTTTCTTGCATCAATTTTCAAAATTAACCCAATATGTCGATAAAGACAAACAATTAACATTGATTTCAAAAGTTTAAAAATTATGGTAGAATATTATTTGTGAAATACTCAAAAACAAATTATGAAATTTTGCATAACTTGGTGAACGGAACATTGTTTAAATTGCTGAAAACGTGTTTGCAAAAAAAACTCAAAAGTTCTGCAACCTTGAATAATGTCTCAAAACATGTAATAGATTTTATAAATACAATTTTTACGGAAATTATTTTTTTAATCACCTGTTGATGTTTTTTTCATATGAGCTTAATTTTTTGATGCCTCATAAGATAAAAAAAAATATACATTTTTTTCTTTGCAAAATTTCTGCAAACTTGATAAAAAAAATAGGTTCCGGAAATTTTAAGAGGTTGCTAATTTAATACATGTTTTGAGTTTGAGACATTATTCAAGTCTTCATTTCAAGTTTGCAGAACTTTAAAAAAATATATACAGGGTGTCCGGGAAAATGTGGGAGATCTCTCGGATTCTGATAGAATATTGAAAAATTAGATGACAAGTTCCCATAAATTTTTTTCCTAGCGTTAGGTTCACAATTTCGTCAAGAGCACCACTTCGTCATGGCTTTTTTCGAGGTTTTGTTTAATAAAAATTGTTTTTTCTCGAAAATGGTTCATTTTATCGACAATGAACAAGAGTACCTTTTCTTTAGCTTAATGTTCAAGGTATTCAAAATTATTTTTTTTAACTCCTTATCATACAGGGTGTTGAAAATTTGAGCGTTAAAATGTACAATCTAGTCCGTCCCTGGTAAACTAAACAAGCTAATTATGTTTTAAGGGAAGTATTTTGAGAGGTCCATACTACTGTTTATCATATTAAATTTTCATTGAATTATATTGAGTCGTTTAAAAGTTATTCAAGAAAAACCGATTTCCAGTGGGGTCCTTTGGGGGGCCGTTTCTCCGTAGGAAGGGCCGCTAGGAAAAAAAATTATGGGAACTTGTCATCTTATTTTTTAATGTTCTATCTGAATCCGAGAGATCTCCCACATTTTCCCGGACACCCTGTATATAGCAGAAAAACACGTTGTTTCCTATTTAAACAACGTTTCGTTCGTCGCCGGGTTATGCAATTTTTTTAAATTTGTTTTTAAACATGTTTGAACATTCAAAGTTTCAAAACTTTCGCAATTATTGTTAAATTTACCGAATATTATATCTAGATCTACTGGCCTATAATTTTAACCCTATTTTTCTCGGTTTTTTGAATATTTCCAATAGAAAATTTGATGCTTGATCGAATAGTGATATCCACGTGAGATCATATATCTCTTTTGGTTTTTAATTATTAGTTTTTTTCATGACTGTCAATTTTCAAATTTTCCCCAACATTTTTTGGTTATTAAAATTCTTTTTTTTTGTTTACCTAATTTTAACCCTATTTTATTCATTCAGACACCCTGTCTGTTTTTTGAATATTTCCAATAAAAAGTAGTTTAATATTTCATCGACTGTTAATAGACATATCCATCTACAGGGTGGCCCAACGAAAAGGTCCCACCCTTATTTATGACTTTCCTGGTATATTTTGGGAAAAACGCTCGGACACGTCAATTTTTATTTTTAGGGGGACGTCTTTTCGTGTATGACTGTATAATACAGGTTGTTCCAAAAATAAGATATCGCATTGACATTTTTAAATGGAAACCCCCAATTCTTTTTCTATTTTTGGATTCTCCATGAAGTTTTTAGTAACTTTTGTATATTACAGTTTATACCTATCTTCAACCGTTTTAAAGTTATTTGAATTTTTCATACAAAATGTTTTTATTTTTTATCATTTATTATTTTCTTTATTCCTGGAAACTTGACGGGGGAGACGTACTTAGACATGTTGGAAAATACAATAGAGCCACGAATAACCGGAATAATATAAAATGAGGTTAATAATAATGAAAATTTCCTACCTGTCAATTCTAACCAATCATAGGCTTGCATTTTAACATGTTGCTATGGCAACGACCTAATTTTATCGGAAATCACCCTACTCATAATCACGTGACTGAAAGACTAATAAGTGGAAATCTGCCTGGCTTTGCATCTGAATGTAGCTTCCATATGATTACAGTGTTGCCGTCCCCACTCTCCCTAACAATGCCACACTGTGGTTGGTGCATGGGAGCTACATCCAGCCGCTACTATTAAATCTTCTCAAATAGGTTTGGCATAAAATTTTCTTGCCGAATCTCCCTAGAGCTCGAATTAAAAATCCGAAAATTTGTTCTCGTTGCGAATTTTTCAAGATCTTCGGGAGCGGATCACGGCGGAATGCAGACAAATAACTCCAGAAATATGTAAAAATGTTAGGAATAGATTTGAGCAAAATCTTTATTATTGCATGGAGGTAAACGGACACCACTTTCAACATTTATTACCACATTGACTTTTTGACACATTATAGTAATGTGTAATTAAGTAATTGAGTTTTGTTTAAATTTTTTAAATAAACGGTTGAAGATAGGTATTATACAAAAGTTACTAAAAACTTCATGGAGAGTCCAAAAATAGAAAAAAATTGAGGTTTTCCATTTAAAAATGTCAAGTGTAATCCGTAAACCTTATTTTTGGAACACCCAGTATTATACAGTCATACACGAATCGTCCCCCTAAAAATAAAAATTGACGTGTTCGAGCGTCTTTCCCAAAATATACCAGGAAAGTAATAAATAAGGGTGGGACCTTTTCGTTGGGCCACCCTGTATATTGGAATTGTTTTTTTTTTTTATGAAATTGACAATTTTTGGATTTTTGACCCTATTTTACTTTGAATTTTTTGAGGCATCATATGTTTCTTTTATGATTCTCTCAAAAAATCCCGTCCAGAATTGACTAGTGATATCCACGTTGGTCCATCTCTTTTGGTTTTTGAGCTACGAATTTTTTCATGAAGCTGAATAATGTTCGGATTTCACTAAATTTCTAGCCCATTCCTCTGAATCTTGACCCCTGTATTTTTCGATTTTTCAATTTAAAAAAAAATTTTTTTTTTGATAAGAGTCAATTCTCCAATCACACTTCACTGAAAGTTTTTGTATTTCCATGGAATATGTTTTTTTTTTTTCAATAATTTTTTTGTTTTTGAATTACGTTATTTTTAAATGAAAAAAACTTGAATTTTAGCAAATTTTGGTTTGAGTTCTATATTATCCCTTAAAGGTGAAAATTCCACAATCATAAATATACAGGATGTTTCAGAAAAATCGCGAAAAAAATCAGGATGAGTTCGTTACCGAGCTACAGGGTGTTAAAGTTTGATTTTTGTTTATTCTTAATACTATACCACGTGATAACGATATTTTAATGCAAATTGGTATTTTTGGGTTTTTTGTGATGCGCGCAATTCGAATTTGATTTTAGTATGGCTCTAGCTTGTAGAGGGCACTACCACCACGTATACTTGTATAATATTTTTGAGATTATGGCGAATGTCATTAGAGGTTATAAAATATTTCGTATTCTAAAATTCAATTGCACCCTGTAGCTCATCAATGAAGTATTTCTGGTTATGTATTTATAACAAATTTCTTCTTATTTTCAAGCAAAAAAACTCATCCCGCATTACGTATTAATTAAACAACCTGAAAAAGAAAACCAAGCCTCTTCTACTAACAAAAATTTAAATCATTTGTGAGCACTTCTAGATAGACTTTACTGTACTGAAGGACCCATTATCTTTCATTGGTCAGAAAGGTCAGGTTGATGTAGAGTTATATCAAATCAAATCAAATCAAATAAATTTTATGCCACAGAAAAATTCGAGTAAATTTTATGGACAAAGCGAAAACAAGATGGTGAAGTAAAAACAATACAAAACATTATTAGTACACATCACGTAAAGCAATAAAACAATACTAGTAAAAATATATTTTCTCAATCTGAATATATATATCAAACAAGGAACTTGGAGTTGTTTACGTTAATATCTATTTCCTATTCAGGAAACAAACATCAGTTGAAGTGCGTGACCTCGGTGCACTTGAACTCTACTTTTCCGCTTTGCTTGCAGTAAGCAATGCTTAGTTGGTGTTATATAGAAAATATATATACAAAAACCAAAAAATCTAGTACAAAAATTGCACTCAGCTCAAATTTTGTAGCATTTTCCTGATGAAAATTGTTTTTCCATCAGATTCTCTCGTCACCACCATCACATCACCAAAAGAATCCCGCCAAAGCAACAGCGTCGACACAGGCAGCGACGACGAAGACGACGATCAAGATGTAGAAGGCAGTGCGGATCACCCAACTGACTATTAAACCCAATGCTTGTGTAATCAAATTCGAGTTTCCACATCTCTGTTTGCTTTAATTGTAAAACATAAACCAGTAGCCTCAACACCTTGTGGTCATGTGCCGCAATGTCCAAGACATTAGCTTTTAAATTATAGTCCGGTCTTATGAAAAGACTATGTATTGTCCTGATATTACCGTTAGTGTAGATTCGACTCAATTTTTATACAGGATTTCCTGTTTGGGCCTATTTTGACAAAGATAATAAGTGCATCTTGATCAGTATTTGCGTTACAGGTCTATGTATATATCCATTATAGTTATACAAACCGGATTCGCATACGGAAATCCCATCACACTATTATTTTGTTGTGTTGGAAAAAGTGATATGCTTTGATGCAATATAAACATAGTCGTAGGATGAATTTAGTTATGTAGAACAAAATATTTTTATTCATCCTAATAAGGCGCCGTTACATTAGAGACACAACTAGTATCAGACCGTGCTATAGCTTTAATGTTATCGTGCCGTCTCTATACTATACTAGAATTTTTATTACCCTGTCAGCTAGAATGTGTGAATAATAATAAGCATGACGCCACACGTAGCATTGATTTGTTTATCAAGGAATATTGTAAGGAATAAGTTTATTGGTTCCTATAATAGTGATGCGCATAGCAAAATAATGTTACAAAAATCAATATTACTTTGCTATAAGCAGCTCCGGTATGGATGTAACAAATTGAGTGTGGCAGCAGCTTTGCAGATTGGTAGGCCGTAGTTGAATCGCTTTTGTCAAATAACACGATGATTTCGGTGTTAAACCAAAAGAACACGGTCTGCTGTCAGTGGGATTTTGTAGATTGATTTATTAGTTTATTGATTCTGTCAAAGGACAAGATGAGTTTGGAGTTGAACCAAAAGAATACGGTCTGCTGTTCTGACGATTGACTATTATTTAATCGATTTTGTCAAAATATACAATTTGTTCGGAGTTGAACCAAAAGAATACGGTCTGCTGTCAATGAGATTTTGTCGATTGACTATTATTTTATCGGTTTTGTCAAAAAACACTATCTGTCCGGGGTTTGACCAAAAGAATACGTTCCGCTCATAGGCGCCCTTAGGAAAAAATATAGGGAGAGGTGACCCTCGAGTTAGGGAGCCATTGCTCTCTGGGAGTAGATTAGGCGTGTTTCTCTCGAAAATAATGATGCCTATTTTTGAAAGTGGGTTCTCCTGGTTTTTGATAGAAGTCTGTTCTATTGGCTAGAATCAAGTGGAACTGTCAAATTTCCGCTTGGCAAACAGGAATCATATGCTACCATCCACATTGAATTTGGCGTGAGCGTGACTGTGCATACAAATACAATGTGGATGGTAGCATATGATTCCCGTTTGGCAAGCGGAAATTTATGACAGCGCCACTTAACTTTAGTCTCCCACGTTTCAAAAATATCGAAAGTCTGGGAAAAGGAAGAGATGGAGAAAATCATGTTATGGGAATTCGTCTGCTCTCTCAAAAATATCTTCCCTTCTATCAAGTTCAAGGTAGCGATTGTTCTCTAACTCGAGGATCGGGCCCCAGAAGTCCAGAAAAGGAAGGAAGTTACCCGCAGGGACCGGCGGAGGCAAAAAATTCCGGCGTACCACGCCAAATTTTTGTCCAAAAGTCGTTAAAATCGTTTAAAAACTACGTGGGGTTTCTTATTGTTATCAATATATTTATATTTGGGAAAATCCAGGAGGGTCGGGCAGACTGCTGTCAACGAGATTTTGTTGATTGATTATTATTTTAACGATTCTATCCAAAAACACGATTTGTTCGGGGTTCAACCAAAAGAATACGATCTGCTGTCTATAGCCTAGTTTACACCGATAACTCGTTTAGTTCGGTCCGATAGTACCAAGTGAGTGGGGATAGTACGGTAGGACCAATGGTTGCTTCTCGCCCGTTTACACCGTCCTGCAACACGTGAACTAAATGAGTACGCGCCCAATTCGTCAAATGTCAAAAACAAGTCGAAATTATTCATGAACACAATTCGTTACCATAAAAAACATAAGTAAGTACGCTCAGATTGCCTTAGAAACTCAGAACCAGCAAAATCACAACACAATAATCACAATCAACATATCCTCATAATTTTGGTCAAGATCGAACCAAATTTAGTTCACCTCACTTCGCCTGAGGTAAGAGACGGAGTGGGGAAAAATATGACATCATCGGAGTCTAGCGTCTGCAGTAGAATGGACCCTGTCACCTGTCATCCGATTGCATCGGTCTGCATCTTATCGTGTCATGTGTCATTCGCAGAGTTGCAAGAAGTACTGTTTCGAAAGAAGATCTACTGATTTCGCCCGTGGGTTTCTGTTCCACTGTTTTTGATAGGGATCAACTGGCAACATCTGACACAGATGACGTCATGACCGTTAAGGTGAGGTAACCTGTTATATAGTGATGTTGAGTTCGGTACACCTGCTGGCGAAGAGCGGACCCAGCTTAGTCCGCAACTGTTTACATCATTCGAACCAAATATTTGGCTCTGATATATTTCGAATCTAGTACTTGGTCCAAGGACCAAGTTGTCGGTGTAAGAGACGGTGACTTTGCCCTCTGTATCCTTATAGCGGCACTTCATTCCACAAGGTGGTATATAGCACCATCTTCTTTGCTGGGTCTTAGGAGGAACGTATTCTTGACCCAAATTTGCTTTTTCCTTGTTCAAATTTTTTTTTACCATAACTTCATTATCCATGGACGAACCAGGAAGCGGCATCAAAGCTTGATTTCTGGAACTTTTCTCTTCATTATCTCAATCACTTGTCAAAGAAATCAATGTTCATACTTCCGTTATTAATCTGGAAAGCGTATCCGATATTGAAGCAGACCCATCAATATTATTATCGCGCGAATCAGGAATATCGTGATATTAGTGGGTATCGCGTTTCGTATTGATGATGTGTTGAAAACATAACCTAGCAATAGGTCACCGAAACCCCATGCATTATATATGGAAGAATGGGGTCACCATGAGGTCACCGAGAGATGTGCTAGAGCATGATAAACAGTCATACCATGTGCTCTGTATGCAATTATTTGTGGTTCCATGGTCCACTGAATGGACCCTTCACCCCTTCACATTACGCTGAAGCAATAAATTTTTCCTGGAGTTCTAATAAAGTGAACTGGATGTCGTCTTCTCCAGACCCTTTGAGGAAACCTTTCTTTCCTTTTCCTTAGCAGCTCGCTCGCCCCTCATACGCCGAAATGTTGGACCCTATTGCTTTCCCTCTTTTCAACATTCAAATCTTTTTCCAAACCTTCCTTGATTCCTTTGAAAGGTTCTGTGGAAATGATGCTGTTGAGTTACTTAAGGGCATTGGGAGAGCAATTTGCAAATGTTTATAGCAAAAAACTTACAGAGATGATCTTTGGAGAGTAGTGTAGCGGAGCTATAAAATCTAATCCTGCAGCATCAGGGACAAAACCTATAGTTTACATCCTCAACAATGCGGGCACACTCAGTTTGATACCATACATCCATTGTCCAAAATACAAAAATCATCGTTTCGACACCCCTTGATGTTATATGTTGTACTCTAGAATCCTATAAATGTAAATACCCATCAGTAGCAATGTGGCTTTAATTTCCTAAGCTGGACGTTTTTCACTTGAAACTTTATAAACAAATAATCAAAAAATGTCCTGTCCAGCTTACAATAACGCCGATTTAGTCTACTTAGTGTGAAAGTTACATTTATGTTTGATATTCCGTATTATCGTAGGAAATAATTGTGTTTGAATGGCATTAGTTCAATCACGTACACACATCCAGACAATGTATTTATTGTATGTTTTTGACATATTTAATAAAGTTAGTTATATTAATTTTATAAGACTATTTGTCCATGCAGTCCTTCTGGTTTGTGTTTTAATACTGGTGTGCATTTATAGTGCCGCACAGGTTCCGCCTCTGACCATTTGTACTTCTGCAAAATAAAAATACATTATTAAAAAAATTCCAACAAAGATTTGAAAACCATGCAACCAAAAGAATGATTTTTTTTTATTTTGGATGCCGGTTTACCAACATACAATTTTGCGACGGATGACCTTCCCAAGTTTCAAGACCTATGTATAAGGTTGCCATCGTCAATTCGTCAGTAAAAAAACAAGTTTCACCAAATTTTGAGTTGTGTGGTCGTGGAGAAGATAAAAATAAAAATTCAATAATAGTGATTATTTTTGGATGCATACTCGGATCACACAAGCACAAAATGCATATACCCTGA
Source organism: Orchestes rusci (assembly GCA_958502075.1). Lineage (NCBI taxonomy): Eukaryota > Metazoa > Arthropoda > Insecta > Coleoptera > Curculionidae > Orchestes > Orchestes rusci. The sequence continues at coordinate 3,924,089 of OY293305.1, forward strand.
GTGTTTGGACGACTGAATCTTTGACTTCAACTTATGGAGCTGCTGTGATGATGAATCTCAGGACTTCTCCAAACGTCTGATTTCTACTGAAGCCAGGGAGAGGGAAAGTGTCCCAGTTTCTGCAACCACAGTCTGCAGTAGAGCAAAATCTTGCCAATAAGCGACTTTTGATCACCAAGAAAGCACTAAATTTTTTAACACCAACTCTGAACATGCAAAGCTTGAAACATCATACTACTAAACTTGTAAAATCTCAAGACTTTCTTGGAATTTGAGGTTGTTCAGGAAGGTTTGAAGGGGATGGGGTTGGTTTTTTGTGAATATTGACAGGAAGGGCGAGGCGAGCGAAAATTGCATATATTGTTGATCCTAATTTGAAATTTTATTGTCAACTGCTTACATTTATTCTACGGTTTTTTTACGTAGAGGTGCCGTTTAAAACGATAATTTTCAAACCACTTAACATAGGCTCAAATGAATATCAAACCATGTAGATTTTATAAAATAAATTTCAAGCTGCTCCAAAAGTATTTTTCCAGATTCGCAATATTTTATAAAGGAAATTCTCATAGTGAACCTTTTCAAGCCATAATTTTCAAACCGCTTGACTTGAAACTTGGCTCAAATAAACTTATTCAAACCGTGTACATAAAATTATATAGAATATATTTCAAGTTTCTCCAAAATTACTGGAGCTATTTTTCCAGCTTTCCAATACGTCATGAAAAAAAATTTCACTTATAATCTCCCTAGAGCTCGAATTATTTCCGGAAATTTTGGAGTTGCAACGAGAATAAATTTCCGGATTTTTAATTCGAGCTCGTGGGAGATTCGGCAAGAAAATTTCATGCCAAAACTATTTCAGAAGATTTGATAGTTGCGGCTGGATGCTGGATGTAGCTCCCATGCACCAACCACAGTGTTGCCGTTTGCCTTATCTCTGTCTGTGAAAGTTGGGTTGGGTTGGGATTGTTAGGGAGAGTGGGGACGGCAACACTGTAATCATATGGGAGCTACATCCAGATGCAAAGCCAGGGAGATTTCCACTTATTAATCTTTCAGTCACGTGATTATGAGTAGGGTGATTTCCGATAAAATTAGGTCGTTGCCATAGCAACATGTTAAAATGCAAGCCTGTGATTGGTTAGAATTGACTGGTATGAGATTTTCACTTATAATCTCCCTAGAGCTCGAATTATTTCCGGAAATTTTGTCGAGTTGCGAATTTTCTTGAAAAATTCGCAACGAGAACAAATTTCCGGATTTTTAATTCGAGCTCACGGGAGATTCGGCAAGAAAATTTCATGCCAGAACTATTTGAGAAGATTAAATAGTAGCGGCTGGATGTAGCTCCCATGCACCAGTTGGGTTGGGATTGTTAGGGAGAGTGGGGACGGCAACACTGTAATCATATGAGAGCTACATCCAGATGCAAGGCCAGGGAGATTTCCACTTATTAATCTTTCAGTCACGTGATTATGAGTAGGGTGATTTCCGATAAAACTAGGTCGTTGCCATAGCAACATGTTAAAATGCAAGCCTATGATTGGTCAGAATTGACTGGTAGGAAATTTTCATAGTAAACACTCTGATGCCATAATGTTCAAACAGCTTAACTTAGAGAATTGAAATTCGACCCAGAGATACTTCAAACCATGTAGATTCTATAAAATAAATTTCAATCCGCTACAATAATATTGAAGCTCTTTTTCCTGCTCCCCAATACATTATACAGGAAATTTTCATTGTGCTTGACTTGGGGACATGAAATTCGACTCAAATATACTTGAAACCATGTAGATTCTATGATATCAAAAATAATCGAAATCAGAAAAAAAAACTTCAAAACAAAATTCCCTTGAAAAACTTTCTACCGGCTTAAATTTATGTTACCCAAAATTCATTTTATCCTTCTTTTCTCATTTGTTTTCACGTTCTTGACCTTATTCATGCTGTAATGTAATTATTGTTTCACTTTGTTGTAAGTTCTATTTTGATTTCTTTAATATATTACTTTATATTTGGCTGTTTTTGTTGAATACTTTGCTTTTTATGTGTTGGGTATTAACCTTTTCTTCACCATCAGGTCTTCTTGGAAAAATTTACAAACTTCAAAATCATTATTCTACACGAGATGATGAAAATCAATAAAGATCTAAAAACAGCCTATAAGAAACACAGACCTGAATGTCGACAATGAAAACACATCACCAAATAAAGATTTGATCATAATGATAAATAAAAATGTGACAAAAAATCCGAAAGATATATAATCTCTTGGAAATTGGAAAAAAAGTTTTAGACCCTCCAACATTTCCAGAACATAATGATCTCAGGATAACGATCTGACAATAAATACATAATTATAGAATTTCAAGACTAGAAAAAATTAAAGAAAAACAAATAACTTGAACAAAACTAGGCTGCTTCAAAAATTAAAAAAAAAAGACTTGAAAAGTCAATGCAGTGAAGCGAATTTATAATAATCATACAAAACGTTGTTGAAATGATAAAAAAGGCGATCAACCCCTAGTTTCTGGACAACCAAAAATCTATAAGGTTATATTGATTCGATAAACATTATACAGGGTGTTTCATTAATATTGCGAAAAAAATCGGGATGAGTTTCTCCACTTTGAAAAAGAACAACACTTCCTACAAATATGTTTGAGGAAATGCTTCGATACAGAGAGGTGTTGAAATTTCATTTTATTTTGATTTTTTCTAAATAATATTTGAATTAATGCCGATCTTTTAATGAAAATTGGTATTTAGGGGTCTCTTATGATGCCAAATTCGAATTTGATGTTAGTATGGCTCTTTCTTGTAGAGGGCGCTACATACATACAACTTTCTTGGACGTCTCTGTATTATATTTTTAACTAAAAATTAAGATTTCTTTATCACTTTTACGCAGAAAATGTATATTTGTTAGAAGTCGCTACATGCAACCATTCTTGAGATATTTGGATTTGAAATAATGATAATGTAAAAATAATAGAGAAATCTTTTTTTATAAAGAAATAAAGTACAGGCTTGTTCAAAAAAGTTATAACTATTCATAACAGGTAAAATACGGGGAGGTAGCTCCCTCTACAAGTAAGAGCAATACCAAAGTCAAATTCGGATTTCGCATGATAATAAAAACCCTGTATATGGATATATCAATGATATTATGTCATCTTATCGGATACTGTAGCGTTTTATGGAGTATGGTATCATTAAACCAATCCAATTTGGTCTGTCATTAATGTCACTTGCAGCTCGCCGATTGGCCGAAAGTGACGTTAATGACAGACCAAACTGGAATGGTATCATAATACCATACCCCATGAAAACGCTTATAAGTAGACATGAGGTCATTTTGATGTTGAGAAACTGGGCATGAAAAAGTTAGAAAAAAAAATGACTATGACGATTAATTTTTTGTCCAAAAACCTTGGATAGGTACAAATAAGTTCCGGAAAATAGAAAAAAAATCTTTTAACACATCCCTTGGAAAATGAGCATAAAGAACCATGCAAATATCTATGAGGACTTTCTATGAGCTTCTTCAATAAACACCAAGTTTGCTCAACAACTAGGACCAAGACCCAACATCTGATGGAAGAACCTGAAGATCTAAACATAATAGCAAAAGAACAAAGGTGCATTCAACTGAACCACAGACCTTGGTAGAGGCTGTGTATTCCTAGACATAAGCGCTCCAAACACTTGGTTGAGAACAAATGCAAAAAGAACCACCAATCAATCAAGAACAAGGGTCTCAGATTTAAAGTAGATGATACTTACGGGCACCACATCTTTGAGCACACTGTAGCCTAAACTCATTATTGTAAGTCACACCATCACTGCCACATACAGGATTGTAATGCTGCACAGTCCTGCAATTTTCAACACAAGAAGTGAATCGCGGGGAAGAAGTCGTTAATGCTGGAGCTGGTGCTGGTGAATTAGTTTGACCTGAAATGGTAATTATTTAAAATTAAACTGCGGTTGTTTATCCACTACAACTTATTTAATTTTATGCAATGTCGTTTTATAATTATATTGTTATTGTGTTTAGGTATTTACATATTAATAACGTATTCATTAAAATACCCACCAATGTTGTTTTGATTTCCCGCATTTGCAGGAACGCCGAACTCTTGGTCAAAATCTTCAAATGTGATTTGTTGGACACTTGGTTTGGTCAAGATGACCAAAATCACTGAAAATGAATTTACAATAATAAACTAGAATAAGGCTTTTGAAAAATGTACACAATAAGACAAGCCATTAAATGAAAAATTAATAAGAAATGAAAATGTTTTTTTTCATTTTGTAAAGAGCAATAAGCAATAAGAAAGTTGAGGCTTCAGAAAAATTAGTAATGAAAAAGTAAAAAAGATTAAAGAATCAGGAGGTTTAAAAACCCAACTCCTCTGATGAAAAACAATAACAAACATTAAAATTCATTCGCTTACCTGCAAAAATCCCAATTCGACACATTTCACTACTATACACAAACTGACAAACTCTCTTGGGTCGTACCAACAAACTGGTTACGAATCTGACCTGCTCTCGTTTTATTTCTCAAGTAAACTGGAAAATCCGTATAAATATAGAATAATAGGAAAATAAATGCGTAATGCGGAATCCTTGTTTTGATTCGATGGACAGGCGATGTGAATGTCAAAACCTTGACTTTTTACACTATACTGATAGTGAATATTTTGGAGATGTGATAGCGCGAGTTAATCTCCAAATAAGTAAATGGTGAATATGGGGTGTACATTTTTTTATTTACTTCAATGTTTACCCTAATAATAATCATATTTTTGGACGAGCTATCAATTCCTAAATTATTATGAAACACCCTGTATTTGATTGATTATCGTGCACTTGCCCAATCACTTCTTTTCCTGATAAAGTATAAGTGGGTATAGGTAGCTGACCACTTAAAAAGAGTTTTCCTACTCTCTGTACAATGATGAAACATATCGGAATACCTTCAAAAGACAATCCGTGCATCGATACTCGCCGCTGTTATGTGCAATCAGTTGATCAACTCAGGTTGATAAGACGGTTGAAGAGATAATCCCATAGTCGCACAACCTGGGTAAGTTTCTGGTTTTTGATCCGGTGATGAAACCTGTTGTCCAAGTGGACTATGATGGGATGCACCCCATAAAGTCAATGGAGTCGTTGCACTATATCGAAATCAAAGCTGAATTTGTTTAGAATATATATAACTGTGGGTTTGTTATTAGAACGGGTCACAAGAATTGGCCAAAATAATATGCCAAAAATTAAAACCAGGCCTCTCTATATGGCTCCCCCGCATCACCGACGACACGTCACATGGCGTCTGCCATGAACGTGGACAACATGATACAAAGGCGACGTTGCAAAAAGTACGATAAATGGTATTTTCACAGTAATTACTAGATCAATATGATGAACGATATATATAATCGATTCATTTTCAAGATAACTTACAAATTGTCGATAGATAATGTGATCTAATTTAAAAAAAAATCAAATCACTATAATATCTGCGGGTTATTTGTTGTAATAAGACTTTGGTGATAATTTAGTAAATGGTGATTTTCAAATCTCAATATTGTTCCTAAAAAACAATGCTTTATCAGGTGGTCCTGGTTATACGTACTATACTGAAACGTCAGAATATACGTTGATCGGCATGCTTTACACTAGACACCGAGAAGCAACTCGGCAACGTTGCGTTCCTTTCACCTATCGGTACACGAATGAGCCATGCGGATCGTTATTAGGATGCAAACCGCGCGCCGACGATTTGTAATCATTTAAAGGGTTTGAAAGACCGCATGACGAACGTGTATGCCCTTAAATAAGGGGCTAATATGTTTTATTGTATGTCGAAATATGTGCAAAGACCCCATTATCACAAATGGTGTTATTCGATTTATTTGTTATAATAACATCAATTTCCCACACTACACATTGCCAGCGGTTCGAAATTTCAAGGCAGCTGACAGCGGAGACAACTTTCCAACCATTATGTATCGTCCAAACATCTCGACTCTTGACCCTTATGGTACAAAGTCAATCCTCTGTGGCCAATTATCGATTTTTCCAGTTAAGAAATTGTCCAAGAACTCTAGAAAATTGGAAGAAAACTCGAGGACATTATTAGAAGAGAAGTTTCAACACTGAAGGATCATGTCGCCAAAGAAATTGGGATTTGAGAAGCGATTTGAAGACACAGTGAAGGCTCTGGAAGACGAAATTGAGAAAATGAGAAAGCAAGTCGCAATTACCACCCAACAACCAGAGTAACAATCGGGAGGGAATGTACAGTGCGATTGCAAAGATGGAAATTGATACCATCAGAATCCATATGAAGGCCCCACAGTTTGATGGTTAGCTGTCCTGGAACAACTACCATCGACGGTTCGAGGCAGGAGTGCAACCGAAAAAGCAACTGTGGCACTTCGTGGTGAAGCAACACCTGCAGACGCTGAACACCCTACAACAGAAGGACTACAATCTATTGGTCTGGAGCTTCGAGATGAAAAAATTCACTTGAAGCACGTCGTTCACCATTCCCAGCTGAAAAACCACTCTCAGAAAACCAACAAGAGCCTGCGGGAGTTCCAAGCAGGTAGCTGGCCTTGCACGACTGGCTTACTCAACTACGCCAGAGAACCTTATGGAGAGGCTTGCGGTTCAGGCCTTTCCGTATGGACTTCGAGACCAGGAAATAAGGCAGTCCCTGATACTTCATCGTCCCGATAGACTGGTTGAAGCACTGGCCAAAGCCTTGGAATTCAAGGCAGTCTGTAAAGGTTCCTGCACGCCTTCGAAGGATGAAGAAACAGGATTTTCCGGAGTAGCGAACACCGTCGGAGCAACTGTGAGGAGATAGAGATAGAGGTCTCCAAGTGAAGGGAGCTGAGGTGCTGGAATTGTGGAAAATTTGGTCGATGCAAGAAGGGCCGACGTAAACCTTCTTCGCCATCGGAAAACTAGACGAGGGTCGATGCAAAGGGGCCATCGTTGACCTGTAACCTGTATATGCCCCGAAGAAAACTGCCATAGCAGCCAAACAGAACAGCGTGTTTGTGGACGGCTTGATCAATGGACAACTATGCACCATAAGCTGCTGGATACAGGTGCGACAAAGATGATCATCAGTCCCGATATTGACACAACAACGCCCAACAAAATGGCGACTACAAACAGCAGTTACATGGAGACCTGACAATGATACATAAGAGGAAGCAGCACTGCCTCTGGGAAGCACCAGCTTTCGAGCATCCAACGCTGATTGCTGACATCGAAGAAAAAATCATCACCTGAATGGACATCATGGATTCCTGAGGCTTCCAATTGGATTTCAATCATTGAAGAGACACGACGAGGAAGTTTCCACGTTCCTTTGTTCTCGTAATGAAGAAGCTCCACGACATCTAACCACCTACAGTGATGACTAGAAAGCCATTTATCTATCTATTGATGCACTCACAGGACTTGATTCATCTGGAAATTCCAAAGAAGACCAATGACCGAGTGGACTATGGAGACTGATGAGAAACATGCTGGAGGTGCTCTTCAAAAATAGCGGCATTACCATCCTGGTTTACTGCTATCCTTCCCATAAAGGACGAACTAAACGACAGCGGTCTGCTATTTCCCCCGTACATCACACTGCAGGTTTGAGGACAGTTACCGATACCGACATGAAGACATTTTGGAACGAAATGCTCTGAGGAGGGAGCAATGGTTCGAGATTCTAAGGCAGCTGACAGCAGGAACAACGCACGAACCATTATGTCTCGTCCAAACATTTTGGTACAAAATCAACCAACAGTCGCCAGTTATCGATCTTTCCAGCTGTTTTGCTGTCAATCTAATCAAGTACATTCTGGCGAAACCAGAAGACGGAGCAGATTTCTAGACCATTCTGCGGTATTCGTGCAGTTTCAGCGAGGAACGAGGGTATATAAAAATGTTCACCAGTTTAAGAGGAGTTCAGTTCAGTTCTACGAGTCGTGCTATATACAGGATGTCCCTGAAAGGTGAAGAAAAAAACTCCACTGAGGTCAAAATAAATCGGTTCAATAAGGCAATTCACCTTAGTCCAAAATTGCAACGTTTCCGAGAGACCCAAATTTAAAATTAAAAATCGATTTTTCACATTTTCTTGGACGCTTTTTCACATATTGCTTTGAAAATTGGTATACGGGAGTCTAGTGGTATGAGAAATTCGATTATGAAGTCCGCTTCACCCTTCGAATATTGAACCACTAGAAGCATTAACAAACAATATTGTGTGACTCGAACATGTCAATGTAAACATGGGTAGAAAGGGGAAAAGCAAGCTCCTGGTTTGCCATATTTACTTCCTTGAAACCTTTCACCAGATTTTCTGTCACCAATTCAATAACAATGACTTGAAGTTCACTATCATCAAGTAAATGTATTCCTCTTCAATGTTCGCAAGGAGAGTGTAGCTTTTTTTTTCACTGCTATTACTAGTCGTTGAATACTCGAACGATTTTCCTTGCTCTTTTACACTAAAAAGGTGATAAGAGGAATTTTTATCACAAACGGCAACGTTGGACATCAATCGAGCCATTCAAAATGCGTTGCCATGACGTTAATAGATGCTTCAAAGTGAAGGTTGTTATTTTCCAGTTGAAAATAATTAATTTGTGCTCGAGAAAAAGATCTAGTGCGGCAATTATGCCAAAAAAGTGCTGTTTGTGGAGCTTCTTCATGGACGGTTGAATTGTATAGATCTTGTCACAAATAAGTTGAAGTAATATTACATAAATATAAACAAAAACAAGATGTTATCGACTCGAACAAATCACGTACGTTCGGGGTGCTATTCTTGTTCTAGTGATTCAATGTTCGAAGGTAACACCGTTCTTCTTTGATGAAAGATGAGAAAAAACCACTAAAAAATAGTAATGACATGACCATTTCAAACCACAACATGTGCAGTGTAGGCCCTCTAGCGGCCACAGTAGAACGGACTTCATAATCGAATTTCGCATACCACATGCCATTTTTCAAAGCAATGTGAAAGTGTCTAAGATAACGTACAAAATCGATTTTTGATTTTAAACTTGACCACCCTCTGTGTCTCGGAAACGGTGCAATTTTGAACCAAGGTAAATTGCGGTAAATCGACTTATTTTGACCTCAGGCTATATGGTAGTGTTTTCCACACCTTTCAGGGACACCCTGTATGAATCGTTGTGAACATATATAGTAAACGCCAAACAACGTTGGATCTACGTCATCGTTGCCGCCAAGCTCGTCGTTATGAAGTTTGCTGGTGGCCAGATTTGGTCACCAGCAAATCACATAATAACTCGCTTGGTGGCAATTATGACGTGAATCGAAATTTGTTTGGCATTTGCAGTAGTTGGGTAGAGTGACTTCAAATAAATACATTGAAGCTGAACAGTATGAATCAGAAAACATTTAAGTAAATCAAGTTAAAACAAGAGAGAACAATGAATAAACAGTTAAAAATAAAAATAAAACAATCACATTGAACATCACTGAGGACACCTAATTCTTCAATTCCTGACCAAAAGCCCCACTTTTGTACTTTGGATGCAATTCATCGAATCTGCGATTCAGAAACTGCATCTTATTCAGTAACGCTTGTGTTGTATCTTCCATGTAGGACTGTCTTCTCCATTCGAGTTGTGGCAAAAGAAGTTCTGCCTGTGCGATTCTCGATTCTAGAGATTTGACTTTGTTGCAGACGGAATCCACGTATGCATGCGCCTGGAGAAGACTGTTGTTGTTTTTGCCTAAAAATACTTATTTATGGTACTTGTGCGTTGTGTTGAAAATAAGTCAAGCGAGAAAGATAAATTGTCAAGTGACTTGTGAAACAAAACGCACGAGTGCCATACAATGTTTTATCCAACAAATGGAGCCAATCGTTTTTCATGAAATAATTATCAAATATAAGTTTCAGTGTCAGAATGACTAGACAATGACATGTTTACATTTTATTGTTTGTTTGCCACGGGAACGTGAATTATCATCCATAACTCACTGGTGACTAGTGAGCTATGGATAATAACACACTATTTGACACTTTACTTGTCCAAAAAGACATCAATAATGACACCTATCATGCGTTAAATAAATAAAACCTGCATTAGGTGATTATTATAACTAATTATGTACATTGATTAAATTGAAGAACTTACCAAAACATGTAATATTGGCAACATCAACAGTATAAAAGGGTTCTTCATCCTCAACCAGAAACGAAACAGGAATCAGAAAATTCTCGCTATTTCTGATCTTTAACACGTGCTTCTCAGGAGTGGCCTCACATAATTTAAATAATCTACCATTAATATCATTATAATCCATATAAGGCGATACAGTCAAGGATTTTTCAATCAATTCAGGGTGGTCTGGAAGAAAATTTCATGTTTGAATGCTTCATTTGTCTATATACACTTGCCTGATAGGTTATAATGTCTAATTTTCAAAAGAATGGTTTTAGTCGAAAATTCCATTGCTTTTGCGAGAGACTGGAATGTTTAAAGAGTTTATTTGAATAAATTAATGTCGACTTGTTAATTGTTTATTTTGTTTGTGGGTAAGGAGCTAATGTAGACTGATTCCTGACATACTTCAGAGTCCATCGATCTCAACGTTGCCAAGCTGAGCTCTCTATTCAACAGTGCCACAGAGCAAATTCGAAAAAATAAACCGCAGCTATTTTTTCGAATTTGCTCGTGATTATTATTTTATTTCAGAAGATTATGGTTCATTTAGGAACAGCTATCGACACTAACTTAACAAATAACTACGTTTTTCAAAATTGCATTCATCGGAATATCAAAGAACATTGCTTATGAACAGAATAAACAGGGTGCCTCCGATCAAGTCGGCAACAATACTAGAAGTATTTTTTCCGCTGATTAACGTGGTATTAAGGAAAAAACAATTGAACACCGCGTTCCCGATTTATTTCAAAAAATGTACTTTTTTAAATGAGACTACCGTGTATATTCTTATTATTATCGATCGTTCACTCTTTCCTGAACATAAAAAGTTATGACGAATTTTGTCTCAGAACCAAAAATAACGGAGTTATGCCTTTTTTAATTTTTTAGTAGCTGGCCATGAAATTTAAAATTTTGGCAAAATAATACTTATCGTCGGCCATATTTGCTAAATGAACTTATTATATCGTGCTAAACGTATTTTGTTTGTTCAACTCCTCTTTGAACAATTAAATCATTGAAACTTGTTTTTTTGACGTTTATTAGTCGAGGAAAATACGCATAACTCCGTTATTTTTGCTTTCAGGAAAAAAACATGATGACCTTTTATGTTCAAAAAAGAGTAGCGAATCAAGTATGATAAAAATATACACGGTGTACCAATATCGAGAACGGTTTTCTTGTCAGCATAACGTCAATCCGCAAAAGAAATACTACTAGCTCTCTCATTTAGACGACCTCGTATCTTCAAGAATAAAGAATAGGAGGCACGCTGTATAATGCGCTAATTCATGATCTGATATGCTCTTGCTTTGGTCCTACCAGTCGAAATCGTAATTCTGCTCGAGTTCGCACTAGGTGCGGCTAGTGCAGCCCAGTTGAGACCGCTATTATAGTTTAATCTCACTGAAATAAGCGAAGCAATACAATACATATATTACAAAAAAATCAATCGAATTGTTATCAAGACATCAAGAAAAAGGGACTAATAATGTAAATATAACTTTCTTTAGCTCTGATAATAAAATGGTCTGCAACTTTGCAACTTCCACAGTGATTATTGAAAACCCGGCCTTTAAATTTTTGAAAGCATCATTCAAACTTTTATAAGCTTTCAACTGTCTACGCAGTATGCAGTATAATAGCTTGTGATAAGCACCAAATAACTAATTATGACATGTTAGTTATTTTTGGAAAGTCCTGTAACTAAAAGGGTCTATGTTGTTCACAATCGAAATTTTGTGTTTGTATTAAATCAAATTTTCAGGGCTTCCAGCTTCGAACTTCGCGAGATAATCACACATTTCACAGCTTTCCAGGATCAGAATCTCAACAAAACCATATTGCACACTTGGCATTACGAAAAATGTCTCAGAAAGTGAAGGAAAAAAGTGACAATTAGAGGTTGATGTTGTTTGTTTACGGTACAATCAGCTGACTTTTAGGTTATGTTCTGAAATGTCCTATAGAAGAAGTAAATTTTTCATTTATGTACTCTACATCGAGAGTGTTTCAACATTTTGGAGCTTATCGATCAATTCGATATGCATTATGGGTGTGGAATGTCCTGGAACTTTGTGGATTAGACAAATGAAAAATTGACTTGTTTAACGCCAAATTATTGTAGCTTCATTTATTAGCTGCTTTCAAGCCATCATGTTCACTGGAACGCAAAAGGACGTCAGTGGGACTTTAAGTCAAGTTGACAGTGTCTATAAGTGGAACTATCACCTATTGTTGTTTATTGTTTTTGTGATTTTTATCATTGCACAACTTAAAACAAGATATTTATCGTAAAGTTGTAAAAAACCGTCAAATCAAATAGATATTTCGAAACTTGTCACATTTGGCATTTATCAACTGTCAATATGGGGTTGCTCCAGGGGAAAGTGGAAGGTAAGATTGATTGTCTCAGGCCCATAGAAAAGTGATTAAAATCATAGACTTCAATTTAAATATACTATATTATATTCACTTTTCTATGCTCACGCCCCGATGACAGGAACGATCAAAATCAATCAGGTGCTGGCTATGACGTCATATTCATATAACCTCAAATTTTGATCGGGGGGACAACAAAGGGAGTTTAGAAAACGGTTTTTTGCCATTAAACTTATCATAAGCAATTTGGCCTATATGGACACATTCTTGTGTCTATAGAATATTCCACTTATGTACAAAAAATCCCATAAGAGCAGTTGAATTTTCGGAGGCTTACTGCGATAACACCAAATCGAAAATACCACTCTGTCATGGCAACACAAATAAACACGTTGTCAGATTAATCGATATGGCAACGACAATTTTTTGACACAAATAACCACGTTTGTGAGGGCAATCAACATGGCAACGCAAATTTAGTGTAGTTATATTCTAGAATTCGTGAAATATTCTTCTAAATACCATTCGTGCTTTAAAATTAACCGGTAAAATTTTCGTTTGTGAAAATTTATCGGTAATTTTTAAGCACTCGTGGTATTACCTCCGAATATACAAAACCACGTGCACAGATGAAAAAAACGGCTATTTGGACTGAGAAAAACAATTTTTGGATATAAAATATCTATTACCTACTTTCAATACACTTGGCAATACGGCAATGGCAGTGACACGGAGTTGACACATTTGCCAAAACATGAAGTTATTTTTTAAAATGTTCACGCGACTTCACAGCACTAAAAACTGAAAGTTATGAGACCAAATCTCACAAATGATGAAAAAAAGTCCAAATACACCACAAAACACGACTGCCTTTTTTTAATTCTTTGTAAACTTTGACAAAATAATACATATCGGTTGTCATATTTGCTATTGAACTTATTAATTATATCGTGCTAAACGTATTTTGTTTTTTTAGCTCATCTTGAAACAATTAAATCATCATTGAAGCTTGTTACTTTGACGTTTATAAATTAGTCGAGGAAAATACGCATAGCTCAGTTATTTTTGGTCTCGGGAAAAAAATCATGATAACCTTTTATGTTTAGAAAAGAGTGACTTATCAATTATGATAAAAATATACACGGTGTCCCATCTAAAAAAAATACATTTTTCGAAATAAATCGAGAAGTCGTTGTTCAACTGTCTTTTTGTCACATAACGCTAATCCACAGAACAAAATTCTACAAGTTCTCTCATTTGAACAACCTCGTATCTTCAATAATAAAGAAGTTAGCAATATAGTGCCGACCTAATCGGAGGCACCATGTATATTTTTAGAGATATACCCAAGTAACACAAATATGTTTATAAGTATTCTATAGACCGTTATATAACAGTTTCGTAAAACATTTTGCTCGTAAAAATATTTTTATAATCATTTCATAGCCATTAATAACACACTTATAAACACAAAAAAGGACCACTTTATAAAATATTTTTGTCGTATTAAAATGTTTATAGGGGCTCTAGGTAACAACTATAAAGCTACTTTACTACTGCTATAGAGCTCTTATAAGAGTGAATTGTTCCGAGTTACACATTTATAAAACAGTTATAAATATATTTTGTTGTTGATATATTCGCGGTATTTACACTGCAATTTTGTGTATGTTCAGAGCAGAATAAATCAGAATTGTTGTAAAAGAATATCAACTGTTAATGACGAAAAATTAATGGAGTCTATCCTACTATTAGACAAGTAGCATATTGCAAAATATTGAAAATTCAAGCATGATAATATGTTGATTTGACTTGCGAATTTGATTTTACTGTAAATATATGGGTACATTATGAACTAAATTTTCATGCGCCTGCATTTTGAGGCAATTCAAGACTTTTTATCCTGATATATTTTAAATTTCATAACCTCAAGATCTTAATTACAAACAAAAACTACTCTATTAAATAATAATTGTCTAATATTTACAATGTTTTTCTTATAATGACGTTCTTATTATCGTATTTCCTTGATAAATATTTGTTTTTTTTTCCCAAACCTAAAAAATGACCGACAAAGATCGCCTACCAAATATGGCGAACTCTTATAACTGTGCTTGTTGCGACAAATTTGTTATATAGGTATTGGACAATTTGCATACATTTTCAAATGGCTTGAGATCTTATATACGTATTCTAGACATTATTTGAAAGTCACCAGCGAATACATTTTTCCATATACCCAAAAATATACTAAATAAATGAAAAAGAAGACGCGAATTTCACTGTATGATCGCAAACGGGGTGGGGATCTTTAGGCAAGACAATGTTGCTATTTCGTGCCCATTTTTATTTTATTTGTTTTATAGTGCTGTCTTGTACGATCGAAATCAAGTATTCTATAAAACATTTCTATAAGATATTCTCGTAAGCCAATTCAGATTTAAATACGTTTGCGACTTAACGATAAAATAATAAATCTCTAATAAAAATATTTTGTGACGATCTCATAAAGTTCTCTATAAAACCTTAATAAACCAATTATACAACAAATTAGACTTCAGAGTGATTCCTTTTATAAAACTGGTGCTGTAATATGCTATAAGAATTCAATTTCTTTTGTTTTGTAAAAGGCTTTTTTGTCTCTGAGAGTATTTTGTGCCAACTACCGCCACTAAATGATACAATTGTTATTGAAGTACCCTAATAAATCAGTTATTTAGCATTTTAGTTTGATAAGGCACAATCTGTGTTAGTTGGGATAAACTATAAGACAGTGTTGCTATTTTGTGTCCATTTTTATTTTGTAAGTGTTTTATATTGATTTTATAGTGCTGTTTTGTACGTTCTAGATCAAGCATCCTATAAAACATTTTTATAAGATATTCTCTTAAGCCAATTCAGTCTTAAATACTTTTGCGAGTTAACTGTTTTATTGGAGATAGCTATATGATAATATAATAAATCTCTAATAAAAATATTTTGTAACCCTCTTATAAGTTCTTTGCAAAACAATAATGAACCAATGATACAACAAATTAGACTAAGAGAGTAATTACTCTTATAACATTGGTACTATAGTATGCTATAAGAATTCAATTTCTTCCGTTTTATAAAAGATTTATTAAATGATTTTGTAGAGAGCTATATTACATGATTATAACACTTTTTTGTCTCTGAGAGTATTTTGTCTTAACTAACGTCACTAAATGATAAAATTGTATATTGATGGACCCTAATATATCAGTTATATAGCATTTTGGTTTATTAAGGCACAATCTGTGTTAGTTGGGTAGAGCGATATGGTAGTCTGTTTTTGCTTCAATATGAACAGTTAGTTACATCAATATATTATTATAATGGTCGGTATTGAATTAGTGACCACCCTGTATTATGATAAAAAATTTATAATAATAAAAAAACTCAACATGGTTTTATTTGCAATGTGGCAACGTTGAGCTCGAGGAACGCAAAGACATCCGTCACTAATGTCAGAATTGTCAAGAAGCAGGCTACATTAGGTCATCCCTAACATTTCATTCTTTCATACAGAACCTCAAAATTCAATTTTGTTGTGTTTTTACTGTTTTTGGTTTTTCAGGCTGATATCCAATCAACATGGATATGTTCAATAAATATTTATACCAGGCTGCGAGCTCAGTAAGCCAGACTGTTTCTCAACTTTCGGGGGTTTTGCCAGGAAATCCTGTAACAAGAGAATACGAATCTTCTGCTCATATTGCTTCAGCTGGACCAGGTAGGTAACAGGAATATTTTTAATTTTGATAATGTCAGGATTCATGCCATGTTGTTGTTCAGCTTCCCCTAAACTTGAGAATCCAGAGATCTTTTATAAGCACATTGAACATAACATTGAAAGTGGAGGGCTCAAAGATTACCCAATAACCTTGTCATTCAATATTGTTTCTTATACAATGTATGTTAGAATTTATCAGTCTGAAGAAAAAAGACCGTAAATATGTGTATTTACATGTACTTATATGTATAATATTGTTTTTTTATACGTGTATTCTCGTAGGCATGTATCTTGCATGTATTATACATCCACTCATCTCTATTGGTTAATGTGACTGGGTACTCCTCGGGTTACCCGCACCAGTGACGAGACTCTTTTTTCATTACTCAATTGTTCAACCAATGAAAAAGATCTAATGTCATAACTTCACTGTTTAAAAGCCAATCAGAGAATTAGACAAGTTGGCAACATTATACGTCAACCTTCAAATCCATCATTTTGAAACCGTCCATTTGACCGTCCATACTTATTTTATAGTCATTGTGTCAACAACCTCAACTCACTTTGAGCTCAGTAGTTGTCAAAAAGCGCCGTGCAAATGATATGAAATATTGCATAGTTCGCTTCAATTATTAAATAATCATAGACAAAGTATAGTGTTTTACTCGTGGGTAATGGTCTCTCACACAGTTGATAGCCTGCGGCTCGTAGCGCAAACTTCATCCGCGTGAGTCATAGCCACCATTACCCACTCGTTGAATAATACACTATTTATTCATGCATGACTATAATTTAATAATATGTGTTTATACACATTTTCTATTGGTTAATGTGAGTGATTACTTATACCTCGACTTATACAGTGAGTTTTTTTTCATGACTCAATCATTTTCAACCAATGAAAATAACATCACTTCATTACTCCACTGTTTAAGAACCGATCAGAAAATTCGGCAAATTGGCGACAGATGGATCATTTTGAAACAGCTGTCAAGACTAGGCTAACCTAACCACACTTTGTTCCCAACTATCAATATGGTCAATTGTGCATTTACCAACTACATTACTTGGTTCGTTCATTTAATAGTTATAGAAAAATTATCGTACAATTCGCGGGTAATGGTTATTACTCACTTAGATGATTACACTACTCGTCTGCGACTTAAAGTGCAAAGTTCATTTTCGTGAGTGATAGCCATCATTGACAGCCAGTTGAAATAGTTTACTATTTTACTAAAAAATTCATTTTCACTTTTCTACCATCTTATATGAGTGGAAATACCCATGATCGAGCCTATGATATTAATTCTGACTTTCTTTGTCTATGTTTTTCCAGGTTATAATCAATTTATTATTTTTATTTTGACCATTATT
Source organism: Orchestes rusci (assembly GCA_958502075.1). Taxonomy (NCBI): domain Eukaryota; kingdom Metazoa; phylum Arthropoda; class Insecta; order Coleoptera; family Curculionidae; genus Orchestes; species Orchestes rusci. Next base: position 3,941,837 of record OY293305.1, read on the forward strand.
TGTCAATCGACGCTTTTCCCTACAAAAATTAAAATCAAGATTAAACTATTCAAGTATTAATCAAGGAAAAGTTTCAAGTAAAAAGTTTCTTGTGTTTATCGATCTGTGATGTGAGTAAAACCTGGAGTAAAATGAAAAAATTGCTTTCTTGTTTAATATCTGTCCAACAGTGAACAAAAACAAAAGAGTCAAAACCTCTTGAACAATAATTAAGTATTGAAAATTTAAGAAAATGCCTCTGAAATTAGAAACGATCAAAACACTGTTCCCAACCTAGGGTAATTATTGATAGTAATAAAGCTGCTTCGTTATACGTTCGGGTGTCGGACGAATCAGAATTCAGACAAAAATGACGTCAGTCGGCTCCGATTCGGTTCCGAAAATCAATACACATCTAAAAAAAAAATAAAATATGGTTCACACTTAACAATGAGAAGATATTTCACTGTATACCAAAAGCTGTGTAATACTAACTCTCAAAGACGTTTGGAAACATGGAAAAATTGAAGAGTTGCTAAAAATAATTTTCACTTCTAATCTCCCCGGAGCTCGAATTATTTCCGGAAATTTTGTCGAGTTGCGAATTTTCTTGAAAAATTCGCAACGAGAACAAATTTCCGGATTATTAATTCGAGCTCTAGGGAGATTCGGCAAGAAAATTTCATGCCAAAACTATTTGAGAAGATTTAATAGTAGCGGCTGGACTCACCTCGCATTTAGTGGAAGAAACCAACGGCTCCTTACTCTACTCGCCATTGAGGAAGAAAGAAGGGAATCAGGATTTTATAAAACATTTGGAAGTTATAACCAATCTTGTCCATAATTGATAACATTGCAACTTTGTATTGGAAGTTGAAAATAAATCATTTATCAAAAATATTTGTCTTTAACAGCTGTCAAGCACTCGCGGCTGGATGTAGCTCCCATGCACCAACTACAGTGTTGCCGTTTGCCTTATCTCTGTCTGTGAACGTTGGGTTGGGTTGGGATTGTTAGGGAGAATGGGGACAGCAACACTGTAATCATATGGGAGCTACATCCAGATGCAAAGCCACTAAAGCCAGGGAGATTTCCACTTATTAATCTTTCAGTCACGTGATTATGAGCAGGGAAATTTCCGATAAAATCAGGTCGTTGCCATAGCAACATAACAAAATGCAAGCCTATGATTGGTTTGAATTGACTGATAGGAAATTTTCGAGATAATTTTATTTCAAATTGTCTAAGAGATAATCATGAATCATCCTTCTCCCTTTTTTCCATCTTCTTCACGACAATATTTCTTGAAATGTCAACTTTTGTGACATTGTTTTGGTGAGATTAACTAATTTTGTACAAAATTAAATAGAAAAACAGTCACCAATAATGAGGTATTATACTCTTTTACAAAAATTGCCCTGAATAGTTATTTGATCAATATTCATGAAATCCAATTTAGGTATTCGCTTTGCACTTTGAAAAAATTGGAGTCGGTCAATACCGCCTTTGGGGTATCATGATACTATAACAAACAGAATTGAAAGCCTATTTTATTGAGCAAACAGCAATATAAATATTTACTTCATTGTTTTTTTTATTTTGCACCCCATCAATCAAGCAGTATTTTCATTTTCACCATCTCATATGAGACTGAATTGTTTGATTTTACTTCGACGAAATGTGTTTTTTTATTCTGTCTTGCCATTTTCATCTATTCAAACAATCATAACGGTAAAACATTCTTGTTCCTGGAAAGAGTGTTGGAGTTAATGATTTTTCAAAGACTCGACTGTGTTGATCACGGTTTTGAATCAATCTTATCTGGTCGCAAGCAGAGAGTCTTAATTGGCTCATCATACTCAAACTTTGATACTGTGAACCATGGTGTTGCTCAGGGATCACTTTTGAAACCGACAGCCGACAGACTCATGTTGTGGGCTTTAAGTGTGCCATTGGTGGGCTTGACTTGGGAGATGTCGGATTCCAAATTCTTGGGTCTGGAATCCAATATTCATCATCCAGAAGAGGACAGTACGTTGTATCTACGGCATTGGCTGCAGGTAGTCATGTAGGCCTGTCTTTAAAGAGAAAAAGATACTTACTCTTACCTCTTTCTTCAACCTCGAGTCAGCTTGTCTTCTCTTTAAAGTAAGGCATAAAGTGCTCAAGCCTGAACATACGTATTATACTCGACGACCTCACAACCTGCATCTTTACTGATCCGCAACTCTATTCTGTTTGAAGGACGCGAATTGTTCAACCATTTCCCTGCTTTACTGAAAGAATGCCCTAATCCCGTCAGGTTGAGACAGAGTTTGTGTTTTATCTTGATTCATTGTCATGTGCGTGCGTCCTGACATCTTTGTAAGTTTTTTTTTAAAGCCTGTGTTTATTCTAATAAGTTTGATCGTTCTATGTCTGTTCTATGGTGTTTTGAGTTGTCTAGTCTAGTTTTCTTTATTTAACTCATTTTTGTTTCACTGATTATTGTAATAAGTGATTATGCATACAAGCTTTGTCTATGAGATTTTTATCTTTGACAATAAAGCATATTTGATGGCATATATGCGATGTCGATGGGGAATTTGAAAATTAATGGATTTTTTGACATTTTTTTAGGCAGTTATCTATTTACGTCGCGTTGCCTCAATTCTACAGAGTGACCCATATAAAAGTGGGCCACCCCCATAACATTTTTATTTATGGAGCGATTTTGACGATTTTTTTTTTTGAAATGTGGAGAGAAGAAGGTTTATTTTGAGGCCAGAGGGTGTCAATTTTTTTCAAAATTCAAGGCTACTAGATCATATTTAGAGGCTGAAAATCCAGAATCGTTATTGGCGATTTTTTTATAAAAAATCATACCCTGAAATGTGTCTCATTTTTCAAAAAGTGTTTTCAGAATCACGAAACCTGGTGAGTTTGTACTCACTCTTATGCCAAATAAGCAGATATTTTTGTTTTGTGGAAAAGTTTTTTTCAGTTTTGAGAAATCAATGATTTTCTCGAAGAATGCATTTTTCTCAACCCTCTGAACAACCTTTTTTTTTTTCACTTTCGAGACTTCGGACGAGGCATGTTTGTTGGAAATCCAACCTTCATTATGATCTCTTCAATGGAAAAATATTGTGTAGATTACGAAAAACTGAGAATTCAAAATTTTCTCAAATCCTTTTTCTCGGTAAAGTCGTGTTTTAAATAGTTTGTTGAAATACGGATCAGAAATGGATAAAATAAATTATTGATAATCTTATTAAATGTTCAACATGTATGAATAATTTCCAAGAATGTTGTTTTGATGAAATAACTAAATGATAAATGCAAACACAGAATGACGATAATAGAATATGCTATGATTATGAATTTTTTTGACATGGAAACGATGGGATTATAAGAATTATATTATTTTTTCTACTACCTTACTAGAAAATGTAATTTTTTGCCAACAACTGACTGTGGAAAATATTTATATTCTTTTTCCTCACGAGGAAAAGAACTATTTTTTATAAACTTGAAGTTTAGGTGCAAATGATTTTTTTTGTGCAACTTTGGCTTTTTTAGAGAGTCTAACATTATGCGAGACCACCCTGTATATTAACGATACCTGAGAAAACTATATACATTCCGCTGTAGTAAAGTGATTTTTTCTAGGACGTTTTAATAATAGATGTATTCACTTTCTATTGGTTAATGTAACTCGTTACTCATACTAGTGACTTTTTTTTATTACTCAATTATTTTTAACCAATGAAATGATCTTATCTCATTACTCCACTGTTTTGGAGCCAATCAGAACATTCGACAAAATGTCAGCCTTCAAATCTGTACATCATTTTGAAACAGTCCATTTGACCGTACATACTTGTTTTATAGTCATTGTCACATTGTGTTAACAACCTAACCTCACTTCAAGTGAACTAGTTCTCAAAAAGTGCCGTCCAGAGGCCGGGCTGGCGCAACGTGTAAAGCGTTGGGTCAGTAAGTGGGAGCCGGCCCGGTGCTGGGTTCGACCCCAGCAATGGCAATAGACCGTAAAAATTCGAATGCCTGGTATTTAAGCGGAACTCACGAGGTAGAGTGCAAAAGGTATAGTTGTTCTCCCTATTCTCGCCGGTTACCAGGCCGGAGAGAATCGGATATTCTCGTAGGGAACGAAGAAAAAAGATACACACTCGCCAGTCGGTAGATTCCACCGCGAGCGCGGCTGTTTTTCGAGTACACACTGGTAGGTCAGTCTGTGCTCCGATGGGGTCGAGGACCGGGGTTCGGAGTCCACGTTAAAATGTAGGTCCCATTGCAAGGAATGTAACAACCGGTCCCCCTCCCTATACCCTACGATCCAGTCTGCCGTCTATGACGTGCCTTCACATTTATATATATATATATTTACTGAGCTGGCAAATTGCCTAGCAGCAGTGCCAACCGTCCCTAGAACCAACCAAGTGCCGTCCGAATGAAATTGAATATTTCAAAGTTCGCTTCAATTATTGAATAATCATAGAAGTATAGTATTCTACTTGCGGGAAATGGTTATTACTCACTACATCATTATCATCGTCAGTAATATTCACCATTTCCCGCTTGTTGAATAATAAACTATTCCTCCCTTGGTATGTAAATAGCTACATCCCAATTTAATCTGGATAGTTTATTGAAAAAATCACTCTATTATGTACTTTCTCTACAAAAAATAATTGTAAAAATTTTACTAAAGTTTCAATCGTTTGATTTGACTTCGTTTTCTTTATCGTTTTGTGGTTCTTCCTCCACTTTTTGTCTTTATCCTCTTGTGTTTCTTCTTGTTCTTCTTCCTTTTCATCTTCTTGTGTAGATTTCAATCTGGTCTCATAATTTCGCCCCATTGGTTCAGAATCCATTTCGTCCGATACGATCTCGTCAAAAAATGTTTTTTTGGCATTCGTACGATTCTCCAACCCATGACAGAACATAAATTTGATCATGTTTCCGATAACTGCATCTCGAAGTACTACAAACTTTCTCACAACAACAAGAAATGCTTTCGAGCTAAGTCGGGAATCAATTTTTCTTCGATGTACTGTGGCAACAGCATTCGTTCTGGTGTTCTCAAGCGGGATCTCTTCCAACCACAATCCATTGGTTTTTTTTTTTCATTTCCAAACCATGACTGGAGTTGAAAATATGCCCTGAATGGATCGCAGCTCATTCAGGGCATATTTTCATGCCCTGAATGGATCGCAGCTCTTTCAACGTGAGGTATTTTTTCTAACTTGTTGTTTTATATTTGATACATTTCTGATCCGTAATTCAATAAATGATATGAAAATTTTAACTTTGGTAAGAAAATGAATATGAGCAGAACTCGGATTTTCAGTTATTCGTAATTAACGCAATATTTTTCAATTGAAGCATTATACTTTTACTCTTTAATATGAAGGTTGAAGTCCCAACAAAACAAACGTGCCTCGTCCGGAATCTCGAAAGTGAAGAAAAAAAGGTTGTCCAGAGGGTTGAAATTGTTGATTACTCAAGAACGAAAAAACTTTTCAACTAAACAAAAATATCCACTTTTTTGGCATACGAATGAGTGAAATTCCACCAAGTTTCGTGATTCTAAGAACATTTTCTGAAAAATCGAAAAACTCAGTTTTTCTCATTTAACTCATCAATTTTGAGGTTATGTGAAAATTTCGTTAAAATAAAACTTGTAGATTTTTTAGTTGTCTACAACTTACTCATTCAACATTTTTTCATAAAATCAGTAACAACGCCGCAAATCGTGAAAAACCATTCTTCACCTCTTTCAACCGCCACCACTCCATGTCTGCATGCATTCGGGTGTTGAATTTTTTTTCCCAGAATTAGTTATGCCTTTTTCTACCCTATCCAACTGCGTTTGTCAGGAACCGGATTTTTTCCCGATTTGACTTAATTTTGAAGTAATTCGCCTGGCTTAGAGGTCCAAGCACATCATGAAGTTGAAAATGAATATCATAAACTTTGTTAAGAATGAGGAAAAGTTGATGTTGTTCAACAGAAATGCTGTGGAGTCTCAGAATGATTGATTTTGATAGTGGCCATGATATTTTGAAAGAAAGAAAGTGAGCTTTATCATTTCGTCTACACAATTTGATACATGGATAAATTCCAAATACTGAAGGAGGAGCATTTTTTCTTTGCACTGTTATATTCAGGAGTCTGGAGCAAAACACATACCATAATAAACCTGAAAATGATCACTTTTAACCGTAATCCAATCTAGATTCTGGACAAAATTGACATGTTTTATCTAGATAAACTATTATATTATTCGTCGAATATTTATCAATAGAAAGACATAACCTCAAAATGCCCAAAACTACAATAGTTGGAAGTGATTATTTAGTTTGTAATCAAATAAAGAATACCTACCGGCGGCAACAGTGTATTTTTTTGAATAAACAGGTATTGAATAAGCAAGTTATCGACGATAACTTAAAACCCCCATTGAAAAACGCATTGGGAATAGTTTGTTTGGAAACAGCCGCTGCCTTTCAGGGATACCAACCTTTGTAATGTCGTCACACTAATTGAGTCTATTAAGAATAATATTTTTGAATTGAGTATTTTTTTATTAAATTTGGAACAGATCCATTTCAGGGGAGGTAAAATCTAGTGGCATTTTCCAGCCTCTAAATATGCTCTAGTTGGCCTGGGTTTATGAAAAAAGTTGGGCGAGTATGGCCTCAAAATACACGTTTCTCTTACTTACTAAATTAAAAAAAAATCGTCAAAATCAATCCATGAATAGAATTGTTATTAGGGTGGCCAGCTTTCAAAGAGGGGTGGAAATTGGAACATAGTATAAAACCCCATTACCGACATTTTGTGCACTAAAGAATGCTAGTCAACCTCATTTCCTAGGTCTGCTATGGAAAGTGTACAAAGGCACCAAACGCTCCACCAAACAAGAAGCCTCAATATTCGTATTCGAAAAACGCCAACTGGAAAAATGGAACAAAAACGACAGAGAACTCGTCCTGGACAGTCTTCGACGAGGAATCCAACAATTGACCAAAATCCGACATCCACAAGTACTAACAGTGCAACATCCCCTTGAAGAAAGCCGAGAAAGCATGGCTTTTGCCACAGAACCAATTTTTTCAAGTTTGGCAAATATACTGGGCGAAACTTACAATATGCCGCAACCCGCTAATATGTCAGACTATAAATTATTTGACATCGAAATCAAATATGGCTTGTTGCAAATAACAGAAGGGCTGCAGTTTTTGCATAATGACGTGAAACTATTGCACAAAAATGTCTGTCCTGAAAGTATAGTGATTAATTCTTCGGGTGTTTGGAAAATATTTGGCTTGGATTTTTGTGTGCATAACACGAATCCTCCGAATCAGGTGGCTAGTTTTCCATTTCAAGATTATTCACCCTATATGCCGCATGTTTGTCAACCGAATTTGAATTATTTGGCGCCAGAGTGTGTTGTGATGCAAAGTCATAGTACTGCTAGTGATATGTTTTCGTTGGGTAAGTAAGAGCTCAATCACAATCTTGAAAAATTACTCTATTCTTACAAAAAAGTAGTAGTAGGAGAGCCAGTGTCATTTTTCAGTGTTTGTATATTATAGATAAAAATTGTGATATACATATTTTTTTCTAAATTCAGCCGTTTTCGAGTCATCGCGTTTTATAAATGGCATTTTTGCATCTTTGATATATGATAAAAATCAAACGGGTTGAGATAGAGAATGACGGTCTTCACTTGCCAAACTTTCTAGCCAAGAGCCTAAGGGCATAAAATTAATTCTTGTCAAAAAACTTCAAAATGTGTCAAAATAGTTGTCAGTGGCAGAAAAGTTGAGGTGAGGAAGTGTAGTCCATTTTTCTCCATCTTGATGAGTAAGGATGGACTCTGGAACTCCGCCCATGAGAATTCTATAGAGAATCCTGTTTCAATCCCAATATTTAAACTCTATTTCAAATAAAATCGTACAAACAAGACAAATTCATTCAGTAATATTCAATAGGACATTTTCATGATTCTTTTTTATTTGCTTATCAGAAAGAGCAGCCAAAAATAAGCTCAATTTTTTCCCCGATCTTTGACGCTGCGTGAAAGGCACTAAAAATCCCTTTGAACGTGAGGCCGATGACGTCATCCGCCTAAATCTGTGATTGGCTAGTCATAGGCAATGTTGCCAAACGACCTTTCGCAAACCGGAGACTCGCGGCTGGATGTAGTTCCCGTTCTCAACAACAATGTTGCCGTTTTTCTGTTTGTTAGGTTGGGATTGTTAAGAGGAGTGGGGGAGGTTGTTTATTTTGATTTAAGTTTTGATTGTATCTTATCGGAATCCAGATTCATCATAAATATAATAGCTTTGTTTCGTGATTTGATTTTGTTAGTAATCATAAAATAATAACTGTGCTGTCTGTCAAAATCAAAATACGTTTTCAATTCACTGTTTTTGTGTGAAATTTTGCTTATTATTTCCTATTTGTGTCTATTGAAAATGATAAAGGTAGATTCATACCTACATTTCAAATTCAAATGTCCAGAAGAGTTTCAAGGTTCATTTTGTGAAAATTCATTCATAAAAATATGTTAAAGAGTACACCGGATTACACTGGTATAATATGATAAAATATATAGATACTACATTAATATTCTACCCTCAAAAATCCAAAAATATTTAAAAAGAAACACCACAAAGCAATGTAATGACAGGACATGAAAATGGACTATGGGGTCTGTTATCGATGTAGTAGGAACATCGATATTATTGGTAAACTTGGCAACTACTAAAATTTGATTGGTGCTGAAAACTGCGGGAAATTTAAATTTCGTTCAAAGAAACCTTGCCTTTCATTAGTATATTGAACGTACTTCTTGGAAATGGCCTATTGAGTTTTGAGAGAACAAACATTATTTTACGCTCGATTTTACGTAGATCCATAATTTTTTCCATCATACAATCAAAAAACGGGATTTATTATTCCCAAAGAAATTAACATATTCAGCTGTTTAAAAACTTTATGGTAATTCCGGAATTATTCAAAAATCACCAGGTAATTCCATGTCTGGAACTGGAAACTATTTGAGCAATATTTTGCCTGGTCTAAAAAAACCCGACCTTTGAACCCCGAAATGATTCTTACGAAACATTGGAAATTGTAATAATGTAACTCCTTACTCATACCAGTGACTTTTTTTTTTATTACTCAATTGTTATTAACCAATTAAATGATCTAATGTCACTATTCCACTGTTTTACAGCCAATCAGAACATTCGACAAAATGTCAGCCTTCAAATCCGTCATTTTGAAACAGCTCATTTGCCCGTCCATTATTGTTTTATAGTCATTGTCACATTGTGTTAACAATCTAACCTCACTTTAAATACAGTCGTTGTCAAAAAGTGTCGTCCAAATGAAATTAAATATTGCAAAGTTCGCTTCAATTATTGGATAATCATAGAAACAGTATATAATTATACTCGCGGGAAATGGCTATCACTCACTCAGATGATCACGCTAACTTCATCCTCGTGAGTAATATCCACCATTTCCCGCTCGTTGAATAATATACTATTATATCATGTAGAGCCTTATTAGTTGATAGAATGATTGTTTTAAGAAGAAGATGAAGGTTATACAATATCAATTTTCTGTTCATTAGGAAGAGCGTAAAAAGTTTTGTAACAGTACAACATTTTATTTGATTATCCATTGTGGGTATAGAGGTTTCAAAAATATTTAGAAAAAAACGCCTTTATCATAGCAAACATCAGCGATTTTATTTGTAATGTCCTTGTGATAGTGTTTACATCGACAGTATGGTCAAGCTTAATCTTTTGTCTTACATGTTGCATTAAAAGTATTGTTGATCTACTTATGAGTCAACGGAAATGTTTTTGAAGGCTTTGTTGAACAATGGGGAAGCAGTAGGAGATCATGCCCATTGTTGTTCAGATTCACTTTGTTGAATATACCTACTATCTAATTGATCCTGATATTATGACATGACTAGTAAATTGTAAGGCATCGATTGGTCAAACTCTGTTGTCTTACTGTGTTTACAGGAAAAAAAAAGAGGGGCAGTAGATCTAAGCGCCAAGGGTTATTTAAACTTTGTCAGTCTCCTATCAAACACATGTTCGCGCGGCTACGAAAACGACCAGCAATCGGTCTGCGTTCATTGAGCGATGCTAGTTGAAAGTGTCGTTGATATCTTTCTGAAATCAGAAAAAATGACAACGCTGACAATGATTCAGGAGTACAGATGTTACATCTATATATACAGTGTGTCCAGAATAAAATGATGTACATGGGACTATACGAGGATATTGGAAACGGTAAAAGATACGACGTTGCTTAAATGGAAGAAAAGTTGCGTATTTGTATGCTCAAAAATATTCTACCTTTGTTTCATTTTGAATCGATTTCGTTATGTTCATACAGGGTGAAAAAAGAAAAGGTTCATTTTGAAAAAAACACAATATTTTGCTTGTTATAAAACCCAACACTTTCAAATTTCCAGGATATAGGTAAGAGGATACGACGATTCAAAAAAATTCTAGACCTACTATGTTGCGTCCAGACAAAGTCAAGTCTGTTTTTTTTATGGAAGTCATATTTTTGGAAATTATTTTCAATACGGACCATGAAAATGGAGAAGTTCAATATGGCCTCCATAAGAAAAACCAAAGTTGGCCTCGGCCGGACGCAACATCGTGGGCCTACAACATTTTTTGATGCCGTTTTTAGAATCGTCATTTCCTCTCACCCATATCCTGTAAATTTGAAAATATTGGCTTTTATAATAAGCAAAATTTTGTAGTTTTTCGAATATGGACATTTTCTTTTTCACCCTGTATCTACATCACGGTATCGATTCAAAATAAAACAAAAGTAGATTATTTTTGGGCATACAAATACGCAACTTTTCTTCCATTCAAGCGACGCCGTATCTCTTACCGTTTCCAATATTCCCATGTACATCATTTTATTCTAGACACACTGTATATATAACGAGTGTTCAATAAAAAATACGATCAAGTCACCTCTGGATTTCTTTTTCTGTCATGAACGTAGGTCGTGGCTAGTTTGTATGGTTTGGCATCATGGCATCTGTGACGGTTAGAAAGTGAATGTCATGTCATAATTGCGATGTTAGCCAAGACATACGTTTTTTGAAACAATTGCAATCCATAGGTGACTTGATCGTATTTTTTATTGAACACTCTATATATATATATAGATGAATCAATTGATGTTCGCTAAAACGCGAGAATAGCTGGACCGATTTGGCTAATTTGGCCATGAATTATTTGTGGAAGTAAGAGAGGTTTAAATGTTGAATGAATATGAAAATACTCTGAATCAGAATAAACACAGCCATTTTCTTTTTCCCTTGATGTGTTATTAATTCTCAGGATAAATTTCTGAACGCAACCATAATATTTGACATTTGACAAACATCAACAATACAGTGCTTTTCTTTAATGTCCCCCCGCCTTTTATTTTTTGAACGGCTCAACTTGGAGACTTCAAATTCTAGGTGCTGAAATACAAGCATGTTTACTATGTTTTGACATGAAATTGACATATGAATTCAAGATGGCGACTGTGCGCCATCTTGGAATGTTTTTTTTTTAAATAGGTATAGTGGTCATGTGATACCTCATTCTGAAGGTCCTGATTAGTACTTCATAACACTAGAATATTGAGTCGATTAAGTACTACAAAATGGCGATACATTCAATCACTACATTGAAACATACACTTTAAAAAAAAATCGTCAAATTCCATTCAAAAGATGCTAGAAATATTCTTGACATAAACGTTGGGATAGGAATAAATGACAAAAATGTCAAAAAAAGCTTCTTTGGAAATGAACTTGACGAATTTTTTCAAAAAGTGTATGTATCAATGTACTAACTGTCTGTTCATGGCTTTCCTGCGGTTACGTCATACTTTTCCGTCTCTCTCTTACACATTGAAAAAAAAATCACGTTCGCCTGAACGAGGGTCTTTTGGATCAATTTGACAAATGTCACATGTGGAGCGATCAATCCACGACATACTGCCAAACGTCAAATACTGTGACGTGACCGCAGGAAAGGCATGAACAGACTGTAGTTATTAAATGTACCGCCATTTTGTTGTACTTGAAGATATCGACTCGATATTCTAGGGTTATAAAGTGATCATCAGCATCTTCAAAATGAGGTGACAATTGACGAGTCCCTTCCAGGTACGATAGTATGCAATAGTAAAAATCAAAATGATCACTGTAATTATTGTGAAAACTTATGCAACCAGAGCTATGCAACCCGCGCTGTTATTCATCAATCTAATTTGCCTCACTTCTGTATCGTGTCAGTAATTGACCCTTCCAGGTACTATAGTATGCATTTCCATGGTTTGGATCTGGGTAATGTGGCTCGATAAACTACAATGAGGCCATGTTAAGGCGAACGAAGGGGCGCGTTCAGGAACGTCGCAATTGTTGAAAAATAGGAATAAGAAAATAATATAATAAATAAGTACGAACCTTATGAACAAATAATCAAATCACAAAGGAACCTTTGTAGAAAATATTTTTGATCATAAAATAATCAATTTTCACAAATCGCAACTTAATGACATTGCAAACTCCCAATGGTTGTCAAATGGTTGTCAATGGCAACACAATCAACATTGGTCGCGTTCATGAGACGGAACAGTTACCGCTACGCTCCAGGGGCGCTCTTTGGCATCTGACAGTTGAGCCTTATGACTATGAGACTTTGGCTTCATTCATAAAGAAGGAGCGGTAACAGCTCCACAACTGTTCCGTCTTATGAATGCGAGCAATGTTTGCCAGAATATGGCGGACGACCATTTGGGTTAGAAATCAAGACATTTTAAAAAAATTATCTTGGTGAGGTTATGTTTGCATAGTTTTGCAGGGTGGCACATTAGTGTGTGGAAGTCCATTTTCTCCCTTGCCAAAAGAGAAAGGAAAACAAAATCAAGACAAAACTTATAGGGTTCAAGCAGGGTCACAATTTAAACATATTGCTGTGTATACAGAGTTTTCTAGGAAACCGTTGCATCAAATATTAATTTTTTTTAAATAGCAACTCCAACTTTTGATTAGAGATTTTGATTAAGCGTAATATTCTACGTATGATACAGGGGTTTTATTCGCCAGAACGTGCAGTGTTGTCAGGCTATCGAGGATTTACTAAAATTTAGGGAAAAAACATTATGTTGGTAAATTAGCTACAAAAACAAAGGATTTGGAATTGAATCTTGCAAATCTGCTTATTTTTCGATTTTAGAGGCAAGGTAATTGATTTTTGAAAAAATCGCTATAATTCATACAGGGTGTTTTCTACAGCGATCCTAACTTGGCGAATTGAGCGACGAAGAAACTCAATGTTTTCAAATGGAACACCCTGTGTGCACTTATCTAGTGTTATTAAGCACTCAAAACAATGCAACTTGAACACATGTCTTCAAATGTACAAATCTTGCAATCTCTGATAATGTCAAAATAGTACCCCTTAATTGGGTTTCGAGATGACAAATTCAAACGTGTTAATGGATCGTTGCTAGGGCAGAAGAATCCGATTCAATTACCATGACAACCAGCATCACCAAGTATTAATATTTTGAGTGAAATCTCGTCAAAATTCATGTTGTGCCATTGAACTCCATACTACGTACCTGGAAAGGACCCGGTCGTTGTTGACAACGAATCGAAAAGTGTGTAATTCCTGTTATGAGTTAGAAAGAGATAGGTATCCGTAACTATCGCTATCTCTCTCTACTACATGAATATAGGTCAATGAGTTAGAAAGAGATAGGCATCCGTAACTAACGCTATCTCTACCTGCTTCACTCTCAATAATAAGCGGGTCCGTTCCAGGTAGTATGGTGTTCAATGTGTTGTGCTTAGTTGCTGCCATTGAACTCCATACTACGTACCTGGAACGGACCCGGTTATTATTGAGAGTGAATCAAGTAGAGATAGCGATTCTTACGGATCCCTATCTCTTTCTAACTCATCTGCTTATACGCATGGAGTAGAGAGAGAGATAGCGATAGTTACGGATACCTGTCTCTTTCTAACCCATTGGCCTATATACAGTGCGGCTCTAAAAGGTCCACCCCCTTTTTTTTAATGTGTGCATCAAAAATTTTGAAACTTGGCATACTGTCGAAATACTACTCTTTGATGGTACTGACGTACTTTTAGTATTCAAGATGGCGGCTAGGCGCCATTTTGAAACATTTTTTTAAATGAAAAGGGGGGTCGTGTGACACCTCATTTTGAAGATCCTGATGAGTACTTTATAACCCTAGAATATTGAGTCGATATCTTCAAGCACTACAAAATGGCGGTACATTTGATTACTACATTCATACATACACTTTTTGAAAAAATTCGTCAAGTTTTATCCAATAGATGCTTTTTTGACATTTTTGTCATTTATTCCTAACCCAAACTTTATGTCAAGAGTATTTCCAGCATATTTTGAATTGAATTTGACAATTTTTTTAAAAAGTGTATGTATCAATGTAGTAATTAAGTGTAGACTCAATATTCAAGGGTTATAAAGTACTCATCAGGATCTTCAAAATGAGGTTTTACACGACCCCCCTTTCCATTTAAAAAAATGTTTCAAAATGGCGCCCAGCCGCCATATTGAATACTAAAAGTACGTCAGTGACATCAAAAAGTAGTATTTCGACAGCAATTAAAGTATGCCAAGTTTCAAAATTTTTGGTGCACACATTAAAAAAAAGGGGGAGGACCTTTTAGAGCCGCACTGTATGGACAGAAATGACACAATTTACGATCCGTTGAAGACAACGACCGGGTCCTTTCCAGGTACTTGGTATGGAGTTCAATGGTTGCTGCATATTACCTAAATCCAAAATAACATTTCAAAATTTCCCAAAAATGATATTATTGATATGGTATCCATACTTGGAGAAAGTCGTCGAAACTCTCTCTTAGCGACCAAACTATATAAAGAAGCTTTTCCTCAAAGGAGACCGCCCAGAAAGGAGGTCTTTGAAAATCTTTTGGATAGATTTAATCGAACTGGGAATGTTGATTAAGAAAAGCATGAACAAACAAAAACAGCCAACTCGGAAGATAATCAGCTCAAGGTTTTTCTCAAAGTTGTTGAGAATCTCCACGTTTCGCAGCGAAAAATTGAAAATGATTGTGATGTTTCCCGGCGAACGACAAAGGCAGGAGCTACATGATCAAGATCATGTCACTAGATAAGCATTTTGTGAATGGGCCCACGACGAATGACGACGGGACAGGCGATTTTTTGAATACGTGCTATTTGCAGATGGAGTCACCAGATGGTCCAGTCCAGTGGCCTCCTTGGTCTCCCGATATCCAAATCTCTAATCAAAAATTGTGATTGCTATTTAAAAAAAAGTGTATTTTTTGATGCCACGGTTTCCTAGAACACTGTATACACAGTAATATTTCTAAATTGCTGGAACCCTATAAGTTTTGTCTTGAAAATTTTTCCCTATCTCTTTTGACAAGGGAGAAAATGGAAGCACTAATGCGCCACCCTGTATGTCTTACGATGACAGTTTCTTGAATTTATCATTTTATTCAAAATATGGAAAATAACATTGATTTTTGAAATAAGATTTCACAATAGACTCTTCCAAATACTATTAAATTTTACAGGATGCGCCAAAAACACCTATAACATTGGCAAATGAAATAGACTGAAATTTTTTTCAAATGGGACACCCTGTATTTTATGTTTGCAATGAAAATATGGTCACTGGCTCTTCTACTATAGTGAAATCGGTGTATCTCGACGCCCCAAACTTTGCACTTTTTGTGCCAAACACACCAACATTGTGTCCTATAGGAATGCTGGTCTACATTCTACATTCTCCCACAAAACAATGTCTGTTCCCCATAAAGGATTATCAACAATTCAAATCCAGAGCTCAGCAAATAAAAACGCTCAATACAACCAAACTGCAAGCAATACCAGAAGATCTTCGAGAATTCGTAAAACTTTTACTGAATCTCACTCCGGAGATCCGGCCTGACGCTCATCAGTTCATCAAAGTAAGCCTCAATCGATAAGAGAACATAGTCTAGTATCTTATTCCATCAGATACCATACTTTGAAGACGTAGGAGTGAAAACATTGACATATCTCGATTCTCTTCTTCAATGGGACAACCTGCAAAAATCCCAATTTTACAAAGGTTTGCCCGAGGCCATGTCAAAATTGCCTCATAGAGTGAAACTTCAAAGAGTTTTGGCTTGTTTGGTTCGGGATTTGGGACATCCTAATATGGTTCCGTTTATTTTGCCTAGTATTCTGGATATCGCCCAGGATTGCAGTAAAGATGAGTATAAGATGTGTGTACTTCCACATTTGAAGCCCGTTATGAAGTTGATGGAACCTATACAGGTAGGTTCATGTATATTCGTAAAATAAGGTGCAATACGGTTTGTAAAGATTGGTAAATATGAGACAGATATAAGAGGTTTTAACTATTTTTATCCATGATGACAACAAGGCAAGATGATTTCAGTGTTGAAATAAGTAAGTGAATACAACGCATTCCTATGGTTTAAAATGACCATAACTTTTTCCTCAGTGTAGTTTTTAATGTTTTTTCTAACCAAAAAAGGTACTCTTGATAAAATCCGCTTAAGTGAGTCATTTTCGGGATACATATTTCGGTTTTCAGTGTTCGATGCCGCACCGAAATATCCAATTTATTTGGCTGTTATGTTGGAAGATGGAATAAAAAATGCACTCGATGTTTGTCTAAACTATCAACAGTTGGCAGCACCGTATTAATACTTCCGGTAGACTTTTTACTTCTAATAATATTTTTTAATAATTTTATAATAAAAGTAGACGCAATGGTATCATGAGACCATTACAGCTTGGTCTGTCATCAACGTCACCTGCAGTTCGCCTATTGGCTAAAAGTGACAATAATGACAGACGAAACTGGAATGATCTCATGATACCATATCAAATCAAATCAAAGTGTTTTATGGTTCAAATACAAGGTATTCATAAGAAAGCCAAAATAAGGTACATAAAATCAACAAAGTAAAAAAAAAGAAAAAAGGAAATACATACTCCACAGACTGACTTTTTGACATTTTCAAATTTACAGGGGCAATGTCAACATTATTCTTCGAGAGATTCTGATGAAGTCTCCTAAACTTTTCTATTTCAAAAGATATAGAAAAATAATCTTGAAAATGATAGGAATTTTTACCAAAATTATTAATTATCTTTATTAATAAAAAACTTACAGGATATAAAATGAATGGACGGAATTCGAGAAACGTCCTCTAGCGGCCAAACGATCAGAGTTTTGTTTGCGCCAGTGGGTTTCTCATCAAATTTGAGCTTCAGACACCTTAGTTGATTTTCTTCTATATCTCCAAATAAGGGTGTTCCAATAAGAACGCGTCCAGTTTGGGACACCTTGTACAGGTTTATTCAAAAGTAGTGGTATTTCAACCTTCCTATGCAAAAAAATTATCATAAAACGCTCAACTTACTGTTAAATGTTAGTTTTGTTAAAAAATGGATGAATAATCAGAATATTTCTAATCCACATCAAGATTGATAATATTATTACCAACAAAGGTACATACTTACAGTATGTCTGTGAAAGTCAACAACAAATTTTTCATATAAAGTTTTTCATCCCATGATAATCAATTATCAGGAATCAGGAAGATATTCAGTGATATACAGGAAAAATCAAAATTTTAATTTATTACAATGTGATTCAGAATTTTATTTGAAGAATATTTTTGTTGTAAAATCAATAACGCAATTTTTCATTTGCTGGCAACTTTAGGCGCAACATCAGTTTTGATTTTTTTTTTTTTTTTTTTATAAAGTAAGTATTGCGGAATTATTTTCCAAAATTCGTCAGTCTTATTCACGTTTGTATTAAAAGCTTGGGATTCAGAGGTTTTTTTCACATGGTTTGAAGTATTTTCACTATCTGAACATTCCAAAGTTTGAACTTAATTCGTTGTAAAATGACCTTTAAACATAATAGTCGATGTTTTAAGCTTGACATTTTTTGGAGTTATTCTAGACGTATTTTTTCTTTATATCGGTTAAAATTTTGATGATGATTCATAATTTTTTTGTTTTTAGAACAAAATTTTGTTTTCTTTCAAAATACTTGTTCTATTTCCAATGGAAACAGTCTCTTGAGTTTTTTCTCTCCGACGAGTAGAACAGTAGGATTTCATACTTTTACCAAAACTAAAAATGTCTGGTTATCAAAGCTTTGAAGGACATTAGAATGGTTTTTATTTTTTTACTCGAAAACGGTGCGTCGGAGAGATAAAAGTCAAGAAAGCTAATTTGTTGGAATTTGAACGTAGTTTAAGAAAAGAGTATTATTGTTCTGAAAAAGTTATGTTATACCTTTTTTTTTGAAAAATAGTCCACACATGTTCTCCAACTCCGGCCCTGGACGAGGTATTTTTTTTTTCAAATACATTTAGTGTTTAATCCCTGGAAATTTCATCAAAATCTGTTTAGCGATTTTCAAAATAAATTCAGATATTCATTTTTTTTTTAAAACTTGTACCTACAGGGTTTTTCTTTATACAGGGTGCCACAGATTCGAGTGCATGCATGGGGATCTCAGTTATTATAAGAGATACAGGGTCGATTAAATGGTTGCAAAGTTGCGCATCTTTATGCTCAACAAAATGCCGTTTCGAATTTTTAAAAATTCCGACTACTTCCGAAGATACTCGAAAAAAACCGAAATTTCGCAAAAACGTTATTATCATTTCCTGAGTTTATTTGAGAAGATATTGTAAAATGAATTACACTTTCTCATCACCACTCCAAGATGGCGGTATCAAATTGAAAATCTGACGTTTCGTCTTTGAGCGACCATCATCAAGTTCATTTTTTTAAATACGGACCTGGACTTTTTACTTTATCAAGTCCCTTGAAGTCAGCTGTTTGATTTAAGGTTATAGAGTTTTGCTCTGCGATGTGACACCGTTGCCAAACGTGTTTTTAGATCACGTGATGGGTGTATTTTCACTGTCGATCTATGGCACGTATGTCGTTTTTTTTTTTCGATTGGGGACTGTTAGTGAGGATGAAGTCAATTTCCTTGGTGCTGTCTGTGTTTTATTGATTAGTGGAGGATTGTTTGTGTAATCTACCTCCGGCCCTTAACGATGTTGCCGGTGTTTTTGTTGCTATTTTACCTTTGCTGCTTTTCTAGTACTAGTCCTAACCTCACTTTGTCATGAGAATTTGACACTGATTTTCGATTTACTTTCCAACGAGTCTTTGTGAAGCTTGGATGTTTCCTAAGCATTTTTAACCTTATTTAGGGATTTTTGGGAAATTAATCCACTTTTATTTATTGCATCGTGTTGAGTTTTGAGTGCTTTGAGTACCTTCCTACCTTGTTGGCGATGCAATAACCGTTTTATACGGATATTTTGGTTTCACGACCGTTGGAAAGGCAAGGGTGGCCAGCAGCCTATTTAATCTAAAATTGCTGATTCTGTTGAGAACGCAAGGGTGGACTGCAACCTACCACTTCTAATACATTACCACCACCGTGTCTACAAACCCAGAAACCCTGCAGAACTCAGGTTTTTTTTTGTTTGGGGTTGATTCACGAATAGTGATTTACATTGAGGTAGCAATACAACGGTTCACAATCCAGGCCTGTTGATCTAATTGGCAGTCTACAAGAGCTGGCCGAGCCACCGTTGAGCTTGAGCCCTCTTGACTGAAGAAAGGCTGTGTTGCCGTGCCTTTTTTTTGGTATCGTCATTAGATTTAAGTTTATTTATTTTTGTTTGAAAAGTGATCACTTAGGGACTCCACTTTAGGGATGAAGACATACATTTTTATCCATTGAATTTTTGGTATTCCATTTGGCTTTATGTGACTCATTGAATTGGTACTTAATTAATTTTTGATTGCATAATTTCTGTGATTGGGAAGGTGCCCGGAACATCGGGAGGATTCCGACTTATTCAGTCTTGAGTCGGTGGCGCTTACCCTACCCTTCTCCGGCATTGAGCTAGGGCCTAATTTGCTCACGCAGTGAACCACCCTCTCATTCCAGAAATCAAGTAACTTTCTCTCATCTTCGTTATCTCATATTTTTTATTCTTAAGAGAAACAAAGAGCGTGGCACTATTGTGAATTTAGTTAGTTAGAGTGCCTTGAAGACCTTATTCAACTATCTATTAACGTTCTTAGATTCTCCTTATAATGCTGCAACGAATGGAACTTCTTCTAAAACTCACCCCAGCAGAAGACATCCAAATGCACGTCCTTCCAATGCTCTACAGAGGTCTGGACTCTGATTCGCCCCAAATTCACGAATTGTGCCTTTCAGTCCTGCCAACATTCGCAGGACTATTGGACCATTCCAATGTGAAAAACAGCCTTCTGCCTAGGATAAAAAAATTGTGCCTGAGCACATCAACTTTGAGTGTTAGAGTAAATTGTCTGCTGTGCGTTGGGAAGCTGCTGGAGCATTTGGATAAGTGGCTGGTCCTTGATGAGGTATTTTAGCCTCATTCTGTTTCAATATCACATGTTCATTTACAGGTACTACCATTTTTACCCCAAATCCCCTCTAGAGAGCCGGCAGTGCTCATGGGGATCCTGGGGATTTACAAAATAGCCATGAACCATAAAAAACTGGGTATCAGCAAGGAAATCATGGCTACAAGGATTCTTCCCTTTCTTATGCCTTTATGCATAGAAAATGGCTTGACTTTGTCCCAATTTGGAGCCATTACAACTCTGGTTAAAGACATGTTTCAAGCGGTTGAAAACGAACATAGAACCAAACTGGAACAGCTGAACTCTGTCAAGGATGAGCAAAAAATGTTGGCATCCTCAATGCCTACTATACCCACCACAAATATTGAGCTAAATAACTTGGGGCTAAGGGAGGTTAAAAAAGAACCCTCCATGAGCTTAGAGCAGAAACAAGCTATGGCAAGGCAACAGGAGACTATCAAAACTTTCAGTAGTCAACCGAAAGTTGAGCCTGAAAAAATTCAAAGTCCTCCTAAATCTCAGCCTAAGGACTTGACGTCGAGTCTTCTAGATGACTTTATGGCTTCATCTAACAATAATTTCAGGCCCCCAGTTAATAATTTCAGTTTTCAAAGGCCACAACCGACTCAGAACTGGTCGGCTTTGGATAGTTTGTTGCCTGCTAATGGGATTAACGTCAATAAGACTCCAATGAATCAGATGATGCCTTTGATGCCTCAGATGACGAATAGTCAGAGTAACGTTAATAATAATCCGTTGAGTAAAAACGACCTCTTGGATTTGCTGAATTAGTTACAGTCTGGCTGTGATAAAACTTATTTTATGCTTTATTGGTAGCTGCTTTTTGTGATTTTTGTGCACTGATTAATTATAGGTTTTCCACACAACAATCAAGTTGCAATTAGTGTGTTTATAACCCCCAATACATTCCACACTTGTTTAATAGAAACTTTTTCAAGGGAAACTTGTTTTTTTGTACATCCTTGGTGGTCTAGATGGAGCAGTTTAACGAAGGTCACCATAATGACAAGTGACAGTTGACATATTGGTGGAGGTCATGTAGTTGTTCTCCTCAAACCATTCTCTATCGAATAGCTTTGGTATGTTCTTCCTCTACATCTACATTCTACGAAATCTCAACTGACGAGTAAGCAGAACAATTTTTCATTAAAAATTTTTTGAATTATTTGACGTCATTATCAATAATTACCCATGAGGCTCTCCAGAAACCTTCCTTCAAAAAATTGTTCAAGTGCGCCACTCCCAAATATCTTCACTCATACACATTTTCAATCAAGGAATGAGCGGAATAATTTTTTGTTAAAAGATATCTTGGGTTCTCCGGTTATAATGTTAACTGTTCCGGAGGGCTAGAGCGTTGAAAACCACTCCTCAAACCTTCATCTATAGAATAGTTTTTGTGCGGTAGTCCTCAATATCTTCATTCTACGAATTTTCAATCGTGAAGTGAGCAGAACGGATTTTTATTAAAAATAATGAGTTATTCGGTGTTTCACTCCGGGAGGCTAGAGCATTGAAAATCACATGATTTACTCCTCAAACCTTCCCCAATAGAACAAATTTGATGCGTCACTCATCATCTGCATTCTACGAATTTTCATTTGAGGAATGAGCAGAACAATAATTTTTCATTCAAAAATATCATGAATTCTTCGATGGCATTATTAACTACTCCGGACAGCTAGAGCGTTGAAGATCGCATGAGTCACTCTTTAGAAACGAACGAGTTTCCAGCTATCACTGTCGAGGGAAAATGCGGTCTGCAGATTGAAACGAGAAGTGAGTTCTCGGAGGGGTTTTATTTTAGGCTAAATTCACAAAAAGGCTTTAACTAAACTTTAAAATAGCTGAACCGTGAGTGACGTTTTTCTAACTCACGTTTCCTAGGCGATCAACCATCTGTCTTATTTTATGGCGCCTCTGATAGACTTGAAGCGTGCTGCAGTCTAGAAAAAGGGCCGCGGGAGTAGGATTTGCTTCCCACGCGAGGGCGGCAACGAAGTTGGTTTAAATGGCGGCGCCACAGCTATTCTTTCCCCAGTGACGTTCGCGGGAGGCGAAGGGAGCGAAAAGGCAATTCTCTTGACTGAGGAGACAGAGGTGACGAAAGCTGCGGATGTGAGGGCTGTTTAGATGATGAAGGCAATGGAATGAGAGGAGATTGTGGTTGCTGCGACTGTTCGCGGCGGCGTCAACTGAGAGTTTGAGGTTGCCAAACGGTCCAAGTCGGCTTGAGCGAGGTAGGCTGGCTTCAATTGGCTTGTGGAGAACGTTTTTACGACCCCATTAACGTCAATGACAAAGTCGAGGTCGTTCAAACCCTTGATGACTCTGTGTGGACCGGTGTAAGGCGGTTGCAAAGGCTTGCGGACCGCGTCAACACGCCGAAAAACGTAGTCACAGGAGTTCAAGTCTCTGAAAATGAAAGGTTTGTGCGAAACGTGCCTGGCAGGAGGAACAGGGCGGATGGCAGAAAACACGCGCCTAAGCTCAGCGACGAAATCCTCAGGAAGTGGAACTGGCTGGGTGGATGGCTCGACGAATTCCCCTGGGATTCTCAGAGAAGTGCCGAAAACCATTTTCAAGGCCTGGAGCTCTTGATTGAAGGTGGTGCGCAAACCTAGGAGCACCAAGGGAAGCGAGCGGGTCCACGGTACCTCTGGAATGCATTTCAGAGCGGACTTCAGGTTGCGGTGTCGGCATTGTCTTGGCGATGCTTTATCTGCGCGCTGAGAAAGAGCGTAAGTGAGCGGCCGGTGGTCGGTGTATACCGTGAATGACCTGCCTTCCAAGATCCGCTGGAAGTGCTTGATGGCGGCGACGATGGCGAGGAGTTCCCTGTCGTAGGTGGAGTAGCGTTGCTCGGTGTCGGAAAGCTGCCGAGAGAAGAACCCTAGAGGGACCCAGGTACCATCAACATGTTGCTGGTCTAGGGCTGCGCCTACGGCGGTGTTGGACGCATCAGTGCGGAGAGCGAGTGGCTGATGCAGGCAGAAAAAAGAAGAGGTGGCTGCCGCAGCTATGCTGCTCTTGCAGCGCTCGAATGAGACGTCTGCCTCGGAGGTCCAAGTGAGCTTCGAATTCCTCTAGGTAGAACCCTTTAGTAACTCTGTGAGAGGCGCCTGCAGAGATGCTGCGTGAGGGATGCAACGTCCGTAGAAGTTTAGCATTCCGATAAAACGCCTGAGCTGGGAAGAGTCAAGTGGCTTTGGGTACTCTGCGATGGCCTTGACTTTGTGCTCGGGCGGGAAAAAAGCACTGGCTGATACCTGGAAACCTGCAAAAATTACCTGAGACTTTGCGATCTGACATTTGTCTTAATTGACGCAAAGGTGAGCGTCTCGCAAGGCTTCGAGGAGCAAGCGCAGATGTTGCTGATGGCTGTCGTGGTCGGACGAAACGACATGAATGTCATCCTGGTAGACTCGAACGAAATCCAGTTTGCGCAGGACGTGATTAATGGTCCGCTGCATGGTTTGAGCTGCGTTGTGAAGGCCCAGGGCATCCTATGTTGTGACGGCAGTCTTCTGAACATCCTCAGGAGTGACCGGTATTTGGTAAATAGCCCTGTGGAGGTCAATGACGCTGAAAATGTTACCTCTGGCGTCGTGGAGCAGGTCTTCGATGATTGGCAGCGGTAAACGGTCTGGTCTAGTGCAGGTGTTCAACTGGCGGTAATCAACAGTGGCGCGCCAACCTCCCCCTGCTTTAATCACCATGTGCAAGGGGCTGGCCCACTGGCTAGAAGATGGGCGGATGACGCCACGGTCGAGCAGGAAGTCAACTCCTTCTTAGCGGATGCGAGGCGCTCCCCTAGGAGTCGACGAGGGCGAGCAAAAACTGGCTGACCGTGCGTGATGATCTGATGCTGGACTGTCAGGTCGCTCACTGCTGACATTTCTCCTGGTGGAAGCACAATCTTGGTGAATTCGTCCAAAAGTTGCTGATTAGCACGGAAAAAGGCCTTTGGGCATAACTATGTTCGAGACGACGCTGACAGAGTGAGTCGCTGGAGCTGGGCCGACGGAGGAAGCGGTGGACAAACTGGTGAGGCGGTCCTGCAGGCGAGGGCCATGGAGGTCGATGACCAAGCCGTGATGTTTGATGGCGTCGGCTCCGAGGATGGCGGTGCTAACGTCGGCGACGGTAAAAAACATTGGAAAGGCTGACGCAGACCAAGGTCCAAAGTCAGTCGGTGCGTTCCAAAGGTAGCAATGGACGACCCATTGGCAGCTTGAAGAACCAAGCTCTGCTTGGCTGACCTGGGAAGGAACTTACGAGGCAGAATTGACAATACTGACCCCGAATCCACTAAAAGACGCAAGCCTGTCCTGCGATCCGTTGCAAAAAGTCCCCAAACATGAGCCGGCGGTGGGCGCCGTGGTCACCACTGGCGGAACTAGTTTTTCTGGCTAGTATGGGCGACTTGTTGGTTGTAGGAACAGGGATGCTTGCACCGACGCGCGCCTGCGCCAAACTTGGAATGGTACCAGCGGTAACTAAAACCCGGATCAGGACCTGGCGTGAGAGAGCGGGCTTGCTGCTGTTCAGGCTTCCGTGAGAATGAACGGCTTTGGTGAGAAACTTCCGCAAGCTCGCTCATACGAGCGGAGTTTTCGCGCGCTAGGCAGGAAGGAGAGTTGAGCCACAGACTGTTGGAGGGCGGCGAGCTGGGTAGTGAAAGTCTCAGTAGCCTTTGGAAGAGAAACCTGCGAGGGCGACTTGGAACGTCCGACAGATGTCCCCATTACTGCTGGCCCCGTGTCCTGTAACTCGTCGGCGAACTTTGCGAGCTCCTCCAAGGGCTGCTCCTTGATGAGAAGAAGCATGCGTCGAGTCGGCGTCCGCAGCAGGTCCAACCATTTGATGCGCGGGACATCATCTCTCACACGCGAGCCGGCCAGTGAACGCATCTGTCGTAAGAGCTGAGAAGGTCGCTTTTCCCCAAGCTCAACCTCAGTGAGCAGCTTGCGTAGCTGGATATCTTGAGAATCGGAGAGGCGGCCTTGAGAACTTTGTACACTTGTCCAAATCTGGAGGCGAGCGGACGACGTCCGAGACATCTTTGATGGTGTCGACATCCAAGGCGGTCAATGTGAGAAAATACCGCGTGCTGTCTGCATCCACTCGGTGTATTTGGAACTGAGCCTCAGGCTGGATGAACCACAAATCTGGATTTGACCGCCAAAATAGAGGCAATTTGTAACCACCGACCGCTCCAACCTCAGGAGCTTGGATCGGTGGCGTGTTGATAACTGCTTTTTGATCGTCTGTGGACATGTTGTGTCGCGTGTCGAAAATGCACTAACTCGGGGTCACCACTTTAGAAACGAACGAGTTTCCAGCTATCACCGTCGAGGGAAAATGCGGTCTGCAAATTGAAACGAGAAGTAAGTTCTCGGAGGGGTTTTATTTTAGGCTAAATTCACAAAAAGGCTTTAACTAAACATAAAAATAGCTGAACCGTGATTGACGTTTTTCTAACTCACGTTTCCTAAGCGATCAACCATCTGTCTCATTTTATGGCGCTCTAGACGGCTGGCGCCTCTGATAGACATGAAGCGTGCTGCAGTCTAGAAAAAGGGCCGAGGGAGTAGAATTTGCTTCCTACGCGAGGGCGGCAACGAAGTTGGTTTAAATGGCGGCGCCACAACTCCTCAAACGTTCCTCTATGGAACAGTGTTACATTCTTCTTCAATACTCCAATCTACGAATTTTAAATCGAGGAGTGAACAGTACAATTTTTTAATAAAAGTTATCTTGAATCCACGGTGTCATTATCAATTGCTCAGGAGCGTTCAAAGATGTCACTTCTACATATTCTAATAGAAAGACGATGAATGATCTAACAAAAGATTCATACGTCTTGGGCATGTCCAAATCCGGTCCTATCTTGTTGCCAAACCATCAATTCCCAAGAGGCTGTTCGTTCTCGGTTACTGTGACAGTATTTCAACGTGAAAGATATTTTTGGCAGGTAGCGTGTGGTTGATACTGCCGCAAATTATATATAATTAAATAATTGTACTCTAAACTTGTCGGAGGAGGGCTCGTTCATGTGATAGATACTTCCAGTTGGTTATAGTTTGGTATAGTTCTCTTGCAGCACGACTTAACTGATTCAGGAAAATAAACTTCACTCACTCACTCTCGCGCTCGGGAATCGGGTCGGGTGAATAAAAACACCAAATTCAAGCACCAAAATAACTAAAATAAGAGTTCACACAATAGTGAAACAGAAAATAAAGTACTACTACTACAATATTCCCAAAAAGATAATACAAAAAAATAACAGAAGCAAAAGAACTTGAAACTCAAGAAGTCCCACCCTTGAAGTGAAAATCCCTTTTCAGTTGAATCAGATTGAGAATAGCAAGAAAACTCCAAGTACTTTAATTTGAGTGAAAAGATTAAGACAAAATACCAACTGAGCTAAAATGCAAGAACACGTCTGTTGAGAAGAACAAAAGTCTAAGAACCAACTAATTCACTCAAATCAAGGAACCAGCTAAGCCTTTCCTTCCAGATCTATGACCAATGAGGTCGTTCCTTAAGGTTCCAACCCCCAAGTACCATCCCCTTTTTGGACATTTAGTTCCTGAGAAAACGTCCCAGATGTTGTTAGTGGTATCGTTCCAAATCAATGATACCTTATTGTTCTATAATAACTTACATGCAAATTATTCTAAAACTCAATCCACATTCTCAATGCCGTGAGGCTTTACAAGGATAACGTATTAGACAAAAATGTGAAAAAAACCCTTTCCAAACCAAAAACATTGATGTGTAAAAACGATTTTAGATTATATACATGATCAAATTCATTTTCTCCATCAATTTGCATGTTTACAAAGTATAACCGTTGTGTGATTTCTAAATTACAATTCGATTGTTGGGCCATGTGGCCTCCATACTTTCAAGGGCTTTGAGTCATTGTCTCCCACAACCCAAAGTCCTTATGGTGAAATCTATATTTACTGATTCTTGAAGTTGAATTTTATGTTTATGACCTCCTGCACAAATATCTCTTTCGCTCAACCCTGTGTGGTCTATTATTTCTAAGAACGAACCCCAACACATGTGAAAAAGAATAATGTTTAAGAGAAACTCCAGTGGCGTAGACTTTCCCTTTTGTTACGATACGAATGACAAACAGGAAACCCAGGAATCAAACCTCCTCAACGAACTATACAGAAAACACAGGGAAAACTGGCACACCAGCGGCATACCTCTTCAAAGTGGGAAATACTTCAACCCCAGGTTAGACCCAGTACCTCAACAGAATCCGCAGGAGTCAGGAAACCGGCACAAGCTCTCCAACTCCTTAAAACCCAGATCGTGGAAGTCAGGACAGAGCTCTGCAGACTTGTCAGCCATAATAAGGTTAAGTTAACCTTCAGGCTTTTGAAGGAGGACACCCCCAATGCTCAAGGTACTCCATATAAACCTTCACCAACAGCTGCCCTTTGTCAGTACATACATGGCAAAGAACACCCTAGACCTGGATCACCAAGGGCAGAATAACCGCACTAGGAAACACTGACGGTAAGATCTTTTTGGATGAGAAAACATCAAGAAACATCAGGGCCTGCATATACGTGAGAAACAGGGTGCAGGCCCTATGTTAAAGACCTATGTTCCAGGGATCAGGTAGGCGTGCAACTGAGCTACGAAGAGGCGGGAACCCAGAAGGACATCATCATAGCCTTGGTTTACATACCCTACGATGCACCCAGGCCTTCCTCAGAACCCAGTAAATGGAATTAGTATATTGTACTATTGTACAACAAGCACATGGAATTACAATAATTTCCTACGAGTAGGAAATAGTCAATCCATGCCAGTTGTCAGTTGTACACTATACTTTTTCTACGATTGTGAATTAAAATCACCATTGATTAATCAACATCGATTCATGATTATTTTTTGGTGGAGGTTCCAGATTCCCATTTCGCACTCGTTGCCTAGCAACTAGCAGGGTATGGTTTCATTTCCGTTCAATTCTCTATTGCACTCCTGTGGGTTTGCAAATCTACAGTGTGTAATAGGTATGGACGCAAACTCGCATCATACCATCTGGGGGAGAAGCGATCTTAACGATACAGGTGAGTCACAGTTGAATTATACAGGGTATCTCATAACTCATCCGCCGTAGGTTCTTTGTCATGGGAAATTCGAATTTGATCTTAGTATGGCTCTAACTGGTAGGGGGCGCTACCTACACTTATTTTTATTATTATTAACAGCCGTAATTCCTTTTGACGTACCTGTATCATATTAATAAATAGGTTTTATTGACATTTTTACGCAGAAAAAGTATACTTGTTGAAAGCTACGGGCAACCATTCTCGCAATATTCGGATTTGAAATAATAAATACATGCGACTTCGAAAATATCGCGAAGGTAAACTGCTAGAGGTTAAAAAATATTTCGTATGATTGCTACATATCTCCAATAAAAAGATAAAATTCAACTAGTGTGTGATGTAAACAACTTTCATTCAAATATTATCAGAAAAAAAAATTAAAAAAAAAGAGAAAAAACAAAAATTGATATAAATGAGTTTTTCTGTTGATAATGAAAATAAGTGTAGATAGCGCCCTCTACCAGTCAGAGCCATATCAAGATCAAATCCGTGTTTCGCATGACAAAAGAACCCCCAAACATCAAATTTCATCGAAAGATCGACACTAGTTTAAATACTAAACACTTACCTATTAAGTCACCTCAAACAACAAAATGTTCACAAAGGATGAGGCTACAATATTTCAACATAAGAAAAAGTCCATTTGCACCTGTATACTACACAAAGTGCTTTCTAGGATATTTCACGGAATCGAGGCTTTTCAAATGGCTTTTTCGTCTGCAAATTTTTGAAGCACCCTATGGAGAACTTAGACAGGTGGAAATGGACATTCCATAATTTGTGTGTGTATTGGAATATGTTTAGAAACAATAATAACATCAGTAACAAGCAACAGTTCCCAAATTACGGATGTATGTAAACAACAAAAACAAGGTTAGGTTACCCACATGATGCTGCGTTGTCAGCTCGTTCGCAATTTACCCAATAGACTTGGGTGTACGAGTGATTTCATTGGTGGATGCGCTATAGAGCTAAATAAAATCCTACGCTTATTTCACAACCTGGCAACAAATTTAGAATGGGGCGTCACCAGTCGTTTCATTTATGATCAGGATCACGTGTCGGTGACGTAGTTTCCCTGAGAGTATTTTGAATGAAACCGTTACAAAATTAGCGGATATTAATTGAGTTTTCTAGAATAAATATGGATAAAAAAAATTGAAAAAATTGTTTTTGGCATGAGTATGCATCAAAGAATTCACAGAAAAAAAAAATATCTCCCTATTAGTCGAGGTTATGAAATATTGTTTGTTTTGATTACAAAATAAAGAAAAAATTGCACTTTAGACTTTAGTTAATATTCGATGGCTAAGGCACAGTTTATATAACATACAGTTGGCTCACTCAATGTCGGAACCTTTGAAAATCATGTCCCCAAAGTGATTTACCAAAATTCCTAGGATCAAAAACAAAAACGGGCCATGAACAATTTTTACGAGGGAGACGAAAAAGGCGATCGATTTCCAAGCGATGTACGAAACTCCAACTGCCGGAATTTCCAATCGGCTTTTGACGAGTAAACTCTCTAGTCTTTAGTTAATATTCGATGGTACAGGGCCGAATACCGATTATGTTTGGCTTCTGCCATACCTCTGCTAGTTATGTAATTATCAAAAAACATTAATCATGTTATAACACCTTTTTGCATGCACTTGCGCTCAATCAATGGAAAAA
Source organism: Orchestes rusci (assembly GCA_958502075.1). NCBI lineage: Eukaryota > Metazoa > Arthropoda > Insecta > Coleoptera > Curculionidae > Orchestes > Orchestes rusci. The sequence goes on from OY293305.1 coordinate 3,972,237, forward strand.
ATACTGAAAGAATGCACAAAGTATCGTAAAAAAAAAGAAAAAACCTGATAAATGGTAACGTTTTGCTTTATAAATTTGTAAGGTTGTAAAAAATGCAAAAAATTTCATGACTGTCTGAAGAGAACTCATTCTGACACACAACAACGTCTGCTCAATGTTACAAAATATGCATGGAAGAAGGTTAATCTTGACCTAACCGTCCCGAACGCCGGATTGTGTTCCGCCAGATTTTCCTTGTCACATAACGATACAAACTTTTCATCAATTCCCTTGACTTATCTACCTTGTGCCATTTCTATGAACTTTTATCACCTTACATAATTTACGCAATTCCGGTCGCAGTTCGCTACACTCGAAGCCGCCCGTCTTCGAGTGCCATTACAACCAATTAGCATATTCCATTCATTAACTGCAATAATTGAATCACTGCAAAGAGTAAGTTCATGTTCGACAAAAATTGATTTTTTACTGACCATTGTATTCATCAGTTGCCCAATTTTTAGGAAATTTCTTTTATTTACGAAATTAGAAGAAATCACAGAAAGGTATCTTTGCCTTGAATATAGAGATACAAGGTCGGATAAATGGAGAGAGATTTGAATCTCAAAATTTGGAAAATTTCGAAGACTTCCGAAGATATCCGACAATAATCGATTCTTTCGAAATCCTTCTTTATTTTGTCCTGAATTTATTTGAAGTCATAGTTGAAAACAAAGGACACATTTTCAAGGACAATTTTTTTGCTCTTCAAGATAGCTAGGTAATTCTCGCAACCATCATAATTTTTTTCTCCAAAACCCACCAAAGTTTTTCAATTTATTTTTAAATAACTCTGCTTCATGAAAATAATGATGTCACAATTGCCATTGTGTAATAATGCAGAAAGTCAAGAGTTATCCAAATTCAAATTTCATAACCCTTTCAGAACGCGTCGATTTACCTGACGTTGTACTATTATGGTTAACAAGTTTCCAATGCTATATACAGGGCTTTTCACTTAAAATTCCGCACGTCAATATCTTGGAAACGAATAGGAATATTTGATTTTTGTACAAAGTAGTCAATTTATGGGGTCGAGTAGTTATTTTTCACAGTTAAAAAAATTCGACGCCTACCAAGAGTAAAGCGTCGCGACGCATCGAAAATATTAATCGATTGCAGGGACTTTGAAATTACGCGCATGCAAAAGTACGAGTTATTTATAAACTTTTTTGTTATTCAGTCGAACTCATTTATTCTACTCAGTTTTGAGATATACAGTGTGTCCAAGATAAGGATGTCTATCAAGGGGATCTTGAAAACCTTGAGAGATACAAGGTCGTTTAAATGGAGGCAAAGTTGCGTATTTTGATGCTTAACAAAATGCCGTTTCGAAAGCCAAGAAATTCCGACTATGTCCGAAATTATCCGAAAAAAACCGAAATTTTTCAAAATTGTTTCCATTTTTTTCTGACCACATTTGAAGAGATATTTTGAAATGAATGGAACTTCTTCATCGCCACTTTTTGCCCTTTACAAGATAGCGTTATTAAATTGAAGAACCGACGTTTCGTCTATGAGCAGCCATCATCAACTTTGTTTTTTTAAATACGGTCCTGGATTTTTTATTACGGATTTTAAGAGCCTCTTATGTTCCTAAACCAACGAGGTGTCGCACTAATTAAAAAAGAGGTTGTTGTTTTTAATCCTATTAAAAATGAATTTTTGTCTCTCTCTAACACATGAGTTCATATGGAAAAATCCATCAACATGATTTTTTGAATGATTGCGATACATTGTTGGTTTAGGAACATAAGAGGCCCTCAAAATCCGTCATAAAAAATCCAGGACCGTATTTAAAAGAACAAAGTTGATGATGGCTGCTCGAAGACGAAACATCGGTTTTTCAATTTAATAACGCTTTCTTGTTAAGGGCAGAAAGTGGCAATGAAGAAGTTCCATTCATTTCAAAATATCTTTTCAAATGTGGTCAGAAAAAAATGAAAACAATTTTGAAAAATTTCGGTTTTTCTCGGATAATTTCGGACTTAGTCGGAATTTCTTGGCTTTTAAGGCATTTTGTTAAGCATAAAAATTTATTCTTTGTTAAGCATAAAAATACGCAACTTTGCCTCCATTTAACCTACCTTGTATCTCTCACGGTTTTCAAGATCCCCATGATAGACATCCTTATCTTGGACACACTGTATATCTCAAAACTGAGTAGCATAAATGAGTTCGACTGAATTACAAAAAAGTTTATTAATAACTCGTACTTTTGCATGCGCATAATTTCAAAGTCCCTGCAATCGATTAAAATTTTCGATGCGTCGCGACGCTTTACTCTTGGTGGGCGTCGAATTTTTTTAACTGTAACTGACTTCTTTTTACAGAAATCAAATATTCCTATTCGTTTCCGAGATATTGACGTGCGGAGTTTTAAGTGAAAAACCCTGTATACTCGAATTTGCTACACCCTGTATACCTTATATGAAGTTGGTCCATTTCATGTCGAGGTTCGTGTTCTAAAAGCGATTTGCCAAAATCTCCAGAATCGACAAAAGGAAGTCAAGTTGGAAAAAGGTGATAAATTCCAACCGCTGTACTGAAACTCAAACGGCTCATTTCTGCCGGAATAACCAATCGGTGACACCCGGTAGCATTTCAACATTCCGGTATAGGAAAGTGTCCAACCGATACCAGAATGTCGAGCGGTGCTTAAATCCAGGTCGGAATGTGTATTGTGCAGATATTTAGTGAGTGGTCAGAATTAGGCGTGTAATTACAAGTTTTTTCGGCAGTGACTAAACTGCTAGAAAAGTAAGAATCTTGCAGAATTCACGACTATGTGTCGGTTTTTCGAGCATTTTTTTATACCCTGACAAGAATTGTACATCAATTTATTCTGTATAATGTACAAGTTCTTGAAATAGATCCCTCGTTTCCAAGGTACAGATTGAAACAAATATTTCGCGCTATTGGCTGATGGTATTTATATATTTTGGATACCCTAAAAGAAGAAAAATTACGTAGAATAACTGGCGTATTTAATTTTATTAGGGAACTCATTCCAAACCAAGTGTAATGGGAAAACTCATACTTAACATAACATAAATGATAAAAGAAAAGAAAACCTACCAAAATATAGTTTTTCCAAGCAAGACTTAATAGTCTACTAGGTACTTTATTTAATGACCAGTACTGTGGTACTTGGCATTCGCTTGATTTTTTGCAACGTTAGCTGCTAGATTTTGCTTTCGTTTTTAGTAGTACTCTTCTAAGCAAGCAAGAATAAAGTCTATCAAAGCTATAACGTTGTACGCATTAATATGTTAACCCCGCAACAAATCTCAAAATGCAAGGCAACATTCCGACCTGGATTTCAGCACTGAATCCTATCCCGGAGTGTTTGAAACGCTTTACGGTGCTTTTTGTGGTTTGAGTTTGGATCAAGTTGAGTTTGGGTTCCGGGCTGTCTTACGAGAAGTTTGAGAAGAAAAATTTTAACTTAAAAAAAAATTTGTTTTTGATCCCGCCTGGACCAAGGGGAAAGTTTGGTTAGGTATACAGGGTGTATTTGATGTTGGGGTTTTCCCTTTAACGTGAGACAGGACGTGGAGTTTGGGTTTCATTGTATTGAATTGGTTTGTCTGGAGTTAGTTTGAGTTAAGTTAAGTTCGTATAAGTGGAGTGGGGTTAGGGAGCGAAATAAAAAAAAAAGAACTGAGAATGTCTCTAGAACTCACTGTAGTAAGTATCAATCGTAGTTAAAAAATCTACGGAAAAGTAATGAAAAATAATTCTAATGACAAGAAATTAATACATTTGGTCAGCCTCTGATCTGAGGCTTCTTCCTCCACAATTTCACAAAATAATATATTCTGGAATCTAACTTGGTGATCTTGTCAGCAATATGATGGTGAAGTTTTACCTTGTAAGAACCACTAAAAGTATACATTAAGTAATTATCAATAATTAGTTTTTTCAGGTGCACCAGTCAATGAATCACAAAACACATCATTCATAATTTCCCAGAAAACTGCTACACTAATCTACTTACAAAAATAAACATTCTGTCATCCATACACACAAGCCTCCACATTTACCAGGCCTTGGACCCATAAACAATTATCTCCCCTCCAAAGTACCCATCGTAGGGTTCCCACGTGGGTATATACCCATCATAAACAATACCATTTTAGTTTAGTAATAAATCTCAAAATGTGCGATATAACATACTCGCGAAGAGTGTACATTTTTATAGTACTTATTGTAGTAGTTGAGGGGCAATTAGATTTGCCTCAATATAGTTTTGTGCCAAATCCTGACTATAATGTTAATAGAGATATCAATAATGGAATTGATGATGGCAGGAAAAGAGGTCCAGGGGGCTTGGATCGGGGCTATTCGGGGGATGTGAGGAGTTTGTTGCAGGCTTTGGAGTTGCAGGCGTCGCAGCAGTGCACGAGTAATGTGGCGGCGCAGTGGAACTTTGAGACTAATGTTAATCAACATACACAAGTTGAGGCGGTAAGTTCTTGTCAATTTTTCACATATAATAAATCAATAATGATAATATTTTTTCTCATCAAATATGTAGATCAAAACTTGTTTTTGGCTTGAACGTCGAAATAATCCAAACATGTATTTTTTTTGCTTTTGTGTAGGGGTATCACGGAAAGCGATATCAACTTGGTCCATCTATACAGGGTGAGTCTGAAAAAAGTCCGCAATTTGCTTTGGTGGATGGAGTGTAGTGAGATAATCACTTTTTGTATGGGAACATGTCTCCGCAAACGTTTTGTTAAAAAAATACAGTGTTGAGGTTAAAAAAAAAAGAAAATTGTTTGTATTGTATAATATGTCGAAATACCTCAACCGATTTGGTTCAAATTTTCAGGGAGTAAAAGTGGGCTCTGCAGCATGTTTTTGAGAAATTTGTTTGAGTCCAACTATTCCAGGACCGGACGTAGAGCAACTCCAACTTTAAATTTTGAAGAGAAAAGTGTTACGCAACTGAGTTTTCACAAAGTAAAAATCATTTTTTAATTTTCCGTTCAATTTTAAACAGAAAAGTTAACTTGAGTTTATCTTCTCCGATGCGTCGTTTTCGAGATAAAAAATGAAAAGCAGAGGAATTCACTGGTATTCAAATTCTATGAAAAATGGAAAATGAATCGATTTTATAACGACTACTTGAAGTGTTGCGCTTTTTGCATAAAAAGGGAGGAAAGTGACAAATTTAATAAAATTTCTTGAGACGTTTCGAATCTACTGACAAAAAATCAAAATTATTATTCTTATTATTTTTTTTTAACGAGAAGTTTGCGGACACATGTTTATTTACAAAAAGTGATTTTCTAGCTAAACTCTATTCACCATGACAAAATGGGCACTTTTTTCAGAATCACTGTAAGTGTTTTAAAGTCTGATGAATTGATCTTGGAATGTTTTGAACCTTTGTTTTAACTGATTTGGAAAAAAGTTGCTAATTTGGTTAATTTAATTTAGTTTAAGTTTTTGATAATTTGGAACTTTATAACTACAAGTCCAATTTTCTCTTAATGATTTACGATTTCTGTCTAGTTTTGTTGATCATGTGCTTCTTGATTGATTGACAATTATTTATTTTTTTATTGAATGTTTTTTTTTTTAAAGAAATATTATTTCGTGTATCGCAGGGTGGCTCTGTGTAAAAGCAAGGGCTTCCAAATAAAAAATGATTTTTTAGTGATAACATTTTCGCAAACTAAAAAAAAAATGCAACACAGTAAACTGATTTTGAAGGAGCATCAAACACAAGAACACTTCTCTCATTTAATCGACCTCGTAGCACTCACCGTTTCGTTGGTAACAATATGGTGCTATACAGGGTGTCCGGAAATTACGCGTCAGGATTTTGGTGGGCGATTCTACATGAAAAATTAATGCAACAAACTTCTATACAATTTTTTCAAAAACTTCAAAATTTTTTTCAAATTACGAATTTTTAATTATTTAAGGTACGGTTAATGTTTAAAGTCGTTTTTCTCGGAAACCGTTAATTCTACGATGATGCAACACGAGCACCTTTTTAAAAAATATTTTGATGCTCTTTACTAATTTGACATCCAAATTTATAAAAAGATTAAAACAAAAAAGTTCTAAGTAATTTTCCTAAGGTGAAGGACAGCTTCAGCCTTTTGTCATTGACGACTAGCGTCAAATTAATAGGGTGAATACAAAGAAACACTAGTGACATGCATGCAAAATTTGGCGAAAATCATTACACTAGAAAAAAAGTTATTAAAAAAAAATAGGAAAAAAAAAATATTTTTTAACACCCTGTATCTTCCTTAATTTTGAGTTTTTGAAAAAATTGTATAGAAGTTTGTTGCATTAATTTTTCATGTAGAATCGCCCACCAAAATCCTGACGCGTAATTTCCGGACACCCTGTATTTAAAAAAAAAGTATTTATCGAAAAAAAAACTCAACCATTTTACAAAAATTTTGACACAGTAATACATCCCATCCCAAAACTTTTTTTATACAGGGTGGTGAAGGAAGAGCTCCAGAAAATACTCTTTTCTTCACTGTCCCTCCCCGTCCCAGCGATAGTTTTTTTTCTTTGCTCATAAATGTTTTCAAATCAAATCAAAATAACCTTTATTGTCCAAGTACATAAGTAATCATTGCTAAGCAAAATTGACTTAATAAAAACAAATAAACATAAACAATAATTCACCTAAAGCAAATAAATAAATGAAGTGCAGAAGTAAGGATTGTTTTCACAGCTTCCAGATAACATTAGGTTAGCTAACCCAAACTAACCTTTCTTTGGAACGTGACAAAAACACTCTAAACAATTTTTTGAAAAAAAAACACCAGGACCCGTGAACGAACAAATGGATTGAAGTTTTTTAATGCGCCAATACTTTTTTGATAACTAATGTAGGATCGAAGTTTTATTGAATTTTAGGCATGCGTGATGTATCTTTATCTATCTTTTCGTATTCGAGTAACCATCATCAACTTAATTTTTTCAATTACGGACCTGGATTTTTCATCATGATTTTCAAAACGTTTCTTCATCACCTTTTCAATGATGAACCACACAAATACCATTGACGACGTTTCGATATTGTAAAATGGCATCATCAGGATTTATCACGAGTACGACTCAAGTTCATCATATTTAAAAATTTGAAAGGCTTAAAAATATTTTATAAAATAAAAACATGGATGCAAATGAATCAAAGCACCAAATGTATGTTTCGTCTCGTATTAGAGCAAACAAAATTTGCTTGAATCTTTCAAATACGAACCTGGATTCTTGTCACTACGTTCTTCAACCCTTTCAAATACTATAATATGATACAATCAGAGTCGTACTAGTGATAACATGGTCGAAACGTCGTCAATGGCATTTGTGTAGTACATCGTTGGAAAGGATATGATGGAAAGTTTTTTAAATAATGATTAAAAATCCAGGTTCGTATTTTAAAAAAAAGAAGTTGATGATGTTTACTCGAATATGAAACTCGAAATATATTTGTACACAATTCGAAGACATCATATTGAAGAATGGAATAAATTATTTAAAATTTCTAATTTTAAATTGTGTCTCGAAAATGGATAGTTTCTGAAATATTCCACAAAATCAATTTGAGCCATTTTTACAATTTACAAACCAAAAATAATTTTGCGCTACAGTGAATGGATTTCCAATGAGCATCAAAAACGGCAACTTTTCTCCTATTTTCGTAGCACTTCCGGTAATAGCAAAGTGATATCACTTAAAACGTACACCCTGTATAATAGGTATTATTGCTATTGGAGCGGAAATTACTCATGCATGGCCGGAGGTGGAAGATATGTGTGTTATTAAAAAACTTATAAGCGACAGTTTTTTCTTAAGGTATAATATTTTTTTCGAATTACTCATTCATTTTTTAAAGAAAATTTCCTACCAGTCAATTCTAACCAATCATAGGCTTGCATTTTATTATGTTGCTATGGCAACGACCTAATTTTATCGGAAATCACCCTGCTCATAATCACGTGACTGAAAGATTAATAAGTGGAAATCACCTTGGCTATGCATCTGGATGTAGCTCCCATATGATTACAGTGTTGCCGTCCCCACTCTCCCTAACAATCCCAACCCAACCCAACTTTCACAGACAGAGATAAGGCAAACGGCAACACTTTGGTTGGTGCATGGGAGCTACATCCAGCCGCGAGTGCTTGACAGCTGTTGAAAACACTGACAAATATTTTTGATAAATGATTTATTTTCAACTTCCAATACAAAGTTGCAATGTTATCAAGTATAGACACGATTGGTTATAACTTCCAAATGTTTTATAAAATCCTGATTCCCTTCTTTCTTTCTCCATGGCGAGTAGAGTAAGGAGCCGTTGGTTTCTTCCACTAAATGCGAGGTGAGTCCTGGGTTATGTTTTTTCCAATGATCAGTTTTGGCATGAAATTTTCTTGCCGAATCTCCCGCGAGCTCGAATTAAAAATCTGGAAATTTGTTCTCGTTGCGAATTTTTCAAGAAAATTTCCTACCAGTCAATTCTAACAAATCATAGGCTTGCATTTTGTTATGTTACTATGGCAACGACCTAATTTTATCGGAAATTTCCCTGCTCATAATCACGTGACTGAAAGATTAATAAGTGAAAATCCCCCTGGCTTTGCGCATCTGGATGTACTGGATGTAGCTCCCATATGATTACAGTGTTGCCGTCCCCACTCTTCCTAACAATCCCAACCCAACCCAACTTTCACAGACAGAGATAAGGCAAACGGCAACACTGCGGTTGGTGCATGGGAGCTACATCCAGCCGCGAGTGCTTGACAGCTGTTAAAGACAAATATTTTTGATGAATGATTTATTTTCAACTTCCAATACAAATTTGCAATGTTATCAATTATGGACAAGATTGGTTATAATTTCCAAATGTTTTATAAAATCCTGATTCCCTTCTTTCTTCCTCCATGGCGAGTAGAGTAAGGAGCCGTTGGTTTCTTCCACTAAATGCGAGGTGAGTCCTGGGTTATGTTTTTTCCAATGATCAGTTTTGGCATGAAATTTTCTTGCCGAATCTCCCGCGAGCTCGAATTAAAAATCTGGAAATTTGTTCTCGTTGCGAATTTTTCAAGAAAATTTCCTACCAGTCAATTCTAACAAATCATAGGCTTGCATTTTGTTATGTTACTATGGCAACGACCTAATTTTATCGGAAATTTCCCTGCTCATAATCACGTGACTGAAAGATTAATAAGTGAAAATCTCCCTGGCTTTGCGCATCTGGATGTACTGGATGTAGCTCCCATATGATTACAGTGTTGCCGTCCCCACTCTCCCTAACAATCCCAACCCAACCCAACTTTCACAGACAGAGATAAGGCAAACGGCAACACTGTGGTTGGTGCATGGGAGCTACATCCAGCCGCGAGTGCTTGACAGCTGTTAAAGACAAATATTTTTGATAAATGATTTATTTTCAACTTCCAATACAAAGTTGCAATGTTATCAATTATGGACAAGATTGGTTATAACTTCCAAATGTCTTATAAAATCCTGATTCCCTTCTTTCTTCCTCAATGGCGAGTAGAGTAAGGAGCCGTTGGTTTCTTCCACCAAATGCGAGGTGAGTCCAGCCGCTACTATTAAATCTTCTCAAATAGATTTGGCATGAAATTTTCTTGCCGAATCTCCTTAGAGCTCGAATTAATAATCCGGAAATTTGTTCTCGTTACGAATTTTTCAAGAAAATTCGCAACTCGACAAAATTTCCGGAAATAATTCGAGCTCCAGGGAGATTATGAGTGAAAAATGTATATTGAGTTTTTTCTCCGATGCAAGGTTTTCGAGTGAAAAAATAAAAACCATCCTGGTGTCCTTCAAAGTATTCATACTACTTCTCCAGTCTTGACCACTTGAACGGGGACACCGATATACATTTTTTCCAAATCTATCTATCATAATTTTTTCTAAGAGTTCTTAAACAAATATCCGACCGCACGGATGGACTTCACGATAGAGTGATAACAATGCAATCGTTTATGATTGTACAACGTATGGGAACGGCCATGGTCTATTCTCGGGACTTTAATTTTTTATTAATTATATATCTCCGATAATTTACTTGGATTCGAACAACATACAAATGTGTGGAAGTTAATGATGCCCACTATAATACAAATCACTTTTGAAAACCATAAGGAAAAATAATTGAAAAAATAAAAATAAATAAACCAGTCTTCCACTGAAAACAAATGAACTGGTTCTCTTTTACATGACCACATTAATCATTAAATAGAAAAGCGAACAATGCCGAGAAAAAGCACTTTCAAATAGTGAAAAAGTTCTCACACTCTTCTTGAATGGGCCGCACTTCCTCATGGAGAATAAAACTGATGATTAAAATTGCGGTACATTATTAATAATGTACTTGCACGTAACAACTCAAGCCAATTAGTGATAAGTTTTATTTGTTTATATAATTTATACACAGTCAAATTGACCGTCTTGATTACTTGTTGCACAAGTCCAAAGAAGTAGGTTAAAATGGTGATAAACCTTTTATCGGAGCAATGTCGTTTTTTTAATTGTCAATGCAATGTCCATTATCTTCATTTTCATACGGGTGATGTTTTTGTCAAACAAATCATTACGTTTAATTGGACGCATTATAATACAATGAAGACAACACCTAGTAGATTCATCATATGCCGCACCTGTATTCTCATAGTTTTCCTGAAAATCGTGCACATTATGCACCTTCATGTTTCGTAAGAAAAACAATCAATTTTCCTGATTCATAATCATTTGCGTGTCAATCACTCTGTAGAATTTGTTGACAGTTAAATCGACACTTACGTGTTTGTGGAACGTGGAAAAATTTATAATTTTGTACGAATGTTTTAGAATCAGAAATTTACTTTGAATGTGTTGTACATTGAGGGGATCAAAAAAAGCGATAAATATAATATGAAAGGTGTCCCTGAAATGACTGTACAACGCTTAACTACAGATTCCTTAATCTATAAAAGTCAGTGATTCGGTGATAAATCTCTCTTAAAAATGCAACCATTTTGAAAAATCGATTCTCTTGAAAATGGCCGACTGTTTGATGATTCTGGAATGGCGGATGTATCTCGACTTAAGTTGTACAAAATATACACCTAATTTCTACCTGAGGTCGTTGAGTTCACTTATTCATCTACTTTGTCCGTGTTAAATTAGAGTTTGAAGTGTTTATTATACAGTGAGAACTTAAAGATTGGAACAGATTCATTCAAAAATCAGGTTTTCGTTTCTCGAAAAAACGCTCGAACACGTAAGATTAATTTTAGTTGCCGTTCACTTATATGTACCATTTTTTTAAATTTCAATTTTATCCCAATGACAAAATTTGAATGCAGACAAAAAAAAATAAGTCAATTATCAACTCTGTCACTGCTATACCAATATGTTCAAAATTTCACATAGAATTCAAAAATGAAAGGAAAATAGGGGTTTCCATAAAAAAAATGGAGTTAGCTGTCATAACTTTTTTTTGGATTACCCTGTATACATAGAATTATTATAGTTGAGTTCGGCATTATCATCGCAGATTCGACAGATTTTTTGTCACGTGGGAACACTTAAGTCATACACGATCAGATCACGTGCTTCAGCTAGTGTTGATCGAACGCAATTTTCCGGCACGTGATTTGGTCGTATAGGTTTTGACTGTTATCACGTGAATAAAAATCGGTCGCATCTGCGATGATGATGCCGAACTCAACTTATGAAAAAGACGGCAACTGAAAATTCACGTGTCCGATCGTTTTTTTCGAAAACAAAACTCCTGACCTGATTTTTGAATGAATTTCTGTGGACATTATCAGAGCAAGGAAACGGTTTTTAATGTTTATCTTGAAAACAAAGCTAGATACAAAAACAAATAAAATAACAAAAAGACAACATTATTGATTGGTTGATCTAAAAAAATTATAAAATCTTCAAGAAACCAGTGGCGTACCATAATTTTACCTATAAATATCAACTAGATGACCCTCTCAGACGCCACTGGAATGAATAATGATGTTCTGATTACACAAAAAAAAAATCCTCATAATGGCAAATAATCATGGCAAATGTTTTCAAAATCAGCTGAAAGTTTTTTGAGTAATTAATAAAAAAAATGTTTTTTCTCATGAGAGCATCGTGTCCGGATAGTTGCAGGGGAACAGTTTTTGATTTTTATCTAGGAAACGAAGTAATACAGAAAAAATAAAAGAGGCAAAAAAGCAACATCTTCAATTGCTTGATCTGAAAAAATCATAAAATCTTGAAAAAAGCAGTGGCGAACCATAATTTTATCTATAAATATCAATTAGATGACCCTCTGTGGTGCCACTGGAATGAATAATGATGTCTTGATGAGACAAAAAATTACCCCGATCACGACAAATAATCATGTCGAATGTTGTCAAAATCAGCTAAAAGGTTTTTGAGTAATTAATAAAAAATAGTTTTTTAATAATGAGAGCATCGTGTCCGAATAGTTGCAGGGAAACGGTTTTTGATTTTTATCTAGTGAACAAAGCTAGGTACAGAAAAAATAAGAGGCACAAAAGAGCAACATCTTCAATTGCTTGATTTGAAAAAATTATAAAATCTTGAAAAAAGCAGTGCCGTACCATAATTTTATCTTTAAATATCAATTAGATGACCCTCTGTGGCGCCACTGGAATGAATAATGATGTCTTGATTAGACAAAAAAATTACCCCGATGACGACAAATAATCATGCCGAATGTTGTCAAAATCAGCTAAAAGGTTTTTGAGTAATTAATAAAAAATTGTTTTTTTCTAATGAGAGCATCGTGTCCGAATAGTTGCAGGGAAACGGTTTTTGATTTTTATCTAGTGAACAAAGCGAGGTACAGAAAAAAATAAGAGGAACAAAAGAGCAACATCTTTAAATGCTTGATCTGGAAAAAATATAAAATCTTGAAAAAAGCAGTGGCGAACCATAATTTTATCTATAAATATCAATTAGATGACCCTCTGTGGCGCCACTGGAATGAATAATGATGTCTTGATTAGACAAAAAAATTACTCCGATGACGACAAATAATCATGCCGAATGTTGTCAAAATCAGCCAAAAAGTTTTTGAGTAATTAATAAAAAATAGTTTTTTTCTAATGAGAGCATCGTGTCCGAATAGTTGCAGGGAAACGGTTTTTGATTTTTAGGTACAGAAAAAATAAGAGAGACAAAAGAGCAATATCTTTAATTGCTTGATCTGAAAAAAATATAAAATCTTGAAAAAAGCAGTGGCGCACCATCATTTTACCTATAAATATAAACTAGATGACCCTCTGGGGCGCCACTGGAATGAAAAACGATGTCTTGATTAGACAAAAAAAAATACCTCGATGATGACAAATAATCATGCCGAATGTTTTCAAAATCAGCTAGAAGGTTTTTGAGTAATTAATTTAAAATTGTCTTTTTCCAATGAGAGCATCGTGTCCGGATAGTTGCAGGGAAACGGTTTTTGATTTTCAGGTACAGAAGAGCAATATCTTTAATTGCTTGATCTGAAAAAAATATAAAATCTTGAAAAAAGCACTGGCGTACCATAATTTTACCTATAAATATCAACTAGATGACCCTCTGTAGCGCCACTGGAATGAATAATGATGTCTTGATGAGACAAAAAAAATTACTCCGATGACGACAAATAATCATGCCGAATGTTGTCAAAATCAGCTGAAAGGTTTTCGAGTAATTAATACAAAAATTGTTTTTTCTAATGAGAGCATCGTGTCCGGATAGTTGCAGGGAAACGGTTTTTGATTTTTATCTAGTAAACAAAGCTAGGTACAGAAAAAATAAGAGAGACAAAAGAGCAACATCTTTAATTGCTTGATCTGAAAAAATCATAAAATCGTGAATAAAGCAGTGGCGTACCATAATTTTATCTATAACCTCGTCTATAACGGTTTTTGATTTCAATCTAGGAAACGGAGTTGGGTACAGAAAAAATAAAAGAGACAAAAAAGCAAAACCTTTAATCGCTTGATCTGAAACAATTATAAAATCTTGAAGAAAACAGTGGCGTACCATAATTTTACATATAAATATCAACTAGATGAGTTTCATTTGCGTTAGTTTGTGTTTGTTAGTTTAGTAAATGTTTGTAGTCTATAAAAACTATTTCTAATTAAAAAAATCTGTCAAATTTTGATCGCTTTGGGAGCGGGTATGGTTTCCTTGTCAGTTGCCCCACCTAGAACGACATACCATATCATACCACAGTAAGCAGTCATTTTTGAGTTTGTTATAATGAAATCTTGTCATATTCTATACTGATTTTAGCTTAATTCAAAAGACTGCACATCAACACAAATGAAAAGATGCAACAATAGAAATAACCGAGATTGCAATCATCCAATTATAAAATTCAAGACCAAAAAAAAATTACTTGAGTAGAGAATGTGCGGATACTGCTGAATTCTTTTGTCAAATGCTAATTACATGGAAGTGTCAATTAAAATAAAATTTGAAGAGATGTCGTACTTGCTTTTAACAATACTTTGTAGACTTTTTATAATATCGCTGTAAAAAATATAAAAACAATAATAACATATATAATGATTATTTTAAAATATTTTCCCTTCAAGTTTGCGTTCTTTTTGCTATCTTCATAATAGACTGTTGTGAACACACATATTTAGCTTGAAAATTTCGCGTTTTCAATGTTGCTCGTAAAAGTGTGGCACGGAATAATATTATATCTGCTTGACCCAGCGAAGCTACTTTTTGCTAATTTTGGATACCATGCATATTTTAGTAGAAAAATAATTGCGAGTGGCAATTTCGATGCGGTTTACCCATGACAATTATTTATAGCCTTGATTTGTCCACATCCTCTGAATGTGCATTTTTTATTCACCAAAACATTACAGTGGGGTACACATTTTTTTAAATAGATCCTGTTACATATACAGTATGATCCCGGATAGGTGAAACAGGAGGACAAATGGTCTAAAAGTTTGAAGATACGACAAAAAGTCATTGTTTATAAACGTTTTTGCTTGGTCTAAAAATAACATCTGTTGAAAAACAATTCTTTAAATATACAGGGAGACAAAAATATAGCACAATGTCAAAATTATTGGGATACCTACACCAGTATATTTTCAACTATCTCTGAAAAATCTTGATTAAAGTTTCTTATGGAAATTTGAATTCTCAAAATAAATAAAAACCTTACCAGGAATTTTGATGTCACAAGATACTTTTCTCTTACACGAAATATAATTTTGTATTTTTTGATAAGCCTTGTATTATACTTATCTTTCTCCTTCATCGTTTTCCGTTCAAAATTGAAATAAATAATAATAAATATCAGCAGTTTCTTGTTAATAGTTTTCATGTTCTGTTATTCTTTTGTCTTATTGTACATTTGAGATTTTTTTTTGCGGATGTTATTTCTTTACCGAGCCAAAACTTTTAAATCCATTTGTTCTCTCGTAACACCTATCCAGGGACATATACTGAATATACAGGGTGTCCCAGCAAGGGTGGCCACCGGCCATATCTCGGAAACTACTGGACCTGAAAGTTCAGGAAAAAAAATATGATCACTAAAGTGGCCACGAGAAAATGCTGGAAAATATTTTTAACTTCGAAATTTTGCCGGGCGGGGGCGCAATCAAAGCTTAAATAATAAAATTCGAAATTTCTCCGGAAATTCTCAGATTGAGGTATATCTTTATCAACATGGTTAGAAAACCTAGACAATTTCACGTCTTTTTGGTACAGGGCTCATTGGCGTACCGATCTTCGTGTGAGTAGGGGAAGGTAGTGAAAGTGTAATTGTTCAAGTGGCTGTAACTTATAAACGACTTGTCCGATTTTGTTGCGCATAGGCTTGTTTGGAAGATAAATGTGAGTACTTTCGTATATCGTATCCAGTGATGCGTGATTGTCGCCAGAAAAGTTGCTGGAAGGCGTAATTTGAATTAAAAACTGTTATTTTCGTTTCACCGCAAAAATTTAAATGGTACGGGATAATTCTGATAACAGAATCGAAATGAAGATTGAATTCACAAAAAAAAACCTTTAAAAAAAAAAAAAAAAAAACTTAAAAACCTAAAAACATTAAATTTTACATAATTTGGACTAGTTATTATTATCAGAATTATACCATACCATTTAAATTTTTGCGGTAAAATGAAAAACACTGTTTTTAATTCAAGTTACCCCTTCTAGCAACTTTTCTGGAGACAATCACGCATCACTGGATACGATATACGAAAGTACTCACATTTATCTTCCAAACAAGCCTATGCGCAACTAAATCGGACAAGTCGTTTATAAGTTACAACCACTTGAACAATTACACTTTCACTACCTTCCCCTACTCACACGAAGATCGGTACGCCCTGTACCAAAAAGACGTGAAATTGTCTAGGTTTTCTAACCATGTTGATAAAGATATACCTCAATCTGAGAATTTCCGGAGAAATTTCGAATTTTATTATTTAAGCTTTGATTGCGCCCCCGCCCGGCAAAATTTCGAAGTTAAAAATATTTTCCAGCATTTTCTCGTGGCCACTTTAGTGATCATATTTTTTTTCCTGAACTTTTAGGTCCAGTAGTTTCCGAGATATGGCCGGTGGCCACCCTTGCTGGGACACCCTGTATATACAGTGTGACCCATTTGTTTTGGGAACACCCTGATAAAAAGTTTATTTCTTAACCGATTTGGTTCGTTTTTTTTTTGGATTGTAGAGCTCGAAAAATTGTATATTCTTGGCGAAAAGTGACCTTCGCCATTTTGACTTCAAGGCCTACTATGTTAGTTTTTAAGAGCAAAATTTCAGGATACCATATTAGCGATTTTTTTAGAAAAAATCTGTGTGCGCCACTGGATTCAGCATCCTTTAAAACGGGTCTATACAAATTTTCAACCGAAAATATCAAGTTGAAAAAAATTAAAAATTCGCACTTTAACAATCTTTGATTCTATCAAAACAAATAAAAATGACATAAAACTAAAAATTTGTAACTTCTACCAAACCACCATCAACTTCAATGCATTTTTCATTTCTTTTGATAAAATCAAAGATTGTTAAAGTGCAAATTTTTAATTTTTTTCAACTTGATATTTTCGGACCCGTTTTAAAGGATGCTGAATCCAGTGGCGCACACAGATTTTTTCTAAAAAAATCGCTAATATGGTTTCCTGAAATTTTGCTCTTAAAAACTAACATAGTAGGCCTTGAAGTCAAAAAGGCGAAGGTCACTTTTTGCCAAGAATATACAATTTTTCGAGCTCTACAATCCAAAAAAAAAACGAACCAAATCGGTTAAGAAATAAACTTTTTATCAGGGTGTTCCCAAAACAAATGGGTCACACTGTATAAGAAAAAAAAATTATTCTTGGGACACCAACCCAATAATTAATCATATGCACGCATGATGAGTGCATAGTTATGATATTAGCATATATTAAGTGCACTGTTGTTTTCAAGGTTGGGTTATAATTTTTTTCTTTTATGGTGTGTTGTGTTCTATTAAGGACGACTTAGTGTTATTATTACTGTAAAATTTATTGTCGTGTTTGCCTTGATTTTTCAGAGATATTGAAATGCTATCTATGTCGGGTTTATGTTAAAGTTGTTGTTTTGGACCAACTTAGTTTTTAGTAATTTCAATTAATTTATTTAAGTAGTTACTTGATTAAAATCTGATTTATAAAAAGTTATTTTTATTCAAATTTGCTCACCAACAATTCTCTTTTGGTAGAGTGCATACGGAGCATATATGAACCTATAGGAAAGCGTCATCTGTCACTCACTAGTTTAATGAACGCGGAAGAGATGTCAAAAATATGACATTCGCTTATACTGAAATGGCGGTTCTTGACCTATAGTTCACGTACTCACGTTTTATTTGTGTATCACTGTATCAACAAAAATGTTACTTTTCATAAAACTCAATAAAAACTCACTCAAACTTGGCACTGACTCTGACAGTATTTTGGAGGTTATAAAATATTGTCACATGTCATAACTCAAACCAAAACAGTCAAGAATTTGACATTTTCAGCCACCAGTTGCCCTGACATATGCGCATGCGTGGCACGAGAAAAACAATTGTAGTGGTTCTAGAAAACCTACTAATTCAGCAAATGTAGCGTTCAAATCTGTAACTTTTAACTGATCCTTGGCGAATGTGATTTCAGATTTAAGAGATTCTGTCAATTAGGCTTATTTGCCTTTTTGTAGTGCTGTTGGTGAATGCTGCTTTTAAAGTTGTTGGTTAAGCCATCCAGCTAATTCTAGATGATTTTATTCATTTATTGTAGTGATTCTAGTGCATGGATTGAATACCTGGTTCTAGTGTTCCTATGGTATTTATTCTGATGATTGCACTGATTTTTTGTGTTTTCAGTCGAATTGATTTTATCGTTTTCCAAGATTGTTTTTCCTTCAAAGTTGTCTGGTGATCTTCCTTTATTTTTTTTTCAAAATTCTCCATAATAAATCATTAATTCTTGTAAGTTCTATTATCTGATTAGTGATTTTTCACAGTTTTATTGCATTTATCTGCAAAAAATGTGTTCACTTTTTTCTCATCTCATATCCTGAGTTTACCTTGGGCGATTTATTAAGAATAAATAATTTTTAATTTAATTAATTGAATTAAATCTCTTGATTGGTTGAGGTTACAGTATTTGACGATGGAGCTACAAATTTGATGTGGGTGTATCAAAAATGAATATTTGAGACTTAACTTCTCGAAATTTGAGTTGAATATTCCCATTAGTTGAGGTTGGGTAGCCCTCCAAAGTCCAAACTTGAAAAATATAAAAAAAAGGATTTCAATCAAATTCATCACATTTTAGTCGATGGAGGAGGTCCAAATTTCATGATTTTTTTCAAAGGAATATTTGAAGCGTCATTCTTTCTAATTTTAGTTGAATATCTCGAATATCTCCTTCAATTGAGGTTTGGTGGCCCTCCAAAGTTCAAACTTGAAAAATAATTTAAAAAAATTGGATTTCTCAATAAAATTTATCACAAGATTTTTGATGGTGGAGATTCAAATTTGATGAGGATTTATTCAAAAGGAGTATTTGAGGCATCACTTCTCCAAATTTGAGTTGAATCTTAAACTTTCATACGGTATTTTATGTTGAAGCTTCAAATTTGATGACGATTCATTACAAAAGAACCCAAACTAACCCAAAGTCGAAAATTAAAGAAAAAAACAATTTAAATAATTGGGTTTCTCAAAAAAATCATCTTACGGAATTTTAGGTTGGTGCTCCGAATTTGGTCACGATTTATTAAAATCGAATATTTGAGGCATATATCTTTCAAATTTGAGTTGAATATCTAAATGTGTTCAAAAATAATTTGAAAGAAAAAATGGGTTTCTCAATAAAATTCATCACACGGTAATCATTCAATGATGGAATTCCAAATTTAATGATGATTTATTAAGAAGAATAATTTTTTGAGACATCACTCCTCAAAATTTGAGTTGATTGTGTACATTGATTGAGTACTTTATACTTCTTTATTTCTCAAATGATTTTTTTTTATTTCCATTTATTGTTTTTTTTTATCGTTTTAGAGAGCTTTTTTTCTTGTTGTTTAAGTTTTTTATACAAGTTTTCTCCGCAAATGATGCATAAGATATTTTTAAGATCAATAATTATCAATATTTTGTTCACAATTATTTATATTCTTTTTCATTCTAAATATTCTTGGTACCTCTAATCTTTTTTTCAATTGTTACTGCTTTTGAATGTCTTTCTCGATGCTGACTCACTTTTTTTACATTTTAAGGGTTTTTATCTAGCTTGAAAGTTCTTTAAGTGTCTTTTCTCTAATGTAGAGTCGCTTTTTTAATTTTTTTTTTGTTTGTGGTCAGTTCAACCCCCTATCTTATATTCTCTTATGACTTTATCTTCTTATTGGTAATATTTCCAGTTTTTAATTTTATTGCGTAATATCTCTTTGTTGTCATTATACAGGGTGTTAGTTGGTAATGGTAATGGTAAGGGTGGGAGGGGGCAAAAGCCCTGAGAGTAGGCCTAGTGGCCGTTTTCGCCAACCCCGTGCTTCCAACCCTCTTCACTCCAGTCGTCCTGTCTTCATTGCGAAGCGGAGCATGTCATCCCAGCTCAGGTCCCCCAACCCTCCACCTGAAGAATGGTTGCCGCTCCTCCTCAAGCGACCCCATCTATCAGAGACTCCCAGTAGATGGTAGGTGTCCGTTGGGGGTGATCCGCTACCCTTAAGGAATTAGCCAAACGACCCACCAATTTTTCTGGATGATTATAGGCTACCAAAGAACAACTGGTAAAAAATAAAGCCTCAACAGAATCATATCATGAAAAGTTCGTTGTTCCATCACATGTTGAGGTTGTCCGCCACCCTTAAGGAACCGGCCAATTTTTTTGGATGATGATGGACTGCCAAAGAACAATTGTACAAAAATTCAGCCTTAACCAAATGATAAAAAGATGAAATTTTCTTACATGTTGCCGCCACCTCCGCGATCAGGGCGAACTCTCTCCGATGACACTCGATTAGTGTCCGTACAACATTCTCACAAAAAAATAGGCCTTAACTGAATCATCACTGAAAATTGTCATTGACTCTCAGACTATTAGTGATGCTAGCGATTCTAGTGTATCTAACAATGATCCGGAGGGCTTTTGAGGTCGAAAACCCGGATTTGTCATTATCACTTCATCAGATATAACATATATATGATTTTTTGTTCTATACCCGCCACTGACCTTCCGCATGATTTCCAAAGGACCCAACATATCAACGATAATTCTAGTGAGTGGTTCGAGCAATTTATTTATCTCTCAAATTTTTGTACCAATTAATAAACACTGCTAATTACTAATCAAACTATCAAAAACAAGCTTTAGTAATCGTCTGATTCACCTTCGATTGGCTGGTCAATTTGTCATGAATCATTCAATCATTACCAGGAATGCATGCAATGACCATAATATGCAATAATTAGAGTTGGCTCATCCGGAATAGTGAATTATACTCCCAGACACCCGGGTTCTACGATAATTACAATAAACTGATTCAAAAGATTCCCATCAAATTTTCACAATTTTATTCATTCAAAAGAGCATACATCCGAGATTAAAGTCACATATTTTCGTCAATTAGTGAAACCAAACAACAATGAGCGGATTCAATTGCGAAAAAACCTATCTTTACATATAATACATGGGTTTGTATTTTGGTACCTTGGCCATGAGATCTTATGTGAGAACTTTTGTGTTCGGGGAACTTGACATTATTTGTAATTTTGCTATTGAACTAGTTTTTGGAAATTTTGTAACAAGTTCATGTTGGTAATTTTTTTTTGTAGCTGCAAGCCCAACAAGTTTACTCGGAATTCCAACGTGGCATTTGGGACCTTCTGAACCATATTGGCAATATCAACAATATTCCTGATCCTCAAACTTATAGACAGATCAGATACTATTCTGTGATTGGACCTGCTGCCTTGACACCTGATGAATTAGATAGAGTAAGTTTAATTTTTTTTCTTGCTAGTTTATTTGTGATTTTTTTTTATGTTGTACTGATTTTATTATCAATTTTTCATTTTTTTTTGTGTTTAAATATCTTTAATTGTTTTTTATCTCTGCTATTCAGACTTCATAACTGTTTTCACATATTTCCATGCATGTTCGCGTTATATTCATAGCATAATCTACAATAATAATTGTTTTTTCCACGTTTTTTTATTTGAAATTTCTTTTTTCTTTTCTTTTTTTATGTTTACTTCATGTTTGAATTTGTTTTCAGATTTTTGTGTTCTCACGTTAACATTTTTTATCTCTTGATCTCTTTTAAATCAATTTCTCATTGATTATTCTTCCGACTGATTTTATCGTTTTTTTTTTTCATGAAGATTATGTTTTCTTCATATCTTTTTTCATTCTCATTTTTTATTCTATTTAACTGGTCATGATTCATTTTGTCTATTTTTTTTAATGTACCCTCATTTATTGTTGGATGTTTCTTGACGTTTAGTTTTTTTCTATTTTTTTACATTCATTATCATTAATTTGTTATTAGTTCGACATACTTATTCAGGAAACACTATGTATTATCGTTATGTTTTGCATTTGAATGTTTACTCCAACTCGGCATTTTTACAATTTTCACCGCTTTTTGAACGATGTATTTCATTTTCCAATCTACAGGGTGTCCCAGCAAGGGTGGCCACCGGCCATATCTCAGAAACTACTGGACCTAAAAGTTCAGGAAAAAAAAATATGACCACTAAAGTGGCCACGAGAAAATGCTGGGAAATATTTATAACTTCGAAATTTTTCCGCTAGGGGGCGCAATCAAAGCTTAAATATTAAAATTCGAAATTTCTCCGGAAATTCTCAGATTGAGGTATATCTTTATCAACATGGTTAGAAAACCTAGACAATTTCACGTCTTTTTGGTACAGGGCTCATTGGCGTACCGATCTTCGTGTGAGTAGGGGAAGGTAGTGAAAGTGTAATTGTTCAAGTGGCTGTAACTTATAAACGACTTGTCCGATTTTGTTGCGTATAAGCTTGTTTGGAAGATAAATGTGAGTACTTTCGTATATCGTATCTAGTGATGCGTGATTGTCTCCAGAAAAGTTGCTAGAAGGCGTAATTTGAATTAAAAACTGTTATTTTCGTTTCACCGCAAAAACTTGAATGGTATGGTATAATTCTGATAATAATAACTAGTCCAAATTATGTAAAATTTAATGTTTTAAGGTTTTTAAGGTTTTTTTTTTTTTTTTTTATTTTTTTTTTCAAGGTTTTTTCTTGTAAATTTAATCTTCATTTCGATTCTGTTATCAGAATTATACCGTACCATTTAAATTTTTGAGGTGAAACGAAAATAACAGTTTTTAATTCAAATTACGCCTTCTAGCAAGTTTTCTGGAGACAATCACGCATCACTGGATACGATATACGAAAGTACTCACATTTATCTTCCCAACAAGCCTATACGCAACAAAATCGGACAAGTCGTTTATAAGTTACAGCCACTTGAACAATTACACTTTCACTACCTTCCCCTACTCACACGAAGATCGGTACGCCAATGAGCCCTGTACCAAAAAGACGTGAAATTGTCTAGGTTTTCCAACCATGTTGATAAAGATATACCTCAATCTGAGAATTTCCGGAGAAATTTCGAATTTTAATATTTAAGCTTTGATTGCGCCCCCTAGCGGAAAAATTTCGAAGTTATAAATATTTCCCAGCATTTTCTCGTGGCCACTTTAGTGATCATATTTTTTTTCCTGAACTTTTAGGTCCAGTAGTTTCTGAGATATGGCCGGTGGCCACCCTTGCTGGGACACCCTGTATGTCCATCTCTGATCATTTTGTCTAGTTTAATTTTTTTTTATTGTTTTTTTATTTTGTTTAACTATTATGTGTGTACTGTGTACTCTTTTTTCATCTGATTGCGGTTTTTTGACATTTAAATCTGTTTGTATCTCTTGATTCATTTTTTATTTATTCATTTGCTATCAGGTTTTTATAACTAGAATTCAAAAAAATCTAAGATTCTATAATGAACATTTTGATTCTACATATTATCATGTTTGCGGATGTTTCTTTTTAAAATGTCTTATCTCTTGATTGCGAAATTATCAATACTTTCCTTACTACCTTTATAGTTTTTTTCACATCAGTCGATCATGGTCTTTTCCATTTCATCGTTTTACGATGGATGGGCTGTTTTTGACAATTTTAGATCGATATCCTATTCATTATTATTTTCATGATTGCTTTTATCGTTTCTTTTTGTTATGAAACTTATGTTTTTAGCATATTTTTTTCATTTATAATTTTTTATTGTACTTAGAACTACTGCTCATGACTTATTCCATTATGTTCTTATTGCTTATTGTATTTCATGATTTGATTTTTTTTAACCATTCGCTATTACGTTTTTTTTTCAATTAATTTAAATCTATTTTACAATAATTATTTTGTACAATTTTGAGTTATATTTCACAAACACTTTTTTATTTAAAATTTCTACTCGTTTACCTTTATTTAGTTTTTTAATGTTCATTCTATGTTTGTGTTTTTTTATTTTGATAAATTATTTTATTATCTTTTGATTCTTTTGCAGATTTTTTCAAATGATCTTTTTTATTTTTTAGATTTCGTCAGTTTTAATTTGTTTTATCAAACTCTAACTTATCTCTTTTGTTTCACTAATTGTGATGACTTTTATACATTTTATTTTATTTTCTGGCTTCTACCCTCACAAAGGTTTTTATTTATCATATCACCATCATATTTATTTATTTTCTTAATTTTCAAACATGTTGGTTATCCTCCAACTTTATACCCAACAATCTATAAAGATTTACACGTGGAGGTTCTTGACCATGAACTTTTTTTAAAAAAAAATTGGCAGTAGCAGATAACTTCTCTATTTTTGATGGCAACCCCCATTTTTTATTCCACATTCAGACTCCTTTTTGAAAATTAGAATAGTTTATCAAATCAAATAATAACGGTTTTTGAGATATCTTCACTTGAATGACAGTCGAATCATAAAATAAATTTCAAAATTTTATGGTTAGTTTTCACACATAAACAATTTTTTGGGAAGTTTGTCATTGAGACAAAATTTATTGAAAAAAGTGTTCCGAATCCAAATTTCCAAAAATCACCTCGATATGTTTAACGGTCAGTCGGGGACAGTCGAAACATGAAATAGATCTCAAGACTTTGCAGTTGGTTTTCACATATAAACAACTAAATAAATAAGAATAAAGTGAAAACAAATTTCCATCTGCCTGTTGGCAATCTAGCCACCAAACGCGTTGAACAATCAACTCCATATTTGGCATAGGTGCATATTCAGAGATATAGGAATGATGATGACTACGAAAAAAAATACATATGGAAATGGGATGAAAAATTGGTTTGTTCACATAAGAATATGAGATGAGAACTGATAATATACCAAATTTAGAATAAAGGGGGTGAAATATTATTTTTCTACGAGCGTGCGCAAAGTAGCCACTTCGCACACTCATTTGCGTGTGCAAAGTAACCTTTTCCCGCACTCAAATGTCAACTCAAATAACTACCTACCAATTTGTTGTTTTAAACTTCGTTTCCATACCAACCAAACTGTAGATAATGCACTTTGTAATGCACAAAATAATGTTCTTGTTACTTTTCCCTTTTTAGTCAAAATCAAAATGAAACACACAATTCTTTTTTTGCGTTAAAAACGCATTCGCCAGTAACGTAAACAAACATTGATAATGATGACTTTCAATCGGCATTTGTGAGTTGTTCTTGCTTGATTTTGGTGCAAACTACTGTGTTTATCGGAAATCTTCGAAAGATTTGAGCTGGATACTGGCATCAAAAAAGCTGATCATGTATACAAACAAACGGACGATCAAATTTATAAAAGTATAAACGATTAAACGAAGACTGACTGCAGCTGTCTAGAGTGTCATGTCAAATCAAAACAGTGTTGCCAATAGCAGGGAATAAGGCGACAAAAGAGGAAATTTTATGAACAGTAATCGGACATGCCCTTGCATTTCAAATATAAAATAAATCAATTATGATTTTGATTATACCCATATTATCCAATTTCCAGCTGCCGCCACAAACTGTTCTTTCAATATAAATATATTGTTAAGCATAAATAATCATTATTCTCAAGTTCTATGTTTTTAAGTGCGTTCAAATAATATATTATCTAAAGTTTTTCGTGTCTAATCTGTGAACGCTCGTAGAAAAAATATTGTTCCTAACAAGTTCGCAAAGTGTCTTTCCCGCCCTTAAAGCATATCCGAACTCCGCTTCGCGTCGTTCGTCTAACTGCTTTTGCGTGCGGGAAAGCATCACTTTGCGAACTTGTTAGGAAAATAACTAGTTCCTAACAAGTTCGCAAAGTGTCTTTCCCGCCCTTAAAGCATATCCGAACTCCGGTTCGCGTCGTTCGTCTAACTGCTTTTGCGTGCGGGAAAGCATCACTTTGCGAACTTGTTAGGAAAATAACTATTTTCTACGACTGTACGGTAATATCACGATTGTGTAATCGATATCGATTAGGAAACATAGCACATTGTACAACTGTACGGAAATTAAACCATTCCCTAAATGTTGCCATGGAAACGAGTGCAAGCTGAAAGGAAATGCAATGATCTGGCACCTCCGCCAAAAACAAAAAGTAAAAATCGATATTAATTACACAATAGTGATAATAATTGAGAGTCGTAGAAAGAGTATAGTGTACAACTCGCATGGAATAACCATTTCCTACTCGTATGAATTTCTGACAAACCTTCATACTCGTAGGAAATGGGTATCATTCCATGCTTGTTGCACCATATACTATATTCAACTAAAAAAAAAGGAGATTGAATTAGAGATCTATCGTTTAAGAGCGAAAAAAAGGGTAACAACATCGAAAATATCACGCAAGGAGCAGCATTTTCTTATGAATCATTACAGAATGTTGTAACCAAAACAATGTGAACAATAATTGTCAAGAACATCTTGCAGCTTTCCTGGAAGTGTTTTGCATAATTGCATCACATATCCATAGCAGCGCATTTTGTTATTGTTACAGGTTCTATTATTTGTCTGATTGAGCACCATTTTATATTCGCGCTAGTTTTGTTTTATTGCATGGACAGCATTGGGTGCGGGTGTGATTTGCATTTATGATGTTCTATTATTATAGTTTTGAAAAAATTATGCTTGTATGGGAGTCATAAGGTGACCCGAGTATTATTGCGTACTATTCAAGCATGGATTGTTGTTTTGCAGCATTCCTGGTGATTTATGCTATTATGTAAGTTATGGTCAGGACAAATTGAGATTGATATCAAGTTCATAATTATGTTCAATTATTTTTTGATTGATTGATTGATTCTGGATTATTTAAAGATCTCAAAGGGAGTGGGACTCGGACGCCATCCTTTATATCAACGTGGTAGTGCCTATCGGGTAGCTTTTAGACAGTGAAGAAAGTCCAGGCATTCGTGATGTTTTCAATTCCGCTGTGAAATGGACTGCTGAACTTTCGACTTCAGAAACAATTAACATCAGATCAGTCATAAAAAAAATGAGTTTCTGACTTTTCGTGAAGAGGGCGGCGAGCAAGTTGCTATGCTATCCGAGTTATATCAACGGAACTGGGTAGGGTAGTGGCATTTTTCTACTTTTTTGGTAGACTTGTCTTGATAAATATTAGCTTTTGCTATGTTTGCTATTCAACTGTGTTATATTTCATATTTTCAACAGTTTTGTCAATGATTTTCATTTAAACTTTGGACAATAAAACATTTTTGATTGATCAAAGTTTACAGCGGGGATAACAGCAGAATGTACAGAAAATTTGTCGGACTACGCGCGACGTAGGGTTAAGTGTGGTATGGGCCACAGCAGTAATTCGATGAGCCGGCGATGTAGCGAAAAATGTGGTTCGGGCCACAGTGAAAACGAGATTTAAAAAAACTCGACGCCGTTTTACCGGAATTATCGCAAGAAAAGACAGATATGCAGTCTGAAATTTGGATCAATTAAGCCTGCCTTGAAACGTGTGCGAATCCTCTGACTTTGCCGGCAGACAATAAAATGATCACCCCTGAACAGTGGGCAGCGAAGATGGAATAAACCATTTTAATTATGATATAATAATAATAAACCGATTGTCTCATACAAACGTTATGAAGGCTGCTCCGGATCAATGTCAGTATATAACAGGTTGCATCACTTTCACGGTCATGACGTCATCTGTGTCAGGTGTTGCCAGATGGTCCCTTTCAAAAACAGTAGAACAGAAACACATTGGCGAAATCAGTAAATCTCCTGTTAAAACAGTACTTCTGGCAACCTTGCAACGATACGACAAGATCAGTTTACAAGAGAGGTCTTCGCCTGAGGTAAGAGACGGAGTGGGGAAAATATGACGTCATCGGTGTCGAGCGTCTGCAGTAGACTGAATCCTGTCATTCTATTGCATAGGTCTGCATCGTATCGTGTCATTCGCAATGTTGCCAGATCTGCTGTTTCAACAGGAGATCCACTGATTTCGCTCATGGCTTTCGGTTCTACTGATTTTGATAGGGATCATCTGGCAACACTGGACATGCATATATGACGTCATGACCGTGGAAGTGAGGCAACCCGTTATATTATACTGATCCTGACGATACGATGCAGACCGAAGCAATCGAATGACAGGATTCAGTCTACTGCAGACGCTCGACACCGATGACGTCATATTTTCCCCCCATCCGTCTCTTACCTCAGGCGAAGTGAGGCAACCTCTTGTATACTGATCTTGTCGTATCGTGTCATGTGTCATTCACAATGTTGCCAGAACTACTGTTTCAACAGAAGATCCACTGATTTCGCGCATGGCTTTCGGTTCTACTGATTTTGATAGGGATCATCTGGCAATACTGGACATGCATATATGACGTCATGGCCGTAAAAGTGAGGCAGTCT
This sequence comes from Orchestes rusci, assembly GCA_958502075.1. NCBI lineage: Eukaryota > Metazoa > Arthropoda > Insecta > Coleoptera > Curculionidae > Orchestes > Orchestes rusci. Next base: position 4,000,780 of record OY293305.1, read on the forward strand.
GTTATATACTGATCCTGACGTTACGATGCAGACCGATGCAATCGAATGACAGGATTCAGTCTACTGCAGACGCTCGACACCGATGACGTCATATTTTTCCCCCATCCGTCTCTTAACTCAGGCGAAGTGAGGCAACCTCTTGTATACTGATCTTGTCATATCGTGTCATGTGTCATTCGCAATGTTGCAAGAACTACTGTTTCAACAGAAGATCCACTGATTTCGCTCATGGCTTTCGGTTCTACTAATTTTGATAGGGATCATCTGGCAACACTGGACATGCATATATGACGTCATGACCGTGAAAGTGAGGCAACCTGTTATATTATACTGATCCTGACGATACGATGCAGACCGATGCAATCGATCGAATGACATTCATTCAGTCTACTGCAGACGTTAGACACCGATGACGTCATATTTTTCCTCCCTCCGCTCCGTCTCTTACCTCAGGTGAAGTGAGGCATCCTCTTGTATACTGATCTCAGTGAATTTGAAGGCGGCGTACGGAAAACGATATTTTTGGAGAAAATTCGGGATCGTGTGATGACAGATAATTAGGTTACGGGAAAACGAGACTTGAATGAATAGAATCGGAAAAACAAATCCAAAAATTCTGTAACTTCGTCACATTCTATATTTAGTTGGGAGTTGAATGTGGGTTTTTTTTTTACCGTCAATGTTCAGGGACATTTTGCTGACCTAATCAAAAAATTATTCACGCCAAAGAGCAACATTTAATCCACAACCTCAACAAATTTCAACTGAATAACTTTAAAAACCATAAAGTTATTGCAAATTCAGTAAGGACTTGAATTTAGGGAGTTTTTTTGTCGCCAATGTTTAGGGACATTTTGTTGCTCTAGTCGGGAAATTATACAAAACTTTGAATATGTCACGCCACAAATAAATATTTTATCCAAAATTCCATCAATTTTCTACTCAATAACTCAAAAAGCCTCACAGTTATTTCATATTAAGTAAGAAGTTGAATGTAGGGAGTTTTTTTGCGACATTATGCCACGCCAAAGAGCAACACTTTATCTACAGCCTCATCAAATTTCAACTCGATAACTCAAAAAAGCCTCAATGTTATTGCATATTCAGTAAGATGTTGAATGTTGGATTTTTTTTTGTTGACAAACGCTTTGGGAAATTTTGCTGTCCTAGTGAAAAAAATATCCAAAACTTTGGAAATGTCACGCCATAGAGAAACGTTCTATATACAACCTCATCCATTTTTCAACTCAATAACTCGAAAACCTCAAAATTATTGTATATTCAGTGAAGAGTTGAATATAGGATGCCAGTGATTAGGGAGATTTGGTACCTCAATTAGCAAATTATCCAAAGGGCTCTGAATATGCCACGCCAAAAAGCATTTGCTGCGAATTATTTTTTTTTTTTGGTTTACTTTAGTTAATTTGAAAACCATTAAATTTTCACTTAAAATCTCCCTAGAGCTCGAATTATTTCCGGAAATTTTGTCGAGTTGCGAATTTTCTTGAAAAATTCGCAACGAGAACAAATTTCCGGATTTTTAATTCGAGCTCGCAGGAGATTCGGCAAGAAAATTTCATGCCAAAACTATTTGAGATGATTTAATAGTAGCGGCTGGATGTAGCTCCCATGCACCAACCACAGTGGGGTTGGGTTGGGATTGTTAGGGAGAGTGGGGACGGCAACACTGTAATCATATGGGAGCTACATTCAGATGCAAAGCCAGGGAGATTCCCACTTATTAATCTTTCAGTCACGTGATTATGAGTAGGGTGATTTCCGATAAAATTAGGTCGTTGCCATAGCAACATGTTAAAATGCAAGTCTATGATTGGTTAGAATTGAAATAGGAAATTTTCACTTATAATCTCCCCGGAGCTCGAATTATTTCCGGATTATTAATTCGAGCTCTAGGGAGATTCGGCAAGAAAATTTCATGCCAAAACTATTTGAGAAGATTTAGTAGTAGCGGCTGGACTCACCTCGCATTTAGTGGAAAAAACCAACGGCTCCTTACTCTAATCGCCATTGAGGAAGAAAGAAGGGAATCAGGATTTTATAAAACATTTGGAAGTTATAACCAATCTTGTCCATAATTGATAACATTGCAACTTTGTATTGGAAGTTGAAAATAAATCATTATTCATTTATCAAAAATATTTGTCTTTAACAGCTGTCAAGCACTCGCGGCTGGATGTAGGTTCCATGCACCAACCACAGTGTTGCCGTTTGTCTTATCTCTGTCTGTGAAAGTTGGGTTGGGTTGGGATTGTTAGGGAGAGTGGGGACGGCAACACTGTAATCATATGGGAGCTACATCCAGATGCAAAGCGCCAGGGAGATTTCCACTTATTATTCTTTCAGTCACGTGATTATGAGCAGGGTGATTTCCGATAAAATCAGGTCGTTGCCATAGCAACATAATAAAATGCAAGCCTATGATTGGTTAGAATTGACTGGTAGGAAATTTTCAAAAATATTGTTCTTCATACTTCATACATTTGAATACTAAAATTGAATTACAAAAAATAAAACGCTGCTGATATATTTGGAAACAATGAATATAATGTATGAAAATTTATGGAAAAAAAAACTCCATAAAAATTTGCCAACCAAAAAAAAAAACGAGGAAAAGAGTAAAAACATCAAAAACTGAATAAATAAATATTAACATAGAAGAGGAATGAAAAAACACTAATTAAATAAGAAAAGTAATTTCCATAGTTATACAGTGGCCCAAAATATAAACAATAATCAGTGAAATATAGTCAAGATCAAACAGACTAGCTCAATAATAGAATAAAATAAAATTCAACTCCAATTAAACAAAGGAAAAATAAAAAGAGAAATAAACAAGACTTAAGGAAGGAAATAACTGAAATACGTCAGAAAAATGAAAATTACTCAGACTAGAAAACATTCCTAAAACAAATAAACATATTTAAAACAGAAATAAAAAAAAACAATGGAGTAATAAAAAATCCAAAAATGATACAAAAAAAGTCTGTAAATTCCCATAAAAAAAATGACAGGTCCATTCTGTTTATTATTTTTGTACCATTCAAGGTCGAGCAGCGGTGTGTGTGGTTTGAACCTCTTGCCTCATCAAAATCCCACTTAATTATTGATTTTAATTTTTTCCAGTACAACAGACTGATCAACGATATGCTAGCCATTTTCAACACAGCAACCATATGTGATTTCCATGACCATTTCCATTGTGGTCTGCGATTGCAGCCTGATTTAAACAAAATCATGGCCAAAAGTCGAAACTGGGACGAACTGCAATTTGTCTGGGCCGAATGGCGAAGGCAGACTGGACAGAAAATGAAGGATCTTTATGAACAAATGATCCATATTTCTAATAATGCTGCCAAATTGAATAGTAAGTTGGAAATGGTACATAGACGTCGAAATTGTTATCTTATTTGCTTTTGTTTGGCACCAAAAAAAAAAAAAAAAATAGCTACAATCATGATCACTTACATTGTGAGGTATCCTATCTTTTTTCTTATCTTAGGTACAATGTAAAATTTGACGTTTCAGACTTTACTAACACTGCAGACTATTGGGCGTTTCCTTTTGAGTCTCCCTCATTGGAGTTGGACTTGGAGGATGCTTGGAATGACATTAAACCTCTCTATGAGTTGCTTCATGCCTACGTAAGAAGGAGATTGAGGGAGTATTATGGACCTGAGAGGATTAATAGACAAGCTCCTTTGCCTAGTCATATTTTAGGTACAGTTTTCCAAATAACTTTTCTCAAAAAAAAAAAATTTTAAAAAAAATAAATTTTCCGATTTTGTTTTTATTTTTTTCTGACGTCATTTAGAGAGATATGGAAAAACAAAAGATACTTTCTCATGGCCACTTCTCAAGCTCTAGAAAACCGCGTTGAGAGATTTTCCGTACGACTTTATGTTCTGGAGAAACCGAGGGAGAAACCATCATCAACTTTGTTTTTTTGAATACGGTCCTGGATTTTTTATAATGGATTTTAAAAGCCTCTTATGTTCCTGAACCAACAATGTATCGCGATTATTCAAAAAAATTATATTGATGGATTTTTCCATGAGAACTCATGTGTTAGAGAGAGACAAAAAAATACATTTTTAATAGGATTAAAAACAAACACCTCTTTTAAAAAAACCAAGTTGATGATGGCTGCTCATAGACGAAACGTCGGTTCTTCAATTTGATAACGCCATCGGTTAAAGGGCAAAAGTTTCATTCATTTTTAAATATCTTTCCAAATGTGGTCAGAAAAAAATGGAAACAATTTTAAAAAATTTCGTTTTTTTTTCGGATAATTTCGGATGTAGTCGGAATTTCTTGGCTTTTGAGACGTCATTTTGTCAAGCATCAAAATACGCAGGTTTGCCTCCACTTAACCGACCTTGTATCTCTTACGGTTTCCAAGATTCCCATGATAGACATCCTTATCTTGGACACACTGTATAAGTTTGAAGTTGATATATTAAAAAATATGGTTCTGGTTGATTTTCCAATTTTTATTGAGAAAACGACATGGTCATCTTGATCACCCTGTATAAGCAAAATTGACAATTTTTTAATACTCAAATTTGGAGTCGATATCATAAAAAACATGAGACTGGTGAATTTTTAATTTTTTTAATAAGGAAATTGACATGGTATCATGAATCACCCTGTATGGACAAAACTAAAATAAAAAAAAAAAATCCAAAAAGCCACATCGGAATATATAGAAAAACTCTCTCAATATCAGAGTTTGAAGTTGATATCTTGAAAAAAATGGGACCGCTGAATGTTTCAGTTTTTTAATGAGGTAATCAAAACTGAAAATTGTTTGTAAAAACCCAAATAACCATGTTGGACTACATTGAAAAACCCACTTGTTGTCAGAACTTGAAGTTGATATCTTCAAAAATATGGGGCTGGTGTATTTTTCAATACTTAAATGAGGAAAATCACCCTGTATGAAAAGAACCAGCAATATTTCTACAAATCTCAAGAAATCAAGTTGGAATATATTAAAAAAACTAACGTGATATTGAGATTTGAAGTTGATATCTTGAAAAAGATGAATTTTTCAGTTTTTTAATGAGGAAATCGACGTTTGAACAAAACTAAAAATATTTTTAAAAATCTTTAAAAGCCAGATTAGAATAATAATATATTGAAAAACTCTCTCAATGTCCGAATTTGAAGTTGATATCTTGAGAAACATGGCCATGGCGGTCATATAAATCACCCTGTAGAAACAAAACTAAAAATGGTTTGGAAAATCCAAAAAAAGCCACGTTGGATTGTATTAAAAAACACACTCTTTGTCAAAATTTGAAGTTGATATCCTGAAAAACAAGGGTCTGGTGAATGTTTTAATAAAAAAATCGGAATGATTACATAAATCACCCTTTATGAAAAAAACTAAAAATATTTCAAAAAATCCCAAAAAGCATATTATTGGAATAATTAAAAAATTCCCTCAGTGTCAGAATTTAAAGTTAATATTTTGAAAAACATGGGACCGCTGAATTTGTCAGTTTTTTGATAAAGAAATCATAACAGTCATATAAATCACCCTGTATACACAAAACTTAAAACTGTTTAGAAAATAATAAAAAAAAATACGTTGGATTATATTATAAAACCCACTCAATGTCAAAATTTGAAGTTGATATCTTGAAAAACAAGGAACTGATGAATTTTTCAATAAGGAAATTAACATTGTGACATAAATCACCCTGTATGAAAAAGACTGAAAATATTTTGAAAAACCCCAAAAAGCGACATTGGAATATACAGGGTGTCCCAGCAAGGGTGTCCACCGGCCATATCTCAGAAACTACTGGAAAAAAAAAATTAGCACCAAAGTGGCCACGAGAAAATGCTGGGAAATATTTATAACTTCGAAATTTTTCCGCTAGGGGGCGCAATCAAAGCTTAAATATTAAAATTCGAAATTTCTCCGGGAATTCTCAGATTGAGGTATATCTTTATCAACATGGTTAGAAAACCTAGACAATTTCACGTCTTTTTGGTACAGGGCTCATTGGCGTACCGATCTTCGTGTGAGTAGGGGAAGGTAGTGAAAGTGTAATTGTTCAAGTGGCTGTAACTTATAAACGACTTGTCCGATTTTGTTGCGTATAGGCTTGTTTGGAAGATAAATGTGAGTACTTTCGTATATCGTATCCACTGATGCGTGATTGTCTCCAGAAAAGTTGCTAGAAGGCGTAATTTGAATTAAAAACTGTTATTTTCGTTTCACCGCAAAAATTTAAATGGTACGGTATAATTCTGATAACAGAATCCAAATGAAGATTAAATTTACAAGAAAAAACCTTTAAAAAAAAAAAAAAAAAAAAACCTTAAAAACCTCAAAACATTAAATTTTACATAATTTGGACTAGTTATTATTATCAGAATTATACCATACCATTCAAATTTTTGCGGTAAAATGAAAAACACTGTTTTTAATTCAAGTTACCCCTTCTAGCAACTTTTCTGGAGACAATCACGCATCACTGGATACGATATACGAAAGTACTCACATTTATCTTCCAAACAAGCCTATACGCAACAAAATCCGACAAGTCGTTTATAAGTTACAGCCACTTAAACAATTACACTTTCACTACCTTCCCCTACTCACACGAAGATCGGTACGCCAATGAGCCGTGTACCAAAAAGACGTGAAATTGTCTAGGTTTTCTAACCATGTTGATAAAGATATACCTCAATCTGAGAATTTCCGGAGAAATTTCGAATTTTAATATTTAAGCTTTGATTGCGCTCCCTAGCGGCAAAATTTCGAAGTTAAAAATATTTTCCAGCATTTTCTCGTGGCCACTTTAGTGATCATCTTTTTTTTCCTGAACTTTTAGGTCCAGTAGTTTCCGAGATATGGCCGGTGGCCACCCTTGCTGGGACACCCTGTATTAAAAAACTCCCTCAATGTCAGAAAATATATGAAAATTAATGTACGATTATATTTATATATTTGATTTTTTTGGAAAAAAACTCAAAATCATGCTACCGTTTCATCGAACGGCATCTAGCGGCGACGGCGGAGGTCACAAATTCAAAAGCAAATAAGCACTTTGTGGGGGAGATGATGCTCTTTCATATGACCCCAAGATCGTTAATGACGGTCAAAGTGAAAAGTGAGACATCTCTGTCTGTTTAAAAAAACAATTAAACTTCCCCCACCACTTTATTTTGATAGATGGAAAAAAACGTTTTTGATAAAAAGTGTAGGTAAATAGTCAGCTAATATGGAAATGATATCATCGATATACTTTCATTGGGCAAAATTCTTTAAAAATCCTATTTGGTGTTGGTTGTTACGCCCTCTAGCGACCATTTCAGGAACTTGAAAAAATCCGGCTTTTCTCTTGGCCGCTTTAGTAATAATTTTTGTTTCCGCAAGCCTCTACGATGAATAGTTAGCGGAATATGGCCGGTGGCTACCCTAACTGGAACACCCTGTATATTGAAAAACTCACGTGTTATTGAAATTTGAAGTTGATATCTTGTAAAACATTAGATTGGTGAATTTTCCAATTTTAATGAGAACATAGACAAAACTAAAAATAATCAGTAAAAAAACTTGAAATTTGTTAAAAAAATAAAGTCTCGAGACCTCTGTTGCCATGTTTACAAAAATATAACACAGTGAAGACAAATTTATCACCACTAAGATGTCTCTCTATAGGAAACATGTGGGCCCAAACGTGGGGCAACATCTTCGACATAACCCAACCCTACCCTGGACAACGTTTCTTGGACATCACCCCTGAGATGGTCAAACAGGGCTACCAACCAATCGACCTCTTTCGACTGGCAGAAGATTTTTTTGTATCCATGAACTTCACTGCCCTGCCCACCGAGTTCTGGCAAGGCTCAGTTCTGCAGGAGCCTCAGGATAGAGTAGCGCTCTGCCAACCATCAGCTTGGGACTTTTGCAATAGGCGTGATTTCCGGATAAAAATGTGCGCCAATATCAACATGAAGGATTTGATTACTGCCCATCATGAAATGTCCCATATCCATTATTTTATGGCTTACAAGAATCAGCCCAAGGTGTTTAGGGATGGTGCTAACCCTGGTAAGTCTTGCCCATGGTCCATGGAGTGAATTGAAGTTTTCTGTGTTAGCTTTCCATGAAGCCATTGGTGAGGCTATAGGATTGTCTGTTGGTACTCCAAGACATCTACAAGCCCTGGGGCTGAATCAAGTTTCTGTCGAAGATACAGCTGTGGATATCAACTATCTATACAAGATGGCCTTAGACAAGGTTGCCTTTTTACCATTTGCACTATCCATGGACAAATGGAGGTACGACGTGTTCAACGGAAAGGTTGGCAAAGAAGAGTACAACTGCCATTGGCATTTGTTGCGGGAGCAGTACCAAGGAATCAAGCCCCCTGTACTTAGATCCGAAATCAACTTTGACCCCGGCTCCAAGTACCACATCCCAGCCAACATCCCCTACTTCAGGTAAGCAATTTTATCACAAAAATATATTAAATAACAGCATCACAATACACAAATAAACAACAATAATACTGACAAATCTTAAACCCAAAGCAGTACTAATGGTGTTCGTAACCACCAAAGTCGTGTTCACCACCTCCCTGCTCGTGTTCGCCACCTCCAAAGTCGTGCCCTCCAAGATCTCCGCCACCATAGTGTTCATCTCCACCTCCCAATTCATGTTGTTCCTCATGCACATGCACAGGTACTGGTACCTTTACAGGTACTGGATAGGGCTTTTCCACTTCAACTGGTACTTTTTTCTCGACAGTGTATGGTACAGGGTTGAAAATTGGAATTTTAACTTCATAAGGCACAGGTTTTTCTACTGTGTATGGAACTTTCTTTTCGACTGGATACGGTGCAGGTACTGGCACTTTGACTGGATAAGGTTGTGGTTTTTCCACTGGATAAGGCACCGGACGGTCTACATGTACTTTAACAGGATATGGTACCGGTTTGAATACTGGATAAGGGATTTTCTTCTCAACGTGCACTGGCACTGGTTTTGGAATATGAATTGGGTATGGTCTGTCCACGTGTACCTTGACAGGTACATGTATGATTTTCTCCACTGGGTATGGTTTGGGTACATGGACTGGTACTTTCACGGGATAGTGGACTGTTTTCTCTACGGGGTATGGAGCTGGTACGTGCACCTTATATGGTACGTGCACTTGTTTTTCTACTGGATAGGGTTGTGGCACCAACACTTTGACTGGGTATGGTTTGTCTACGTGAACCTTCAATGAATAAAATCAGAATAATAATAATTGTCGGGAGTTGTAACTTACTTTGACTGGAACATGTTCGATCTTCTCAACTGGCACCGGCTTGTGAACGGGAACCTTTACATGTACAGGTACTTTATAGGGTACATGAATTTCCTTTTCCACGGGGTAGGGTTGCGGTACGTGTACTTTGACTGGATAAGGTACCTTTTTTTCTACAGGTACATGCACTACCTTCTCCACGGGGTATGGTACTGGTACCTTCTTTTCGATGGTGACAGTCTTTTCATGGTGTTCATGATGATCTGTTTAATTATTATTTAAGTTGTAAGTCTCCAAGAAATTTTGGTATTGATAACATTCAGTGTCAGTATAGTTACCTGAGTAACCCCCAAAATCATGACCCCCATCAAAACCACCAGAACTGTGTCCAAAGTCTAGAAAGAAAAATGTGGGGATAGAGCATTGAGAGAAGAAGCTTAAGTTGTACGATAAATGAGGATGAGTGGGGGTAGAGTGCACACATTTTTATCGGATGGGACACACCATAAAGGTGTGATAATGGATGACATGATATGACCACCGGACGAAGAGCTCACCTGAATAACCCCCATAACTATGACCCCCTTGAAAACCTCCATGACTGAATCCAAAGTCTAAAAGTGGAAGAAAAGTGTGGGGGTGAGCATGCTACTATTGGGGTTAGTGACACAAAGGGGTTAGTAATAGTAGAGATGGGTTTTTACCGATTATGTCTCCATGGCCGAAATCGTGGCCGCCATAGCCGAGTTCCAGCCCCCTCTTGTCCTGCTTCTTGCTCTCAGGGGCGGACTCGACTGGTTTACTGTCCTGGCTTTGTTCTGCTTTTTTTTCTTCGGCGCTAGCCAACAGCAGGAGTGCGCATAGCGCGGAGAAACGCTAGAAAAAATGACCTATCATGATTCTATTGTTACATTCATTTTGAGCAACGTGACGGACTATAAATGGAATAGTTCGCCCCTGCGAGACCAAAATCGTACCGGTCGTTGTCATGCAAATTTTAAAAACAAATGATGAAGGCAAGCTTGATTCTTCCTTCCACCGACGGACTTACTAAACCTCTTCTTGCTCTTGAGCTGCAGCAGCAGCTGTTTCTGTCAGGGAGGTGTCTCTATTCTAGAAACTATGGTCTTCCCCATGTGGAATGTGTACTTCCTCTGCTGTAGTGACTAAAGGAATATCTATCCACAGATAACTTAGAGTCCATTTATGTTAATTGGGATTACATCATAAATTCTGCCACACCAAAAGATGTTTGGCATCATTACATTGAATCTTCCATCTCCTCTGGTCTAAGTGTACCTTCCACCTCATGCTGCTGTTTTTGAAAATAGTCTTTGGCAATGCTCAAAAGGTATTTTGAGAGTTTTCTTGTTCAGTTGCTGCAGGAGGATTTCTTAATTGAGGAATTTGGAGCTCAGTGAATGTCTCACAATGAGACCTTCCACTTAAAACCAGTCAATTTGGGATTGTGTACCCCAAAAACAGACTGTATTAAGTCACAATTTTTGAAGTTTACATGAGAGTGAAACGGAGGTGCAAATTTCTCTTACCAAGTGAAGAGCAAATTTTTTAATTATTCAAAGTATTGTTTTCAACGAGTATGGAATTGCAAAATGGTTTTGAAACGATCTAGGCTAGAGCAACTAGTTTTAATATGGATATACAGGGTGTCTCACGGTCTATGGTACCTTGGACGTTTACGGAAAACTAGACATGGGATCGATCTGAAAATTTGGCTCAGCACATAATCGAGTATGATCTATATTTTAAAAATATTTTCAGTTCTGCAGTGTTGCCGCTTCTACCCAAAAGTCGTGGCAACTTTCTTATTTTAAATGGACCACCCTGTATATAATTATTTTTTTGGATTCCTTGACTGATTCTAATCACTTTTCCTTGATTTACTCCTATACCTATCGGCAGCGGTTTTCGAGAAATAAATTAATTTATAATATTTTTGTCGTAAAACACATCAGTGGATTGAGTTCAATAATTTCGTACTTGAAAACGGTGGAGAGTTGAAATTGCTATGCCGACTAGAGGAAGGTAGGTTTATATGGTTCCAATGGAGAAACCGATCTGAAAATATACAGGGTGCTTCAAATTTATTAATCTTTTTCCTATACACAAAAATGATAAAAAAGCTATTTTTTCAGATGGAACCCCCTGTATATTACTTGAAAAATGAAAAGACCAATAAATTTCCTTTCAAATAGTATCCCATGTTCCTATACCTAAACCTTCAGGTTCTACAAGAAAAATGCATTTGTCTAAAAAATAAATTATATTGGTATACATGATATGAAACATAATGTAGTTTCAGTTTGCTACTAAAAATAAATTGTTATTGCTGTGTGACCTGGCAACTATAGGTTGCCCTAGAAACTACATTATGTTTCATGTGTACCAATATAATTTATTTTTTAGTAAAATCCATTTTTCTTGTAGATCCTGAAGGTTTAGGTATAGGAACATGGGATACCATTTGAAAGGAAAATTATTGGCCTTTCAATTTTTCAAGTAATATACAGGGGGTTCCATTTGAAAAAAATAATTTTTTATCATTTTTGTGTGAAGGAAAAAGATTAATAAATTTGAAGCACCCCTGTTTATTTTCAGATCGGTTTCTCCATTGGAACCATATAAACCTACCTTCCTCTAGTCGGCATAGCAATTTCAACTCTACACCGTTTTCAAGTACGAAATTATTGAACTCAATCCACTGATGTGTTTTACGACAAAAATATTATAAATTAATTTATATCTCGAAAACCGCTGCCGATAGGTATAGGAGTATATCAAGCAAAAGTGATTAGAATCAGTCAAGGAATCCAAAAAAATAATAATATACAGGGTGGTCTATTTAAAATAAGAAAGTTGTCACGACTTTTGGAAAGAAGCGGCAACACTGCAAAACTGAAAATATTTTTAAAATATAGATCATACTCGATTATGGACTCAGCCAAATTTTCAGGTCGATCCTATGTCTAGTTTTACGTAAACGTCTAACGTAGCATAGACCGTGAGACACCCTGTATATACTGTAGGCCAAATTAAGTTAGAACATGATTTGACGCTTGATAACTTTTTTGTTTGTTGATGGGTTTTGATGAATTTTGGATATGATATTAGTCAATATGTTCTGAATGTCACCCTGAAATTGAGCTTTCGAATTTCAGTCAGGACCGGACTTACGACGTTTTTATGAAATTGGTGCATTTAAGCTCGTTGCAAAAACGAACTGCGCTACTTACAGACCAACTGTTATATTTTTTGAAAAGGACATTAGTGGGAATAGGTATCCTAAAAATGATTCTTCATAGCAATGCGAATTGTTTGTTAGAGATTTGTCGATTTTTTGACATTTTAGAATTTTTAAATTGGATTTTTTTTTTTTTGATAAACTTTGATAAATTTCACTCGATAATTTGAAGGGGCCGTGACATTATCGTGCACCCATATTTTTTTCCATTAATCACGTTCAATCAAGATTTTATCTTTCAAAGATAGAACCATGTCTACTTTAAAAATAAATAAAACAGGCAAAGTCTAGAATCTTGAAAATTTCAAAAATTTTCAACAAACAATCCACTTTGCCATGGCATTTCAAAAAACTTTGATCAAAATGAAGTGAAATAGTTTTAAAACCGACAATCACCATCACACAGAAAAAAAATTGTTTCCCAGGTTATGGTTCTAAAATATTGATATTATCAGGATACCTTTTCCCACTAACTTCCTTCACAAAAAAAATATCAGTTGGTCTGTAAGTAGCGCAGTTCGTTTTTGCAACAAGCTTAAAGGCACCAATTTCATAAAAACGTCGTAAGTCCGGTCCCGTCCAAAATTTGAAGGAACATCCAGAACATATTGACCAATATATCCAAAATTCATCAGAATCTATAAACAAACAAAAACGTTATTAAGGATCAAACTATGTTTTAACTGAATTTGGCCCACAGTGTATATTTTTGTGACTCTATTTTTGGACTTGATGCTCTTCACCATTGGAAAGATCAGACAGTTCAAATAAGAAATCATAAAAAAATGGAGTTTATACAGCCTGGCCATAGGGTACAGAGTACAGATAATAATAATATCTTTATTTAGCCTGAAGCTATAAAAATTACAAAAGGTAAAAGTCTAAGAGAAAATAAAAATATTAACAACCAAGTACAAAGTGAAAAATAAATCTAAGAAAGAATATTAAGAATAATATTTGTAAATATGTGTGAGTAAAATGTAAGATGTAAAAATATAAAATATAGTATTTGTAAACTGGACAATACATGTATCTAACTTATTACAGGGGTTACGTAAAAAATATAAAAAGCCATAACTATACGGTTTCCATCACATAATTCTTTAGAAGTCGTTTGAATGTTGGGAGATTGTTGATATATATTAAAGGTTAAAAAAAGGTTAACTTAGGTTATGTTGTGTTTAGTTCAAAGAAATGATGAATCAAGCAAACCAGAAGAAACCCACTTAAGGTGTTATCAATCAATTTTAACACATAACCATAAATTACATAATACAAACGAGGGTAACATCATTTCACCCAAATAGAAAAACTCGCACCCGGAAAGAAATTTGCCATAATTGTGCGTTTTCACTTTCAGCGTCTGGTTAAGTGCGGGCGCTAGCCATATGTTTTACGAGAGAAAGGAGTTCTAGATCATTTGCTCTTATTTTTTCTCGTTTTGTTCATGTGTAATTAGTCATTATTAGTTGATTGTTTCATAATAATGATCATGATGTAATGTTTGCTTTGGTAACTGATGAATTTTTATGGTGCATAAATGGTGTTTTGAGTGCGGAACCATTTACAATATATGTAGTTGGTTAATTGGGGTTTCTTCTATTGCGTTGACTTTAGTCAAGATAATGTTATGAAATAATGAGTTTATTGTCTGTTTTGTCAAGCTTTGTGATTTTAATTATCAATTTCTTGATAACGGGAAATACAGGAGTCTTACAATGATATTTGCTCATCCTGAGTTGAGTTTCAATAAAAATGTGGGCCCATGAATAAACGACGAAATTCTGCTTATTTTTATTATTTATTCAAAAACTTATATTTGCCATTGTTGATTTTCTTTTTGTAAAAATTAGTGATTCAGGGCAAATAGAAACAACAATACAGGTAAGAAGTATCTGGTTTCACTATAACTGCTGAACGTTCAGGTAGTATATTTTCTCTGAGAAAGAAGTTTTTGAGATGAATGTTATAGACAATTACTTGCTAGTTTTTCTCCATCGAACTTTAGTTTTTTAGTATAACTGCTGTCACCTTTCTTCATAAAAAAGAACTATACTTAGATATTTAAGGAATCTTCTAAGTAGTATCTTTGGAGAAAAACTGTTCATATACATTTTCTTCACAACAAATGTATTCAGAAAAGTTTGTTGATTGGAGTAACGTTTTTTGATACACATACATACCGGAAACATGAAACAATCAACAGATGTCTTCTTTCATCGATAAAAGGAAAATAGTGTCTATTTCAAAAAGTTTTTTAGTGAAAGTTGTAGAGAATTATACGGGTGACAACTGTTGTTTTAAACCTTTTTTTAATTTAATTCAACAGCTGTTAAAAGGTGTCATAACATCATCGTTCCTTATTGTCAACCTGTGTTGGATATATCTTATGGAAAATCGATTGTAATGAAAACAATAACAGTGTAAATTTCTTGATATAGAACTAAATTGGGTGAGATCAGATAAGAATTATGTCGACATTTTGAGAGATAAAAAACACATGAATGTAGTGGATCAAATTCCCTAAAAAATGACACAAGATTCATCAAAATCGCTCAACCTTGTAAAAAGTTATACCGTTTTAAAAAAATGCAAAACCGTCAAAAAATATAGAATATTCTAGATTTTGTTAAAAATTGTAAGGATAAAAAATCACAAAAAATCGTGATGAAATAAGAACAAATTCCCTACAAATTGAGGCAAAATTCATCAGAATCGGTCAACCCTGTAAAAAGTTATACCATTTTAAAGAAATGCGGAACAGTTAAAAAATATAGAATTTTCTAGATTTTGACGAAACTTGTAAGGATGAAAAATCACAAAAAATCGTGAAGAAAGAAGAACAAATTCCGTACAAATTGAGGCAAAATTAATCACAATCAGTCAACTCTCTAAAAGGTTATACCGTTTTAAAAAAATGCAAAATAGTTGAAAATTATAGAATATTCTATATTTTGTCGAAACTTGTGAGGATAAAAAATCACAAAAAATCTTGAAGCAAGAAAAACAAATTCCTTACAAATTGAGTCAAAATCAATCAACCCTGTAAAAAGTTATACCGTTTAAAAAAAAATGCAAAACAGTTGAAAATGATAGATTATTCTAAATTTTGTCGAAACTTGTGAGGATAAAAAATCACAAAAAATCGTGAAGAAAGAAAAACAAATTCCTCACAAATTGAATTAAAATTCACCAAAATCGGTCAACCCTGTAAAAAGTTATACCGCTTAAAAAAAATGCAAAACAGTTGAATAATATAGATTATTCTAGATTTTGTCAAAACTTGTGAGGATAAAAAGTCACAAAAAATCTTGAAGAAAGAAAAACAAATTCCCTACAAATTGAGGCCAAATTCATCAAAATCGGTCAACGCTGTTCAAAGTTATACCGTTTTAAAAAAATGCAAAACAGTAAAAAAATATAGAATATTCTAGATTTTGTCAAAAATTGTAAAGATGAAAAATCACAAAAAATCGTGATGAAAGAAGAACAAATTCCCTACAAATTGAGGCAAAATTCATCAAAATTAGTCAACCCTGTAAAAAGTTATACCGTTTTAAAAAAATGCAAAACAGTTGAAAAATATAGAATATTCTATATTCTGTCGAAACTTGTAAAAATAAAAAATCACAAAAAATCGTGATGAAAGAAAAACAAATTCCGTACAAATTGAGGTAAAATTCATCAAAATCGGTCAACCCTGTAAAAAGTTATACCGTTTTAAAAATAATTAAACAGTTGAAAAATATAGAATATCCTGAATTTTGTCGAAACTTGTGAGGATAAAAAATCACAAAAAATCGTGAAGAAAAAACAACAAATTCCTTACAAACTGAGGTAAAATTCATCAAAATCGGTCAACCCTGTAAAAAATTATACAGTTTAAAAAAAAATGCAAAACGGTTGAGTAATATGTAATATTCTTGATTTTGTCGAAACTTCTAGATATAAAAAATCACGAAAAAATCATGAAAAAAGAAGATCAGATACTCTAAAAAGTGATGTATAGTTCATCAAAACTGATGAACCCTGTAAAGAGGTATCTACCGTTAAAAAAAAATGCAAAACTGTTGAAAAAGATTTTGTCGAAACTTGTCGAGATCAAAAATAAATAAAAATGTCAAAAAAACAAGAACAAATTCCCTACAAAATGGAGCAAAATTCATCAAGATCGGTCAATATTATTATTATTATTATTAATTCTGTAAGGAGTTATACCGTTTTAAAAAAATGCAATACAGTTGGAAAATATAGAATTTTCCGAATTCTCTCCTAGAGATAAAACATTTCAAAAAATCATGTAAAAAAAACAGATTTTGTATAAAATGACCTGATCCTGTAAAAAGTTATATTTCAAAAAATGTATCAAGGTTGAAAATGTTGAAAAATGTATTACTATTGATTTGGCGGTGTGGTCTTCCTTTTTTTTTATCTTATCTTTCAGTGTTTTTTTTTAATTTCTTCTTTCGTGTCGACGATACCAAAATATTATTGCGTTCCTTCAAATTCTCATCACTTTTTTTCAATTTGATATTTCAATGTTGCCGCTTCAAACAAAATATATTAATTTATAGATCAAAGATCAAAAAATTTATTGAAAGTTGTGGCTCGCTACTTTTTCTAATTTGCTTTTTTCAAGTTCAAATATTTCTAATAATTTCGAAAAACTGCATCACTATTGAAAATATGTTGAAAATGAAAAAAATTGAGACGAATCAAAATTGAAAATCGTCTATAGAACGGATGAAAAGTTTAATCTCAGGTTTCAAAAATGAACACATTCGCCTTGAGGGCACTTGAAAGATACAAAAACAAAAAATGTATCCAGACAATTTTTTTTGCGGAAATTTCTCAGACTGTACTAATGATAGCTTGTAATAATCATTAGTTAGATTATGCTGCAGCAACAAAGTGGAATTTTTATGTTAAAAATCTGTTATAAAGAGAACCATTTTTCCGGCATTAACTGATTCAAGTGCAATCTCTTCAGGAGCCCTAGACTTGTTCGGAATATTTATTTTCATGCCCTCAACCCCTCACATGTAAATTTTTAAACCAATACAAAACAGTACTAGAGTACCATCATTTTTGCTTTTGACTATTTCTACTATCAATCATTGATTCATGTGGAGATTCGTCCTAGTTATCTGGATCAAGCAAACTTATTTAACAAAGCGTTTTACCATCCTCCAACCTGTCACAAGAAAAACCAAACCATATCCGCTTATACCATCACTTTCGCCAGTACTTACCAGAAGCCTCATGTTCCGATGACTCACTGATACGAACGGCAGATCGGTACTGCTTGGCTTCTGCGGGGCTCCCTCGCCATTTATAACAGCAGCCTTTCATGGTGGATGGCTGCCCCCCGGAACGCATTAGAATACATCAGGCAGAAGTGGCACTTTTTCGGACCACACATTATCTAATCGGATAATTTTGTTGATCTGAATCTTCTAGATTGATGGATGAGGTTTATGACCAGGAAGCTTTTATTGATTACTCTATTTCTTATAGAGCACAGTTCTCACATCTTCTGCACCTAAGCCATCAAGAGTAGGTGTGTTTGTTATTTCGGTGTAGGATAGTGTAATGCTTTACTCTTATGGCTTTGTTTTACTCTTTCTTCAGAATCCCCTGTTGTGGCTTCTCTGGTTCCAAATGGAAAGATTCTGATGAAACAGGGGTGTCAATTAATAACGATCTTGTTAACTGTTTCATCCACATATCATATCATCCGAAATGGTCAATTGAGCAATCTTTTTTTTGTCTCATCATCTGATATTTCAAAATCACTCAAACCATCAGTTCCTTTCAAAACTAATCATCCCGTCCAACTATTGAAGGTTATTCGATGTTACCCCAAACATCCAAAATTATGGTGTTATTAATTGAAAGATCATTACTGAAGAGTTACCGAACCGCTTTAAATTGGATTTCTAATGTTTGCGCAAGTTTAGGCATTGAAGTATTTTATAGGAATTGATATTTTGATGTGAAGAAAGTGAGGAATAGTTGGAACATACTCCTCGAATTGAGGAAGGAGGAGATCAAACCTTGGGCACCTTAAGGTCTCCTATGTCGTCTCTTATTGACCTCCTTTTTGTTATACAGCTTTACACTAGAATATGGTTTTCATCAGCTTCTTTACAAAATCAGCATAAATCGGGTTTTTGGTTTTTCAGAAAAATGTCCATATTTGGAATATTTGTTCTCAAAATACTTTCGAAGTAATCTATAGACTCCTCAGTTTGATAATAATCCACTCGCACATTGAAGAAAAAAGTACTTTCCCAAATGTCTGGATTTTTCCAAAAATGGCATCACAACCTCAATTTTTCTCAAAATCTTCTCAACAAATTTCCCTGTATGTTTCAAAAAACTAACTTTCCCGCACTTTTGAAAACTGTACAGGGTGTCCCATTTTGGGTACTTTTGCGGGGTATCTCCGTTATTCTTATAGATAGAAAGTTGCGGTTTTCGCGACAGTCTGCTACTTTTTCGTGAAACTAAAGATGCCGTTAACAAAATTTTCATAGCCCTTTTAGTTTTTAAGATACAGGGCTAAACTGAAAATGTTGGATTTTAAGGTACCCCTCGTATCTAAACTATCAGATAAGTTATGGAAAATGTGGAGTGTTTCTTATATAACTTTTCCCGTAGAACTCGATTCTGCCTTCGGAATTAGTATACAGGGTCAAGTCAAAAAGTTATCGGACCCAACTTTATTTTTTTAAATGGAGCACCCTGTATATTTATAGTCCATAAGATTTGTCTTTTCTTTACCTTTTCAAACATTGATAAAAGTATGCACTTTAAAAAAAAAATTTTTAGCCTATAACTTTTTGACCTGACCCTGTATACAAATTCTGGAGGCAAAATCGAAAGTTATATACTTTTCCCGTGGAACTCGATTCTGCCTTCGGAATTTGTATACAGGGTCAGGTCAAAAAGTTATAGGCTAAATTTTTTTTTTAAAGTGCATACTCATATATTTTTGAAAAGGTAAAGAAAAGACAAATCTTATAGACTATAAATATACAGGGTGTTCTATTTAAAAAAATAAAGTTGGGTCCGATAACTTTTTGACCTGACCCTGTATACTAATTCCGAAGGCAGAATCGAGTTCTACGGGAAAAGTTATATAAGAAACAGTTTTCACATTTTCCATTATTTATCTGATAGTTTAGATACGAGGGGTACCTTAAAATGCAACATTTTCAGTTTAGCCCTGTATCTTGAAAACGAAAAGGGCTATGAAAATTTTGTTAACGGCATCTTCAGTTTCACGAAAAAGTAGCACACTGTCGCGAAAACCGCAACTTTTTATCTATAAGAATAACGGAGATACCCCGCAAAAGTACCCAAAATGGGACACCCTGTACAAATACGAAAATGTTGTTTATCACAACACTCAGCATACCTTTCAAGGTTTCAACTATCTTGGGAGGTGAAAAATAAAAACACAATTTAAATCAAGCTTTAAACTAATTAAACTAAATAATCTAAAAATCAGTAGTTCTAAAAAATCAATTTTTATCTCTCAAAGCACAAAAAACAATAATTTATTTTCGTACTATCGACCCGTTCAGCGGCGTCTCAAAGCTAACCTCACAAAACAAAAAAAAAAATCATAATATATCCGATACGATTCGCGGATACGTTTTCTCTAAAGGCCGATCAATGGTTTCGATCTATGACGCCAATATGTATGAAATCTTGGCAGTGGCTGATGACTCGAGACGTGATTCAATTTTCCAATTCACAGGCGTTCGGCTACGCTCCGTAATTTTGTTGTGAGTTTATTTTCGAAATGCTAGTATACAGGGTGTCCGAGGTGCCGATGTCCCAAACATCATACCTTGTCCACCCGGTCCGAGAATGCCAGTCTGTTCAACCGACGTTATCAGCTTATTATGAGAATCGCTGTTAACTCGTGATTTTCAAATATCGGGCACGTATGTCCTGTGCTTCGAAAACGATAGGTTCCCGAATGACTCAGAGTGAAGAGTGAGCCTTCTTATTTTTGTGGTGACATAATCAAGCATATTCCATTATTTTCAAGTTAAGTGTCAGTGCCACAATACTTTGAATAAAAAGAAAACTTTTGGATAACTACTTACTTATTCATTAATTAATTGATTGATTGCTAGATAATTAATCAATTAATTTCTGATGTGGTCATGGCTTCATGCATGGCCACCTATAGTTTTATAAACAGGGTAATAATTTGTAGTACAATGGGGAAACTTTGTATTCGCGGGTGATTTCCGAAAAAACTATTGATCAGAAAGGTATGATGTATGGTGTTTTTGGAAAGCTAATAATGTTATCCGATAGAAATCAAATATACAGGGGGGGTCGAGTTTGCAAAACTTGATAACAAATAATTTTCTCCAAATTGTATGTGATTATTGTGTTCAAGGATAAGTGATGTTTTATGGGTCTGTTGGTTTTTCGATATTTTGAAGAAGAGAGAAAAAATACATTCCAATAAAAAAAAATAGCCAAAAACAGAATGAGATCGACCCTTGATCTTTTATCCTTCGATAAAGCATAGAATTTTCTATCAAAATCATCAAAAATACTTGAAAATATTTTCAGGGAAATTGCCACAAATTTAGAAAAAGGTGAAAAAGAAGTCAATAAATAGAAAAATGGAAAAAGAAAGAACTTCGTTTTCTTCGACAGTCGATTGAGCATCAAAGTTCATATCACAAACAACAAAAAAAATATCAGAAGAAAAATCTACTTAAAGTTTGGCTAAAAGTGAAAATTGAGACTCAATATAGAATTTCTAGATAAGGATAAAATTATGATTTCCTTAATAATCGATTGAGCATCAAATGACCTGTCAAAATCATCAAAAAATGTACAAGCTCTCGAAAAAAACGACTCAGTGTTGAGATGACGGTTAAAAAACGTAAAGAGATGGACCTCCATTTTTTTTTTCACCTGCCTGGATAATCAAAAACAATATACAAGGTGTCCCGGAAAGATTTCGAGAAAGATCTGCCTATTCAAAATAATAATATAGAGATGGCTGAAAAATGGTACT
The DNA here is from genome assembly GCA_958502075.1 of Orchestes rusci. Taxonomy (NCBI): domain Eukaryota; kingdom Metazoa; phylum Arthropoda; class Insecta; order Coleoptera; family Curculionidae; genus Orchestes; species Orchestes rusci. The sequence goes on from OY293305.1 coordinate 4,022,393, forward strand.
TTCAATAAAATGTTTATAACTTAAAAATATGAGGAGATAGACCTTCGACTTTCTCACCAGTCGATTGGACATCAAATGTCTTGTCAAAATCATCAAAAATATATACAGGGTGTCTCAGAAATTCGTGTATATGTTATTTTATTTTTTGAACAGGAAAAAACTTGCTAGATAACTATACAATATGGTATTTTTTTCGTTCCGATACCTTCAAAAACAATAAAGTATTAATAAAATGTTATCAAAGATAATGAAACACCCTGTACATTGAACTATTTTTTGTGTGAGTAGGTTTTCTATGATATACAGGGTTTTTCACTTAAAACTCCGCACGTCAATATCTCGGAAACGAATAGGAATATTTGATTTCTGTAAAAAGTGGTCAATGTATGGGGTCGAGTAGTTATTTTTCACAGTTAAAAGAATTCGACGCCTACCAAGAGTAAAGCGTCGCGACGCATCGAAAATATTGATCGATTGCAGGGACTTTGAAATTACGCGCATGCAAAAGTACGAGTTATTTATAAACTTTTTTGTTATTCAGTCGAACTCATTTATTCTACTCAGTTTTGAGATATACAGTATGTCCAAGATAAGGATGTCTATCATGGGGATCTTGAAAACCGTGAGAGATACATGGTCGGTTAGATGGAGGCAAAGTTGCGTATTTTGATGCTTAACAAAATGCCATTTTAAAAGCCAAGAAATTCCGACCAGGTCCGAAATTATCCAAAAAAAACGAAATTTTTCCAAATTGTTTTCATTTTTTTCTTACCACATTTGAAGAGATATTCTGAAATGAATGGAACTTCTTCATTGCCACTTTTTGCCCTTTACAAGATAGCGTTATTGAATTGAAGAACCGACGTTTCGTCTATTTGCAGCCATCATCAACTTGTTTTTTGTTTTTTCAAATACGGTCCTGGATTTTTTATTACGGATTTTAAGAGCCTCTTATGTTCCTAAACCAACGAGGTATCGCACTAATAAAAAAAGGGGTGGTTTTTTTTTATCCTATTAAAAATGTATTTTTTGTCTCTCTCTAACACATGAGTTTTTATGGAAAAATCCAACAACATAATTTTTTTGAATAATTGCGATACATTGTTGGTTCAGGAACATAAGAGGCCCTCAAAATCCGTCATAAAAAATCCAGGACCGTATTTAAAAAAAACAAAGTTGATGATGGCTGCTCATAGACGGAATGTCGGTTCTTCAATTCAATAACGCTATCTTATAAAGGGCAAAAAGTGGCAATGAAGAAGTTCCATTCATTTCAAAATATCTCTTCAAATGTGGTCAGAAAAAAATGAAAACAATTTTGAAAAATTTCGGTTTTTTTCGGAAAATTTTGGACTTAGTCGGAATTTCTTGGCTTTTAAAACGGCATTTTGTTAAGCATCAAAATACGCAACTTTGCCTCCATTTAACCGACCTTGTATCTCTCACGGTTTTCAAGAACCCCATGATAGACATCCTTATCTTGGACACACTGTATATCTCAAAACTGAGTAGAATAAATGAGTTCGACTGAATTGCAAAAAAGTTTATTAATAACATGTTCTTTAGCATGCGCGTAATTTCAAAGTCCCTACAATCGATCGATATTTTCGATGCGTCGCGACGCTTCACTCTTGGTAGGCGTCGAATTTTTGTAACTGTGAAAAATAACTACTCGACCCCATACATTGACTACTTTTTACATAAATCAAATATTCCTATTCGTTTCCGAGATATTGACGTGCGGAGTTTTAAGTGAAAAGCCCTGTATATACATGGTGCGAAAGGAAATGATTCAAAGTTTCAGCTTATTGAAAATGAACAAAAGATTGCTACATTTTTTAATTTGAAGAGTAAACATAAAGGCGCAACATAAAACACTACCGTTTGGCACAAAAGATTTCCCCAGTTTCTCTAAAAATTCACCAAAATTTCTGATGATCAACTTTCCACCACATTATAATATTTCAAATAAACTAGTGCCGCTTATTTTTTTACACAGCTTCAGCTGCCTATATTCATCCATTCAAGCTCCAATATCTGATTGTATCATGGCAAAGCTCCATCTGACGCAGAATAATTAAAATACCCCATATCGAGTAAAGTGCAACCAAACATAGTTTAACGCGCAATAAATAAAGAAATTAAATTGCATAAACTAATGAATATTACGTACTCGACTTTCATTTTTTTCCTATAGAATTTCCTCCGTTCGATATAAAAACGTGTGGTTAGATTAATTTTTGTTAATTGGTTTTTGGGTCGATCGACGATTTTTATCAGTTATGGTGAAAGTAAATTGGGTTGATATTTCAGTTAATTCTCTGTGCATGATTGGGAATATTGAAATAAGCATCATAATATTTTAATTATCGTCATAATTTAGACACTGATTACGTCAAAGTAAAAATTCTAGTAAAACAAGAAGTCAAGAAAGATCATCAGTGTCGTTACAAAATCTTATAACGAAGCTTACTACCAACATGTTCAGCGTTATGATATACTAGCTGTACCCGCCACGGCTTCGCCCGCTTTGACAGCAATTTTAATTAAATCAATAAAAAATTGTATTTTTGGTCACATCGACTTCCAACTTTATATTAATAATCTTGCCTGAAATCAATGAAACCCGTGTTCCATTCGATCTATAATCCTAAAGATGGCTTTGCTGGTACTTAGCTGAAGCTGCATGATGTACTACAAGATTTTTCTTTCTATATGTGGTTGAGCTTTTCGCATTTGCTCTTGCGCGGGGTTCAGCCCTGCTTGGATGGAAACCAATTTGTGTAATAATTTTAGTCCCAAAAAATCAAGTGTCCTGAAAATAAACTCAATTCTCACAACTAAAAGAGTAAAGACAAAAAATTATTGAAGAAAGTTGGTCTTAATGAAAAATTGAGTGAGAATTCAAAATTTCAAAACCCTCCTCCTACTTTGAGGGATTCATATATTGATGAAAAATTATATTTTTTTTTCCACATCGACTCGAAACTTCACACTTTGAATTGAGATTATTAATTTAGAGTTGATGTGATCAAAAATATAATACACAACTTTTCATTTATTTTATGATTTTTGCTCGGATTTTCGCCACCCACTGCTTTCACCCCCTTAGATAAGATTTGAATTTGAAAAAAAAAAACGAAACACGTGCTTCATCAATTTCAAACAAGATTATTTGAGCCCGACTTTGTCCCCCCCAAGGGTTGAATTTTAAAAAACAACGATACATATGTTCATTTTCAACATGATGTTAACAATAATACATAATCTTTCATCAATTAACGATTCTTTTTTCCACCCTTTGAGTCCGAATTTGACCCCCTTAGTTTCCCTGAATTTCGCAAAATAACGTAACAAGTATCTAATTAATTTAATTTGAGATTATTTATACGATGTTTCAGGATGATGTTACCAAAAATACATATTCTTTTATCAATTAATGATTTTTCTCACCTCATCTCCTTTGAGCCCGACTTTGACCCCCTTAGGGGTTGAATTTCAAAAAATAACGAGACATGTGTTCAATCAAGTTTTTCAAGTTGATGTGACCAAAAACACATAATTTTTCATCAATATATGATTTTTCCTACCCCCACCCTTTTCACCCCCTTAGGGCTGAAATTTCGCAAAATCCTCTCTTAGCACACCTAGAAATATTTAGCAGAACATCTCTTCAAAATCTCATGGCTCTATCTATAATAGTTTTGGTTTTGGCTCGGCGTTGATGATAGATTATTTATCACACCCCCGCCTCTTTCACCCCCTTAAGGGTTGAATTTTGGAAAACGACGCAACAAGTGTTCTATTAAATTCACTAAAGATCATCATGATGAAGTTTCAAGTCGATGTGGCCAAAAATACAGTTCTGTTTTCTTATTGATTTATGATTGTTCACACCCCCACCCCTTTCACCTCCCTAAGGGTTGAATTTTGGAAAACGACGAAACACAACTTTCATTGATTTCATTCAAGAATATTATTATGAAGTTTCAAGTCGATGTGACCAAAAATACATAATTTTTCATTTTTCTACCCCCATCCTTTTCACCCCCTTAGGAATAAAATTTCGCAAAATCCTTCCTTAGCACACCTAGAAGTATTTAGCAGAACATCTTTTCAAAATTTCATGGGTCTATCTATAATAGTTTTGGCTCGGCGTTGATGATATTATTTATCACACCCCCGCCCCTTTCACCCCCTTAAGGGTTGAATTTTGGAAAACGACGAGACACGTGTTTTATTAAATTCACTCAAGATCATCATAATGAAGTTTCAAGTCGATGTGATCAAAAATACAGTTTTTTTAATGATTTATGATTTCACACCCTCACTCCTTTCACCTCCTTGAGGGTTGAATTTTGGAAAACGACGAAACACTGATTTCATTGATTTCATTCAAGATTTTTAATTTGAAGTTTCAAGTCGATGTGATCAAAAATACAGTTTTTTATTGATTAATGATTTTCACACCCCCACCCCTTTCACATCTTTGAGGGTTGAATTTTGGAAAACGACGAAACACGTATTTCATTGATTTCATTCAAGATTTTAAATATGAAGTTTCAAGTCGATGTGACCAAAAATGCATAATTTTTCATCTTTCTACCCCCACCCTTTTCACCCCCATAGGGATAAAATTTCGCAAAATACTTTCTTAGCACACCTAGAAATATTTAGCAGAACATCTCTCAAAATTTCATGGGTCTATCTATAATAGTTTTGGCTCGGCGTTGATGATATTATTTATCACACCCCCACCCCTTTCACTCCCTTAAGGGTTGAATTTTGGAAAACGACGAAACACGTGTCTTATTAAATTCTCTCAAGATCATCATAATGAAGTTTCAAGTCGATGTGATCAAAAATACAGTTTTTTTATTGATTTATGATTTCACACCCCACCCCTTTCACCTCCTTGAGGGTTGAATTTTGGAAAACGACGAAACATGTATTTCATTGATTTTATTCAAGATTAATAATATGAAGTTTCAAGTCGATGTGATCAAAAATACAGTTTTTTATTGATTTATGATTTTCACACCCCCACTCCTTTCACCTCCTTAAGGGTTGAATTTTGGAAAACGAAGAAACACGTATTTCATTGATTTCATTCAAGATTTTAAATATGAAGTTTCAAGTCGATGTGACCAAAAATGCATAATTTTTCATCTTTCTACCTCCACCCTTTTCACCCCCTTAGGGATAAAATTTCGCAAAATCCTTTCTCAAAATCACCTAGAAATATTTAGCAGAACATCTCTTTAAAATTTCATGGCTCTATCTATGATAGTTTTGGCTCGGCGTTGATGACGCAGTCAAATCAAGGTCTTTTATAAATATAGATTTGATTATTAGCCGTATTCCACATCACCTTTTAAATATTTTCCGGAACAACCGTCGTCCATCATTTTGATCCCTAATAATTATTATTTATATGGATAAAATTCTAAAACTGCTATAACTTCGATCCAACACAAAGCTTTTATGTCACCGCGACCGTCTGTATCCACCGTGCCAAAAACTCCGTTTCGCACCACCGCTTACAACTGTTTTTATCCAACGTTTCACTTTATACCACAAGGTAGGACTCTTCGCCGGTTTGGTTTCCAATGTGGTTTTTCATGAACAGAGGAGTGCACCATACTGTTTTCCTATATCCAATTCTCCCTAAACAGATTTCAGTGACATTTTGTGAGACTGACGTATGTCGTTTTGTCTCACAAATGTTTTATTGAAGTGGCCGCCCAGATCGTTCGTCTTAACGCCACTATTTATGGTTCTCAGTGACTTTCTCAAAAATTTTAACGCCAAATAATGCAAACGATTCAAATGTATCCAAACAAATTGTTTGCGGTATAATAGCTACACTTAAAACCGACCTACCTATCAATTAGAAACTAGATAATTATACTTATCATGTGCATAACTTTAATATGCCAATGGTGAAATGTATGACATTATCTTGATAAATATTTTTTTATTGATTTATACTTGATGTTTTTGTTGGCTTTGTTGAATAATATTTATTTGTTTTTCAGGTAAGTACATAGACTATTGTTCCATCTTGGTAAGTGCCACGCTTCAATATTATTACTTTATCATCGTTTCGATCCAATTTGCGATTAAAATCACAGCCGGTGTTTCTTGAAGAAAGTACACAGTCAATTGTATTGTCACTTACCGACAAATAAAATGGAACAGCAAACTGTTTTCCGAGTATATCTTATTTTTGTTATAAGTGGTTTCATAAGAAATTGATCTACTTATCTTCAATCAGTAAAAGATAACCATAAAAAAAATCGCTTAAAAGCTGCCTACCGGCTGCCAAAATTTAAACCTCGCAGAGAATATTGGAAATAAATTATAAAATCCTCCTCGATGCTTTTAGAATGGATTGACATGAGAACATTGAAAAATCAAAGTGGAATCTCAGACAGTTTTCATTTGCACAACACGAATGTGCAAACGTTCCGACACACTTGTTACTAAACCTCATTAATTTATCATTTCATGTACAGGGTGATTCACTATATATTGACCCCTCCCTCTAACTCATTTTTAACAAGCTGTACAAAAAAAAGTTGGATACAAAAGTTATACTAAATTTTTTTAATTGACCAATATCATATACAGGGTTTTTCACTTAAAACTCCGCACGTCAATATCTCGGAAACGAATAGGAATATTTGATTTCTGTGAAAAGTAGTCAATGTATCGAGTCGAGTAGTTATTTTTCACAGTTAAAAAAAATTCGACGCCTACCAAGAGTAGAGCGTCGCGACGCATCAAATATATTAATCGATTGCAGGGACTTTGAAATTAAGCGCATGCAAAAGTACGAGTTATTTATAAACTTTTTTGTTATTCAGTCGAACTCATTTATTCTATTCAGTTTTGAGATATACAGTGTGTCCAAGATAAGGATGTCTATCATGGGAAACCGTGAGAGATACAAGGTCGGTTAAATGGAAGCAAAGTTGCGTTCTTTGATGCTTAACAAAATGCCGTTTTGAAAGCCAAGAAATTCCGACTAAGTCCGAAATTATCCGAAAAAAACCGAAAATTTTCAAAATTGTTTTAATTTTTTTCTGACCACATTTGAAGAGATATTTTGAAATGAATGGAACTTCTTCAATGCCACTTTTTGCCCTTCACAAGATAGCGTTATTGAATTGGAGAACCGACGTTTCGTCTATGAGCAGTCATCATCAACTTTGTTTTTTTAGATACGGTCCTGGAGTTTTTATTACGGATTTTTAGAGTCTCTTATGTTCCTAAACCAAGGAGGTATCGCACTAATTAAACAAGAGGTGGTTGTTTTTAATCCTATTAAAAATGTATTTTTTGTCCCTCTCTAACACCATGAGTTCTTATGGAAAAATCCATCAACATAATTTTTTTTGAATAATTGCCATACATTGTTGGTTTAGGAACATAAAAGGCCCTCAAAATCCGTCATAAAAAATCCAGGACCGTATTTAAAAAAACAAAGTTGATGATGGCTGCTCATAGACGAAACGTCGGTTCTTCAATTTAATAACGCTATCTTGTGAAGGGCAAAAAGTGGCAATGAAGAAGTTCCATTCATTTCAATATATCTCTTCAAATGTGGTAAAAAAAAAATGAAAACAATTTTGAAAAATTTGGGTTTTTTTCGGATAATTTCGGACTTAGTCGGAATTTCTTGGCTTTTAAAACGGCATTTTGTTAAGCATCAACATACGCAACTTTGCCTCCATTTAACCGACCTTGTATCTCTCATGATTGACATCCTTATCTTGGACACACTGTATGTATATCTCAAAACTGAGTAGAATAAATGAGTTCGACTGAATAACAAAAAAGTTTATAAATATAACTCGTACTTTTGCATGCGCGTTATTTCAAAGTCCCTGCAATCGATTAATATTTTCGATGGGTCGCGACGCTTTACTCTTGGCAGGCGTCGAATTTTTTTAATTGTGAAAAATAACTACTCGACCCCATACATTGACTACTTTTTACAGAAATTGGATATTCCTATTCGTTTCCGAGATATTGACGTGCGGAGTTTTAAGTGAAAAGCCCTGTATACAGGGTGTCCCAGAAGCTGTCCACAGCACCCAACTTTGAAATTTTCAAGAGGGACGCCCTGTATTTTATTTCGTTTTTGGATTCTACATTGAATTCTAAGTCAAATCTGTAGAAGGTAGATCTATAATACCCTTTGTCGTTTTTTGTTAAATTTTGTGAAAAATACAAAATTCACTTTATTTTGACTGAAAAAAAGTTGTATGCAAAAGTTGTTTGGTTTATACTGAATCTTTTAATTCTAGCAGTATCGTTTATACGGGATGTCCTAATAAAAGCTGACCACAGCATCCAACTTAATATTTCAGATGGAACATCCTAAAATTTTACAAGAGTTAAGTACCTTTATTTCAAAAATTTTTACAAAATATTATAAAGAAAAGTTGTTTGGAATTAAATGTTATGCCTAAATACCAAATCATAGCCTCTTAAGACAAAAAATATATATTTTTTTGAAAATCTAATTTCCCCTATACATTTTTTCTTCTATATTCACCCTAAATAGTTTTATAAATTATTCAAAAACAAATCAATTTCGCATAACTTAGTTCAAATTTAAGCATATTTTAGAAAATTTACCTAAATTTTAAATTTTTTAGGGAATCACAAGCTTCATTATGTTTGTTGCAACGATAATAAACACATATTCAAAATATCGCAAAAATTTTTTTTCACAAGGTAAAACATTATCAATGATAATATTATGCATATGAAAAAACTCGTATATAAAGTGTTTTTTTTTGTAAGTGAATTTAGTCATTCCCTAGAAAACTTAAAATTTAGGCAATTTTTTTAAATATGCTTCAATTGATTGATTTGTTTTTGATAATTTTATGAAACTGTTTAGGGTGAATAAAAAAGAATTTTTTTTTTGGGAAATAATTAGATGTTTGAAACAAAATATGTTTTTTCTTAGGAGGCCATGATTTGGTATTCAGGCATCACTTTCAATTCTAAACAACCTTTCTCAATAACATTTTGCCGAATTTTCTCAAATAAGGGTACTTTACTCTTGTACAATTTTCATATTTTTTGGCCTACCCTGTATGCTGTTTGACTTGCAACCATTCTGAGTGCACCTAATATGATTAGCTTACATGCACCATTTTCGGCAATATTTGTATTTTGGTTGTGCAGTTAATAAAAAAAATCCCATATGTTGCACACTTAAGTGACCACACTGTATAGTGAATCACCCTGTACTTCCGCTAGATTATTGCTCTTGTTTTTTGATTCTATTGTATTGAAATGTTGATGGATTAAATTAGTATGTTCATTAAAAAATAAACGAGTGATACATAACCACTCGACCATATAATCATTCACACTGAGGAATCCAATTCGATTCACTCCAAAAATATAATCATGTTTATAGCCGGTCATTTGACAAAGTTATACGCTAATTTAGCGAATTTTATGATAACTGAACCATGACTAGCCGCCTCTAGCTAAAGGGTTTTCCTTCCGTTCAAATTAGGATTATTAAAAATAAAAGCTTCCTAGAAAGTTGGGAATTGGTGACTTGATTATGGTGCATTTAATTTAAAATACAGTTGATTTATGCTGTGTTGAGAAAAAGCTTATTGGTTAGAACGTATCCAAATTGACCCCATGGATTTTGAAGGTCTATATGATTCGTTTTGGATAGCAAATCTGTCTTGTTATCACATTCACTTAATTATGTGGTTTTGCTGTGTACCATGCATTAATTAGGGGACATTGTGAAGAATAGGCTCAGTCCAGACCTGGTAATGATTATCTGATTTTAACGCATTTGCGGCAGGAGAAGCTTGTTACAGCGTACCAACAAATATCTTATAAATATACAGGGTAGCCCATCGAAAAAGAATGTTATCATCCACAAGGTTCTAATTCAGGCAACAAAAGGCAATCGAGGATTATCTGTCAAGTTTAATTGGCAAAAGATGGTCCGAATAAAAAAAATGATAAACTCTTTCTTGTAGAGTAAATGCTATGTACTGTTACACTCAAAACGTTGTCTTGATATCAATTAAACAATAGAAACGAGGATATCTCAGGCTATCCAATATACTATGTATATATAGGGTATATTGGGTAAGCATCCATCTTGGTTACCAGATTTAGTTTTTGGAAATCTATACTAAATCTGTACAGTCTTCTTTGGAGTTAAACAGACTCGACCAAGGACTCTTCGACCGCTCTATAACATTCCAACTTCAACATTTCCTCCACTTTTGTCAATTGGAGTGATAGGCGTGGAAAAATTTTGACAACCGATAAGACTATATTCATGTACTCAAGCTAGACCGACTGCAAAGGATGGCTTGTTTGGGTACAACAACTCCTGGAGCAGCACTGAAGATCCTCCTCGGACTGTCAGAGCTAGGAGTCTGGGTGAAGATAGTGGGATGGTTGCCCAGAAGACATGGAGGAACATGGGTATGGAAGTTGGCCACACCAGAATATCATCACTGGTGCGGTCCGAGTTACCGCTTCTATCGGCCGTGTTGAGACCCACGGATGGTCGTCTCAGACTCCGAAGGAGCTTTGACGTGAACGTACCAACGAGGGAAGAGTGGCTGACCAAACCGATGGAGACGCCTGTCAACACTCAAGTCTGGTTAACAAATGGCTCCAAGGCTGAACTGACGGGTTCGACTGAAGCCGGAGTGTTCAGGGCTGACAGGAACACTTGTGAAGTTGGAAGACTAGCAACAGTCCTCCAGGCGGAAATATTTTTTATCTTAGAGGTTGCCTCCAGAGATGAGGTGAAAAGAGGAATGGGGAATAACATTGTTGTCTACTCCGACAGTCAAGCGGCACTTAAAGCAATCACCAAACCAAGGATAAGCTTGTCCAAGAGTGTAGGGACGCGCTGCAGGTGCTAACAAGAGGGTCAGACTAGTATGGGTTCCGGGGCACGCAGGGATCACCGGCAATGACAGGCTGACAAGCTGGCCAAACGGGGATCTGACACGCGACTGTCCGGACCGGAACCATTTCTAGGCCTTAGTAAACAACTGATCTAGCGTACTCTCAACGAATGGGCGTGGGAGAGGACAGTTGAGAACTGGAATAGTAACCCATTATACAGGCAGGCCAAAGAAACGATATCAGACCCTCACAGGCCAAGGATGGACCAATTGCTAAACTGAGCACCATCGTTGGCATTCTAACCCCTCTTTCCCCACTGCAGAAGGGCGGAGGAAACCTCCTACCACCTGCTGGGAGTTTGCGACAGGTGGGGTCGCTTGAGAAGGATGGTCCTAGGAGCTGTCACCATCCCCAGGGTAGAGTTGGGGTAGCTGAGCTGGGATGATCTGCTCTTATTTACGACAAGAACGTGCCGGTTTGAGTAGTTACCATTACAATTACCATCCAGTCCTACTGTCTTTCCGGAATCTAGCAATTTCATCAAAACATATCTAATTATGCTAATTTTGAGACACGAGAGTGGATTCCCATGCGCATTACTAAATATGAAATCTAGTACAGGACTATTGATGCATTTGATCGTTGAGACAACTTTAGGGAATCAACCAAACGACTTAATGGTTTTCTCGGTATCCGTCTCCCGGATTACAGTTACGAAGTAGAAGCTGCATGCTGCTTGTCTTGAGTTGACTGACTTATCAAAGGATCAATTTGACTAATCTCTGCAGTTGGTTGAGAAACTGACGTCTCATGACTCTCAGAGTCGCATTCAACATCTGTATCTGGTCGATTAGTCTGGAGGGTTGAGTTCAAACAAGTGAATCTCATCAGGAGACAAATCTTTTTCTCTTTTTGATTCTTTTCCTCTTCGGACAGTATATTTTCACCAATCGGAATTCGCTCTACTCTTCTCACAAGATTTTATAATTGGGAATGACTCCGTTCCACAAAGCCTTACTGATTTTTCAAATCATCGTCACTAATAATCTCCCATTTTGCTTGGATATCAACTAAGTGATCTCTCGTAACCCTTTCCTCATTCTCTCATTAAACTCTGGATAGTTCAGGGATTTAATAAATACTGCCTTCAATTGAACGACTGTCTAGTCACTCGAGCACGCTCACATATGATGCGACAATCGATCGGTGCTTAGTATTGAGTATTGTTTTCTCAGTGTACATACAAATCGACTGATCCTACTTTTTTCAGTGTAGTTTTTTTCGTAGAGTCCGTGGAATTAGAAGAGCACATGTGACGTTTTTTTGGCCTCTATCGGCTTTTTCTGCTTCAAAGTCATTGAAATTGGACTCAATGACCTTGAAGCAGAAAGGAAGAAAGCGAAGAAGGAGAAAGTTACGGATCCGGATAAAAGACCGATGTTGGTCATCAATTTCCTTTTAGAAAATGTTCTGATGTTACAACTCATGGAACATGTCTTCTCTGATATAGATACAATTAGATTATGAATTATTATTAGTACCTCAGACGGGAAGAGAAGCCGTATAGCAAATTGGCTCCACCAAAAAGAGATCCGGTATACATGGGTTTGCTGGGGTGTGAGTGGATTCTTCTGGATCGGTTGTTTGTTACCTGGAGACCATGATGGGACAAAGTATCTATTTTGGAGAACCATTGATAAAAAGTAGTTAAATTTCAGACCTCTGGTAAACGGACCATCAGCGATTGAGCTGCTCAAAATCTTGAAAAATGTGTTTTCATTTTGAATTAGGTTGCGTTCTATATCACATTGGTCAATTCTGTTGTTTCATGATATGAAAAGTAACAGAAATCGCGTTATATCCATATCTTATATTGTCAAACTACTAAACATTTATTTCATAACAATTCACATCGACACCATCCCAAATCACTTAAATTACAATTAACATATGAATGTGCAAAAGATAAATGGATTTCCAATAACAATATGCCACATGGCAGATTGAAGAAAAACCCCATAGCTTAACATAAGTCGCTTTACAAAATAAAGCTACTGGGTTAAATGGTACCACTTTCACAAGACTAGCCGCAAAGGTATTATAAGCGCCATCTTTAGTAGTCTATAACAAAGTGGAAGTACTTGCATGATATGTACGTAGATAGCGCTGGTATGTTATTTGAACCATAAAGGTAGTACCAGAATACCCAGTTCTAAAACTAGAATACTGATTTTGGGTTACAATTTTGTGCAAGATATCTTCAAAAAATCACTTCCGAATAATTCATGGCACACTTCTGAACTATATACAACATAAAAGCCTCATCTACCATTTCTCCCAATCGCCACCCCATGGAACAGCCTCCAACCCCGAAGAAACTTCATGCTTATGATCACATGTCACCACTGGTACCAAATGTTTCACCGGTACTGGTACCTTTTTCTCTACAGTGTAGGGTACATGTTTGATCACCTCGTAAGGTACTGGTCTTTCCACCGGAACCTTTAATCAAATTATTATCCATAAAATAATGAAAGGTCTGATGTAGTTACCTTCACTTCATAAGGTACCTTCTTGATAATTGGCACCTTGACATCTTTGTAAACTGGATAGGGTTGCGGAACCTTCACCTCGTAAGGTACCTTAACCTCCTTCTCCACCTTGTAGGGTACTGGATGGTCTACGTATATTTTAACAGGATATGGCTTTTCAACTGTGACAGGTACTTTGACTTCTTTGACTACTTTAACTGGATATGGTTGTTCCACTTCTACTGGAACGGGTCTATCCACGGGCACCTACAGTGAATAAATTAAATTTAAACAGCAACCAATGATGAGTTACCTTGACAGGATACCGCACGATTTTCTCAACTGGATAGGGTTTGGGTACATGTACTGGAACCTTAACAGGCACTTGTATTTCCTTTTCAACCGGATATGGTTGGGGCACCTTAACCTCTACCGGTACCTTTATTTCTTTGACCACTGGGTAGGGTTGTGGTATTTTAACTTCAACGGGGTAAGGTTGGTCTACTGGCACCTAAAATAGTCCACTTATATTTGTATTGGTCAAAAAATAACTTGGTACCTTAACAGGAACCTTGACTATTCTTTCCACAGGTACAGGCTTATGCACTGGATATTTTTCATGAACAACTACTTTGTAGGGTACTTTGACTTCTTTGTACACTGGATAAGGCTGTGGCACTCTTACTTCTACCGGATATTTAACTTCTTTATAAACGGGTACGTGTACTATTTTTTCTACTGGATAAGGTTCTGGTACGTGTTTTACCACACTAACAGTTTTTTCGTGTTTTATTGGTAGGATGTGAGGTACTACAACTAGAAGTTAGCCTTACAGTCGTTAAGGTTGTATACTTACCATCATGAATTGGACATTTGTACTCGCCACCTCCAAAACTGATACCTGACAGTTCTTCTCCTATATGTCCTCCTAAGCTCAACTCTCCCTCACCTCCAATACCCAATGATCCTCCCAACTCAACATTTCCCAGTTCAAGTCCGCCTCCTAGATGAATGCCACCGTCTCCTGTCAGATCCAATTTATGTCCTCCCCAGCTTTTCTTGTTGTTCATAAAACCAAGGCTGAGCAGGAGGCTTCTTTTGTGGTGTTTGTTTTCAATGGGTTTCTCATCTTTGGAGTTAGCCAAAGCGTAGGTGATGAGGAGCAACAGGAGTGAACTCTATAAAAAACCAACACTGACACTACACTTAACAATTATGGCACTTACTCTTAGTAAAACCATTTTTACTAAAACTTCACGCCCGATTAGCACCAGATACACAATAAAACACCAGATCAAGCGGATTGGATGTATATATAGAATTCACAAACCCTTCCAAATTGATCTAGTTCATGCCACCTTGTTAGATCGGCAGTTTTATGCGTGCGAAATTGTTTGATTATGTTGGGTAGAGTGGAACCAGGGTTTGTTCCTGGTGGTTATAGATTTACTTCAAGAGATCAAACACTAGGTTCCAAGTGTCTAGTAGAATTGACAAGGATGTCTTCCGCTCTATTGCTATCGATACCAGATCACATCTGTCAGAGAAAAATTCCTGAGACAAATTTATATCTGCAGCAGTGTGCTTTTTAAGAAAACCTTGAGATATCCTTGGAGTTTCCAGTTCTGATCTCTCTGAACGCATTGTTTTAGGATGTAGAAGTATTTGCTGGGGATCTAGGTCAGTTGGCACACCTTGTGATGCTAGACTACCATGAAGCTATGTTTGAGTGCTTATTCTGGTCTGCTAGATGATCTATTCTTAGACGGTCATCCTTGGTGTTTAATTCATATCAACTGTTCCAGCTCTACCACGTTTGATGCTTTAATTCATGACTCAGTCAAAAGGCCTACACCACATCAGAATTCATATCTCAAATATAGGCATTTCATACTTCATAGTATTCGTTCGAATTGCAATTATTACGAGCTACTTTTACATTTGACCCAAACTTGTCGCCAATTTATCAGATATCTCACGATTTTTCTATTACGTTGTAAAACTGAATATTATGGGGTTTATGAACAGTGTTTTACATTTATTGAAATTTTGTTGTAATTTGAATATAAGCATACGCTCAAGAGATTGTTAGTATACCAAAATAGATTTGGCTAATGAATTTCTGAAGGATTATGAAATAACATGAAATCAAAAGGGTCAACATTCTCTGTAGCTGATGGAAGAAGACCTCAGTATAAAAAAGAAAAAAATGGCTAGGGTCAAAAGTTTCACAGAAGTTTGGCTGTTATTGGCCCACTAGGCTCCTCAAAGTCCAGATCTTCGTCAACATCGGGTTTGTCAATTTCATCTAGTTAGAGCAAGAGTTTCCCTTGCAGTTACCACAAATCATTGAGCACTTGATCTCAGCCTTCCCACACTTTAAACTGAAAACGTATTTCTTGTTACAACACTTCAAATCCCAAAAAGAACCTACATATCTAATTTGAACAAAATTAGTCAAACATAACCTCACTTGGTCAATTTTTGACAAATTTCTTGATCAAACTCCAAATTAGAACCTACTGTATTAAAATAAGTGGATCATCGACCTAAATTTCGAGAAAACCTTGGCCCTACGTCAGTTATCATTCCCATTTTTGAAAAAATCACGAAAAGCGTACTTTTTTTGAACCGGAAAAAAGGCACTTGATAATTTTTTGAGAAAAATCGCCAGGACATGACAAATGGATTGAAGTTTTTAAATGCACCATCTGTTCTTTGTTAACTGATGTTCAAAGTTCTCTGAAATTTTAGGCCGATGATCCGCTTATGGCGAATACTGTACATAATATCTTATTTGAACAAAATCATTGGGCAAATAACAAAACCATGCAAACATAACCTCACTATGTAATTTATTTAAACTTGTTTTCATCAAATCCCAAATAGAACCCAAGATATCTGGAACAAAATCCTTTCTAAAATAAAAAAAAACTATGCAAACACAACCTTGGTCAATTTTTCTTGAAATTCTTGATTAAACTCACATCTTATTTGATCAAAATCTTTTGGAAAACAACAAAACTATGCAAATATAACTTCACTATGTTTTTTTTTAATGTTCTGATCAAATTCCAAATGGATCCCTCGATATCTAATTTGAACAAAATCCTTTGGAAAATAACAAAACTGTTTAAACTAACCTCACCATGTAATTTTTTTCAAAATGTCTCGATCAAATCCCAAATAGAACCTACGATATCTAATTTAAACAAAATCCTCTGGAAAATAACAAAATATGCAAACATAACCTCACTGTGTGATTTTTTTGAAAAATTTTACCAAACCCCAAATACAACCCACATACCTACTTTGAAAAAAATAGTAAAACTATGCAAACATAACCTCACTATGTCATTCCTCTTAATTTTTTTGATCAAATCCCAAACTCAGGTTTTGTTTGGGATATTATATCTAATTTGAGTAAAATCCTTTGGAAAACAGCAAACATAACCTCACCATGTAATTTTTTAAAAAGTTTCTTGATCAAATCCCAAATTGTGCCCAAATCCGAATAGTACCTTGTCCTCTTAACGGATATCCCAGCTTGGATCTGTATGTGCAGTGGTTATTTTGAACAGCCACACAAGTTGTGTTTTCAGGTTTTTCCAGGAATTGTTCACAATTTTTCTCTTCATAACATCACTCCTCTTATTTGCTTCAGCCGTTCTCAAGTGATGGAGTGACCAAGAAAAACGGGGTTCAAATTAATATTTTGGATATGCTCGCAATCAACAAGCGGAAAAAAAAACCGTTCCACCTTAGATCTTGAATGAAATATGGCCTCTTTATTCAAACACAAACCAAACAACAAACTTGAACAACGCTAAGGCAACAAACCATGCTTATCTGATATGTTCTCTGGATAATGTAGAGCGGCTTACAAGGTTGTAAATGAAAGATTGCCGGTAGACCCATCCGCAAAGATGTTGACGTCACGATTCGTAGTTAGGCCACACCCCTTTTTCGGTTATTGAGTGAAGCTTGCTTTTGTTTATTCAGTATAATATTGAAAAAAAAATAATTATGCAAGTTAAAACGCATCAAAGAATCCGCATAAAATGTTATTGACACAGTTTATGATAAATTTTTCAGTAGAATTTTTGTTTGTTTGTTCCAGCTTCTCTATTTCAAGACTGAACAGACTTTCTCCCGGAAATTGATAAAGCAAAGAATGAGATTGCAAAGATCATTGTCGAAGTCACTTTTCAGGATTTTCTACTTGATACAATTATTACTAAAACCAATTTAATGGAATCGTATCAATCTATTATAAAACCCAATACATTATGCATGACGCTGATATATTTTAGTTTACTCGCAAAATGACTCGTAATAATGGTCACTTATTAGTTCTATTTTAATGTTACGAATTGACAGCAGTAATATCGATCGCAGGAGTATCTTGATTGCGAAATTGTAAAGTTGACTAATTGCGAGCATTAAAGATTATTGATGGAAAGTGTATGGTTGGGCAATAGTTTTAGGATCTTATTAATTTATGTTAGAAATGAAAGTACTTTTACCATTACTTTGTTTTTGGAATATCATCTACTTTTTTTCTGAGACATATGCCATGTCAACATTGATTTAGTGCTTCATTTGAATCATCTTCATTTTCATATTTAATTACATTTATTTATTAATTCTGGACTTCAAGACTTTTTCCGCATTAACCGCCTTTTCTTTCTATTTGTGCTTATTCATTTTTGCATTATTTTTTATAATTATAATATTCCATTTTTTTTTTAATTCAGAAGCGACCAATTTCATTTTTATTATCCAACATCTCGATGAATAGTAGTTGTGTTACTCAAAAGACCAAGCAGAACCATCTACATTTGAAATGATCAGCGAATGGTACCTTGCTGTTGCTTTCTCTAGCCCATGGTGGTGGTTCGAGCGGCCAATGGAGGTCGCTACTCAGAACCAAGATTTGGGTCTGCTCGTTTCTCTTATTTTCGTTCTAATAAGCCATGATAGATGGTGGTTTATATGGAAGTCACCATTTCGTCAATAATCGGTATTTCGTGTCAAAATTTAAGTGTTTCTATATTTTGGAAGTCACTATGCAGAACCAGAACCAAACAGGTATTGCTCGTTTTTCTTATTTTCGTTAAAGAAAACATTGTGAATTGTCAGTCATGAGATTGCAGTCACCATTTCAATATCTATGATCCATACAAAAAAAAAAAATATTGTAGCATGCATGCGTAGGTGGTCAAAAACTGTAGGTATTATTGTTCTCTTGTTCATAATTTAATACTTTAATTACTTTTTCTTTGATCTTTTTTTATAAGCATATTTCTTTTTTTTTCTCAGTTTTTATCTTTCTATTTTTGACTGTCTGTCTTTAGTTTTGATTGATCTTTCGTACATTTGTATTGATGTTTTATTTGCAAAGAGGATATCTATAAATTGGTGGTCATAAATAATAGGAAATACAGAGGAGGTCAAAATAAAGAGTACTATGTGGGCACTACATATAAATTTTATACCTATCAAATGGTTCAAAACCAAGAGTCATTGACGTGAACAAACTACACGTGATCAGTATATGAAGTGCCCACTTTGTATTGACCTCCTCTGTATTTTATATCATTTATGACCACTAGTTTTTGGACACCCTTTATATTCCTTTTTCATTTTTTATGAATGTATACAAACATACCTATCTATGTATTTAAATCATATTCCTACCAGATAATATAAAGTTTTTTTGGTCATTTATTGTTTTAGCCAATGTTTCTTGGATCATTTTTTCTTCCATGACAATTTTTTTTTTCAATTTTTATTTTTTGTATGTTTTTTTTTATCAATCGATCTGTTTTACTATCATGTTGATGTTTTATTTGAATTTTGTAGTTCATTTTCATCCGCCTTTCTAATTGTTTTATTGGCAATCAATTTTTTTTTGAATAGGTAATACCTCTTTTATTGCAAAACATGTGACTTTTTTGATATTTTTCCTTCATCTATTTTTTTTTAGTATTGACATATTATTTAGTTTTTCTCTTCATTTGATGCTTTTGTTACTTTCTCTTTGATGGTTTTTTTCTTATACTTAATTACTTTTCGTTTTTTTATGTCCATATATTTTGGATTGTCTTTCTTTTGTTTTATTCGATTTTTTCATACTTAACGTCGTTGTTGTTTTATTTGAAATTTTAAGGCTTTTATCATCTCATTTAGCACTCGAAACATCTTTTTTCACCTTAGACTTGTTTTGGTTTTTCTAAAATGATTATTTGCGTACCGATTGTCTCGAGTCTTTTTTTTTCAATGATTTTTCTACATTTTAAAGGTTCTTAGTATATCGTTTTCTTTCACAATTTTCTGTTTCACTTATCTTAATTTTTTTTTTCATATTCAGTGTCTTTTCTTTTAAGCTTCTAACACGTAGTGGGAATAATTGACATTTAATCTTTTCAAAACAAAAAATCATCATTGTTTTTAGCAATCTGTTTATTGTTTATGTATTTTTATCTATGATGAACATTTTTCCACGAAAGTAGAATATTTTTGAAAATCAAAATATCATTTTGTATTTCAGTAAGATACCGGGTGTTTCCTGACTGAAGACGAAAATATGATATTATATGATTTTTTGAAGTACAGTGTGTTGAAAAAATAAAATTTGATTCGTTCACTTTTCATCATCTATTACTGGCGGCAAACAATTTTCTTGTTATATTTGGTACACGGTACACATAATAAGAGGTTTGAGTAATTCACTTTGTGACCATTTTAAACTAAAAAAAAAATTCAACACCCTATATTTCGAAAATGAAGCGACGTTCGAAAAATGTTATACTTAATTTTCGTCTTTAAATTTGGTGAGGATACCCATCCTTTCTTGTGTCAGAGAGGTTGGGAGACACCCTGTATAATTTATTCTTTCATTTGGCTCTGTGATTTTTTTTTTATTCCGAATTTATCGCCATTAAATTCTTTAAACATTTCTCAAAATGTTTCAGAAATTTTTCAATATTCTTTTAGGCGGGTATTTATTTTTTATTTTTATGATTTTTCAAAATAATTTTTATTATTTCATTATAATTGCGAAAAAATTCGAGATGAGTTTCCGTGCTTCAAAAAAAATCGTTTGAATATAATTGTGTCTGGAAATAATGGTTTGTTAAAATTTAATTTCCATTTCCGTTTTTCCTAAAAAATAAGAATTTTGTGGTTTTTTGTCATGTGAAATTCGAATTTAATGCCAGTATGGTTCTAACTTGTAGAGGGCGCCACCTACACCTATTTCAACTGACATCTTCAGTTATAGCTTTTTATAAATGAGTATTTATAATGAATTTTCAAGTGAAAAAACAACTTTTGTCATTTTTACACGTAAAAAGTATACGCTGCTGGCAATCAGTCTATACAGGGTGTTCCATAACTTGGCAGGTGATTGTATGATAAAATTTGTCTACTAAATGTGGTGTCAAATATAATATATAGTTGAAAGAACAACGTAGAAAGCGCCCTCTAGGAATAAGGTTCAAAGCTATACCGAATTCGGGTTGCTCACCTTCGAAAACGCTAGAGTATACCAATTTCAAATTTGTTATCTTCATCCGTTTAAAAATGATTGACATTTTTAAAAATTCACTTTCAACAGCCTGTATCTTTTTAACTACATACTCGCATTCGCCACCACATTTATTAGTCAAATCTTTTTTTTCTTTATTATATTTTCGAAAAATTATTATAAAACACCCTGTAAATCCGAAATTGTTTACTTCAGTGAGTCTTAATTTTCATATACAGGGTGTCCGGGAAAATGTGGGAGATCTCTCGGATTCAGATAGAACATAAAAAAATAAGATGAAAAGTTCCCATAAATTTTTTTCCTAGCGTTAGGTTCATCTTTTTTTTCTTCATTATATTTTCGAAAAATTATTATAAAACACCCTGTAAATCCGAAATTGTTTACTTCAGTGAGTCTTAATTTTCATATACAGGGTGTCCGGGAAAATGTGGGAGATCTCTCGGATTCAGATAGAACATAAAAAAATAAGATGAAAAGTTCCCATAAATTTTTTTCCTAGCGGCCCTCCCTACGGAGATACGGCCCCCTAAAGGACCCCACTGGAAATCGGTTTTTCTTGAATAACTTTTAAACGACTCAATATAATTCAATGAAAATTTAATATGATAAACAGTAGTAAGGACCTCTCAAAATACTTCCCTTAAAACATAATTAGCTTGTTTAGTTTACCAGGGACGGACTAGATTGTACATTTTAACGCTCAAATTTTTAACACCCTGTATGATAAGGAGTTAAAAAAAATAAATTTGGATACCTTGAACATTAAGCTAAAGAAAAGGTACTCTTGTTCATTGTCGATAAAATGAACCATTTTCGAGAAAAAACAATTTTTATTAAACAAAACCTCGAAAAAAGCCATGACGAAGTGGTGCTCTTGACGAAATTGTGAACCTAACGCTAGGAAAAAAATTTATGGGAACTTGTCATCTTATTTTTTAATATTCTATCAGAATCCGAGAGATCTCCCACATTTTCCCGGACACCCTATAATGACCGAGAACATCTTTAAGTTCTTTTTGTGGAAATTTTTGTTTTTTTTTTAATTTAGAGATATTTTTGAATGCAAGGATTCTGTATCACATTCTACCCCGTTGATCCACTTTGTCCACTTGAATAAAATTATTCATCGCCCCATTTCGAATTTTTCCAAACCTCATTCACGCTTGGCCAAACCTCCAACTGGATTTTCTATTCCGTCTCATTACCCAACAAGTTGTAACGAAACACAATAAATCGGACGTTCTGTAGCACACGTCTCTTATGCAACATTACGCTATTGTATCATGCATTGGAAACTCAAAAGGAAAGACAAATTTCAAAATATCTCGCTAATAATTAGAGATAAGCCTGTTGCAAAATTCCTTCAATGCATGCCTTATAGACCGTATGTTCTTGTTGGCCAGTCTAGCGGAAAAGTTTAATGTAGACGACATCCAATACATGTTAATGGGCTTGTGCGATGTTGTCTGCAAATAAGCACCATTTTTTATTGCTTCAACTAAAAAAACACTACGTCAAAAAAATGTTTTATTTTTTCTACAAAAATAAGTTATACATAGAAAAACTTAACTTATTTGGCATTTTTATAAATAATGAACAAGAAGGTATACAATTGTATCTTTGCTACAAAGTATATAAAAAACAAGAAATCTACGCAGATTGAGCGGAAAACGTCATTTGTTGAATTATCTGCTGGAGTAAATTTCATGTAACTGTTCCAGCACATAATTCTCCATCAAACAACGTTGCCAGCTCAGAAATGAAAGAGCACACATGGTGTGGATCACTCGGTTGCATTAATGGTCATATCCGTATCCTCCGCCGTATCCGCCTTCGTAATCATAACCGTGGTCGTGCACTGGTACATGTACTGGCACCTTAACTGGATAAGGTACTGGCTTTTCCACTGGATAAGGTACTGGTTTCTCAACTGGATAAGGTACAGGCCTGTCTACAGCTACCTTCACTGGGTATGGAACGGGTTTCTCCACTGGATAAGGTACAGGTCTCTCCACTGGGTAAGGGGCTGGCACTGGTACCTGTAACATCAAATTTAATCACACGAGCTCAAAGGGGTAAATATTACCTTAACAGCAACAGGATATGGTCTCTCAACTGGGTATGGCACAGGCTTCTCCACTGCTACCTTAACAGGGTAAGGTACGGGCTTCTCAACCGGATATGGAACATTCTTCACAACATGTACAGGGTAGGGTTGTGGTACATGAACGGGATAAGGCCTGTCGACTGGTACTTTAACTGGATAAGGCACCTCCTTGTAGACGGGGTAGGGTTGGGGAACATGAACTGGAACCTTAACTGGATATGGAACTGGTTTTTCTACAGGGTAGGGTTGGGGTACGTGTACTTTGACTGGATATGGAACGTGTTTTTCTACTGGATAGGGTTGTGGAACCAGGACTTTGACGGGGTATGGCCTGTCTACGGGTACTTTGACGGGGACATGCACGATCTTTTCAACGGGGTAGGGTTGTGGAACTGGTACTTTGATGTGGACTGGTACTTTAACGGGGTATGGGACGGGTTTCTCCACAGGGTAGGGGGCGGGCACGCCTACTTTGACAGGGTATGGAATGTGTTTTTCTACGGGGTATGGAATGTGTTTTTCCACGGGGTATGGAACTGGAACTCCTTTTACTACTGTTATGGTTTTTTCAACAGCGTGATGGGAGCCTGGAGAAGAACAATATATTAGACTCACATAGTTTATAGTTTGTTGGTTAGTCAATGAGGATTATATGGGTTGATACGACATGATGCTTCGCAGGATTTTACTTTTACTGTGTACTCACCAAGGTAGATTGGATCGTAGCTACCATAGTTGTCTAGGCTATCATAAGCGCCAGCTACATGTACAATTTATTAATCACCACATAAAGCTACATCTACTACTAAAGCAGGGAGATCAAGTCTACAAGCCCAGTACAGATGCAAGGGACTTACCGAGGTCATAACCACCATAACCACCATAACCACCGTAGCCGCCTCCAAGGGACAGACCCCCATAGCCACCATCTCCTACAGAGTATCCATGGTCGATATCGTGACCATAACCGTAACCCAAACTGAGCAATCCTCGTTTGGTTTGTTTTTTGTCTTCCGTTTTCTTCTCCTTGGCCTCTGCGTTTACCGCGACTGCCGCAAGGACTAAGACCGAAAGTAATAACTGTAAAAAAACAACAACTGATTATAGAGACATCATAAATTCATGTCAGTAGCGCCCTTCTGATACCGGTATCAGGATGGCGCTACCGGTATCAGGAGGACATTTATTACTTTTCGTTATTTGCAAACAAAGTGTATTGTGTAACGGATACAAATTATGGACTATTATTGTTCTTGACATCTCATTAGTCTCGTTGTGCAAAGGATTTAGTACGTAAATTTCTTCTGCCGTTCGAATTACCATAGAATCGTGAATGTATTGAAACCGAAAGTGTTGACCTAGACATTGATTTTATGGTCTATAAATAAACTCTCGATTTTGTTTAACCGCATCAAGATTATAATTGATGTAATAACATAATGAGATGAGTCACCGAACAAAAAAAAAATTAAAACCACAAAACACAAAATCACACCACCATATTCCGTTAAACACTGTAAACACCAAAAAATGTAGCACTCACCAAAGACTTCATGGTGGTACTCATACAAGGGGTGCTTGCTAGTTCGAAGTGAACTGAATACCGAAAACGTGCCCCCGTTGACTTTTATAGTTCCTGATGGTATACCCACTTACCAGGTTGGGTTCTTCGGGTATGGTGGCGGGCGGTGGTTCCGCAAGAGCCTCGGTGGTAGCCCGTGATGACGTGCTTTCAAGAGATTTACTCGCGATGCCGATGAATTAAATCAGTGCGTGATTATTTGCATGTTAATGTTTTGTTGAGTATCGTTTTGCCGGTGAGTGTATGCATGCAGAGCGATGGATTAAAAAAATATATTTGTTTCATACTGCTTTATTGTTTTCTACCTTTTCTTAAATTTAAATGTGCATAGACCAACTTTGACGCTTAATAACTCCAAAATTTTTGAAAATTTTGACTTGAAATTTTGAGAAGATCCAAAGTATTTCAAGTAAATCTTGCGAATTTCATGACACAGTTCACTCAGAGCATTTTTTTCCTAAATCACTCGTATATTTTTTCATTGATAACTATAAGAAAATATCTGAAAAATTCACTGCTGACAAATTCAGATCGCTTTCTTTTGTAGTTGTGTCTCATGTTTTAAATAAATTCAAACATCATTTACTGATTTTTTTTTCAAATCACTCTGTATATTTTTCATCGATTTATATAGAAAAATGTCCACAAAATTCACTGGTTATCGATCGCTTTTTTCTGTAATTTTTTGAGTTATTGATTTTGAAACAAATGTGCTGTTGGTCCTGTTTATTTTTTTCCAATTAGGTATCTTTGTACTTGTGTTTAATAATTTATATTTTTTTATGTTGATTTGGAGGATATTGAGGAAAGTTTTTTTGAAATTTGAGGTTTGTGATTTTTTTTTAACTCGCTTCAAAACATAAATTTTTGTTTTTTTTTTATAAATTCTTGTCGTTGTTCCTCTTTGCAATTGTTAATTTGTCGTTTGAGTGGAGAGAATATTGAGGAGAGATTTTTACAAATTTGAGGTTTGTGAGTGTTCTACTCACTTCCAAACGTACATTTTTGAGTTTTTCATAATTTTTTTTAAATTATCATCTTTTAACAATCAACTATCAAGTCAGTATTGTAGTGATGAAGAGAATATTGAGAAGTGTTTTCTGAAAATTTGATGTTTGCGAGTTTTTTTTCTCGATTTAATTAAACCATAAATTCTTTTTATTTATTTTTTCAATAATCATCATTGTTTCACTCCGCAATTGTTAAATTATTTTTATTTCTGGTGATAAAAAGGATATTGAGGAGGGTTTCCTTGACATTTGAGGTTTGTGTGTTTGAACTAAAAATAAAAAAAAAATAGTTTTTTCATCATTTTTTTTAATTATTTATCCTTATAATTAGCTATTGTTTATTGATTATCATTTGTGTCAATAAAGAGATGATTAAGGAAGGCTTCTTAGAAACTTGGGGTTTGTGACTGTTTTTTGAAATGAAAATTTTTTAATCTTTTTTCAATAATTTTTCACTCGTTTCTTGATCATTGTTCCGCTTTGCGATTGTTATTTTTTTTATTTTCGTATTATATGTTTCGGTTGATTCATGAATTTGAAATATTTCAGTGTTTTAAGGGATTTCACTTTTTTCCAGTTTTTCTTTTTTTTTGTCACCATTTTTGGACTATAAAAGTGATTTAGTCATTAATTTCAGTAACTGTGAGGATATTTAAGAGTTTTCTTCAGTTTTATAGATTGTGTTTCTGTCAAAAGAATTTTGATCTGCCCAAAAATTCTGAACTTTATTGATCAATTTTCAAAATTTTATCTTTTGCCAATTTCACATCACCTATTGTTTTTGTAATCCGACTCCACTCACTAAGTGCTTATTCCAAATTTGACAATTTTTTTTTATCAAATTTTCGTTTAAGACTTCAATTATTATTCCGCTGCTTAAGTATAATTTTTTCAAATTTCTAAACGATTTTATTATTAAAATTTTATATTAAAGTCTTGTTTTTTTATGAAGATATTTTTGAAATCAATCGATGTGGATATTTTCAATTTAAATAACCTCTTCAGTACTGAAAGCATTTTGTGTTTGTAAGAGGCAGAGGTTAACTTCCTCAAGCATTTTCGAAAATAATCTTTTCTTATGAACTCTGAAAAATTATATTTTTCACATTTTTTTTCACTACAAAATTCTAATACATTTTTAATCTTCCACTTTTTATGACAAATTCAAAAATGATGTTCTTCTATAGGCATTAACAAAATAGTACAGTAATAATAATTCTTTTTGTTACTTTTCTGTAGATATTTTTTCTTCAAAACAAAACCCACTTTTCCATGAACACCATTATTTTTTGTATATCTACAATTTTTCCAAAAATATTATTATCAAGTTTCAATTTTTTTTTTCTCTAAATACCCCACTGTTTTAGAGACAATCAGAACATTCGACAAAATGTGCATCATTTTGAAACAGCCCATTCGACCGTTCATTCTTGTTTTATAGTCATTGTCACATTGTGTTACTAACCTAACCTCACTTTAAGTAAACTAGTTCTCAAAAAGTGTCGTTCAAATGAGATTGAATATTTCAATTAGTGGATAATCATAGAAAAAGTATAGTATTCTTATCGCTGGAAATGGCTTTTACTCACTCAGATGATTACGCTTACTCGCCTACGGCTCGTAGCGCAAACTTCATCCTCGTGAGTAATATCCACCATTTCCCGCTCGATGAATAATATACTATTTTTTTGATAAAGAACCTATATTGACTTTTCCTGGAACACTTTGTATAATTTTTCAATCGATCTCTATGGAAAAATGTCCAAAAAACTCACTGGTCACAAAATCACATCAATTTGCGAGTTATTGATTTTTATATGAATTCACTCTGTCTCTAATGTTGAAATAAATAGCGAGCAAAAATTAAGAGATCTAGAGAAAAAAATCATAACACGGAAACTATTCGAAATATCGGAAATTTCTTATAAACATCATCAGAAAAATGTACAGGGTGTTATGTCTGAGAAAAGATGGGTCACAAAATAGTGTCTAGATAAATTGGAAGTGGAAATTCAGAAATCTACAAAAAGCTTCATAACTCAGAAACTATTCAAGATATCGTTTGCCCTAGTGAATTCTTGAGGAAAATTCTTATAAATATCATCGGAAAAATGTATAGGGTGCTATGAAAAAATTCTGTGAAAATTTAGGTCAAATAATAGAGTCTAAATTAATAAGTTAAATTCAAAGAACCACAAAAAAATTCATAGCCCCGAAACTATTCAAGATATCATTCTATTTTTTGCACCAGTGAATTCTTTTAAAAAATTCCTATGAAAATTTCCTACCAGTCAATTCTAACCAATCATAGGCTTGCATTTTATTATGTTGCTATGGCAACGACCTAATTTTATCGGAAATCACCCTGCTCATAATCACGTGACTGAAAGATTAATAAGTGGAAATCTCCCTGGCTTTGCGCATCTGGGTGTAGCTCCCATATGATTACAGTGTTGCCGTCCCCACTCTCCCTAACAATCCCAACCCAACCCAACTGTGGTTGGTGCATGGGAGCTACATCCAGCCGCTACTATTAAATCATCTCAAATAGTTTTGGCATGAAATTTTCTTGCCGAATCTCCCGCGAGCTCGAATTAAAAATCCGGAAATTTGTTCTCGTTGCGAATTTTTCAAGAAAATTTTCAAAAAAATAGCAACTCGACAAAATTTCCGGAAATAATTCGAGCTCTAGGGAGATTATATGTGAAAATTTCCTACCAGTCAATTCTAATAAATCATGGGCTTGCATTTTATTATGTTGCTATGGCAACGACCTAATTTTATCGGAAATCACCCTGCTCATAATCACGTGACTGAAAGATTAATAAGTGGAAATCTCCCTGGCTTTGCATCTGGATGTAGCTCCCATATGATTACAGTGTTGCCGTCCCCACTCTTCCTAACAATCCCAACCCAACCCAACTTTCACAGATTTGATAAATGATTTATTTTCAACTTCCAATACAAAGTTGCAATGTTATCAATCATGGACAAGATTGGTTATAACTTCCAAATGTTTTATAAAATCCTGATTCCCTTCTTTCTTCCTCAATGGCGAGTAGAGTAAGGAGCTGTTGGTTTCTTCCACTAAATGCGAGGTGAGTCCTGGGTTATGTTTTTTCCAATGATCAGTTTTGGCATGAAATTTTCTTGCCGAATCTCCCGCGAGCTCGAATTAAAAATCCGGAAATAATTCGAGCTCCAGGGATGAGATTATAAGTGAAAATTGTACAGCGTGCTAAAGTAATATCCTGAGAAAATTTGAGTCAAATAGTGTTGAAATAAATTACAAGCCTAAATTCAGAGAGCTTGAGAAACATGACTCAGAAACTGTTCAAAATATCGTTCTTTAGAAAATTTTCCATAAATATCATTTGAAAAATGTACAGGGTGATGTGGAAAAATTGGGTCAAATAGTGTCTAAATAGATTAGAAGTGAAAATCCAGATAGCTACACAAAAAACATGACTCAGAAACTGTTCAAAATATCGTTCTTTAGAAAATTTCCCATATGTACAGGGTGATGTGGAAAAATTTCGAGAAAAATTGGGTCAAATAGTGTCTAAATACATTAGAAGTGGAAATCCAGATAGCTACAAAAAAAAATCATAACTCAGAAACTATTCAAGATATCGTGCTGATTTTCACACCAGTCAATTCTTCAGGTGAAAATATCACACACACAAAATGTACAGGTTGTTATAAGGAAATCCTGGGAAAAGTTGGGTCAAATAATGGCTTAAAAATTAAACGTAGAAATTCAGACAGCTAGGGAAAAAAATAATAACTTAGAAACTATTGCGATTTCAAAAATAGTCTAAGGCAGTGAGATCGGGGATCCTGGGTGGCCATAAATGATAATCGTCCATTTGCTTGTTGTCTATGTTCATGATACGACTTCATTGGAAAACATTGGATTTTTCGAGGTTACTTTCATCATTTCCAGACAAGGAATGTGTCAATATCGCTTGCAATCATATAATCTGAACTGGTGACTAGATCAGCAGGTCAGCACGGTTACCATCTGACGCTTTGCGTACTTGACGTTACGTAAAGGACGCGCCATCATTCGTTATGCTGAATGATAGTGATAGTATCACTTTGTAAGAATAGATTTGCGCCATTGTTTAAAGAATTTCGCGGTTATTAGAGCGAGGAATTGGGACTATATTTGTTATGTATTTCCCTCATACGAAATATGTTCTTGAATCCTGAAGATGGTCTCGTAAAAACCGAAATACAACATGTAATTTTTAAAATTCCTAAAATTGATTTTAACTTATTATTATATAAGCGCCAATCTAAATCATTGCTGTCGAGTTAAGTAATGTTAGTCAAGTTTTAATGTGAGAACCTTTTACAAAACGATGTTGCTGTTATACATAATTAATTCGTAAAAAATCGATTGATGAATCAATCATATCGGATTGAGTTTAAACTGTTTGTAAATATTGTTCCAAATGAGATTAGTTGATAGGTGGGGATTAATTGGGGGGAGTCCCGGTACAATTCAGGTAGCTGTCAATATTTTATTCGAATGATTGACAACAATGAAATAACCATCGCTGGGTGAAATTTTAGTATGTTGTGTAGGCCATGAAGCCTCTTGGAACCATAGTAAAATCAATATTTTAAGTTGTAGGGGGAACCAGGATCGTACTTGTGCCCATTTTTGACAGGTGTCATTTTACAGAGCTGAAAACTACTTTTTTAAATACTCTGACCTTTTTCCAACAAAAAAGGTGCTCTTCTTTTTTCCGATAAAACCAACCGTTTTTGGGAAAAATTGATTTTTGTTTTACACTTTATTGCAATAATACACTGAAATACTACGGCGAGACACTTGTTGTTATTGATGGTATCGAAAAACTTCTTGATACTCCCTCGTAGAGTGATTGACTGTATTGATTATTAAATAAAAAAAAAAAAAAAAAAATGAGAATTTTGGTTTTTTTATTTCAATTTTTAACTAATTTTTGTAGTCAATCACTC
The DNA here is from genome assembly GCA_958502075.1 of Orchestes rusci. Classification (NCBI taxonomy): domain Eukaryota; kingdom Metazoa; phylum Arthropoda; class Insecta; order Coleoptera; family Curculionidae; genus Orchestes; species Orchestes rusci. The sequence continues at coordinate 4,053,093 of OY293305.1, forward strand.
TAGTATCAACAAGTTTTTCAATAACAACAACTAGTGTGTCGCCGTAGTATTTCATTGTTTTACTGCTATAAGGTGTAAAACAAAAACCTATTTTTCTCGAAAACGGTTAGTTTTATCTGAAAAAAAGTACCTTTTTTGTTGAGAAAAAGTCAATTTAAAAAAGTAGGCTTTACCTCTGTAATATGACACCTGTCAAAAATTGGGCCCAAAAGGTTTGGTGGCAAGTCCGTTCCTGGTTCCCTCTACAATTTTAATTATTGACTTCATTATGGTTTCATGAGCCTTTATGGCCTACACAACATACTAAAACTTCATCAAATTATACAAGTCGTTTCAAAAGTTAGAGCTAAAAAATGAATTCGATGGGTACCCCTTTCGGGCTCTGTATCTCCGTTGGGAGGAACTTAAGAAAAAAAAGACAAACTGGGTTATTTTGACCTTCCCTATACGCTTCCGAAATTATGCCATATACTTACCGGACATCCTGTATACAGGGTGTTACTTAATGGTATGTCATAATTTAAAAGGAGAATTCCTGGATAAATAATAATAAAACCGAAAAGATCATATAAACTTGGGTCTAAAAAAAAAAGAGAAAAAAAGATAATAAAATTAAATTAAATAAAATTAAATAAAATTAAATAAAATTAAATAAAATTGAATAAAATTAAATAAAATTAAAAAATGTTCCTATAACATAATATCCTGTGGCAAAATTCAGTTTAATATCTCAAATCGTCTTTGGAAAATGTAATAAAAACTGAAAATAAAATAAATCTTTAACACTCTGTATCTTAAAAACCAACCATTTCAAGACCCAAGTTTATATGACCTTTTCGACTTGAGATTTATCCAGGAACTCCCCCTTAAAATTGTGACATACCATCAAGTATCACCCTGTAGAACATTTTGTGTCCAATTTGATGGATTTTTTTTTTCTTCAAGGAAGTTATTTTGGAAAGCTAACACTTTTTACTTTCAAACCTTTTTCTTCAATGGTTTTCACTGTGTAACCCGGATCTCGTTCTTATGGAAGTGTTTTGGACAGCTTTTGGGATTTTTTTTTTAATTAATGTCATGGGTCTTATAAGAAGTGACTCAATAGGTCAGGGAAACTTGAATTAACAGGACTTACTTCCCAACTTTCTTCTTCAAGGTATTTCCACTGCGCCAACCACAAAATCCCTGATTTATTACCTATGGATTTTTTACACGCTCCATATTAGCTTCACTTGTATGTGATAAGTTTGTAACGGAATCTCGGAACTCACTTCATATGCCCAGATTGATCCGAAACTTTGCACTCTTGAGAAAAAGAAAAAAAAGAAATAAAAAGTAAACAATACTAATTTTCAATTGAAGAATATTGTTGTTTTGTTGAATTATCTGACGTTTGGCTTGTTTGACTGGTGATGAAAAACTGGTTGACGGTCGGAGCGGTATTTCTTAAACCGTCCGTCTGATATGCAACGTTGCCAAGATAATTTTCTTGTCAAGGGGCTGATTTAGTTCTCATAAACTTTTTCTTGGAAAACAGATTTTATGTAAGAGACATTTAGAGCTAAAACCAACACTACTCACACTCTCCTCCCTCAGGTGTTACCACTCCGGCACCTCCAAAATCTCCTACCTACAGACTTCTCTATAGAAAGTGCCCACAGCAGGTCTTTTGTAAAATATTTGAGAACTTCATGGACTTCTAGGAAGTGACTCAGGATGTCCGAAAAGCTAAAACTAACACAGTTTGCCCAACCTCTTTTTAATGAGAGTTTCTACTGCGATACCCCCCCCCCCATCCCTGATTCAGCTCCTATAGACTATTTTATCAGTTTTTGTAAACTTTGTGGACTTCAGGGAAGGGACTCACGAAGGGTGGCAAGTTTAAACTATCATAAGTTAAATGGATTTTTGATACCAAGAAGGTTTTATGATTGAAAAATCTGACACATGGTACAGATGAACCTTACACAGCAACAGCACCTTTGCTGAATCATTTGATGAAAACACTTTGCTGCAAAATTGGTTACAAATCGTAAGAAGGAAAAAAAAGGCACAAATTCCTAGCAAAAAGATACTAGACTCCCGAAGGATAAGACATAGAACTTAGAACAATGGTACAAGTGCTCAGAGCTACCAGAAAATAGTGGAAGAATTCGATATTTCTCGAAACTGGCCAAACAGCATCAAAGTAACGGAAACCGCGATCAGATCTTTCAATAAGTCGACGTTACATAATCCCTACCTTTGAAAAAACTTTATAGTTTCCCCTACTTTCCTTTAAACTTTTTTCGTAATACTGTAGTTATTATTACTACCATTTGGAACTTGCTGTTTCAGTACTTCTAGGTAGCTTTTGAAGTTTCGGGAACGGCACTGTTACTCTGTAAAATGAAGCTAAAGTCACAAACCCTTCAAAGTAATACTCTATATTCCCAGGAGCTTATAGATTTGTTACTCGTATAATGATATCTTTTACGGTAGGTAGCTTTGAAAGTAGCTACGACGTTGTTAACTACTTTGGAAATTCCTACAAAGTTAGGGAACTATGTAGTGATATTTAAGGTGAAAATAACTCTTGCTACTTATAAAAACAACTTCACAGTAATTTTTACTCCTCCATCCATCACCACAAAGTTGCATTACTTTGAAAAACGCTTCAAAGTAACTTTGAGTACCTTTGATGTGTACTTGGATAATTTAAAAAATGATGTGTTAATTTGTTACTTATGTATACGTTATAGCACTCGAAATATCCAAGCTACCATGGTCGTTGACAAACCTAACATGGATATCGCTTTATTCATAGCTGCCGCAACTATAGCTACAAATTTTCGAGAAACTCAGCAACCCAATCTTTCATCCACAGTTAAAGTTGTTATAAAATGAGCCATCAAACTCAAAAATCCCTCAATCCGTTTAGGAGTTATAGCCATCGAAAGATCCCAGGTACCTTGGTCGTTGGCAAGCTTAACATGGACATCACCCCATTCATAGCTGCCGCAACTATAGCTACAATTTTTATAAAAACCTGGCAACCTAGCCTATTATCCACAGTTAAAGTTGATACAAAATGAGCCATCAAACTCAAAAATCCCTCAATCCGTTGAGGAGTTAAAGCCTTCGAAAGATCCCAGTCACCTTGGTCGTTGACCAATCTAACATGGACATCACCTCATTCATAGCTGCCGCAACTATAGCTACAATATTTTTAGAAACTTGGCAACCTAGTCTAAGATACTCATATGAAATTGCTACAAAATGAACTATCGAACATAAAAATCCCTTGTTCCGTTGAGGAGTTGTAGCCTTCGAAAGATCCCAGGTACCTTGGTTGTTGGCAAGCTTAACATGGACATCACCTCATTCATAGCTGCCGCAACTATAGCTACAATTTTATAGAAACCTGGCAACCTTGCCTATCATCCACATCTGAAGTTGCTACAAAATGAGCCATCAAACTCAAAAACCCTTCAATCCGTTGAGGAGTTATAGCACTCGAAGTATCCAAGCTACCATGGTCGTTGACAAACCTAACATGGATATCGCTTTATTCATAGCTGCCGCAACTATAGCTACAGTTTTTATAAAAACCTGGAAACCTAGCCTATTATCCACAGTTAAAGTTGATACAAAATGAGCCATCAAACTCAAAAATCCCTCAATCCGTTGAGGAGTTAAAGCCTTCGAAATATCCCAGTCACCTTGGTCGTTGACAAATCTAACATGGACATCACCTCATTCATAGCTGCCGCTACTATAGCTACAATATTTTTAGAAACTTGGCAACCTAGTCTTACATACTCACATGAAATTGCTACAAAATGAACTATCGAACATAAAAATCCCTTGATCCGTTTAGGAGTTATAGCCATCGAAAGATCCCAGTCACCTTGGTCTTCGATAAACTTTACATGGACATCACCACATTCATAGCTTCCGCAACTGTATAATATTGTTAGAGATTTGGCAACTAGGCTAAAAAGGTGCAGTAATGTCAGGTCAATGCACATTAGATGAGTCGATCTCACCGGATCCTTAGGTGACTTGTCGACCGCCGCATTTGGGACTACGCTCAATGAAGCTTGGCAAGTCAAGCTTCAATCTTACCCAAAACCGAAGATGTTGCGAAGAATTACTCAAATATTCACATTTTTCTCAGTACCCAGTCAAAGTATGTTGGAACCAAATTTCAAGTTGATATCTGCAGTGGTGTATCTGGTTAAGCAAATTTTTTTTTCAAATTTTGCATTGATTTTCCAGATTAATTTTCATAAACATTTCGAGAAAAATATAAGTTTAAATTAAAAAAAAAAAAAATGTTAAGGACAGCACTGCATTATGGCTATTTTCGATGGGTTTTACAATAAAAGTATGTTTTTTTCTCGAAAACGGTTCATTTTATCGATAATGAACAATAGTACGTTTTTTGTAGTCTGAGGTTCAGGCTATCTAAATTTATTTTTTTCAAGATTTCATCATACAGGGTGTTGAAAATTTAAGCATTAAAATGTACAACCTAGTCCGCCCCTGCTAAACTAAACAAACTAATCATGTTTTAAGGGCAGTATTTTGAGAGGTAATGTTTACTGTCAATCATAGTAAATTTTCAACAAATTAAAGTGGTTAAAAATTTATTCATGAAAAATTGATGTCCAGTGGCGTCCTTTCGGGGCCGGTATCTCCGTAAAGAGGGCCTCTAGGAAAAAAGTTTACGGGAACTTGTCATCTTATTTTTCAATGTTTTATCTGAATCCGAGAGATCTCCCACATCATCCCTGTATAAGATAGAAGAAAGAAGCAAAGCATGAGTACGCAAGATCATATCTTATCAAGTAGCAGTTGGAATTAAGTGGAAGATGCCCATGACTATGTGTGGAAGCTCAGATTCTGAAGAAGATCCCATTTGCTTGGGGTGGGCTTAATATTGGAAGTAGATTTCCACGATTTCTCCAACCTTCATTATACAGATCAGTGGTTGCGACGTCCCTGACAAATATGCAACCTAACATGATTGTGTTTATATAGATCAGTGCCTCTAACCATACAAATCACTTGGCTTGTGCCGCCCTCCAACCCACGCAAATATAAACTAAAAAAATCTATAGGTCTCATCAAGTTAACATTGATAGGTTAATAATAATGTTGTAACAGCTTAGACTACAAATTACTGCATCAAATTGAATAGTTTTCATAAAATGAATGCGACTGTATCAGAGTCCATGTTGCAACACATAATTGCTGGTCTCATGGTAAGCTTGGGACAAAAATCCAGAAGGCAATTATTATTTTACCTTTCATTAATTTCGCTTTATTTTGCAATAAAACCGTGAAAACAGCAATTTGTGTTGGATTCTGTTATTGTGTAGGCGTAGACATGTATCAATGATCTAACAAAAAGTGTGAAACTGAAGCAGCCGCGCAAGCATCTGTTTTATCAAACGATGCTTCTCAGTAATTATTACATCTTGTCACCAGTTCTTGGACCATAAGTGAATGGAGAAAATGGGTTACAACAAGTTTAAGGCCGGAACATATCTGCACTTTCATTAAAAGAAATACGTGAGATCTGTTTTGATCATGTAACTGTCTGCAAGTACGCGATTGAAATAATAGATGCGTGCATTTATTGCAGTTTTGCAATGTTTAGTGGATATTGGAGAAAAGGTCATATTATAGCGATAAACAATCCAGGGTCGTATTAAAAAAAAAAAGTTGATGCATGATGTCCGCGAGATTTTCAATTTGATATCGTCATCTTGAAGACGATTAAAAGTGAAAATGTTATTTTGAAATGTCGCTTCCTTTGAACTCAGGAAATGATAAAAAGTTTTTTGCGATTTTTTTCGAATATTTTGTGAAGTGGACAGAATTTTTTAAATTTTTGAATAACATTTCGTTTCTGGTCTTATCTAGCATAAAAATGCTCGACTTTGTGCCTCATATAATAATGAGGATCCTCGTGCATGCACTCGAGTTTGTGGCAACCTATATGAGAAAAGTTTGGTTGAATTTGAATTTTCAAAACAATTATTACATATACAGGATGTTTGTCGGATGACTAGCCAAACTTTGTGAAAATAAACATTAAAACTTCTGTAACTTTTTAAACTTTTTTTTAGGTTATTCTTTGTGTTTTCAGTCACTCAAAAAAGAATTTTAGAAACATTACAAAAAAAAATATCGAAGTGAAAATCAACCAAAAATTAAAATAACGTAAGGAACAAAAGTTATTAAAGTGTACAAAAGTAGTAGAATTACTCAAAACAAAATAGAACATCTAGAAATTGCAAATAACAATAAAAAAAATAAAAATATGATAAAAAAAATAAGAAAAATGTATCAGATAATATAAATTGTGGGGGGAAAATCGTATGTAGATCAGCAAAATCTGAAAGAAAAACAACTATTGTTGTATTTGGTACAAAATAATTGTTTTTTTGTTATACTTTTCAGGTATGGTCACGGTTTTTAGTTGTCTTACTTTCTCAGTTGACATTGAAAATACATATCAAAATATTTTTTTATGGGATGAAATAAATGTATTATCCACAAAATTAAAATTAATTTTCACTAAAAAAATCAAAATTTTGAACAAAATAACAAAAAAGAGCGCCTAATGAGAAATAAATAACAAAGAAAGCTGTCCTTCATACCTTACAAGATTTCTGTAAAAAACAAAAAGGTTAAATCAAAAAAAAACTCAAAAATTGAAAGTAAATGAAGTTGTCAATTTTCTATTTCTTCTAAATATTGGTTCCAAGTTTCTTTTTTCGTTTTTTTTTGCGTAAAAAATACATTGATTTCTGTATTACTTCTTGATTTGTCTGTATCAGCATCGAAAATATTGTATAGTGTTTATTAATAATTATTATAGTTTAAGCTTTAATCAGAATGAAATAAATATTTCAACAAATAATTTATCAACGAGCAAGTCAGCAATAGAACAAAAATGAATGCCAAAAACACCAAAGTGTAAATGAGAAGACACAAAAAATCAAAATGAAAAAATGAAAAGGCCATAAAAAAAAAGAGCGAGAAATGAGAACCAAAAAATGCTTTAGAATAAAAAACAAGAATAAAATTCTTGAAATCTATCGAATGCTCGAAATCTAAAGTGAAAAATATAATAAAAACATCAAACTACAAAAAGTTATTAAAAAAAGACTTGAACATTTTTGCTAAGACCCAAACAAAAAGAAGTGAAAAAAACACGAAGGAATTGGAAAGTGAAATAATATCTCTAGAAAGTATTTTATTCAATAGGAGAATGTTTGAATTATAATTTATTTAAACTCCAAAAATCTTGACAAATCGCAATAAAAATTAAAAATAATCAGAATAAAAGTGATGAGCAAGAGTCAATTAAAATAAACAAAAGTATAAAAATAACTCCAAAGCAATAAAACAATAGAAGATTGACATCGACAATAATGAAAAAGGTTTATTGAAGAACAAAAATAAAATTTGAAATAAATACGTTGTTTATTTGGATGATAATAGTTGATAATATAAATTGAATGTTTGAGAACAAACTACCTCAATAATATATCTTCTTCATCGAGAAAAAAGTTGTTAAGTGGTCAAACAACATTTTAACTTGAAAACGATCAACCCTAAAATATGAAAAAGTTATTGAAAAAAAAATAATCAAAGGAACTAACGTAAGCTTAAAGTAACGTGAAGAAAAAATTTAAATAAATAAAAGTACCTATAGCAAAATGCCCACAAAGTTTAAAATCAACATGTACCAATAATAATTATTAAAAACAAAACATTTTAATTGATAAAAATTGAGTGGAAGAAAGTTGATAATAGAAATCAATCAAAAAAGAAATTTTAAATGAAAAATAAGAACTCATTTTTGCAAAGATAACAATAAAAAAAAAACAATTAAAAAAAAGGCGAATTGAAGATACATCTTTTCTCAAAAGAATCATAAAACAAAATTCAATTGTAGAATGTGGACTAAAAAAGGAATTGGGAATAATGATGATTATTCAAGTGACGTAAACGTAAACAAAAAACAGGCTGTCTAGAGAAAAAAAAGAGATAAAAAAGAGAAAAAAAATCGAGAAAAATCCTTCTTTATAAAAAATTGCTTGTGAAAAAAATACGATCCATGAAAAGAAAATTTTGGATTTTCGAGTTCGCAAAAACTTCAAAAACCTGATCTTGTTATAATAGTTAACTATCTTGATTTTTATTTTTAAGCAAAATCTCAATTGAATTTGTTTTTAGACAGCATTAGAGGTTGAAATAGATACAGCATTAAAGACTTCATCTTTAATACGGGGATATCAAAAAGTATCAAAGAATGATTTTTGTGTTAGCAAAACTTTTTATTTTGGAAAAAAAGATTCTGTGTTTTCTCAAAAAGTGGTAGAAATGTATTAAGAAGTTTAAAATTAGAATCTACAGTCAAAGTGGTGAATGATCAAATACAAAAAAAAAATAAAAAGATCCAAGATTTCTTTCAAATCTCATCACTCACCTGCGTTATTCTAAATAACTTTTCTAATCAAAACTTAAAAATAACGGTAGTTTATTCTTGAAAAAGAAAAGGTTTTTGAAGTTTTTACGAATAGAAAATCAAAATGGATCATATTTTACAAGCAAATTTTTTTATCAGGAATAAGTTTTTTTCCAAAAAATAATTTTTTTATCCATTTGTACTCTTGTAAACCCTATCTGTGGTCAGTCTGTATATTTCAATGAACAAAAATAGTAAAGGGAATTCGAAGTAGGAAAATAACAGAAAATCGCACCAACAACATTAAAAAAAAAACTAATTTGAAAAAAAAAATTGAAAACGTGTTACCTTTGATAATATGAATTGGATCTTTCAGAAAATAGAAAAAAACTAGAATATCATTTCTACATTGGAAAAAAAATCATTCAGGGGTTAAACAACATTTTAAAGTGAAAACTGTAAAAACTAAACTTTGAACAGAAAAAAGACAAACAAAACGAAAAAATGGCGAATTGAGAAGACATCTCTAAACAATCAGGACGAATTTGATTTTATTGGTTGGATAAAAAAAAACACAGACAAAATTGTTGAAATAATTCGAAATAACTCAAGGGCCAAATAAATCTTGGATGTAAAATAAGACAGACAAGAATCAAAAATCAAGTAAAGGAACGTAAGGGCCAATAAATGTAATCAAAAGTATTGAAAGGCTCTCCAAACAATAAAACAAAAGGAAATTGGACTTACCGAAACTAAAAATGAATGAAATCTTGAATAATAAAGAAAATTTAAAATGAAATAACAAGTTCATAATTTAAACTTAAACCATCAACAAATTAGTATTCCTAGAAATAAACAAGAAACAAGCGGACCTAAAACAAGTCATTGTTCAACAAAACTATTTATTCACACACATTGTAAAAAGTAATCAGATCCTTATTACCAAGTCCTTCATTATTGCTCTAGATCGTGCTCGCACAAGAAGTTTAATGTTAATGCCAAGTCGTGACAGTTCCACCTGTATGAGTATCTTTATGGCGTATTTAACGTGATTCATTTTTTTCAGATATTTTGTCAGCACTATTCTGCAATTCCAAATATACAGAACACTATGTCAGGCATCTGGCCAGTACGTGCCTGGCGACTATCGAAAGGCTCTGCACAAGTGTGATATATACAGGAGCAAAGAGGCTGGAAATATTCTCAAGTAAGTCTTACTATATCGTTAGAAATGTTTAAACACGAGCGTGCTGGAAGTGAGGTCGTCACCAAACTTCCTATTTCACGACCGTCGGCGGCTCTCCTTATCAGTAATCAACTAAAAAAAATTGGTTCTCAGGTAGTGAATTTGATCGTATTCCTTACAACATAATTAGTGGAGATAATTTACGCAAATTACTGGCAGCATCCGCTTTTTGGATTGTAAAGATTAATCTTGCCTTGCACAATCGGAAATCGATAAGAGATCTGAACTGTTTATCAGATGACATTTCCAGTGAAGGTAATTAATTCGTGTTTTGAGATTAATGAAGAAAAGGTTGATCGCTTCTATGCTGACCTTTGCCTCTTTGTTCTTATCACCAATTTTTTTCTTGGAGTTCATTTATTGGGAAGAATTTTCTTCTCTTTTATATGATACCACTGCAGCTCAGAAAGGATGGGGGTCATTGCCCCTATAGTTGGAGTCCAGTCTAATAGATAGCTCACAAATATAAAACATTTTATTATAAACTGACGATTCCTTACATAAGATCAAAGAGCCTCCATGTAACAAGTTTTCACGACAAAACAAAGAAACACAACTGTAATCTAGTACAGAAAAGTACTCATCCAATGTTCCATCACTAAAACAATGTCCGGAAAGTCAATGCTATCTAAAAACATGGAAAAATAATCACATTTGTTGCTTGGCGATTGAATATTTAATAAGGTGATAGACAATTTATTTACATTTCGACATGACTAGGCTAATTCATGTCAGTGTTGTAGAAATCAACAATAATTGGATTGCTTGTAGTACCACTCAAAATTTTTTTTTTCAAGTGAGGAAATCTGCTGGACATATCTACACACGAAGGTGTGTTTCAGACACCTGGGTCGGGTTGATGCACCTCTAGGAGTGTCGACCGACTAAAACCTCACTTGTTTTCGCTCTCCATGAGTTTTTCGGTCAGGTATTCAGAATTTGATTGGTGCCCAAGGGTAGATTATCTTGAGGTTTTCCATCTTTCACAGAGAAAGACAGTGTGTTATGGGGTGTCCCTTTCTTGGCAATAGTTTTCAGCTGCTGAGTGTAGGTAAGCATGGAAAGAACCTTGTCCCGTCAGTACTTGCGTCACACTCTCGAACTCATTTCCCCATCTTTCTTGCCATGCTTCCATTGTTGTCTGTCTCTCTCTGTCCTTATCTCCAGTTTGATGCCTGGCTTCTTGCAGATCTATCGGTATGATCCCTGTAATAACTTGCAGTGCTTGTGGAGGCTGTTCGATAGGCGCTAGCAACCCTCAAAAGAATTTTTCTTTGTGCCCTTGTCATTTTGTCTTTATATTTGCCAACATTCATCGCCTCATGCCAAACTGGTGCTCCGTAAAGAAACTCAATCCGAGTTGAAAACCCCGCCTCACCGCCTTCTTCTGCATTCCCGAGGACCTCTTAGGTTGGGCATAAGCTGGGACGTCGATGTAATTCTTTGTTCTGCTCTTTTTATGACTTCGTTGAAATGGTCATTGAAGGTTCTGTTGGAACCCCCAAGTACTTCAGAGACTTGCTAGGAATGATGGTTATCCCGTTTATCTTGAAAGCTCTTTGTCTTTCACCTTTCAAAATTATTGCATCTGTCTTTTCTGGAGCAAGTTCGAGTTCGTGATGCGGCAGCTACCTGTTGGTTCTCCATAATGCCTCGTTGACTCTAACGGACAGAAAATCTACTCAAAGTATGAGAGGCTCCACTACATTGCTGGTAAACGGACTGATCCAAAACGACATCTAGCGCAGGATCTAGAGCCCATTGTAGCCATGAGAAAGATGAGATATCATACAGCCTAGGCAAGCTACACCATTCCAAGCGATCAATTAATGCTTGACCATGATTGCATGGACTGCTTTGACATTAAAAATATCCTCAGATAGTCAAGCGGCATCGCCTCGAGGACTGTGGAGTGTTGCCAGAATGCACTAGCTAATGATATCAGACTAGTATGGATACCTGGACCAGGGACGGCCTTAGGATTCGATGCTAGATGGATAACCAGTTTCCGCAATACTGGAGAATTCTGCCAGGCATGTGACCCTCCAAAGAATTTACCACAGAAACGCGCCAGAGAAATTCCGAGTAGTGGTGGGTTTGTACACCGGTCACTGCCTATTGAGGGTGCCTATGCAAAGGGTGAGGCTTACCGAGGACATATTGTAAATAAGTTTACCACTAGACCTTTCGCAATGACGTCACTCCGCAGGTTCTAAATCTACTGACATGAAGACGTGGTTAGAAAGGGTTGGACAGGGTCGCATTCGAAAGAGGGGTCTTGAAGTTTCTTACAGCTCAAGCCAGTTGTCGTCTTGCGTTGGACAAAGTTTTATGTCCACAATGACAAACCACGGACCCTGTAACACCTGAAGGACAACATTCGTCAAGCCATCGTCGATATGCTCGAAAGAGTGGAGAGTAACTTCAAAAAGTGTGTGGATCAGTGTATTTCTGATGTGAGCCGACATTTGTCCGATGTCGTTTCTAAAACCACTTGAAACTAAAATCCAGGGTGTGTGGAATACGATTAAAAGAGAATAAAATCAATATTTGAAGTATTTTTACTTTTATTGACTTTTCTAATCAGCAAGTTTTCCTGCCGCACCTTGTATATGTAGGTGTATCCGTCCCCTTGGGCATAGAAACGTTGTATCCAGCAAAATCGTCCCTGGATGGTGAATTTAACGATATTTAGCGCGAAATATTCGCAGGAATTTTTGAGATACCTTTATTGTTTTGTGGAGAATGAGTTGGGGGTGAGTTGGAGTGAATTTAAGTGTAGGGCATACAATCATTTTAAATCGTTGTTTTGATAGAATGCCTGAATTCAATTTTTCAAGTATTTTTCTCTGAATTTATCCAAAGGTTATTTTTTATTTTAATTGCCATTTTGCTGCTGAAACGATTGAATGGGTGCAAATTTGAAATTGCCTTGGAATAATTATTGTCATTATTTTATAAATCACTCTGTATATCAGAAATATGCACTTCTGCCTAATGATGTGACTTTTCAATCAAGAAGGCATATTTTACTCATCTTATGACCAAATCTGAAGTTGTAGTCACCAAACAAAGAGGAGTGAAGATTTTTTGAAATTTGCCTTGGAAAAATTGTCATCAACTTATAAACCACTCTTTTTATTAGATATGGGCATCCGCGTATAGTAATGTGACATGTTAGTGAAGAATGTATACCTCTCTGCAGCTCATGATCAAATCTGAAGTTGTTATCACAAGATAGAGATTTTTGAAATTTGTTTTGGAAAAATTGTCATCAAAACTGTATATCAGAAATGTGCAAACCTGTATATGAATGTGGTTTATCGGTGAAAAATGCATACTTTGCTGCAGAGCTAAGAGCTGACCTTCTTCTACCTTCACCCTAGATACCTTCCTCATCAGCACCTACATTGCGGAATCTTGTGTCCGACTCTGTTGTATGTTTCAGACTCTGGAGATGCTAGATATCTTGTTGAAATTCTGGAAACATTAGCTTCCATGTTCTATTGTAACTCAAGTCAAGAACGAGGAGAAGAAGGAAGTCTTCCACCTTTACCCAAGATCCTTCCCTTGTCACCATCTCAATTACGCACCTTCCGCGTTAAAAACCTAGCCCAACATTGGTGAGGAGATAATTCTTATCACAAAAAGGAATCTCAAGAAGTTCCAGTCACCCATTCTGTATAAGATGCCGCTGGCACTGGAACAGGAGGTCAAGTACCTCGTGGTGGTCATGGACAGTAAGTTAACATGGAAAACTCATATTGAAAGGTCAGTTAAAAAGGGCATACCCACAATGTGGCTGCTGCGCCGAGTGGTTATCAGCCGAGGATCTCATACGGAGCCGTGGTCTAGAGGCATGCTACCGAGAAAGCCACTAACAAAATCAGACTAACTAGACTTCAAAAGATGGCCTGTCTGAGCATCACCGGTGCAATGAGGAGTACTCCAGGAGCTGCACTGAACATTATCCTTGCGTTGCCAGAGCTGACAATCTGGATACAGAGGGAAGCGATACGTGAGGATGTCTGCTCAGGAAGTATGGAAGGAGAGGGGCACAGAAGTCAGCCACGCTAGATTAACTTCTATTGTGGGGCGTGAGATACCGGGACTGACAGTCACGGATGGAAGACTCAGACTTCATAGAAGTACACCTTCCATCCAGGGACGAGTGGGGGACTAAACCGGCAGAACCACCAGATCACACGCAGATCAGGTTCACTGACGACTTGAAGGCCAACTCTAAGGCTACAGAAGTCGGAGTTTCCAGACTGGACAGGAATGCCGGGGAGGCTTTCCCTTTCGGAAAACTTACAATGGTCTTCCAGGCAGAGGTTTTTGCTATGCTGGAGGTAGCATCCAGGGAAGAGGTTAAAGAAAGGACAAAAGATAACATTGTTATCTATTCTGATAGTCAAGCGACACTAAGGGCATTTTGCAAGCCAAGGATCAGCTGCCCGCTGGTTCAAGAGTGGGTGACATCAAGAAGGTCAAACTGGTCTGGGTACCGGGACATATGCATGGGCATTTTTGGTAACGGACGCGCAAACGAGATAGCTAGACTAGGGTCCAGAGCCATACCTGTGTCTGAGTAAACGACTGATCTCTGAGGCCCTAAACGAGTGGGCTTGGGAGAACACAGTAGACGGCCCGCTGCTGAACAAGAGTAGGAAGGCACTGAGCATCATCGTAGGCATTCTGACAGGACACTGCAAGCTCAAGTGCATTTACTAGGAATAGGTGAATCACCCCTATGTCCCAACTGAAGAAGGACGGAGGAAACCTCCTATCATCTACTGGGAGTCTGTGATAGATGGGATCGCCTGAGGAGGAGGGTCTTAGGAGCGGCAACCATTCCTCGGGTGGAGTTGGAGGACCTGAGCTGGGATGACCTGGCCTGGGACTCCGTGTATCTGTCGAATCCTAGCGACGGTCGCTTTCCCATTCATTTTATGCAGAGAGCGAAGTGTCGCTATGGAATTCTACAGTACACGGAGTCCCAGGCCTGATTTGCTTCACAATGGAGACAGGACGACTTGCGTGAAGAGGGTTGGAAACGCGGGGTTGGTGAAAAGGGCCACCAGGCCTACTCGCCGAGCTTTGGTCCCCCACCCTTACCATTACAATTACCATTGATGATATTTGCTCAGAAGGTATGATTCAGATCCTAAAGGCGTTTCCAATTTTGTTGACACTTGAGAATCATTGGCTTCTTGTCAAGTCCAGAGCTTGGACCCGACTTTCTTCCAAATTCACCCAATATACCTCCCTCATCAGATTCTCAATTTTGGACTTTCCCCGTCTAAAACCCATCTCAACATTGGTGATAATTGCTCACAAGGTATGTTTCAGACCTTCCAATTTTGTGAGCACTTTTCCAGCCCAACTCCAAAGCTATAGGAGCAGACTTTCTTTTACCTTACCCTAGATGTCTTCCGTCCAACATTGAAGATATACTTCAGACCCTTGAGGTGCTTGAAATATTGTTGAAATATTGAGAGCATTTTCCCATATGTTAGCAAATTTGTCTAACTTAATTTCAGAGCTAGAAGGAGACTTCCATACCTTCACACAAAAGAGACCCACCACGTTACCTAACCTAACAAAATCCGTTAAATCACCCAAGATAGCAAATGCGATAGAGCTCCAACGATGTGAATCCGTGCAAAAGTGCGAGTAATCAAACTCTGCATAATCAAGGTATTGGTAATACTCCAAGAGCCACATATGGGATTCTTCGAGATCCATCGACCATGAAAGCTTCCGTTCCAATTCTGCCACTATCGGTACCAGCACCAACATTATAAATTCGTGTTATGCAACTCCGCGACTTTTGCTACATATTATTATAGACATACGCCTAACCCACATAATGACGGCGAAAAGTTTTGCCAATGGTACAGCTTGTGGGCTTCCGGTATTGTTCGACGGGCACAATTTACTTGTCATTGTTATTTATGAGTGATTGTTACATGGTGGAGAATGGACGAAACAGGAAGACGATAGCAAGTGCTCAAAAATCAAATCCCATCGAAGAAATGACTTTGAAAATGCACTAGATTTAGACCTAATAACACAGTAATTTACTATCCGGATTTTTACTAAATTCCTTATTTGTAGCTCGATTGCTGACCATGACCATATTTTAGGTCGGTAATATGGTTTGACCAGAGATTGATTTGTTCGCCAATATAGTGGTGCAAGGAGAGGCTTAATATAATATAGAGATCTAGATGGGTGTATATATATATATATATATATAAAAGGGTCCACATTTTGAGACCATAACTTGATATGATGTGATCCTGGCCTTGTATGACTCCTGTAATTGTCCTCGTATATTGGAGGTCTACAATATCTTTGCTGTGGTAAGCCAGTTGACGAACTTGGAAATATTTTATGGGTATCGCAGCCCTAATTCCTCCTTTATCGAAGATCTTCTCAATCATGTGATAGGTAAAGTTCCAACGCAATACCAAAAATTCAAGAAGATATTCAAAAAATCAGAGAAACTGAGAAGATATCAAGGACAATGTCATGGAAAGCAAAACAAAAACAAGAAGATCATCCACAGTATGAAGAAGAGTATTATGGATCCAAAGTACTGTTAATTATTCAAGAAATCTCAAGATTATGAAGATGAATAGATAATTTTAGACCTGAATTCCTTAAAAGCAATAACCATGTCAGCCTTTCAAGTTCAACCACTCACCACAAATCATTTCAATTTGAAAATTCCTATAAACAATTCGATTGCAAAACGCCCATAATAGCCAAATATAATTATCATTACAACCTCTACCTACTGACTTTATTACGCTCATTAAATTAATTCACCTTTTATAAATAAATAACGGTAATGATTAGTACCTGAATTGATAATGAACTATGTTGTTGATATTTGAATGTTGTCATTGCTGAAACAGATTGGATTACAAAATATTGAACAATATTTCCTGCTTCGTACATCAAATAACACATTTTTTCCGATTCTGCAATGGTAAACGCACAAAACTTGCCTAATTCAGCTTTTATGAAACTTAATTAAAGAGCGCATAAAATTCCGACAATAAGCAATAAATTTCGCCGCATTTTTGCTGTAAATAATATCACTCTTCGTGCGGTTACTTCATCGGAGCACCTTGAAATGGGTTTCTAAAAAAAATGGGAAATCACGCGGAGGTCTTCGGGGTCAACGTTGTGCTAGTCACCTCTTGTGTAATATTTTTTATCTGTTTAATTCGATTTTCTATGCTCAATTTGTGGTTGTTGGAAAATTGGGGGTTTTCCTTTGTATTCTTTATTTAATTGGACTTACCTAGAATCTTACTAATTGTTATTTGGTGGGAATTTAGTTGTCATGCGAGTATCATTGTTATTCTTACTCACTTTTTAGAGCATGGTTTTTATTTGCTGCACGTCGGCTTTTTCTAAGCATTTTTGTATATTTTAGAAGTTGACTTTTGTCTGACTTTAAAATGTTTTAATCACTTTTGCAATCTTTTTCACTTTTTAGGGTATACTTTATGAGCTTTTTCACATTTTAAAGAGTTGTTGTATATTTCTTCTTCAGACTAGTCTAGTTGATTTTTTTCTGACTTTTTAAAACGTTTCCTAGAAATCTTCTTTTTAGGGTATTGTTAATAGTACGAAAGGCCTTTGTCCACTTTATTTTTCTCCCTTCGGAAGTCTCACTTTTCCTTATGATTTTTTTCTACTTTTTTAAAAGTTTTTGTTTATTTCAATTGCCTTACGTATTTCTTTTTTTTGTCAGTGAAAATGTTATTTCGTTTTTTAACCTCAACAGAGTTTTTAAATACCTTAGCTGACTTCTGTGTCACCTTTCAAAAAGTTTTAGACTTTTTTTAGAAAGTTTTATCTAGTTTTCGCAATCTTTCCCTTTTTTAAAAGCATAGTCATTTTTTTTGATTATTTTACATTGTTTAGGTTTCTTTTTTACACTTTGGCGGCTTGTTTTCCACTTTATTTTTCCTCTAAAAGCTTTTAACAGTTCTTTATGATATTTTACACTTTCAAAAGAGTTCTTGTATTCTTAGAATACTTTATCATCTTTTTCGCCAACTAAAATATAATTTCGTATGCTTACCGTTTCTTAGTTTAATTTTTTTGAGAAACATTTATACTGTTTTTGCACTTTTTAGCGCATTTTTATTATTTTTTAGGATGTTCTTATACACTTTAGAGGTTCTTGTCCACTTTATTTTTCCCCCTCAGGACTTCTTACTCTTTCTGATGTTTTTTTTTCTACTTTTCGAATAGTTTGTGTTTATTTTAATTGCCTCAATCCTCTTTCATTCTTAGTGACAATGTTATTTTGTCTTTTAACAGTGATTTCAAGTACTTTCGCTGACCTTTTAAAATATTTTAGACAACTTTTATAAGCTTTTATCCAGTTTTTGCAATCTTTTCCTTTTCAAAGAGCATGGTGATTTTTTAAAATTTATTTTTCATTGGTTAGGTTTCTTTTCAAGACTTTGGTGGCTCGTTTTCCATATTATTTTTTCTCTAAAAGCTTTTAACGGTTATTTATGATATTTTAACCTTTTTAAAAGAGTTCTTGTATTCTTAAGAAGACTTTATCATCTCATTTTCCAACTAAAATGTAATTTCCTATTCTAACCGTTTCTTTGTTTATTTTTTAAAGAAACCTTTATCCTGTTTTTGAACTTTTTAGCGCATTGTTAATACTTTTTAGGATGTTTTTATACACTTTAGAGGCTTTTTTCCACTTTATTTTTCCCCCTCAGGACTTCTTACTTTTCCTGATGGTTTTTCTTCTACTTTTTCAATAGTTTTTGTTTATTTATAGTATGTAATGGACACTCAATATGGCGATCCATCCATAGTAGAGTAGGGCTTCGATAGGTGCTGGTTTATAATGTGGTCATAAAAACAATCACTGACCATTCACAGTTTTATTCAGCAAGTCTTACTTCTACTGAATAAGAGTACAGGACATTGAGGAATATTTTTGGTTTCTAAAGAGAAACGGGCTTAAAATTCGCGTCTTTTTTTCTCTTTTCTTTTTTTTATTATTTTTATAATTTCATAGTAACCACTCTCTTGTTTTTTTTTTGATAGATTAGAGATCAAGAGAGCATGTCAATTTGTATAATGTTAAGAATTTAAGTTAGTTTCTCTTTAGAAGTATGACAATTTTACAAGACAATAATTTCAAATAATAAACAAATTTGTTGGGGGTTCACCAACAAATAATCTTCCTTAATCCACTCTTATTCTTAGTGACAATGCTATTTTGTCTCTCGACAGTGATTTCAAGTACTTTACAGACCTTTTCAAATATTTTAGACAATTTTTATAAGCTTTTATCCAGTTTTTGCAATCTTTTCCTCTTTTAAGAGCATGTTAATTTTTTTACATTCATTTTAGGTTTCTTTTTCAGACATTGGTGGCTCGTTTTCCACTTTATTTTTCCTCTAAAAGCTTTTAAAACTCCATTATGATATTTTACACTTTTAAAAGAGTTCTTGTATTCTTAAGAAGACTTTATCATCTCTTTTTCCAACTAAAATGAAATTTCGTAATCCTAGCGTTTTTTAGTTTATTTTTATAAACCTTTATCCTGTTTTTGCACTTTTGTTTATACTTTTTATGATGTTTTTATACGCTTTAGATGATCTTGTCCACTTTATTTTTCCCTCTTAGGACTTCTTACTTCTCCTGATGGTTTTTTTTATCCCACTTTTTTAATAGTTTTTGTTTATTTTATTAGCCCTAATCCTCTTTTATTTTAAGTGGCAATGTTATTTTGTCTTTTTACAGTGATTTCAAGTACTTTAGCTGACATTTTCAAATATTTCAGACAATTTTAATAAGCTTTTATCCAGTTCTTGCAATATTTTTATATATATATATATATTTTATCTGAAACCTTTTTACCATACAATGGTGTAGGGCGGTTATCTTATTATAAGTTTCTCACAAATTTCTTCCACTTGTTTCTGTCCTTCGCAATATTTTTAACTTTTTAAAGCAAGATTCTTTTCTACATTATTTGTTAAAATGGGACACTTCACCTTCTTGTCGTATGATCAACGTCAAATCCAACGATCTTCTAGAGTTAACAAATGTATTAATCAATCTGTCTACAGGGGCGAGTTCAGAAACGTCACACCCGGTGCGAGTGTGATCCAAATGTTAAACCCTAACCGTTCAGATATGGCAAGCCGTTTTGCTTTTTAGTCAACCCTGCTCATAAAGTATCATAAAAACTGTTTGTTTGACACTTTATAAACACAGATGAATAAAAAGTGAAACGGCTTGCCATATCTGAACGGTTAGGGTTTGAAATTTGGATCACACTCGCACCGGGTGTGACGTTTCTGAACTCGCCCCTGCTCTGCTGGCGAAATTGACACTTTCACGAATTATTCCTGAAAAAATAAAGAACAACGATGTGATCAAGGACGGCGATGCTGAAATGTGACAATTGTCATATGTCGTGCTAAATGCCGCTCAGAACAAGGCGATGTTGGTGATTTATATAGTATATCGCTTCAAGATATTATACATTAAAAAAGGGTTTTTCTCTTGATTTATTTGTTTTAAAAGTCTTTATTGTTGAGAAAATAATAATCAAATTAAAATCAAAATAAACGCAATTAAACATTTTATTTGTTCCACTTGAAATGCAATCTCAGAATTGTCATACGTCATACTAAATGCCGCCGAGATAAGGCAGTGTTGCCGATTCTATAAGAAGAAATATACACATAAAAGAGCAAATCCCAAACATGTGAATTTTTGAGAACCCAGAAAGTCCTTTTTGGTGACATTCTGCGCCAGCTTTTTTTGGGAATGTACGAGTCGAAGACAAAAAGTGACCAACAACTAGAATGCTTCCACCTAAATCACCAATCATCCTCTTTGTAAGACTATTTGTGCTCGAAATTTGATCCTAGATCTGTTATGTGTTGTGTCACAGATTGTTATATCTCAGATCATGAGCCGATCAGTACTGACGTATTTATGGATCCAAGATCTGTCATTGAAGACAATAAAAATGGTTCTGCTGGATGTGATAATAACAAATAACTTCTTGGCTGACTCGATAAACAGAAGCATTGAAGATGGCGCTTTCCCAAGTTTCCTGAAGTCAGAATCATTGACCTAAGTCTGGCAATGTCGAGTCCACTGCTGACTATAGGCTCATTATCCCTTCCACCTACACTGGACAAAATCATAGAAACACTAGTGAAAAAACGAATGCTCGGCTTTCTGGTCCAGCGTAAGACACTTTGTTACTCACCACTATCACTGATGATGCCATGTTATACACACCAGAGCAACTTAGTAAAGGAGATTCTCCTTCGGTTGTATTCTGTGACATGACCAAGGCATTTGACCACATCGAACTTTGTTGAGGAAGCTGGTGGTTTACGGATTTCAGGGAACTTTTCACCGCTGGTTGCAGTCATAAATGGAAGCACTCAGAAAGTGAACTTCAATGAATCTGGAAAG
Source organism: Orchestes rusci (assembly GCA_958502075.1). NCBI lineage: Eukaryota > Metazoa > Arthropoda > Insecta > Coleoptera > Curculionidae > Orchestes > Orchestes rusci. The sequence goes on from OY293305.1 coordinate 4,074,311, forward strand.
CTTTTTGATGGAATTTCACAAGGATCAGTAATAGGACCTCTGTTATATCTGATCTAGTCTATAGAACATAGCACAACGATCCCAAAAATACTGAAGATGGTAGAAACAGACCTCGCTTCATTAAAGGTGTTGTGTGTCTCCATTGGTTTCGTTCAATGTTTCCAGAACAAATATAATTGAATTCATGCGCATGCCTAATGAGGTTGTGATGGGTGGTGAAGAGGAGAAGAAGACGTCCTGCGACTAATGATTGATGACATATTGAAATTTGAAGACCACATTTCCTACCTGTCCACCAAGTTGTCTAGAGGATGACGTTCGAGTGGAGCGGAGGAAACTGGTTGTTGCTGCTGCTCTTATAGAATTCCAGCTAAGATATCGCCTCAGCTTTGAGGTTCATGCTTTTTGGGTATTCCGGATTTAAAATCGTTTTCCATTTCCATTTTTTCTTCGGGCTGCATTCTCAGGATTCATCCAGATGATAGAGTAACTGATGACACTGCTGTGCAAAGGCTAGGACTGGGCCGTAATGAATGCGGAAGTCACATCTACGACCTTCGACAAGGCTTTTCACCATCTCTTTCTACTATAGAAGGCACAGAGTTTGCAAGAGTGTCTTATGGGGTGACAAAAGCCCGGCGGGTAGGCCTAGTGGTTCTTTTCGTCAACCCCGTGTTTCCAACCCTCTTTACTCAAATCGTCTTGTCTCCATTGTGAAGCGGAGCAGGTCATCCCAGCTCAGGTCCCCCAACTCCACCCGAGGAATGGTTGCCGCTCCTAAGACCCTCCTTCTCAGGCGACCCCATCTATCACAGACTCCCAGTAGATGGTTGGAGGTTTTCTCCGCCCTTCTATAGTAGAGGCATAGGGGTGATCCGCCTAATAAATGCAAGTGTCGGTTGAGCTTGCAGTGTCCTGTCAGAATGCCTAGGATGATGCTCAGTGCCTTCCTACTCTTGTTCAGCAGCTGGGCCGTCATTGGTTTGTTGAGTTGTGTGATCATCTCTCTGGCTACAAGTCGTGCTCCTTCTCCAGTTTCTCACTGTGTTCTTCCAAGCCCACTCATTCAGGGCCTCGGAGATGAGTCGTTCACTCAGTTTGACCTTCTTGCTCTTGCCCAGGACGTGCAGAGCATCACTGCACTCTTGAGCTAGCGGGCAGCATAATGTCCCAAGTGCCACTTGACTGTCAGAATAGATAACTATGTTATCTTCTGTCCCTCCTTGAACCTCTTTCCTAGTTGCCACCTCCAGGATAGCAAAAACCTCTGCTTGGAAGACCGTTGTAAGCTTTGCGAGAGGGAAAGCCTTCCTGGCACTCCTGTTTAGTCTGTATGCTCCGGCTCATCTAACCTTAGAGTTGGCCTTTGATCTGTCGGAAAACCAGATCTGCAAGAGTAGTCCGCCCCCCGTCCCTGAATGGAAGATGTACCTTAAAACTTCTATGAAGTCTGAGTCTTTCTGGCCGACCTCTGTGCCGCTGTCCTTCCATACTTTCTGAGTAGACATTCTCACGTATGCTGCCATCGCTTCCTCTTAATCCAGATTGACAGCACATTGTGGCTATGCCATTCTCAACTGTCCTTTCAATATGGGGCTTCCACGTCAACTTACTGACCAAGAACACCCCAAGGTACTTGGCCTCCTGTTTCAGTGCCAGCAGCATTTTATACAGAGTGGGTGGCTTGAACTTCTTAAGATTCCTCCTGTTTGTTAAAAGAATTAGCTCTGTTTTTGTGAGGTCTCATGTTAAAGAAACCTCACTGAATTGATGTAAATCATTTTCCTTCGTTGAGTCACCCTGGTTGTTTATTTTTCTGGCAGACGTCTTTGTTGTGTTGTGAGCAAGAAGCAGGACCATGATGCCTCTCAGTAGTACCACAAGTGGTGTAGTGTGCCATGTATCTTGAATATTTTGTTTTTGGACTATTTTTGGCTTGTAGGTTCATGTGGTGGACTATGAAGTCTTCAAGAATGCCCTTTTGTGGAAATAATCAATTTTTTGAAGACCACACCTATGATGTTGTTGTTAGCAAAAATGTGAATTAGTACTCTAACATAATAGACATTCACGTTTATCCTGACCTATCACAACAAGTATGTCCATAAACTGTCAGCGCACTGAATAAATTGATTTATCAATCACAACGACCAAGCTGACCTTAATGATTATAATTATTGAATAGTCACACGTACTACGTTCATGTCATATCATGATAAATAGCCGGCTAATTGTCATTCACGAAATCGGATTATCTCGACGATCATCAATCGAAAGTTGATTTGTATTCTTGGTTGGCGCTGGTTGAACAATAGGATGATCAATGGCAATTTCTTTTAAGTGGTTTATGTTACTTTGTGATCAATGGCTTGTGTGATGTAGCCCTAAGCTTGTTGATAAAACCATGAGCTTCAATGTCAATGTCAGATATTTTCATCAACGGTGAAGCTGATATGTTTGTCAAGAATAATTACAATAACATTTTTATTTAATCAATTTTAACATTTTTTGTTTCGTTTCTTATTGACTTTGTTGGATCTTTATTCTGTAATCTTTAAATACTATTTTCTGTTACGTTTTAGATCTATTTAATTTTTGAAAATTGCACCTGGCTTTTGTCGTGTTGCAAGCCTGGTTCCATTGTTAAAAACTTCGCACGTCTAAATTCACAATATTCATACAATCAACAAGCGGAAAAAAATAGACTATTCCGGCTTAAAAACCAAACAACAAAACACACTTGAACAATAATATAAACATCTGATCTGTTCTTTGCCGTTACTGTCAATTCTGTCAATATAGCTAAAATAATGTGGAGCGGTTTACAAGATCGTAGGCATCTCGGTAGGCATGAGAGGATCGACCGGAGGACTCAATCGCAAAGATGATGACGTCACGGGTAGTGGTCAGGTCACACCTCTCTTTCGGGTATTTAGTGAGGTCTGCTTTTTCATTTTTGTTTATTTAGTACTTATATTTTTGGGTATTTTGAAAAAAAAAACGTTTTTGCCATATTGGGTAGAATACGTATATAAAATTTCAAGTCATTCGATTTTTTTTAATTTCTCTAGACGTTTTTATGACGGCAAATAAGCGTGTAAAATTTTGTCAAAATCATGTGAAAGGTTTTTGAATAATTTATAAAAAACGATTTTTTTAAAAACTTTCACTACCAGATTTTTATTTAATTTTTCGCTGGTAAATATGCCCTTGAAATCTTCGTACTCAATTTTAAAACACCCTGTTTACACTTTGACTCACATGCTTTAAGATCTACTTGTTTTCATTATTTTTTCTTTATTCTGTTTTTTTTTATTTTGCTTGGAATCGGAATGCAACAGTTTTTCACTAATTTTTTTGTGATTGCTTTTTTATTATTTTCTTTTGCTTTTGTAAAATCCGCTCTTACAATGCTATTTTGAAAACTGATAAACCAAACATACCCTTTGAGCTTTCTTTTGATCTTTTTCGTGTTTTCAATTCATTTACTTATCTTGCATATTTTTTTATGTTTTTACTTTTGCTTAAAATTGGAATGAAACCAGTTCTTCCAATGATTTTTTTTTCGTGATTATTATTCTAATATATTTTCCAATCAAAACTACTTGACTTATACTCTATATTAGATTCATTTCTTGTTTTTAAATTGTTTATTTCTCTTTTTTGCGAACATTTTCAAGTATTTAAATTTTGCTTAAAACCTTATTAATCATGTATATTACTGTAATTTAAATCTTCTGTTATGAATGTATCATTATTGAAATCAGTTTTTCCACTGTTTTTTTTGTGATTATATTTTTTGTCATCATTGTTTAACGTGGATAGAATCCCTCAAAAAATTGTGTTTCCGAACTGATAAATCAACCTTCGGTCAAACTCTTTGATCTATCATGATGTACCAGCTTTTAATAATTTGTCTTTCTTGTAAAATTTTGTATTTTTTTTTAAATTTGCCTCAAATCGGAATACAACGCTTTTTTTCACACTTTTTTTTCCTCTCTAAAAATGTTATTTTCAAATAATAAACCAAGCTATTTGACTATATCTCTTGATCGGGATCTTTTCCCTTTACTTGCTTGTAAAATGTTTAATTTTTTTGAATTTTGTAACAACACATTTTCTGAGATTAAATTTCGTCTAAAAATGCCATTTCTTAATTGATGAATCAAACTATGAATTAAACCCTGTTAGGTCTATTTCTTATTTTTAATTCATTCAAGTATTTTAATTTTTTGTAAAATTTTAATATAATTTTTTAGTTGTGCTTGAAATCGGAATACATACATACATACATACTACAGTTTTCCCCAATTTTTTTGCGATAACTTTCCTTTTTTCGGATTTTTCAATGTGCTTTCTTCATTTTCTGATTTCTTGGATTCATTCAATTTTCGAGTTTCCAACGGGCTTTTCCAAAATTTTCGAATTCCTAACATTTTTTAACAATCTTACAATGATTTAATGTGTGATATGTATGCTCCTATTCAAGCCGTTAACTGTATAAAAAAATCTGAGCAGACCATATCATTTGTTATCGATTACGAAATAAAACGTCGCAAATATGCGACAATTTTCCTGATTTCCTTGCCATTACGTGCGTTTGTTTGCGGAATACCAATTTTTTGCTTGTTTCGTATGTTCTATGCGGATGATTGCTTTGACGATAATGATCAGTATCTTTGGAAAGCTAATTATTTTTCTAATTAATACTGAGAACTAATAGTTATTTAATAGCTTAACGAGGAATACATTGAATATGTGCAGAATTGATGAAGATTGAGAAACTTTGTCTGCCTAAACCGTATCCAAAAATTCATTGATTATCCAATCATACATGTTACAATTTCTTAATAAACAAAATAAAAACTGCTTTCTCGAAAGATCTCCGTTCTACTACATGCCGACCCAATTATTTTGTATGAATAACTTTTACACAATGGGTTTAGCAATTAGCAATTTTTTAATTGGAATGTTCAACCGATGGAATTTGAACAATCTTGCAAGAATTTTGCTGATTGCGATCGATAGTCTAAGAATATAGCTGCAGACAAGAATATGGATCGCATAGACCATTGTGTCTTATTTTCCAGTACTATGGATTTCTCTTCAACCGAGCCACTGTCTTTATTTTCTATCCCTTTGGATTTTTTTTCTTTCCTTACCTTCTTTTTTGCGTTTTCTTCATTCTTTTTCTCCTTCCTTTCTTTATTTCCTCTCCTTGTCTTCTCAATTTTCTTTTTTTTTCTTCATTTTTTAACCCAAATTTACCCTCACTATTCCTGAATAAGTTTAGTTTGAATTAACTTTAGATTGATTCGGGTTCATTTTTGTTGAGATTATTACGTATCAATATGGTTTGAGTTGAGTTAGGGTTAGGGTAGTTTGACCGCAATTTTTTTGTGTTGGTAATCCACCGTTTCTTTTTTTTTCTTTCTCTTCTTCATTCCTCTCCGTCCTTTCTTTCAAAATAGAGAGAGTGTTTGGGGATTTTCTTTTTCTTCCTTTCTTTTCCAAATTATTTTCCTTTCATTTTTTTTTTAACCACCCAATCTGACCAAAACTAATTCAAACTTGACTCAACTGGACCCACACTTATTCCAAACTACCTCAACTCCACCAAACTTGACCCAAATTGACCTGAACTGATCCATACTTGACCTATGAGACAGTATGGATCGGACCAACTCAAACTACACTTAAACTCATTCCAATCCAATCCAACTTTTCTTGTTGGTTTAGGTTTGTTTTGATCTTGATTTGATTCAGTTGAGGTCAAGGTTGGATTGTTTGGTTCGATTTGGGTCAACTTTGGGTTAGGCTTATCCATGCAAGTTTGCGTTGGTTTGAGATAAGTTTGGTTGGTAACGTCCGCATGAGTTAGGATTACGTTCATTTGATCTAGTTTGAATTAATTTGCAATAAATTTGAGTTGATCCCAGTTAGGGTCAGACTCTGGATAAGTTTTGCTAAGCTTGTGTTGGTTTGGGTGAGTTGTTTGATCCAGGCCCAACTTAACTTAACCTAAAATAATCGAAACTTGATCCAAACTACCTTAAATTGATCAAACTTGATCCAAACTTAACACAAATGATCTCATATAAACCCAAACTCACCATGGTCTAGAGATAATTAAATTATCGGGTGCGACGTTGCAAAGTCGTATGCATCCAAGCTGTCGAGACTAATCAGAGTTCAAGACTGTGATTGCGACATGGCAACACTGTCCCCAGCCTATAATTTATCTAACTTATCTCAACGTAATCCAACTTATCCCAAACTAACTCCTAAAAACTTAAGCTTTGGTTAATTTGGAATAAATTTTATCAAGTTCGCGTTGGTTTAGCTTAAGATTGAACTTAGTTTGGTTTTATTTAGGTCAAGTTTGTATTGTTTGATTAAGTTTGCGTTGGTTTGGGTTTGGGACCAGTTTGGATTAATTTGGGTCAAGTTTGGACAATTTCACGATGATCTGGGTTCATTTTTGTCAAGTTCGGGTCAGGGTTAAGTTGGGTTAAATTTGGGACTGGTTTGGGCTAGTTCGCGATAATTTCGGCTTAGTTTAGTTAGTTGAGTAGAATTGCGTTAGTTATGATTGGTTCCTTATGAGAAGGTAATCTCCAGAATTCGACTACAGGAGAGACGCACATCAACTCAACTTTCCTAGAAACTATCCATCGACTCTCCTCTTCTATTTTTTAACAAAATTTCATCAAACTTGACTAAATCGAATTTAAACTTAACTCAATTTCATCATACTTATCCCAGACCAACTCAATCCCCCCAAACTGAACTCAACAAAGTCCTACTTGTCTTAAACTTAACCAGAACTCAACTCAACTTAATCCAAACTCATCCAAATTAAACCAATACTGATTCTAACCAACCCACACTAATACAAATTTAACTCAATTTGACCTAAACTTATCCTATACATATCCAAGCTTGACCCAGCTCGACCTAAACTAATCCAAACTTATCCCTAAGTAATCCAGCTCAATCAACTGTTTGGGGACAGGGTTAAGTTGGGCTGGATTTGGGATTACCTATAGTTTGGGTTAGTTCGCGATTCCAATTAGTTTTAGTTAGGGTCAGCCTCCTTTTTCCTTTTCTAACAAAATTTCATCAATCTTGACTAAATCAAATTCAACTTAACATGGCTCTACTTGTCTTGAACTTATTCAGAACTCAACCCGTCATACTAATAATTCTAACCAAGCCAAACTAATACAAATTCAACTCAACTTGACCTAAACTTATCCTTTACATAAATCTTGACCCAGCTTGACCTAAACTAATCCAAACTCATCCCAAACTAATCCAACATAATCAACTTGACCAGAACTTATATAAACAAAACCAACTTGTCTAAAGTTTACCTTCACGATTGATCCTAAAGTTAAGTTTGGAATAAGATTGAATAAGTTTAGATTGGGGTTAACTTTGATTTAGTTTGGATGGAATTTTGGATACATTGCGTTGGTTTGAGTTAAGTTTCGATACATTTAAGAACTAAATTTGGCTCAGTTAGATCAAGTTTGGGTGAATTAAGGTTGGATGTGGCACACAGCAACTCAACTGTTATGAAAACAATCTATCGGACCCTTCTCCAGCAAAAAAATCAGCCTTCACATAAGACTCTCTATAACCGCAATCAATCAAATCACCAATTTCAAAACCATTTCATCCTACGATGGAAAACATGAAATTTTATTGATACCATTAATTTAAATGAATGATTGTGCAAACATTATCACGCTCGTGAAAGGTAATACACTAAACGAAGCAATGAGTTATTGGATACGATATACTATCAGAAGGCTATATAAGGAAATTACTATTGGAATTGGTTTAGTAGATAGTACCGAAAAGCTGTTGCAAATTGCTTTTATGATAATTGGAAATTGCGTGACAGTGAAGGTTGCCATTATTGTGATTTTATTGACAACTAACTAGTCTACCCAACACCTCTTATGCAACAACCTTTACCTTAAGCTGAGTTCCCCATCCTATTATTTAATTTTCACCCGTCAAAGTCAAACCGCAACCGCAACCAGCGTGAAATCAAAATTATGTCAATTTTTCTGCTCTTCCTTTCACACAGTCCGTGACCTCGAGATACTTGATTTCCTATTATAGCCGATAAAAGTGAATTTACACTGCAGAGAAATGCACATGAAAGTAGATCGGTTATGCAAAAGTAAAAGGTTTTGTTACATGTTAATTTGATCAGATTACTACATTTTGTTTCAATGTGTAAACTAACCTGTCACGGGCCGTTTCTGACTCTACGTATTTTCGTTCCATTATGGTTGAGATTGAGGAATTTTAGTTCTACAGTATCAGGTTTTTGTTGGAAAGAGTGATCACTCAGGGACTTTACTTTAGGGATAAAGAAATAGATTTTTATCCATTGAACTTCTAGTATTTTGATTTGGTTATATGTACCCTCATTGTTGTTTTAAAACTTTTTTTTTTGCCTTTTGATAATTTCTGTGAATGGGAAGGTGCCCGGAACATCGGGAGAGTCGGTGGCGCTAACCCTACCCTTCTCCGGCATTGAGCCAGGGCCCAATTTGCTCACGCAGTAAACCACCCTCTCATTCCAGAAATCAAGTAACTTTCTCTCTTCTTTGTTACCTCATTTTTTTTATTCTTAAGAGAAACAAAGAGCGTGACAAACCTTATGGCTTCCGTAAACCAGATTCAGTTATCACAACTTTTTTTTTCAGACAATTAATGGAAAAAGGCTCCTCTCAATCCTGGAGAGACGTCCTCTTCCAAGCAACAGGAGAAAGTCGACTTGATGGCAGTGCCCTGCGAGAGTATTTCCGACCTTTAGAAGATTGGCTCAGGAACGAAAACCTCAGAACGGGAGAGTTCGTTGGCTGGTTGTATGATGGAGACTACTGCAAGCAGAGCATAGAAACAGCAGGATTGCAGGTGTTTGGTGGATTTTATAACGATGGAAGTCGATTGGGTGATGCTTTGGTGCTAGTTTTATTGTGCGTTGTTGGAATTGTGAGGATGAGGTGACCAAAAACTTGTATATAGTAGCTGTAGGTATTATAAAGATTTTTTAGAGAAAATGTCTTTTTTTTATACTTGTAGGCTAACATAATGGTGGTAAATCAGGAAGCGCCAATGGCCTATTAATAAATTCTAATCACACACCCATGCAGGTAGAATACCAACAAGTACTTTCTCCATAAATCTACTAAACGAAAATTATTCAGTAGCAGTACCAATTGATGTTTATATTCGCATTTGTAAGTGTGTTACTGGAATCCTTAAGACATAATTGGCCATATCATATATTGTGCAATGTTTATGCTGTATGGAATGTTAGATATATTTATTGAGATATAACGTGCGTCGGATACATAAGCAGATGATTGGGTTGATTAAGTACCATTTATTCTATACACGATAATATAATTGATCACGGAATAAGAAGCACAAGAGATATCGATGATATGGATTGATAGCGAAGAAATCGTTGCGTAAATGTTCCCAAAAAGTAGGAACTATCATGTTATGTCTATGGGATCTTCTCAAAAGAATATTCTTTCTATGACCAATAACGCATGCGCTGAGAATATTCCAATAGAAAGATGTTATTATGTTCAGAATGCTCCTGAAAAGTATATTTTCTGAGAACTTGTAGGGTCATGCTTCATAGCGCAGAATAAAAGAATATTCTTTCTAGGATAAATAACGCATATGCTGGGAATATTCCAATAATGACAATATAATATGTCGCATATTTTCCCAAGAATATTCTTTCTAAGATGAGTAGCAGATGCGCTGAGAATATTTCAATAGGAATGTTACATTTGGGATGATCCCGAAAAGTCTGTATCACGTCGCATATTCTTGAAAGAATATCATCTTCAGGACCAGTAGCGCATGCGCTGGCAATATTCTAATAGGAAATATCAGTATACATATGCATTGTATATACCTAGTATATATGCATGTCCTGTGGATGTTCCTGAATTATGCTGGAATGCAACTTGTTGTCAACCAAATATGCTTAGCATCTGACACATCTTGCGGAATATCCTTATGCTGAAAGGTACATACGAAGCATATTCTGTAGATCCTGTGTGGCTTGGAGGGATTTTTTTCCGTGCAATACCGCCTGTAGTTTGGGGATTCTAGGTTTCAGTTATCTGGTTGCTCAGGTTTCCAAGATGAAGCTAAACAGTTTTGGATGTTTGCTAATGCTGCTTCTGTTTCTTGCTTCTATGAGGGTCCAGTGGAGTTTTATTCTTATTTACTATATTGTATAATATAGATCTTGATGCTTAATTTAAATCTATATGTCGCAACCAGTTTGATGGCTAATTCCAAAATTGGTCTGAGTCTGTCTGCTGCGGCTTTTTTCATTGTGCATAAGCTGTGGCAACACTGGAAAATAGCTTAGTTTCTCTTCCACTTCAAGTGTCGTACTCCATGAGACTTCCACTGACCATTTCCGCCATAGAAGGATCACCGCTACAGATGGTTCAAAACAAGAATGCCAGTTGGTCATGAATTTGAAACTATTGTAAAAATGCTGAGACGGAAAACATGACGTGGTTTCTGATTCTAGGGACATCATCAGACTAAATTTTCAACGAGTTTAGCCATTGCCAGAAGAAGTCAAGTTTTTCCTTACGTCCGTCATTTTAAAAACAATGACGTTTCTGACTCTTAGGCCCTCATCATTCGGATGGTTTCAATAATATTTTTCAGATGGATTGTCTCGATTAATTGAACTCCAGTGGCGTCAGATGTAGGTACAAGTATGCGCTACCAAAAGAACACCACTCCAAAAATGATTAGTTTGGGTTAGTTTCGGAAGAGCACCCTTAAAAACCCTTACATACTAAATTTCAAAAAGTTTCATTGAATTTTGATTGAAATAATATGTCAATTTTTCTGAGTGAAACTTGCCACTTCATACAAATATTCACGTGTCCATAACACACTTATCTTTGAGAATTTCTATTTGAGTAAAAATATCCTTATAATTTTGCATATTTCACTTCATTTTCGAGAATACTCAATTTTATGGTTTTTGGAGTATTGCTCGGAGTTTTGTTCCGAATCTGTCAATTTGACAACTATCAAAATATCACTATTCGAAAGTGCACCCTTGAAAACCCTTACATACTGAATTTCAAAAAGTTTCATTGAATTTTGATTGAGATATGACAATTTTTTTGACAAAACTTGCCACGTCATCCTTTTTTATTTTTTGATTTTTTTTAAGGTTAAAAGATCCCTAGAATCATGCATTTTTCTTACTTTATTTACATCGAAATTGTGATCTAATTTACTTCTATCCAGCACCAAAACAATGGCGATCGTAAATTTGTGATTTTGATATTCTGATCTGCAGTAATTAATAAAAAAATGTGAAATTCAAATTATTTGATAAAGAATGTTTATGAATCCGCGCATCCTTTACAAATTTCCGCTCAATTTGACTCTGGCGCCAATTTTCAAAACCACTCACATTGTGGGCTATTCTCTCTTTTCTCTTATCTCTTGTCCATCGTCAAATTCGACATTATTAATGTTATTTCCAGCCACAAAAAACAAGTTATGGCAACACTGACTATCGTGAAACAAGAAACCTTGGTAACCTCTAGTTTGTCGAGTGGGAAAACATAACTAAAAGCTAAAAGTAGTTAAAATGTTATAAAAAGTCTCAAAATTAAAAGAATCGATTTCAGTAATAAAGTAGTGGTGATGAAGATATTTTAAAAAATAAACGAAAAAAGTCCAAAAAACAATGTCAAAAAGTGAATAAGCTTCGAATAAAAAAAAAAAACTAAAAATTTGATAAGCCAAAATTCATACAATGAAAAAAAAACATAAAAAGAAAATTGACTCACAATTCTTGAAACTGGGCAAGAATGTTTACAGTGATAAACTATCACTGAAAATAGGCAAAAACAATCTTTAAAACCACAAACCATGTCAAAAAGTGACCTAGATTTGAAAAAATAACACGTTATGTATAAAGAGGCGAAAAAGAAAAGAAACCTGAAAGATGAACAAACAAGTAGCAAAATTCATACAATGGAAAAATATAATTGAAAGAAAATTTACTAAAGATCTTGATAATAAAAACATTTAAATAACCAATTATGTCCAAAAACATCGTCAAAAACTAAGATAATAGCAAAATGAAAAACTAACCCAAACTAGAGTAAAAAAAAAACCCTTGAAAAAAGTGGACATGTAGAAAGTAGAACGTATTGAAAAATTGAAAACATTATTTTATAAATAAATACAAGACAAAACAATTAAACTAATAAATAGCGATAGGAAAAAAGAAAAAGCTAGTCATGTATGTACTATTGAAATATCCAGATTTTTTTTTGTTTTTGTCTTGGCTATTATCTAAAATTAAATTTGAGTTGGAAAAAAGCTCAAAAACTGGTAGTTTTTGGAAAAACCTCGGAATTCCGAAAATGTTAATGATACATTTTTCAAGCACAAAACAGGTCTACAATAATAATTTCAAAAGTTGGTGAAAACAAATATGATCTAACTCGAATATTTTGAAAACATCCGTAGAGCGTGAATAAAAACAAAAATTGACAAAAAATCCAAACTCTTTCTTAGTATTCATGGTTGGTTATGGAAGCAGGAATTATTTTCAAGATTTCACAATGTATAAATTAATTATTGGTCTAAAATGTTTTTAAAATTTGGCTAGATAAAACTGGGGATCTGCTTCCCCAGTACATATTGGGAATTTTTGATCTTAAAATGGAAAGCATAAAATTAGGAAATCGACAAAAAACTGATATAGCTGCTGAGCCTCGATAATGATATTGGACACAAAATTTTGAGACACCCCGTATAGTCAAACCAAATAATATTCATAAATTGTTTGATTACATGATGATATGTGAAGAAACATGTTTTTATACACCAACTTTTATTGTTCTGAAAGTAGATCACTATTGTATGGTGCGCTAATAAGACCGTTAGGTAATGCATGTTAATATGTTTTTCGTAATTAATTTTTAATGTGCTTATTAAAAAAAAAATCTTGAGAAAACTACTTCAAAAGTACAATTTTATGGACAAGTCCGCTTTGTTCCAACACAACCGAACAAGTCAATTCATCTGCTAAATTAATTAATAAAAGCTCTTTTAAATGCTAATGAAGACTGACTGCAGCTTTTATTAAGCACAACATGCCATGGCTTTTAAAATATCGTAAGCGGTTAGACTATTTCAGCAAAGTATCAATAAATAAAAAAGTCATTTTTACATTTTTTTATTGGATTCTATGGAAAATTCGATGGAATAATTGGGTTGGTTAGATTTATTGAAACAACCCAAAGCAGTCGTTGTTGTTCCAATCACACCTGGTAGACTTTATTTCAAAACATCAAATAACCCATTGTAATTGTATCAAAATATCCGATTATTCAACCTCGCTAAAGTGATTCATTTACATAGCAAATATTGCGAACATTTGATACAATTTGAATGGTGCACTTAGTTATGCTATTTACGTCTATACCCATACTCTTTTGGTTTATGAGATTTGATATGCCATATTTGTGTTGCATAATTGGCGACAAGCATGAATGATTTCACATTCAGTTTGATAACTGTAATACTATATTCGTATGAGAGGCTTGTAATGGTTTATATGTTGAAGTTTCAGTTGCGCACGTGTGAAAAAAAAATCATAGTCTCTGGATCATTACTTTTTTCTCAATTTTGATATAACTTGACAGACTGGTTGCAATAAAGTCAGAATATAAGTCATAATTTAGTAATATACCACCTAGATTCAGACGAAATATGGTCTTGTCCTTGAAGGCATATTTTAGTTATTTTTCTTATTCGTTAGATATTACAGCTGCAACTATTTTGAATAACCCACAGAAAAATTATCTCATAGGACTTTATTTATATCGTAAATAGGATATACACTGTGGGCCAAATTAAGATAGAACATAGTTTGATCCTCAATAACTTTTTTGTTTGTTCATGGATTTTGATGAATTTTGGATATGATATTGGTCAATATGTTCTGGAGGACCGACGAGACACCGAGTTTTCGAAATTTGGACAGGTCCGGACTTGGGACGTTTTTCATACAGAAAAAAACATCGTTTCTCAGGTTATGGTTCTAGAATATTGATATTATCAGGATACCTTTTCCCACTAATGTCCTTCTCAAAAAATATATCAGTTGGTCTGTAAGTGGCGCAGTTCGTTTTTGCAACGAGCTATGCACCAATGTCATAAAAACGTCGTAAGTCCAGGCCTGGCTAAAATTTGAAAGCTCAATTTCAGGGTGACATTCAAAACATATTGACTAATATCATATCTGAAATTCATCAAAATCCATCAACAAACAAAAAAGTCATCAAGCGTCAAATCATGTTCTAACTTAATTTGGCCCACAGTGTATATGTCTCGAGTTAAATAACCAATCGCTGTTTATGTCTATTAACTCAGATTGTATTGTAAAACGAGGTAGTTCTCTTCTTCCTCCTCCTGCAGCTACTAAACCTGCACGTCCTTCAGCTCAGGAGGGGCGTTCTTTATTCCCATGTGCCAAATCATTTCTGTAACCTCAACCACATCTGCTTCTTTGAGCTCCACACTTCACTGAGTCTTTTTCACAACCAGCTTGCGTGGTCTTCTGACGTCTTGACTCTCACTTATTCTAAATTATTTTTACTTAATCTTGGACAAGCGATTGGCTTACTGATTACTGATTACTGAAATACAGGCGCTACGAGTTTCGGGCTGTTGGCCCCGACACCGCAGCCTCTAGTTGGGCTTATTGTATCTTCTCTGTGCCTGTCTCTCAGTCGAAGAGCTCCATTGCCCGAATAAGGTTTATGACTCGTTCTACTGTCTCCCTGTCCGTCCTTCGAGGAGTGGTTGTGAATTCCCCATTATCTCTTCTCCAGTACGCCAGCGCTTCACATTCGAATACAATGTGGGAGGCTGTTTCCTCCTCCTCGTTGCACAGCCTACATATGGGTTCCTCGTTGAAAAGACCCATGATATGCATGTGTTTCCTTAGAGTGCAGTGTCCAGTTAATATACCTGTTACTTTCCTAAGCTGATTCCTGCTGAGTTTCAGTAGGCTTCCAGAAAATGATGATTCGATCTCGTCTGCCATCATTAATTTACTGTGTTTCAGACCTGGTGATTGGCACCATCTAGCTTTCTGTTGTTTTTTGGACCAACAGTTCAGCCAACCTCTAACAGAGGATTTTGTAATACCAATAGCAGGTTCTGGACCCAGAAGTGGTCCGTTTGCAGCTTTGCGTGCTAGTAGATCCGCCCGCTCGTTCCCAGCTATCCCTGTGTGTCCTGGTATCCATCCAAGAGTGACATCGTTAGATACTCCCAGTGTGACAAGGTTTTGCTGACAGTCCATGACTTGTTTGGATTTGGTTTCCCGACAGGAGATGGTTTTGATTGCGGATTGGCTGTCACTAAGGATGAGGATTTTCCTTCCTCTGTAGCCTCTCCTGAGACTCTCTTGCACGCATACGTTTATTGCATGTACTTCTGCCTGGAAAACTGTAGCGTACATCCCGATTGGTTCACATGTTTCCCACTTTGGATTTTCACCTACGATTCCGGCACCAGTTCCCCGGCTTGTTTTGGAGCCGTCTGTGTACCATATTGCCCCATTAGCCATCCGGAGTTGTTTCACCGCTTCCTCTTCCCATATTAGCTTGGTCTTAGGAGACGTGCTAAAGTTGATATTTTTCAACATGATATCACTCCTCATTGTTACTAAGTGGTTCGTGACTGTGCTGGTTATCTTAGTGTGTCCTTGGGAGTTTGAGTGGCTCCAGTTCCCGGTGTTGCTAAGTCTATATGCTCCCATTCTTGCTTCCATTTTGATATAAATATCTAAAGGAGGTAGGTTGAGTATGGCCTCCATGGCAAGTGTTGGGGTAGTTTTCATGGCTCCCGTTACACAGAGACATGCTAGCCTCTGAACTTTTGCAAGTTCCGTGGCTGCTTGTCGCTGCTCGATTTTCGGCCACCAGACAACAGAGCTGTAAGCAAGAGTGGGTCTTACCACGGTACAGTAGAGCCAGTGTACCATGCGCGGATTTATGCCCCAATTCTTTCCTATCGCTCTTTTTGTTGCGATTGGCTTACTTCCTCCTTTCTACTCTTTATGACGGACATAATGTCATATTCCTCTTGCTCTTCACACGATTTTGATGTCATCTTCCTCAGACAAAACCTTTGTTGAAGTATTCTCTTTTGGCCTCTGACATAGAGCACAATGTCCATCATCTGATGGGACTGGAAATCAACCAAGTGTACCATGAGATGATCAAAATCATATGGTCACAAATTACAAATAGTCCCAGTTAACACATATGTGACTTTTATGTAACATTTATGTAAATGTTAAGTAATTATGACTCCCACAATAGTTTTTATGTAAAAATTATGTAGCATTTTTGTGTAGAAAATTATGTAACCTTTGGATCATTCATTATTACGTAAATTTTATGTAAAAAACGTGATGTAACATCAAGGTGTATATGAAGTACATACATTTTACATAAACAAATAGATGTCTCTATTACATAAGCGATTCATGTCAATATTATGTAAATTTTATATCAACATGTGAAATTTGAAAATCGACAACGTCAAGCGTCATGCGCAAATCCTAAATCGAGCCTTTGGTCATCTCATCCACGCAGCTCACCCCAACAGAGTAGGAGTAGAAGCCATTTTGTCATTTTGTTCGTGTTCTGTGTTTTGGTTGTGTTGTTCGACCGAAGCCGTACCATATCGAAAAAATAAATGCTTCCATTGTAGGTACTGAAGTGAAAAAAAAAGCATTCATCTGGATGTGTTTTTGATAAAAACCCAAGTACCGTTACGGTTACGTTACTCAAGCGATAGAGACTGAGAAAAATATCGTTTTGTGTCAGGGTAAAGGTATAAGTTATGTTGTTATGTATTTATGTTTGGTATCTGATATTCATAGACGTTATTTAATTTCTATGGTAATAATAATTATTATAAATTACTCCTTGAAGATTCTAAGACTGTCGGAGAGGTATGCAGCCAGGAACCATGATATGCACGATATTCACATCAAGCGTTCTATATCGTCTGAATGCCGCTAAACAAGAAATTTTGCGCGCCAAATTCGAGCTGTGGAAGAAAGCTAAACCCCCCGGATTTCTATCGTAGTTTTGGTACCAAATATTTACCAATGCGTTATTTCTTGGTTATTTACACAAAAGTAGGTAATAATAATAAGACAAGAGTGAGGTAAACTATTTATATAGCAATGATATAAACTTTACGTGATGTTTACATAAATAAATCGATATAAAATATACATATCCTTTTTTATATAAAAATGTTAACATAAATGTGATATAAAATTTACATGCACTGGAGGTATGACATCATGCTGCAGTCGTTGAAGGTTAAAGTTTACTTTCTGGTTACCTTACCATTTTATATTGACGTACCTAGCTGGTAACTTGAGTCACATAATTTTTATGTTTTTGTGTTTGAAGTATGGTCTAGGTAAGACTGCAAACATTGGTTACCTGCGAATTGAAGCAGGTATGCAATATATTCTTTTGTAGGACGCTCCTCTGTCCCATACTTATTTTAATTTTCTTATTTCTAGTGAATCTTGACCAATACGTTATGTACCACCAGTATCAAAATTTTATTAGTGCTATTCGGCCCTGTCAAGACCCAGACGTCCAATGTATGTACAATGGACGATTACATTCATACATAGTAATACATATATCTAGACGTTTGGACGTCCTTTGAACGACATACAGGGTGTTCATTAATAATTGAGTGCTTGCACTCAGGAGTGATAATCCTTGGATGATTTTAAGGCAAAATGTTCATATGGACTAGAAGGCCTACTTTTCAAGTTAAAAAATTCAAGAGGTTATCAAAAAATAACAGGAGATCAGGAAAGTGATTTGGCGTATCATTTTTCATATAAAGGGAATGTTAGACAGGGTGCCATTGATTTAAAAATATTAAAAGACAGCAGTGTGTCAATGCAATTAAGTAGATTTCATTTTTTCAAGCGAAAACCATGCGCTGGACAAAAAAATCAAGATAACAAATAGGCTCAGAAATAGATAATAGAGATTTCGAAAATATTTTTTATTTTAAAAGGAAGCAGTGGCGTAGGAGCTATTTCTCCAAAAATATTGAATTCAAAACCGGTACGAACGACACTGGTAAAAATAATAAAATTGTTTCTACATCACAAAATGCTTATTGATGCGTAGAAGACGTTTACCTAATTTCATAAAGATGTCTGGAATAATATAAAAGTAATTAAAAAAAAAAAAGATTTATTTCTTTACATTTCAGCACCCTTTATCATGAATATCAGGCTCTTACCGGCCTATATCACTCTGTATATGACACACTTTTGAACGATTGATGGTCGTTCATTTTTAGGCTCTTGAAATAGTAATTTACGTTACTAGGGCTGTAAATGACTTTTCAAATTACGAGTCGAGATGTTTATGGACGAGGCGACGAAGGAGCCGAGTCTGGAATTTCTAGACAAGTAGTTCAATGACATTTAACGGCTGTGTATCGTACATTGTTTAGTTTCATACTGTGATAATTTTTTTTAATCGGTTTAAAGTGCTTTCTTGTAAAACTGTACACTTAGAGTGGCAGTCCGCCTCACATTCCTACCAAGAGATGGCGCCAGCCAAACCATGTCACCACTTGGGTAGTCGATAGGTTAATTATATGCTACCAACATTCTTTGTCAAGTTATTAATTAAAATTTTGAGATGACGCCAGCCAAACCATGCTACCAATGCAATTTCACAGTCTTTGATGATGCAAAATGTCATTTTTGGAGTAGTCAAGTAATTTTTTTTACAGTCTCTGATGATGTAATGTGTTCGGTACATTATACTGGAGATGATTTGTACTTAACATGTACAGGGTGTTCACCTATATTTTGGTCAATAGCTAGAAAGTGGTTCAAATTAGTGAAGTTGTAGTATTTTTTCTGAATTATCATAATTTATCAAAAGTCAAAAGTCTTCATTTTTTTTAAATGGGACACAAAGTATTCTATCCTCTATTTCGATAGAGAATTCATTCCTTATTTGAAATATGTAAGAGTCAGGGGTGTTATCTTGAAGGGTTATAAAGATATATTAACGTTTTTCTATACAGGGTGTTTCCTAATTGCGTACATTAAAATCAAGAGCGTATTCCTGAGCTTATTTCATGAAAAAAGTTCATATAAATATATTTGTTCAGAAATGCATTGTTTTTAAAATAAAGGGTATTGAAGTATTTTGAAAAAAAATACAAATACCGTTGCACCGATTTTTTTTTAAATTTGGCTGATTTATTTTTAGTAATAAAAGCCTACTTCATTATAAAGATCAGTGTCATCCGAAGGGCTTTGTTGTGATTTTTCTCTTGATTAAAACAACAAAGAGAAGAATTTTTTTGTCTCTTTCGATCTCTGCAAAATATTTTAATTTATTTTTTAACGGGTAAAGTATTTTAAATCAAGGGATACGAAAAAAAACCAAAAGAAAAAAGGCTGTATTTTCGGTTGCTTCATTCAAAAAAAAAATTAAAATCTCGATAAAGTCAGTTGCGTACTTTTTTTCTAAATTTCAACTCCTTGTATCTTAAAAACAATGTACTTCCGGACCCATGTTTATATGAACTTTTTTCATGAAACTAGTTCAGGAATAGACCCTTGATTTTGATTAACGCAATTAGAAAACACCCTGTATAAGGAATAATGATGATAAATTGGATAGAAGGTGTTAGAAAGTGAGACCAGACTATTCTTTATACAGGGTGTTTCAAAATTGATTCCGAAGATAAAGAGGGCATATTCACTAGCCAGAAATAAAAAAAAGTCGCTTTCATGAACATATGTCCAAACTATATAGCTTGATTTTCAAAATAGAGGGTGTCAAAAAATTAATTAATCAAAAACCTTCCCGCTTATATTGACCAAATTTGGCTCGCTTATTTGTCGTCATATTGTGTAATTGAAATAAGATTATTCATTCCAGTGGCGTACCAGAGGGTCATCCAATTGATATTTATAGATAGAACTATGGTAAATGCCACTGCTTATTCGTAGATTTTTTTTTAGATACAGCAATCCAAAATGTTGCTTCTTCGACTTCTTACCTTTTTATGTATCAAAGCTAGGTTCCCAGATAGATAGATAGATACAGAAAAAATTGTAAAAATTGAGCAACAAAAAGCAGTGGCGTACTATAATTTGAACAATAAACATCATTAGATCACCCTCTGATTTGCCCTGGAATGAATGATATTATTTTAATAAGACAGAAAAACTACCCCCATGACGACGAATAGTTGTGTCAAAATCAGCTGAAAAGTTTATAATAATAAATTATTACAATTAATAAAATGAAATAAAATTAATTAAAAAAAAACAGCTCCATTTTTGTCTACTTGCCGGTTTCTAATTTTTTTCTTGAGAACGAAGCTACATACACAAAAAAGCAACATCTTCAATTGCTTGACCTAAAAAGATTATAAGGTCTTCAAAAAAGCAGTGGCGTACCATATTTTTACATGAAGCAACAACAACAAGAAGCCAGGAAAATCTCATCTCTTCCTCAATGAAGGCACTCTGGCATTTAAAGCTTGTGCTTCGTGGAAGTGAAAAACAACCAAGCATACCATGAGATAATCAAAAACACGTGGGCAATAAAAAAAAACACAAATTGTAGATCCGCGTAGTATTTCTAGTGAAACGTTACCATTAACGTCATGTACCGCCAGCATTAACTGCTGCCTCGAGACAAAATTCACGAAGCATGACAAGCGCTGAAAAAATCCAAAATCGAAATTTGGAAAAATAGTAGAAAGCAAAAAATTCCAATTTAAAGAAGAGAAACCACATGTTTTGTAAGATCAGGAAACCGAAACAGTTTCCGTTCAAGTACAAGTAGCGTGCACGAAATAATAAAAATGACTTCGGTTTGATATTGAAATAGATTTGATCATAATTAGCGCCATTTTGCAATATTTTGAAAAATTGTTTCGGATAATGGGGACAAGGCTGCTGAGCTGAATTGGGATTTTTTATTAATTGAGATGATAATGTTATGCAATTTGATGGTTGTACAAAGTGACTTGCAGTTTGATTGATTGAATGAATGGGGTTTTTTATGGTGTGTTACATTTGCTTGGTTTTTTTAAATCGCAATCCTAATTTGCATAAAAGTGAAAAATGGCCATCAATATTACCAGGTATCATAATTCCCATAGACAGATGACTTTTACTCATAAAAATATTCATAATACCAGAACTACAAAAGATAGGATCGTGTCTTTTGCACCAGTACATTTTCCAGACATTTTCTGATAAAGAAAAGTTGTCTTGAATAATCAATCAGTGTCATGCCTGCTTAAAACAACTCCTGAATCCACTCCTGTCCTAATTATCAAATTAGCAGGCTCAAACACTCACACCAAAGTACTCTAATTGAACCACCACATGATGGCTCTATCTGGATTTTAGTAGTAACAGCACAGCTGCCGGGAACGCGACTTGTATCGTTATTCTCTATTCTGTTCTACTATTTATTTCCAGAATGCCGGCTGCATTTTAGCAATTACGCTGTGCATATGTGCAATTGTTTAATTGGATGAAATGTGAGGGAGTTGAGTGACTGAATTGTGAAAAGGTGGCAACATGACAAGTGTTTGGAGGATTTTTAACAGGATTATGGTGAGTAATTTGTCGATTTTTTGAATTAAAAAAAAAAAAAAATCTGATATCCTGGAAATAATTGAGCACCCTGTTATCTCCCCCCTTGGACAACCCTCTTCTCAAATAAAATCAATTTGATGATACTTAAAAAATTAAAGATGTAATGAGGTTTTTCGGTGTGGCATAATCTGGGACTAAATATCTCTGGATATGTGTACATCGTACCAAGGAAGTTGAAGGAGAGTTGTCAAAGTATGCCCAACTACAAGAAATTTCACTTCATCGCTCTCTTGTGGTCTTTCTGATTGACCATCTCAGCTGGAGCTCTGTTAGTAAGGAGTAACATTCAATTTTACTTCGAAGTTGACTGTCAAATTTCCGCTTAGCAAACGGGAATCATATGCTAACATCTACATTGCATTTATGTTCAAAGTCACGCTTCCGCCAAATTCAACGTGGATGGTAGCGTGGTTATGATTTCCGTTTGGCAAGCGGAAATCTGTCACTCCCACTTCCAAGTGAGATTGAACCTATAACCAATTCTGTCTTCAGAATTTGGAATGGTATGGTCTCTTCCATGATCTTTCTCTACACTTAGATGACTTGGTAATGGGGTAAGTGAGACCAGAATAACTGGATGCGTGTTGGTGTATTGTCCTATTTTTTCCTACTTACTAAATTTTTTGTTTCACAATGTTAGTTATTTTATTTTTAAGTTACTCCAGTTTTCACTGTGGGTACAGTTAACGCAGTGTGTCCTCTTTCGTGAATGTCTGTTGTTTCCAGAAAACCTTCAATCTTGTGCTTTTTTTCCGTAACTAGTCTCCCTTTATATCCAAAAATGGGACATCAACCCAGAGCTGCTCTTGTAACAGCGGATCATCTGCTACTCCATCTCCCCTCCGTTGATGATTATCATCAAAATTTGCTGTTCTTTTTTTTTGGTTCTCCTGCTATTGGACTGCTGCTTCTCATTGAGATCTCCTGTTGCTACGCTAGGCTAGATAAATTATTCATGTATTTTCTACAAAAAGCTTTATCAGAAATTTTTGAAGAATCGAGAATCTTGTAAAGGTTGATGTCCTCTAAGTGGATATGACATCTATAACCCTTTAAAAGGTATGAGGTGAGAAGCTTCTTGATATTTGGCTTCTATCTAGCTCATCATCTTGCAATAGCAGAACAAAATTCATTCGTTGACAAATTGTCAATTACTAGCATCCTACCCTCATCCTATGTTCTTGGACCAATATTGATGGTTTCCTAGCTAGGACTTTAGTTAGTTTTGTCCTTCAAAATCCAGTTTTCCACTATTTTACAGATGTCTGATTTTTCCAGATTTTCGCATCATGTATGATCCTCGTGATGGTGACTGAACTCGATGGGAAACTTCTCGGAGATCACATATGCCAAAAGGAAGTTGTGTAAGTATGAATTATTGTGCTAAGCAGAGATCCAATTATAAATGTATGCCCAACAAATGTTGAGCGTTCAACCAAATTGAATCTAGTCTGATACTGGGGGTATGGCTAACCTCTGCTAATCTGCTGTTTGTGTAACCATCGATTTCTTCCTTGTCCAGAGGGTTGCGATGACCTATAAAGGCGCACCTGTCCTAAATATCTAGAAAGACTTCAGCCAAATTGTGTACGTTTCGATTTGGTAAATGCTTCTTCAAGATGGCCTCTGTGACTTCTGATGTCTATCAAGCTGGATACGCCACAGCATAGGGATCCGACATTTTTTTTCTAGCAATAAGCATGCTGGTTCTTGTCAATTGAAGGCAAGGAACTTTTGATGGGAAACCGTGGTCCCTGTTCTCCAAGTTGTTGCGAAGATGAATAATGCCAGCACTACTTACACTGGAGGATATGGAGGGGTAGCTTGCGCCTTCTCTTCACTAAGGCTTCTTAGGTGAGCCCATTGATCCTTCGGGATTTACTCATCAAGACTTTGGCAACCCCTTTCAAGACCATCTCTGGCCATCTTTCTCCTATGAAGGATTCTCCGATATTCCGTTGGCAAAGGACATGCTCAGAGCTCTCATCATCCTCGTGGCATCCCCAAGTAAGTTGTGAAACTGCTTATGCTGCTTACAATGTTCCTCAAGCATTACAGTTTTCTAAGCTTGTTCCGCGAGAGCCCAAGAAGAAAGGCCATCTCTCCCTTGAAACCTCACTGTTTGCTCAATAATTCTGCAATTCCATGGTCTTTGACGACAGTGGATCATAGGGCTTTAGCTCCCTTTCACGCCAAACAATCCGCTTTTTCATTTCTTCTGATTCCATGCACTGTCCCTTAATCCAGGATACTGTGACCGAGTTCACGTGGAAGACTGGTGCCATTCTACAATTATTTTTACGCCCCCCCCTCCTTAGAAATCTAGCTTGGAAGACAGTTGCCACAGTACCTAGGGTTCTAGTGAACTTCAGATGGTCACTACGTTCGCCTGATTTAAACCCTCCGGACTATTTCCTTTGGGGTTATTCAAAGCAATTGGTTTACTCGGTGCCTTTTTTTCTGGTAAAAAGTACCAACTTCTTTTTTTGTTGAGTTCACCATGAAATTTCAAAATTTTTCAGTCAGCTGAACAGTATCTTTAATATCGTTTCATCATATTCTTCATTCTACACGAACCTAAACATCACATATTCAATCCATCACGTCTTCGCCAATTCAATTAGAAAATATCAACAACAATTTTCCCGCTCATGCTCCCATGAAGGATGCAATTAAAATGTGAACAGTATCGTTGCAAACTGTAACGTTTCAACACATTGCCTACGGAATCCTAATAGTTGTTCCACTTGAGCTCTTAGATAAAGAATTCAATAGCAAAATGTGGAGAGTAGTACGATCTGCTGGGCAAGGTCAATCTTTGTTATGGTAATCTAATTCTTAATTTTCAACTACTACTCTTTTGCATTAAACACATTGATTCACATGTTGTAGTGATAACATCGATGAAAAGGTGCTAATCACTCTGGTGAGCGATGAGTTGCATTTATCATTTCAACTGTTGAACTATTTCTCATCATTGCCAGATTTGTTCACATTAAATTAAATACCGGCACTTTTGTTGTTTATATGTTGAACAAAAGGATTTAGTTCTCAGGTCAGTTAGTACCGTACCTATAGTCCGATCATAAGTTCAGACTTGAGTCGTGTCCCAACCGAAGCACTTTTTGACATAATAACGTTAATTTCATAACAATCTGGCTTGAGTCATGCTCAGCCAAGTTTCCGTGTTTACTTTGGTCGAAGCATCCCAACTGAAAAACAAAGTTCTGAAATAATAACGTTGATAACGTAGTATAACCTCACATTTTTGTCTGAAGCATTGATTAAGGTAAAACAAGCCTGTTGCAGATGTCGTTAATATTAGTAGGCATCCCAAGACGTTCTCACGCCTGAGATCGTCTCAAGTCTTGACTATAAGTACGGGCTACTCGTACTACCCACCTGGTTCCTTTTTCGTCTGAAATAGTTACACCAAGTCACTCAAGTTCTGGTTTGAGGTATTTGCGAGGCTCGTTAACGCCTTAATGAAATCCTGCTAGAGTGGATCTTGTACAATTTGTCAAATCTACATTTCTCACTGCGATCTTCAGGAATCAGGAATCCTTCTCCACTTCAAGATCTTGTTTTGTATGTGATGACATCAAGAATTCTTTAACACTTTTTTTGGAAATTACCTTCGTCTGGTTGGAGTAATCTTGTTATTTGAGGAATTCTGGAGAACTACATCTAAGTAAACACATATGTGACTTTGATGTAACATTTATGTAAATTTACAGTACTTATAACTCCCACAATAGTTTTTACGTAAAAATTATGTAACATTTATAAAAATAAATTCATGTAACCTTTGGATCTTTCATTATGACGTAAATTTTATGTTAAATAGGTGATGTAACATCAAGGTGTACATGAAGTACATAAATTTTACATAAACAAATAGATGTATCTATTACATGAGCGATTCATGTCAATATTATGTAAATTCTATATCAACATGTGACATTTGAACATCGACAACGGCAGAAGCGTCATGCGCAAATCCTGAATCGAGCCTTTGGTCATCTCATCCAAGCAGCTTCGTCCCAACATATAGTAGAAGAAGAAGCCATTTTGTCATTTTGTTCGTGTTCTGTGTTTTGGTTGTGTTGTATGACAGAAGCCTTACCATCTTGCAAAAATAAATAATTTTATTGTACTGAAGTGAAAAGAAAAGCATTAATTCGCATGTGTTTTTGATAAAAACCCAAGTACCGTTACGTTACTCAAGCAATAGAGGCTGGGAAAAATATCGTTTTGTGACAGAGGGAAAAGGTAGGTTATGTTCTTATGTTTGGTAGTTTGGTAGCTAATATTCATGGACGTAATAATCATAATAATCATAAATATTTCCTTACAGATTCTAAATCTGTCGGAGAGAGTTATGCAGCTAGGAACCATAATATTTACATCAGATCAACATTGGAACAGTCACTCCTATTGCAAGCTTTCCATATCGTCTCAATGCCGCTAAAAAAAAACTTTGGGAGCCAAATTGGATGAAATGCTACAGCAGGGAATTGCAAAAGAAAGCGATAACCCCGGATTTCTCCCGTAGTTTTGGTACCAAATATTTATTATAGCGTGATTTCTTGGTTATATACACAAAAGCACGTTATAACAATAAGATAAGAGTGACGTAAACTGTTTATATAGCAATGATATAAATTTTACGTGAAGTTAACTTGAATAAATCGATATAAAATTTACATATATTTTTTTATATAAAAATGTTTACATACATTTGATATAAAATTTACATGCACTGGAGGTATGACATTATGCAGTCGTTGTTTACTTTCTGGTTACCTTGTCATTATATCATATTGACGTAACTGGTAACTTGTGTTATATAATTTTTACATCAATATTACGTTCTTGTATTTGCTGGGTAGTAACTTTGTAGCTCATGTCTTTTCTTCTTATCCTCCAGCAGAAGGTAGAAGTAAATATGTATTTAGTTGAACAATCTTCTTCTGTCACTTTTTGTTCCTAACCTATCTCAGTTTCGTTATCACGCTTAGGCCCGGTTTCTCAACGTTGAACCCGGTTCAAGTACATTGGACTGTGCATCTTTGAACCCAGTTCAACGTTGAACCATCGTTGAGAAACCTTAGGGTTCTTCTGACGTCAGAAGCTGCGGTTTCCATCACTCAGACTAGAGTTCTAGAGTAGCGGAAAGATCGCATTCATATGATTAGGAAGAACCACTCTTTTGGAAGAGCAGCTGACTTGTTGGCCGTCTCCTTTTCCTCTTGTCTTTCTATACGATGGTATAGAAATTTGGTCCAAAACCTCTACCCAGCATTTGTATATCAGCAAGTCTTTCGAATAATCTTCAAGGTTCTTCTTGGAAAGTGGTAAACTAAGAAGTTCTTCAGTTCACACCAAACACTTTTGTGCCCCCGATAAACTATAGAGCATGATAACAGATGCCTCTTCTCACACTAGTATATATCCCTTCGACCAGCTGCAATTAGACTCTAGGTTTGATAGTTTGGATTCTGTTGTCGTTCCAATGGAACTTTCATAGGAGTTAGATTGATGTATATTGTATAGGGCTAGTTCTCGAATGTCTTCTATGGATGCTTCCTGGTATGCAATTATTATGAAATGTTGGTGGTACTCCTCCCGTACCCTTTTTCATAGATGATGGTGGGTCAAGAGCTAGATGTGAAACAACCCATATATTTTATCTCCAGAATGATGCTTGCCCAAGGTGCAATCCTACCATGATTGTCGGTGACTTTTTTTCCAGTAGGCATTCCGTCTTCTATGATTCCGGTTTGGTTTTATCTTTGATTTTTTTGGGTATCCCTTTGGTACTCCGTTTTTGTATGAGAGAGAGGAAAGAGGTAGATATTTGGAAACGATAATTGTTTTCGGTTTTGGCTGAAAGTGAGGTTATGGTAGGATTGTGACAGGTGACAGATGGGTTGACTATAACTACAATGAGTACTTACAGGCTTCTTATAAAATATTTAAATATTTCCTGCTGTAGACATATTCATCCACCGCCACGCCCGATCTTTTATGTTTAGTAGTTGGAAGTGTTTGGTATAATAAATTAGCATTCTCTTTGTCTCAAACCTCACCGGTTCAAAAAGATCTATATACGGTTGATTTTCCCCCAATATGTCGTGTTTACGCACTCGTTTGGCTTTTACTTTTCCCCAACCATACTCCATGAGCTTTTGCGATGCAATCGATATATTTCACAACCGCAATTATACGCTTCTAAGAATTCGCAAAAAGAAGAAAAACCAGTAGATTATACCAATAGGCTGATGTTGGTATTTGTTGACCCATCGAACGTTTCACACGTCCACTATGTCATTGTTTGTTTTTCAATTTCAGAATACCTCAGGAGGTGCTCAAGTGGGAATTGAAAAATAGAACCACCAGAACGTACAAGTGGTGCATGAATGTACCACCTAGATGCTCGGTTTATTTTAGCAGCTTCGTTAATGAGACCAGGATTGAAGTAAGTATCGTGGAAAATTAAGAAACGAAGCTGCGCACTGGTTTTATTATTGAGCTATGTCATGCGCAGAACAATCATCAGCTTAATATTCTCCAGATTTAGCTCCCTTCGACTAATTTTTAATTACTTAATTTGAAACGAAAATAAACGTTTACAATTACGCGACTCTGAATTCACACAACAATAATTGTTGCAAAAGAATATTTTAATTTAACATCTTTAATGCGCAATCGGCCCATTTGACATCTGTTACTTCGATCATATAATGTTGTCTGGTAGCGTCGTTATCCTATTATTACGCCCGCATTTGTCCAAGTTGTTTACTGAGATATGATTATGACTGTTTTATAAGTATTGCATGTTAATTAATTTCGATAATTTATGTAGCTTGAGTAATACATTTTTTGTTAATTGGTGAATTCTGAAATGGTCAATAAAAGTTAAATACTTTTTCAAAATATATATTTTCAATTCATTTCTGTAGCAGTTCTACTAGTATATTGAGAAATATACAGGGTGTCCTTTAACTTATCCGCCAAAGTGGGGGAGCAGCAGGTGATAACATAAATGAAAATTAGATTTGTCCAATAAATGTACCGGGTGGCCAACTAAGAATGCGAGGTACCGTTTCTCGGAAACTATTTATCGTAGAGGCTTGCGGCAAAAAATTTTATGACTAAAACGGCCAAGAGAAAAACCTGGAAAATATTCTCAAGTTTCTGAAATGGTCGCTAGGGGGCGTAACAACCAACAACAAGTAGAAAAATGGGATTTTTATGGAATTTTGTCCAATGAAAATATATCGATGAGCTCATTTTCGGATTTACTGACTATTTACCTACACTTTTTGTCTCAAACGTTTTTTTCTATCTATCATAATAAAGTGGTTGGGGAAGTTCAAGTGTTTTATTAAACAAACGGAGATTTCTCCCGTTTCGCTTGACCGATTTAAACGAGCTTGGGCTCATATGAAAGAGCATGATCCGCACTTCAAAAAACTTTTTTGGTTTTGAATTTTTGACCTTCGCCGTCGCGGCTAGATGGCGTTAACTGAAATGGTAGCATGTTTTTGAGTTTTTTCCAAAACAATCAAATGTAATGGTATATTCATTTTTATATATTTTAAAAGGGGATACATTTTCCTTTAAAAAAAAACAAATAAATTAATGTTCTTTTTTGTTTTTTTTTGTATTTTTTTTTGTTTTTTTTTTAATTTTTTTTATAGGAAAATTTGTCCCCTTTTAAAATATATGAAAATGTATATACCATTACGTTTGATTTTTTCGGAAAAAACTCAAAAGTATGCTACCATTTCAGTTAACGCCATCTAGCAGCGACGGCGAATGTTACAAATCAAAAAGCAAATGAGCATTTTACAGCGCAGACTATTCTCTTTCATATGAGCCCAAGTTCGTTAAAATCGGTCGAGCGAAACGGGAGAAATCTCCGTTTGTTTAATAAAACAATTGAACCTCCCCCACCACTTTATTATGATAGATAGAAAAAAACATTTTTGACAAAAAGTGTGGGTAAATAGTCAGTTAATCCGAAAATGAGCTCATCGATATATTTTCATTGGACAAAATTCCATAAAAATCATATTTTTCTACTTGGTGTTGGTTGTTACGCCCCCTAGTGACCATTTCAGAAACTTGAAAATATTTTCCAGGTTTTTCTCTTGGCCGTTTTAGTAATAAATTTTTTTGCCGCAAGCCTCTACGATGTATAGTTTCCGAGATACAGTACCTCGCATTCTTAGTTGGCCACCCTGTACACGTATACAACGTAGAAAGCGCCCCCTAGGAACTAGTTCAAAAAAAAATTATCACCTTCGGAAACGCTATAATACCAATTTTTGAATCTGTTATCTTTTTTCGTTCAAAGATTATTTAAATTTTTCGAAAATGAAGTTTCACTGTAAACTTAAATTTTTTTTTTTTGCTTATCTACTTTGGATACCTACTTGAAGTAAATAATAAGCAAATTCAACAAAAAATTTTATTGGTTTTTTGGTTTATTTTTTTCAATTTCACTTTTGTTTAGGCATTTTGGTATACAGACAAGCGGTTTCTATTTTATTTTTCTCAGAAACTCTTTCAGGACGAAAAAAAGTAAACAAATGCTTCTGCTTAATAATAAACAGCAATTCCAAATACAAAGTTTATTTGAAAAAAAATCATTGGCGTATCATTTTTTTCGATTAATATATTTAATGGTTTATACCTATACAGGGTGTTTCCTAACCTCTGTGACAAAATGAAAGGGGTGATTCTTCTTAAGACAAAAATGTGGTATAACTTTTTTTCGAATTTCGCTTTGTTTCCAAAATACAGGGTGTTTTTTTTTTTTTTTTATTAGTTTTTTATTTTTAATTAATTTATCTTTTACTCGATTTTGTTGAAGTTTGGTAACGGTATTTATAGTGATAACGGGCTCATTTTGCCATGAACAAATAAAAATTATCGAATACAGTGGCGTCCCGAGAGGAAAAAATGTACGCCACTGACTTTTTGTGTCATTTTCATTTTTTTCTCAGGTTATTCAACTAAAAACGCAACTTTTTGATCTCCTGAATTTTTATCGTATCTTGCCTAATTTTTGAGATAAAAAATTAAATCTAGTTGAGTGAGTTTTGACGCAAAAAGTAATTTTATCGCTGATGTTGAATTTTCTAACAAATACAGCAATCAATTATAATCATTTTAATGGAGAATTCAAAAACACTAAATAAATAAAAAAAAGTTAAATAAACTGCTGAAAAAAATGCTAAAAAAATTAAACACCCTGTATTTTGGAAACAAAGCGAAATTCGAAAAAAAGTTATACCACATTTTCGTTTTAAAATTAAGCGAAGAATCACCCCTTTGATTTTGTCACAGAGGTTAGGAAACACCCTGAGGGACGCCACTGGTCAAAGTAGACAAATACTTTTCACCCCAAAGTTTTAACGGATTTTAGGTATCCGCCTCTGCCTGTATGTATATCAAAAATTAAGCGGCTGCGGATCTACATGTATAGGGACATTTTTTTTCTTTGAATCACACAAGGATTCACATTCTTAAGTATTAGCACATTCTGAAATATCCTATACAGGGTGTTTCAGAATAACATGCTAATAATAAAGGGGGTGATTCTTGGGCTCATTTTAAGAAAAAAAATTCATATGAACGTATGTCCTAAAAAATTTTTCTATTTCCCAAAAAATATGCAAACCAAAACCCGCATGGACGGCACTGGTCAGAATAATTAAATTGTTGGTGCATCAAAAAATGAGTATTAATGCCTAAAATACATGACCCAAATTTCATAAAGATATCTACAGTAATGACAAAGTTATTGTAAAAAAAGTATCTATTTTTTAAAACTTTGACACCCTGTATCTCAAAAGTTAAGGCGTTTAGAACATACGTTCATATGAATTTTTTTTTTTTTAAATGAGCCCAAGAATCACCCCCTTTATTATTATCATGTTATTCTGAAACACCCTGTATATTATATTTTTTAAATATCAATTCAGGTTAACTTTGGTTATTTGTGGCTAGTTTTGGTCAGTTTGAGTTAAGTTTTGTTAGTTTTGGTTTGTTTGAGATTATTTTGTTCAGTTAAGGTTAGTTTTGATTAGTTCTGTTCAGTTTGGGTTAGTTTGAGTTGGATTTGATCTGTTCAAGTTGCATCTGATGTTAGTCTTGGTTGGTTCTGGTTGATTCTTGTTAGTTTTGGTCAGTTTGAGTTAGTTTTGTTCAATACAGGTAAGCTAATTCAGTTTTGTCATTTTAGTTCAGCTCTGGTTAGTTTGGGTTAGTTTTTATTAGTTTTGTTGAGTTCAAGACTGGTTTTGGTTAGCTTTGGTTAGATATGGTCAGTTTGAGTTAGTTTTGATTAGTTCTAATCCGTTTGAAATAGTTGAATTGATAAGCTCTGGGTAATTCTGGTTAGTTTTTGTCAGTTCGATTTGGTTTAATTCAGTTTAGGTTAGTTCTGGTAAGTTTTTGTTAATTTGGCTTAGGTTTGAGTTAGTTCTCGTAAATTTTATAATAATAATAACCATATAAAAAGCTTCGCTCCCCAACAAAGACAATACTTCTTATGACAACCATGAAAAGCTACGATCCGCCTATTATTATGGTAACTACAGAAACTACATCACTTCCACCATTTTCGTTCGACATACCGTGTATAGGTGATTCGTGGTTTCAGTTAGTTCAGATCAATTTGAATTAGCTTTGTTTAAATTAGGCTAGTTGATTTTCGTCAATTTGATTTAGTTTAGTTCAGTTCTCGTGGGTTTTGGTCACTTTGGGTTAGTTTGCATTTGTTCTGCATTGATTTTGATTACTGAAAAGTAAACTTTTCGTCAGCTAGGTTTAGTTTTTGTTTGTTGAAAAATAATATTCAAACACCAAAACAGAAAATTGATTCATAGCTAAAATCCAAAATGTTTTAAACTTTTTTTTGTAGGCAACTTTCTTGTGATCTGTTATGTTTTGGTGACTTCAGGTCAATTGGAGTTGGTTTTGGTTAATTAGGGTTAGTTTTGATTAGTTTTGGTTGCTTTGGGTCATCTTGGGGTTAGTTTTGTTTAGTTCGAGGTAGTTTCAATTACTTTGAATTAGCTCTGGTCAGCTTGGGTTAGTTTTTGTTTGTCAAAAATGAATAAAATATAATATTCAAAAACAAAAAAACAGTAATTTCATTCACCAAAGTGAATTCAAAGCTACTATTAAAATTTTTGATGAGGACATTGTTCTTGTGGTCTATTTTTTTTCAGTTGTACTGTTTCAAGATATAAAGTTCTCAGTGTTTTTATAGACTAGAGTAATAAAGTCAAAATTGCTATTATCATATGGCTTTCAATACATTTAAGAAAGTTTGGCAACATTGAAGGAGTCTTAACACTGAATTTGGGGGAACTCCTAAACAAAATTTGGACTGACAATAGGAATTTTCCTCAAACTTAATGCCTGTTATTTTTCAAAAAATAATCGAATATCAACTCTCGTGCCGTTTCGAGCGCTGGACCAAAGTTCACCGGACTAGATTTTAATTTTTAATTTATTTTGTGTATTCTTTGTACAAAGTTTTGTTTGTGAAAATCATTTTATTCAGATCCCATTTTTTTTTCTTGTTAGGATTACTCATCACATTTCTCAGCTGAATTATTCCATTGAGATTCTTTCTTAAACCTTGAGATGATGTAGTACTTTTGACTTCGTAGCATTTTCTATCTGGAAATGAGTGGAAGTTTGCAGGTGAAAATTGAGTAAATATCTACAGAGTGACCCATTTGAAAGCGGGCCACCCTCACAACTTTTTAATGTATTGATCGATTTTCAATTTTTTTTTTTTTAAATAGAGAGGGAAAAGGTGTATTTTGAGGCCATAAGTCGCCCAGTTTATTCCAAAATCCAAGGCCATATTTGGAGGCTAAAAAATCCAGAAAACATATAAGCGTTTTTTTTTTAGAGGAAATCTGCCTACGCCACTGGATTTTTCATCCCGAGAAATGAGTCTGTCTCGTTTGTTTGTTTTCATTGCATTTTGACATGAGAATATCTATCAAATGTTTTTATTGTATTTTTTTTTCTGATAGATTTGCTATCGCAAGAGTTTCGAGGTAAAATACTTCTTGGTGCATAAAAAAATCAATCGTTGATTTTTAATATTTTTTCATGAAATCTCGTACAGATCCATTTCAGGGTATGACGAATCCGGTGGCGTAGACAGATTTTTTTTAAAATTTTTCAGCCTCTAAATATGGTATAGTAGGCCTTGGTTTTTGGAAAAAAAGTAGGCGACGAATGACCTCAAAATTAACCTTTCCACTCTCCAAATTTCAAAAAAAAAATTGACAAAATCGCTCCATAAATAAAAATGTTATGGGGGTGGCCCGCTTTCAAATGGATCACTCTGTACAGGGTGTCCCAACGATAGAGTAAAGTAGGTTTTATCATATAGGATATGAAAAATATCAATATCAATATGCGTCACAGGTTAGGGGTGTAAATAGCGCACATTCTGAAAATATTTGGAAACATACAGGGTGCGTCACAAAAGTATGGCACGAAAAAGTATGATTTTTTTAAAAGAAACCCCCTGTATATTAATTGATATTTCAATTCTTTCTTCAATTTGGAACAAAAATTGTGATACAACTAATGTTCCTAAATTCAACCGTTATCGAGATATCGCGTTTTAAAAATGGCATTTTTGCAACTTTGACATGCTATAAAACTCAAACTATTCAAGTTAGAGAAAAATGGATTGCACATTCCTGTCTTAACTTTTCAAGAGCTATTCAAGGAGATTAAATCCATTATTGTGAAAAAATGTCAAAATGTGCCGAAAAAAGTTGACAGTTGACGTTACCTTCTATCCAAATGACAGAAGAGCTCTTGAAAAGTTAAGACAGGAAAGTGCAAACCATTTTCCTCTAACTTGAATAGTTTGAGTTTTATAGCATGTCAAAGTTGCAAAAATGCCATTTTTAAAACGCGATAACTCGATAACGGTTGAATTCAGGAACATTAGTTGTATCACAATTTTTGTTCCAAATTGAAGAAAGAATTGAAATATCAATTAATATACAGGGGGTTCCATTTAAAAAAATCATTCTTTTTCGTGCCATACTTTTGTGACGCACCCTGTATGTTTCCATATATTCTCAGAATGTGCGCTATTTACACCCCTAACCTGTGACGCATATTGATATTGATATTTTTCATATCCTATATGATAAAACCTACTTTACTCTATCGTTGGGACACCCTGTATAGTATGACATTTCTTGAACATTTCGTCATGATTTGCGGGACGAATTGAGAATGTTCAATAACTCTTCCGAGATACCAGCTACAGGGTCAAAAGCTCTAGACAGAATAGAAGTAATTGAACCCTTTGGGTGTGTTAAGGATTGTCGTACCCAGCAAAGTTTCCAACCCTGGAAATGATTTATTGGAATTCAAAAAAAGCCAACCTTTGATTTAAAATTTGTTCTTGCACAGACGAAACACCCTCCGTCTCATCGTTAAGTAACCAAAAGAGTAAGCCTTTGAATGAGGGTTGGAGATATTACTGTGGCAGAAATTAAGTCTATCAAGCTTCACTTTCTTTGAGTCCAATGGAGAATTCAATCAAAGAAACAAATCCACAAGATCTAGTCACGTTCAAGGGATCTCCTCCACTGATTGGATTTATTGCCCCAAACAGACAAAACACTTCTTGGAAAGAGTAGTAGAACTCTTAGGTGATTGATGACCATGGTAATAACAGATGCAACCAATGCAGAGTTGCCAATATTTCGCTGTAGTCTGGGACCCCTATCTTTTGTATGCGGAGGAAGCCAGCATCTAAGCAGACAAAGCTAGATCAGAAACTAGTGTTAAAAAAAGAAATTGGTATAAATCAGAAGTGGACCGTGCAGGGCATGCGCAATGAACAAAGATGACCTCTAACCTGGGTTGGGGTAACTAATCCATGAGTCATGTCTCAAAATATTCTGTTTGTAACCTTCGCATACTATGACGAAGAAATAAATCATAAACCAACAACGGCTCTTATCCCGGCAAACAATGACCACAATTTGGTCATACCCACGAACTAATTATTCTGCTGCATATCATTTTCGGTCTATTACACTACCAATTTTCAATTCACAAGCAAGTGAAAAAAAATGGGTCGTTTCGTCATATCTGATTTAGCTGTTCGTGCGGAATGGTGAAGGGCCTCAACTTTGGGATTTGAAAGGGTGACCTTGCGCAAAGAAGGTAGCGTTGGTGAACAATGAAGTAATAGATTAACGATTTATTGCTAATTCGATTTGCTTATAGATTGTCACTGATAAGTTTGGACCGAATGAAGATCTTGTTGAGATGGTTATCAGTCATGTTCAATGCATAATGCTGGACCAAATAATTTCGCCATGATACAAACCGTGACCATAAACCATTCAATTAAGACCCACACCAGAAATGCGGGCCCTACTCAATGAACCATTAACAAATCCAATATCATACTTCTATTGTACGAGCCGATAAATTAGAGCGATAAAAATGGCTAATCAAATTGATATTAAACTATTATTACTATGTTTGTTAGTAAAAATCCTTTTGTTTTGCAACAAAGTTCGACCTAGTTGTAATTAGGCGATACTGATCAGAATTAATTGCTTAAAATCATATTATTATTGGGAATTTGATCATTGAATCAAGTCCAGGAAATTCAGTGAGAGAATTGATTGCTCATGTGGGCCTGCGGTCATCCTTTGAATATATCACGAATGGAAATGAAGGTAATATTGTTGTTGGCTTCCACTCGCATAAGGTCTCTATAGAGCTCTCTTATCCTTTCTCTCCAA
This sequence comes from Orchestes rusci, assembly GCA_958502075.1. NCBI lineage: Eukaryota > Metazoa > Arthropoda > Insecta > Coleoptera > Curculionidae > Orchestes > Orchestes rusci. The sequence goes on from OY293305.1 coordinate 4,110,968, forward strand.
CCCCAAGATTGCTTGAAGCATAAAAAAAAATTTATTTGGGCTGAGCAAAAGGTTGTGCAATTTAACTTTCGCTTGAGTGTATTTTTGATTAAATACGTTCCAGCTATTAAATTGTTGAAAATAAATGACTCGTACCGGAAATGATGCAATTTTTTTTTCTCATCGCTGGTTTCTGCAGCCAAAGCTAACTTCTTCTCAGTCACACATTTCCAACCAAATTCAAGCAATAAATGCCCCTTTCAAAATTATACACATTTTTTTTGCACACCCCGTAGTTTACGAGAACTAAAATAATACATATCTAACCCCGAAGGTCAACATGGTGAGAAAGCCTGCTTAGCCATTGGCCAAAACCTACAAATGAAAATTTCGTGCTCGCAGCGCCACCTCTCGGCAATTTTGGAAAATGATCTAGAACCCCCTTAGCTTATACTGTCTATCATATAGGGATCTTGGAAACCGTAAGAGATACTTTCTCATGGCCACTTTTCAAGCTCTACAAAACAGCGTTGAGAGATTTTTCGAGCTACGTTTCGTTTCGGAGAAACCATCATCAACTTTGTTTTTTTAAATACGGTCCTGGATTTTAAATGACGAATTTGGAGAGCCTCTTATGTTCCTAAACCAAAAATGTATCGCCATTATTCGAAAAAATCATGTTGATGGATTATTCCATAAGAACTCATGTGTTAGAAAGAGACAAAAAATACGTTTTTAATAGGATTAAAAACAAACACCTCTTTTTTGATAAGTACGACACATCGTTGGTCAAGGAACATAGGTAGCTCTCAAAATCCGGAATAAAAAATCCAGGACCGTATTTAAAAAAACAAAGTTGATGATTGCTGCTCATAGACGAAACGTCGGTTCTTCAATTTAATAAAGCAAAAAGTGTCATTGAAGAATAAGTTCCATTCATTTTTGAATATCTGTTCAAATGTTGCCAGAAAAAAATGAAAACAATTTTGAAAAATGTCGTTTTTTTTCGGAAAATTTCGGACGTAGTCGAAATTTCTTGGCTTTCAAAACGGTATTTTCTCAAGCATCAAAATACGCAACTTTGCCTCCATTTTACCGACCTTGTATCTCTCACGGTTTCCAAGATCCCCATGATAGACATCCTTATCTTGGACACACTGTATTTCCATTGAGGTAATGAAATAATAATAGTACATTTTGTATCTAGGGCGAAAAGTAGATGATTTTGACGAGGGGATAAGTAGCAGCACGAGCGAAGAGAGGGCAGATATTAGTCGAGTCAAAATCATCTTTCGTCCGTGGTGCAAACAGTGCTTTTTGTACAACCAGTTTGTAATCATTCAAAAAAGAATAATTATAAAAATCAAAAATAAATAAACGATACACTGGGGCGAGTTCAGAAACGTCATACCCGGTTTGAATGTGATCCAAGTGTCACACAATTACCGTTGAGATGTGACAATTCGTTTTACTTTTTATCCATATGTGCAAATAAAGTGTCATAAAAATAGTTTTCACGATACTTTATGAGCAGGACTAAATAAAAAGTAGAACGGCGTGTCATATCTGAACGGTTAGTCTTTGACACTTGGATCACACTCACACCGGGTGTGACGTTTCTGAACTCGACCCTGCACTACACTGCCGACAAGTGACAACTGTCAATCATTGTTACAATAGGTGTGTTCCCGTATTCTTTTGTGGTGCGGATTCATTGTCACCGAGATTGTCACGTGATAAGTTCCTTCAAGTATGCTAGACTGTCACGTGGTTATTAGATTCAGAGGCGTTGGGGTCCAAGGAACCTTTGCTAAGCGACCTACTTTTGCGAGTACTTTTAGGCCCGGCTGCAAAAATTAGCGACTTTCCGCCTGCTTTGCATGCATTTAAAAGTGGTCTTCACGAGTAGGTTGTACAAAAAAGTATTTTGCATCTCTTGATTTAAGTATTATAATATATAAAGCCAATCCTGCCAATTCTACTTTTCTGTTACTACGGTTAGTTTACGTACAGTTCCAAAAAGTTTTTCGAAACGAAATTTTATGCTATAATTTGCAAATTGCATAAGTTCAAAAAATAAAATCAAGAGAAATGTTTAATTTTTGTAAAAAGTAGTCAATGTATGGAGTCATGTAGAGAAGAGTTTGAAAAATTTTACACCTACCAAGAGCTGGACGTCACGAGGCATCGAAAATATATTTCGATTGCAGGGACTTTGAAATTACGCGCACACAAAAGTACAGGGTGATTCATTTTCAGCGACAGGGTGTCAGCGTCTGCTTTCATAGTACCGTTACGCCCCCTTGCGGCGATCCTAGAAGCTTGAAATATACTTCCAGAATTTTCCCTTGTCACTATGATGAAAAGTTCACGAACCCTGTCGCTGAAAATGAATCACCCTGTACATGTTATTAATAAGCTTTCTTGTTTGTTACTCGAATTTATTTATCTTACTTATTTTTGTGTCATACAGTATATCTCTCAGTAACTTGGAACCATATGAAAAACTTTTTTATAATAATTATTAGGAGAAAAAGTAGTTTTTCATAAGAAGTTCTGCATGTTCTAGAATCTAAAATACAATCATCAGATAATAATTTTTTGTAGTCGTATATACAGGGTGTTTCATTAATATTGCGAAAAAATTCAGGGTGAGTCTCCCCCCTTAAAAATAATACGAAAACTTAATATAAAAGGTGTGTGCGGAAATGCTTCGTTACAGAGCTACAGGGTGTTGAAGTTTTATTTTTATTTTTGTTTTTTCTAAATAATATTTGAACCAATGTCTATATTTTCATAAAAATCGGTATTTGAGGGTTTCTTTTTATGCGGAATTCGAATTTTATCTCAGTTTGGCTCTAACCTGTAGAGGGCGCCACCTACGCTCATTTGTCCTGACATGTACAGCCATAACTTTTTTTGGACGTAACCGTATGACATATATTTGAGTGAAAAAAAATATTTCTCCTTTATTTTCGAGATATTTAGATTTGAAATAATGAATACATTTGATAATGAAATTATGGCCGAGCATTGCGTTTCATTGATAGTGCCAAAAATACAGAATAAGTTTCCTCATTTGAAAATAAAAAGAAAATTTCATATAAAGATGTGTCCGGAAATGCTTCGTTACAGAGCTCACCCTGAATTTTTTCGCAATAATAATGAAACACCCTGTATACGAGGTTCATAAAAAAATATGAATTTCGCTCGAGAGTAAAGTAGGTACTCTTATTTTTGACAATATGAAAAATTATTATTTAAAAAAGTTGGTTAGAACTAAAAACCACGTTCAAATATGCAATTACAGCCATTTATATTGAAAACATAATTTTTATGTATTTTGGTTTATGGAACATTAAATGCATAATAATAATATGCATTCATCAAGTGTTTGAATTGCAAGATTATCAGATAAAATTGTGACACTTGTTATCATGCGTTTTTGATAATGTTTATTCATAATTCAGAGATAATATTGAAAAATTAGTAGAAAATAGTAAAATCTATGTTCGCACTTAGCGTTTTCATGGAGTATGGTATCATGAGACCATTCCAGTTTGGTCTATCATTATCGTCACTTGCAGCTCTCCGATTGGCTGAATATGACGTTAATGACAGACCAACCTGGAATGGTCTCATGATACCATGCACACTCCATGAAAACGCTTACTGTAAATGGCTGTAATTGCATACTTGAACGCGGTTTTTAGTTTTAACCAACTTTTTCGTTAACAATTTTTGATATATCCAAAAATCGAGGGTAAAGTACCAAATTCCACATTTTTTGACAAACCTTGTAAACGACTAAAAAAAATTGATAACTGCTAGCACAATGTTTACCACGACCCAGCCGCCCTAGCGCTGAGCCGTAGTAAGCTTCGTCTGGATAAATACAAGCAGCGTTCGATCATTCTTTACAGCGGTTTAGCTCCGTATATGCGTTGCACTGTAGTAACGAATGCCAATACGCAACCGGGCGTCGGATGAAAAAAAGATAAGAGTTAACTTTTGCCGAGTGATGAACACCAAATTTCAAAAACAATTAATTTTTTTCAAAGCACTGACACATCTATTAAAATATTCAGTGTGATACTGGTTTATATTCCCAAAATCATCCAATAAGGATCAACATCTAATAGAAATAATAAGAAATAATAGAACTTGCGAGTAGGGGAGCCAGTGGGTAATGGGAGTCACCTCTCATAATGAGACATTTGAACGCCTTCACATAACTTCTGAACGCACCCTACGCTTGACCTTGAGCCATGCTAGCTGGCTAATATCTGGAGGTATGTGGAGGTGCCTTGAGATTCCAAGACGAATTGGTTTTCAACTTTGCACCTCTTGGTTGGTGGATGGATGCGGACAGTGGAAGAATTTACGAGGTTCAAATCCACAAGTATGTAGTTTGGCTCTTGGCTCTGGCTTCTGCTGCTTAGTCTCTAATTATTGGAAAGAAAGTAAAAACCAAGACTGATAGAAATTCTCCTGGGAGGTCCAAATTTGAAAGAGGGGATCCGTCAAATCTAGTGCGAAGGAAGTCAAAGAGGTCCAAGCCGGAAGTTCTATCAAAGGCAATGGAAGTCCAACCTCTTAGCTCTTGATTACCTCTTGGATGATCCTGAGGTTAGCCCAACCCAAAAATTGAAGTGACGAAAATCAGGATCAGTCAAAATACTTCTTAATTTCTCTAGAAGGTTCATTTTCCTACAATTGAAATGCCTATAGATAGATTAAATTATCACATTACTACCTATTTTATTTAATAGACAAAATTTCTTATTCTAAAGTTTGTAACAAAATTGATCCAATAAATTTTTTATCATGATAAATCAACATTTCTCGAGTAATGGTAATAATCAATTTCCATTCAATAGTTTACATTGAATGACTTTTGCAATTATTAATGAATATGGTGACTATTTCAATCACGGAGCAGGATCTAGCCCACTATTGATACCTTCGATTCGATTGTATTGAAGAAACAAAAAATTACTTGGAAAAGCAATTCCGGGTTTCATAGTTGAAGGTTGCTCATCAGTTCAACTAAAAATATCTGCTCAGAATATAAAAGCTGTAGCCAGTGTAGGTCCCCTTTAAAACAATTTAAATATCATTTCATTTCCTAATCGAATTGATACATCCTGCTTAAGACGAAATTTGCAGCAATGTGTGCTAGTATTATTTCATAAGTACCATGACCCTCTCAACCTTTAATGGTAAAACAACAGGAGTCAAGTGTCTATTATTATTTAATTTGTAGAGTGTAGACAAAACTTGTAGATATTCAAATATATGCAACAATAGAACGCAGTGATCCATTAAGCCAACATAATTGCAACTTGATAGTCATTATAAATTATATCAAGTGCATTTTTCATAATAGGATATGAGACAGCTTTCTCCTGGGTGTGTTTGGTTTTATCTTCCTGCATCAATGATTCAGTAAGTGCTGTCTGAACGCAATCGCAGTTTATATCCTGCTATGTCAGGCGTTCAACAAGAATTTTTTTCCAGACAATCAACATCACTCAATCCATAGAATCCTGCTGTGATGGGTTCAAGGAACAACAAGGCCTATGTGTGAGCCATTGCGAAAACTGTAGCAACGGGTTATGTATGAATGGCACATGTATATGCAAGAGTGGATGGACTGGAGCTAACTGTGACTCTCGTAGGTATATTCCCATCCAAATTCCTCTAAACATAAGTTCCAGTTGTTTCAGGGTCAGCGTCGATAACCATCAAAAACCCAGAAACCACAACGACGTCCATGAAACCTTTAACAACCACCTATATCGAAACTTCAACAACCACATCGACCACTACTACAACTCAGAAACCACCTACTAGAGCCACGGAGTCAAGTGCATCAGCACCATCTACACCAACTAAACCTCAAAGAAACGTCTCCATCTATGAAGAAATGATGAATCTATACAACAAGTATGTCACAACCACATCAACGACTCCACGAATTGAGTTCATTGGAGAGTTTGAAGGATCTGGATTTAGAACTCCATCTACGACGTCCATCAATATTGAAGATACCTTTGATTTTGAAGACGTGGATCAGGATGTGGAAGAAGAGTTTGACCATGATGACAGTTTTGTAAAAATAGACAACACCATTGAAAAACTCAACCCTAGGTCTTCGACTACTCTTAAATCAACTGCTGTTCTTACCAAGCCCACTTTGGACTTCAAAGATGATAATACGATTATCAAGGATAATATTTTAAGGGAAATAGACGATATGATTGATACCAAGTTCGAGAAGCGTTCTTCTTTGGAGAATTTGAGTCAGAATACGAAATTAACCATAACTACAGAGCCGGAGAGTAAAAATCTGATTTATAGTATCTGTGCAGCTTCACTTACTACTTTTTTAATTTTGGTGATTGTGGTGACATTGTATGCTGTGAGGAACTCAAGGAAAAAGGTTGAGAAGAGTGGAGGGAAAAAGGACGTGGGAACTGTTGCTGTTTATACTACGAGTATATTTCATTCGCCGTTGCCAGGTAAGGTTACAATACTTTTTCTGCTGATGCCCACTTAGCCTTCTTTCTGTTAGTTTAATTGTTCTATAGACAGATCTCGTTCAAATAAATATTTTCAAAATTGATTGTGTCGGTAATTTGGATATAACTTCTTTTTGAATATTTTCTTGGGCACTGAACGACTAAAAAGTAACATTTTTTTGAAGCAACTGACTTAGTGGTGCAGTTAATTTGAAAAATCCTCATCAACTTTTCGAGGGCTATGTCTCCAACTATACCTACCTACCATTCCAATTTCTGGAGACAAAAATGTAAATTTTTCCAACTTACAGTGAATCCAGCCTTTGTAAGTTTTCTCAAAACTTGGGTGTATTTTTTTTCCTTTGGTAAGGGAAAGCCATCCTTGACAGCCCTAAAAGTCATTACTCTACACATAACTCTGAAGACCCATCTTTCCTCTCAACTAAAATGTTAGAACTCGTAAACTGTGAAGAACATTCCCGAATTATTCATCCACTCAATAAATATAGGGTATCATAGGTGTCAACATTATGGAAGCATCAGCTCCACCATCCACTAAAATAAGAAAATGATTCAGATTTGTCATCACTTGTGATCATCGCGTTAGGCATAATAGAACATCTTTGTATATTGTAACGAATTTCGCTATAGAAAATACTTATCCAGTTTTAATTTATTTATTCAAAGTCACTACAGCACAACCACAAATATTTATTTTATCTATGAAGAATACACTAGTAACACCTAGAACAGCGAAGAACGTTCGACGCCATCTAGTTTCGCTATAATGTACCAGACGCAAATCGATTCTACGCACAGTGGTGGCTATATCCGGTGCCTCCACCAACTGTCCGCTGAACACATGTTTCGTCACAATATTATTGTGTAACGCTTTTGGCTTTCCATTTTTTTTTGAGCAACTACTTCCTTTGTGTACGATCCTTTTACAAAAAGTACATTCGACAAAGGGGTTTTCTATAAATTGGTTTTTTATCCTGAAGATAACTAGTCACAATCTTCTTTCTTGTGTCCTGTTCTTCCGTAATGGAATCATTTGCTAGAAAACACATTATTGGTCCTACGAGCTCTCCTGATCACAACACAGAGCATGTCTTCGTTATTGTGCTTCGAAGTGGCAGCTCGTGGTAAATTATCTTGGGAAGTCAAAAATAAATTTGGTAAGAGGAATTTTTTTCAAAGAAATTTGTTTTCAATTCCCGGCAGTTACTAGAGAGGAAACTAGTTTTCAATTCCAGGCACTCACTCAAGAGGATTTTTTTTTTGCTATTCCCGGCAGTTACTTTTGAAGTGAAACTAGTTTTTAATTCCAGGCAGTTACTTGAGGGAAATTTCGTTTTCAACTTCCGTCAGTTACCAAAGAGGAAGTCAATTGGTGAGAAATGTGTTCTCAATTCACGGCAGTTACTTCAGGGGAAATTTGTTTTCAATTTCCGATAGTTGAATGAGGGAAAATTTGTTTCCAATTTCCGGCAATTACATAAGGGGAAATTTGTTTTCAACTACAGGCAGTTACTCAAGGGGAAATTACTATTCAATTCCCGGCAATTACTGCAGGGAAAATTTGTTTTCAATTCCATAATCAATTCCAGGTAGTTACACAAGGGGAAATTACTTTTCCTACGAGCGTGCAGAAAAGTTACTTTTCCGCACGATTTTTCGTTTTGAAAGTTGTACTTGGTAAAGTTACTTTTCCGCACTAGTGCTGAAATAGTTATTTACCTAACAAGTGCGGAAAGTGGTACTTTTCAGCACAAGTGCGGAAAAGTTACTTTCCCGCACGATTTTTGTATGGACTCATTTTTAACAATACAAAAATCGTGCGGAAATAGTTATTTTCCTAACAAGTTCGCAAAGTGATGCTTTCCCGCACGCAAAAGCAGTTAGATATGCTTTAAGGGCGGGAAAGACACTTTGCGAACGTTTTAGGAACAATATTTTTTCTACGAGCGTTCACAGATTAGACACGAAAAACTTTGGATAATATATTATTTGAACGCACTCAAAAACATAGAACTTGAGAATAATGATTATTTATGCTTAACAATATATTTATATTGAAAGAACAGTTTGTGACGGCAGCTGGAAATTGGATAATATGGGTATAATCAAAATCATAATTGATTTATTTTATATTTGAAATGCAAGGGCATGTCCGATCACTGTTCATAAAATTTCCTCTTTTGTCGCCTTATTCCCTGCTATTGGCAACACTGTTTTGATTTGACATGACACTCTAGACTGCGTCAGTCAGTCTTCGTTTAATCGTTTATACTTTTATAAATTTGATTGTCCGTTTGTTTGTTTGTATACAGGTTTTTTTGATGCCAGTATTCAGCTCAAATCTTTCGAAGATTTCCGATAAACACAGTAGTTTGAACCAAAATCAAGCAAGAACAACTCACAAATGCCGATTGAAAGTCGTCATTATCAATGTTTGTTTACGTTACGGGCGAATGCGTTTTTAACGCAAAAACAGGATTGTGTGTTTCATTTTGATTTTGACTAAAAAGGGAAAAGTAACAAGAACATTATTTTGTGCATTACAAAGTGCATTATCTACAGTTTGGTTGGTATGGAAACGAAGTTTAAAACAACAAATTGGTAGGTATTTATTTGAGTTGACATTTGAGTGCGGGAAAATTTTTTCCCGCACTAGTGCGGGAAAAGGCTACTTTGCACACGCAAATGAGTGTGCGAAGTGGTTACTTTGCGCACGCTCGTAGAAAAAGTAACTTTTCAATTTCCGAAAATCACTTTAGTGGATGTTAGTTCAGGGGAAATTTGTTTTCCATTTCCGAAAGTTGAATAAGGGGAAATTTGTTTTCAATTCCAGGCAGTTACTCAAGGGTAAATTACTATTCACTTCCCGTTACTTTGGTGAAAGTTACTCAAGGGGAATTTCGTTTTCAACTTCCGTTAGTTACCAAACGGAAAGTTAATTGGTGGGAGATTTGTTCTCAATTCCCGGCAATTACTTCAGGGAAAATTCCGTTTTCAATTCCCGATAGTTGGATAAGGGAAAATTTGTTTCCAATTCCCGGCAGTTACATAAGGGGAAATTTGTTTTCAACTACAGGCAGTTACTCAACGGGAAATTACTATTCAATCCCCGGCAATTACTTCAGGAGAAATTTGTTTTCAATTCCCTATAATTGAATAAGGGGAAATTTGTTTTCAATTCCAGGTAGTAACTCAAGGGGAAATTACTTTTCAGTTTTTGGCAATCACCTTAGTGGAAGTTACTTCAGGGGAAATTTGTTTTCAATTCCAGGCAGTTACTCAAGGGAAAATTATTATTCACTTCTCGGCAGTTACTTTGGTGGAAGTTACTTAAGGGGAAATTTGTTTTCAATTTCCGGTAGTTGAATAAGGGAAAATTTGCAATTACTGCGGGGAAAATTTGTTTTCAATTCCATAATCAATTCCAGGTAGTTACCCAACGGGAAATTACTTTTCAATTTCCGTCAATCACTTTAGTGGAAGTTACTTCAGGGAAAATTTGTTTTCAATTCCAGGCAGTTACTCAAGGGTAAATTACTATTCATTTCCCGTTACTTTGGTGGAAGTTACTCAAGGGGAATTTCGTTTTCAACTTCCGTTAGTTACCAAAGGGGAAGTTAATTGGTGGGAAATTTGTTCTCAATTCCCGGCAGTTACTTCAGGGGAAATTCCGTTTTCATTCCCGATAGTTGAATAAGGGAAAATTTGTTTCCAATTCCCGGCAGTTACATAAGGGGAAATTTGTTTTCAACTACAGGCAGTTACTCAACGGGAAATTACTATTCAATCCCCGGCAATTACTTCAGGAGAAATTTGTTTTCAATTCCCTATAATTGAATAAGGGGAAATTTGTTTTCAATTCCAGGTAGTAACTCAAGGGGAAATTACTTTTCAGTTTTCGGCAATCACCTTAGTGGAAGTTACTTCAGGGGAAATTTGTTTTCAATTCCAGGCAGTTACTCAAGGGAAAATTATTATTCACTTCTCGGCAGTTACTTTGGTGGAAGTTACTTAAGGGGAAATTTGTTTTCAATTTCCGGTAGTTGAATAAGGGAAAATTTGCAATTACTGCGGGGAAAATTTGTTTTCAATTCCATAATCAATTCCAGGTAGTTACCCAACGGGAAATTACTTTCCAATTTCCGGCAATCACTTTAGTGGAAGTTACTTCAGGGAAAATTTGTTTTCAATTCCAGGCAGTTACTCAAGGGTAAATTACTATTCATTTCCCGTTACTTTGGTGAAAGTTACTCAAGGGGAATTTCGTTTTCAACTTCCGTTAGTTACCAAAGGGGAAGTTAATTGGTGGGAAATTTGTTCTCAATTCCCGGCAGTTACTTCAGGGGAAATTCCGTTTTCATTCCCGATAGTTGAATAAGGGAAAATTTGTTTCCAATTCCCGGTAGTTACATAAGGGGAAATTTATTTTCAACCACAGGCAGTTACTGAACGGGAAATTACTATTCAATTTCCGGCAATTACTTCAGGGGAAATTTGTTTTCAATTCCCTATAATTGAATAAGGGGAAATTTGTTTTTGATTCCAGGTAGTTACTCAAGGGGAAATTACTATTCACTTTCCGGCAGTTACTTTGGTGGAAGTTACTTAAAGGGAAATTTGTTTTCAATTTCCGATAGTTGAATAAGGGAAAATTTATTTCGAATTCCTGCGCAGTTACATAAGGAAAAATTTGTTTTCAATTCCCGGCAGTTACATAAGGAAAAATTTGTTTTCAATTCCAGGCAGTTACTCAAGGGAAAATTACTATTCAATTCCCGGCAATTACTTTAGTGAAAGTTATTTCAAGAGAAATTTGTTTTCAATTCCCGAAAATTGAATAAGGGAAAACTTGTTCTCAGCTACACGCAGTTGATCAAGGGGAAACTACTATTCAATTCCCGGCAATTACTTTAGCGGAAGTTACTTCAGGGGAAATCTGATTTCAATTCTCGATAATTATTGATTAAGAAGAAATTTGTTTTCAATTCCAGGCTGTTTCTCGAGGGGAAATTAACATTCAATTCCCGGCAATCACTTTGGTGAAAGCTACTTCAGGGAAAATTTGTTTTCAATTCCCGATAATTGAATAAGGGGAAATCTGTTTTTAATGCCAGGCAGTTACTCGAGGAAAAATTACTATTCAATTCCTGGCAATTACTTTAGTGGAAGTTACTTCAGGGGAAATTTGTTTTCAATTCAAATCATTGCATCAGGCAGTTACGGAAAACTTGGGTGAACCGCAACTTGGAGCTGAATAGAAAAAATATTTTTTGCTCTCAGTTTTGAACTAAAAGGCACGAGGTTGGGTCCATATACCTTTTTTTAAAATTTGAGAAGCGGCTGACGCTGCTTGTGTTTCTATTCCACAACGATCTGTTTCTATTCAAGCTGTTTTACGTTCTTGAGAGATAACTGGTTTTCAATTTCCGGCAGACACATACAGTAGTATATTATTCAACGATTGAAGAATGATGGCTATTACATCTGAGTGATACTTTATCTATGATCATTCAATAATTGAAGCGAAATTTGCAATATTCAATTTTATTTGGACGGAAATTTTTGATAACTGTACATAAAGTGAGGTTAGGTTGTCAACACAATGACTATAAAACAAGTATGGATGGTCAAATGGGTCGTTTCAAAATGATGGATTTGAAGGTTGACAACTTGTCGAATTTTCTAATTGGCTCTAAAACAGTGGAGTAATGACATTAGATCACTTCATTGGTTGAGAACAATTGAGTAATGAAAAAAAAGTCACTGGTATGAATAACGAGTCACATTAGCCAATACTAAGTGGATGTATCTATCATTGAATAGTCATTGAAAAAATCTAGTTAACTTCAATAAAAAGACAACCAAGAACATCGACCAAAGTAGCCGCTAAAACTGGTGTGAAAAAAGTTTTTGACCCCGACGTGATTTGAACACGCAACCTTCTGATCTGGAGTCAGACGCGCTACCGTTGCGCCACGGAGTCTTGTTAACTGATGATGCCCGAGCGGTTTAAACGCGATCAAAGTGGCTTCTTTACTGTTACATAGTTAATGTGAACTTTGTCTTTTCTAGAGCCCCCCACATTTGACAACCCCACATACTTGACCACCAAAGCTTCATGTCCAGAAAACAAGGAAAATATTGAAGTGCAAGAGTTCAATGTTGTGTTCCAGAAACCAATGCGGAATCCCAAGTTGGGTAAGAGTTATTATTTAACCCCCTTGACAAACAGGCGAATGTCGTAATTTTTTAGACTGTAAGCAGTACCTCTACGATCACCCTCCCTCCACCGGCAGCTACAGAGCCTCCTCAATTGTTGACACTCTTTCCCAGTACAATGCTAGTCAAAAGTCAACTCCAGGAGTTACCACCGAGAACCTTTATGACGAGATTTCGTCAACAAATTTGCCAGTTAACCAGGACAGCCATCAATATGCTAATGCGAATCTATTGAGGGGTACTGAATGGGAGGAGAAGCAGAAATATGTTAATGGTTTATATATGAACACTTGTTCACGTACTAAGTTTTAGTAATAAAGACTGTTTTATTGATGGACTTTATTTAATCTATTTAGGTAAATAGGTACCCGATTTAGCATCAGTACAGTTCACCAAAATGTTGTGACTAGATTGCATTCACCTTCATTTGAAGAATTTGATTATGTTGGGTTGGTAGCTCTCTTAGGAGACAGAACACGATCCGGAAAACTGGAGTCTTCCCGTTGCCCCCGGAAAAGTGTTTCTGGATGATGTGGTCAGCGCCCCCGCAGCGCAGAACACATTAACTATGAAAGCGCACACTGAAAATATTCAATAAGAAATCCCATTTTACAGAGACATTTTTTTTTTTTTTACTAGCTAAGTGGAAATTTCCGTGACTGGCTTGTAATTGCAAAGAAAAAGGTGGAGGAGCTCCTGGTTTGCCATATTTAATTCCTTGAAATACCTTTCACTAGATTTTTTGTCACCAATTCAATAACGCAATGACTTGAAGTTCACTATCATCAAATAAATGTATTCCTCTTCATATTCAAGGAGAGTGTAGCTTTTTTTTTTTTCATTGCTATCACTACTTGTCGTTGAATACTCGAACGATTTTCCTTGCTCTTTTACACTAAAAATTTGATAAGAGGAATCTTTATCACAAACGGCAACGTTGGGCATCAATCGAGCTTTTTGAAATGCTTCAGAGTGACGGTTGTTGTCATTTTCCAGTTGAAAATAATTTATTTGTGCTCGAGAAGAAGATTTAGTGTGGCAATGATGCCAAAAAGGATTGTATAGATCTTGTCACAAATAAGCTGAAGCAATATTACATGAATATAAACAAAAACAAGATGTAATCGACTCGAACAAATCACGTACGTTTGGGGTGCTATGCTTGTTCTAGTGGTTCAATGTTCGAAGAATAATACATTATCCAAGACTGATAGTTTGATTCGCATCCACTGCATTCCGTGGCGCATTGTTCCGTTAAATTTTCATACGTTTGTCTTCTTAACTTTGTATATTGTGCACAGCCTTATTATTGCTCGATGAAACTTATGTTTTATGACAATTAAATTCAATTAACAAATTAACGCCATCACCAAAGGGCGTTCTAGATAACTTTGTAAACTAAATAATTACGATAACTACGATTTCTCTAAAAATTAAACGTTTTGAAACTATATTTCACGTACGGCCACATTTCTTTGAATACCGGACCACTGTAAGCCACAGATAAAAGACATTCAAGGCATAGCTTATACAAATATCCTATCCTAACCACATGTTTGACAACAGTGTGCGCGTAGCCCAGCTGATTATGACGCGTGGCTTGGCAATGGCAAATCAGTTATGCACAATCATCGATTGAAAAATGTGGATATTCGGCTACGGCTCGCTTATGTGGAAAGTAGACTTTCCCTATAGCGAGAAAATAACTGGATACATTGAGGGCTACCAAAGAAGATTCTGGCAACACAGCACCGATCACAGAGGCACTCCTGAAAACCCCGGAAGAGTGGTAACTCTTATACCGTCAACCAGCCAGTCAAAGGTATGGGGAATTGCTTATCGAATCGGAGAAAGTGATATTGACAGTGTAATTCAACATTTGGACTATAGAGAAAAAGGGGGATATGAAAGGAAAACAGTGAAGTTTCACCCTAAAGACCCCGCATTACAGCCCTTTGAAATGACAATTTATGTGGCGCATAATGATAATTTTAATTACGCTGGATATGCGGATTTGGACCAGATTGCACTTCAAGTGGTTAACAGTGTTGGGCCCAGTGGGCCAAATATTGATTATGTGTTGAATTTGGCAAAAATAATGCGGCAGGTTGTGCCAGAGGCGGAGGATGATCATTTGTTCGATTTGGAGCGGGAGATTTTGACATTGATAAAAAAGTGATATTGTGTCCATTTTTAGGATTTTATAACAGAAACAAATATATTTTATAGCGACAACTAATTGGATTTTTGTTCCCTTATCTACTTCTGCAAACGCGGGACGAAAATAGATTTTTTTCTGAAACAATAGAGGATTACTTGAGGTTAAAATGATAATTTTTTTTTTCAAATAACACTTTTGAATCTCAGAAAATGATTTAGATAACGGTCTAAGGAGTAACTCCATTGACATGATGCACTCGAATCAGATGGATGTAGTCAGGAGATTGATAATAGTGTGGATTCCGCCTTCGGTTCCGGCGAGCGATGAATCCATACTAAAGATCATCGACCAGCAGAACAATTTCTTCGACAAAGTGCAAGTTTTGGCCAGGGAAGGAGATCGTCTGCCCGGGATACTGAGGAGCATCAAGTTCGATTAAGGCACCCTGAAAGCGAAGCTCCCCAAGGACGAGAAAGATGGCGCCAAGGAACCTGAAGCTGCAAGCAGTGGAAATTAATTCGCATCACTGCGAAGCGGCATCGGAGGACTTGGTGCTGTTATGACGGAGAATAAAATCGCGCTAATCCAAGAACCATGGCCCATTAGAGGCAAAATTCAAGGATTAAAAGCGAAAAACTACCATCTATATCTTTCTCCGTCGGTTAGTAAAATGCGAGCGCTTATTCTAGCATCCGCATCTTCGACCTTATAAGCGTATATGGTCGAAGATCCGCATACATGCCATATGAAGAACCTGAATCACCACCAACAGCAATCCGAACTCTAGTCCACCAAGGAGGAAAAAAACTGTTGGTGATGGGCTGCGATGCCAATGGTCATCAGGCGCAGTGGGGCAGCACTGAACAGAGGTGAGTCAACGCAAAAGCACCACGTCTTCCTGGTGACCAGCGGAACTGAGACACATCAGGGACAAGACAAGAAGGCTTTTTAACCAAGCAAACAGAAATAAAACCGAGAAGAAATGGAATTAATTCAATACCAGCTTTAACAGATACAAAAGTAAAATCAGGAAGGCCAAAAGAGACTCATGGCAGGACTTCTGCGAGTCTATTATAGATACAAATGAGTCTGCAGAGCTGAGCAAAATGATTTCAAGGGAGGTGGTGACGCCAAGAAGCATAAGAAGGCCAGAATCCTGCAATGAGACACTGGAACTTTTAATGAAGACGCACTTTCCAGGATTTACCGTAGCGGAAAACAGCAGAAAATGGGAATTGTTCTAAAAGGAAAAGAACAACAAGGGGTACACAACAAGGAGGAGTTATCTCTCCAATCTTGTGGTTGATCGTAGTAAACTCGATCTTGGAATTCTTCAGAGAACAAAGAATAAAGATGGTAGCATATGCAGACGATATGGCAATCCTGGAAGTGGGCAAAAGCTTGTCAACTATCAGTAAAATCATGGGATCTTCATTGAAGGATCTTTCCAAATGGGCCAATTGAAGTAAACCTTGATAAGACAAATCAAGTACTGTTCACAAGGAAATATAAGGTGCCCAACAGTAAAATGCCCACATTCGGGGGACAAACTCTTAGGCTTTTCAACCTAGGGATCATTCTAGACTCAAAGCTCTCCAGGAAAAGAAACACAGAGGAAAGAAACATATGCAGGAGAATGATTGGCAAAAAATGAGGACTAAAGCCGCACATTATCCAATGGATGTATACAGCGATCGTGAGACCCATAATTACCTACGGAGCCGCGGTATGGTGGGAGGTCATCGACACGAACTCGAACGTAAAGATGCTCACGAAAGTACAACGGGAGCAAAGAACCCCACACCGCAGGAAGCTTCAGAGGTCATTCTTAACCTCATGCCCATTGACTTGTTCATTAAAAGCACTGAGAGGCCAGATTGTGGAAACGGGCAACAAGTGGGCACTCAACGGAGCTGAGGGCAATCTCAAAGGCAATGTGGATAACCTCCGCAACCTAACCTAACCTAACCTAGGAATCAAAATTTTGGTTGACGATCAACTTTTAATAATGAAAGTAAATGAAGTAACACATCTAATATCTGTAGACAAATTTTTATTATACGCCAACATATACATGTACCTTATAATAAACCATTATTATCAATAATCCTCGACATCAATATTCTTGATAACAATTAATGAAATTCAATTAATAAACCACTATAAGCAACTTCGGACATACGAAAGCCACAACTTTTAACAGTCTATGGGCAGTATCTAACGCAGGACAAGTTGCAAAAGAAAAAACCGCCAACACTGTCACTGTTCCTTAATGCAGCATCCATCTTCTCTTGCAACACATTACAATAAATGCCCACACAATTTTTAATTTGTCCATTAAGTTCCTGTTTTGTCATTGACACTATGGATACTGTTTAGAAGTAGAAGGAAGGTTTTCTTCTTGAAAGCTACCGGTTGAATCTTCTTTGAGTGCTAATGGAGGAATCTAAGAACAAATAGGAAACAATAATTATTGATACAAACAGTTAAAAAAGGATTTAAAAGGAAAAATCAATGCGTAAGACAGAGTGCAAGGAATTCGAAAGCTTTAGTCATGGCAGCCTTCAGTGTAGCACCTATAAATGTGATTTCATACTTCGAGTTTAAGCAGTTAAGCTGATAAGCTAGCTAGGACAAAGTCAAATTTCTGCAAATCACCTCACAAAAGTTGTCGAACTACTTTTAGTTACAGGAGAGAGATCTAGCTCTGCACGAGCACGAGCGGCGTAAGGAGTCTCTGATGGTCATTGGTTCGACTCCCATGGTGGGCAGAAGTTATTTTCTGATCGAATATACAGTGTCACTCTTAGTAGGCTGTAGTATAATTGATAACTAGCAGCCAAAAAGTTGAAAATTCTGCCTGGATGACCAAAAAGACTCTCCTCGAAACTCCCTTATTATAGCCCATGAAAGTCTAAGACTCGCATCCTATCATATCAATCATTGCATAAGTAGCACATTGCCCAAAATTTTCCGATCCATTGGTAATCAACAGTACCCTATTTTTATAGTCACTCTACATCCCTCTTTTCATTAAAACCATATAAAAGCTCAAAAGAACGTTAACAGCATAAGTCTGACTTAGACCCATAGCCATACTGATGAGTCGTAGTAGGACGAAACGTATATGGATTGGTCATGGTCAGACTGAGGAAACAGTTTCAAGATTTTCCTTTTTTGCTTTCCCGGGAGGTTTACCCATTAACCCGTTGTAGACACTATGGCGACCAAATGGTAGATGTCTTTCATTAGATTGATGGGTATTTCCATCCTAAGATTGACAAATTCTGCCGATAGATGGCGTTATGTACTACAACTTTTCACATTTCATTTGCTTGTCAGCTCAACGTGAACTCACTTGAAACAGTTCTCTTCAGTTCAGTCTGACTTAGACCCATAGCCATACTGATGAGTCCTAGTAGGATTAAACGTATATGGATTGGTCATGGTCAGACTCGGGAAACAGTTTCAAGATTTTCTTTTTTTGTCAACAGCATAGAAGCAACACTAAGCATAAGTCAAAAAATCTTGACTAAAAAACAAAACCTTTATAAAGCATAGGAAGAATTGGTAAAGCCCATCTTGGTAACATCGGTCTGTAAAAAAAAAATGTGTGTCATGTGTTGGAAAAACTTTAAGTTACACATTTTGTTTTCTACACTATAATACAGTTCATAAATCAATAAAATAACTAGAATTACAGTTTAAAATAAAAAAAATCATAACGTAAATGACAGAAAAGTTTTTTTACAGAGAAAATAAACAATAAACTTACTGTCATTAATTGGAATAAAAAAAACATGTTGACCCAAGAAAAAATGTCTCATCGTTAGAGCAACATCTCACCTGCTTATCTTCTTCCAGAGTAGGAAGAAGTTCATCAGTAGAATGAGGACTAGGAGTGGGAGGAAGCCGCCCAGACGAGGCCGAAGTCATTTTTGATAATCGCCGCTGCATTTCCCTCTCCTCCTTCTGCTCCCTCTCCCGTTCATATCGTCTCGCACTGTAGCTACGCATAGAGCTTGCGCTGTGGATTGACGCTATGCTTGGACGTCTTGACCCTTCGAGAATTCAATTTTAATTCTGTGAGGTATGATTAGTTGACATGAGTATCCCCATTCAACTAATCTTTGACACTATTATAGTAACCAGGAACATGGAAGGCAAATGAAGTCATGCAAATGCGTGTGTCAGAACTATATGGGAACAGCATCAAACTACATGAAAGATCACGTGTGTTCTGTCAAATGATCTTTCATAAAAACAACATGCATAGTGTAATTGTGTAACTATCAACGAAAGTCTATTCTAGAGATCTACGTTAATTGAAAATCGACCGCAACCATCTTGCTCCTTGTACTCTATTAGTGTCAGTTGAGGTGTGTATTGGTGTAACAACATCGAGCGCTTATGCTCTAATCAAACGCCATATGAGTGACAGATATAGAAGACAAACTACTTGTTTCAAATACAGGAAAATCCACTGCAAGAACATGAGGGGCTGAAAAAATGGGCACTCTATTCACACACAGCCAGGCAGTACTTGGGACCTTGCCGAATCCTAATATCACCACCAGAGGCGTCCTGGGCAAGGGAATGACTGATGACACATGGGTTCAGACTCAAAAATGTCTTCCATCTTCTTTTGAAGGGCCTTAGAGTATAGATTTGAACAAAGCTAAGCAGCGAGAAGATAGATAACTTGTCCTGCAAGGGATGCCACCTTTGCCATAAAAGTATTGGTTGTGTGTACTAGAAATTCTCGTTATCTTCTATATCTATCACCACAAACACAACAACTATCGACATCAACCTGTCAACAAACAAACCGAGTTCTGATTCGTCAGACGGAGCTGCAACATAATCGCAGTACGACAAGAGCAAGATGGCGGCGGCTCGGGCCGCACCTGTTCGTGAATGCGGCACCGTTGACGATCCGGTAGTACCGCATCGATGCAACGTTGCAACACTGCTTGCGCGTCGCGTCGACGAGCTACCGGTACGTCTTGTCGACGCTTCCGATGTGGCATATCGACATGCCTGTATCTGGAGTGGTAACGAGCCTGGAAAACATACTGTCTAGCCAGGAACGCGTAAAAAGCAACTTGAGTGGCAAAAGTGATGTAAAAAGAAAAGTACTCACATAACGGAAGGCTACTTCCTGAAAACAAGAACAAGGTTTATAACTAGAACGGGTTGTGTGGTTTGTGTGATGCTGTTTGCTACATGTTGATCATGCAACGATAGTATCTTTTCGTTGTTCATCCAATTTGATGCTAGACATTGATAATGTTGACGGGATGAAGATGAAACTCACCTGGATCACTGGAAAACAAAATAGGTGGCGCCAAGTTAGCATTTCCAAATCTATGTCTTTGTGGCCCTGACCCATAAAGATTCTTATTAAAGAGGTGCAGCACGAAACATATGAGTCCAGATAGAATCGCTATACCTGATAGTACCCCAGCAAATGTGGAGAAGTCTTTGGTTATTACCTGCATGTCTGCAAAGGAAAGGATTTTGATAAGTCTTCACTCACAAGAGACTACGATTCCCAAACTCTGGACCACCAAACCTTGAAACTTCACCTTCAAAATTCAAAGGGTCACATCAGCTGCCAAAACTCATTTGGGCTTCACCACGTATATCGATTTTACACTTTCCTGGGGTATCAGCACACATTCGCATGTATGTATACCAAAGGTACCAGCAGCTAGCTAATTATTGTCTAAGTTTAAGCTCTAGGGAAACCTACCTGCTCCACAAAAAACTTTTTTCGACGGCTTTTGTCTAGACACCGAATGATAGCCGCTCTCGCATTGACAAACGGCATTGTGGTGAATTTGGATACATGAGGCATGTTGGTCATTGTACTCACAGGCTTCGTGGTAGTAGCATTGTTCCCCAATTTTTTTAGCTGTAACATAAAAAAACCGTTGGTATGTTACATTTTCCATGACTTAGCAATCATCACGTAACGTGTAACAAGAAGGTCTTTAATTAAAATGCTAATCCAGTATACCAAGTATGTTATTAGTTCTAGAGCCTTGGCATGCTGTTGAATTTTTTTGATATTTTATAGAGAAGTCCCTGGTCTCGAACTCGCCTCGAAGATGTACCAGTTGGTTCTTTTCTGAGGCACAATGGATGTGATTCCTCTTGCACATGAAACAGACCCAGGGATACAATCAGATCATTCTTGGATTGGCGACCCAATTGCTGGTGAGGGACACAACATTGATCACCTTGGTTCATCTCGCTTCGAGCAGAACAGTAGTCTAGTCGTAACCATAGCGATCCTTACTATTGATACCTTCTCGGGCCAGGTTTGATGAACTTCCACCGAGAGGCTAGTCTGGTTTTAAGGTCTCTGTTATTTGTCTATACCATATTGACGAAAGCATGGTATAGCCTTCTTGTTATGCATAAGATGTAGCAAATCTGTTGCCTTAATGCAGATATAGACTGGACGCCATTGTCGCTTGCGTCAGAGCAAAAACCTCTACTCACTCAGTCGACAGGGTACCGCTAGTTGAGCTTCCTCATCGCCTTCAGTATCGGTGCAGAGCTCCTTGTGATAGTAGGGTTCCTCTGCGGAATTTATGAGACATGCAACAGCGGCATCTTTCAAATGCTTCCTTCTTTCTTGGGCACTACGCCATCGTAACTCAATCGCCATGTACAGAGCACACAGTAACAAGGTCGGCGGGTGAGCTTTCAATTTGGAAGTCCTAACTTTGGATTGGCGACCATCAACCTCTGACTTACATGTTCAGGAGCCAATGAAGTGTTTGGTGGTCTCCTTGTAGAGTGATTTGGGTTTGTACAACCAGTTTTTGTCCTATCAGTGAGGCATCGGAAACATTGACTCGATAAAATGCATCACATAATAAAGTCGCTTCTTCCCCAACTTCAAAGATATTCTTCAGACCTTCAAGAAAGTTGCTCAATCTAGACTTTGTGATTCAAAGATGTCGTGAATAAGGATAGAACTCAACTCCTTCTGATGTGGTGTCCAGCAACTAAACGACATGTAGGTGATAAGAGGAGTGTAGGGACTGCACTGAGGTAGTACCTTCATTCATCAAAAACGGTGACACCTTACGGAAATCGGAGGGTTTGGAGATAACTGATCCAAATATGACTTAGAGGGCTTTACTTGCCATTCTCCGGTTACTGCAGCCACCTGCAGGCCAAACCAAGTGGGGACAGCGTCTGCACCCAGGTTAGGAGCGAATGGAAAGGGGACACCCTGTTCCCCGTGGGTATCAAAACCACAAACGCTGACGTACCAGAAATTAAGGTCAATGGCATAGGATGCGAAAGGCAAGTGTAAAACCATCGCATTAATTTCCCAAGCAAATCAGTATGGCAGACCGTACTAAAAACATGGCCCCCAGTCTTTGCACGACCCTAAGTGGTCAAGGGAAAGAGTCACATGGAACGGCGTTGTCTTGTGTCCGACCTAATGGAATGTGTGAAAGCGTACCTACCAGTTAGCGATCGGGTGATGATGATCAAACTAAGAAGACTATACTATGTCATCGATAAGAGTGATGACCATTTAAGGAAGATCTAAACGCTTAGGTTAGCAATGAGAAGGTCGATGGCGTAATGAGTATCTTTGCCCTGGGCGACATAGGCAGGAGATTCGTACCATTTTGCCAGGAAAACAGGCTTATCGTCGGAGACACCTCCTCAAGATACAGTTATACGTTTGGAAATCTCCGGCAAAGCAACACCAGATTCAGGAACAGTGTCCTCAGTGCTATGGCGTACCCAGGTTGCGACATAGACTCGGACCATAACCCTGTGGCATGGATGGTTGGAACACGAGGTAAAGAGAAATTCGCTTGGTCTAGAACAACAGATGAACAATGAATAGAATTCCAGAAAGAAGTGGACACAAAACGAAAATATACAAAGAGAGGATGAAAGAGGAGAACATCGAAAGCCCATGGACAGACAAAAGAACATACTTATTAAGACGGAACAAGAAGTAATAGGAAAGGACAAAGAACAATAATTAATGGTCACAGAGGTCACAGAGGACGAAATAAGGAAGGCAAAAGGAAAGTGGTTAAATGCAGGATGCAGGGAAATTGAAGAGTTACAGAATCAATATAAGGACAGGAAACTTCACAAGAAGATACGTGAAGCCGCAGGTCTCTGGAACCGAGACAACTGTCTCTAATAACAAACAAAAATAATGAGCCTACCCTGACAAAAGCTTATCTGGGAAAAATATCTAAAAGATTGTTCGGAGACGAAAGAATCTAAACCATCTAAGGAATTTGCCATAATGGTCACCAACCTCAACCGAGACGGCACCTAGGAGAAGAAATACCATAAGAGTTCTCCTGACCTCCATTATAAGACCTTCCTTTTGCAATATGAATGGATAAAAACAATTGACATAAATTATCCCTAGTCTGACACCTTTATTATCCTTATCCTAAGCACCAGTCTATTCGCAGTATTGTTCTGAAGCCTCCGGCCCTACGGAAGCCAAAATATGAACCATTCCCAAAATAGCTTGGCAGATTCGAGTATTTAATGAATACTACGGCCGCCGTGAGGCAATTAATTTTGCACCATTGGAGCAGGGCCAAACCGTGGAAAAAGCCATGTCTCCATATTGGGCCGCGTGCGGTGCAGAAATGGTGTAATGCGGATTTGAATATAGTGGATGGAAAAATTAATTTGATCAGCTTAAATCGATTTCACATGATAATATAAAAGATTTTCCACTGATATAAAATGTGTTCGGTTAACCCGTATGACGTTGGCCTTATTTAACTAACTTCGAAAGGGGTTCCATAGTATTTACATATCAAGCGGATAGATTTAAAGTTTGATCTCTGCTACTTTGGAATAGTATTGGAAATCAGAGCTGAGATTCTTTACTTCAAGAGACTGATTGACCGGAAATTGTGGTCCATTAAACTGAAGCCGCTTAGCTTGAATTTATTTGTCCATCACAGATTTTTCTCAGTGCGACAAAACATATTATCTCATATGGATAATGATTGCCAATAAGCCAGCAGCAGTTTCTATTGAAAGGAAAATATAATGGTCTATTAACCACGTTATCCAACAAGTTTCCATCTAAATTGGCACGTCTATATAGGTAAAGAAAATTTATGTAACTGGTTAAAGAGATAAGATTTATCAATGGCAATATTACGAGGCTCTCCTTATTATTTTGTTTTTCAAATTCTCCACATTTATGCCTCTGGAAAGTGGAGTTTTGATAATCAAGTGGTTGTTCTTCTTGAACCAATCGAGTTTTGTTTGTTTATATCGTCCCGAGTTGCCCGGGTTTAATACTTGAGCTCCGATTGTGTTGTCATATTTCTTCACGAATATCGAACATCAATAAACAAATTCATGTCTTGTTATTTCAAGTATGATCGCTATCAAATTCATGATTTTCCAAATACTTACGTTTACTACAACCAGAATAGGGATTTCGCAGTTTGACAGGATACTTTTTCTCACACTCGCAGGTGTTGGTGTTGGGGTTGCAGTAGACGTGTTGCAGCCTCGAACTGCAAGTGAATTCGCAGGAAGAACCCACATAGAGGCCTTTTTCTGCAAAATAAAACATGACTTGAGGTAAAGATACAGAATGGAACACCTAATGTCAATTAGGTGAAAATGTCCGCGATATAGATTGATGGAAGTTGTAAGGCTTGAGTTCCACTTTATGACCATTTGCACAGGTTCGGCTTGAGATGTAAGTGGAGCTTAATATAACAGGTTTCCTTACCAAAACTAAAGCTCAAGCTTCAAAAACATCTCAAGTCGAACCGAACCTATACAAACGGACAGTAATGTTTTCTAGTCTAGAAGCGTCACAACTTTCTCTTCAGGGTGATTCATGAGAAATGTCAATAGGTACTCCAGGTA
Source organism: Orchestes rusci (assembly GCA_958502075.1). Lineage (NCBI taxonomy): Eukaryota > Metazoa > Arthropoda > Insecta > Coleoptera > Curculionidae > Orchestes > Orchestes rusci. The sequence continues at coordinate 4,135,784 of OY293305.1, forward strand.
CGTATTCAGGGCTCAAAAATAAACAAAAAGGTCTTTATTGATATGTATGGGTCTGCAAGGGCTTCGTTTTCGAAATAAAGGGGGTTTTGAGTTAAGTTTCTATTTAATAATTCTAATTTTTAAATAAATCTAGGATAATGTAAATATTGGAGTAAAAACTAGTATTCGGAGGTTTTACGGTATGAGGAATTCGAATCTATTCTTAATATAGCTCTTTGTTGTAGAGGGCGCCACCGACATCTATTTCTACTCTTTCGAACAATCATACATATTTGGTACGACCCTGTATTACATTTTTAAGTAGAATAAATGATTCCTTTGTTATCTGTACGTCAAAAATGTACCTATCAAATGTTGATACGAGCAAACGTTTTTTGGATTTATAAAAAAAAAATCAACGCATGTGATTTTTTTTATCGCAAAATTTAAAAAAAATAAATACTGCACCAAATGTATTTAATTCTCAATAAAATTATTGCTACTGAATTATATTTGATATAACTTAAGCTGGGTTTTATAATTTTCAAAAATTCCACCATTCACTTTGAAGGCTTTGCGGACCCATATTTATAAAAAACTTTTATGTTTATTTTTGGGCCCTGAATACCTACCTGAAGTATTGACATTTCTTCATGAATCACTCTGTATAATACGGAACATTGCTATGATGGTTGACAGTACTCTAGGGAAAGCTGTGCAGCATGGGCGCCTTGAACGTAGAGGCTTTACGCTCATTGGTGGAAATTGGTGTAGGGTACCGGTAGGAAAGTAATGTCCCAGCATAAAAGTCGAATTAATAATTATAAACCATAAACTATGTGTCATTCTTCTTTACTTTCTTTGATAATATTCTTATTTTAAAATAAATTAAGATTGTTTTGACTTTCCGGTGATTTTTTGATATTTTTTTTTAATTAATTTGATGTTTCTTATTACGGAGATTTGACCAATTTTGTGTTGTATTTGGCTCAATACTCTTTGCCTTCTGTCTTTTTATTTAATTATTATTATCATTATTTCAGGCACTTAATCCTAAATCATTCTTTTTGGAAATTAAGACAAAAAAATGTTCAATTTTATTGGAAACCATCATAGATTTCAAGTGATAAGTTTTGACAAGTGATGGTTTTTTATTTATTTTGTACGGATGTTTAGACCATTGACTTGATATCACAAGACAAGTTACGAAACAAATATTCCTAAACCCAAACATCCCTCACATGAATATTCACTCTTTTTTCTGCTATGTTGTCATAAGCCCTGAATCTTCTGAAGCTTTATGAAAAAATACCAGAAACTGCTGATCTTCTGAATCAACAATCCCAATGAAAAACCATAATTCCATTTAACTTCACAAAGTGATTTGTGTCATCAAAACACATTTTTGAAGGTGTAAATTTGAATTGAGGTTTACGTTTTGTGTTGAAACTTGGCAACATCTGGACGTAAAGTCAAGGCCAGTGTCTCTGACGCTATTGTTTACAAATATACCGTTTTGTGAGGTTAGGAAGTTGATAGTAAATTTATTCCTAAATTTCTCAGGAGAAAACCTAGCTGTGTGAATTATTTTTTATTCTAAATGACGTTATTTAGAGTTTTATTGATAAAACGATGCCTAGAAAGTCTGTATATAGTGTGTGACCAGAAAAGAAACTGTCATTTCACCGGTAAGTAAACAAAAACAAAACTGACTTTTTTATCATTTTGTTGGGACCAAAATATCCAATGCTAAAGGTATATGGGCGTTATGTGTGTTGTTACTGTAGGTCTATGGTTAAGGCAGTCCGGTTCTGCCTCGAGTTCACCTTTCATGTTAAATGACGTGACATTGCTGTCTTATCTAGATTCGCGTTTTCAGAGATTTGTTGTGTCGCCTTTGTGTAGAATTCTACTATAGCTTTCTATTGTGATAATTTCAAATGCTGAAACCAACAGGCGGTTATACTAAGTTTTTATTTCAAAACTAGCGACCCAAAAACCTTCCCTTTAAAATACCTACCTCGAATTCAATTTGACAAGAAAACACGTAGATTTATCTGGATTTACGAGGGAACATTTGTTCATGCATTTTGCCTGTGATTTCGACCATAGCTGGAAATCACCCTCTCAATTTTTTGAAATTGGCTCATTTTTTTCAAGGCTCTTCTTAATAAACGGAAATGTACTTTTATGTCAATTCTCAGATGTGATTTTCATGCTTATTTAGAAATTGAAACCTGGATAAGACATTATTATGTCGAAAAAAATGGATTGATTAATTGATTAATAATAATCAATTTTCAAGAAAACCTGACAAAATAACTAAAAAGTGCTTTACTTATGATCAAAATTCTTTGGCCCACCCTGTATACTCAAAATATTTCTGAGTATCCAATAAGTCATCAGAAAGACAGCTAAACAATAGATCTATGCCATAACATTGTCAGTTGTAGACTTAGAATTAGCAGAACAGCCATTCAAAGCCCTATGTGTTATAATTTTGAAAAAAGTTGATAATTGAAAAACGAAAGAAGATATCAACAAAAATTCAAAATCATCCCGAGGTATGGACGAGACAAACACTTGGGCATAGATATCTGTGGAAATGGGTGGACAGTGAAGAGAAAGAGAATTCACAGCACTTTTTTTACCACCCTGTATAAAAGAAGTTTTTGAGGAAATTAATTTTTTGAACCATCCGCATAAACCGCAAAGAGGTGCAAACCCCATATTTTTTCATCGATTCGTTAAAAATTATGAGTGTTCAAACATTTCGTGTATACAGTTTTTTTTGTTGAGTAGTTTACAGGGGGAAGCTTACCGTCAGTGGCGTTCGTCTGTCCATAATCCTCCCGATCCTCATCGGGTACAAGTGGCACATCGTCGTCTTCATCTTCGGAATGGTAGCTTCGAGGTGGTGCCAAGCGTTGTCCGCTCGACAATCGTACAACCGGCAAGTACAAAAGCAACAACATATACAAAGCAAGGACCGGATTTTTCATCTCCTGATGGTACCGCTGGCCTTGCGGAACGGAGCATTCGATAACATGGTAGAGGCTACAAGGAAACATCATTTTATTCCAAGGTTCTACATTCTTCATCAGTCTTTATCTAATCAACCTTGCGTGTTTACCACCCATTGGTTCAAATTGATTACAAGACTCAATAATTAGAGGGGAAACGTGCTAAAGTTTGTGCGAAGCTACGCAGTTATTTTGAGTGGATAAAATCAAGATAATGTACAATTTAGATCTTGATAAGAGATATTGGTGTACATGTTTGTTTATGAGTGTTAAGACTATATCATATCAGGAGAAAGATCCAGGAAGGCTACTCCAAAAAGAACACTGTTTTGGGGTGTACGTATTTGCTGGGAAATTTATAAAATATGTCAGTCATCCCTCAAAAATCCCTCAACATCTTCCGGTCTACTTATTATACACAACCTAAAATCAACGATCAATATACCTAGCAAAAGAAATGAATTAAATCATTATTTAAAACAACTTAACGTAGTGCAAATAGTTGTCGTGCCACGCAGAACAAACCAAGATATCCATAAAGATAAAATACTTACAAGCGATTTAAATGTTTATGATAATATTTTCATTGACGAACTAAGCACGAAATTGCACGGAATCTGTCACGACGCTTTCAGATTGCGTGGCGCCCCGACGCCGTCTGAAATCTTCATGGAGTTTGAGGCCTACTATATAGGGCAAAACGAAAACCAACAATGGAGCGGTGATAGTATACTGAGGCTCATAGAAAATATTATTAGCTGACGACACTATTTAGGCTGTTTTTGAACGTCATTCACTAAAGAAAATATTGATCCATCGTTTTCCACGGAAAATTTCCATTGGAAACCATTTGAGTTTGGGGGGCTGAGGGTGAAATTCACAAAAGAGGAGGAATCGAGAATTAATCTCCTGTCAATGTTCAGGTCTACAGAGTGACCCATTTGAACCCGGACCACCCTCATGACATTCCAATTTATGGATTGATTTTGACGCTTTTTCGGAAATGTAGAGAGGAGGGCTCAGAATACACTTTCCACTCCCCTCTTCGAAAAAAATCGTCAAAATCGCTCTCGTGGCCAACTTTCAAATGGGTCACTGTGTATATTGAAACTCTATGATCATTTCTAACATAAACCCTTGAAAATGTTTAAACAATAGATGTCTCTAAACATGTTGACTCTCAAATTAACCCTCCATCATCATTTTCAAAGAAGTTACATCAAAAAATATAAATCAAACTGGTTTTTGCTGTCTGTTAAGTAGATTTGCCACATATTCAAATTTCAATAAAATCATGTTAATGAATATTTTTGCTATTTTTTGAAATTTGACTCGTCAATATTCAGCAAAGTTTGACAACGTTACGAGGAGTCTTTCAATTAACCACCAATTTGTATTTAATTTTATATCTAATCATAAGTTTTTTTCACAACCCGGATACAACAAATTTTGTTTACATTTTCTGTTGAGTAGACTCTTCTAAACATTCTGACGTTTGTATCTACCCTTCATCAGCATTTTCAAAAAAATTACAGCAAAAAATGTGAATTCGCAAATCTTAACCAAAGTTGACCCTGTTGATGAGGAACATTTATGCTATTTTTTGAAATTTTTCTTGGCAATATTCGTCAATTTTGTTTAGTTTCACGTCAATCACTTGTTTAGTTTTTCCACAACAGATACACAATACGTGCCACAGATTCAAGTGCATGCATCAGTTATTATGAGAGATACAGGGTCGATCAAATGGATGCTCAACAAAATGTCATTTTGACATTTGAAAGATTACGACTACCTCCGAAGATATTCGAAAAAAACCGAAATTCCGCCAAAACGTTATTATCATTTCCTGAGTTTATTTGAGAAGATATTTTGAATTGCCCTTTCTCATTGCCACTTTTTCTCCTCCACAATATGGCTGTAAATTGAAAATCTGACGTTTCGTCTTTGAGCGGTCATCATGTCCATTTTTTCAAATACGGACCTGGATTTTTTATTTTATTTTTAGTTATCTTTTGACGTCCTTGATGCATTGAGGTATCGCAACCGTCAGAAAAATACTCATCTAAAAAATTAAAAAATTACATACAAAAAACTAAATCAATTTCTGCAAAAGTATTCAAAAATATTGCCATTTTATCAAAATATCGAAAATAACAATGATAGGTGAATAATAATTGAAAATATTCATGTTGCTGAGGTAACCCATTACTCTACACCACCATCTAATCCCCTCAATGCCTCAAAGACGTCAAAAGATAACTAAAAATAAAATAAAAAATCCAGGTCCGTATTTAAAAAAATAAAGTTGATGATGGCAGCTCAAAGACGAAACGTCAAATTTTCAATTATTTGCCACCATCTTGTAGAGAAGAAAAAGTGGCAATGTCAAAGTGTAATTTATTTCAAAATCTCTTCTCAAACAAACGCAGGAAATAGTAAAACCATTTTTGCAAAATTTCGGTTTTTCTCGAATATCTACGGAAGTTGTCGGAATTTTGAAATTTCAAAATTGCATCCATTTAAACGACCCTGTATCTCTTATGAAAACTGAGATCCCCATCCATGCACTCGAATCTGTGGCACCCTGTATACATTTTTTGTAAAGTAGACGTTTGTAAACATTTTGACGTTTGTCTCAAACCTTTATCATCATTTTCAAAAAATGTATAGCAAGAAATATGGAATCGTTAATTTTACACAAAGTTAAACTTTGAGAAACCCTGTATAGCAGATTTATAGTGCAGTCAAACACTTTTACAAAAACAACTCTGCTTACCGCCATTATCATTATATTTATTATTTCATAAAAAAACGATTTCTTCCACTTGTTGGATAAAACATTGTCTGCCACTCGTGTGTAATATTTCCCAAGTCACTTGAGAATGTATACCTACCACTCACGATTGTTAAAGATGTTGAAAACGACTAAAAAGTTACGTTTTTACCAATTTGTCGCCAGCGGCAATAAAAGCGGTCTGACCAATGGGAACGTGTGAATGATTTTGTGGTTTTGATTAGTTGAGCCGACAAATTAAGCACTTTTCATGCACTCAGTGTATTCCTGTATCATTTTATTGGTAAATTGATATTAAGTATCTATTTGATGTTAAGTGATTGAGTGCTTTTGATGTATGAAGATTGATAGTCTTGATGAACAGTCCACAAGATTAACCATAATATATTTGAGTAAGTATATTGATTTGAGCAGTCAACAAAACAACATTTGGTGCAAAAAAAAGTAAAGTGAAAGTAAAAAAAGTAAAATAGATTTCGATGGTTAGTTGAAAGGTAAGAGCTGGAATGGAAAGTTAGACGATAACCTAAGATTCACCCGAAAAAAACTTGAAAAGATGAGGGTCAAAGTCAAGTTCAAATTGAACTGAAGTCGCGCACCTCGACTGTTAATTTCCTGAATAGAAACTGGATATCAACACGTTTTGGTTGAAATAATATAAACAACCCCAAGTTCCTTGTTTGATATTTAAGTCAGAAGTAATTACATGCTGCAGGCAGTGCGGAAACAAGATGACTACAGATTTATAAATTAAATTTCGAGTTCACCGATTTCACTCACCCCACCTGATGTTTATTTTTTGAATGGGAAGCGCAGTATTATTGTTCTACAATAATTGTTGATCTTGCTATGTTATTGTTTTACTGACTTGTCATCATAACATAACTGGAAGTGTGCTGATGTTTATTGTTGTCCATGAGCAATTTCCAAATAAATTTAAATTTGACAAAATATTGGGTAAATATATTTGTACTAGTTTGTTCTATTGTTCACGTAATTGTTCTCGTAATGTATACTATTATCATGTTTTGTATTGTTTTTATACTTTAGCAATTTGCATTTGTATTTGCTTTGTCCATAAAATTTATTTAAATTTTTCTGTGGCAATAAAGCTTATTTGATTTGATTTGATTAAGTCAAAGGTGAGCCTGAGTTCAAGGTAAGATTCCATAATGATTAGAAATAATCCCGTATTTATTTTCTTTAAAATTACATTGATTGAGAAGGTAAGCTTATATGGTAAGTTCAATAATAATAAAAGTCACTCAAAATGCTGTGATTAACAGAAAATATAAAACTCTTAATGTAATTAGTAAGGAGGTTCAAGAGAGTGAGTTGAAATTTAATAGCTTCTACAATGATAAGTTGAATTATTTGAACTATCCAGTGGAAAAGCAGTTGAAGGTAAGATGTAAAAGTAAATTTCAAGGCTGAATGACAAAATGGCACTTTAGTACAGTAAATCCGTGCTTGAAAAAGGGGCATCTGAGAATTTCGGGAAATATGCAAAATTTTGTTTTTTACTTGTAGAGGGGATCCTCAATAGCTTAACTCTGAGTTTTCGAAGGTGAACTAACACACCATCTTGAAAAAAGAAAGTGGTGAGGTAAGACAAAAGTAACCAACTTGAAAAAAATCGTAAGATAAATGGTAATAAGTGACTGAATTCAAAAGGTAAGCTTCGACAGTAAATTATGAACATTATCCGTTCATATTATCAAAACAATTATTATATATCTGCGATAATATTAATGGAAAGGTAAGTTCAAATTAATAATTAGAGTCAATGGACAATCCGCTGACTGAAGAAAGCAGATATGACACAAAAATTATCAACATTAGTTAGCTGAAAGGTAAGACAATGTGAAGTATGATTTGTATAGTACAGGGTGTCTATTTAAGAATGGTAAGATAAGGTGCCAGATCTCAGAAACTAGGCATCCGAGAGTCTTGCGGAAAAAAAATAACTGGGCAATATGGAATAGAGAAAATGCTAGAAAAATATCAGAAGTTCCCAACATAGCCACAAGATGGCGTAACGGTGCTATCAAAACACAAAATTGCTGTTTTTTCGTGATTTTTAAATGGAAACAATCATAAATGAGTGGCGCTATGAATTCATTGAGAAATTTCCTCCAAATTTTTTTTTGATTTTTTTCTAGCATGTCAAATAAGACAGGTATCAGCTATCAAACCTTACAACGCAAGAATGCTCATAGCTTTGAAACAACCCAACCGATTGACGCGATCTTGGTCTCATTTTGAAGAGAAGACTCTTCTCTTCCACAATTTTGAGATTTCAAATGATTCTGATCAAAACAGACGATTGTATTCAGTATAATATGCGGTATGCGTACAATATGCGGTATAATATACAGGGTGTTACTTAATGGTATGTCATAATTTTAAGAGGAAGTTCCTGGATAAATTTCAAGTCGAAAAGGTCATCTAAACTTGGGTCTTAAAATGCTTGGTTTTCAAGATACAGGGTGTTAAAGATTTATTTTATTTTCAGTTGTAATACATTTTCCAAAGATTGTTTGAGATATTGAACTGAATTTTGCCACAGGATATTATGGTATAGGAGCACACGTTTTCTATTTTTATTTTTTCATTTTTATTTTATTTATTTTTTTTTATTTTTTCTTTTACACCCAAGTTTATATGACCTTTTGGACTTAAAATTTATCCAGGAACTTCCCCTCAAAATTATGACATACCATTAAGTAACACCCTGTATATTAACCAATTTTTGCGTTACCTAGTAACCACCCAGTCACTGTTTTATTTCAAACATACTATATCTTGAATAGTAGGACTTTTTTGCAATAAATAATTACAAAAAAGCATTTAGCCTATTTATTTCGAGAGCTAGAAAAAAAATGCATGAAAGATGTGCGAAATTCAGTCGACATTCCAGACGAACTATTGCCTTTGTATTTTAAAATTTCGAGTAAATTTGAAAAATGTTTGTCATCCGCATATTATATTGAATAAAATCGTCTCTTCTGATCAGAATCATTTGAAATTCCAAAATTGTGGAAGAGGAGAATCTTCTCTTCAAAATGAGACCAAGATCGCGTCGATCGGTTGAATTGTTTTAAAGTTATGAACATTCTTGCGTTGAAAGGTTTGACAGCTGATACCTGTCGTATTTGACATGCTGGAAAGGAAAATCAAATGAACAAATTTGAAGGAAATTTCTCAAGGAATACATAGCGGTACTCATCTATATTTTTGATGTGTTTGTGTGTGTTTTGATAGAACCGTTACGCCACCTTGTGGCTATCTTGGGAACTTCTGATATATTGCCAGCATTTTCCCCAATCCAGTAATTTTTTTCCGCAAGACTCTGGGATGCCTAGTTTCTGAGATCTGGCACCTTAGCATTCTTAAATAGACACCCTGTACATTCTAACAAATAAAATCAATTTCAATAGAATTTATTTCATCTCCATCACTCAATAAAATTTAAGTTGTCTAGTCACAAACATTTGAACCGTTCATCATTCGATAAAAATCTCAATTCCCACTTGAACTCGCTCTGCGACGTTTATCTTTTCAAGCGCAATCACTTTCCTTGACCTACTCTATATTTGTCCGCAAGAGTGGCCCATAGTAGGCGCTCAAAATAAAGCATGACCGGGTCATGGCGCAGACGCACAGGTGCATGATGTGCCTCTATTTTTGAGCTCTGCTGCCACTCACCTATTACTTTCATGACATTTTCTATTACGTGGTAAATTGGACCGGAACGTATCGATTTTGTTCAAGTTTTTGATCTTGAACTATGTAGTTTATTTTGAAGTAATGTGGAGGAGTTTGAAGATTATTGATTGTAAATTTCTGAAAACTTTCAGTCCCTCTCATGGGGATATTTTTATGAAATTTATAGATTAAAAATTATAAAGGTTTCAATGGAAAAAGTGGGTTGCTGCATAGTTTTGATTTAAAAAAAAAACTGTCAAATTTGAACTCTTGTCTATCTTGAAAACGAATAGTTTAGACGAGACGTCGCTAAAACAGTAAGACCTTTGTTTTGTTTGTTCTCATATCCAAGAACCAACTGCTTATCAAATTAAGTTTTTGAACAAGATCTACTTAACAATGAGAATAATTTCGGTAATTTTCGAAATTTACTTCCTTATCAACAATGCTTTCCGATCATCTCCCAGTAATCACATCGACACTGCACAAGGAGAGATGATAGGAACGAACGAAATAGCTAGATCGCCAACTCCGGTAAAAGTCTATTTGCTCTGGACTCTGCCCCATCAGCAGCATGACGACACTCATAAGCGCCACCTAGAAACAGCCCTTCAGCAACAACCAGCCAAGGCCACCTCAAAAGCTTCACCGTCAAAAAGGTCAGCACTTTATACTGATCAACCTGGTACTTGAAAAGCATACATGAAGGCCACAATGATCATCAATGAAAGTGAACAAGCAGTACTTGTCGAAACAATGGTATTTTTGATAAAGCAAGACCAGCGGAGGCCAATCAGTCTGCTTCCAGCCATCGCATCGGGAAGCTTGCTGGAAGGATAATCCCAATGAAAACAATCTTCCGGAGGAGCAAATGGGCTTTAAAGCCCTTCAACCACCCACCAGTCGGTGAGACTGGAAGACTTAGTAAATCCAGGGGCCAACAAAGAGCTGGAAACGGGGGTTGTGTATCGATAAGATGTGAAACACTGGACTTCTGACAACACAGCCTCCCATCATACCTCATCAAGCTAACTTGGTCCTTTCTAGCTGAAAAGAAGTTTCAGGTCGCCGCAGACCAAGCCACATCGTCCTACTGGCTCCAGAAACACCTGGACCTGATCAATTAGTGTATGGACAGATGGTAGGGAAAGTGGACCGCCCCACCACCCCCAGGGTCAAGGACCGCTCCTCACTCCCGACCAGAGATTGCCCCCCACCGCTGCCGTAGAGTGGGCCGGAGACAGTCAATTTGATTGTCGATGAGCAAAGATCCATGGTCTAGGAAGCGATTGTCAATCGATTGATGGGAAGTTTGATTGATGGTGTACCGACGAGAATGACAATCGTTCAATGGATTGATGCATTGATTGAAGCTCCATCAATCGCGGCTTCAATGACAATAAATTTGTCAGTAATTGAAGTGAACCATCAATTTCATTGAGAATAAATGTCGTCAGGTAAATTAAGACTACACGGCACACGAGGATCTAAAATTGAAGATATTTAATTTTTCAATAACAGTGAGATACATTATTCATTTATCTACCCTGCAAATTTAATTTTCTAGTCCTGCGTATTTTTTGAAAATTTGAATTCGATTGTTTTTGGTATTTACACGTACCGTATTCCTATTGTTTTATAGATTCACTTCAATCTTCATATCAAATGCATTTATCATTAAAAATTGAACCTTGATCTATTTATCTGCTATAATAAGAAAATTGGTAAGTGTTGCATTACAAATCGAGCATTTATTTATCCTAATTCATTCTTGATTTATATTATTTAAATTTTTGTCTTATTTTAAATCTTACTAAATTGTAGAAATTTTAATGGCGAAGGAACCAAAACATCATTTTTCAAATCTTGATCTTGCTGTGATATACAGTGACCGGCTAAAATATGGAACAGATTCATTTAAATTCAGGGTTTTGTTTTTTTGAAAAACGATCGATCACGTCGATATTTATAAATTGATGTTTACAGGGTTGACCTTTGTTTCAAAAATTTCATTTTTGAATTCTGCGTGATATTTTAAGGATACTTCATGCAACATACCCCATACCCCATACCCCATACCAATATTGCTGCCTCTTGGCGGTGAATATAAAAATATCAAAAATAGGCAACCTCGCGGTTCTTCTTCTCATTTAAGTTACTGATTGGACATTCAATTTAATCATTGAACCAATAAAAAAATTAACCTGTTTTTTAAATACAAATAATATGGATTTTTAAGGCCATTTTCTCGCAAACGGTTGGATACTAAGAATTCGAAAATAAAATCAAAAATAGGTGTTTTCATTTGAAAAAATGAAATTGATAGTCGTAACTTATTTTTGGTGCACCCTATACAGGGCTTTTCACTTAAAACTCCGCACGTCAATATTTCGGAAACGAATATGAATATTTCATTTCTGTAAAAAGTAGTCAATGTATGGGGTCGAGTAGTTATTTTTCACAGTTAAAAAAATTCGACGCCTACCAAGAGTAAAGCGTCGCGACGCATCGAAAATATTAATCGATTGCAGGGACTTTGAAATTACGCGCATGCAAAAGTACGAGTTATTTAAAAACTTTCTTGTTATTCAGTCGAACTCGTTTATTCTACTCAGTTTTGTGATATACAGTGTGTCCAAGATAAGGATGTCTATCATGGGGATCTTGAAAACCGTGAGAGATACAAGGTCGGTTAAATGGAGGCAAAGTTGCGTATTTTGATGCTCAACAAAATGCCGTTTTAAAAGCCAAGAAATTCCGACTAAGTCCGAAATTATCCGAAAAAAACCGAAATTTTTCAAAATTGTTTTCATTTTTTTCTGACCACATTTGAAGAGATATTTTGAAATGAATGCAACTTCTTCATTGCCACTTTTTGCCCTTTACAAGAAAGCGTTATTAAATTGAAGAACCGACGTTTCGTCTATGAGCAGCCATCATCAACTTTGTTTTTTTATATACGGTCCTGGATTTTTTATTACGGATTTTAAGAGCCTCTTATTCCTAAACCAACGAGGTATCGCACTAATTAAAAAAGAGGTGGTTGTTTTCAATCCTATCAAAAATGTATTTTTTGTCTCTCTCTAACACATGAGTTCTTATGGAAAAATCAATCAACATAATTTTTTTGAATAATTCCTATACATTGTTGGTTTAGGAACATAAGAGGCCCTCAAAATCCGGTGACCGGCTAAAATATAGTCATAAAAAATCCAGGACCGTATTTAAAAAAACAAAGTTGATGATGGCTGCTCATAGACGAAACGTCGGTTCTTCAATTTAATAACGCTATCTTGTAAAGGGCAAAAAGTGGCAATCAAAAAGTTCCACTCATTTCAAAATATCTCTTCAAATGTGGTCAGAAAAAAATGAAAACAATTTTGAAAAATTTCCTAAAGTCCTAAATTTAAAATTAATTTGTTCCATATTTTAACCGGTGACTGTATTTGTTTGTATGTGATTACCATAAAAAAGTTTTTTTTTGAAAAAGCTGCTTTATAGCAACTTTTTCAAGGTAAAAGATAATAATTTATCATATTCCAAATATTATGACTTCATTAAATTTAATCAAATTGCTTTCAACAAAATGTGTGTAAATATAAGTAGATAATATCATGGTTGTGATCATTTTATTATTCCCTCGCCCCTAATTATCAGTTTGGACCCCCCACAGCATCAATCAATCAATAGGTTTTACGTATATAAACACTTCCTAATCTTAGTTGTTTACAAACTCTGATAACAGTCATCCTAAGAAAAACAATATTCGAATCTGGTATTTGTGTTAAAGTCATGAATATGTGACGATTGAATTAAGTGGTGGCAATATGAAGAAAATTCGGGTTTATAGTGAAGAACAGCAGGAAAAAATTGCAAAAGAATTCCAGAGACTTGAAGGTATTCATTAATTCATCATTTTATTTTATGAATACCCAGTGAACCGGTCAAAAAATTTTGTTTTATAGCAAATTTACTCAAAAATGCTAGGAATGTATTTTATCGTTTACCTCAAATAATATCGAAGTACATCATCTTTGTTACGTAAGCAAAATATGAAGTTGATAAGTACTTCATTGGGAATACCGCAGAAAATCCTTCATGTGTCTATTCAGCCTGTCACAGTCACGTGGTTAAACTGGGCCACTCTATCCCCTCCACCGTGTAATGTGTACAAAACTCACCTATCATTTTCGTTTGGTCAATCATGTTATTTTTTCATTGTCGTTTTATGCCAGATGTCTGCTATTTGGACCATGCAGGAGCAACGTTGTACTCCGAAAAGCAGCTTCAAGATTGTCTTGCAGATTTCTCAAAAAATATCTTTGCAAATCCTCATGGAAGAAGCACATCAAGTCAATACACTATTGACGAGGTGGATTTGATTCGTTATAGGTAAGTTTTAACTGAAAAATGGACATCACGAAATTTCCCCTTTTGCAGAATTTTAAACTTTTTCAACACAGACCCCCAAAGCTACTCAGTGATATTTACAAGCGGAGCCACTCATGGACTTAAAATAATAGCCGAAACTTTCAATTACAATGGAGGACCCCTTTTGTATCTAGAGGACAATCATACCTCTGTCTTGGGCATGAGAAGTCTAGCTCCGGAAAGTAGAGAGGTGAATGTTGAGGAGGTTTTTGACGTGATGAAGGAGAATGTCAAAGAATTTAAGGCCGGTGAGGAGAATGCTTTGTTTGTTTATCCAGCTCAAAGTAACTTTTCTGGTGAGTGGCAACATTGTGAACTGTCAAAACTTGTCACTTGTCATTATTCTAAACTATTGTAAAAGGATAGATTCAGGATCCTTTCGGTATACATAACTATAAAAGCTATACTTACCTATGTAATAACGAACAAAATACATGTGCAGTGAATTCAAACTTTATACCATGATCTTCTCGTGCCGCTCTATGCATGGCAACACTGTAAACTGTCAAAAACACCCCACTTGTCTCTTGTCATGTGTAGTTCGGAATTCAAACTATACTCAAATCATTCATATTATAGGAGCCAAATATCCCTTGGACTGGATCTCGTCCTCCCAAAAGGGCCTTCTCAACCGGCTCTACCCTGATAAACCCAAAAAATTCTACACCCTCCTCGATGCCGCCACGTATGTCTCAACCAATCCCTTGAACTTATCAGAATATAGTCCAGATTTTATGGTAATGTCTTTTTACAAGATTTTCGGTTACCCCACTGGACTGGGTGCACTTTTAGTTAAACGAGAGAGTGAGGATGTTTTGAAAAAAAGTTACTTTGGAGGAGGGACTGTTTTGATGGCTTTGAGCAAGGAGGAGGTTATGGTTCCAAAGTTGAATATACATGAAAGGTACTTGTACGTTTTCAAACATTTAATATATACATTGATTAATTTAGGTTTGAAGACGGCACTATTAGTTACCTATCAATCGTCAGCTTAAAGCACGGTTTCGACGCCTTCAGACGTCTTCAGATCAACCCCACTCTCATATCGTTACATACATTCAACCTGGCAAAGTACACTTATGAAAGTTTGGTTCAGTTGCACCATTACAACGAAGAACCAGTATCAGAAATTTATTGTGATACAGGGTTTGAAAACATTGATATACAGGGTGGAATAGTTAATTTTAATTTGAAGAGGAGTAATGGAGATTATGTGGGGTATGCTGAGGTGAGGTTGTCTAGCACTACACAAAAGTTAGGCTTAATTATTTTTTTTAGGTTCTCCATTTAGCAAATTTGCACGGAATTCATTTGAGGACAGGATGCTTTTGTAATCCAGGGGCATGTCAGAGGTTTTTGAGGCTTAGTGTTGAGGAAGTTAAAAAGCATTTTGCGGTATGTATATTGAGGAATCTTTGTTCTGAAAACGTAGTACAATTCTGTGCTCTACGCACAAAACAAAGAGGGAGCCACCTATAGTTGTTGTTTCAACACGCCACGCCACGCCATGTCTAATGAAAAATAGATGCTTCATTGATTTCTGTTCCTTGCAGGCTGGACATATTTGTGGAGACGAGAACGACTTAATAAACAAAAAACCTACAGGGTCGATACGAATTTCCTTTGGCTATCAGTCCACCTACAAAGATGCCGATAAATTCCTGAAAATGATAGAAACTTGCTTTGTAACACATCCGATAGTCAGAAGAAAAGTTCACTTAAAAAACGTGTTGCGCAAGGATAAAAACGATCAAAAAACCCCCCGAAAAAGTCGGTTTATTGACAAAACGATCACTGATGTTATGGTTAGTGGCAACAATTTGTTGCAGAATTCCGTTGCAGGTAGACTAAAGCAAATATATCTTTACCCAGTGAAATCCTGCGCTCATTTCGAAGTAAAATATTCCTGGAAACTAACCAAAATTGGCCTGGAATACGACAGAAGATGGATGATAGTCAACCCCTCCGGCTCCTGTGTTTCGCAGAAACAAATAAAAAAATTATGTCTGCTAAGGCCCATTTTGGATTTGGACAATCAAAAACTGACTTTGACTATAAATGGTTGTTCAATTGATGTGCCCTTGAAGGTACCACTGCAGCAAAAATCACAGACTGGATCTTTTTGCGATAGTAAAGTGTGCGGTGATAAGGTTCAGGGATTTGATTGCGGCAATGAAGTTGCTGAATTTTTGTCACTGCATTTGGAGAGAGACGGATTGAGGTTGTTGAGGCAGTGTGAGTTTGAGGGAAATAGTTCTGCTAGAAGCACTAGAAAAGGTATAATATGAACAAATTTTGCTAATTTAGAGCGTCAATTTTTTTTCAGGAGAACAATCACTTCTTTCTCTAGCCAACAAAGCAGAATATCTTTTGATAAACAAATCCAGTATTCGATGGCTACAAAATAGACTGCCAAATGAAGAGTTAAACAGTCATGATGTAGAGTCGATAATTTTGAGATTTAGAGCCAATTTTGTGGTTGATTTTCCTGAAGAGTTTGTGGAGAATGAACTGGAAAGTATTGTAATGGACGGAGTTTCTTTCAAGGTAAGTTGAAATAGTGTTTTGAGGGGCCAGTAAAAACATCAAATTCCTATACCTTTACCTTTTTTGCCTCATCAGTCAGTGGAGTCGTGAAAAACACAAATGAACTAAAAAAAACACAAGCATGTCCCATTCTTAAAGTTGTTAGACTCTACCAATGTGAGTCTTCTATTCTTATTTGCCACGCTTTAAGTAACTTATCTGCTGTAACTACTGATAAGTTAACTGGGATGAGATGCATTTCCTCAGGAAGTGTTCTACAGGGTGGACCAGAAGTAATGGGTCATACGGTAACAGTAGATTCCTCACACAAAAATATTGCGATGGACCTCAACTAGTCAAATCCGAAAGTTGATATTAACAGAGATACATGGTGCCAAAGTTGAATTTTAATATTTGATTTTTTCAAATAACTTTTGAAATAATCAAGTTATATGGAGATTGTTTGACATGCAAAATCCAAATCTGAGCACGGAATTGCTCCTACTTGTAGGGGGCGCCACTTACACATCTTTCCACTGATTCAAATAGTCAGAACTTTTTTGTACGCACTCGTACATTCTTTTAACATCGAAAAAATGATTTTTCCATCATGTTTACATGAAAAAGGTATACTTTGCATAAGTGCCTAGGACCAACCTTTATAAAGATATTTGAACTTAAAGTAGTCCATTCAATGATGTTTTTAAAGGAAAATTTTGAAAATTAACATAGGAGGCATTGAAAACAGCGTTATCATGGTAATTTTGACATAAATTTGAATGCTCAATGTTTCTTGATTAAAAAAAATTAATCTAATTTTATATTTTTTTTACAAAAAAAAGTTTTTTTTTTGAAAAAATTTTATTTTTTTTTTTAATTTTTTTTTTCATAAAAAACCTCGAACATCGAGACACTTGTCAAAATTACCGTGACAACGGCATTTTTGATGCCCCCTATGTTAATTTTCAGAATTTTCCATTCGAAACAAGATTACATAAATTACTTCAAGGGCAAATATCTTGATAAAGGTTGCTTCTAGGCACTTCTACAAAGTATACTTTTTTTCATGTAAACATGATGGAAAAAACATTTTTTCGATGTTTTAAAAAAAAGTACGAGTGCATACAAAAAAGTTCTGACTATTTGAATGAGTGGAAAGATGTGTAAGTGGCGCCCACTGTAGGTGCAATTCCGTGCTCAGATTTGAATTTTGCATGTCAAAAAATCCCCATATATCAAATTTCATCAATATAACTTGATTATTTCAAAAGTTATTTGAAAAAATCAAATATTAAAATTCAACTTTGACACCCTGTATTTGTGTTAATATCAACTTTCGGATTTGACAAGTTGAGGTCCATCGCAATATTTTTATGTGAGGAATCTACTGTTACCGTATGTATTTAAATAAAAGATAAAGCATTGCAGTGACTTTATAGTATGATGTCACTTCAAGCATTCCTTATGTATAGGAAGCTATTATGATTGGTGCAGCAAGAAGTGCAAATAAGGTGCCAAGAGGCAACGCAATGAGATGTGGCAACGTTGTCTTATGTCATCATTATCTTGGCCATGACATTGGGTCACTTTTTTCTAACCAAATGACTCTCCAAATTGATGATTCAGTTCAACATTCGATGGTCCTGAAAAATGGTCCGAAATTTCTCATCAAAAATCAAGATCTTATCTTTTAAAAGACTATGAGAGATAAGATCTTGAAGTTTTATGATTTTTCAAATTACGCTTGAATGTTGTCTAATGTAAAAAGTGATCACCTTTCCTTGCAGAGAAATTTTCTGACATTTTCTCAAGGAAAATAGACTGAAAAATATACAGTGAGGACGTAAATAGTCCTCCCCCCTCTAACTTTTAAACGCATTAATATTTTTGGCTCAAATTTGGAGGTGTTGTTCAGGGTAGGCTTTACTAAGTTTTGACCTCCAAAAAAAAATTTCAACTGTCAAACTGACAGCTGGGCACCATTTTGAAACAAATTATTAAATGGAAAAGGGGGTCATGTGATACCTTATTTGAAAGGACCTTCCATTCTCTTTTCACCCCCAGTTTGAAGTCCTTAGCATTTTTCTTAAGGAAATGGCGCCATATCGAAAATAAATTATTTGGGTCAAAATACTATCTCTAATTCTTAAAAGAACTTTATTAACCGTGAAAAAACTAATCTATAACATAAGTGATTGTTTCTACAACAGTATTTAATAAAAAAACTCAAAAAAACCTAATACTAAAGATAATATTAAGAACGAAATCATGCAAAATTATCTCAATAAATTTTCAAAATGCTGTCCCTGAACCTCTTGACAATAATAACTTGAGCCAAAAATATTAATGCGTTCAAAAGTTAGAGGGGGGGGGGACTATTTACGTCCTCACTGTATCTGTATAAAAATTAAAATCGTATCATTCGAAGTTTTTTAGGTATGAGTTTTTATAAAGGGGGCGTAAAACTTTTAGGCGGGGCTTTGTCGTCATTGTCGCCACTCAACAAGTCAGAAATGCAGTGAAAACGTCATTTTTTTCCCAGTTATTAAGTTTTTTTTAGTAGTTTTTGTTCAGTTTCCAAATATCGTGAGTTCTGTAAACCCCAAAAAAAGGCCCTTGACGCGACTCTAGGTTTAGGTATAGAAGGCTATGTGACACATAACAAACATTAATTGTTTATGTCTGCTGCATAGGATAAGTGGCGAAAGTTGTCAGCTGGCCCTGTTCAGGGTGACACTTCTCCCTGAATTGTCAAATAAGACAGGTCAAACTCTTGAAAACCAATCAAAGAACAGTCAAATCGGTCGAAGGATTCCGAAGTTATAGGCAATTTGGTACGGCCTGTAGCTGTCTTATTTGACAACTTGTCGGGGGAGCAATTATGTGGAGAATATCGTCCCAGATTTGTTTCCATATTCCTTTTTTGTAGTTCAATGGGGAATATTCCAAAAATATGTCGGTTTTTTGTTTAACAGTACCGTTGCGCCCCTTTGCAGCGATCCTAGAAACTTAAAAAATAATTCAAGCATTTTCTCTTGGGCAAATCACTATGACTCTATTATGAATAGTTTACTTTGCCGCTGAAAATGTATCACCCTGTACCTACCGGACTATAAGACCAAAAATAATTTTTTTTCCGAAATGGTTCTAATTAGTGAAAATTAAAAAAATTAATTGGTACCTACATAAATTGACCGTTTCTCCATAGTTTTCAGGACATTGTACCAGATGCCAAATGATATGCATAGACCAAAAAACAGGCGACATCTCCAAGGAACCACTTCAAACTCTAAGCAAAGAGCTGGAAGGAAAAATGAAATTTGGCGTTTACTTAAGTCAGAGTGGTTTTTGTGATAAAAACACGATAAGTAGAGGAAGTAACGTTGAGGGTTACCTGAAAAACAGTGATTAGTGTGAATTAAACCAGCTACAGAGGATAAAAAGAATATTTTATTGAAATATTAAATAAATTAATAACAAACAACAAATCACTTAAATTATATCACAAAATTATTATTGAACGTTATAAAAGTACAAACAAAAATTACACAAAATTGATTTGATAATTTTGAGATTACCTTCCTTGACACCATAATCATTAAAAATTAGGATAAAATCAGTTTAAAATATTAAATTGTTCCGTGAAATACGTATAGAAGTGAAAACCGATACGTATATGTTACTTGATTCATTAGGATATGCTCTCCTTCAAATAAAATTACAGAATAAAAAATACACAACAAAACTCAGATTTGAGTAAAGTGAAACCTAAAAAGTTTGCTCTTAATGTATATTTCGGATAGAATCTGGTGAATTTTTGCTTGGAAGCGGCTCCCGATGGTGCTTCCACCCACCGCTACCACTTACTAGGTACATGTAAATCTATCGTGTTATGTGAAGTGGACAGATGGCGGTAGCAGCGACATAAAAACTCACCAGTTATTTTGTCATAATTACACTTATAGAGTATTCCAATGCCTTATAATACGTTATATAGGTTTAACAGTTATCGTTCACTACAAAATATATGTTCTCTCTGGATAGTTTGTAAAACTACATGGAACCCGTTATTAGTGAATTTCAAACCATATAAAAGTCAGCAGGAAAACAATTTGGATATAACGTAGCTACTCTATTTTTCAGTTCAATTGAATTGTGTTAGTTTGAAACTGACTACATCAGTGGTTCTTTCATAAATCACCGAATACTCTTCTATTATTGTACGGGGTTGCTCAAAGGCAAACTATTGGGACGCTCTATTTATATTAAATTTGCTCATTTTGCGTCACCCTTCAGTGCGGCGTAGCAGGTTTGGCAAACGCGCACTGGTTTCAGGATGCGCAGACGGGAGATTTCACTCTCGAATCTCGAACAGCGAGAACAAAACACCTAGAGATATCATTGAATCACTTTATTGATTAATTTAGGGCCGATTCTACAATTGAAGGATATCTTTGGAATTAGCATAATAAACGTATAGAGGATTTTGATCACTTTTGGATAGAAACCGGAATAATGAAATTTAGAAAAGTTTAAACATATTAATAAAGAGGTGGTAGTTATTGAGAATGAGGACTGTAATAAGATTCAATTATTCGAAAATTTTCCCGACGTTTCGGCCTTTAATTCAGGCCTTTTTCAAGGGCTGAAACAAATGATTGCTAAATTTCCAATTAAAGTTTCATCATCAAGATATCAAACATTAAATTCACGTTTAAAGGATGAAATTATAGAATGGATAAGGGCCGAGAGGATCTCCATTTTAGGTTTAGAGAATAATTTTATCATCAAATGTTAAAATGGATGCCTCAGAGATGAAATTGTAAAACTCTGGAATCAAAAAAAATATTTTCAAAAAACATTTTGAAATTGAATGTTCTGTGTTTCACAAGGCTGTTTTGATGACACTGACTATAAAAAAAAATAGATCGAGCATAAACAACCGGTTCGTTCATAAATTCCTATGTTTTGCGAGCCAAAACACATTTGAAAGAGCTCACGAGTGGGACAAGGACCTCTATTCCATCTCTTTTCACATACTTGGTCAAGGCAACAGCGCGAGGATTGAATGGGCGGAACCAGGCGAATCGATAAATGATGTTCATGGGCGGCGGTCGGGGGGTTGGGAATGTTTCAAATTATTTGATTTTTATTTAAATCATTGTTTTTATCTTGAATGAGAGTTACAGGGTTGATTTTGATTAAAAAAAATGTAGTATGACATCTCAGACAAGTTTTTCGTTATAAGTAAATATGTTACGTGAATATAATAGTTATTGGTTATTGGAATATTTGTTAGAGAATGCATATGACAACTAAGTCTGTAAGTAAGTAGGTAAGTACCTACCTACAATATTGTATACATTGACAAAAAACATTAAATATCTTTGAGAAAGACATGGTTTGTTCAATATCAAATTAGAGGAATTTGGGAACCTATTGTAGATCATAATACCTCATTGCAATGCATAAAAAATAATAATTATGTTGTGATGGAGGATTAAAATTATTTATCTGAAAATACCAATGTATACTTACTATACCATGGAAGGGAATCACTTGTAGGTTATGAGGGATGAAAAAAAAAAGGATAATAAGACTGACAGGAAAACGGGAGTTTTGCAATGTTGAAACATGATAAAAAAAATGCGGTTGCTGAAAAGTGGAATAAAGAAATGGATTGAAATTAATTTTCTTTAAATTATCAAATGATGAGTACATTATTGAGCAAAGGAGTCAAAAAAGAGTTTTTTCGCTAAATATCTAATTTTGGGTTGTCATATTGAAGGAAGTCAGGTGCAGATAATTATAGATAGCAAAGTAAATTAGGTACCTACCTGTAGATATAATGTGGATGTGACGGAAATACCTCCAAGCTTTAAAAAATATGCATAAATATAAGCTTTTCTGTTTCCAAGATACAGGGTGTTGAAGTTTTAAGAAAAAAATACCTTTTTTATCATTTTTTTTTATCTTTCCTACCACTCCAGATATTTCCACATTTTTTTCATTACATTTGAATTGTAGTAATGTAAGTAATTCATCTTACTTCAATACAAATTAGACAAAAACGAATAAAATATACAAAACACCATATCAGATTTTAGCAATTTTGCCATGCATCAAAATGGCTTTTATTTTTTTAAACAAGATCCGATCGTCGTACGAAAAAATACCAAGGGGCCGAATTAACTCCAAAGTGAGTGAGTGATTCAAAAATGATATCGATTTTAAGAAAAAGCAGTGGCGTTCTATTTTTTTCTTTAAAAAAATTCAATACAAATCCGGTTCGAACGCCACTGGTGGAAATTTTGTAAAAACTTTTACATCAAAAAATGTAATATAATGGTCAAAAGAAGAGTGACAAATTTTTTGGAAATACCTGGAGTGGTAGGAAAGTTATGATAAAAAAGGCATTTTTTTCTTAAAACTTCAACACCCTGTATCTCGGTAACAAAGTATTTTCGGACATGATTTTATTTGAAAAATTTTCTTATTTTCTTGCATTCTATAAAGTGGTAAAAGGAAAATACCAACTTAAAAATCACCCTGCATAAAAGACACAGAGAAGTTGAAAAGACAGTTTACAAACAGAAAAAAAAATCGTGGAGTTGAATTCTACAAGGTGGGGCGCAAACAACTCCAAATAAAGGGTGACAAGCTCCACCCAAAAAATAAATTGATAATACAAAATTTTAATTAATAGTAGCAACTTTAAACTTCTGGGATAATCTTGACAAAAGTACCCATCAGACGATCTCATCCATTTAAAATTCTGAAGGTACCTGTCAACCCCTGAACGGAAGTGAAAATAAGAAAAGGAAAGGTTCAAAAAAAAATTGACTTCTCTAAGCGATTTTTGATCGATCACCGAACACCTAAGAAATCCTGGGCGATGGAAAGTTTTTCGTGCCCCATCCTGTATGTGATGGCTTCATTCTTACTTTTTAAAATTCAATATTTTCAAAAATTTAAAAAAAAAAACGAGAAAAATGACCCAAACATAAGTTACGACCATGAACTTTTTTCATTTAGAAATAGAAAATAGAAACCACTATTTATTATTTTATTTTCGGATTCGCTATCAGATTCTAAGTAATATGATTTTTACTAAGGTAGGGCTGAAATTGGCTTTTATTACTAAAAATAAATCTGCCAAATTTCAAAAAAAATAAATAAGTTTTACATCCAGAGTCTTGAAAACAATGCACTTCCGGACTCATGTTTAAATGAACTTTTTTTTCATGAAATTAGCTCAGGGATATGCCCTTGAATTTATTGTACGCAATAAGCAAGCACCCTGTATAATGTATACTTACCAATGGTATGATATATGTCTTATTCAAAGAGTGTTTTCTCAAAAACTATGGGTTCCCTCAAACCTTTTTTTTCGAAAATTACTAATAAAAAAAGGTACCCTACTTTCCAGTGAGATTTGAAAATATTAAAAATTTGTAGTTCCATATAATAATAGTGTTATGGAACCAGGAATATCCTTTATGTTTATGAGCAAAGTTGGTTATTACTTCAATTTTTGTGTTAATTTTCATTTAAAATATATGTACAAATAATATCGTCAAATCACAAATAGTGTAAAAATCACACAAAAACAAGGCATATTGAGCACTTAACACAAAGACAATATGAAAGCAACTCCGCATAAGCTTGACAAAACCCAACCAAACTGAAATCGATACGTAGTAGAAGCAACTGGCAGATCGCAGGTACAAGAAACCTGATTTGTTGCCAGATTTTCGAGGCATTTTTGAAGGAGATGATAATTGTTAAATAAATCGTGCCAGAATGAAAAATACATATTTGGATGCCAAAAATATCGTTATTGTTGTATCTTGAGAGTCGATTTTATCATGTTCTAACTGTTGATAAATATGTAGAGTAGAATGGAGTAGTTAAAATTGGACACTTCGCAATGATGCTGGTGCAAGATATTAAGGGGGAGAGCTTTGTTGGATAAACTGTGGTGGGGGTTTAGGAAAAAAAAGGTATATTTGTTTTGTTGAAGCTAATGTATGGTCGCTCTCAGAAAAGACAAGCCAGGTCTATTTTTTTTATAGTCAATGCTTTGGCCTGAATTTAAGTTTTTCCAGAAAGCACGAATATCACTCCCAACCACTAAACACACACACAAAAAATTGATATGTGGACTATGAAAATTGTAAAAATTTGTGGAGGACATTATAAAAGGTGAATTATTGATTAATTATCAATTTTATCAATATACTTGGAAAAAGTCATATAACTATCTCGTGTATCTCGAAACTGACGAGAAGTTGAAAAAATGTTCATTTTAATAAGTTGAATCTAAATTTTAAATATTGCCGGATAAAACTGGGTCACCCTGTATAATAATCATTGGTTATACAGTGTATTGCTTATTCCAAGGATATACTTTAATTGTAGAACCGGCCCTTAGAATGACAACTTACCTGTCCGCAGTTTCTACAATGATGCTTCCGCTCGTAAATGTTGAATTTGACATTGCAACTCGCGCAATTCTCCGCCCCCTCGTCTTTCAGCCAATGATCAGCAGCGCGACCTACCACGTCACTGACTGACCATGAGAACACGCGTCCTCTGGTGTCGCCAACATAAAACACTCTATGATCCCTAGAAATTACATTGTCATTGTTCCATCAAAATCAAAACAAATTATTTATTTTCCCACACATTTTCAACATTTTACTCATTCAATAGTAAAACCCGTTGCGCAGCTGTTGATCCTCTGCCCAATATCCTGAAAACTTATTTTTGCACATGCGCATAAACAAAGTGTGGAAGAGCAGAGGGCAATGAGAGGATGAGACCGAAATGAGGAGGGCGCCACTAACATAACGACCGTTTAACATCAATTTTAGTTATAGAATTCCAATTAGACTCACTTTGATACAGCCAATGAAGAAATAGAAGCAGGCTCAGTATTATCTTTCCGATCATACGCAGTATGCATGGTGAGTTTGCTCCGGAATACCAATTGACGTTGCCATTTGAATCCTAGAAATCATTCAAAATTTGCCATTTACCATGTAATACCATACCTGGCCGTAAAGTTGACATGGGATTGGGACTCTTTTTCTGATTTGCCTCCACAATAACAAACGAATCTGTGAGACTGGTGTCAGATTTGCTTGTCCTTAGACCGGCTGTGTCGTCTATGTCCAAACTTGCATTTTCTGTACTATTTCCTCCTTCGCTTCTGAAAGCTCCATGGACCCGCGACCTCCTTCTTCTAACGGGAGGAATGGGAGGAGTCGTTATATCCTCCCCATCACTGCATGTTTCCTTTTCGTCTTGTTGCTCTCTTTGCCATTCTTTTGGACTGCCTTCTCGTGAAATCACCAGTTCAATCTAATCATTTGAAAACACTGGTATGTCTTGTTGAGGAGGACACCCTTACTTACTCTAGTTTTAGGTACAATATCTCCAGCCAGACTACTTTCCGAGCCACTTTTCATCAAATTTCTTGCATTATCATGACTAACATGAACCTGCTTGACTAGCCTATTGTGTGCGCCGGTTTTATTGGGCGATTCATTTGTTGTATTTACAGATTTATCGACGTTTTGAATTGTTTCACTGTCTTTTCTTGTTATATTTAGTTCTGTGTTTGATTTGTTTTTGTCGTCTTCTTCCATGGGAACTTGGACGTAGTCCAAGGACCACATCTAGAAATGCGAACGGAAGAAAAATGAGCCCCATTTCACGTTAAGTGTTCGAATCTCACAAAACTTTTTTTTTTCTTTTTTTTTTTTTTTCTTTTATAGGGTTTTTCACTTAAAAGTCCGCACGTCAATATCTCGGAAACGAATAGGAATATTTGATTTCTGTGAAAAGTAGTCAATGTATGGGGTCGAGTAGTTAGTTTTCACAGTTAAATACATTCGACGCCTACCAAGAGTAAAGCCTCGCGACGCATCGAAAATTTTAATCGATTGCAGGGACTTTGAACTTACGCGCATGCAAAAGTACGAGTTATTTATAAACTTTTTTGTTATTCAGTCGAACTCATTTATTCCACTTAGTTTTGAGATATACAGTGTGTCCAAGATAAGTCTATCATGGGGATCTTGAAAACCGTGAGAGATAAAAGGTCGGTTAAATGGAGGCAAAGTTGCGTAATTTGATGCTTAACAAAATGCCGTTTTAAAAGACAAGAAATTCCGACTAAGTCCGAAATTATCCGAAAAAAACCGAAATTTTTCAAAATTGTTTTCATTTTTTTCTGACCACATTTGAAGAAATATTTTGAAATGAATGGAACTTCTTCATTGCCACTTCTTGCCCTTTACAAGATAGCGTTATAAAATTGAAGAACCGACGTTTTGTCTACGAGCAGCCATCATCAACTTTCTTTTTAAATAGGATCCTGGATTTTTTATTACGGATTTTAAGAGCCTCTTATGTTCCTAAACCAACGAGGTATCGCACTTATTAAAAAAGAGGTGGTTGTTTTTAATCCTATTAAAAATGTATTTTTTGTCTCTCTCTAACACATGAGTTCTTATGGAAAAATCCATCAACATAATTTTTTTGAATAATTGCGATACATTATTGGTTTAGGAACATAAGAGGCCCTCAAAATCCGTCATAAAAAATCCAGGACCGTATTTATAAAAACAAAGTTGATGATGGCTGCTCATAGACGAAACGTCGGTTCTTCAATTCAATAACGCTATCTTGTAAAGGGCAAAAAGAGGCAATGAAAAAGTTCCATTCATTTCAAAATATCTCTTCAAATGTGGTCAGAAAAAAATGAAAACAATTTTGAAAAATTTCGGTCTTTTTTCGGATAATTTCGGACTTAGTCGGAATTTCTTGGCTTTTAAAACGGCATTTTGTTAAGCATCAAAATACGCAACTTTGCCTCCATTTAACCGACCTTGTATCTCTCACACATAGAGACATCCTTATCTTGGACACAGTGTATATCTCAAAACTGAGTAGAATAAATGAGTTCGAATAAATAACAAAAAAGTTTATAAATAACATGTACTTTAGCATGCGCGTAATTTCAAAGTCCCTGCAATCGATTAATATTTTCGATGCGTCGCGACGCTTTACTCTTGGTAGGGGTCGAATTTTTTTAACTGTGGAAAATAACTACTCGACCATACATTGACTACTTTTTACAGAAATCAAATATTCCTATTCGTTTCCGTGATATTGACGTGCGGAGTTTCAAGTGAAAAGCCCTGTATACATATAATTATATTGTGTTATTTATTTATATTTGTAGCATAATGTATATTATGTTATTGTTAATTATTTTTATACCTGTATTAGAAGTACCGCTAAATACCTAAGTCGGTTCACTCAATCGATTTTTCATACTAGTGTATTTGTTTTGTTATAGCTTTGCTAAATATACGATTACTTACTTCAAAAAAAAAAAAGAAAAAAAACAAAAATGTCACAAAAAACTAAAAAAAAACTCACCCTTGTCACACCATCAGTCGATCCAGTAATAATAACATTCATCGGATCCCAATCGTGAGCTTGCGAAAAAGCTACGCACAAAATCTGCTGCATTCTATCCGCTCGACCCACGCAAGTATTCACAGCCGCCAACGCACAACCATTTATACTCCACACGTGCAACCAGGTGGCAGCACAAGTGGCTATATCCCCCGTCAGTTCATTCACTGCTACTGCTGCTACTGGACCCGCGTGGCCTCGTAGCTGTCTGACAAATAGACCACGTGATAAGTCCCAAATGATTGCAGTCGAGTCACGTGATCCGGACACAATCACATTGTAGGCGGGGCTTGCAGCTAAACACGTGACTGCATCTGTGTGGGCGTAAAGACGATGTTTGATTGTCATGGTTTTTTTTCGTGCTTCGTAGCCCCAGACTGTGACAACCTATATTGGGAAATTTGACAACGTTGGACTATGTCAAAAACGCAGCTCACCGATCCAGTTCCCGCTGTAACAATGATCTTTGGCGATGGACACACACATGCCAGAATTTCTCCGTTGTTTTGTTCGACATTTTCCGATACAAAAACAGCCTTGTCGCTCTCGTAGTTTCCTATTCTAATGGAATGATCGGCAAAGCCCCATGCCACGTATTTACCGAAAGTTGGCGGCATTAGGACTTTGTTTTGCTCCACAGCTTGCACGGTTTTGTCCACTTGAAGTATTTGGCCCACTGGGCCTTTTACTTCTGTATACAAATTTAGAATCTTATGATCTGTTAGAATTGAAACTCACCCTTTATTGGTTGTAGAGACGGTCGTAAATTATCAAGATGATGAAAGAAAAGCTTATCTGGTTGAGGTAAAGAGAAGGCTTGGACCAGCGATCCAGTATCAATGATAACAGACGTTCTATTGTTGCCGCCCATTTTCTTGGAAGGGTGCGGCTTTTTGAACAATTGTTTGGGTATTTGACCAAAGTTATTGATAAAACCTATTGTAGCATTCTGCAATAAGTACCTTACGATAAAACCACAACGTTGTTTTTTTTTAAACACTAACCCTTTTCAATGGATCATCGATATTGTCAATATCAGCGTTTCCTTCGTAAAACAAGTGGTGAAAGACATTCACCGCTTCAACCGCAGGCTGTCCTTGTTGTTTATAGCCAAAGATCAGATCGATCCAATGGTGCAAGTTTTGAGACACATAGTCACATTCCAGCGCTTCTCTGTGGGCTCTGATGAATTCTCTTGTGTCTTGTTTTGCCCATGGTGGCAGAACTACATCACCAAGTGCTAGAAATGGAGGGACGCCAATGTCAACAAGAGCTCACAGATGGAGCAACCGTCGCGTCGTACCAAGACAAAACCATTTTGAAACATCAAATTAAAATGCTTCTCCGCAAGTGTTTATAGAAAAAATGCGAGCATACTGGAAGCAAAGATTTATACACACATAGATCGTGGAAAAAAGTTAATTTATGATTATTTATGAAAATTTGGTTGGTGATACGTAGTCGGTCAAAAAGTATTATTATGGAACATTTTTTCGGTGCCTAGTTGGATTTTGAAGACATAATTAGAGGATATACAGGGTGTCTCACGGTGACCGTCCATTAGAATATCTCCGGTAATAAAACGATTGGAGATCTGAAAATTTGTATGGTGAGGTTTAAAAAGATGCTCTCTTCAAATGAAATGATAGCTACGTTGCGCGACTTCCCGGTTATACCGGAAGTAGGTGCCAACTCGCTTGTTTCAAATGGAACACCCTACATATTTTTACATTATGGATTGTACGTAAAATTCTGGGCAGATTTCATGTATCATGTCCTATACCTAAGTATGAGCGTTTTTGAAATATTTTAGTTTTTATGACAGAAATGACGTTTAAATGCTCCTATTTAAATGTGAATTTCACCTATAAGAAAGCCTTCATTATTTAATTTGTATTGGATTTCTTGTTGAAAAGGACCCACTTTAATAGATTTTTCACAGCAATATGGAAACTATTATTACAGGGTGGGCCAAAAATAAGATCAAAAATTAAATTCAGAAAACGGCCAAAAATCTTTTTTTTTTTCAAATGGAAACCTCTAATTTTTATAATTTTATCTTATTGTGCATTAAAAATAAGGGTGAGTTTACCTGATATTGTTCATTCCAAAGATTCAAAAAAAAAAAGAAAAAAAAGAATTTTTGGAGAGGACAATCTTTTCCATCTCACCTTTATTTTTAATGCACAATAAGATAAAATTATAAAAATTAGGGGTTTCCATTTGAAAACATTGATTTTTGGCCGTTTTCTGAATTTAATTTTTGATCTTATTTTTGGCCCACCCTGTAATAATAGTTTTCATATTTCTTATAGGTGAAATTCACATTTAAATAGGAGCCTTCAAACGTCATTTTTGACATAAAAACTAAAATATTTCAAAAACGCTCATACTTAGGTAAAGGACATGATACATGAAATCTGCCTAGAATTTTACGTAGAATCCAAAAATGTAATAATATATAGGGTGTTCCATTTAAAATAAGCGAGTTGACACCTACTTCCGGTATAACCGGAAGTCGTGCAACGTTGCTTTTATTTCATTTAAGAAGAACATCTATGAATATCCCACCATACAAATTTTCGGAATCCCAATTGCTTTATTTCCCAAGATATTCAAATGGACGGTCACCGTGAGACACCCTGTATAGTTTGAAATACGGTATTAAAAACATATGTTTACCCTCATCCGTTATTTGATTCAGAAAAAGACTATAATAATATGTTCAAAAATAAATTGCTATTGGGTTGTCTGGCAAAATCCGGGGCTATACTTTTATACAGGGTGTTACAAATTTCAGTATTCACCATCATATCGAGCAACCATCATCAACTTTGTTTCTAAATTTTTTATGTAGACGAACAATTTCGTTCTACGCTTGATAGATGATTCTAATTTTAAATATTTGTTTCGACTACATATCAAACTTGATATTTATTCAACGTTTCGAGCTAATAGAGCCATCATCACTGTGAATTGACGATGGTTGGGAAAAGCATATAATAAAATATAGTAATATAAAAAAAATCCGACAAACTTATCATGTAGAAAAAAATGTGAATGCAAAATCAGGAAGAATTCACGAAATTAGTTATTTGAAAACTAACAATTTTCGAATCTGTAAATTTGAATTTTTGATTTTTTTTTCTGACGTAACTAATCAAAAAAGACTTATTTAATATTGTATTTTACCTCTGCTAAAAGATGACGTAATCGGATTTTTGATCCGACGTTTGGTTTCATCCCAAACATCATCAACTCATATTGATGATGGCGCCATTAGCTCGAAACGTTGAATAAATGTCGAGTGTGATATTTCGTCGTCGGAATCAGAATTAAAATAAGATTAAATTCAGCGTAGAAATTTATTTACAAAAAGAGATGATGATGGTTGCCCAGAGGCGGAACATCGGATCATAAATTTGTTTTATATCTTATTATAAACCCAAAAAAACACGAAAACCGTTCTACGAAATTTCGGTTTTAAGTGTTCGATTTTTTTTTGAATTTGTAGTTAAGCGTTGTACAGCCATTTCAGAGAGACCCTGTATTTGGTTAGGAGAAGTTACCATAACGGTGGATTATTCCAGAAAATACACGAGTAAGCAAAAAAAATTTTTCATAAAAGTTGTAAGGCTTTCAGAACTTTACATATCTGTATTAAACTGGAATATACAGGCCCGGTCATAAAGTCATGACAGTTCAAAGTTGCATTTTTTTAAATATAATCCCCTTTATATAAATGGATATTTCGATTCTTCCTTCAATTTTGAGCAAATGTTGTGATATAAATGATGTTCCTGAATCCAACCATTATCGAGATATCGCTTTTTTTTTAAATTAAATTTGTGCATCCTTGACGGTTTGAGATATTGAACTGAATTTTGCCAAAGGATATTATGGTATAGAAACACACTTTTTTTTATTTTTATTTTTTGATTTTTATTGTTTTTATTTTATTTTATTTTTTTCATTTTTTTTACATTTTTTTTTAGACCCAACTTTATATGACCTTTTCGACTCAAAATTTATCCAGGAACTCCCCCTTAAAATTATGACATATCATTAAGTAACACCCTGTATACAGGAGCTTCCATCTAAAAAAATCCAACTTTGATCTGCCATAACTTTTTACCCGACCCTGTATATTCCAATTTATCACAGACATGTACACTTTTGAAAGCCTCACAACTTTTATACAGAACATTTTTTTTTAACCCGTGTATCTTTTGAAATGATCGACCGTTCTGTTAATTTCTCATAACATTTCAAAAATAATCGCGAAAAAATGCTGTAAAATTTTTCTCAAAACATCTATTTCTGGATTTAATTTTTTAAACCCAAGACCTAAGCTTTTATCAAATAAAATTATTATGCATAAAAGTTTTGATAAATACATATTATTTCAAATCATTTTGATATTTCTATTTTGTTGGGTAGCTTTTGAAGGACAGTTTTTTTGCACTTTTGTTTCGCACAAAATATTTTTAAATAATGATATTTATAACGAATGTTAGAAATAAACAATGTTTAAAAGTATATATCTATTTAAAGAGGTTCACATAAAAATCTGCACTGATTTTTGTTGTAATCGTATTGTCACTAAGAAAAAAAATGAAAATTTTCTTTATTATATTTATGCGGCTTTCAAAAGGCTGTCTTCACTTTAATTTTTTTTTATTGTGATTGTTGATTTTTCAAAACACCTTGTAAAATGCAAGATTTTGCTACATTTTAATAATTATTAATACTTTTCGTTATTCTCAGAAAATCAAAAATCGTGTTTCTCAAAAAAAGTTTTTGTCTACATGTTTTTCTGATTTCTTAAAATTGATTTCGTAATTGAAATAGAATGTACCCTTATAATACCTTTTTTTTTAACATGGCCATATAATATATGGTGTATCCTACATAAACTATATTTTTTAAATGACTACATATACAGTTGCAATACTAATTCTCACCTTTTCACATGGGTAATAAAACACATATGTACAGGGTGTCCCAACGATAGAGAAAAGTAGGTTTTATCATATAGGATATGAAAAATATCAATATCAATATGCGTCACAGGTTAGGGGTGTAAATAGCGCACATTCTGAAAATATTTGGAAACATACAGGGTGCGTCACAAAAGTATGGCACGAAAAAGTATGATTTTTTTAAATGGAACCCCCTGTATATTAATTGATATTTCAATTCTTTCTTCGATTTGGAACAAAAATTGTGATACAACTAATGTTCCTAAATTCAACCGTTATCGAGATATCGCGTTTTGAAAATGGCATTTTTGCAACTTTGACATGCTATAAAACTCAAACTATTCAAGTTAGAGAAAAATGGATTGCACTTTCCTGTCTTAACTTTTCAAGAGCTCTTCTGTCATTTGGATAGAAGGTAACGTCAACTGTCAACTTTTTTCGGCACATTTTGACATTTTTTCACAATAATGGATTAAATCTCCTTGAATAGCTCTTGAAAAGTTAAGATGGAAAAGTGCAAACCATTTTCCTCTAACTTGAATAGTTTGAGTTTTATAGCATGTCAAAGTTGCAAAAATGCCATTTTTAAAACGTGATATCTCGATAACGGTTGAATTTAGGAACATTAGTTGTATCACAATTTTTGTTCCAAATTAAAGAAAGAATTGAAATATCAATTAATATACAGGGGGTTCCATTTAAAAAAATCATACTTTTTCGTGCCATACTTTTGTGATGCACCCTGTATGTTTCCAAATATTTTCAGAATGTGCGCTATTTACACCCCTAACCTGTGACGCATGATATTGATATTTTTCATATCTTATATGATAAAACCTACTTTACTCTATCGTTGGGACACCCTGTACATAGTCCACTTAAGAAACCTACCTTTTTTTAATTTGTTCCCTCTTACTTATTAATCAACACTCGTAATACTTGAAGTTGTTAAACGGGTGTTCGGGGATTCTATTATAAGACAATGTAAATTTTATTTTGAAGAGAATAACGAGGTGACATCTGTGCTAAAACCACGAATTGATAGTTCGAGGAGTTCTACAGAGATGTCGCAAAAATCAATGTGATAAAAAAAACGCCATAAGCGCTGAGTATCTATGTGTGTATAGATATTTGCTGTTTTGGTTATTTTCAACTTTTGGTTGACACATTTTCCAAAAAATTGCTTCGCATGAATCGAACTAGCAGAGCGTACTGCTAATAATTCATATATATTTTTTTAATCACTCACCAACTCCACTCTGTTTGACCCCCAAATCAAACTGATTGCTATTCTCCAAAAATTCCGGCAAATAAAAGAATTCCGGAATCAGTTCCTTAACATCAGCCATATTGTGCTTCGAAGCGGACGTCCAGGCTTCTTTGACTGAATGAAACATGCGATCAGCCAAATCAAAGTGTCCACCTTGAAGCCTCAAAAATGGCTGTGTGAAAGGTTCCATTCTCACTAAGTAGGAACAGACGATCATGGCGGATGAATAGTGAGTTCCGTAGTGATACGGTGGTGTTTCACCATGCGGATCATCCCATTCCTGATTATAAGAACTGCTAGTAAGGGAGTGTAAATTAGATAAGCTAAAACCCACCCTGAATCTTTTCTTGAACTGCTCCAGTCTATCAGGACTTTGCGCGCCCATAGGTTTAGTGAAATCCCTAAAACTAGCCGGATCGGTCAAATCCAACTCCTGACCGTCATAGTCAGCAAGAATCCAAGGAAACACCGGATATTGCATCAGGTCGTTATAAGAACGCCCAGCTAGTGTGTTCAAATGCATGAGGTATTGGAAATTGGAGATTTCTCCACGAACCCATCTACAAACAATGTTAGTTTTGTAGAAAACTCACATTGAGGGTTACCTTTGGGTAACACTTGTTTCACCAATGAGGTTGCTGAGTAGATTAGTAGCTTGTTCTACGTTGGCTGTTCTTTTTTGCCCAGCAACAGATTGTTGAGCACTATCTGAGATTCCAGTAGCCATGGTCATGAATCTTTGATAGACTTTGTTTCTTTGTTTCCGGGCGAATGCTAGTAGGTAGTTTCGACCATCTCCGGAGAATACTTCCAGAGCCATGGGTTGAAGGAGGTATCTAAAATCACAGTTACCAGACATGTATGTAGAGACTCACATCCTCTAGCTGGAGTTTTTTCAAAATCCACTAGTAACCATTCAAATAGCATTACGCGTTTGGGGTGAATACAGGGTGCGGCAAAACAAACACTGCAGTTTTGAAAAGCCATTGAAAAAATTTGGCACAACGTATAATAAAGTGATTTCTTCTGCTGCTACATTCAAGTTTTAAAGATCACATCAGCAAGATGATGGCTTCCATAAGCGATGTTAAGCTGTGTTTCGGCACATGTTGATTAGAATGCGGATCTTCATTTCTTCCAAATTGTGAGGACGATATTAAAAATCTTGTCTTCGAAGTGATGAGTGATGATGACCGCTTTCAAAAAACGAGCGAAGGAAGAACTTCTCCGGTCCCTGACCCGGATGAAGTCGTCCATCGCAACTGCACTATTTGTTTTGCCGCAGTCCGTATGTTGAAGAAGCATAGTGAAACCAAGAAATAGCTGAGATTCTCATGACCAAAGAAAAGCCTGAAGTAAAGTCCTCATAAGCGTATTGAACTAATAGTGACAGCGTAATCGGTCAAATCTGCGAATCTGTCAACTACACAAAACAGTCAAGAATTTCAAGTAATCGAGCTTAAATATTGAAATAAAACAATTTTTTTGTCACTGAATCTGTTCTCAGTCAGCCAGTCAGTTTCGGATGCTGGTAATCAATGAGATACATACATAGAAATGGAAGTTATTTATTGCAGTAATATACAGGGTGGTCACCTTATAATGCGGTAAAAGATTGATCGAAAATTACCACGTGAAAAATTGAAACATATTTTCAGATTTCCAGCAAATGATAGACCGTCAGATAACAACATAGTTTGCTGACTGATTTTCTCGCCCCAGGGATCTCAACCACTAAAAATTATGCCAGTGTTGACTACAAAAAATCAAAATTTAGCAACAAGTGTGCTAGGTATACCAAAAATCTCTTCGCAATATTGTCCGACCGGTATATTTTTCTCAACGGCTGAGCCGCTTGCTTATGGGAAAATTTTGCCGGTAATTATATCATAATTCATTCTTTTGAAGGAAAAATAGTATATTATTCAACGAGCGGGAGATGGTGGATATTACTCACGAGGATGAAGTTTGCGCTACGAGCCGTAGGCGAGTTGCGTAATCATCTGAGTGAGTAATAGCCATTTCCCGCGAGTAGAATACCATACTTTTTCTATGATTAAGTTGTTAACACAATGTGCCTGAGCTCATTACCTATTTAAAACAAAATAAAATATATTTTTTTCTAGGGCGCTTTGTTTTTGAATTCTGAACAACTTTTCTTCATAACATTTTGCCTAATTTTTGAAATAAGGGTACTTTACTCTTGTACAATTTTAATATTTTTTGACCCGCAGTGTATGATGTTTGACTTGCAACCATTCCAACTTCACCTAATAAGTTTATCGACCATGCATCAACTTTTGGTGATATATGGATTTTGGTTCTGCAATCAATAAAAAAAAAACATAATGTTGCACACTGTATAGAACAGCACTTTTATTTCACTGAGCCCCACTTGAGTGGGAGGAAAAGAACCGCTTCTACCTGAAATAAATTCACGAATCGAGAGCACTTGACGGTCAGCTACGACCCGTACAAGTTCAGCCGAAACCCTGTTACTCACGACCACAAGGTTAGACTCTTCGCCAGTTTTCGATCAGAAATTATCTCAAGTTCACTGCATAAGTAACTATCTTTAAAGTAACAAGGAAGGGTGAAGTACTGATTTTCTTGTTTTTCTTCATTCTGAAATTATATTTCAATGATGTAAACAAAATACGTTTTTCTACAGTGAAGCGCTTCATTATTAAAATATGTACAGGGTGATTCTTTTTCAGCGACAGTTCTCGTAAACTATTCATCGTAGTGGCTTGCGGCAGAAAAAATTATTACTAAAACGGGCAAGAGAAAAACCTGGAAAATATTTTCAAGTTTCTGAAATAGTCGCTAGGGGGCGTAGCAATCAACACCATGTAGAAAAATAGGATTTCTATAGAATTTTGCTCAATGAAAATATATCGATATCATTTTCATATTCACTGACTATTCACCTATTCTTTTTTCTATCTATCAAAATAAATAGGAGGGGGAAGTTCAACTGTTTTTTTAAACAAACGGAGATTCCTCCAGTTTCGCTTGACCGATTTAAACGAGTTTGGGTTCATATGAAAGAGCATGATCTGCACATCAAAATTATTCTTTGGTTTTGAATTTTTGACCTTCGCCGTCGCCGCTAGATGGCGTTAACTGAAATGGTAGCGTATTTTTGAGTTCTATCAAAAAAAATCAAATGTAATGGTATATTCATTTTCATATGTTTGAAAAAAGTAAACATTTTTTTATAAAAAATATTGAAAAAAAAAACAAAAAAATAATGAAAAAAAAAATATTTTATTTTATTATTATTATTTTTTTCAAATTTTTAATGGAAAAATGTATCATGTTTTAAAATATATGAAAATTAATATACCATTACATTTGATTTTTTCGGAAAAAACTCAAAACTATGCTATCATTTCAGTTGACGCCATCTAGCGGCGACGGCGAAGGTCAAAAATTCAAAACCAAAAAATTATTTTGAAGTGCAGATCATGCTCTTTCATATGATCCCAAGCTCGTTTGAATCGGTCGAGCGAAATCGAAGAAATCTCCGTTTGTTTAAAAAAACAGTTGAACTTCCCCCACCTCTTTATTTTGATAGATAGGAAAAAAAACGTTTCAGACAAAAAAAAGTAGGTAAATATAGTCAGTAAATATGAAAATTATATCATCGATATCTTTCATTGGGCAAAATTCTATAGAAATCCTAATTTTCTACATGGTGTTGATTGTCACGCCCCCTAGCGACCATTTCAGAAACTTGAAAATATTTTCCAGTTTTTTCTCTTGCCCGTTTTAGTAATTTTTTTTGCCGCAAGCCACTACGATGAAAAGTTTACGAGAACTGGCACCCTGTCGCTGAAAATGAATCACCCTACTTAGTTCCACAATCAAATAAAAACCGAATAACATGAACAAAGTCTAGCATAAGAAGAGTGACAGTTTAAAACATTTGAAGCATCTTACTGGAATATTATTTGTTGACAGATTCAAATGTCTTAATCTGTCCGCTCTCAGCTTTAGAGCAGCACTATAGTCACGTGATTTTTTTCAGCTAGTCACATCGGCAAACGTGAACGATCATCTCGAGAGAAGTGAACGATCACTTCAACTGAGATGTCATATTCTGAAAATGATCACATTCCATTAAAATTATTGATCTGAGACCAAGAGAACATGTATAATTTGAGGAGATAGATAGAAATAACCGTTCCGAGATATGCAATGCTAACTTTTCTCAGTGTTTTTTTTTTTGGTTATTGAGTTTCTTGATAAAATTGGAATCATGTGACTCGACATAGCTGATGCAGGGGAATTAAATCAAATGAGTCACTAAGAATTATTTTTTATGAAGGTAGAAGAACATACTTGTCGATTGAGACGAAGGAACCCAAAATAAGTGAATCTAGAAAAAGCACCAAGAAGCATGAACGTCAAAAATCGGAAAGTTTGGAAAACATACCATTTGAATTCATTTCAAGTTCAAATAAAACCAAGAATACGGTGATTCGAATGTGAGAGATCACCTATTATCCGATCGATCATATCCTACACTTCGTAGAATCGACACTAACCTACAACGCTTAACTCGACTTGTCTGCTGGTATTGTAGATTTCTGTGTCAAATTAAAGAACTGGCAACAGCGAGTATTGGTCAGGATGATTGATGAAGAATAAGATTATCAAGTTGATCTTCAACTAACTAACCAAAATTCTATGTAACTATATCTCAGTACACTCACCTTCTCTTATGAACTTCTCGAATATCTTCATAGGAAAACTTGGAACATTGCCTCATAGCTCTGCTCCTCCTTGGCGATCCCGAATTGGGCAAAATAGGCTCGTACTCGTTCGCATTATTTGGCACACTATCAATATCCCGTATTTCGCGATTTTTCAAAAGAGTAAACCCATCCACAATGTAGCAATGTTCCTGTCCAAAAAGCAGCAGACCCTCTGTGGTGTCCAGACCTTGAACTCTTGCAACCCTGAACATATAAGACACCTTCTCATTATGCTCCAATAACCTCAACAACGTCTGATTATCAGGAGGAGGAGACGGCTCCTCCTCCCCTTCCACATCTTCTGTCAATTCATCGGTGTCTGACGTCAGTCGCGTCAACGATGGCAGGGTAGGTAGTGGAGATACTTCTTCTGAGATGCTCTCTGATCTTTCCGGTGGTTCCAGTGTGAGCCCGTTATACGAAACAGTACCGCTTATGTTGTTGTGCTGACGCAATTGGATGGTTTGGTAGTAGTCTTTACTGTGGTAGCTTGTGGCTACTTTGTATTTAAGCAGCCCTTTTTCATGTTCCAACCGATAGGGGTAGTGGGTGTAGAACAGCTCATTTTTCATGGTTTTCTTTCGCATTCTATGTGGGCCCTCTGTCATGTCCAACATCCACTTGTCCAGGTGGCAAGGTTCCATTGGACCCCACAATCCTCGTTCTCTAGTTAGTTCGTTTTCTGTTTGAAGCCACTCTTGATGGACATATCTAAGAGAAACAGTTATGCAACACCAAAAATACTAATTTAATACCTCTGAGTATGCTGAGCCGTGTTCTGATGCTGTTGCCGTCTCATATCAACCAGTTCCCGTATTATCCCCACATGACGAATCATCCACTCCATGGCCTGTTTCTTGCTCATATTGGATCTAACTCTAGCACTTTCCTCTTTTCGAACTTTAGTTCTACTAGCCAATCTTGTTAAACCTCCCGTGACTTTGTGGATTTTTGACTGAAGTTGATTGTGTAGCTCCCACGGAACCTTTTAGAGTCATACATCAGGTAGGCACCTCGTGAAATTATTCTTACTTTGTAAGCAGCTTTTCTTTCATTGTCCAAATATGTTAACCATAGCCGCACGGCAGAATCATAAATTTGTTCTCTAACTGTAGTGAGATCAGGAGCTTTGGCATTTTGATTGGGTGTTGGAAGGGATACTTTGAAAACCTCCTCTATGGCTGGTTTTTTGCAAACGTAAAGTTCATCCCAAACTCTTGTTGCAGCAGTAGCCATGAGGTTTCGTCCTGGAAATTGGTGCAAATGGACAGATGTGATCATCAAATTTTTGTTGAAATAATTGCAAATATATCCGATAAAATTCAATAATGGGGACATCTGATGCAATATCTCAAAAATTATGAGTAAAAGAGTTCCATAAAAGATAAGTCCTGAATAATCTGGTTTTCGACATACAGGGTTAATTTATAATCA
This sequence comes from Orchestes rusci, assembly GCA_958502075.1. Taxonomy (NCBI): domain Eukaryota; kingdom Metazoa; phylum Arthropoda; class Insecta; order Coleoptera; family Curculionidae; genus Orchestes; species Orchestes rusci. The sequence continues at coordinate 4,176,190 of OY293305.1, forward strand.
TTATTATCTCAAAGTTCGTTTTGCCGATTTTGATGAATTTTGGCAAAATTGACAAAAAAACGTGCGCAACTGACTTTTTCTGATAATGTACTATTTTTTACAAATAGAGCAGATAAAATTACAACCTTTTTGTCTCTCGATATTTTTTTTGTATCTAACTTCGTATCCGAGGAAACAAATAAAAACCACTTTATTGCATGTCGAAACATTGTTAAAATAGAGTGGTTTTTATTTAAGAATACGAATATGAAGATACAGAAAAGTTGTAGTTTTAGCTGCTCAATCCAAACAAAATAGAACATTTTCAGAAAAAGTCAGTGACGCACATATTTTTGTCAATTTTATTCGTGGAACTGTGACTCTGGATGCTACTGGTGCCCATAGTTACCATCTGGTTCGTGCTAATTCAGCATCTTGTTACAATGAAAAATTCGGTTCTTGTAAACATCAGGCATCCACGTATTTTTTACTTTTCAAAGGCGAATTTGGAAAATCATCCTTCGTTTAACTATTCTAAAGAGAAAAAATGCTGGATGAATCACTTTTTCAAAGAAAAAACACTATTTTAGGCACATTGTTTCATACGAACATTTTCCAAAAATCTCGATTATTTCCAGTTGTGGGTCATTGAAATGGACAATTTCTGTTGTTCTCATGTACTACAGTTCCTCACGTAACCACTAAAGAAGTTAAAACATATAGTCAAGCAGGAAAAATAAATTTTAAAAATTTGATTCACAGAACACCCGGCGAACTCGATATTATCAATAACTCAATAACTGTCAACCAAGATTGTCAAAACACTACTCACTAAATAACCGAGAGTGAAAAATACGCGCAGTGTTGCCAAGTTTTCCTTTTTCATTTATTTTGCTTTTTCGTTTTGGCGCCATTTTATTGACGGTCGGCTTGAGAATTGCGAAAGCTAGCGAGGGGAGTGTGCGCATTAGATTGTGATTTTTTCTATGCAAATAGCGACGCATCTTTTTGATGTTGTAAATTCGCGGGTTTCATCATTTGCTGACATTTTGTTGTGTTTTTGAAGAAATCATCCAGTTTTAGTGGCCGGTTCAAAATGGATGCTGTCGGAAATGTTTTCCATCTGATGACCTTCTTGTCTGTGGTGAATGAAGTTTTGCTCGGATGTTCGCAGTACTGTGGTTTGGTGCGTCGGAGATTGAGATGTCCCGAAGTTCGGTGTCGTCGGCAATGTACAGGGTTATTCATTATATTTTGACACCCATCTACAGCTCTTATTGCGAGTGATGGAAAAAAACTTTAAATACAAAAGTTTTGGTTATGGGGGTTATGTAGAAAACATGTAGCTTCGTTTTTAATGGAATGTTGATAGTTTATATGATTAAGTTAGTGTTGTGAATATTTGTTGTAGTTTAAAAAAATATATTTTTTAAATTCAAATAGTTTCAAAATGACTGAACCAAATGCCTACAAACCATATATATTTGAAATCAGATTAAAGAGATCTTTCATTTTAGTCAATAATATACAGGGTGTTCCATTCAAAAAAATATGACTTAATGAATTTTTTCTATGTTATGATTTCGATTTGTTGATTCCGCTATCACCAGAAGATACTACGTGAAAAAAACCAAAACTTTTGTATTTAAAGTTTTTTTCCATCACTCGCAATAAGAGCTGTAGATGGGTGTCAAAATATAATGAATAACCCTGTACACTCCAGAGAAGGGAAACTTCATCAATGGAGTGTATATTCAGTTGTCCATCATGCCGCAATATCTAAAATATCGTTTAAAAAGTAACGCTCCTGCCCGAGTAAAAAGGTACGCTCCTGCCCAGCGTAGCCGGTGGATGTTCTCTTAAATATCGTTTAAAAAGTAATGCTCCTGCCCATATGGCTGCTCCTGCCATAGTAGAAAGGTACGCTCCTGCCCAGCGTAGCCGGTGGATGTTCTCTTGAATATCGTTTAAAAAGTAACGCTCCTGACCATATGGTTGTTTTTTTTTACTGTTTTATTATGTTTGTCATAGTATATTAAAATATACAGACAAAAACTATTGCATTCATTGTTTTAAGAAGTTTGGGTAAGTTTGGCAACATTGTCTGTTTGTTCTATGATATGTAGCTTGTATGGATTGTAACAATGTGACAAAGCTGTCATTTGAGGGAGTTTTTCTCACTGAATCCTGATGAAATTTTAATTTGTTATGGGATTATTTTTTTTGTTAAAAGCTGTTCATCCAGCATTTTTTTTAGTTGAAATTGTTCTATAAACTCAAAACTATGCTCTAAAATTGGAAAAAAGCATTAATTTGTGGATGCCTAATCTTTACAAGACCCAAAAACTCCACCAAAATTCAACAAAATCGGAAACGGTTTTTTTCTAAACCTTTAACATACTGTATCTCAGAAACCAGACTATTCAGGACACATGTTCATCAGATCTTTTCTACTTCAATTTGGTTCAGGAATACACCTTTAGAATTATGGCTAATCATTAAGTAACACCCTGTATAGAGAAAATAAAGATACATTACGCAATGGAATTAAAAACTGGAGATATAACCAATAAGAAGATAAAGCCATAAGAGATAAATAGCAAATGAAAGATGGGAGGTTGAACTCATCACAAACAAAAAAAAAATAAAAAAAGTGACTCTACAATAGAGAAAAGACACTTGAAGAACTTTAAAGCTAAATAGAAAATCTAAAAATGTGAAAAAGTGAGCAAGCATCGAGAAAGACATTCAAAAGCAGTTACAATTGAAAAAAAGATTAATAGGTACCAAGAATATAATGAAGAACAATATAAATCATTGTGAACAAAATATTTATAATTATTGATCTTGAAAATATCTAATGCATCATTTGCGGAGAAAACTTGTATAAAAAACTCAAACAATAAGAAAAAAAGCTCTCTAAAACGACAAAAAAAAACAATAAATGAAAATAAAAAAAAATCATTTGAGAAATAAAGTATAAAGTACTCAATCAATGTACACAATCATCTCAAATTTTGAGGAGTGATGTCTCAAATAATTATTCTCCTTAATAAATCATCATTAAATTTGGAATTCCAAATACCTACCGTTTGATGAATTTTATTGAGAAACCCATTTTTTTTTTTAAATTATTTTTCAACACATTTGGATATTCAACTCAAATTTGGAAGATAGATGCCTCAAATATTCCATTTTAATAAATCGTGATCAAATTCGGAGCTCCAACTTAAAATTCCGTAGGATGATTTTTTTTGAGAAGCCCAATTTTTTTTTTTTTTTTTTAATTTTCGACTTTGGAGTGCTATCAAACTTCATCAAATGAAGATATTCAGCTCAAATTCATACGAATGCATCAAACATTCCTTTGTAATGAATCGTCATCAAATTTGTAGCTCCACCTTCAAATATCTTGAAATGAGACCCCAAATTTGTTTAAATTATTTTTTAAGTTTGAACTTTGGAGGGCCACTAAAACTCAATTAAAGGAGATATTCGAGTTATTAAACTGAAATTAGAAAGAATGAAGCTTCAAATATTCCTTTTAAATAAATCATCATAAAATTTGGACCTCCACCATTGAATAACGTGGGATGAATTTGATTGAGACCCTTTTTTTAAATATTTTTCAAGTTTGGACTTTGGAGGGCTACCCAACCTCAACTAATGGGAATATTCAACTCAAATTTTGAGAAGTGGAGCCTCGAATATTCATTTTTGATACATCCACATCCAATTTATAGCTCCATCATCAAATACCGTAACCTCAACCAATCAAGAGATTCAATTCAATTAATTAAATGAAAAATTATTTATTCTTAATAAATCGCCCAAGGTAAACTAAGGATATGGGATGAGAAAAAGTGAAACCTATTTTTTGAAGATAAATGCAATAATAAAACTGTAAAAAATCACAGATAAGATAATAGAAATCACAAGATTTGATGAGTTAATATGGAGATTTTTGAAAAAAAAGATCACAAGATACCTTTAAAGAAAAAACAATCTTGAAAAACGATAGAATCAATTCGACTGAAAAACACAAAAAATTTCAAACTTCTCTATACCTCAGAAAACTTGAAGAAAAAAAGCAAATATTCAAAGGAGGATTGAACAAAAAAAAAGAAATTCTTGGTAAAAATTAAATTTTCACGTAAATACGGAAAACCTATACTTTATACTACAAATTAAAAAATGACGAAAATCATCGCAACTTAACCAAATTACCTTGATGAGCATTCAACAATTCATCACGAGACTCCAAATCCTGTCCTGGATTAACATGCCACGTGGTCTTCGGCGCAGAGTTATTAGAACCAATAGTCTCCAGAGATATGCGCATGTCCGCTGTCAATTGCAACAGACAGTAAGTCAGACAACCAATAAAGTCCAGTTCGTGGTTTCCCGCTCCAAAAACGATAAGTCTGTTTGTAGTTAATTTATGCAACGCCTCCAACACTGACATCTGATCAGCAATGGACTCGGTATTTCGTGATAATAGGTACAAAATTGTGCGATTTAAACAGTGATAAAGACCTTCCAGTGATAGATTGCTGGTTCTCCTTTTAGCTTGACCAATTAGTTTCACTGTTGCAAGGAAAAATATCTATAGTAAATTTATTTTCGAGATTCCAACGTGATCAGACAAAGTTTGATCACGTGCCGTTTGTTCACTTCGTTGTGAATGAAGAAACGTTAGTGAAAAAACCCACCAATAAAATCAAACACATCGTGCGGATCTCTGTTTAGCGCCCCCTGCCACAATTTGTCAACTATTCTGGCGGTTAAATAAAAAACGTTGGGAGCTACATGTTGAATATGGGCATTAGCTAGAGGTACGATTGGTATGGCAGCTTGGTCGCCTACCAACATGTCTGCTGCTAGAAGATGGTCCATTAGGGTAACCAGAACCTAAAAAATGATTTTGTTTAGTTCCGCTTCCTCCCCCTAAGCGGCGCACTGTTGTCCTTAGGACACCGAAAGCTAGGACGATTCGGTTTGAGAGAGTCCAAATTAACAAATATTTCAAAAAGAGGTTTCTATTTATTTACTAAGTAATATTACCGACATCAACTGTGTTTTTTTCTTTAAAACAAAAATGATTAAAAAGGAAATAAGAATCGTCATGATCTTTTCGAGTCCGGCAACCCCGCACTTGGAACGTCAAAGCGTCATCCAATACGAATGATGCTTTGTTCCCCCCACCGACGCCCCGCTGTTACAAATCCGTTTGCCACACTTTAGAACTTTACCAATAGAATTCAAAACAGCAATCACGTGGTTGAACCATACCACACAGGCGATTTTGACATGCTTTGGTACTATAAGCCACAATCCTCAAATAAAACTCACATTTCTTATATTCATTTTCACATAATTCACAATCATTTTTCACATATTAAACCTGCCAACCATGCATACCAAATGCTTACCAAACAACATACCAAATCTGCCGTGAGGTCTTCGTTCATCATCCTGAAATTGGTTGGTCATTTTTCATCAACCAAACGGGGTACCAAAAGCATGTCGAAATCGTCCAATATAATGATGAGTGACAGTCGTTTAGTTCTTTAGATCCATATACTTTGATGAGAATCACGAATTGCGAAAACCATTTTCAATTTTTCGCGAGAAAGGTTACATTCTTGGTAGTTAGCCGACCAATAGGAATCATATTCGCAATTCGTACGACGCATGTATATGAAGCCGCATGAAACCAACTATAGGCGTTTGTTGTCACGTGATAACAGCGGAAACATATACCGGCAGGTCACGTGCCTGAGTTGTGTTTGATGAAAACTGTGATCTGACAATATACAGGGTGTTTATTAATTGAATGCCGATACTTAAGAGTGATAATCCTTGGATAATTTTAAGACAAAAAGTTCATATGAACATAGGTCCGCAAGAGCATAGATTTTAAGATACAGGGTGTTGAAATTTAATAAAAAAATCTTTTTTTTATCATCACTTTGATAGTATTCCAGATATCTTTTTGAAATTTGGTACACGTCTTCTATGCATCAAAATGTATGGGAATGTTAGAGAGGGCGCCACTGATTTAAAAATATTGGATGACACAGCAGGGTGTCAATGCAAGTAAGTAGATTTTATTTTTTTAAGCGAAAACCATGCGCCGGACAGAAAAAAATCAAGAAAACAAATTGACTCAGAAATAAATGGAGATTTAAAAAAAACTTTTTATTTTGGAAGAAAGCAGTGGCGTACAAGTTTTTTCTCCAAAAATATTGAATGCAAAACGGGCGTCACTGGTAAAAATAATGAAATTGTTTGTACATCACAAAATGCATATTGAAGCCTAGAAGCCGTGTACCAAATTTCATAAAGATATCTGGAATAGTATCAAAGTAATTATAAAAAAATCATTTATTTTTTAATATTTGAACACCCTGTATCTTGAAAATTAAGCTCTTGCGGACCTATGTTCATATGAACTTTTTGTCTTAAAATCATCCAAGGATTATCACCCTTAAGTATCGGCATTCAATCAATAAACACTCTGTATAACTACTGTCATCACGTGACAAAAATCCGTCGCAAAAATCCCTCCCCCCAACTTTCAAATCATTTTATGTACAAGAATAAAGTTTGGATCCCCAATAAATGAGCACGTACAACATTTTCCAACACAGTAGTGACAACTGATTATGTAGAAACGACAAATGGACGCCATTTTGAAAAAAAATAGCCTAAAATTGAAAAATTAGACTTTAAACTCACAGGATGTAATAAAGATGAAAAAACTTTCAAAATGAAGAATCACACGAGGGGTGGTCCATTTGATTTATTCTTTGTAGATGGCGCCCAGTTGTTATTTTGACATTTTCAGCTGTCACTAGTCAAAAAATGCAATGCAAATGAAAGTTCTCACATTTTATGGTGTACAGAAATTTCGTTCTAATACAGGGTGTCTCCCAACCTTCCCGCCAAAATGAACGATCCTCACCTAAGATGAAAATGAGTTACGTGAGTTACAAATACAGGGTGTCAAAAATTTATTCCAAAATTGGTTTTCTATTTTTATTCTTACTATTATTGTTGAACCAATTTGCTTCGTTTCATGGCAACCAAATGTGTTTACTTTGATTGTCTCCTGTTTAACGTTTATTTGAATAGAAAACTAATTTTGAAATAAATTTTTAACACCCTGTATTTCGAAGACTAAGCGACTTACGAGAAAGATGTATTCAACATTTTCATCTTAGAAGTTGGGATTCACCTCCTTCATTTTGTCAGAAAGATCAGGAAACACCCTGTATATTGAACGTTACAAAAATAAGAAAGGGGGAGGGCATTAAAGAATTGCACTGTATAGCCAATTGGAACGTGGAAGTTCATTCTCTCTCTTGTTAATTGAGAGAAAAAAAAAGTCATACGGTTTCAATCGACAATTATTTAAAAATATAATTGTTTATACGTAGAAGGTGTTCTAGAAAACCGTGGCGTCAAAAAATAAATTTTCCAAATAGCAACCCAAACTTTTGAGTCGTCAATTTGATTCATCGTAAAAAAAAGTATGTTACAGTGGTTTTATTGCCACATACTGCGGAGTTGTAAGAGCAGCGGAGGGAAAGAGCATTATGTTAGTGAATCAGCTACGGAAAAAAAGGGTTTAAAATTGAATCTTGCAAATCTGTAACACCCTGTGTGCTGATATCTAGTTCAATTAAACACTCAAAAACCTTGCAATGTCACAATTAGTCACAAACAATAAACCATCTTAACCATTAGCCGCAGAATAAAACAACCACTTACCTCTGTCTGATATGCAACTTGTTGCGAGTTACTCGAATCAACCGGATAAGCATCCAAAACCAAATCAATAACCGGAGATGCTTTTCCGGTAGTAGATAAGCTCAAAGAATCCACCACTATTACTCTTATAAAGTCGATAACAAACTGTCTAGCAGGAAGATTCGTCAATGGCTCATCATCGGTTGGAGACCTATCAAATATTAACTTCCAAAGTACCTAACTAGTTGTAGCTTACCTAGCGACAATCAAAATATCTGCTCCATCTTCTGCAGGAGTAGAAGCTCCACTGCTGTCTTGACTTTCATAAACTGAAGGCGATGGAGGAGGAAATAGAGTGCTTGCTAAAGAGCTTAGTACGTCGGATGACATGAAAATTGGCATGAACTCTGGCATATTGTGGTAGAGTTGAAACAAAACCTGAGATCGCTGAGATTGCTGTACAAATAATAAACGATCTCACCTGCACAATCGAAGTTGTATGTCCGCGCAACCACTCAGGCAAACTCTCCGCATCGGCATGCACGAGCGCCCTCATCATCTTCAACAAAACTACAACGGCGTCTGCGCTCAATGTAATCCTGGGCGCCACACTATTAATAGGCTGATTGTTCACAGTCTGTCCCCACAAAAACCCCCACACTGTATCCAATTCAAATTTCGTCTCTGCCGGCAAAAGTTTCGCCGGTTGCCCCATCATCAGAGCTGTCAATAAAAAGTAGATTTCTGGAATATCCAAATGAGATGGCAAAAACCAGGATAAATATTGAAAGCCTGGTATATGGAGGGCGTCGGATTTTTGTTCGCCGTGCCCTAGTGGCGAATGAGAGGGGCCCAACACTACGGCCATTTTGTTTTGGGTGACTTGCTCGGAATGGCGGAGCCAGCCGCCGTTTGAGGTACCATCGCGAAATCTGCAAAAAGGGGAGTTGGCAACGCTGAACTCCGTTGGCATCAGGGTTACCTAGTTATCAAAAATGGACTCGAACAAGTGGCAACTATAATTCTCATGGCCCACAATACACTGCTACAATGTATATTTGGTTGCATGAATGAAATCAGCCAATCAAATCCCAATACTTTAGTTATTTCTTCTCCCACTTGGTTGCGACTTGAGAAGACTAAAGAGTGTAGAACACTCAAGCATCTATGGGGATTAATTGATTAAAATCCGTACTAAATTCATTTTAATTACCTGGGTACTTATAGCTAAGGAGGTTCTGGACCATTATCCAAGATTGCCAAGAGATGGCGCTACGATAACGTACATTGTTACCTCCAATCTTCTGTCTTGTATACGGGGTGAACAAAAAAAGTTTGTGGATGGGGATGGGACTTTGTGGAAATGTATTCTTATCCCCATCCACACACAATTTTTTTTACACATCCCATATACAAGACAGATAACACATGACCCGAAAGTCAGAAGATTTTAGATAACAATGTACGTGATCGTATCGCCACCTCTCGGCAATATTGAGTAATGGTCTAGAGCCCCCATGGCCCTAACTACTTACCTGTTTCTTAACAGAATTTGTTCACATTCAACCTCGCCCTCAAGTAAAACGATATTTTTCTCACAATACGTGGAAATATGTGGCAACGTTGATGTGATAAACTGCCCAAAAAGCAACAAATCCGTCGATCTAGGTTGACTACCCAAAAGAGAGGATAAAAGTGAGAAAAGAACTTGTCGTGTAGGGGCATGTTTAACATCAGAAGTGATATGTAGCAGTTTTTCCACAACGCCCAAATCGCGCATAACCCACGTGTTGTGTCGTTTCTCATTGGACTCGCACACCAACTCGTACAAGTGTTCCAGATGAGAACGTAGCAAGTCACCTGGTGCTTCATGCCACACTTCCAATTCACACAGAAGATCTTGAAAGGCTGTCCTGTTGGGAATTGCAGATGATTCCCTAAAAAATGACAATTGATGTGGGTTTTAACAAAAAAACCCGCACCTTCCACTGTCAACAGTTCCCACCAACCCGAAAGCCAAATGCAAAATGTGCGAGTTCAGCAAATGTCTTTTCCGCCGCAGTAGCATGGCTAAAGTCTGATAGCTGCGCCGTCTGTCCATTTCAGCTTGCGCCACTTTGTTGCTGCGCACTACACAAACCAGAGCTTTCACTCCTGCGTACAAGCTTTCCTGGTCTTGGGCCATTGCTATTAAGCCTAAGAGAACAGAGCAACCGCCCACGGTGTCTATGGTGGTGGCCACGGGACGAGGGCAGAATACTCTTACGCCTATATTGCAAGGATTAAGGTCAATTCGCATTTTACAGAAGGTCACCATACCGTCACAGACCGGTAACGTAAGGGCAAAATTTATTGTATAAAGTATTTTGAATGGGGATGTTCGTATATTATGTTCACCGTCCCGGACCCAAAGAATAGCTTGCCGGGATGGTTCACACCGTTGCCTATATTTTTTCTAGTGTGAATGCTTGGAGGGAACAAACCGGCTCCGTCACGAGAAAATCCAATCGGCTGTTAACATTTTTTCGCTTTTCAAGATGGAAGACGAAAAATTGATAGAGTTAGTGAGGGAAGAGGGAATATGTATATAAAGTGAATGCCAAACAACTTTCGATCTACGTCATCGTTGCCACCAGGCTCGTTCTTATGAAGTTTGCTGGTGGCCAGATTTGGTCACCTGCAAATGACATTGAAACTCGCTTGGTGGCAATTATGACGTGAATCGAAAGTTGTTTGGCATTTGCTGTATGTGGATATGACCCACAAAAAATATAACGACAATTTACATAAGGACAAATTATAAAGTTAAAAGGAAAGTCAAGTAAATATGCCTAGTAAGTTGAGTTCTGCATTTTGCAGCATTCGGCGGTATTCACGATATAAGGTGGAGTGGATATAAAGCGACGAGTATAGTTAGTAAGTTCAGTTGTGAATAGGTCGTGTTTCATGAATGGGAATGTGTTGGAAATTATTGAATATAAGAAAATGGTCGCGTAAACACAAGCTGTCTTCACTCAGAATTCAGAAAATGTATCAAAGAATAGGAATAGGACGCTATTCAAAAAACTAAGCCCTGCACCGACTTTTTCTCACTCCTATACAGGGTTCCCAGAAGTATTGGGAGATATTTGAACAACCCTGAAGAAGGTCTTTCTATGGTACCTCCAAAACGGTAAAATCAATTTGAATGAAGCTTGGACCGCTTACATAATACCTTGAACTTTGCTAGGCTTTCTTTTTTTCGAGTTGCAATTTTTGATTTAAGTTCGTCAATTGATATACAGGGTGTTTCAGAATAACATGCTAATAATAAAGGGGGTGATTCTTGGGCTCATTTTAAGAAAAAAAATTCATATGAACGTATGTCCTAAACGCCTTAACTTTTGAGATACAGGGTGTCAAAGTTTTAAAAAATAGATACTTTTTTTACAATAACTTTGTCATTACTGTAGATATCTTTATGAAATTTGAGTCATGTATTTTAGGCATTAATACTCATTCTTTGATGCACCAACAATTTAATTATTCTGACCAGTGCCGTCCATGCGGGTTTTGGTTTGCATATTTTTTGGGAAAAAAGTTAAGGCGTTTAGGACATACGTTCATATGAATTTTTTTTCTTAAAATGAGCCCAAGAATCACCCCCTTTATTATTAGCATGTTATTCTGAAACACCCTGTATAATAAGAGGTACTCTTTATTCACATCAAAAAAATCAATCATTCTCAAGAAATTATCACCAATTATCATCAAATTGTCCAGCTTGTTAATACTAAAAATTACCAGATCGATTGACAAAACTGGAGTATGTGTATGTTCAATAAATTGGTGTTTTCCTTGAAAACTGTTCATGTGATGTGAATAAAGAATACCTTTTTAATTCCAGTTTGATTCGCGACTCTAAATCAATTACAACTCAAGAAAAAGAAGGCGTATCAAAGTTGAAGGGCATTTTTTAAGAGGAGTGGTCCACCGCAGGCTTCCAAAAAGAGATTGAAATACTCTATAATTTCAAATTATCGGTCCTTGGGTAATGCGTATACTGTCCAAGTTTCAACTTGATTTCAAAAACCTTCTTCAGGGAGTGACCTTGAAGTACGAATGATTACGAATGGGAGCGTCCTACGAAAATATTCTTTTGAACCATCCCTTAAATATTTCCCAATACTTCTGGAACACCCTGTATACAGGGTGCCCGGTAAGTAAATGGCATAATTCCGGGAGCGTACAGGGAAGCTGGTTCTTTCGAGGACTATCGAATTGTTTCGGATTTTTCCGGTTTCTTTCAAGGTCTCCTGGGTTCTTTGGGGTTGCTTCGGGTTCTTTTGAGTTCTTTCAGATTTTTGATTCTCTGGTTCTTTCGTGGTCTATCGGGTTGTTTCGAGTTCTTTGAATCTTTCGGGTTCTTTGGGATTCTTTCGTATTTTTTCGGATTTTGTGATTATCTGGTTCTTTCGAGGACTATCGGATTGTTTCGGATTTTTCCGGTTTCTTTCAAGGTCTCCTGGGTTCTTTGGGGTTGCTTCGGGTTCTTTTGAGTTCTTTCGGACTCTTTGATTCTCTGGTTCTTTCGTGGTCTATCGGGTTGTTTCGAGTTCTTTGAATCTTTCGGGTCCTTTGGGATTCTTTCGTGTTCATTCGGATTTTGTGATTATCTGGCTCTTTCGAGGACTATCGGATTGTTTCGGATTTTTCCGGTTTCTTTCAAGGTCTCCTGGGTTCTTCGGGGTTGCTTCGGGTTGTTTGGGATTCTTTGATTCTCTGGTTCTTTCGTGGTCTATCGAGTTGTTTCGAGTTCTTTGGATCTTTATGATTCTTTGGGATTCTTTCGTGTTCTTTCGGATTTTTTGAGTATCTGGTTTTTTCGAGGTCTATCGGATTGTTTCAGATTCCCGGTTTCTTTCGAGGTCTTCAGGGTTCTTTGGGGTTCCTTCGAGTTCTTTTGAGTTCTTTGGGATTCTTTGATTCCCTGGTTCTTTCGGGGTCTATCAGGTAGTTTCGGATTCTTTCGGGTTCTCTGGGATTCTTTCGGGTTCGTTCGGGTTTTTCCGAGTACTTCCGGGTTCTTTCGTTGTGAGCTCTTTCGGGTACTATCGGTTTGTTCTGGGTTGTTTGATTCTTTTGGGTTCTTCCGAGTTCTTTGAGGTTTCCTGGGGTTCTCCGAGGCTCTTTTGAGTTCTTCCGGGTTCTTTGAGGTTGTTTCTGGTTCCTTCGAGTTGTTTTTGGGATTCTTCGATTATCTGGTTCTTTCGGGGTCTAACTGGTTCTTTTGAGGTCTTCCAGGTTCTTTGGGGTTCCTTCGGGTTCTTTTGAGTTTGTTTGGATTCTTCGATTCTTTCGAGTACTTTTGACTTTTTTTGGATCAAGTTTACCATGGTTATCAGTCTAAATACAATCAACTCTTCTTCAGCTGTTCAAAACACTTTAAGAATCATTTCTGAACTGGTGATTACAGGGATGTCAGAAATTATTGATTCTATACTTTTAAACCTGAAAAAATCCGAAAGATCTAAAGAACAAAAGAATCCGAACGAATTCAAAAGAACCCGAACGAACCTAAACGAGCCCAAAAGAATCCAAAAGAGCCCGAAAAGCCCCGAAACAACTTGAAAGAACCTCTAAAAACCCGAAAGAGCCTCAAAGAACCCAAAAGAACTCAAGAAAACCTCAAAAAACTAAAGAGCCCGAACGCATTCGAAAGAACCGGAAAAAACCAAAAGAACCTGATTTTATTTGGAGGAAAAGTTACTTTTCATGACTTTCTCTCTATATATATAAAGCACTAGAAACTGAAGAGTCCAAGCCTCTCAATATCGGTGTGTGAACGATATGTGACCGCATATAGTGCGAATGACAATTTTGACGTTACGTCACCGATCCGTTGCGGTACGATGACGTTCCATTTAATGCGAATTGACCTTTAGAATTATGTGCTCTATACGTGTTTACCTAAATATCCTATAACAACTCCACCGAGTGTTCTAGCAGATCCGGCCAAGTGACCAGCTGAGTTATGCAGAATTCGTATGGGTGTGGCACTTTCGTGACTTGACATTCCCAACTGTTTGGCTATAAATTAACGTCCAACAAAACCGAAAACCTTGTCTGAAGTCTTACCAATCGATTTATTATCCACCCTGCTGTAAACTTTTCTGATTTTGTTCAACGTCAAATGCGACACTGCTTTGGCATTCAAACCAAAGATCACTTTTTCTTCTGATACCAGTTGAAGAGAATCAACTGGCGACAGATTGGGTGCCAAAAACGAGCCCATATAGTGCGGACCAAGTTGGTACATTTGAGATACTGTTGTTGGTGATAGAACCTATAACCGTTTACACACATCGAAGAATTTTTGCAAATGGTACGACTCCACTCTGGAGGAGTATTCACGCCGCGCCGTACGATTCAACGTTTCCTTCATAACTTACCTCCTCAAACAAATGACAAGGTCCTTGTTTCCAACACAATCTGGAAAACCGTCTCCAAGCAGGAGGCGTACCAATATAACCATAAACCGAGCTGGCTGTATTCAAATTAACAGCAGGACCTCCAGGGTTTTGCGATATATAGTGCATCTTTTGTGTGTGCACTTGTTGGCCGTCGATGTAAAGTGAAAACGAGGAGTTTTTTAACACTGCCCGATTGAGAACCACCACAATATGGTGCCATTGAGCCTCTTTAAGCAGATCCGGGTACCAAACACGAGCTCCATATTCTCCTGAGCCGTCTGGTTCCCAGTCGCCTATAATATCTGCGCAGATTTGATGTTAGTTTTTACTTAAACAGACTTACTTGAAGGAATTCTGGTTTCTTTAGTGGACACTATGATGGATTTATCCCTCGTAGATAAAACAAGAGACAAACATACAACGTCTTCTTTGCCCCCGTTGTAGTTCCTTATAAGTGTAAGAAGATGAACAGAATGGGGATCAGTGCGGGGATCGGAAAACTTATCCACGCACACCCATGTGGAGTAGCTCAAGCCTGTTTGTGGAGGAAAGAGACGATCTCCTGAGCCGATACCTCCCAAAATACTGCTTTCCACTCCAGATACAACACTGGGAGCGGATATAGATTGAGGAGCAACACTTGGGAGGTATAAACAGCCGAAACCTTCAGCCGACATATCGAATTCTACAAATGGCGGTAGCGTGTATGAAGCTTGAGCTCGGAAGTCTTTGGGTGTGGTCATAGAGACGATTGTTTTTATTCGGGTTAGTGGTACGGGCCCGCCTCCCGGGTCAGTTGAGCCAATGGGTAGACATGATAAGGGGTTGCCAAATCTGCAAACGTTCAGGTTGTTACATCGAACGTACGGATGTTTCTGTTACCTCAGAAACGTTCGTAAATCAATCGATTCTAACGCTTGCGCAGCCAGTCGTTCCAGCATGTATTGTAAATGGCCGTGTAATGGATGGGATTCGTTTTGTAATGCGGATGATCCAATGTCCAATATGTGGCTGACGAATCCTTTGTCGCACATAAGTTGTTGATTTCTTTCGCATCTTACTAAGGATTTGATTACTTCTGCGATGTATAGTTGAAGGCTTAGGTGGGTGTCAAAATTGTTGTCCTAAAAATTTTATTGGAAAAACATTTTTGCTTGAATGTGAAAAGAGTAGAACTGGTTGTGCGTAATAAAAACTCATTGATTTTCTGACAAGTAGAAAGAATTATACACAACAGCTCAAATAAAATAGACTTAAACCGTGGAGCTGCATTTCTGAACTCTTATTTCAAAGTTGTTTATTAATTTATACTATACTAGCAGTACCCGTCACGGCTTCGCCCGCAACGTTATTTTACCTTGTCCTCAAATACGAAGTCAAGAAATTGTTTTCCACCCCATCCCCTCTGAGCCCGACTTCGTCCCCCCTAGGGGTTGAATTTTAAAAAACAACGATACATGTGTTCAATCAATTTCCTTCAAGATTGTTATTATGAAGTTTCAACATGATGTTACCAAAAATACATAATCTTTTATCAATTGATGATTTTTCTCACCTCATCTCCTTCGAGCCCGACTTTGACCCCCTTAGGGGTTGAATTTAAAAAAATAACGAAACATGAGTCTAATCAATTTCATTAAAGATTATTTATATGGAGTTTCAAGTTGATGTGACCAAAAACACATAAATTTTCATCAATGTATGATTTTTCCTACCCCCACCCTTTTCACCCCTTGGGGATAAAATTTCGCAAACTCCTTCCTTAACACACCAACAAATATTTAGCAGAACATTTTTTCAAAATTTCATGGCTCTATCTATGATAGTTTTTGCTTGGCATTGATGAGTCAGTCAGGACAAGCTCATTTATAAGTATTTTCGCTCAATAAAAGGCTATTATTTTGATGGGTCACACTGTATAATGCTTGGTCGATCAAATCATCAAAACACTTTTATTGGCACTAATTTTGTCTGTGTTTTTTTAAACCGGTTTTTACGGATACACTGTAAATTTGATCAACGATTATTAATTATTGAAAAATGAACAAATCTATAAAAATAGGGTACAGGGTGTACAACTAAGAGAGGTCGCCGGCCATATCTCAGTAAGTATTCATCCCACATTTTTGGAAAAAAAATTTATTATAAAAGTTGCCAAGGGAAATTGCTGGAGATTATTTTCAACTTCGTGCGATGTCCGCTAGGGGGCGTAATACAATAGTGAAATGGAAAATATAGGTTTTATTAAGAATATTGAACGGTGACCCATCAGATAAATGATTTTATATTAAAGAAGGAGAAATTATGAACATTTTTCATATTAAACTTTTTTTGTAATCTGTCAAATGAAGGGTGGAGAAAGGGTCGAATGTTAAAGGTTTATTGTTATGCTTTTTTATGGTGTAATATCACTTGACGAATTATTTTATTGCTGAACGGTAGAGGGCGCTTTTTGTTAAAATGAATTATTTCATCGATTTTCTCAAAAATATTAGATACAAAGGTGTTCTTCTTTCACGTTAGTTTGAAAGAGCGTGAAAAAAATTTAAAAAAATGGCGCAAACGGCAACAAATACGTAATGAAAAAGTCGTCGCTATGGTGAATGCGTATATTATTTATTTTACGTAAAATTTAAAAAAAAAATAAGTTATTTACTTGCCGTTCGCGCCATTTTTTATATTTTTTTACGCTCCCAGACTAACGTAAGAGCACCTTTGTATTTAATGTTTTTGAAAAAATCGATGATATAATTCATTTTAACAGAAAGCGCCCTCTACCGTTCAGCAATAAAATAATTCTTCAAGTGATATCACACCATAAAAAAGCACAATAAACCTTTAAAACGACGCTAAGCTTATTGGAATCGGTTAAGCCCATCAAAAGTTATAACAATTTCAAAAATACACATTCGACGATTTCCCCACCCTTTATTTGGCAGATTACAAAAAAAAGTCTAATATGAAAAATGTTCATAATTTCTACTTCTTTAATACAAAATTATTTATCTGATAGGTCACCGTTCAATATTCTTAATAAAACCTATATTTTCTATTTTACTATTGTATTACGCCCCCTAGCGGACATCGCACGAACTTGGAAGTATTTTCCAGCAGTTTCTCTTGGCAACTTTTATAATTTTTTTTTTCAAAAATGTGGGATGAGTACTTACGGAGATATGGCCGGCGACCTCTCTTAGTTGTACACCCTGTACATAAGTCACAGTTTACATAACAAAATAAATTAGAAAAAAAATATGGAAATAAAAAGTAAAAAAAAGCATCATCAAAAAGTTTAATATCGCCATTATGATAAACAGAAATGACTGCTGATTTCTGAGATAAACTAAAAAGTCAATAAAAATAAGACAATAATAATAATAAAGATTACAGAATTTTAAAAAAAAATAAATTGTGGAAAATCCTGACAATTGATTTGAAAAAATAGTTTTTATGGGAAGAACAACAAGTCCATACAAAAATCATAGAAAACAGGCAGAAAAGTATTTCCAAGATGCGAATATGTAACCAAATATGCAGTCAAAAGAGATCCATCAATAATACAGAAAATATTAAATTAAACTAAACATTGTGAATAAAAATGACAAGTAGTGGAAAATTATTAAAAACTTTTTTAAATGATTTGCAAGATTCCTTTTACAGTAATCATTCTTTAATAACTTTTTTTATTATGTTTCAATAAAACACTATAATGAAAAGAAAAAAAATCACTTTCAAATTTATTACGATATGAATCCAAAATAAAATAAATACATAATATGAAATCTGACAAGAAATACTGAAAAATAAAATAATAGAACAGAAAGCAAATCAGAAGAGAAAAAATAAAAACAAATTAAAAGATGCTGTGGAGAGTAGGTCCAATAGTTCACATGAGAAAATGAATAAAAATAAGAATTATGATTATATTATAAAACTAGGTGACCATGCGTGAAGCCATGACATCAGGAAATATAATATACGGGGTGTTCTATTTGAAAAAAATGTGTCGTGTTTGGAAACTTGACCAACATTGTATAATAACAATTGATTTTATTCAAAGTGTATGTGATAATTGTGTTCAAGGATAAGTAATGTTTTATGGGTCAGTTGGTTTTTCGAATTTTTTTTTCTATTTCGCTTAAAAACAGGCCAAACTATTAGTCTTTTTTCAACTCTTATCGCCTCCCATTCCTATATAATAAGTTTTAGACCAAACAAACCTAATATCAAAATGATCGTACGAGAATGATTAAAATTCCCACATACAGGGTGTTCCAAAAAAATACAAGTTCGGTTTGTCACAAACTTTTTGGAGCATCCTGTACTATGGCAATATTTTTAAAACACACCCTTTTTGACTAGCTTTAATATACAAAAAAAAAATTATTCAAAGTCCTCACAATGACTCACCCCATCTGGGTTGCAGCACCCAGAAGGCATGTTACTAAGGAGTTGATAAAAAAATAAAATAAATAAATAATAAATAATAATAAATAAATAATAATGATAATAAATAAAATAAAAATAATAATAAAATAATAATAATAATAGTATTGATAAAAATAATAATAATAAATAAATTAAAAAATCATAAATATGAAGTTTAAAGAAATAAATTGTTAAGAATCCTGGAAACTTTGAAAAAAATTGGTGAACCTCAATAGGGGGGAAAACAACAGAATCGAGATAAAAATCGCACAAATGACAGTATAATGGTAAAAATTGAGAAACAAATTGAGAAAAAAAAACAACGTAAAAATTCCATAAAAAGGAAAAAAGATTTTTGAAAAATCAACAACAAATCAGTCGAGACAATCTTGACAAATTTAATTTATTTTCAGCCAAAAAAAAATAATTAAACAGTAAACAAATTTGTATATTTTCTGATCCACTTGAAAAAAGTACATTACACTTTTAAAAAAAAAAGAAAAAATCATTAGAACATCAAGTAAAATAAAACAAATGCTATAATAACAAAAAATACTACAAAATAATATAAGACATAAAGCCAATATAAAACATGTTATAAAATATGTCCAACAGTTTACAAGAAGAATTATTTTTTTTTTTAATAGAATTTTCACAGTTTAAAAACTCACCTGAATACACGCTAGTAGCTGAAACATACAAATGACCACGCCAGGATGAACAATGATGGGTTCAGGACAGGGAGGGCTCAAATTCAAACTATTCACACTTGCCCTTTTATTTTTCAATGTTCCATTCGTACCATCGGTCTGGAAATTTAAAAAAATGTGAAAACCATTCAGAAGCCCGACACCTTTACTCACCGGTGTTGAACTAATTTGTCTAGACAAAGAAGGAGACTTGATAGCATGCATGGCACCGTTCAAGTTATTTCTTTCATACAAATCCAACGCTAGATCATACATTAGTCGGAACACTAATGTTGTATAAGCCAGAGAGGCTGAGATTGTTTCTGGAATACTATACAAAGCTTGACTTGTGTATATTGAGGATAACAACTACCTGAAATTTGCGACATTGCCAACGAACAACTGATGAAAAATTTCCTGATAGTCATTGTTAGGACTATCAAAGTCAATCTCGCTGATTTTAGTGATTTTCTCGCAGGAAAAACAGCCGAGCAACTTCAAAGTGTCGCAAAGACTGGTTTTGCACACTTCGTAATGGAAAAACTTTGCATTGGCCGGCTCGAAACGCATGGCTATACACAAAGTCTGGAAAACTAGAAGCAGAAGGTGAAGCACTTGCGGATCTCCTTGTGGTTTGTTGAGTTGCCCTTCTAAGGCTAGAAGGACGCTGGTTACATAGACGAAACCATTGGCCTGGAAAAATTGATGCAGACGACGTTCGAGTATTTTGCACCGTACCTTTCTAAAAACTGTTCTGGTACGATGAGACTCTTTTAAACATATCTTCAAAGCCTCGAGGATGTCATTTTTTAGATCCAATTCGGTGCGGGGGGCGTCATTTAAAGTATTTAATAGATTAGCCATGTCGTCGTCACCTCCCGTGGTTAGAACCAGCTCTTTTATTATTCCTAGAGCAGCATAACTGTAATCAAGATGGGTTATAAGAGCCCCATAATCCACTTTTTCCCGTAACTCGCATAATTATCTGTCGGAAGACCCCGTATTTTCTCTAAAGTAATGTTTGCCGTCTAACAATTCATAATCTGCTGCTTAATTTCTGCCCGAAACAGTCAGTCTTGGTTTTCCACCAAGCAATCAAACAACTATTTAATTTCACTAGCCGCGCATCAGAGCAATTTTACTGAACCAGGTTCCTCACCTAAAAGTTCGTCGAGGCCAAGTTCAGCTGGTGGTTCCGGACCGCGCTATTTTTCTTTGTATTTCAATCTTGTTTGGCGGTATACATTGATTTAAAAGATAGAAAAAAAACTGAAACCCCTAAAAACGAGGAAGCAATTTACAAAAAAAATTACAAAAATTACAAGTTAATGTAGTGCAAAAGTAACAACATTGGAAATAACTAGAAAGGAAAGTATGACAACACATACCAAAAAAAAGGTCAAATAATTTTTTATCTCCCATTATCTATTTTTTTTTTTTTGGTTCGAGGTTGTTTTTAGTTGAGAAAGAGCAAACGGTTCGAATAAATCTTCTTTTATCTAATAATTTTTTTTTGAATTTTTTACTTTTTGTGATCAAATAAAGTTATTGTTTTTTGTTTCTTTTTTTTATATTTTTGTATTATATACTTCACTCATTATAAAACATTTGTGTTTTGGTTGAGATCTTGCTCAGATCTAGAAAGAATGTAGGAATCACCTAAAGACAAAAAATATTAAAAACAAGAAAATAATTTCCAAAAAAGTCAAAAAGATAAAAGTAATGATAAATGGAAACAAAAATCCCAATCCCAATAGTGAAATTTACAAAGGAAGAAAAAACATAATTGGAAAAAAATCGAAATTGATAAAATTTGGGTTATCAACAATAATTCTGACTTTTCTTTTAATTAGTTGACTTTTAAAGTTGACGAAAGAACACAAAAACCCTTAAAAAGTTGAAATAATTTACAAAAAAGCAACAAAATAAGTACGAATAACCAAAAAGTCGTCACAAGATGCAAAAACAACTCATGAATTCCTGAAAAAATAATTTCACCACATCATTTTTTTTTTAATTTTTGATCAAATTCGAAATAGAACACACATACCTAATTTGAACAAAATTCTTTGGAAAATAACAAAACTATGCACACATAACCTCACAATAATCATTTTTTTTATCAAAATCACAATAGAACCTACATACCTGATTGAACAAAATCCCTTGGAAACGAAGAAAACTATGCAAACATAACCTCACTATATCATTTTTTTTTATTTTTCTGATAAAATCCCAAATAGAACCTACATACCTACATTGAACAAAATCCTTTGGAAAATAGCTAAACTATGCAAAATTTAACCTCACTATATAGTTTTTTTTTTATTTTGTTTATCAAATTCCGAATAGAGCCTGCATACCTTATTTCTTATTTGAACAAAAGCCTTCAGAAAATAACAAAAATATGCAAACATAACCCTTTTTTTACTTTATAAAAAAAATCTTTCTGATGTTTGTGCAGTTGTCTGGATGTTGTTGTCTTGGTTTTATTTTGTATTCTTCATTCTTGTGATTTGTGTACTGCTTTTCTAGCTTGATGAAGTCAATAAATTTGGACGAAACGTCGCAGAGACAGTAGGACTCACGTCTTTTATTTGGTTCCAAGTCCAAGAACCACATACAAGTTGATAACCTGATATGTATTTTTTTTTCAATTTCTTTATCAAATTCCAAATTAGAACCTACATGGAGAATTGGAGAAGGCATGCGGATGGATCTGTGTGTCTTTCGCAACCCTTAGCCTTTTAGGCTCTTGGTTAGAACCGTGGTTTGTGTATAGTAACCTCACTCCAACAACGTTTGAAACCTACACAATTATCTAATTTGAGCAAAATGTTTTGGAAAATAACAAATAACAAACAACTATTGTTTTACTCTTTTTATTGTTGGCCCGCCTCTTGCTCACCGATGAGTGTACGCATCACTTGATTCTCCTCCGACCCGTTCCGGGAAACTTCAAACCCGTTTTTTTTCTGATTTAAATACTTTTTTTCTACAAACCACGAGGTAGGACTTTTTCTACCGTTCTTATTTGGCTGGAGTCCTGTCAGTGAACCGCGTAACTGTAAATCAAATATGTTTTTCCGAGTCGTAAGCGTAAGTTTCACTGGAGTTTTCTTAGAACAGGCGTTGTTTTCTCCGGGTAGATTGTCTGGGAGAGCGGGTCTGTTTCTCTGAAAATTTGGGTTCTTTTTTCGGAACAAAGTTGACCGGATATCTGAGTCTTTTCAGTGGGCTTCTTGTCAGTGCGAAAACTGACCCCGTCGCGTCGGTATTTTCCGTATCATTTTTCGAAAATGATTTCCATTTTTATTACCGCTGTTTTTCTGTTAACTTTCTGCTATAAAACTCGTCGTTTAAGAAACATCGTTCACACGCAGCTCCTTTACAATAAATATTTTCTGATTATCTGCTATTATTCTTGCGTAAATTATGACTGTTACTTTGAATCTTCTAATGTTTTCCTTTTTGATTTATTCTATTCAACTACTGGTTGAAAACCAGTCACTGTAAATACTTTGGAACAATGGACTGATTAATTCATTTTCTACCACTCCCGTGTTTTTGTTCAAAAAGTCCATTTCAGAGCGGAATTTTGCAAACGAATGCTTGAACTTTCTCCACTGTTTCAAATCTACCCGATGAGCAGTGTGGGCCCTTTACCACGTAAATACAGAGGGTGGCGCCCGAGTTTTGTGACGATTTTCCTCTTCCCGTCGAAAATCAACCGGAAAATTTTTGGGGAGCGTCACAGTTGACACCTGAAGACGATCAAAGATAACATTGTTCGAAACGTAGTGTAACAATAAACTCAAGACGATGAAAGTACTACCTTCAAACAAACACAATTCTAATGTTGAAAGCGACATGAGAATTATCTAATAAGTTCACAACTATTACTAAAGAAATTTTGAAATCTAATCAATGAAATACCTTAAACTAAAATACATTTTAACAAAAATAAACCTTGAAATCTAAGATAACGCTAACCAAACGCCTAAGACTAGAAATGTTATTATATTGTTTTTTTTTAATAATCTCTATTTTTGTTTTTCATTTTTATTTTTTTACTTTCTGACGTTAAAACCAAGAGATCCGTGAAAGAATAACTCTTCATATCACGAGCAAAAAAATTGAAGCCTAAATAGTATTAAATTTTCATAATCATTTACATATTCAAATTTTATTTTTCATAAACTTCTTTTTTCTTTTTTTCTAATATCTACACTAGGGTTTCCAATCCGGGATCCCGGTATCCCGCAATCCCGGGTTCCCGGAGTTTTTTTGGTCCTGAAAATCCCGGTAATAATAAAACGGGATCCCGTGATCCCGATAATCTCGATTTTTTTAAATAATAAAATTTTAGTCTGCTTTATCCTTTATTTTTCTTTTTCAGCGTGTTATTTTAGGTTAGGTCTTATTTTATTTTCAGTAACCAAATCGCAGATGATTAAAAATTATTCTTTAATTTGCACTTCTCATATTCTGTTTTTGTTTTTAGTTTCTAATTTTATTTTTTATTATCACCAAAAACTATTTGATTTGATATTTACTTTTTAAGAGTAAAAAAATTTTATTTTTAAAATATTTTTTTAATGAAAACGTACTTTTGTTTGTTATATTTTTGAATTTTTATTATTGCTGTTTCTAGTGTCAGATTTAAAGAAACATTTATTAAGGTTAATCCCAAAACCCAGGGATCCCGGGATCTCGGGATTTAGATTTCTATCTCGAAACGGGATCCCGATCCCGAAAATTGGAAACCCGAATCTACACATATTTCAGCTTCCAAAACCAAAAATTTTAAACAAAAAAAAACAACCAAATCAATGTTTTTAAAATATTTTATACAGGGTGTCCAACCGGTTACAAGATTGATCTGTACATGGAAAACTATACATGGGAAGAATTTGAAAATTTGACAGTGTACCAATATCTATCAGGGCCGGTAGAACCTTAATTATCCTTTCATGTTTATATTCTACGTAAAATTATTTTATAAAAATAATGTTGGTGAATAAAATGTGATTTTTTTTTCCTATGAAAAAGCAATTTAATCTTATTTGCTTGTTGAAAGAAATCTTCAAAGATTTTTCACAGCATTTCATTAAAAGGTATTTTAATACAGAATGATCATAAAACAACAATGGAAACCAAAAAGAAAACTGCTTTAGACAGGATTCTGATATGGTCACCATTGAATTTTCCAGACAATTTTCCATGGAAATCGATAGAAAAACATTGATCCGTCAAAGCTTAGTCAGTCGTGAAATATAAGTTTTGTGAATAAACAGTTACAAAACATAAAATAGTGTTAAGTGAGTGTACATAAATAGTGACTCTAAATAAATTAGTTAAAACTGAACAAGTAATTTCTAAGACAGAATTCTAATATGATCGCTTACGAATTTCTCATATTTATTTGGGAAATTTGGAGAAAATTTGCTTCCAATTTAAGTCGTACAATTTCAACAATGGGCAATGAATTGATTATTTCAGCTTGTTTTTATAATATTTTTCATATTATAAATCTTTATACATATTACCTTGCATATTACTTTATTATTCAGATATATTTTGAAGCTTTTCAAGATTAAAGAATTATGAATCAAACAAAAAAAAAATCGAAAGAAAAATAAGACTGTTTCAAAAAACCCTCTATACTTCTGTTTTCTTTTCATTATCTCGGTGAAAACATAATAGAAACAACCAAACTCTTTCAAATCAAACAAACATACAATAATTCGTGAAACCATGAAAATATCAGAAACTCAAAAAAAAAAAAATTATAAGAAAATTGTCACAAATATAAGAATGTTTCTAAAATAAATAAATAGATATCCAATTTTTTTTTATTAGTTGAATAAAAATTGTCTGATATAAACTCACTAAAGCGGTTGTAAACAATAAACGATATCATCCCGAGTTGCCCGGGTTTCACGTTCCTTTTCCCGTTGTGTTGCCATATTTCGTCACGATGGTATTCGTTTAATAAAAATGTTCATTTTTTTGAAATATTTTTGAGACAAAAAAGTAAATTTTTTATGAAAAATTTAACATAAAAGCAGTTGAATTCAACTAGTTTTGCGGGTAAGTGATGATACCTCCACGAAACAAAAAAAAAAATATATTGTTCCATATTTTGATAATCTAAATGGCAATTCTTTGATATTCATTTTTTTGAAATTAACACAAAACGATAAGAATAATCAAACTAAGTACTCACCGACAATCCAAATACTGCACCAACCCATGAACACACTTGGCACCGCCGCATTCCCTCAAAACCGTCGCATTCGCAGCATTGTCACTCAACAGCAGCACAATCGCTTCAATAATCATCCCTCCCAACTTTTCCTGTCCTGGAGGCATCACATACTCCTTCCCCCTCAACACCCCCTGCTTTTTGTTCTCCAAAAAACTCGCATACCGACTGAGCAACGTCACAATCACCTCCAACAAACCAACCTCCCGGTAAACATCCTTAAACATGGCATTGAACTTGAGGATATTCAGCAGGGCCGTCATACAGTGCAGACTACAGTCTATGTGATTAATACTGTGCGACTTTAAGAAAATCGACATGGATATCAGTTCTTTGCAGGGAACAAAGTTCAAGTTAAACACCAAAAACTCGATTAAATCAAACAATTTCTTTTGGACTTCTTGGGATTTGTGGTGGATTTTTTCCGTAAACTGGCTCAAAGTGTTTTGATTTTCCAGTATAAAGTAATTGGAGTTGTCCGAATGGTAGATGCTGGAAATCGCATCCAGAATCGTAGAGCACAACACCGTGGAGTTGGATTTTAAAAATGTATTTTGCAGCACATTGAAGGCTTGAATGTTGCGCACACTAGCACCCCTGCCGGAGGGCTGCGGCAGCATGAAGCCGGGCATTTGAAAGAGGGAGCCACTGGATGCTTGTGACGGTTTAAGTTCTATATAGCCGCACATGCATAAGGATGTAAGCATGAGGACTAAGTTACGCGTGGAATCTGAGGTTTTTTCGTTTTCTAACCTGTAATAGACGGGTTGTTTGTCTGCTTGTTGATAGAGGGTGTTCAATAAAAAATACGGTCCTAGGTTTGTGTCTGTGTCATAAATGAATAAATAAATAAATAATCGTGGCTAAGTTCACATGGTTTGATGGCAACTGTCAAGTTAAGTTAGAAAGTGGATTTGGTGGCTGTCATGTGATAATGTTTGCGATGTTTTTTTTGAAAAAATGGCAATCCATAAGTAAGCTGACCGTATTTTTTATTGAAGACTCGTTTGTATTTTACTCACTTTAGTAAAAACTCTGATAAAAACGCATATCCTTGAGCTTGTCGAAAATCGTCTAGTAACGTCGACGATACGTCACTAGAGTCCTTCAGGAAACAAAATACTGTTACGAACATTTCTACTAGTTCCAAGGGCGCTAGTTCAGGTACTTTTTTCATATTGTCTATGCAAAGGGCTACACAAGCTTTGTCTGAAATAAGTATGCCATTATGAGGTATTATTGCGAACCGTAAGTTGAAGCAAAGAAAATGGAGGAACGCATTCTGCAAAGCGAGGCACATAAGAGAAAAAAACGGAGATTGTTGGAGGCTGCCTTTATAAGACCGCGTTTTGACAGCAACTCTTGAGTTCAGAATTATTACAGGAAGTGATAAGTATCATGATTTGATCATATTATACAGTGTGTCCAAGATAAGGATGTCTATCATGGGGATCTTGGAAACCGTGAGAGATACAAGGTCGGTTGAATGGAGGCACAGTTGCGTATTTTGATGCTTAACAGAATGCCGTTTTAAAAGCCAAGAAATTCCGACTACGTCCGAAATTATCCGAAAAAAACCGAAATTTTTCAAAATAGTATTCATTTATTTCTGACCGCATTTGAAAAGATATTTTAAAATGAATGGAACTTCTTCATTGCCACTTTTTGCCCTTTACAAGATAGCGTTATTAAATTGAAGAACCGACGTTTCGTCTATGATCAGCCATCATCAACTTTGTTTTTTTAAATACGGTCCTGGATTTTTTATCACGGATTTTAAAAGCCTCTTATGTTCCTTAACCAATGTGTTTAATCCTATTAAAAATGTATTTTTTGTCTCTCTCTAACACATGAGTTCTTGTGTAAAAATCCATCAATATATTTTTTTTTGAATAATTGCGATACATTGTTGGTTTAGGAACATAAGAGGCTTTTAAAATCCTTCATGAAAAATCCAGGACCGTATTTAAATAAACAAAGTTGATGATGGCTTCTCCGAAACGAAACGTCCTACGGAACATCTATCAACGCTGTTTTGTAGAGCTTAAAAAGTGGCCATGAGAAAGTGTCTTTTGTTTTTCCATATCTCTCTTAATAACGTCAGAAAAAAATAAAAACGAAATGGGCAAATTTCGTTTTTTTAGGTATATCTCCGGAACCGCGGAATTTTTGAACTTTCTAAACGGCATATTGTTAGGCTTGAAAATGCGCAACTTTTCTCTGATTTAATCATCTTCGTATCTCTTACGGTTTCCAAGATCCCCATGATAGACATCCTTATCTTGGACACACTGTATAACCCAGTTCAAGAGTTGCTAGTTTAGAAGATACAGGGTGTCGATGTTATTTTTCAAATTTTCTTCCTACTTTTAACGATTAAATTTGAAGTTAAGTAAGTAAAAACATCAGGCTTATATTCCTGATGTTTTTACTTACTTAACTTCAAATTTAATCGTTAAAAGTAGGAAAAAAAATTGAAAAATAACTTCGACACCCTGTATCTTCTGTAATAAATCGGCGTTCAAAAATGCTACGTCAAATTAAAGCACTGCAGATACCGCAAGTGTCGACCTCTACGAGACGGTCCAGAAATAATATCATATTCCTTCTTCTCGACCCAAAAAACCCACTCCATTCAATTATTGTTGTGGCGAGATAAATTAAAACCAATTCACTGGGACTGGGAACAAAATTTGTTTTCTTTTTATTATCAACATTAACTGAGGTTTATCAAGTCATGAGTTTTTTTTTTTATTCTAAGAAGGAATGATAAAATCAAAGAAAAATATAAATTGAAAAGTTCTGATAAGAATCAACCTTAGAAAGAGGACTAGATAAAAAAACCTAAAATAGAAAATCATTTGAAAATCAAAGAAGACATAAAAAATAACGAAGTAGAACGGAAACAATATATTGAAAAGTTCAATAAGAATCAACTCCAGGAAAAAAAGAAAGCATAAATAGGACCTTGAAAGAAAGTTAAGCCAATAAAAAGAGGATGAGAATTCCAATATGTGCAGCAAAAATGAAGATTTTAAAAAAATGAGAAAACCTGAGATAAAAACAAAATTCATCAAAAATTGAACAGACCAACAAGACTTGAAAACCCCTAATAATGGATTTTTTCTCCAATGTAATAAAAATATGTAATATGAATAAATATGATGAGTAGATGAATATATTTAGTTTAAAGATGTTGCCAAATTTAAAAAAAAATAGGTCGTAAATTTTGTTTTTCCGAAAAAAAGGAGAAAAAACCCACTAAATTGCTGAAAAATTCGTTCCTAACCAACTCCAGAAAAAAGAAAGAAATATGAATGAAAATGAAGAAAAAAAAAACAAGAAAACCAGAAATAAAAACAGAATTTATCAGAAATTAAATAACCCAACCATACAAAAGTTAAAAAACCGGAATGATAGATTTTTTCTCGAGAGAAGTGAAAATACTAAAATATCTAACAGAAAAAAATGTCTTTAGCTAAACAAGAAAAAAAAAAGTTAAAAAAGAAAAACCTCTGAAAAATATTCAAAAATTTGATAAGAATTAATAAAATTGAATTAACTCCAGAAAGAGAAAAAGTCAAAGCCAAATGGAAAACCAATTAA
Source organism: Orchestes rusci (assembly GCA_958502075.1). Lineage (NCBI taxonomy): Eukaryota > Metazoa > Arthropoda > Insecta > Coleoptera > Curculionidae > Orchestes > Orchestes rusci. Next base: position 4,205,367 of record OY293305.1, read on the forward strand.
AGCAATTTGGAAATTAAGAAAGACAAAAACACTTCATCAAAAATTGAACGATCATATTGGGTTGCGGTCTTCGGGAAGTCATTGACCAATTCTTCGAGAACACGTACATGGTAAGAGTGGTCTGGGTGGACAAAAAAGTCATGTTTTTATTAACAAAGTTTGGTGCTTTGCCAAATTCCCAATTTTTTATTTGGAAAAAAGTATCCTGATGAAAGTTCTTCCAATAATTTTCAGAAAACTCGCAATTTGATTTTGAAAAAGTGTGTAATTTTTCCTTGAAAAAAAGACTTTTCCAGGGTTTCTCTTGAGAACCGGTATCTTTTTCCACACTATTGCATAGAATGGATCGATTTTTGACCAGGGAAAAGAATAAGGCACACATTGAACGTTCCAGTGGCGTGCAGTAAAAACTCGCTACTTCAACATGATGTAGTTTAAACCACATTTTTGCATTGAACCAGCAAATTATCAGCTTGATGGGCAAAACCAAGTTACAACTTTTCATTCTAGAGGTGTACTTCAGTGGCGTAACAACAAAAGCTTTTTCTTTTGGTTTGATTAATGCTTAGAGAATTTTACTGCACACCACTGCATGAAGTCAATAACGTACGATGTGTGCCTAGATCTTTGCTCTGGTCCATTTTATACAACAATGTGAAAAACATATATAAATGGATAAATGAGAATTTTGTTGAAAAATCGATAAAATGAGTTATAGCCAACTATTGAAAAATTTAAGACATTAAATTTTTTTTAGTAGTCCAAGGATTCAAAATACGGATAGAGACATCACTTCCTTTGTCCACCCTGTAAAGGTGAATAAATAAAAGAAATACACCACTGCAATCATGTACGTGTTCGCGAAGAATTGGTCAAGGACCTCCTGAAGACCGCAACTCGATGTTTCTTTACGTTTCAAAAATATCAAGATTTGAATTTGTGTAAAAATTTTCATGTTAAAAAGTTATCTAATAAATCTGATAAACTTGTTAGATGAGGCAAAACCATTAAAACAAATCAGAAACTTTAGACTAACGTCAAAAACTCACTGTGTATATATCCAACAACAGGAGGAGTGAGTCCGTGCCGTGATAACGTCATTAAAACTTCAGCAGCGCTTTTCCGCCACATCACATTATACGCAGGACAGGCGGAGGTTATTGCAGAAAACAGAAGAGTAAGATCGTCTTTCTTCGCTAGTTCCTCCGCAGGAATTCGGTGACTGCAGAGACGGACTAGCAACTGGTGTTTGTATGTCAGTTGGGATAGATTCGTTGATGTACAGTACATACCTGTACGAAAATCTTCTGCAACAAAATTCTTCTCTCGTGCGGTGTAAAATCACTGTTACTGTCTGAGGTATTCGGATTTTCTGGAATAGCTGGCAAGTCGAAGAATATGTACAAACATTTGACCAGAGTTGATGGTACTGATACGTCTGACATGACCTGTAAATAATACCTTCCTTCCTATTATATCCTTTATTTTCATGTCATTAAAATGGTATTAATCAAAATAAAAAATGGCGTTCTCAAAGTTATAGTTCATCGTGTATCTTTCCGAGATCTTCATGAGTTGCGCCCCTTAGCGGTCGAATTACGAACTTACGAAATTACAAAATTATTTCTTGTCATGTGTATGTAAATGTAAAGTAGTCTCAGGTGAAAATGTGTTTCTTTTTAATGTTTTGTGTTTTTTGAGATAATTTTGTTTTTATTGTTTCAAGTTTTCTTGTTTTCGTTTTTTTTTTGACAATTTTAAACCATTTCAGTGTATCTCTATTCTTTTCTATATGGTGCATTTTTGTTTTATCTTTTCAATCTATTGATCTGATATCTTATTTTTCTGGTTATTTTATAATCAAACTGCACAGCATTTTGCTAAATAAATATACCGGGTGGACCAGAAGTAATAAGACATACGGTAACAGTAGATTCCTCACACAAAAATATTGCGATATCAATAGAGATACAGGGTGTCGAAGTTGAATTTAAATATTTGATTTTTTCAAATAACTTTTGAAATAATCAAGTTATATCGATGATTGTTGGTATATGGGGATTGTTTGACATGCAAAATTCAAATCTGAGCACGGAATTGCTCTTACTTGTAGGGGGCGCCACCTACACACCTTTTCATTGAAATTGTCAGAACTCGTAAATTATTTTTAAATTGATAAAATGATTTTATACCATGTGGGAGTGGCTAGGAGTTACCTTTTTCAAGAAAAGTAATCGATGCAATGTGGTTTTCAATGGAAAATTTTCAAAATGAACATAGGAGGCTTTGAAAACGGCGTTATCATGGTAATTTTGACATTTGCTCAAATACTCAATGTATCTTGACTTGAAAAAATTTAAATTTTACAAATGACTTTTTTTTTTATAAGAAACATTGAACATCGAGACACTTGTCAGAATTACCGCCACAACGGCATTAAAAAAATGTTACTTCTATCGACCTCTATAAAGTATACCTTTTTTACGTAAAAATTACGGAAAAATCAATTTTTTGATTCAAAGAAAATGTTCGAGTGCGTACAAAAAGTAATAACTATTTGATGAGTGGAGAGATGTGTAAGTGGCGCCCCCTACACGTAAGACCCATACGAAGGCCAGATATGAATTTTGCATGTCAAACAACCCCCATATACGAAATTTCATCAAAATAACTTGATTATTTCAAAAGTTATTCAAAAAAATCAAAAATCAGAATTCAACTTTGACATCTCTGTTAATATCAACTTTCGGAATGACAAGTTGAGGTCGATCGCAATATTTTTTTGTAAGGAATCTACTGTTACTTTATGTCCTATTATTTCTGGTCCACACTGTATAATTATTATTTTCCTTTTCAAGAGTTTTTCTGCATTTATAATTCTTTTTCATTCTATGAGCAGGTCTCCACCGTGAATAATTTATTGTTTTTTTTATTGTTTTAAAGATTGTCTGTCATTTTTAATATTTTTCCACCTCGTTTTTTTTATTCATATTAACAACTGGTTAGTTGAAACTTTCGTCAAGTATAATTTTATTATTGGTAATGATTTTTTTTTTATTTTGACCGATTCTTTTTTCATTTTCTTGACCATTATCATAGAAAGGTTCTTGGTTACTTCCAGTGATTATTGTTTACACATTTTATAACTTTCATTTTCTACTAAGTGAGAACTTTTATTTCATACTGAACCATTAAGTATCTTTTTACAGGACCCAAAACCAGTCCATTAAATAACACTTTACATCATCAGCGACTGTAAAAAAAAATGACTTGACTACTCCAAAAATGACATTTTGCATCATAAAAGACTGTGAAATTGCATTGGTAGCATGGTTTATCTGGCGCCATCTCATGATTTTAATTAATAACTTGACATAGAATGTTGGTAACATATAATTACCCTATCTATTACCCAAGTGGAAACATGATTTGGCTGGCGCCATCTCATGGTAAGAATGTGAGGCGGACTGCCACTCGTAAGTGTATGATCTGACAAGAAATGGTTTAAACCGATTAAAAAAATATATCACAGCATGAAACAAAACAATGTACGATACACAGCCGTTAAATTTTTTTCAACTACTCGTCTAGAAATTCCAGACTCGGCTCCTTCGTCGCCTCGTCCATAAATATCTCGACTCGTAATTTAAAAAGTCATTTACCGCCTTAGTAACGTGAATTACTATTTCGCAATCGAATTAATTTTTTTGTTACTTCAATTACGGTGTACGATTATTTTTCCATTGAAGAAGAGTAATGCACTTTTTAATAATTATTGATCTGAATCGTCTTTCGATCTGATTTTGTTTTTTATAATTTTTGTTTAGTCACATTCAATCAAATAATTTCCATCTAAACATATTTTTTGGGAGATTAATTTATTTTATAGTCGTTTTGGACGTTTGAGAGAGCAGTTTGACACTATGACAAACATGTTTTAATTTTTTTTATTTTTTTTTAGTTTATTTTTTTTTTTAAGCGCGTCCTAACGGAGATACAGAACCCTAAAGGGGTTACTCATCGATTTAATGTATCTGCTGTAGCTTTCGAACCGTCTCATTTAATTTGATGAGGTTTTAGTATGTTGTGTAGGCCATAAAGACTCATAAAACCATAGTAAAGTCAATATTTGAAATTGTAGGGGAAACCAGAAACGGACTGGCCACCAAACCTTTTGGACCCAATTTTTGACAGGTGTCATTTTACAGAGCAAATCAAATTCAAATACCCTGACCTTTTCTCATCAAAAAAGGTGCTCTTATTTTATTTCGATAAAACTAACCGTTTTTGTGAAAAATGGGTTTTTGTTTAACAGGTTATTGCGATAATGCACTAAAATACCACGGCGAGTCACCGGTTGTTGTTATTGTTGGTATGGATTTTTTTTGACACTCTCAGAGTGAAAAAAACATAACCCAGGACTCACCTCGCATTTAGTGGAAGAAACCAACGGCTCCTTACTCTACTCGCCATTGAGGAAGAAAGAACGGAATCAGGATTTTATAAAACATTTGGAAGTTATAACCAATCTTGTCCATAATTGATAACATTGCAACTTTGTATTGGAAGTTGAAAATAAATTATTTATCAAAAATATTTGTCAGTGTTTTTAACAGCTGTCAAGCACTCGCGGCTGGATGTAGCTCCCATGCACCAACCACAGTGTTGCCGTTTGCCTTATCTCTGTCTGTGATAGTTGGGTTGGGTTGGGATTGTTAGGGAGAGTGGGGACGGCAACACTGTAATCATATGGAAGCTACATCCAGATGCAAAGCGCCAGGGAGATTTCCACTTATCAATCTTTCAGTCACGTGATTATGAGCAGGGTGATTTCCGATAAAATTAGGTCGTTGCCATAGCAACATAATAAAATACAAGCCTATGATTGGTTAGAATTGACTGGTAGGAAATTTTCACTTATAATCTCCCTGGAGCTCGAATTATTTCCGGAAATTTTGTCGCAAAAAATTCGCAACGAGAACAAATTTCCGGATTTTTAATTCGAGCTCTCGGGAGATTCGGCAAGAAAATTTCATGCCAAAACTGATCATTGGAAAAAACATAACCCAGGACTCACCTCGCATTTAGTGGAAGAAACCAACGGCTCCTTACTCTACTCGCCATTGAGGAAGAAAGAAGGAAATCAGGATTTTATAAAACATTTGGAAGTTATAACCAATCTTGTCCATAATTGATAACATTGCAACTTTGTATTGGAAGTTGAAAAAAAATCATTTATCAAAAATATTTGTCATTGTTTTTAAGAGCTGTCAAGCACTCGCGGCTGGATGAAGCTTCCATGCACCAACCACAGTGTTGCCGTTTGCCTTATCTCTGTCTGTGAAAGTTGGGTTGGGTTGGGATTGTTAGGGAGAGTGGGGACGGCAACACTGTAATCATATGGGAGCTACATCCAGATGCAAAGCGCCAGGGAGATTTCCACTTATCAATCTTTCAGTCACGTGATTATGAGCAGGGTGATTTCCGATAAAATTAGGTCGTTGCCATAGCAACATGATAAAATGCAAGCCTATGATTGGTTAGAATTGACTGGTAGGAAATTTTCAAACTAACCAACTTTGTATCAATTATCCCGTATTTTCTCTTGAAATATCGTTTTCCGTACGCCGCGTTTAAATGCACTGTTCAATTACTGCCCTACATTACGATTATGAAACAATCGGATAAATATCTTATACGAGCCGCATATCTCACAGAATCAAGCGCATTTGCATCATACAATTTCACCCACTTGAAGCGTGGAGAAATGAGCCGGGTTCTCGATAGGAGATGGTCTAGTTTTCCGATATTTTGTGGATGGTTTCTGGAGAACGGTATACGTCTGAATGTAACGGAATTTTTGGGAAATTTTTGCTGCTCATTGTTCAGGGTATTTATTTTATTATTCGCCGTAAAAGTCAGGGGTTTTGCACACTTGGCCCAAATTGACAAAACCTAGTTTTTATTTTATTTAATACTGTTTTTCTGACCATTCTTGCAATAATTCCGGCTAAACTCTAATAACAGAAATCTTCTGAAACTCAATGTCACCGGTTTGCTGATTTACTGATCACGTTCGTTCAGTTTTCCTTTATCTCCGTCTGGAGAACCCGAGTTTCTTTCCCGTCGAAGCGTCAAACGCCATTTTTTTCTTGTAACCGTTTCCACTGTGGCCCGTACCACATTTTCCCCTACGTCGTCGGACACACTTCGCCCTTCTCACACGTATTCGCTTACTGTTCACTGTTAATGATCGATTTATAATATGGAAATAAATTAAACAGACAAATAGTTGCTACCGTCTATGACGTGGGTCCAGTTTTTGAATAATGCGAACTTGTTTATGTTACTCACCTGTATCAAAGAAGCATTTCCAGCAGCCAACAAGTTCAACGTAGACAACAACATCCACCCATTACTGGATTCCTCACAATTTTCAATTTCCAAAAACGAAGCAATAGCAGAACTGGCCGCTTCTGTGCTCTGATTCGACGCTCTTTTTCTGATCTCCGACACCATTAAAATCGAAACTTGATGACAAAACGCCAGAATATCCCAGAATTTCTCATTCATGTCGCAGGTGGGACTTGATCCGAAAACCTTTAAAATCATTTAGTATGGTTTTCTCAAGTCCACTAAGTATACAGGGTGTCGCACGGTCTATGGTACCTTAGACGTTTACGGAAATTAGACATAGGATCGATCTGAAAATTTGGCTCAGCACATAATCGAGTATGATCTATATTTTAAAAATATTTTCAGTTCTGCAGTGTTGCCGCTTCTACCCAAAAGTCGTGGCAACTTTCTTATTTTAAATGGACCACCCTGTATATAATTATTTTTTTGGATTCCTTGACTGATTCTTATCACTTTTGCTTGATATACTCCTATACCTATCGGCAGCGGTTTTCGAGATATAAATTAATTTATAATATTTTTGTCGTAAAACACATCAGTGGATTGAGTTCAATAATTTCGTACTTGAAAACGGTGGAGATTTGAAATTGCTATGCCGACTAGAGGAAGGTAGGTTCATATGGTTCCAATGGAGAAACCGATCTGTAAATATACAGGGTGCTTCAAATTTATTAATATTTTTTTTCTATACACAAAAATGATTAAAAAGCTATTTTTTCAAATGGAACTCCCTGTATATTACTTGAAAAATGAAAAGACCAATAAATTTCTTTTCAAATGGTATCCCATGTTCCTATACCTATACCCCATTTGTCTAAAAAATAAATTATATTGGTATTATTGATATGAAACAATGTAGTTGAAGTTTGCTACTTAAAATAAATTGTTATTGCTGTGTGACCTGGCAACTATAGGTTGCCCTAGAAACTACATTATGTTTCATATCCTGTATACCAATATAATTTATTTTTTAGTAAAATGCATTTTTCTTGTAGATCCTGAAGGTTTAGGTATAGGAACATGGGATACCATTTGGAACGAAATTTATTGCCTTTTCATTTTTCAAGTAATATACAGGGGGTTCCATTTGAAAAAATTGATTTTTTATCATTTTTGTGTATAGGAAAAAGATTAATAAATTTGAAGCACCCTGTATATTTACAGATGGGTTTCTCCATTGGAACCATATAAACCTACCTTCCTCTAGTCGGCATAGCAATTTCAACTCTCCACCGTTTTCAAGTACGAAATTATTGAACTCAATCCACTGATGTGTTTCACGACAAAAATATTATAAATTAATTTATATCTCGAAAATCGCTGCCGATAGGTATAGGAGTATATCAAGCAAAAGTGATTAGAATCAGTCAAGGAATCCAAAAAAATAATAATATACAGGGTGGTCCATTTAAAATAAGAAAGTTTTTACGAATTTTGGAAAGAAGCGGCAACACTGCAAAACTGAAAATATTTTTGAAATATAGATCATACTCGATTATCGGCTCAGCCAAATTTTCAGGTCGATCCTATGTCTAGTTTTCCGTAAACGTCTAACATACCATAGACCGTGAGACACCCTGTATAAGAAAGACAGTAAAGCAAAACAATGATAAGTGCATATAGCCACAGCGTCAGCGTTTTTCAATAAATTGAAACAGTCGGCAACACTGATCCTAGTTTATGCATGCTCTGATTGGTGAAAATGTCTACGTGCTGTGATTGGTTGATAGACAACAGGTGGTTCTATCTATGTTGCCAAATGTATTCGTCATTGAAGGGTTATGTAAAATATTTGTTTCATAAATGCAGTTTTATTATCAAAAATGTTATTATAGCGGAGTTGTCTAGATTCAGAATAACTGACTTTGTTCGATCAAATTTGTGGTTTTACCTTACAAAATAAAGGCAACATGTTGTACAACTTGTCGTCTTTATCTTTGTCACTCAACGGTTGAGGAGGATGCATGTACTCAAGAAAGAGTTTCTTGAGGTGCATGAGTCCGAGTTGAGTGTGTGAGGAGGAGGGATCTGCGTTGTCTGTGCTGGAGGCGTTGCTGTTACCTCCAGCGTTGCGGAGCTTGCGCATTATGTTCATTTTGGTAAGTTGAGGTTACCTATGGAAAATATTAAATATTGGGAAGACGATAACACTTGATAATCGATAATATAATGTTGAAAATGAGTTTATTTATGACTTTCCTGGTATATTTTGGGAAAAACGCTCGGACACATCAATTTTTATTTTTAGGGGGACGTCTTTTCGTGTATGACTGTATAATACAGGGTGTTGCAAAAATAAGATATCGCATTACACTTGACATTTTAAAATGGAAACCCCCAATTTTTTTTTTATTTTTGGATTCTCCATGAAGTTTCTAGTAACTTTTGTATAATACAGTTTATACCTATCTTCAACCGTTTATTTAAAAAATTTAAATAAAAATTAATTACTTAGCTATAATGTGTCAAAAATTCAATGTGGTAATGAATGTTGAAAGTGGTGTCCGTTTACCTCCATGCAATAATAAAGATTTTGCTCAAATCTATTCCTTACATTTTCACACATTTCTGGAGTTATTTGTCTGCATTCCGCCGTGATCCGCTCCCGAAGATCTTGGATGAAGTCTGGCTTCGTACTAAAAACCTTACTTTTTAAATGTCCCCAAAGAAAGTAATCTAAAGGACTCAAGTCCGGAGACCTTGGTGACCACTCAATGGGGCCACGCCGTCCGATTCACTGATTTGGGAAATGGGTGTCCAAAAACTGTCGTACTGGAGCTACAAAGTGCGGTAGTGCACCATCTTGTTGGAAATGAAGAAAATTTTCATTATAATTAAACTCATTTTCTATTATTTCGGTTATTCGTGGCTCTATTGTATTTTCCAACATGTCCAAGTACAGGGTGATTCATTTTCAGAGTCAGGGTGCCGCCTGTTCTTTATTATTTATTAATGATTTTTTTTTGTTTTTTTTTAATTTTTTTTTTTTAATTTTTTTGATAGGAAAATGTATCCCCTTTTAAAATATATAAAAATGAATATACCATTAAATTTGATTTTTTTGAAAAAAACTCAAAAACATGCTACCATTTCAGTTAACGCCATCTAGCGGCGACGGCGAAGGTCAAAAATTCAAAACCAAAAAGGTTTTTTGAAGTGCAGATCATGCTCTTTCATATGAGCCCAAGCTCGTTTGAATCGGTCAAGCGAAACGGGAGAAATCTCCGTTTGTTTAATAAAACAATTGAACTTCTCCAACCACTTTATTATGATGGATAGAAAAAACGTTTTGGACATAAAGTGTAGGTAAATAGTCAGTAAATCCGAAAATGAGCTCATCGATATATTTTCATTGGACAAAATTCCATAAAAATCATATTTTTCTACTTGGTGTTGGTTGTTACGCCCCCTAGCGACCATTTCAGAAACTAAGAAATATTTTCCAGGTTTTTCTCTTGGCCGTTTTAGTAATAAATTTTTTTGCCGCAAGCCTCTTCGATGAATAGTTTACGAGAACTGGCACCCTGACTCTGAAAATGAATCACCCTGTACATCTCCCCCGTCAAGTTTCAAATTTCCAGTATTAAATTAAATGAGGTGAATTTTATGAAAAATTCAAATAACTTTAAAACGGTTGCAGATAGGTATAAACTGTATTATACAAAAGTTTCTAAAAACTTCATGGAGAATCCAAAAATATAAAAAAAATTGGGTGTTCCATTTAAAAATGTCAAGTGTAATGCGATATCTTATTTTTGGAACACCCTGTATTATACAGTCATACACGAAAAGACGTCCCCTAAAAATAAAAATTGACGTGTCCGAGCGTTTTTCCCAAAATATACCAGGAAAGTCATAAATAAGGGTGGGACCTTTTCGTTGGGCCACCCTGTATGTAGAAAGATACATTTGTATAAGTGACGCTTTTTTCACAAAACTACATTACAAATTAACTAAAATACAAATCGGCATTTCTCCTGGGATTAATAAGTCTAATGCCGGTAGTCTTCGAGACATGAGGAGTAAATGCTTTCACTCTCATGCTATCTTTGTAAGTTGCTTATAAAGTGAATAAGTCTATCAAGAAATTCAAGTAAAAGCATTTGCTTATTCTTTATTCATACCACCCAAGTCTTTCTCCGGCATCCCTAGTACACATTATTGATATTGCCAATGTTGTTCATAACGAGGTTTATATTATCATTAAAAAAAACATCTGAAAAGAAGATGAATTATTCAATAATAGCCTAAAAAAATGTATGTATTCAACCAAAAATCCTCAAAATAACTTGAAAACTAGCTTGAAATCCAGGGTCTATGAAATACAGGGTGACCAGTGGAAAGCGAACCGGCTTGAGCTTTGTTTTGAGGACTTATTTGGCGTATAAGCAAACCCTTATCTGCAATCCCTTGGGTAGAGTGAAACTCACCCCTAAAATCATAAATGGAAAGAGGGGTCGAGTGATACCTTATTTTGAAGGACCTGATTACAACTGCCCAGTATCAACCATCAGCTGTCATTCCTGTTGATATGACAGCCTATTTCACCTTTAAAAAAATAAATAAAATAGGTTGAATTAAGTCCTCGTCAGAAGGATTGAGTAAGTAATAACTCATTTTGAAGATCTTCTGTCGCTCCTCATATCCTCTTAGTTTGAAGAAGTTAACTCTTCTGAGTAATTATTTAGGTACTAGATAAAAAAAATTAAAAAAATGATATGGTATCACTCGAGCTGTCATATCAACTGGAATGATAGCAGAGGCTTGACATTCAGCAGTTGTAACCAGGGACGAAGGGCCTTCAAATTAGAGTAAGGGGTGAGTTCCAACCTGCCCAAGAATGAGGTTTTGCTTATACGCCTGAAAAACAAAGTGACCTGTCTGAGTGTTTTATTTTAATATGACATTAAATGCCCAACATCAATGCCGGGTTTTCGATGGGTCACCCTGTATGTAATTGAAAAACAAGTTCCACAAAATAAAGTAGGGAAGCTTTTTAGCTAAACTATGTTGGCGTGGGTTTGACGGAAAGAACTGCACAAACAAAAAGTGTAAAAAGTAATATTGAGGCCCAAAGACGTTGAGTTTTTAATTATCCAAAAAAAAAAAAAAAAAGTGTAAGCTGCCTCCCTAGTTCACATATTCCAGAGGAGAATTCGGAAGTAATCCTGTGAAATTTCGGTATTTTGTCTTAAGAGATTTGGGAAATATTCACAAAACCATCAGGGGCTCCCAAAAACTTTTATCCCAAACTTTTTCTCTAAAATGAATAATAAAAATCAGAGTGATCCCTGCTTAGGTTTCTTTATGTTAAAAAGGCTTAGTTAACCCTTTTTAGTACAGTAAAGCCCCAATGCTATTTCATATCAATGACTCAACCTCTATGTATAAAATTAACAAATTGAGGTGGCGGTAGCCATCAAAACCATGCGTGATTTTTGGTGGCCAAATATTTCTGTCAAAAATGATTCATTATATTGTTTATTAAAAAATGGTGTACTAGACCAACAATATAAATATCGCATGATAATATGATGGTAGTAAAGGTTGATCAATAAAAATACGGTCGTAAGTGGCTGTGGTTTTCTTTTTTTATCATGAACGTAGCCCGTGGCTAAGTTCGTATGGTTTGATGACAACTGTCACAATGAGTGTGTTTGGTATTTCGGTGTAGGATAGTGTAAAGTGTAATGCAGATTGATTTTCAACTTATGGTTACCAGTGTAACGGAAATTCACCAAACGCGTTAGTACGTTTAGTAAAGATATTCTATCCTTAAAAAACGGACAAACATTTCACAAACAAAGCCACACTGATTGTTGCAGTGTAGAGAAGTGTAAAAAAGTGTGCACTAGTCGAGCATAACAGACACACCTAATTATTGTCACTGAATGTCCTCTATTGTCATTATTTCTTGTATTTTAATGTATCTAGTTCTTGATAAAAATGATATGAAATCCACAAAAACATTGAAATCGGATTTACAAGAGATTACTCTACAAGTGTTATCTCGGTGGAACCTGTGTATTTTTGGACGGTTTTTCGAATGTGGCTTACCCTTTACCTCTACCCATGCCAATAAAATGGAGGTAAATTGATACATTTAATTACAAAGGGTGTAGAACATGTCCACTTCTTCTTCAATACATTTTCCTACGAGCGTGCGGAAAAGTTACTTTTCCAAACGATTTTTGCATTGTAAAAAATGAAATATTTATGACTAGTATTTGACAATACAAAAAACGTGCGGAAAAGTAACTTTTCCGCACTGGTGCTAGACAGATACTTTGTCGCACGATTTTTGTATAGTCAAAAATGAACATGTTTAGGACCAATTCAATTATTTATGTTACTATTCTACCTTATGTGGCATTTTGAGGTATTATTAGAAAATTTTTGCGTATCAAAAACCTCTTTTTTATAAATAAGGACAAAACCAATCGTAGGAAAAACATTGTACCCAACTCTTGCGAAAAATATCTTTTCCGCCCTTAAAGGCTTGCCCGAACAGCCGTCGCGTGCAGAAAAGTACCACTTTCCGCACTTGTTAGGTAAATAACTACACTCACCGACAATAAATACGGGACAAGAATAATTCGAGTAAAATTGATTCCTATAACTTTTTTATTTGTTTTCCGATTTTGGTGAAATTTATACAGAGTGTAGCGATAAAATATCGAGAAAATGCTGCATTTTTTTAAAACATCTGTATCTTCTCTAAAAAATCAGATATAGTCATGACTAAAGAAAACATTTTTGATTTATAAAAAGGCACAGAAGCTCAAAAACACAAAACTTCTCGAAAAGTCGACAACAATAAAAAAGTCAAGTTTCAAAGTTGGCGGTTGTCATGATGTAATGATGTCTACGATGTTAGCCAAGACATACGTTTGTTGAAACAATTGCAATCCATAGGTGAGCGAGCTGACCGTATGTTTTATTGAATACCCGTAGTATCTATGTGTGTTTTGCAGTAAAATGCTTTAGAGGGCGCGGCACAAAAAACTTTTCACCCAGGTTTTTCCAGGTGTTGGGTGATTAATCATAAATCGCTTCAACACGTCACTTTTGTTTTTTAGGGGACATACATTTTTTTGGTATTTTCAGCCCCCCACCCATCAACCCCTAAGCGGAGGTGATACCTCCAGAATTTCAAATGGAAAGGGGTATTTTCACTTATAATCTCCCTAGAGCTCGAATTTTTTCCGGAAATTTTGTCGAAATTTTCTTGAAAAATTCGCAACGAGAACAAATTTCCGGATTTTTAATTCGAGCTCACGGGAGATTCGGCAAGAAACTTTCATGCCAAAATTATTTGAGAAGATTAAATAGTAGCGGCTGGATGTAGCTCCCATGCACCAGTTGGGTTGGGATTGTTAGGGAGAGTGGGGACGGCAACACTGTAATCATATGGGAGCTACATCCAGATGCAGGGAGATTTCCACTTATTAATCTTTCAGTCACGTGATTATGAGTAGGGTGATTTCCGATAAAATTAGGTCGTTTCCATAGCAACATGTTAAAATGTAAGCCTATGATTGGTTAGAATTGACTGGTAGGAAATTTTCATCAAGATTATATCCTCAAAGTTTCAAGCTCGGTTTCAAGTCACTACTATTTATCTGACTATTTATTATTATTTCTTATTATTTATCACTTTTTAAAATTTATTAACTTTTGGATAGGAGTTAACAAGTAGGGGGTGAAAATACGACAAAGATGTGTCCCCCTAAAAACAAAAATTGACGTGTTCGAGCGATTTTTACCTGAAAAAAAAAACCTGGCAGGGAAGTTTTTCGCCCCCTACTCCACATACAGGGTGTTTCATTAATATTGCGAAAAAATTCAGGGTGAGTTCCCCCGTTCCCCCACTTAAAAATAATAAAGAAAACTTCATATAAAGGTGTGTCCGGAAATGCTTCGTTACAGAGCTAAGGGGTGTTGAAGTTTTATTTTTATTTTTGTTTTTTCTAAATAATATTTGAACCAATGTCTATATTTCCATAAAAATCGGTATTTGAGGGTTTCTTTTGATGCGGAATTCGAATTTTATCTCAGTTTGGCTCTAACTTGTAGAGGGCGCCACCTACACTCATTTGTCCTGACATGTACAGCCATAACTTTTTTGGGCGTAACCGTATGACATATTTGAGTGAAAAACATATTTCTCCTTTGTTGTTAGAAGTCGCTACGTGCCACCATTTTCGAAATATTTAGATTTGAAATAATGAATACATATGATAATGAAATTATGGCCGAGCATTGTGTTTCATTAGCCTAGTTTACATCGATAACTCGTTTAGTTCGGTCCGATAGGACCAAGCTGGTGGGGATAGTACGGTAGGACCAATGCTTGCTTCCTGCCCGTTTACACCGTCTTGCAACGCGTGAACTAAATGTGTACGCCCGCAATTCGTCAAATGTCAAAAACAAGTCGAAATTATTCATCAACACAATTCGTAACCAAAAAAAACATGAGTAAGTACGCTCAGATTGCCTTAGAAACTCAGAACCAACAATTCACAATAATAACAATCAACATAACCTCATAATTTTGATCCAGATCGAACCAAATTTAGTTCGGTACACTTGCTGGCGAGTACCGAACCAAGAGCGGACCAGCTTAGTCCGCAACTGTTTACACCATTCGAACCAAATATTTGGTTCGTATATAGTCCGAATTTGGTACGTTGTCGGTATAAACTAGGCTATTGATAGTGCCAGAAATACAGGATAAGTTTCCTCATTTAAAAATAAAAAGAAAATTTTATATAAAGATGTGTCCGGAAATGCTTCGTTACAGAGCTACAGGGTGTTAAAGTTATTATTTAATTGATTTAATTTTTTTATTTAATTTAATTTTATTTAATTTATTTTTTCAAAATCCCATGTATTAATTATTTCAAATCCAAATATCTCGGAAATGGTTCCACGTAGCGACTTCTAACAAGTATGCCTTTTTTTGCGTAAAAATAAAGGAGAAATATGTTTTTTCACTCAAATATGTCCAGAAAAGTTATGGCTGTACATGTCAGGACAAATGAGTGTAGGTGACGCCCTCTACAATCTAGAGCCAAACTGAGATAAAATTCGAATTCCGCATAAAAAGAAACCCTCAAACACTGATTTTTATGGAGATATAGACATTGGTTCAAATATTATTTAGAAAAAACAAAAATAAAAATAAAACTTCAACACCCTGTAGCTCTGTAACGAAGCATTTCCGGACACACCTTTATATGAAGTTTTCTCATTATTTTCAACTGGGGAAACTCACCCTGAATTTTTTCGCAATATTAATGAAACACCCTGTATAATTCCCTTGGGGAGCTATACTTACCCATTGAACCGTCTTGCGGACTCATCCAGCTCTAAATGGAATTTATCGAGGATTATACCATGGAAAAGATATAAATAAACAAACATTTTTCAGTGTCAAACACGCAATGTTTGTGTATTTGTATTGAGATGGACGACAAATAATTTGTCCATTAAAAATCTCAAATAAATAAAATAGTTGTAAATAAATAATTAAAGTAGATGTAGGTAACTACCTAGGTAGGTACACCCCGACCGACACCTACAACTCGTAATGTAATAATGGTTATTATTCCCTCGAAATGTCAACTATCTTCGGGAATAATAGCTACCATTATTGATCATTTTTGATTGATTATTGAGCAACAATGGAAACCAGACCAGGTTCACAATCTTTGAAAATCGAATTATTGTTTATTATTTCTTATTGTTTATATACCTAATGTAGGAATGATTAATTTTTGTGTAACTACCTGAAATAATAGTAAACAAACGTCTAACTTCTCTATTGACCTACAAAAACACGTCCTGCACAATACAAAATATCAAAAAACCTTCCTTCTTTTAAATTAATAAATTTTAATAACCAACAATCAAACCAATTCATGATTAATTAACAATAATTTAGGGGAATTTAAGAACTATCGATTAGGCCAATATTGGCAACATTTCCAAACAAACCCTATTGTAAATCTTGTTTCAACATACCCAACTTTTGTCACTCAAGTAACCGATCCATTGCGAATTTCAACGCCCATTTATGCTGACAATTTGTGCTTTTATTTAAACAAAACAAACTCTAATGCAAAAATCACCCATTTATTTTTGACAACTACGAAACATATGATCGGCGTTGTCGGATTCTCGGAGAAAAATCAATGATGAAGTGCAATGTTGCCAAGTGCATGAGAGAAATCCAAAGTTGCATTTGATGTAGATGTCAGTCGATATCGATTTGTTGATATCGATGTTCAACTGGTAAGGCTTACACAGGATGTTTCAAAAGTATGGTACGGGTAGCGCTGGGAGCTTAGGGACTGGAAAGGTAGATATGGATAGTTGATTTATACAGGGTGTCCACGCACAACCGCTAAACAATAAAATAAGAAAACATGAGTTTAACATGGGTTTTTGGTTATTCAGTTCTTCGGTTTTTTGGTCAGTTGGTATTTTTTTTGGTTCTTGGTGGTTATTTTTGAGGTTGTTTGTGAATACTTTGTGCTCGTTTATGGTTAATCATTTGTGGTTGTTCATTGGTTTTTTGTGGCTATTTGTAGTTTTTTTTTGTTGATTGTGATTCATGTGGTTGTTGCGGTTTGTGTTTCATCGATGTTCTTTCTAGTTGTTTGTGGTTCTATGTGTGTTATTATTGTGGTTGTTGATCGATCGTTTCAGTTTGGAGTTGTTAAAAAATAACTCACATGACAAAATGGAATAAGGTCCGTATTTCAAAATCAAGTTGATGATGGTTGTCCGAAGACAAAACGAAACGAAACTTAGGTCTTTCGATTCATTTTTATTGAAATAGGTTGCAATGGGACCAGAGCTGTCGCAAATACTTTTAAAATGTAATTCAATTACAATTACCAATTACCTTGAGTATGACAAAAGTAATTCAATTACCAATTACTAAAACAACTCACAAAAGTAGTTCAATTACCAATCACGACCAAAAGTAATTGATTCTTTATGAAATTACCACATGCCAATTACTGATTTTAATTCGATTACTTTTGAAAGTAATCGAATTACTTTTTGGTAATCGAATTACTTTTTTAGTGGTTGAATTACCTGAAAAGTAATTGAATTACCCAAATCCTAGGAAAATTATATTTGAGCGATTTAATAAGTACAAGCTGTGATTCATTTTCAGCGACAGGGTGCCATGCAGTTCTCGTAGACTATTCATCATAGAGACTCAAGAAAAAAAATCTGTAGAGTAATGTGCCCAAGAGAAAATGCTGGAAATATATTTCAAGCTTCTAGGATCGCCGCAAGGGGGCGTAACGGTACTGTGAAAACAGAAAATCCACAAGATCTCGATTTTTTTCCCTGTGAGATACCAAAACAGAATATGGAAACCGACTTTGGACGATTTTTTTTACAAAACTGCCCCCCGACGCTTCTCTACAAGTTGTCAAGTAAGACAACCACAGGCCGTCGAACTTGATGTTACTAAATTGCCTATAACTTCGAAATTCCTTTACCGATTTGACTGTTCTGTAGCTGATTTTAAAGAAGAAAATCAACTGTTTCTGACGCATGTACTCGAAGTTGATTTTATTTGTTTTAGCTGACCACACAACATGAATCGTAAAATTCAAACCTGTATTCTTTATCAAACTGGCAGTCACGTGACCAAAAAACAATGGCCGACTATTAAACTACCGCCACACTCTCATCAGTTCAAGAGATTCAAGATTCAAGACTTCCACGGAGAACGCCACGGCGTTTACAACGGCAAAAGTAAAACCGAAAACCGAACATCTCGAGCAAAAAAGCGTTTCCACTAACAGATACGAAAGTAGTTCAATTATTCTCCAAGTAATTCAATTGCTTTTCAAAGTAATTGAAGCACTCTGAAGGTAATTGAATTACTCTTCGTGTGATTGAATTACTTTTCAAAGTAATTGAAGCACTCTGAAGGTTATTGAATTACTCGAAGAGTAATTGAATTACTCTTCGAGTAATTGAATTATCTGCGATATATTGAAACCAATTACTTATTACAATTACTTTATTTCAGTGATTGAAAAAACAATTACAATCACTCTTTTTGAAAAGTAATTGAATTAAAGTAATTCAATTACCAAAAAGTAATTAAATTACATTTTTCAATTATTGTAATTCAATTACCGACAGCTCTGAATGGGACGACATTTTCAAGTTCTTCACATTTTGAAATAATATTGATTAATTTAATTAGAGACGTACAAGTAATATTTCCTGATGATGTCATTTTTCAGGGCCAAAACGTAGTCAACGGTATTCATGTAGAACATCAGTGGAAAAGGGTATAGGTAAACTTTTTTTTGAATAATATTAAAAAAAAATCATGATGATAGTAGTTACTTGCGACTTCGAAACGTTGATGACACAATAACTCACGACATCATCATAATATTGTGAAATAATAGAAAAAAAAATCCAATTCAAACTGTGTTTTGAAGATTTATAGTTTCTTGAATATTTAACGAAAACAATTTACCCTGTATATCCATCGCAATCGCAAATTCAGAAAAAAAAAAGAAACAGAGTGGACCATCAATGAGCATCAAAAACAAAAAAAAAATCCTCCAGCAACCGACCTCATCGTAGACCTTACTATTTCAGAGATGGCAACAGTGGTACCTATAACCTGAAACTGACACTCTGATGTATTTATAGACGAGAAGAAGCATTTTAGGACGATTTGTTGCTATAAAATCATTAAAAATAAATCATTGAACTTCCGTTTAAACAATTTTTTGTATCTCTATCAATAGAGTTTTTGAAGGGGTGGCAAATTAAAAGGAAACACCCTGTACAGGTTGTCCCATTTTGGGTACTTTTGCGGGGTATCTTCGTTATTCTTCAATATAAAAAGTTGCGGTTCTCGCCACAGTGTGCTACTTTTTCGTGAAACTGAAGATGCTGTTAACAAAATTTTCATAGCCCTTTCAGTTTTCTTGATACAGGGCTAAACTGAAAATGTTGCATTTTAAGGTACCCCTCGTATCAAAACTATCAGATACGTTCTGGAAAATGAGAAAACTGTTTCTTATATTACTTTTCCCGTAGAACTCGATTCTGCCTTTGGAATACAGGATCAGGTCAAAAAGTTATCGGACCCATCTTTATTTTTTTAAATGGAACACCCTGTATATTTATAGTCCATAAGATTTGTCTTTTTTTCACCTTTTCAAAATATATAACAGTATGCACTTTTTGAAAAAAGAAAAAATCTACCTATAACTTTTTGACCTGACCCCGTATACTAATTCCTAAGGCAGATTCGAGTTCTACGGGAAAAGTATATAACTTTCGATTTTGCCTTCGGAATCAGAATACATACAAGGTCAGGTCAAAAAGTTATAGGATAAGAATAATACAGGGTGTTCTATTTAAAAAAAAATAAAGTTGGGTCCGATAACTTTTTGACCTGACCCTGTATACTAATTCCGAAGGCAGAATCAAGTTCTACGGGAAAAGTTATATAAAACACTTTTCACATTTTCCATAACTTATCTGATAATCTAGATACGAGGGGTACCTTGAAATGCAAAATTTTTAGTTTAGCCCTGTATCTTAAAAACTGAAAGGGCTATGAAAATTTTGTTAACGGCATCTTTAGTTTCTCGAAAAAGTAGCAAACGGTCGCGAAAACCGCAACTTTCTATTTATAAGAATAACGGAGATACCCAGCAAAAGTACCCAAAATAGGACTCCCTGTACATGGAAAAAAACTCGTGCGCACAATGTGCAAAGAATCCAAATAAAGTACTCCAGAAAACCTCAAAAAATTTCAAAGGACTCGAAAAACCTGAATGAGCCCAAAAAAAAACCCAAAGAACCCTAAAAAAAACCGAAAGAATCCGGAAGACCCCTAAATAGCCCAAAAGTACCTCAAAAACCTCAAAGAACCCGAAAGTACTCCAGAAAACCCAGAGAACTCAAAAACCTGATGAAATCCCCGAGAGAAAACGGAAGAGCCCAAAGAAAACGAGACAACCCCGTAATACTCGAAAGAATCCCAAAGTTTCTGTAAAAATTTTAATAACAACCCCATAAACAAAATAATTTGAGTATGATAGCAACCATGGCGGATCATAACGCTAGGTTATGTGTGGCGACCTTGAAATATTACTCTCACCGCGCGTAAAGAATCAAAGTTTAATCCGGAAGATTCCCAAAGAACCCCCAAGAACTCTGAGAAACCCGAAAGAATCACAAACAAACCCGAAAGAAAGAACTTAAAAAAATCAAGTTCTCTTATGCAGAACTATATATCTTTCATTATTTAGAGGTTGTTCGTGGACAACCTGTATAAATCAACTATACCTTTTCAGTGTTTAATCTTATCTGGCTCGAGTTAGAGTAGCCTAGTTTACACCGACAACTTGGTCCGCGGACCCAGTACTAAATTCGAACTATATCAGAACCAAATATTTGGTTCGAATGGTGTAAACAGTTGCGGACTAAGCTGGTCCGCTCTTGGTTCGGTACTCGCCGGCTGGTGTACCGAACTAAACTTGGTTCGATCTGGATCAAAATTATGAGGTTATGTTGATTGTTATTTTTGTGAATTGTGTTGGTTCTGAGTTTCTCAAGGCAATCTTAGCGTACCTACTTACATATGTGTTGTTTGGTCACGAACTGTTTTTATAAATAATTTCGACTTGTTTGTGACATTTGACGCGTAATCATTTAGTTCACGCGTTGCAAGACGGTGTAAACGGGCTAGAAGCAAGCATTGGTTCTACCGCACTATCCCCACCCACTTGGTCCTATCGGACCGAACTAAACGAGTTATCGGTGTAGACTAAGCTAGTGGACTCTATACAAGCTCGAGCCAGATAATGTTTGGCCTCTCAACACTTCCGTACTATAGCGATCAAAACTAAGGTTTCATGATAAACACATTAACATCCATTTTGCAGCGAAAATCTGTCACTTTCACTTCGAAGTGAAATTGAATGTAAACCTTACATAATGCCTTCTTGAAGTTTGTAGGTACTTCGTGATGATGACGATGTGCCCGTTGGATCTTACAACTATATAAAGATTGATCTTCTGAAGGTACAACGCCTTCGCTTGCAGATCTTCCAAGATCCCCGTTTTTGGAGTGTAGTGACTTTTTCCTCCAAGTGTCTTATCCTCATCTTGATGGGCATTGCGTTAGAAAGTGCGCAACCCATATTCTTTTTTGGGAGGCTTCCATAGTTTTCCTCTTATTTCACAAACATTTAACTTATTTAAGGGGGCCTCAACCTTTCCTTCCCTAATAAAACTCTCTTATTCCTTTTAACGAATTCAGTACATTCAAAACAGAATTTTTTCTAAATTACCTTGAAAACTATTTCACAGCAACAGATTATGTATAAATAATGATAGCCTTAGCTATTTCTATAGAGTAGCCTTATACCAATGTAGCACAACAATAAAGATTTATAATCTACATAGAGTGATCCTCATTTCCGTTGTTATGGTCGATTCCATTTTTCTTATTCATGGCATTGAAATGGTACGACTTTAATGCTTGAAACTCTATTTGAGGTACTGGAAGTATGGTTTGGAGAGTTTGGTGATTTTCTTCTGGTTGAGGGCTGGAAAGCTGACTAGCCCATTTATCCTGAAACCCACTAATTTGGAACAACTTCCAGTGATAATACCACAATTACCAAAATGTTGGTAACCTGTACGTTAAGGTGTTTCAGCAGCATGGTAACTGAATAGGCCTGTTGCTTGACGATGGACGTGGTGGATTCTTGAAGTCTTTCCAAATGGGCTGTCTTTTAAAAATACACACATTATAAGCCACAAATTTTACCACCTACCTTTACAGCTACTCCTACAAACTTGCTAACCAGCACTGCAACAGAATGAGCCACATTTCTGTTGATCTTGTGAGTGACTGAAGCAGTGAAGTTGATCAGATGAACAACTCGTCTGGCCGACTCTCTTGTAAGAAGGACAATCAATTGTTCGAGAGTTTCCGGACGGGCTTGGTTTTCTGGTTCATCTTTACTCAAACTGGCCCAGAGCTCTTTGCCTTTTTGCAGTGCCAACACTGGGTCCGTTGCTACTAGTTCAGCTACATAGATCAGGACGTGCACAGCTTCAGCGCTATGTTCCTTCAATGCCTTCACTTCAGCTACAGTTCGTCTGGTCAATCTTCGTGTCAGTTTTCTGCCCAATCTATCAGCATGTTGGATTGTGTGTATGGCTTTGTTGGCTGGAGCACCATCCACTTCTAAAATATGTTATAAGTCTTCATGTTGTTGATCTATAGACTTACCATCAACACTGATGTCTGGTTCATCAGCAGGCAAAAACTTGTCTACATATTTGTCAGCAACATTCAAAGCACCGTCCAGAGTGTCAGCGGCAAAAGCAGTGTACTTGCTGGCCAGCACATTGTTGCCAATCTGCTTGACTGAGTCAGCACGTTTCAGGACAGGAGTTACAATTTTTGTGGTCATTTTCTCTTTGGCGTATTGTTTGGTGTTCCATAGAATCTGAATTAAATTTAGCAATCATTGCCAGAAGTATGTATAGGCTTACCATTTCTGGAGGAAGATTTATAGAAGGCACCTTCTCCTCAACAATGTCCAGAGTTTTGCAGACAATTTTGTCGACCTGTGACAGTGGTCCTTGGATGAGGATTATGGCAGGTCCTGCAGTCTCTATGACAGTGTAAACGGTGTTTTCGGCTTGATCCAGGGTCCAGTTGAAGAGACTGTTGGATCTCTGGGACAAATTGACGAGTAGTTGAGATTATTTAACTACACATTTGTTAGGTACCTTGATTTTTTGATAAATGTTTTCTGCATAGTTGACTCCACTCTCCACAATTGGTATGCTGTAGATTCTGTTGACTGACTCCAGCTCTGGCAAGTTGATTCTTCTCCTTGTTTGTACCACTGGAATTTCCGAAATAAATTTGTTTCTACTATCAGTCATCATTAGACCTATGACATATTCGCCAAGGAAATCCGGCAAGTCTTCGGGGGGTATACTATTGTTATTTATGAACCTCATCACAATTTTTTTAAATTAAAACTACGGATAATCCACTGGGATTGAATGCATTTACCGGCGAATTGTAGTAGAGCAAAGTCTAACGATAGCACGTCATGAACAAGTTTCGGTAATTTGGCTATTAAAGCTATATGTAATTTGTTGTTCTATATATACACAGATGTTCAATAAAATATGAATTGTTCTCGTAAACATAGATATCGCAATTTCGACCTGTTTTATCAACCGCTACAATTTCTATATTCTGGCAACAGTCACTCCCTCTCGTGTCATTGAGAAAGCTTGAGTATCTTGTCTCTCAATCACCAGAGGAGCTGATCCGGACAAATTCTAAGCCATCTGTTGTGGATCCTGTTATCAGATTTCGCGGTTTAATTCAGGCATTAGTTTGGTTCTAGTTCCGGAATTATGGTGCTTTTTTTTTAAGAAGCCTTTTATAAAGCGTTTTTTGACTTTCACTGTGTGTAAAGTGAATTCATTTTTGATTGCATCATAAGACAGCAGAAGAGATAAAGTATATGAATGTGACGAGAAAAAGAGTATTGATTTCTTGACGTTTTCAGTTTTGGCTGAAAGTGGGGTTAGGGTAGGGTTGTGACAGATGAGTTGACAAAGAGGTATAAAATATGGACGGGCTTTGATGGAAAATTCCCCAAGGAATATGGCTCTCTGTCTCTCTATATGGTTATAATATGTGCTTCACGCGAATTTGTTTTATTGAAATAGGCTGTTATTACGAGATGTCAAATAAATTAATTTCAAAAAATTAGAGGCAACACCGTCATTTTACATAAAGTCCTCATCGGCAACGTTGCGGTCTGTCAAATAAATAAATGAAATATATATGGTAACTGGTAACATAAAAAATATCAGTGTCAATACAGCAAACCAAACTTGTTCACTGTTGACATATATTGCATAACAAAAACCTCCAGTCGGTTCTTCATAGCAAGAGATATGGCAATGTTGCGGGCTGTCAACAGAGTTAATGACATATGGTAGGGTAAACGAAAAGCCATCTTAACTTTTTGACTGTTATTTCATACACTCCAAATTCCGTCTATGTTCGTTATTATATAAAATCCAGAGGCAACACCGCAATTTTAACTGGTTAACTGTTGTCATATTTTATAGCATACTAAGAAATATGACTTTTTTTCGTTATAACAGGAAGTGCGACAACATTGCCAGCTGTCAAACTACCAAGCAATAAACAAGGTGAAAGGATCATGAGTTCCAACATTTTTCTCATATCTCAAAGAATAACAATTTCGTCTATGTTTGTCATAACAGGCCATCAGGCAACGTCGCTGGTGGTCACATAAAACAATAACATACAGTAACGTGAATACATAATATAACACTGTTGAGTTATGTTTCAATGAATAAAATTTCCGTGTATTTTCAACGTATTGACAACGTTGTAGGCTGTCAAACAAATCAATGACATATGTAAGGTGAGTAAATATTATGACGAAACATGTGTCTGTATCCAGAGGACGGACCATTCAAACCGGACGGAATAAACAACATGTAAGCCATGTCGCCTCAGACCCGAAATCGTCGGTATTTGTCCTCCGACGCGGGATTTGCACCCACTGTGAAGTATCGATTTCTTTCTAGTAGTTTCCAGCGAAGCCGGAAAGCGTCTGTGTAGTTCTACAGTTTTCTACACCATTCTACAGGATCTGGTGAGGATCTAAGATCGCCAATATATGAGAGGGGAGTTCAGTCGTGAATAAGTCGACATAAATAAGTTGTGATATAAATTAGTGAGTGTACATACAGTTGACT
Source organism: Orchestes rusci (assembly GCA_958502075.1). NCBI lineage: Eukaryota > Metazoa > Arthropoda > Insecta > Coleoptera > Curculionidae > Orchestes > Orchestes rusci. The sequence goes on from OY293305.1 coordinate 4,230,636, forward strand.
TTAAAAAAATTAGTAAAAACTGGACAAGTGATTTCTATAGCTAAAAAACGCTACAATATTCATGACAATTTTAACTTTTGAACTGTTGTTCTGTTCCATTATAACAAGAAGTGCGGCAACATTGCCAGCTATCAAAATACTAAACAACATCGAATAAAGGTTAAGTCAAATATGCCAACCGCACATTTAACTTTTTTACTGTAACATTGAATACAAATTCCAGCTACATGTGAGTCATAACAAATGTGGCAACGCTGCGATCTGTCTAATCAATGGCATATGATTTGGTGAATTAATATTAGTAACACATTCCCCCGATGTTCGTTATTACAGGAAGTGCGGCAACGTTGCCATCTGTCAAATGAATCACTGAAAAAATGTCAAAGTGAATGAAGATTAGAGACAAAACTGTTAAACTGTCCTAATCTTGCCATATTTCATAAAAGAAAAACAAGAGGTGCCGCAACGTTGCCAGCTATCAAAACAAATAAGTACTGGAAAATTTTGTCAAAGTGACTGTAAATTAGTGGAAAACTAGTTTTATTCATAATAATTCGTCACGTTAATTAGACCTTCACCCTAATTTGAGATTTTGATTTGATTGTAGATGATTTATTCTGATTTTATCCATAGATCATGAAGATGATCAAAGAATAAACAAATAAAACATACATTCTTGTTCCTCAGTTTGTGTAGAAGTCGAAACGTATGGGACAATCTTGGTCGTCTCCACTTCCAAATCCAAACTAGATTTATCTTTCACAATGACAGTCCGAACAGGAACTTTTTTGAAATATTTTTTCCGTCTAGTCCTATGTACCATTATCCTTGAAAAATTGTTTTAGGCTTGGTTTAATTAAAAAATAACATACCCACTTGAAAATTAAATTTTATCAACACAAACACACCGATCGTACTCTTCGGATTCAGAGAAAACACTGACTTTATCGAAATTTGATGCAACATTATCTACAAATTTATATCAAAGTCAAAACAGGTTATTACAGAGTTTAATTTAAGCCATGATACCGCTATTAATGAACTTGTTGGTAATATGATCTAATAAAATTACGCAAAATATTCACAGAATCAGCGAAATAGAATTATTTTTTTTGCTTTTGTGAAATTTGATCAAATATTACGGTGAACATATTCTCATAGCGTGAACTGTATGCAGATCTGTGCAGTGGCGCTCCGAGGAGGGTTTAAGGACTGAATTTTAATTTGAAGAGTTGGGAATTGTCATGGGTATTTTTGTTTGATTTTAATGAGTAATCGATAATAAAATGGTATTGGTTCATTCAAATATGATTTATTTTTATCTTTGAACTTTGAACACATTTTTTATTAGGTAGTAAAACCTTACACAATCAGCTCCAGATCTTGACCTATAACCTACAACTTTTATGTCTACTTGAGATATTCAAATGTTCGTTAATGATCTGTCACTAATTGGTATCGTCTAGAGACTAATTAGATAAGAGTGGGAAAAAAGCATGAGTTCTCAGACATAGTACAAAGTCCTTGTGTGTTATGTTTTGTGAATATTGTGTTCGTTTACATTCAGTCTTTTCCTATCAACCCATTTTTTTAGATTGTTCGCCAAATCTCCATTATATTTTTGTTCCATAAATGTTTTTTAACTCGTATTTCTCACAATTTCTCCAATACACCCGGTATATTTTTTCGATGTTTTTAAACGATAATTTTATGGTGAATCCATCGGTGAATACTGGGATAACTTGTTCTTTTTCCGAGATATGAATTATTTTTAATAATGTTTTTTCACTTTCATTTTACACTTTTATAAATTTTGAGTGGAGTTTCCCAATATTTTTCCAAGACATCCCGCATATTTTTCCGATGTTTTTGAACGAGTATTTTATGGTCCAATATCCAATGGTGAAAGCTGCGATGAGCTCTGATGTTTTTTTTTTAATTTTTTCTGACAATGATTTTTTTTTATCAGAAATGAAAATCGCTTGATCACCATTTTTGACGAATGGGTTATTGTTTGATCCCAATGCAAATTATCAATTAGAATCACTCAAAAACTAAAAAAAGATGTAATAAAAAAATTATACTCATTTGTCTTTGGAACCATAAATAAAGAACAGGTCACAGAATTTCAATCGATAGAGACAAAAAAAATATAGAAGAAAACAAAAAAAATCAAAAGATAATCTAATTAGCAAATATGAAATACAAATGACACTATGTCAGAAAATGAAAACAGGTAAAGGTAAACAAATTATATGAAATCAAAAACCAAAACAAAACGTAGAAACAATTCAAAGAAATCAAATAAGCAAATTAATCAAGTCAATGAAAAACAAAACAAAAAACAGAAAATTGAAAAAAAGAAAGAATTTAAAACATTAGGTTTAATAATTTGCTTTGTTTTTTTGTCATTTCACAGTTTTTGTGCTAAATAACTTTTAATCGTTTTAAAGTATTCACTTATTTGTGATTTATAAAAAAATGTCATACCGCTTGGTGTATTCTACATCGTACAAATCCTTGGAATTTTTAAATACATAAAAAAATAAAATTAAAAAAGGCGTTGAAGAGTTACAACAATAATCATTCAGATAACGAAAAAACATTATAATAGTTCTCAACAAAGTGAAGAATAATGAAAAATTCGTTGAAAATCCCTTAGAAAAAATTCTTCAAATCCTCAAAAGGCGAAAAAAGTCATCACTGGAACAAATAAATCAATTCTAATATGAAATTAAAACTATTAAGAGTTTTTTTCTTGAAAAATTCGCAACGAGAACAAATTTCCGGATTTTTAATTCGAGCTCGCGGGAGATTCGGCAAGAAAATTTCATGCCAAAACTATTTGAGAAGATTTAATAGTAGCGGCTGGATGTAGCTCCCATGCACCAACCACAGTGTGTGATTGTTAGGGAGAGTGGGGACGGCAACACTGTAATCATATGGGAGCTACATTCAGATGCAGAGCCAGGGAGATTTCCACTTATTAATCTTTCAGTCACGTGATTATGAGTAGGGTGATTTCCGATAAAATTAGGTCGTTGCCATAGCAACATGTTAAAATGCAAGCCTATGATTGGTTAGAATTGACTGGTAGGACATTTTCATAATAATTACCTAGTGAAAAGAATTATAAAAGGGAAAAAATGAAAAAAGAAGAAATATCTATTTTAAAAGAAAAAATAATGATTAGGATTAAAGTTATTAAAAGTTTGACTAGTTTTCATAGAGTTAAAAGATCCACATGAATATATAGAGAGAGAACAAAACAATTCTCTTAAGAGTGGTGTATGGAAATAATGAAAAATAAATTAATAATCCATACAAAATTTTGAAAAAATAACCACAAGAACAAATAAATGAACTTTGATTGAAATAAGATCCAAACGATCATCCATAATCCATAAGATGACATAATTTGTTAATTATACATATAGCTTTTTTGATAATTAAAATCATTATCGTTATTAAAAAACTAAATAATAAGGTCACATTGGATTAAAATATGTGATATAGAGAAGCCTTGACAAAAAAAAATGAACTATTTCAATGGAAATAAAATCCGAATTGAAAGTTTTTAAGAGTTCCAATACTTCATCGTAAAAATAATCCCGTATAAAACATAATAAAAAACTGTTTCACAATTTCCTTGGGAAAAATGATGAAAAAAAGTGGTCAAAAACATCTAATGAAGCATATCTGCAAATTGTCAAAAGCCTGCTAGGTTTCAAAATGTTTTTGAAAAAATTACAATAATTGAAAAAAATTAAAATATCCCCTCGAATCTCAAAAATACTAAAAACCTAGTTGAATACATAAAACGCAAATGAACAATCTGCACACTTTTTAACAATTGGAAAATTATTATGAAATAGGCCATTATTGTTTCAAAATTAACCTACGGCCTTCTAATCATAAAGTAATTAATAATGATGTGAAACGTAAAGCGTAAAAATCCTGTTAAATCATCCGTTTAACCAATATCAAGCGTATTGACGTCATCAGGTTTGATATTGGGAACGCCCCGTTTTCGGTCATGTAGAGAAGGATGGAATGGCGCTCAATTGAGCAAAATCATATTATTTTTCAACTAGACTGAAAATTGATTTTAGTACGAATTTTTTAATCATTTGGTCTTAGATTCAGAAGTAGAATAGTGAATAAAATCAACTTGTTTTGCCATTTGGAGCAAAAAAAAGTAATAAGTGCTCTGAGCGCGCTTCATTTGGAGTACTTCAATCCATTTGTCAGTTTACGTGTCCTTTTATAAGATTAAAAAAAAGGTTAATGAGAGGTGAAACTTTTTTCTGTGCAACTTTTGATAAAAATGCCAAGCACCATTCGAAAGAGGGTCAAAATTTATGAATTTGATGAAAGTTTGCCAATAATTGAACAAAGGATAGTTTAGCTGTGTGTTTGCTAATTGTCCAAACACCGATATTCTTTTGGCGTAACTTTCAAAACGCATTAAATACAAAATTATCAAACTTCTTTTACCTACCTTCTTGGTGAGTTGTAAAAAAAATAAAAAAAAATAAACAGTTTTAAAAATTGGAGAACGAAAAAGATACAAATCTAAAATCAATAAAAATGAAGTACTTACTTGTCGGTACCTTTTCTCCTGCAACAAAATAATCACTTAAACCTCGAACTTGCACTCAAGAAGTGACTAAACTGTATCAACCGATATAAAGATCAAATTCTGACCCTGTCCTGACCTCGCATGGGTGATAAACCCTTCCATAATCCATAGTGAACTGAAAACACTTAACATGTAGAGATATGGTGGAGACCGGACGCAACAACATAAACACTTTATCACGTATTTTCTAGTTTCGGGATACCACTTTTTGGAAAATACCGCATTTTCTTTGAAATGCTTGAAGGTCAAACAATGACTTTATCTTGTTTTGGAAATGGAATTGTGAGAACAAAGGCTATTGTATTTGGCAATTATTACTTTTCTCATGGAGGCTGGTGCCCATCACCTATTTCTGTCTGTATGTGGGCAATTGTCTGGAGTGGATAGCATCGCGGCTTCGCCGTTTGCACGTTTGTCATCATCAATCTGCAGTGGGGCAAGATCATTTTCTATGAGGCTACCTCAAGGATTTTTTTTCAAACATCATCTTCAGACTGTTTGGGTAATAATCAAATAAGCTGCCGTTAGCTTCATCACTCCTTAGAGCAACTACTAAGCTCCTCCACCACGTCAAGGTCGCACAGCTCCGGAGAAGAAAAATTTGCTCCTCCCTCACTGCACTCTCCAGTCGTTCAACCATTTCTCCAACCCTCAATGCGTAGCTCATGTCTCTATCTCCAGCTCAGGAGGAAGGAGATACACATATATTATATGTCGGCCCGTTCGGAACTATGCCATCATGTGACCGGAACAATCGCATCATTGCAAATCAGGTGGTGGAGGACGGAGGTTATGGAGGTGACCAGAGGGCGGGGTGTGATGACATATCACTGTAACCTACGGTGCGGAATGAGGAGGTTTGATGAAGAAAATTATTTTCCATGGACAAAAAAGATTGAAGAATAAATTGTTGTGGGGGTTGTCGAAATCGAATTGGTGGATCCAGGACAGGTTTATTGAGAAAGATTTGGATAAAAAAATGTCAACAGAACTTACTTGAAGCTTGAAGAAGACATGAGTCTCATCAAGCAACACATCCACCATCTTGATTCATTCAACCACACCTTTAATTCTCCAGCATCAATCCCAGGTCATGTTGACTCTCTCCCCAACGCTAAGATGAGGAGATCTAGTATAGCCCAGTGGGATCGACCAGAAAAAGTGCAGTGGGAGTTTGACTGGCTCCCTGGAGAAGTTGGGTTTAATGAGGGTGAGAGTAATCGAGAGATAAATATAGAATATTTTTGGAGGAAGCTGTAGAAGTAATTTCGGTATTGGTCTTCACATATTGAGTATTTTGGCCTCCTAAAAAAAAACGATGGGTTGATGAATTACATCTTGAAAATGAAGAAATTGATCATTTGAAGTGAGATCATTTTGAATTTGGAACATCATAGATCAAAACTGAGAATGTGAATGAAGTACAGGGTGATTCATTTTCAGAGTCAGGGTGCCAGTTCTCGTAAACTATTCATCGTAGAGGCTTGCGGCAAAAAAATGTATTACTAAAACGGCCAAGAGAAAAACCTGGAAAATATTTTCAAGTTTCTGAAATGGTCGCTAGGGGGCGTAACAACCAACACCAAGTTGAAAAATATGATTTTTATGGAATTTTGTCCAATGAAAATATATCGATGAGCTCATTTTCGGATTTACTGACTATTTACCTACACTTTTTGTCCAAAACGTTTTTTTCTATCTATCATAATAAAGTGGTGGGGGAAGTTCAATTGTTTTAATAAACAAACGGAGATTTCTTCCGTTTCGCTTGACCGATTTGAACGAGCTTGGGCTCATATGAAAGAGCATGATCTGCACTTCAAAAAACTTTTTGGTTTTTAATTTTTGACCTTCGCCGTCGCCGCTAGATGGCGTTAACTGAAATGGTAGCATGTCTTTGAGTTTTTTCCAAAAAAATCAAATGTAATGGTATATTCATTTTTATATATTTTAAAAGGGAATACATTTTCCTATTAAAAAAATTAAAAAAAACAAAAAAAATTAAAAAAAAAACAAAAAAAAAACATAGTTTTTTTTGTTTTTTTATAGTAAAATGTATCCCCTTTAAAAATATAACGTTTTGGACAAAAAGTGTAGGTAAATAGTCAGTAAATCCGAAAATAAGCTCATCGATATATTTTCATTGGACCAAATTCCATAAAAATCATATTTTTCTACTTGGTGTTGGTTGTAACGCCCCCTAGCGACCATTTCAGAAACTTGAAAATATTTTCCAGGTTTTTCTCTTGGCCGTTTTAGTAATAAATTTTTTTGCCGCAAGCCTCTACGATGAATAGTTCACGAGAACTGGCACCCTGACTCTGAAAATGAATCACCCTGTACATGAGAACATTATTGTTTTATTGGAGAAGGGTTGATTTGTTGTAAACATCACTATGATAGATTCTTGAAAAAAAAAGGAGAGGATTCTTAGTCAATAATATAAAAAAAGAAGAAAAGAAATTTTGATTATAGTGATGGGTTTGTAATTCGAAGTTCACTCGCGTCACTTCACTTTAATGACGTCACACCCATATTAATAACGTACTTCACTTCACTCAAGTCGCACACTTAAAACATCTCACTTCACCAAAGTCACTTTATTAATTTCATTATGTTCCTTCTCTGCGCACTCCCCTCACTGCACTAAAGTCACTCAATTCTCTTCGTCACACACCTTTAGGTACGAAAAAAATCGCTTTTGATCCGAAACAATAAAATAAAAAATCCATATTTAATTAACTAAAAATAAATAAATGATAAATATGATGAATAAATAAATATGGAAAATAAAGCTATCGATTTCTTGGGAAGGGATGAGGGAGCATAAGGAAGACTGGATAGAAAACATTTTATCGATAAAAAATGTGATCCAAGTCGAAAAAGAAAATATTAATGATAATACCTACCTCATTATTGTAGACACTGCAAGATATCAACTTCATCAACCTTCTTCAAAAAAAATATAGATAGAAACTGTGTCATCAATAATTATCACTTAATATAATCATTAGTAACTATCATTAATTATTTATTAATAGAAATAATGGGGTTATAGGAACTCCTACCTCATTTGCAAATACTGAACAACAACTTCATCAACTTCTGCTTCCAAAGATGAACATTCAATTATAATTGTACATACATACGTTTTCCCATGTCCCTCAATGATTTTGAAAACATCTGGAAAAAATAATAATTATTATATACGATGGCTTCAAAGAGCCATTGCAAGTTTTTTCAAATTTCAAATTTCCAGATATTTAGTGGAAATTTTCATTTAGTAAGTAGAAATTTCCAAATAATAACTGGAAATTTCCAGTTAGTTAGTGATCAAAAAGAGTCATTATCTTTGTGAAAAAAATATGAAGTCTGAAATTTTATACAGGGTCTTCAAAAAGACTCGTGTGCAAGACTTGGGACTACTTAACTGTTTAAAAGTCAATTTTTCCAAGAACTTTTGAATATGGGTACTTTTTTTTCCGAAAAAAAAATGTTTTTTTAACTTTCTGAAGACCCTGTATATGACTCGATTTTTTTTCAACGACAATCGTATTTTTTAAACAAGCAACACTTTTTATAGAGAATGTCTTTTTCTCGAAAAGTGAATTTTTTGGTTCATTTCACCTATTATCAGATACCCCATCGCCGGACATACTGTAAAATAAAAAATACATGTGATTTTGGGATTATGGTCAAGTCCTGCATTTTTTTTTTTAAATAAAATCAGAATGAGTCTTCCTTCTTGAAAATAAAAAGAAAACTTCCTATAAACATGTGTCCGCAAAAGCTCCGTTACAGGGTGTTGAATTTTTTTATTTTTTCCATTTTTCTATTTTTTTATAATATTTCAATAAAAATTGATGTTTACATTACTTATTAGACGGATTTTATCTTTCTACTAAAAATATGTAGCCATCATGCGAAATATTTTATAACTTTACCTCCGCCAATATTTCAAAATCAGATGTATTTATTATTTCAAATCCGAATATCTCGAGAATGGTTGCCTGTAGCGAATTTTAACAGGTATACTTTATCTGCGTAGAAAATACAAATAAATGTGTTCTGTTGCTTAAAAATGTTATCGAGATACGTCCAAAAAAGTTATGGCGGTTAATGATTGGAAAAATAATTGTAAGTAGCGCCCTCTACAAGTTACAGCCATACTAAGATCAAATAATTTGGCATGACAAAAAAACCTTAAACACCAATTTTTAACAAAATATCGACATCACTTCAAATATTATTAAAAAAAAACAAAAATATAAATAAAACTTCAATACCCTATAGCTCTGTAATGAAGCATTTCGGGATACGTGTTAATAGGAAGTTCTCTTCTTATTTTTAGGCAGGGAAATTTTTCTCGTAATATTAATGAAACACCCTGTATAATTAATTACCTACAAGCAACGCCATCGTTGTTCCCAAAAACCAATAAAAACGTTATTGAAAGTTCCAAATACTATCTGGAAATGTCCACATAATATGTGGACATTTTCGAGTTAGTATATACAGGGTTTTTCACTCAAAACTCCGCACGTCAATATCTCGGAAACGAATAAGAATATTTGATTTCTGTAAAAAGTAGTCAATGTATGGGGTCGAGTAGTTAATTTTGACAGTTAAAAAAATTCGACGCCTACCAAGAGTAAAGCGTTGCGACGCATCAAAAATATTAATCGATTGCAGGGACTTTGAAATTACGCGCATGCAAAAGTACGAGTTATTTATAAACTTTTTTGTTATTCAGTCGAACTCATTCATTCTACCCAGTTTTGAGATATACAGTATGTCCAAGATAAGGATGTCTATCATGGGGATCTTGAAAACCGTGAGAGATACAAGGTCGGTTAAATGGAGGCAAAGTTGCGTATTTTGATGCTTAACAATATGCCGTTTTAAAAGTCAAGAAATTGCGACTAAGTCCGAAATTATCCGAAAAAAACCGAAATTTTTCAAAATTGTTTTCATTTTTTTCTAAACACATTTGAAGAGATATTTTGAAATAAATGGAACTTCCTCATTGCCACTTTTTGCCCTTTACAAGATAACGTTATTAAATTGAAGAACCGACGTTTCGTCTATGAGCAGCCATCATCAACTTTGTTTTTTTAAATACGGTCCTGGATTTTTTATAACGGATTTTAAAAGCCTCTTATGTTCCTAAACCAACAAGGTACACATCCAACACAAAAATGACTTGGGTTCATATTTTTACTCCAATTTAACTTGATATTTAATCAAACTTATAAAGTAAAATTTGGATAAAATCTACAATCTCTGTTTTTTTTTTAAATTTGAGTTCTGTAATCGAATTGAAAAATGTGGAAATTTTCCTGGAGGTCGATGGCGAATTGAATTTTTAATAAACCAAAGTGTTTGGTGGATAATTTCGTTGTTGGTCCCAGTTGTAAGACATCAAATACAGGGTGATTATGCAATAAGAGCGCATATTTTTATCATGGATATATGGATAATTTTTTTCTTGATGAAAAAATTCAGTGTTGAAAGTTTGAGAAAATTTCGATTTTTGATCTGTAGATTCGAAACGTCTCAATTGATTTTGTTCAAATTTCCAGGAAGTAACGAGTGTTCAATAAAAAATACGATCAAGTCACCTCTGAATTTCTTTTTCTGTCATGAACGTAGGTCGTGGCTAGTTTGTATGGTTTGGCATCTTGGCATCTGTGAAGGTTAGAAAGTGGATGTTGTCATGTCATAATTGCGATGTTAGCCAGGACATACGTTTTTTGAAACAATTGCAATCCATAGGTGACTTGATCGTATTTTTTATTGAACACTCTTTACATTCGGGAAACATCTTCTTGAGAAATTCGTTCGAGTTCAACTTTTCCAGGACCGGACGTAAAGCAACTCTAATTATTATTAAAAATAATTCATTGATTTTGCATTCGATTTTAAGCCAAAAAAAGTAGCCTGACTTTTTTTTCGATGCGTCGTTTTCGAGATAGAAAATTGAAATTCACTCATTCCAAGCTCTAAGAAAAATGGAAAATTAATTGATTGCACTAAAATTACATTTTTTTTATCATTTTTAAAATTAATTTTTGAACGCTGGGTATAAGCTAAACAAAACTTAACTAGTGTATATAGTTTGTGTTATACCTAAAGAGAAGACGAAAGGTTTTTGCAAAATCTTTACCAAATTTTTTTTACAATACTGACTTCTAAAACAACCAGTACGTTTAACATTTTATCACAAAATTACGTTTTAGGGGTTCTTGTATATCTCAGATTACAAAACGCTACCCGCTTTTACATTTAAAAAAAGCTCAATATATAATTTCCTATTATTCATAGAAAGCTATGGAAATGACAAAATATTCAAACTTTTTTTTATGAAAAGAGAGATTTCTGAGTACTATACGAATGTACACTAAAAAAATACATTGAATCGGTCCATTTTTTAACAAATTGGAACTCACTGTAGATTATGGTTTCTTTTCAGTAGAGAAATGATTCAAGTCGCGCAATTCACTGGTGAAGCCGCCAGAGTCAGTTTTCATTTTATTTCTGAAAAAAAATGGTTTGTACGTTTCCATTAAGTTTCTGTTGTGCTCTATTTTGGACTTGACTGGTCCACTTTACTCTTGAACCCTTACTGGACCCAGAACCAGTCAGGTAGATGACACTTTACATCATCAGAGACTGTAAAAAAAATACTTGACTACTCCAAAAATGACATTTTGCATCATCAAGGACTCTGAAATTGCATTCGCAGCATGGTTTGGCTGGCGCCATCTCATGATTTTGATTAATAACTTGACATAGAATGTTGGTGACATATAATCAACCTATCTATTACCCAAGTGGTGACATGGTTTGGCTGGCGCCCTCTCATGGTGAGAATGTGAGGCGGACTACCACTGTACAGTTTGACAAGAAAGCACTTTAAACCGATGAAAAAAATTATCACAGTATAAAAAAAAACTATGTACGATACACAGCCGTTAAATGTCATTTACCGCCTTAGTACGTAAATTACTATTCCAGTGGTAGTAACGATATTAAACTAGTAATAGTTGGACTTTTTGGACTAGTCCTTTTCCAGCACCTGAAATAAATCTAAGATTCCGTTCTTGAATCGTAACTTTTTTTTCGTTTTATCTACAAAAAGAGCTGCTTAAAAAAAATCTGTTGTGGAAAATGGACTTCGACGGCTTATTTATTGAAAAAATTTCAAGGTCATAAAAAGGATTGAAACCTCGTATTTGCAAGCTGATGAAAATATCTCATAAGTACGTCTCTGTAAAATATGGTAGTTAAATATTGTAAACAAGCTGGATAAAGGGGTTGAAAAGGGTTCTGAGTATACAGGGTGTTCACGAACAACCACTAAACAATAGGGAGGGTGTAAGAAAACACGTTCTTTTTCTTCGGAATATACTTTTGGGGGTTGTTCGTGGACACCCTGTATATTTCGATCCAAGGATACCCCGTCTAGAATAATGTTATACTTAATAAATGTTTTCTGCAATAATAATTAAATACCCTGTATATTTTTTCAAATTCAAGGAAATCGCATGTTTCTATCATAATGCTGTTAAAACATGGAAACTGTGTGTTGTACAGGGTGTCCCATATTATAAGATCCTCCACTCCCTTAATTCGGAAAATATGCTACTTGCGAAAAAGAAGTTAATTATAAAGTCTTACTGTTTTTAAAGGAACTTTATTGTTGAATATATTTGACATATACAGGGTGCTACTTCAATTTTTTTTACTAAAATCTCATTTATTTCAAGGAGTATTAAAAAATATAGGTTCATAGTGTTTGGTGATTCTGCCATATTTTCCCCACAGACAATTTGTTTTTTCTTCAACTTTTTTTCATAAATCGCATATCTATAGGGATCACGTAGTAGAGGATCTTATATGGGACACCCTGTACATACATGGGGTTCAATAATAACATTTGAAAAAGAAAAGAATAAGTTGATGTTCATCCCAAAATGGAAAAAGTGGGATAAACAACTGTTTTCTCTGAACGTTCACTTGTGGTTATTCCTGGATTTGTATCAATGATAGTATTTCGCTTTGTCAAGAAGTGACGGATGAATAGTAAATAAAAATCATAACATATTTAATTTTTCAGTCGATCATGATCATGGTACATCATCAAATTCTTTTCAAAATAAAATAAAAACAAAAATCAGCAAAATCATTTGAAACTACGAACCTAAGCAGAAATATCAATATTTTCAGTGTAACCTACTTTTTGTCTCAGTCGTTACTGTACACCTACAATTGAATCTTATTTTGTGAAACTTGTTGAAATGAAGCTGACTTTGCCCATTCTACTGAGCATAGCTGGTGAGTTTTTAATTAAAATTTTCATTCACTCAATTTTAAATCATTAAAAACATATTTGAAGGTTCCACCTGTTTTTGCTCAGTCATAATCGATGAGGTGTCTGTTGACCCTGTAATCAGCTTACCATTAAATGATGACCCTTTATCCATGGAAGGTAAGAAAGCAAATTAGTTTAATCAAAAATAATTTATTCATCGCCAGGGTCTGAAATACAACTTGATGATGAAACAAGAATCAAACGTGAAACTTTAAAAGAAATCATGGACAAATTGAACAAAAAAGGCAAAATATCTGCGAGAAATAGTTTTAAATTGATCACAACCGACAACCCCAAGAACTTGTTGAACGAATTAAAAACAAGGTTAAATAAAATCAAATCATCCGAAATAGTCAGGTAAGTACATGAAAAATCAGACAACATATACAATAATAATTTTTTTTAGTCACAAAGATCTGCAAACACGCCTGCAAGAACTACGCTTGCGCATGCAACCAATAGTCAAGTCCCGCAACAAACAGCAAGAAAAAAATAACATCATCGAACAATTAAAACACAAACAAGAAGAACTGAAAAAGCTCATCAAGCCTGCTGCAGCAAAACAATTGATTAAGGAAGATGTCAAAATGAAGAATCGACTTTCCCTTACTAAGAAACCGCGAATGAAGTCTAGACTTTCTGAAAATGAAGAAAAGGAGAAAGAAACGTCAATAACCACTGTGAAAACCACCACCACTGGTGTTCCGGTGGTTGCGTCCACAGCTACAGCAACCACAGAGCATTTGAAAGATGTTGACCAAACATCTCCAACAGCTATTCAAAAAATCAAAGAGAAACAAAAGGAGACTGTTTTGAAAATAAAGGACAAAATGGCGAATAATAAAGAGAAGAAAGAGGAAGTTGCTGCATCTACTGTGAGTGTAGTTAGGCTTTGAATTGTATGAGATTTGTGGTTTTGTAATAAATTAAAAATAGATTGGGTTTTTTTTTTTTTTTTTTTTTTTTTTTTTTTTTTTTTTTTTGTTCAGGTGTTCTGGCCCCCGGCCCTCTCCTCCGCATAAGGACGTCAGGGATAAGCCCGGGTTACCTTCCGGAAGGCATCTAGAAATACAGGTAGTACCTGCGCAGTCTGATCTTCAATCTTCCGTTGGGTTAAATGGAGGAGGTTCCTAAGCTCCTCATTGGTGTGGGTTTCAGCTGCTTCAAACGTTTTGGTCGCTGGATGTCGCTGTCGAAGTACTTGCTAGATTCTTAATAAAAAAATTGTTTTGTCTGCATTCTTATAATTTGCCGTGCATTTCCTGACAAACTGTCACCTAATACAAAAAGGATACTTTGTATAACATCTGTCAGTGATAGTCGTTCAAAACCAAAATAGAAACGTCGAAATATCGGAAATAAAATGCGACGCAGTTTATTTTTGGAAAAGTCGATTATATACGGGATTTAGAATGGGTGAAACCCAATAAACACTCTGGGGATTTGCTGGAATTTAATGAAGTGTGAAAATACGATGCAGACTCTGTTTAAATTTGAGTGCTTTGTATGTTTATTTAACTTGTTTTCTATATTTCCGACCCATAGTATGCTATATTCAAATTACTATACCGACGTCCTTCTTCATTCCACGAAACATGACACACTTACAAAAAGGAATCACCCTGTAGATGAATGATGATACCATTTTATAATAATTATAAAATGATGATACGTAAAGGATTGTCGGTCCCACTGATAATATGATGATAATGGATGGTGGAGGGGCAGAAATAGTGCAAATTTTATCATTATTTCAGCTATATATATATAAATATATATATTATCTATCTGAAACCCTTTTAATGGTGTGGGCGGTTATCTTATAAGTTTCTCACAAAGTTTTTCCACTTGTTTCTGTCCTTCGCAATTTTTCTTGCATCTTCCCAAGTTTTTCCTTTGCTCTCAATTATTCCTCCCATGTTCTTCGCGGTCTTCCTTTCTTGATGTTTTTCAATATTTTTATTTCCCATGTTCTTCTAACTGTCCTCTCTTCGATTCCATCTTCCATTATGTTGATTGTACTTGTAGGTCTTCTCTTTTTTTTTTGTCCCTCTTGGTTACTCCCTTCACTCTTCTCAGGTATTTCATTTCTACTGCTTGGATACTTTTCTGGCGTTCTGTAGGTACTTCAGCTATAAATAATGTTAAATTGTTTTCAAATTGATTTCTGTCTAACAATCATAAATCGGAATTAAGTCGCCATTCTTGCCAGAATTTATTTATGAGTTCAATTATTTATTTCCCATTGACTTCATTGCAATTTCCAACTAAACAACCTTGAAAATTCACCAAAAAATTGCGTCTTGCTCCCGAAATAACTGCAGGAAATTTTCCTGAGTTGGCCAAACGCTGCGAAGGTTTTTGACTCAACAAAGGACAATTTTGTGCGGCAATGCTAAGAGTGCCAACTTTTTGAAATTATATTTTATGGCATTTACGTCCGGAATGATCATCTCATCACATTCTTATATCTAAAATTAAAACAGACTCGTTTTAAACTGCGTTTGAAGTAAATAATTGGCATGTATTGAAAGTTTCATGGATGGTTTATACATGAGTTCAAAGTGACCTTGCATTTGAACGAAATTTTGTTAAAATTATCAAATTTACAGATTTATAAATTTTTTGAGTATTGACCTTGAAACGTGGACTATATTACATTTTAACACCCTGTACTGTATGGTAAAGACTTAAAAATATAATAAATCTTGACTTCATCGTACAGGGTGTTGAAGATTTAGGTAATAAAATGACAACCCAGTACGCTCCTGGTAAACTACTTGATAAAGTATAAGTGTTTCAAGGACACTACTTTAAGAGGTCCTTAGTAGTCTACCTCATATGAAGTTTGTATTAAATTATATTGAGTAGATACTTTGAAAGTTATCCAAGAAAAGAGTCCATATCTCCGCAGGGAGGGATATAGAAACTTATATTTTTTTATTTTCTACCTGCATCAGAGAGATCTACCACATTTTCGAGGACACATTGTATAAACGCAAACACAGAAGAAACCTAACCTAAAATAGTTCAAACCATAGTGATGCGATACAGAAGGCAGACCGGCAAAATGGCGAAGGGAAGAGATTGGGAACAACATAAGAAAGGAGAGGGGGAAAGGAAAGGTCCAATGAAAAAGGACTCAATGGTATTAACCTTGAAGAAGTTGAATGTTGCTATGGCAAAACTCCGGGTTTGAAATGCTCCAGGTCAGGATACAGGATGGAAATCCTTTGGATTCCACAAATTCATACCGACCATATACCATATTATAAAAAGCAAGGAACGAGAAGAGACTGGAAGTTAGAGGAGGACTGGCAACAAACCAGTTTGGATTCACAAAGGAAAAGTCCACATAGTTGCATACTGGCGAGAAATGATGCATCCTCGTGACACACGTGAGGAACGTTTTTAACTCCATGGCCAAACATTGTGAGGTAGCCTGAGATTCCAGAGATTCCAAACTATGTAACCGCAAAGATAGGAAACCTGGTAAGAAACAAGAAGGAGTGCGGACATACCTCAAAGGTCTCTGGTATTTGCTCACGATCTGGGGCTGGAGATAAGACCAAACTTGTGGCAAACATGGAAGAGGCTCTGAGACAAGTGGATTGCTGGACTTCGAGTGGTTCCATACCTTAAACTGGCCAGTGAAGACAGGACGGGACTGGGCACTATCTACTAAAGCATTAAATGAAAAAACTAAGGGGGAAGCTAGACATGATACACGGCGGAAGTGGCAGAGGAAATGGGATTAGGCGACGAAAAAAGCCCACTGGACCAAAACAATGATGCCTGGCATAGAGGAAAGAACAACTATGTGATTGAAGTATCAGCTGGAGGATATACAGTGGATACCGAGATACTGGCGAGGATGATAACCCTTAACAATGAGAAGCAGAGGGAAGACTGTTAAAATAGTGAGGTGGAATAATGGTAAAGCTGGACAGCTGGACGATGATCATTGAGGAGTCTTATTTGCAGCTGAGAGGAGAAGGGTATTGGTCAGTCGGTCGGAGGGCAGAAGAGCCAACCCGACACAATCCGTGACAGATTGATTCTCTCAAGCCAGTCTGCCATTGACATCTGCTTCAAAGAACAACTAGAAATCAATCCCCAAAAAAACATCATGTAAGAGAAGGTTCCGGATTGTGCTGACCTGATTAGGAGAAGCCCGGAGGAAAGAGACTTATATAATGGTGATCTGCAAGGCAAAAGTGGATTCTCTACTTTGGAACGTTCAGGTGTGAAAAACATCTAAAGTAGCTACGATATTCTTCTGAACCTCCACTCCAAAGAGACCAGCGATACCACCACAAAAGAGTAGAACTAGCTGTATAAACTGGAGTACAACCAGCAGAAACGTCATCAAAAGACTTTGACATTGAAAAAGGAATTTTGAAAAGGCATCTGCAACTCGTGACACAAGTCCAAGGGCATTTTATACACTGAAAGAAAAAAAGTCAAGATAACATCCGAGCTTTGAGTTTGTATCCCAAATGATATGAGAAGGAATTTAAGTCGCCTAGGAGTGGTGGAAGAGGAACAACTTACCACTTCAAGAAGTCTGAGGACAGGACAGATTAGTAGCCCATCACGTGTCACCATGATCTAGCTATGGGATAATTTTTATGGAAACAAGTCAAAGACTCTCGATTATAAAAAAAATATGGTAGACAGATGAGGATATGTTTGGAGTGGCACACGAAAAGTACACCAAGGATGGATCAACACTCCAGAACTCTGGACTGAACTTCTATATCACCATCAATCCAGATTTATGGTCTCTTGGTCTACATCACCATAAACATTGGGATAATTTTTATGGAAAAGGTCATGGGCACTCGATAATAAAAAAAATCTTGGGAGACAACTGAGGATGTTTTGAAGTGGCAAACAAAAATTTCCTGACACGCAAGCCAAAAAAAATCCCGTCCACCTGTAAGTTAATTTCGAAAATAGAAAATTTCCCCTGACCACATGTTATTTCGGGATTGTTGGCAAATTCTGCGCATTTGGTATACTTGGATCAGTTTGAAGCCATTTACCTGACCTGAATCAAAAAAGATTTTTCGCAGAATTTCCTGGATCGGTGCCAATGGCGGTTGCTAAAATTAACATTTGCGTCTGTTCTTGGTCTAAACTCGTGCCAGCTGATTGTCGGAACAGATCGTAACTTCGCCTTATGTTTACGCAGTTGCTCTTTGTTCGAGTTTAGGACAAAAAGGACAATTGAGCAGATTTTGGGACCAGGTCAATGAGACGGATCATTGAAACTAGGATGACAGAGTTTTTGTTCCCTTTGTCATAATCATCCTCCATTTGATGAACGTCGACCTGATGTTTGGGAGTAGAAAACTTTTTCCAAAATAATAGTTTGTTATGATCGCGCGAAAACTATTTAATTCGCTACATGACCGAAAACGGGGCGTGGCTTAAGGATGGCTATGTGACGTCATTCCGCTTGCAGTATACGTAGCTTGAAACTGACACATTCGCAGATTCCGTTTTTGATTGATTTTCGACGTAATAATATTATTATTGTTTTTAAGGATATCCAACATAATCTATTTTTGTTTTTTCCTAATCAAATCCAACTTTAGTTAAAAAGGAAGATCAAACAACAGTATAATAATAATAAAAACGTTTTTGCAAAAGTTCAAATATCTTCGGAAGTGGTCAGATTTTTTCAAAATTTTAGGAAGAAAAGTGATTATCCTACAATACCTACTTTATTAACCATGTCAAAATGCCCACTCCTTCCAGTATCACCCTATACAGGGTGTCCCAGAACTAGGTTGAAATATTTGAACTGAAAAAAAAATAGTTTGCTGTATAAAAATGCTTGCGAAGACGCTTTGTTTTCGAAATACAGGATATCAGAGTTTTATTTTTTTTCTCAGTGATAGTAATACACTGTTTAAATATTTCAACCTGATTACGAGACACCCTGTATACACTATATCATCGTTTACTGTTGGGTTTGTCATTTGAGTTTTGAAATTCCCGAAAAACCTTTTGTGTGAATTATGAATTTCATAAAAACTGCTCACAACCAAAAAACCATTAAAATGAATTGGGAATGAAAAAATCTTATGAAAATGATAACAAATGAACTGAGAAACTAAATTGAAAAAGTCGCACTAGGGAAAAAATATTCAATAAAAATCAATTGAAAAATGTAAAAAATAACAGGAAATGTCTCGAAAATAACCTAGAATGAAAATAAAAGAGCCTAATTTTGAATAAAATCGAGAAACTCGATAAAAAAAATGTGAGGAGTATCGGGAAAGAACCCAAACTAACCCAGAAAAAAGAAAAGGTAAAAAAGTTTCGAAAGAAAAAAAATATAAAAGAAAATAGGTAGGTACCCTTCAGAAGAAAAAATATCAATAAAAAAAATGCGTCTGTTTTTTTTACTAAAAAAGTAAAAGAAAAATAAAAGAATGAATATGAATTAAAAATAAAGACTTTATAAACCGTTGAAATGATATGAAAAGAATTCATCATGAAGATGATATCCCATGAAAATATGAAGAAAATATTGCAAAATTCTAAAATATTCTAAAATATCTTACCACTCAAAAAAGACGATGAGGGAATTAGGAAATGAATCGCTAAAAAAGTTCCCATTAAACAAAAATCAATTTTGTTCTCACGAATTTTTGAGACACTCTGTATAGTTGCAAGAATACTTTGATAGATTTTTTCAAGACCTACAACTGCTTTTTTTGTAATCTGCATAATTTCCGAAATAATTGACTGTTTCGTGATTTTTCACACACTGTGTATACAGGGTGTTTCATAATTGCGTACATTCAAAACAGCTAATTTCATGAAAAAATATAAACATGGATCTGTAAGTGCATTGATTTGATATACATGGTGTCAAGATATTTGAAAATTTCAAATGTACAGGGTATTATTGATTATAAATGCCCCCCCACCTCCAACTTTTTAATTTGACGTTTTAGAAAAGTGCCCCAATAAAAGTTTCCTCCTATCCTATACCCAAGTTCATTGTATAAAAAGTTATTTGATATTTTTTATAAATCCAATATTAATTTATTGTTAAAAAAAGTGAAAAATATCTATGGTTCAGAAGTATTGACGTGAATGTCTGTGTAGGATATACCAAAACTTTTCTTATTTCAAATTGATACCCGAAGAAAAACTAAAAATGAAATAACATCTTATTTAAAAAAAATCTTTTGAATTAAATGCAGAATTATTTTATACTTCAATACTTTGACCCTTCAAAAGTATTTATTGACGTGACAGTTGCGTCAATACTCGCGTCAATACTTCGAAATCAAAGACATATTCCACATTTTTATAACAATAAATAAGTATTATTCAGTTTATAAATACCTTTTTATACAGAGTGATTTTTAAGTTGGGATTTTCCTTTCAACACTGTAATTCTATACATACATATTGGAACACTCTGTATACCTATGTGAAAAGAGCTTCTTTAAAAATTTAATTTTCAATCATGAAACTTTTATTTGGGTCACGTTTTTCCAAAACGTCAAATCAAAAAGTAAGAGGGGGGGCATTCATAATCAATAACCCTGTACACTCTGACTATTTTTCTTTTTTTCTTTGATGAAGCAAAAATACCTTTTTGCATGTTGGATTTTTTTCGTATCTGGTCTCGTTTTACTTTTATAAAACAGTTTACCCGTTCACATTAGAAAGAGACTTTCAGGATGAAGAGACCTTTAAAATGACTCGACCACATACAGCTGTCATTTTGACATTCCCAGCTGTCACTACGTCAAAAAACGTGCTCACATATCTAATGAAGGGTGTTCAATAAAAAATACGGTCGTAGGTGGTTTTCTTTTTTTCTTTTATCATGAACGTAGGTCGTGGCTAAGTTCGTATGGTTTAATGGCAACTGTCACAATTGTCACTGAATGTCATCATTGACGTTATTTGTTGTTTTTCGTGAATTTGCTTTAGATCTTGATAAAAATGATATGAAATCCACAAAAGCATTGGAAATCTGGCTTTTCGAATGTGACTTGCCCTTTACCTCTACTGGTGCCCTAATACATAGGTATTATTACAAAAGATTTTACATTTTAAAACTCTTCTTACAGAATTGGATACATTTTGAAGTTCTAAAAAGAACTTAAGTATTTTTAATTTATAAAAGGCACAGAAACTCAAAAACATAAAACTTTTTAAAAAGTCAACAACAATACAAAAGTTAGGTTAGAAAACTATTTGATGGCTGTCATGTAATAATGTTTGCGATGTTAGTCAAGACATACGTTTTTTGTAACAATTGCAATTCATAGGTGAGTTCAAAAGTTAATTGGAAAATTATTTCACTGTATATGTTGGTTAATTTTGGCTTTCGGGTAAGATTAATCAAATCGAAATTTATTTTCCAATCTCCATTTTCATGGCATGCATAAATCAAAATTTCCAACTTTGCAAATATCCCACCCGTAAATCCAATCAATCTCGCATGCACCTGACTGCAAACAAGTTGAGTGATCTCCGTTAATAATAAACAAAAGCGCTGCGCCAAAGGGATTTGCGCACCATATGTTCAGCATCGTTTGAACACAAAGAAACGTGAATGCGTCGCGTATAAAAAGGCGCCGCGATGCTTGCACAGAAACATTTTGACGGTCGCGAAGCGCGAGATTGAAAGTGAAATCCGGAATAGCTTTTTGCGTTCTATTTGGACAATTATTGCTTTGGGTTTCAGTTCGATTGTTGTGCTTTGTTTATTGGATTTATTCAAGAAGATATTCAAGGTGTGTGATTTTGGATATTTTGTGTTAAAGTGAATGATTTACAGCTTTGAAAATTCACATCTTCAAAACATATTTTTATTTTTTTCTCACTTTTAATTACTTTCTTCTTCTAGTGTGAGGTTTCTTCAAATATTTATTTCTAACGTCTTAAATGTAATTATTCCATTGTTTTCACGTTTTTTCTTCATTTATTTTTAGCAATTTATAATTTTTTTATGTTATATTGTTTGTGCATTTTTTCACATATTAAAAAAATATTGTAATTTTTCCAAATTCTGGATACTTGGTTCATTATGGGTATTTCTTATTATTTTTACACGATTTTCATCAATTTAGTTTGGTTGTCTTATAAATTATTGTCTGGTCATTTTGAATTTTCTCTGTTCATTATTCTTTTAACATTTTATTAATTTTTTTGTTACTCCTTTCATTTTTAGTTTTTTTTATTTTCAATATTTTACTTGGATAATTTGTTTTGTTCGTTTTATTTTATTGATTCCCTCATGTTTCTTTGTATTGTTTCACATTTTTAACATTGACTTCTTTCTTTCCTCTGATTTTATTTTCTTGTTTGTGCATATTTTTGTTTATCCATAATTAGTGACTTTTGATGTTTTTATAAAGCTATTTTTTTCAATTTTTTATGGTTTGGGTTTAGTTAGTTTTAGTTGGTTGGAGAACATATTGACAGTCTTCACTTTTTCCAAAACTTGGCAACATTGCCTATCTGCTCAACCAAGTCAACCATTGTAGGCGTTGACAATAGCAATGTTGGCTTTTCTGATGGCGTCCGAGGTTCTTTGATATATTTTTTCAGGTTACAACGTTCATTTCTCGCATTATTTTTACTGACAAATCACGTTATAGGAATGGTAGTCTCCATTAAAAAAAATATTTTCGCAGTGCTTCACTAGATTTTGCGAAAATTTACTTTTCAAGTAGTTAAAAAATACGGTGATTTTGATCTTTTTCTCTAAATAAAGTGAGCATACCTAAAACATATTTTGTCAAAAAAGGAGCAGCGTTAAGGAATATGAAATTTTGGCAAATTGTCACTTCGTTCAACAGTCAAACCCAAAACTTCACACGTGTACAGGGTGATTCATTTTCAGAGTCAGGGTGCCAGTTCTCGTAAACTATTCATCGTAGAGGCTTGCGGCCAAAAATTTTATTACTAAAACGGCCAAGAGAAAAACCTGGAAAATATTTTCAAGTTTCTGAAATGGTCGCTAGGGGGCGTAACAACCAACACAAAGTAGAAACATATGATTTTTATGGAATTTTGTCCAATGAAAATATATCGATGAGCTCATTTTCGGATTTACTGACTATCTACCTACACTTTTTGTCAAAAACGTTTTTTTCTATCTATCATAATAAAGTGGTGGGGGAACTTCAATTGTTTTATTAATTAAACGGAGATTTCTCCCGTTTCGCTTGACCGATTTAAACGAGCTTGGGCTCATATGAAAGAGCATGATCTGCACTTCAAAAAACTTTTTCGTTTTTTAATTTTTGACCTTCGCTGTCGCCGCTAGATGGCGTTAACTGAAATGGTAGCATGTTTTTGAGTTTTTTCCAAAAAACTCAAATGTAATGGTATATTCATTTTTATATATTTTAAAAGGGGATACATTTTCCTATTAAAAAAATATAAAAAAAAAACAAAAAAAAAATTAAAAACAAAACAAAAAAAAATCATTAATTTTTTTGTTTTTTTTATAGGAAAATGTATCCCCTTTTAAAATATATAAAAATGAATACACCATTACATTTGATTTTTTTGGAAAAAAACTCAAAAACATGCTACCATTTCAGTTAACGCCATCTAGCGGCGACGGCGAAGATCAAAAATTCAAAACCAAAAAAGTTTTTTGAAGTGCAGATCATGCTCTTTCATATGAGCCCAAGCTCGTTTAAATCGGTCAAACGAAACGGGAGAAATCTCCGTTTGTTTGATAAAACAATGGACAATTTGCACATTTTTTGCAAATATGAAAAATATAAGGATTAGTAAGTACTGATGCCATTGATGTTTAAAAAATCAAGCTACGACCTCTAATAATGTCGTAATCACCGATTAAAGAGCGCCAATCAGCATCCACTACGTCACAGAATACACTATCTATCGCCGTCTGACGTATTAACTGAGATGACTCTCTCTCTCTCGGAAGGGTAATATGGCCCCACCTCTTTTGCGATCATGCAGTGAAATTCGCGTTTTCTTTTTCATTTATTTAGTATATTTTTGGGTATTTCGGAGAAATTCTTTCGCTAGTAATTTTCAAATAATGTCTAGAAAACGTATATAAAATTTCAACTCATTTGAAAATGTATGCAAATTGTCCATTGAACTTCCCCCACCACTTTATTATGATAGATAGAAAAAAACGTTTTGGACAAAAAGTGTAGGTAAATAGTCAGTAAATCCGAAAATGAACTTATCGATATATTTTCATCGGACAAAATTCCATAAAAATCATATTTTTCTACTTGGTGTTGGTTGTTACGCCCCCTAGCGACCATTTCAGAAACTTGAAAATATTTTCCAGGTTTTTCTCTTGGCCGTTTTAGTAATAAAATTTTTTGCCGCAAGCCTCTACGATGAATAGTTTACGAAAACTGGCACCCTGACTCTGAAAATGAATCACCCTGTACATTCACAATATTCACACAATCAACAAGCGGAAAAAGTAATAAACCGATCGGTTCTCTTCTCTAGTCACTGTCAATAAACTTAAATAATGTAGAGCGGTTTACAAGGTCGTAGGCGTGAAAGGATCGCCGGTAGACTCAATCGCAATTATGACGTCACGTGTAGTAATTAGGCCACACCCTTTGTTCGGGTATTTAGTGGAGTTTGCTTTTTCTTTTGTTTATTCTGTATATTTTTGAGTATTTTCAACAAATGTTTTTGCTGATGAAACTTCTCACAACTGAATACTGGATCAAAATCACCCACCGTGCATCCACTTATCAAAGATGTCTGTTTATTTTTAGCCTTCCAACCAGTTTTTTATTTAAATATCGGATCGATAATCCTTGAAAATATTTCTCAAAATATTCAAAGCACGCATTTCAATCTACGATTCAATTTGAACTCGTTCCTATAGAAAATAGAGCGTAATTATCAATTTGTCTACGTGATAAGGATTTTTATTGTTTAATTGTTTTTCATTTAGATACTGAGAAAATGTCACCATGGAACGGAGATCTCATGCGGCAAAACATATAAAAAAATATTGGCAATGCAACAGATATTATATTGTTTGATGTTTAGGTTATCCTGCTGTTCAAGTCAATTAAATCATGTTTTAGTTGTTCTTCATTTTAGGGGAACTGCGCTCACTTGAAAACAAAATTTGTCTCAACTATTTTCATCAAAAAACACTGAAAATGTATTTAGGTCATAATTAATTTGTTGTTCTAAGCTTTAGATGAAGAATACTGACCAAAATGAACTTTTTTCGCCATTGCGCGGTTTGGTGCGGGCAACTAACTCAAAAATGTGATTTTTTCAATCATTATACATAGTTCGAAATTATTTAATCAAAACAAATACTACAGTGGTTACCAAAACCATTTCTGTCCAGATGCGTCCACCAGCTCAGTTCGAGAACCAAGTGGCCAACGAAGCTGAAGCTGAGCAACCCGATCCAAGAATGGTTGCCATGATGATGAGTACCAGATTGGCTGGTCGAGCCGTCATCAGAGTAGTTGGCCGATGCGAAGAAGCTCAGGAAAACCAAGAACTTGGTGAGTAAGTGGAAACCCTCAACAGTATTAAATATTTGAAGAAAAGTTATTTTTATAAATCGTTATATTTTCCAATTCGCTTTTAAAATCACTGAATTGAATCTTCTTTCGAAATTCCACGTGTAAACATTCAATTATCCGATGCAGATGTTTAAATTTTTCCTACTCGAGCCAGGAAGTGATATTTTCGTATTTAGTACTATTTTTAACCAGGTGCTCTCGATCAAGTCGTAGATGCTTGTCTCTCGACTTCCTGGTTGAAATTTATTTTTTGTTATGAAATAGATTCAATGGAAACATCTTTTTTCGTAAAATTTGGATTATTTATTTGTCATTAAATTCATCAGCAACAGGTTGTCTTCCAACTTGATTTATAAGATAATAGTTTAATATATTTTATTTTATATTCTTATTGATTTAATCATTTTGTAGTGTACTTTATTCAGTGATTTTATAATATTTCTTTTCATGTTTTTATATATTTTAATTTGAGTTTGTAGGTGATAATATATGACTCTTTTTCTTCTCTTTTAAAAAAATTTTTTATACGTTTTTTCAAACTAATATCTTTTTCTACAATTGAATGTATTTCATTTTGTCTTAGATATTATTTTGACCACTCTGGATGCGATGTGATTTTTCAAACATTTTTTTTCAAATTATTTATTTTGTAGATGATTTTTCACTCATTTTGTCCTATTTTAGAGGGTTTTATCCCCTAGTATATGAATTTGTTTCATTTTGTATTGTTCTTTCACGTGAGGAATTAACGATGTTTGGTAATTTTTTAATTTTCAATTTATAAGTGACTTTTGACTTTTTTCTTCTCTTTTATTGAGGAGATTTTTCATTTTATATTATGCTCCTTTACTAATTTTTATCAACTACTTGATTACATTGTTTTAGTTTGTACTACATAATATTATATTATACTATATTCAATGTTTTTAAATTTTCTTTTCAGTTCCAAAGAATACATAGCACTGTTTTCTAATCTTTTCTGAGTCACCCTACTTCATTTTTTTTATTTTTTCTGGAAGGAAAGTTGATGCTGAATCCACTGGTCAAAAGCACGAAAAGATATCTCTTTTGGTTGTCGAGATCAAACCACTGCCCGGCGAGTAGGCCTAAATGACCCTTTTCGCCAACCCCAGGACCACTGTAGTTCTAACTAAGTTGATGTTGGAGAACATCACCTAGTTATATACATGGTTTTTTACTTGAAACTCCGCACGTCAATATCTCGGAAACGAATATGAATATTTCATTTCTGTAAAAAGTAGTCAATGTATGGGGTCGAGTAGTTATTTTTCACAGTTAAAAAAATTCGACGCATACCAAGAGTAAAGCGTCGCGACGCATCGAAAATATCAATCGATTGCAGGGACTTTGAAATTACGCGCATGCAAAAGTACGAGTTATTTATAAACTTTTTTGTAATTCGGTCGAACTCATTTATTCTACTCAGTTTTGAGATATACAGTGTGTCCAAGATAACGATGTCTATCATGGGAATCTTGAAAACCGTGAGAGATACAAGGTCGGTTAAATGGAGGCAGAGTTGCGTATTTTGATGCTTAACAAAATGCCGTTTCAAAAGCCAAGAAATTCCGACCAAGTCCAAAATTATCCGAAAAAAACCGAAATTTTTCAAAATTGTTTTAATTTTTTTCTGACCACATTTGAAGAGATATTTTGAAATGAATGGAACTTCTTCATTGCCACTTTTTGCCCTTTACAAAATGGCGTTATTGAATTGAAGAACCGACGTTTCGTCTATGAGCAGCCATCATCAACTTTGTTTTTTTAAATACGGTCCTGGATTTTTTATGACGGATTTTAAGAGCCTCTTATGTTCCTAAACCAACGAGGTATCGCACTTATTAAAAAAGAGGTGGTTGTTTTAATAATTTCTGCCCACCTCTACTATCCTCTCCGGTGACTTTTGTCGAATGGCGCCAGACCACTCAGCCACATAGGCGCATCATAATTTTCCTAACTTTAAACTAATTTGGTTGAAATTTTTTTTGAGTCACTCTTATACATATATTTTTTTGATGTTTGTATAGAAAATTTGATGCTGAATCCACTGACGAAAAGCACAAAATGATAACTTTTTTGGTATTCTAGTTATGAAGAAGAATCTCAATATTTCTTTTCAAGGTGCCGCATTTATTGAGTCCTTTTTAGGATTTTTCACGGAATTATCGGATATCTACTTGGTTTTGTTTACTTTTGCCGAAATGAGTGGGTTTGAGAACAAAATACGATAAAAAAATCATAGTAATAATACCTGATTATGTATGTTTCTAATGTTGATATTCTTTTGCTTTGGTTTAGATTTTGTATTTCTTGTCATTTTTTCAAATTTTATTCTATTTTTGATTATTCCGTTCTCAGGAATAGCTTTTCTGAACTAGAATTTTAATTATTAGTAAACTTTGTACAGGGTGTCTATTTAAGAATGGCAAGGTGCCAGATCTCAGAAACTAGGCATCCGAGAGTCTTGCGGAAAAAAAATAACTGGGTAATATGGAGAAGAGAAAATGCTGGAAATGTATCAGAAGTTCTCAAGTTCGCCACAAGATGGCGTAACGGTGCTATCAAAACACAAAATCGCTGTTTTTTCGTGATTTTTAAATACAAACAAATACAAATGAGTACCGCTATGGATTCCTTGAGAGATTTCCTTCAAATTTGTTTTTTTGATTTTTTTTCCTAACATGTCAAATAAGACAGGTATCAGCTGTCAAACCTTACAACGCAAGAATGCTCATAACTTTGAAACAACCCAACCGATTGACGCGATCTTGGTCTCATATGAAAGAGCATGATCTGCACTTCAAAAAACTTTTTTGGTTTTGAATTTTTGACCTTCGCCGTCGCCGCTAGATGGCGTTAACTGAAATGGTAGCATGTTTTTGAGTTTTTTCCAAAAAACACAAATGTAATGGTATATTTATTTTTATATATTGTAAAAGGGGATACATTTTCCTATAAAAAAAAAACAAAAAAAATAATGATTTTTTTTTTTGAATTTTTTTAATAGGAAAATGAATCCCCTTTTAAAATATATAAAAATAAATATACCATTACAATAGATTTTTTTGGTAAAAACTCAAAAACATGCTACCATTTCAGTTAACGCCATCTAGCGGCGACGGCGAAGGTCAAAAATTCAAAACCAAAAAAGTTTTTTGAAGTGCAGATCATGCTCTTTCATATGAGACCAAGATCGCGTCAATCGGTTGGGTTGTTTCAAAGTTATGAGCATTCTTGCGTTGTAAGGTTTGACAGCTGATACCTGTCTTATTTGACATGTTAGGAGAAAAAATCAAAAAACAAATCTGAAGGAAATCTCTCAAGGAATCCTTAGCGGTACTGTATTAAAAAATCACGAAAAAACAGCGATTTTGTGTTTTGATAGCACCGTTACGCCATCTTGTGGCGATCTTGGGAACTTCTGATATATTTCCAGCATTTTCTCTATTCCATATCACCCAGTAATTTTTTTTCCGCAAGACTCTCGGATGCCTAGTTTCTGAGATCTGGCACCTTGCCATTCTTAAATAGACACCCTGTACAAAGTTTACTAATAATTAAAATTCTAGTTCAGAAAAGCTATTCCTAAGAACGGAATAATCATAAATAGAATAAAATTTGAAAAAATGACAAGAAATACGAAATCTAAACCAAAGCAAAAGAATATCAACATTAGAAAGATACCCAATCAGGTGTAATACTATGATTTTTTTTTATTGTATTTTGTTCTCAAACCCACTCATTTCGGCAAAAGTAAACAAAACCAAGTAGATATCCGATAATTCCGTGAAAAATCCTAAAAAGGACTCAATAAATGCGGCACCTTAAAAAGAAATATTGAGATTCTTCTTCCTGGTCTTTCATTGTTGGGCTGCGTTCAACGCATTTGGTGGCCTTTTCGCTGCCTTTTACGGTTAACGTGAGGTTGTTCCGATAAAAGTACTGAAGTGTGATTGATTTCTCTAAATGGGTATTTATTGATATGTTTTATATTCTCTTAAGCTTGTAAATTAATTTAATGCATGATTGAGAATATTGCCAGCATTACCAATATACCAACATAAAAAAAATGTCCAAATTTAGGTAAATTTCTTATTATTGTTCAAATGTACAAGTTTTGAATAGTCGGATGCGGAACTTTCCCCTGAAATAGTTTTTTATTGTCTAAACCAAGTTAACCAGTGTTCATTAAACTTTTTGTGAACAGCTGACGATGCAAATAATTAGTTTTCTCTGCGTAGCATAATGATATTTATACGGTGCGTAATTAACCCAGATACTTTCTATTTCATTTCCGCACTAGTTAATGACGTTTAGATTTAGATGCTACAAACGAGGTTATGATGGTGCGAAATAATTTTTGTTCAAAGAGGTGTGAAGCTGTTAACTGTCTTCTTCAACAAATTTCAAGTATCACCTCTATTCATGCAAGCTTAGTCTTAGAACGGGTTAATATTTTCTTATTCCAATCCAAGTATGTACTATGAAATCTACTACATTGTGCATTTGCAACTAATTCTCCATTACACCAAAAAAAAAACGGAACCCTATATCGATTTATTTTATAAAATGTTCAAAATGACCAGTATGAAATCCATGACAATAATGGAATATATTTTGAAATACTGCCCGGACGTTTGTTGGTATTTCTCGTGTGATT
Organism: Orchestes rusci; assembly: GCA_958502075.1. Classification (NCBI taxonomy): domain Eukaryota; kingdom Metazoa; phylum Arthropoda; class Insecta; order Coleoptera; family Curculionidae; genus Orchestes; species Orchestes rusci. Next base: position 4,260,887 of record OY293305.1, read on the forward strand.
GCAGCAAAACATATCGAATGAATTGAAATCGCAGACTTTTATGAAATTTGTTTGCTCTATCTTTCCCAACTTAACGAATATTAACCCATTCAAAGACTTTCCAGACATTCTGTATACTAATAGCGCCCCATATACAGGGTGCGGCAAAACAAGCAGTACGATGCTCTTGACAGTCACCTGAAGGTTTGCCAAAGATGATGAAAGAACGACCGCTTTCGAAAAACGTGCGAACTGCGAAGCCGCCATGATTTCTGCTCCCAACCATTGCAACACGAATAGAAACGGGGTTGTAACTGATACTTTTTTGTCAACAATTGTCAAGCAGCTTGAGAATCTCAATCGCAAAAACCAGTTATTGATTTAACTTAAAAAGTGGCATATCAATAAATCGTCGAGCGTCTTGAACATTCAACATTCCAATTGCAAAACAAGTTATATGGATTTATCTAATGTTGAGAGGCAACTTTCTTCATCTTGTGCAAACGACTTGGAATAATGTTTTGAAATTTTGATACAGTTCATTTCAAACCCTTTTGTATGTCAATAAATTGGCAAGCGGCTTTAAAATTTCAAGTATAAAACAACTTTCTCCATCTTTCAACCTTCAACCGATGATGTAGGCAAACGACTATTAATGTATTGAAATTCCAATACAGTTTATTTCAAACTCCTTTCTGTCAAAAGATTGTCAAAAAATTTCAATTTGCAAACCAACTTTCTTCATCCAGCAACCGATCATGTGGGCAAACGATTTAAAATAATATAGTGAAACTTTTAAACAGTTTATTTCAAACTCCTTTCTGTCAATAGATTGTCAAGCGGCCTGAAAATTTCAATTGCAAAACCACTTTTTTCATCTTTCAACCGATGATGTGGACAAACGATTTCAAATAATCTATTGAAATCTGTAAACAGTTTATTTCAATCTCTTTTTTGTCAATAGATTGTCAAGCGGCTTGAAAATTTCAATAGCAAACCAAATTTCTTCATGTTTCAACCGATGATGTGGACAAACGATTTCAAATAATCTATTGAAATCTGTAAACAGTTTATTTCAAACTCCTTTCTGTCAATAGATTGTCAAGCGGCCTGAAAATTTCAATTGCAAAACAACTTTTTTCATCTTTCAACCGATGATGTGGACAAACGATTTTAAATAATCTATTGAAATCTGTGAACAGTTTATTTCAATCTCTTTTTTGTCAATAGATTGTCAAGCGGCTTGAAAATTTCAATAGCAAACCAAATTTCTTCATCCAGCAACCGATTATGTGGGCAAACGATTTAAAATAATATATTGAAACTTTTAAACAGTTTATTTCAAACTCCTTTCTGTCAATAGATTGTCAAGCGGCCTGAAAATTTCAATTGCAAAACAACTTTTTTCATCTTTCAACCGATGATGTGGACAAACGATTTCAAATAATCTATTGAAATCTGTAAACAGTTTATTTCAATCTCTTTTTTGTCAATAGATTGTCAAGCGGCTTGAAAATTTCAATAGCAAACCAACTTTCTTCATCCAGCAACCGATTACGTGGGCAAACGATTTGAAATATTATACTGAAACTTTTATACAGTCTATTTCAAACTCCTTTCTGTCAATAGATTGTCAAGCGGCTTGAAAATTTCAATTGCAAAACAACTTTTTTCATCTTTCAACCGATGATGTGGACAAACGATTTCAAATAATCTATTGAAATCTGTAAACAGTTTATTTCAATCTCTTTTTTGTCAATAGATTGTCAAGCGGCTTGAAAATTTCAATAGCAAACCAACTTTCTTCATCCAGCAACCGATTACGTGGGCAAACGATTTGAAATATTATACTGAAACTTTTATACAGTTTATTTCAAACTCCTTTCTGTCAATAGATTGTCAAGCGGCTTGAAATTTTCCAAATGTCTGTTACTTTGTTAAAAACTGGCAACCTTCTTTATCTTTGAACGGCTGTTGTGAACATGAACAAAACAAGAACGTGATCACTGAAAACGTTTCGTTCCCAGTAAACTTCCTCTCTACTATTACTCCTAAAAATATAGAACATTGAGGAGGGTTTAAGCCTCATAAAAATAATGAAATCTCAAGTGAAAAGTGAGAGTTAATGAACTGAAATGAATCTAAGGTAATTGACGGTTTTCAATTAGATACATATTAATTAAAAAATTACCAACACAGATAATCAATTATTGATGGGAACTTTCATGTTATTATTTTTCGTCACAATTAAATTTTGACATAGAAGTAAAATGGGCAAACGTAATAATATTTAAACAGTGCCATATTTTCTAGAATTAATTTTTATCAACTGAATCACAACCAGTTACACGAACTTAAACCATAATAGGCTCAGTAAGGTCGACTTATTTATTGACGCAATATAGGAAGACAAAAAATAAATTCAGTTCCTACAAACTGAATGATAAAACTGTATTTCCAATTAATATACAGGGTGGCCCATCGAAGCCTTGAGCAGGGTGAAACTCATCAAATCTTGAATGGAAAGGGGGGTCGGGTGTACTGGAGGCCCTTTGACCCTGATTACAACTGCCGAATTTCAAACCTCTGCAGTTATTTCTGTTGATATGACAGTTTATGATTTTTTTTTATTCAATGAATATAAATAACTACCCACAAGGCCGGAAAAGCCTTCTTTGTAGTCTTTTCCATAGTATGTACAACACTGCATGTTAGTCATCAGTCAGGATCATTATCTATTTGGCACAGTTTATCATATCATAGCTATCTCATAATAATTTTTTTACCAATTAGTTTGTCATGAGAACCATGAACTTGTTCTTATCAACATTGATAAGATAATCTTTTGTCATTGACTCAGTGGAGAGGGAAGAAATTATCTTTAAGGATCTATGATAATCATTCATCTTCCACAAACGAAGGCGAAAATAATTTATCCTTAGACTACTTTTTAACAATACTTATGTGTAGTACACATTCACTTTTTTTTTGGTTAATGTACAAGTGAGCTTTTTCATTGGTCAATTATTTCCAAAAAATGATCATTCATTTTGAACCTAACCTCACTATGTCATCCAACTGACAAAATGGTCAGTTCCGCAGTAATATTCTGTTAATTTTTATAATCACAGTTTTTCACAGGACTGACTGATTCTAATGATCCTTGGGTGATTTTGTAGGGAAACAAAAATCAACAAAATTGATTTGTTCAGAAACAATCCCTTTTTCAAAAAACCAGACTAGACAAACTGACGAACCCCCGGCACTGGATAAATCTATTTTAACCTCACTCTCATCGCCTTCACTGGCTTCCATCAGAAAAGTTCAGTCGACTATCGGGTTCGCTCGAATGTGATTTCAACGTTTTTCGATTTTGTACGGTTTAAAGTGAAAATTGAAAAATGGCGAATGCCGTTACTCGAGTGATTCATCGGTGCGACGAAGCGAAAGAATCGCTCGACTTAGGTAATTGAAAGGATTTCGAAAAATTAGTTTGGCTAATTGAAAGGGTTCTGTGCAATTTATAACGGATTTATAAATAAATGGATTAGCTATTTTTGTTCGTTTCCGACCTTAGACTGGTTTAGAGTGCGTTACGTTATTGGAAAATTGAAGAAAAATAGACCTATTTAACCTATTATTCGACTATTTGTTTAAATATATTTTAAAATGCCAAAACGATCAAAATGAAAAATTTTGATAAATATTAAGCAAGCAAAAATTTGGCAACAGTTGATTGTAATCCTGAAATTAAAGTATAACGCTAACCTAGAAAATCATCAATTGTGATGAGTAGGTAATCAATGATATAATATTATTTCAGAACACACTTCATTACAACATGCGCAATTTGCATTTTAAATAATTTGAACTACTTGGTTGATTGTGTGAAATAATATTTATTAAACAATGATTGTTTGGAAAGAGAAATGAATTGGCCAATAAATTAATCCTTTTAATTTATTTTTTTTTAGTGAAAATGTGAAAATTCATGTTTTATTTTGTTTTTAAACCTTTTAAGTGGTTTATTCACTTTTTTATCATTATCTTTTCTGGTTATTATTAGAGTAGCCGCTTTTTATTTTATTTATTTTATTCTTTTAACTAAATTATGAAACTGACCTTGATTTTGCTGATCTTTTTAATTCTAATTTTTTTCTAGATCTCTCAAACTGCCAACTAATGCAAGTACCTGATGCAGTCTACCACCTGATGAGGCACACTGAGGTCAAAACCTGTGATCTTAGTGATAATGTCATCACTAAAATTCCACCAAAATTTGCTGTTAAGTTCAGTCTTCTTACAGGTAATGCTCAATTTTTATTCTTTAAATTTTTTTATTTTAGGACAATAAACAGTTTTTATTGCCTTTAGTGATCTGTGAATTTTTGTTTTCATGTTTTATGATTTTTTTTTATGTATTTTATCATTTTTTTAAATATTTTTTAAATTTGGAAACCCTGTCTTTTTTATTTTTATTTTTTTATGAATTGCATTTTTTCCTTTTTTGTCGTGTTGTTTAATATTTTTGGGACTTTAACTTATCATTTTTTGATGTTCTCATATTAAGCGATGTTTTATATTCTGATGATTTATTCATAATTTATAAAAAAAAACTCTTATTCCATGATTTTGGAAGTTTTAATGGAGGGTTTTTTTATAATAAATAATTAAAAAATCATTAAACATGATTTTAATTCAAATAAATAACAAATTACCCAGCAAATTACCCAGAATCGAATAGAAATGTTTTTATTTTTATTTTTTTATATAAATATCTCATTTTTTTCAGATTTGATTCTATCGAACAACCAAATGTCCAAACTACCAGACGAATGTGCAGAAATGGCAAATTTAGAAAGAGTGGATATTTCGCACAACAGTTTTATCTCGTTGCCATCCTGTATATTCCGGATGCCCAAGCTCAGGTCGCTCAAAGCTAATGATAATCACATTATAGGTATGTATAAACAATAAACAAGACAAAAAAAAAATACTTTTCTATCGGTATTTCTTCATTCTCCGCTTTTTTTCTCATTGTTTTTTGCAACAATTTGACCAAAACTAACTAAACTTGTGCCAAACTGACAAAACTTGACCAGAATTTAACTCAAACCAACATTCAAACTAACTCAAATTTCAACCGAGCTTGACACATTCTCCAGTCAATTAGACCCAAATTAACCAAATCAACCTAAACTTAAGCCAACTAAATCAAAACCAACCTAAACTTGAGCACACCAAACTAACTCAACTTGAGCCAGACTGACCCAAATTTAATTCAAACTAACATAACTTAATCCAAACCAAGCCAAACTTGCCTTCTTCAACTTAAAACAAAGTATAACCCAAACTCAAGGCAACTAAAATCAAACTAACCCAAATTGAACTTAAACTAACATAACTTGATTCAAACCGTACCAAATTAACTCAAATGTCAACTTTACCCATACTTGAGACTATTTGACCCAGAATAACCAAACAAACTTAAACTTGAACAAACTTGATCGAAAATGAACCCAAACTTACTCAACCTGAGCCAAATTTTATTCAAACCAACATAAATTGATCTAAACCAAGCCAAACTTGACTTTCACTTCAGCCAAATTGATCCAAATTAACCTGAACTCAGGCGAACTAAAACCAAATTAACCCAAACTTGACCTGAACTGACTCAACTTTAGCCAAACTAACCCAAATCAGACTTAAACTAACATAACTTGATCCAAACCAATTGAACCGAACTTGACTCTCTACAAACTTACATAACCTGATAAAAACCAACAACCAACCAAAAGTAACTCAAACTTCAACCGAGCTTGAGCCAACTTGATCAAAAAAACCAAACTAACCTACTTGAGCCAACTAGACCCAACCTAATCCAAGTTTAGGTTGGATTGCTTCTGGTTAATCCGGGTCAAGTTGTTTATGGATCAAGTTAGGGTCAAATTGGGTTGGTTAAAAAGTAAAAAAGAAAACAGAAAGAACGTCAAATAGAATCAATTATTTAACAATTAGTGACGAACGTAAGACGAAATTAAAGATGGAAGGAAGGATGTAACTTAATAAGCAAAGAATGAAAAACCCAAAGGAAGAGAAAAAAAGAAAAGAGAAGAATCAAAGCTACTTATTATTAATCACTGCTATTAATTGATAATAATTTCAAAAAACAGTAGGTAATCAGGGATGTATCATATGACCCAACCTGACTGAGATTAACCAAAACTAACCCAACCTGAACTTGGGTTAGTTGGAGTCTAGTTGGATTAGATAGGGTTCAGTTGGGTTAACAAATTTTTTTTTTCAGACGTAGAATTAGAATACATAGAAGATGCCCCATCTCTTGAAAGCATAGATCTGGAAGGAAACCCCCTTGCCCCTCGAATCCACGACCAACTGTCAAGGATAACAAAAATGTCGGTGAAACTGTCGCCGAGACAGACAGAAGACTGGGAAGATCTCACCATCTAGAACATTGTGATGCGTTTCTATAGGCTAGTTTTTTACTAATAGTGTGCATGGTTGACCACAATGTGTAACATGTATTACCAAAAACTTTTGTACGCACTGTATATATTTCTGCAAACTCCGTTTGTAAAAAGTATTTGTATTTTTGTAATCTCCTCGTGTATTTATAAACTGTAAAACCTCATTTGAATAGTGATTTTTTACTAATTTAATTCCCAGATAAGTTTATGTGTGTTTTTGACTTTATCGATAATTGATATTCATGATTTTTTGTCCTCTATTTACTGACACAAACTTATGACTTTGCCATCTAGTCAAATTTGTGATATATTTTACCATAATCTACTCTAAGCAAGGTTGTTTCCAGATCTATGAATAAAATTGTATTCTGTCAAATAAACGAGATTTCCTGTAACTTAAGGAGTTTATAATAATCGATCCTTTTTTTTAATATAGTCCTTCAACCTACAATTTTTACGATTTCATTGTAGTTCACTATAGTTTAATATACCGGGCTCAATATTTATATTTTAGTTGCTATAGAGGGTGAACATGAATAAATTATCTTGGAAACAATCACAGTTAACTTTCACAATAACATGTCCAAAACTGTAAAAGTTAAACAGGGAAAAGAAAACATTTTTGGACTCCCTGTATCTCGGTAAATATTGCAAAAAAAAAAAAAAAAAAAAAAAAAAAAAAAAAAAAAAATTGGTCTATTTCGGTTCTGGTGACTTCCAGTTGGTTTTTTTATATTTATTTAGGTATATTTAGTCAGCTTTTTTATGTTTTTTGTACAACTTTTAGTTTATTCATGTTTGTTAGGCATAACTTATTTATTCATTTGTTATTTCTTAGGGTTCAGTAGTTGGGTTATTTTGACTTTGTTCATACTTTATCAAATTTGATTGTATTGCTTTGGGTCAGCTTCAATTTCTTGAAGTCTATTTGTGTTTTTTTCATTTATTTTGGTTCGTCTGATTTTATTACAGCATTTTTGGATTTGATGAGTTCTATTTGGGTTAGTTTCGGATACTTTCAATGAGAAATTTCTGAAAAATCGGATACCAAATTCACAATTGATAAAAATCAACAGTTCATTACAAGTTTTCTTGCTAGGGACTAGTAAAATACAAGATTCCTTCTCCGATTATCTATTCCACATAGCACAGCAAGCATATAAATGTGATAGAAATATGCCTTGTATGTTCCCAAACGTATATTCGCCGTGGAATGTTGGCAGCATATTCTCAAAAGAAAAGAAACATGTTATGTTCAAAATGATCCCAAAAAGTATATCCTTCGAGGAACAGTCGTGTGATGTTGATAACATATTCTCAAAAGGATATTCTTTCTGGGACGAATAACGCATGTGCTGGGAATATTCCAATTGTAACATATACAGGGTGACAAAAAAAACTGAATCAAAAAACGACCCCCCTTTCAAGTTCCCCAATTGTCATCCTGTATGTTCGAAATAAACCCAAAAAGCATATCACCTGATATACGACCATGTCTTGTCCCGTCCGTCGCATATTCTTGAAAGAATATTCTTTCTAGGACGAATTCGCTGGGAATTTTCCAATAAGAATATATTCTGTTTGGAATGATCTCGGAAAGTAGGTACATATATCATTTGAGGAGTTGTCGTATTACGTCCATCGCAAATTCTTTAAAAATTATTCTTTCTAGGATGCGTAATGGACGGCACTTTTCGACAACTACTTTACTCAAACTGAGGTTAGGTTGTTAACACAATGTGACAATGACTATAGTAGAAAGAAAGAATTAATTAAAGTAATTACACTGTAACCGTTTTCACTGTAACCGTACCAGTCACCAATTCATTCACTGTAACAATGACTATAAAACAAGTATGGACGGTCAAATGGGCTGTTTCAAAATGATGGATTTGAAGGTTGACGAATGTTCTGATAGGCTCTAAAACAGTGGAGTAATGACATTGGATCATTTAATTGGTTTAAAACGATTGAGTGATAAAAAAAAGTCAATGGTATGAGTAGTGAGTTACATTAACCAATAGAAAGTGGATGTATAATACATCTAGTATTGAATAGTCATATAGAAAAAAGATCTTGACCGTCCATCATACTTGTTTTATAGTCATTGTCACATTGTGTTAACCACCTAACCTAACTTTAAGTAAAGTAGTTGTCAAAACGTGCCGACCAAATCAAATTAAATTTTGCAAACTTCCCTTCAATTATTGAATAATCATAGAAAAAGTATAGCATTCTACTCGTGAGTAATATCCACCATTTCCCGCTAGTTGAATAATATACTATTCTAAGAAAACCAGCCCCGAGAAATAAAAGTTCATTTTTGAATGAATGAAATTGAATTTTCATTGTCAAGATTTTATTTAGGTGATAAAAAAGAATAGTTGACGGATAGGAAATGACGACGGATAGGAAATTATTCGGTGTATGTATATCAGAAGTCTGAATTCTGAAATTTATGCCTGCATTTCAGTTCAGTACAAGTTCTTGCAAGGTACTAGTACAATTCAAGATCCCTGCTTACCCGATTATCTATTCCACGTAGCACAGCAAGCATACTCTTCTGACAGGAATATGCCATGTATGTTCCCCAACGTATATTCGTCGTGGAATGCCGGCAGAATGTCCAATGCATATTCTCAAAATATATACTCTTTATGAGATAAGTGGCGCATGTCTTGGGAATATACCGATGAAAACATATTATTTTCCAAAGTGTTTTCATCATGTTGTGTCCAAAAGGATATACTTTCTCCGAAAAATAACGCATGCTCTAGGAATATTCCAATAGGAACATATTATGTATCCTTCAAAATACTCCCAAAAAATATATCCTTCGAGGACTCTCGTGTCACGTTGATAACATATTCTAAAAAATATATTTTTTCCAGGACGAGTAGCGCATGCTCTGAGAATATTCTAATAGGAATATATTATCATGTTATAAATGATCTCGGAAAGTATATCATTTGAGGAATTGTCGTATTACGTACGTCGCATATTCTTTTTAGGACAATTAAGGGATGCGCTGGTAATATTCCAATATGAACATTATTCGTTGTATGTCTCAATTCTAAAAATTATTCCTGAATTTTCTTAGCTTTTAGATTCTCAGGAAAAGTTTTCGGGCGATTGTGGTGGACAGCAGCAGCAGGGAGAAACTCAAATCCTGTGTCAGTTTTCATGGTGAAGGTACTGGTGATCGTGTTTACTACTAGTTAGTTCTTGACCTGATGGTGACCATGAATCGTCATGAACCATAAGAAACAATAAACGCACCAATGAAATAATGCAAAACATACAGAAAAATCGGTAACACATCTTAAAATTGGTAAAACTGAAACGTGGATTTTTTGCTACGGTGTATACAAAATCTCAGCTTGTATTTAAAATAACAACGTCACTTGGAAATTTATTGACAACCATTTTACACTATTTTCAATACTGAATACTGCGTCAAACTCTCACTCTATTATAACAGCATAGAATCTTCTGGAATTACTCCGAACAGTCCCTATCCATAGACGATTACGTAATACATTGGCATAACGTAGAACCATGACAGATGACAGTAAACATTCAACCTCACCTTACCTATGACGTCACTCCGAGTTCCAAGATGGACTGACTTGTGGAGGACCGTTACAATAGGAAGGAAGGAAGGAAGGAAGGAAAGAGGATTTGTGTTGTGCTCTCTTGTCAAAACTTTTTGACGAGAAAATTTACTCCACCAATGTAAACAAAACAAATTAAGAACTATTTTGATCTTTTGAATGAGTCATCCAGACCACTTTGACATTATTGGTTGGCCGTGAAAGTTCAAAGACTCCACATCAAAGTGCATAAACATTTTGGCATAGTGACCCAAACTAACCCTTACCAGTGTGCGAATTTTAGGTCAATACAGTATGGTAGGATAATGTTTTTTTGTTGGTGCATTCAAAAAATATAGAGTGTTGAAAGTTGAGGATAATTTGGATTTTTTAATTGTAGATCCAAACGCCTCAAGCGATTTTGTTCAAACTTTCAGGGAGTATATCCGGGCTTTTTAAGCATCTTCCTGAGAAATTCGTCTGAGACTCACCCTGTATATTAGCTACATACTATCGAGTGCTTTTGCAAGAATGTGTTAGTTAATTGTGCTTTCTAAACAGGAAGATTTCGCTGAAAATTTCCTACCAGTCAATTCTAACCAATCATAGGCTTGCATTTTAACATGTTGCTATGGCAACGACCTAATTTTATCGGAAATCACTCTACTCATAATCACGTGACTGAAAGATTAATAAGTGGAAATCTTCCTGGCTTTGCATCTGGATGTAGCTCCCATATGATAACAGTGTTGCCGTCCCCACTCTCCCTAACAATCCCAACCCAACTGGTGCATGGGAGCTACATCCAGCCGCTACTATTAAATCTTCTCAAATAGTTTTGGCATGAAATTTTCTTGCCGAATCTCCCGCGAGCTCGAATTAAAAATCCGGAAATGTGTTCACGTTGCGAATTTTTCAAGAAAATTCGCAACTCGACAAAATTTCCGGAAATAATTCGAGCTCTAGGGAGATTATAAGTGAAAATTTCCTACCAGTCAATTCTAACCAATCATAGGCTTGCATTTTAACATGTGGCTATGGCAACGACCTAATTTTATCGGAAATCACCCTACTCATAATCACGTGACTGAAAGATTAATAAGTGGAAATCTCCCTGGCTTTGCATCTGGATGTAGCTCCCATATGATTACAGTGTTGCCGTCCCCACTCTCCCTAACAATCCCAACCCAACTGGAGCATGGGAGCTACATCCAGCCGCTACTATTAAATCTTCTCAAATAGTTTTGGCATGAGATTTTCTTGCCGAATCTCCCGCGAGCTCGAATTAAAAATCCGGAAATGTGTTCACGTTGCGAATTTTTCAAGAAAATTCGCAACTCGACAAAATTTCCGGAAATAATTTGAGCTCTAGGGAGATTATAAGTGAAAATTTCCTACCAGTCAATTCTAACCAATCATAGGCTTGCATTTTAATATGTTGCTATGGCAACGACCTAATTTTATCGGAAATCACCCAACTCATAATCACGTGACTGAAAGATTAATAAGTGGAAATCTCCCTGGCTTTGCATCTGAATGTAGCTCCCATATGATTACAGTGTTGCCGTCCCCACTCTCCCTAACAATCCCACACTGTGGTTGGTGCATGGAAGCTACATCCAGCCGCTACTATTAAATCTTCTCAAATAGTTTTGGCATGAAATTTTCTTGCCGAATCTCCCGCGAGCTCGAATAAATCCGGAAATAATTCGAGCTCTAGGGAGATTATAAGTGATAACTTTCCCCAAAAAAAAAAATCTGTAAAACAAAGACAAGTGTATCTGGTTAAATATCCACAGTTATGGGTATCTTGATCATTTGTACCACCTTTGAAAATAACATATTTCAAGAAAACGTTGTAATTTCTGAAGAGTTTTCGAGCTATAGTCAATAATCTTCAAATATTGGTGAATGTTTGCTAGTTGAACAAATCATTCTTCACGAATACTATGAAAGACAGTTTTCCCATAAGTGAACTGCATAAATATAAATAACATTAATTCAGTTGCTTAGCAGTTTAGTGCATATTATAGAATGCACAAAGGTTTTTAGCACCATCAGGTTTTCAAGGTGGCACCAATAAGCCTAGGCAGCAACCACACCTTATATGGGTCGTTGGTGTATTGGTTTGTTGAACTTTTCAATAGGAGTTGACAGAAATGCAAATGTGCATTCGAAATTAACATTCACTTATCTGGTAAATTCTTCATTTTATGGTATTGTGCATTGAAGTAGTCACGTTTAAAAAGATGTTAATATTGCAATTTACGGATGATTGGTTTCCAGACATAGTCGTGCGCAAGCAATCATTGATGAAAGAAAAGTTGATTTGCTGAGAGCATCGCTTTTGTGTAATCTCCGAACTTTCACTAGTCATAAGAATGAAGTTTTACGTTACGATGTAGGTCTAGGAACGGTATATGCTCATGTAAGGAAAAGACAATCTATTCTGGATCTTGAAAGTTAATGTAGTTACCTCCAAAATAATCAGAGATGTCAGGGTCAAAATGTTCTTCTCTCTAAACATAGATCAACAAGATTCACGAGGACCCATTCCATACAATGCTGTGATGGACCTCCTGTGAAGAACGAACAATAAGGAAATCAATAACTCCTCATTGACATTACGCAATGCAATTCTTTAGCTGCAACCCTAATGGCATAACACCCAGATGCCCCCCTTGAGCAGATCTCAGATCCCGTTCAACAATGACGTCCAAACATTTTGCATGCTCTCTTTGCTCCAAAAGACATGTCAATGCGAGGGGTAAACCGCGCTTCAAAATTGTGTACACTAATACCTCATTCTACCTCTAATACCCGACTTTGTTAAACTAATACCTCTATTACCCTCTAATACCTCTAATACCTATAATAATACCCACTAATGCCCACTAATACCTACTAATACCACCTAATGCCTACTAATACCCACTATTATCTCTGGAAAAAAAATACTTTTCGCAGTTAAAAAGTTATTACTTACCTTGAATGAGAAAGGGCTATAAACTTACCAATATGTTAAACAATGAAAACTACCAAATTTACAATTCAAAATAATATTTATTTCCAAATCATCTTGAACAAATCTTCATACGATTAAAATGATACAACCTCGGGCACGAGGAAAAAAACTATAGAAAAAACAATAAACGTAAATAATATGTACCGAAAACCTTTTCTCCAAAGAAAAATCGTATGGTAAAACCGCTACGAATAAAAAAAATTAATTGGAAATTCATGACAATAAAACTATTCAGCTGTTGCTTTATATTTTTTTTCTATTGTAATTAGATCATGCCTCCTTAAATTGAAAGGACCACTTCCTGATAGCTCCAGAGGACCATAAAAAATATATTTTAGCTCAACGATGTCGGTGTCATCTTGCCTGGGCCAGACAAAGTGATTATTGTTTAATTTTAGAAATTTCACCTTGAATTGGTTTTCATTAAGAATATCAGAAACTTTGCCGATAAACCATTGTTTATCATAGGCGACGGCATAGAATTTTCCTATTGTAATATCCTTTATGAATTCCTCATCACAGGATTCTGATTGATCAAATTCACCATCAGCCTCATCCATTTCGCTCTCAGTTTCACAGATTTCCTTCGCGTTTACACTCCTTCCTTCTGAGTCTGTTAATTTTACAATGCCTCCTTTTTTTAGTCGTTTTTGCTTACATTTTTTTGGGTTGATTTTTGACTCACCTTCTCGCTCACTTCTTTTCACTTTTAATTTTGTATTGTCACTTGGTGTGATTATAAACCTTTTGAGGCGATCGTTACTGATACGACCGTTAGATTCACTAAGAAGCCAGCAAAATGAAGATTTTTTAATAACTGCAGATCGATTTGCGGACCCATCCTTCAGTAGCACTTCAACGTAGATAGAATTTTCTTCCACATGTTTTATTTTATCTGAATAATCTTTCAGATCTAAAACATCATCTTTATGGACGAATGTTTCCATACTCGTTTCCATATCTCGAATGTTCGCTATTAAGGAATTTCCATTTTTATTTGTATCTTCACAAAGATTCTGATCGAGGGTTTGATCCTCGGTTTGATCAATCTGAAAGTTGTCTGTATCATCCGAAGTTCGATCCGAGGTATCTTCACTATCTGGTGTCTTGTTCTCTGGGAGATCTTCCATAACGCGTTCCAAGTCCAATTGCAAGTAATCCTCTTCATCGGCAAACATACCTATGTGCTGAACTTCTTTCATTGCATCACTTAGAGCTTTTTCCACTACTGATTCAATATCTATATTCATTATTTCTTCCCGAGTTATAGCTTCTTGTCGATCCCTTCGTTTTTTAACCTCACGTGGAAATAGGAATTCGGAGTTCATTTTACCCACAATGTTGTTTATGGTGTTGATTCTGCCAATTTTATATAGAAATTCTCTTATGCTGAAGTTTATTTTTGTAGAAAACGTGGACGTCATTGATCTCGCTGCTCTGAACAGTTTTTCACAGGGCTGGCTACCCATGTTTGGTAAATTTAACATATTGCTCTGTAAATTATTCTCAACACTATTGAATTTGAACAATAGAACTGTTTTGATAATATTATGGGCATTTAATTCTATGCACGTATAACAGTTTGTTGATATGAAGTTGTCCTTCAACGTGAGAATCTTACTCTTTTTTACTGATGCCCTCCATGCTCGAAGGAGAAATACAACATACCAAACTCTGTATATTCTTTCACACAATGGTAATTGCTCTTCTGATTCACCATCACTTAAAAATGCAGAAAGAATAAAATGCATTATTTTCAAATAGAATTGTGTTCCATCAGAATTAGGAATTGCTTTTAAAAGCTCAATTACTCTTACAGAACAAATTTTCTCTGCAGACAAGAAATTCATTTTATCCTCTGCTTTAACGTCAGTCATGGTCAACAAATGCTTGTCTTTCGACACTGTATTGATGATTTTAACAAGGTGTTCTGAAGAAGCTTGATAATCACCCACTGTTAATTTAATTTTGGTATTAAGAAGTCGGACTCTCAGCTTTGTTAATATATGGATGAAATCTTGAAAAAAACACCCCTCTTCAACGTTGTCCTTGGAATGGTACCATCGCCAGCCTGTATTTTTCTCATCAAAGTTTACATCGAGGTTTGCATCTTCTTTCACAGTTCCCAAACCAGAAACTATCCGCATGGCCTTCAACAAGCGCGTGTCTCCGTCCGAAGCGAATCCCAATACAGTTATACCAGATTTTTTAGCTTCTTCCATCATATACTTCCATCTTTCAATAACATCTTTATAATTAAATCTATTATCAGTTCCAAACATGCTTACACAATATGAAGGCGACCCAGGCGTCAATGGCTGGGCAACTATAACATACGCATAGGAAGATTTAACTCCTTCTTGAAAATATTTTTGAATGGTCGTGCTTGAACTAGCAATGAATGTGTTACCTTGCGGTATGCCTTTCTTCAATGGCATAACAAATCCAACAATTTTATTGGACGTCGAATCGTATTCTATTCTCCCATTGACTCTCGTTCCATCCTCTGATATCCAAATAACTTTTGGCAAGTTTTTCATTTCCAAGAAGTCTCTCAAGCCTTCAAAATCGAATGATCCCTCTTCTAGCCGTTTTTGCTTATTGTCCATGAAACGATTCAGGGTGGATATAGAAGGTAGACAATTTTTCAAGTTTGCTTGCAATGTTTCATATGCAAGTCTGCCAGCCGTATAAAATAAATAAAGAGACACGTTCTTTGTGAATTCATCAAAAGAATTATTGTTGTCCATGTGATCTGAATTCGCAGTAGCGTTGCCTAGCAATTTCTGAAGAAACAATGAAATTTTCTGCTTCTTGTTAGTTTCCATCGAGGTTTCCAAGTTATTATTCTCGGTATTTGACGAAATATCTGAATCTGCATTGGTAATGTTATTCAGAATTTTCTCTGTAATGTCAACTGACATAGCAGTACATACTTTATCAATGAAGTCGTAATAATCTGTCAGAAGTTTTTGATTAGAATCTTTAGAAGATGATCTTTCTCTTGCCCTTTTCCTTCGTTCAGACCTTTGATATTTTATATTCTTCCACTTCTGGCTGCTTGATTTAATATCTAGACACCTATCTAGATTTTCAGTATTGGTCTTGACTCGGGTCTCGGAATCAGAATGGCCGTCAAATATAAGATCAGAGTTCATAGTAAAATTCTGAAGTGGGTGTCCATCTCGGTGTCCATTGTTGTCCAGAAAGTCCTTAGAAAGCTCGCCTGGTTTTATAATATCTAGACTCTTGCCTAGATATTCAGTATTGGGCTCATCAAATATCTCAGTATCAGATTTGTGTTTTTGAAGTGCGTAATCTTGTGCTAAATTGAGCAAATTCTGTGAATGTGATACGCTCGGTGATACGCTTAGACATCCTTGCATTGGTCCTGGATTTGATATTTCATTCATGGGCGAGTTCACGGCTGAAGGCTCGGTTGGGGGTTTGATGATGACATTCTGCAGAATCTTGATTTTTTCAACTGGTTTTTTCTTGAAATAAGAGTCCAAGGTTTTTGTGACATTTGGGGCCGATCTAGGAGCCGATTTGTTCGAGAAGGTTTTGGAAATATCGAGGGAGATATTAATGTGCTTCTCAGTTAGATGAGTGTAGAAGTTGGAAGTTATCCACCTTGTGAACTGTGATTTTCTTTTGGATAGCTTTGGGAGCTTATACTTGCTCCCACAGAAGCACGTAACTATACAATATAGCTCTTTGTTCGAGTTATTGTTTGGATATCCTTTAACCTGTTTGATTTCCATGGCGATGTTCTGAAAGTTATTCTCAAACGAACACCACTTCTCAGGATCGACTTTCATCCGGGCCCAGCACTTCATTGTATGGAATAATTTTTTCTTTTCTTCCTCTATATCACCGGGCTCATCTGGGGGCTCATCACAAGACGATTTTTGAGTCTGTTCACGGGAGGTTGGAGAAGCAGGTTTATATCTCCCAACTCCATTATGTTTTGTTTTATTCGAGGTTTTATTCATTTGCTTCTGGAAAAACTTAGCAATCATTTTAATTATTTGACGATGTCCAACAACGAATTTGAATTTCTCGGGATGGTCGCAATAAATTCCATAATACTTTTGAAATTCATTTTTGCTTAATATATCTGGAAGATCATTTCGCGCGAATTCTTCGATTGACGAAATAGCACAATCATCAATTTGGCTGATAAGTGGTCCATTTTCGTATCCGTTAATTTTAAGCATATTTTTCACAACATCGGGAACTCGAATATTTATCCCAGATTCAGCCTGTAACCACAGATTGTCAGTGGTGTCCACGGTGCTGTCCGAAAGCTGAAAATAAAAAAAAAATCTTTGTCAAAGGGCCAGGCGTGGGACCGAGCAAAGGACACTCAAGTTTATTACCGAGTTTTCTACTATGGAATACAAAGATACAGGCCAACAAAGTTCGATTACCTATACATTTAATAGATATAAAATCGCATAAAAATCTTAAAACTTGAAAAACAGTAAAAGGTTTATATCGACGTTTAGATTTTGTTTTTATACATATTTAGTTCCATTAGGAGAACCCGTGCTGAAACCAATTAAAGGAAGAATGAACGTCAATACCGTTCCTAGTAAATACGCTATCAATAAAATTACCTCTGCATTTTCGTTCATCTTTGGATTCGTACTCGGAGAGACGACACGACGGGCGACAGTTCAAAAGAATAGGTAGGCTAGGTTCTCAGCTAGGTTTCAGTTTCAGGAGTGAAGATCTGAAAATACAGTATAACACGAGGTATAACATAAGCTTCAAACGTTGTCACTTTGATTGTCACTTATCGCAATAACATGAAAGAAAAAATGAATGGCGGTCAAAAACCAAAAATTTATTCCGACCCCTTTATCAACCCTGAAAGCGAAAATGATAGTTTTTTGGAAATGGTTCACTCCGAGACCCACTGACTTCCTACATATCTCAATAATTTTCGGCAAATTTTATTTCTTTTCATCCCCCAAAGCGAAAGAAATAGTTTTTTGAAAATGTTGAATTGGCTTTCTTTCAATACAATTTAAATAAATTTCATCAATTTTTATTTATTTCTTATCCCCAGAATGTCACACCCCCAATCTGGGGTTGAATCTATCGACAATCAGACAATCTATGTATTTAAGCGCACGCTTGTCCATTCCGATTTTGATACTCAGTTTATCATTCTGTTTTATCATAATATCATCACTAACTGGAAATCAATTTGAAAAATCATATTATTATCTAAATTACACTATTATTGGCAACATTGTAAGCTGCCCTCGGGGCTGCATGAAACCGTTGTGAAACTATTCGAGTTAGACATAACCTTACTTTGTTGCTTTACCCGATTGCCAATTTAATATAAAGTATTGTGAAAAATGAATCATATAGACAATCATCAGTCTCACAGACATTTCTACTCTCGTTTCTACTGAACATAACTTACCTTATTTTTGTTTCACCACTATCACAAAAAACATAAAGTCTCGCATAAAGTTGATCACTGGATACGCACGGTTTCTTTAACAACAGGTGTAGGCAATGTTGCCAAATCGTTGATATGTATTATGTATCTACTAATAAGTAGGTTCCCATAAAAAGCTCATAATCTACTGTAGCATATTGATACGCGTCGAGAGTTACCAAATACCAACTTACATTGGACTTCTATGGTAAATAGGGAAATAAGTTTTAAAAATCGTATGTTCTTTTATCATTCTAAAACATCTATTACCCAGACTAATTCCCCTAATACCCCGAGTATTACATCTAATACCCTTCTATTACCCACTAATACCTACTAATACCCACTAAATACCTCTAATACCCACTATTTCCTCTACCAATTCCCCTAATACCCAAGATTTGTACACCAAAATACCCACGCGGTTTACCCCTCGTGTCAATGTGTCAAGAAGAACTCCCCCAACTGAGCCTCTGAGAGATTATAAGCGTCTTCTCTACATTAAGAGAGAGAAGGTTACCATTGAACCAGCTCCTTATCAAACCCATATCAGTCGTAGTTATTTCATTTAACACAGAAGTATCCCCTTGCCGCAAAAAGATAGATGTGTCATCTGCGAATAGGGTTATAGTACCTTGGATCTGCAATCCGGGCAAATCATTTACGTATGAAAGAAATAAAAGAGGGCCAAGTACAGAACCCCGAACACCTCTAAAGCCATAAATTTTCAACTTCCTTAGCAAGATTCCATGATCTCCACAATCGAAAGCTTCGTTAGGTCGCAAAAGACGGCTGCTACTCCTTCCTTACTATTAACACCTGAAAATACCTGTTCCAAGAAAATATATATGGCATCAGGGTTTCTGGTGGAATTCTGAGGTAAACTGGTTGGGTTGCAGAATGTTTTAACCTTC
Organism: Orchestes rusci; assembly: GCA_958502075.1. NCBI lineage: Eukaryota > Metazoa > Arthropoda > Insecta > Coleoptera > Curculionidae > Orchestes > Orchestes rusci. Next base: position 4,280,347 of record OY293305.1, read on the forward strand.
AAGAAATGTCATCATTCTTCTGTTGGTTGTTTGAAACTACTAGGATCACCACATTTGAAAATAGGAATACCACAAGCGATTTTGAAGCATTTGGAAAAATGACCAGATGTAGTATTTGATGTTTCAACTGTGAGATGGATTCTGGAACTCCTGGATGAAACAACATCCAGGTACCTTTTCGTAATCATGGGATAGTGAAACTGTTCTACTGGAAATACTGGAACTTTCAAAATTTCACCACAGATACTGGAAATCTTGGAAGGTCTATTTGGAATACAGGCCTTCAACAAGTTCTAGCGAGGAGAGTGAAGCTTTTTGAAATTTAAGCTCGGATAGTGGATCTTTTGGAAGTTTTACTTGGAATAATGCGGAAGCTTAAGCTTCAAGAAGTTCTGACTGGGAATACTGGAGCTTTCAATACAGATAGGGAAGCTCTTGGATGTTCTATATGGAATATTGGGCTTCTTTGAACCTTTTCTGAAGATACTAGGGCTTTAGGAAGTTCTACTGCGGATTCTATGTTTTCAAAAAGTTTTACTGGGGATACTGGAGCATTACTGAAGCAGCTTTCGAGAAATTCTACCATAGATAGTGGAGCTCTTGGAAGCTCAACTTGAGATACAGGACCTTGAACTTCTACTGCGAAAGTTCACCTAGATATTTATCAAAGAATCTTTCCTAGAGAATTTCCACCCTATCTACAATAGGGGTTGCAGTCCATGACCTGGCTTCCCACACATAAGGTTGAAGATTCCAGGAGAATGAAGCAAGAGAATTCTTTGAGGAAGTGGTGGAGAAGGAATCTACCAAAGATACGCACATGATGACGAAACTGGTAATCCAAAATCAAGTCAAATAAATTCAACAATCCTTCCCTGCTGTGGTATCTGACACAGAAAGAAATCATACCAGCAGGATAATTAATATCAAAACCCCTGCTTCCATAATAATAAAGAATAAAGTAGAATAAGGAAACCTGCGCGGCTACAAGGAGTGTGACATAAGCTGCAAGAGATTGTAGGAGATTGTAAACGAGATCAGTGCGCTTAGAAATGTCAAGGCTTACAGAAGAACCAAAATAAAGTGGTCTACATTTGAGCTGGACAGTTTATGTGTTCTATAAGTTCAAGCTTATTGTTTATAGGCATTCGAGTCATAAATAATATCAATTATTCGGAATTTTGCGAAATTAAGATCCGGCGTTATTTATTGTGATGTGGGCATGATCATGTCCGCCTCCTAGAAGAGGATCATATTCAATATTTAAGCATCAGTGTCTGCATCTGGACTTTAACAGAAATTAGGCCATTTGATGACACGAACGCTGTTGTCTTATTCACATCCTTGGGCAGGATCTTGTTTTCTAGAAATTATCTGGTTCTTCAATAGAAGATTACTCAAGAAGACATCAATCTATCAAATGCTTGCCACAGTGCTGAACAAAATTTCATAGATAATGCAAAAATTGAACAAGACATGGAGGCGAAAAAAGAAGTTCGATGTTTTTGCTGGTGTCTCAGCGCCATCTGCTATAGCCTCAAATTCCCGAACTAAAAATAAAGTGGTCTCTTTTCTCAACAGTTCTTTGTTTCAACCACCCGATAATTCACATAAGGCGTTTTGCAACAAGGCAGCCTTTTTTGCTGAAAATCTGCAAACTAACGACCTTGCCAACAGCCGACAAATGAAAGGTATAAGAAATTCCACAACGTTAAACACACATTCGATTTCATACTGGGCTTAATGTCTAATGCTAGATTTAATGATGATTGAATAACTACACTTTGGAAAAAATAATAAATACAAAATGCTATCTCTATGATTATGGTGATCGATGAAATAGATACGTGAATTCATCAATTAGGCAGACATTGCGAGTAGAAAGTACAAAATTGCGTTGCAAGAAATATGATCTTTTCAAGAAACGTGATTGATGAAGATTAACAAGGAACCAGTTTAATGTAAATCTGATTGATTTGATGTCTTATGCAAAACTGTTGCGTATATTCACTTTTCCAGGATGAATCCTCTCCGACCTTAGGAAATGTTTTTTTTAACGAGATGTACTTAGTTTTTGTTAGGCTTCCACCAATACATCAACAATTATTGATGCTTCTATAAATCGAACAAAGAGAGGAGCTTCAGAGAAAAGGTTTTGCTATGTGGTCCTTGTTGGAAAGGAAAAGACATGGCATATTCGAATCTGATATTCTCTCCAAGACTCACTATAATACTTCAAAAGCGCTTTCTTTCTTTGCTACTGACAGGCTACTGCAAAAACTTGAGCTTTCAAAAGTTCTATGCGGGCTACTGAGGATTTTAAAAATTCTACCACAGAAAGTGAAGCTCTTGGAGCCTTCACTTGGGATACTCAAGCTTGAACGTCTACTGCGAAATTAAGCCTTTATAAAGTTCAACGAGAATACTGGAGCTTTTGAAAATACTACCAAGGATAGTGGAGCTCTTGGAAGTTTGATTTGGTATACTGGATACTGCTCAAGCTTAAGAATCAAGAAGTTCTAAGTGAGGATACTGGAGGTTTCAACACAGATAGTGGAGCTCTTGGATGTTATACTTCAGATACTGGAGGATACTGCGGATTCTCAGGTTTGTGAGACTGTGACTCGAACATCTACTGCAGAAGCTTAGATTTTAAGTGAGGATACTCACACTATCAACACACAGTGGAGCTCCTAGATATTCTACTTGGGATATTGGGGTGCTAGGAACTTCTAGTCAAGATTCTAAGGCTTCAGATGGTTCTACTGCAGATACTAAGGCTTTAAGAAGTTCCACTGGAAATACTGGTGCTCTTAAGAATTCTGCCACACATTCCAGAGGTTTTGGCAGTTTGGGAACTGGATATTTCTCAGTTCTAATGAAGACGCTGGAGCTTAAGAACGGTCTTTGTTATATATAATATGTTAACTCACCAAGCTATCATCAAGACAAGACTTTGGAGCTAATGGACGGTAAAAGGCAGAAAATGAAAAATCAACTGGTCTCTTACTCAATAGAAGAGAATATTCCACATAATGAAGTCTGCAGAAACCACCTTAAGAGAAGCATCGGTGGTTCAGTGGTAGAATGCTCGCCTGCCACGCGGGCGGCCCGGGTTCGATTCCCGGCCGATGCAAATCTTTTGTTATTATTTTTAAATTTGGGTTATCTGGATGCGGATGCCAAGACGGACCCAAATTTTCCATCACCATTTTTTTTTATAAAATAGGCGAGGAGATTTTACCCATTTAAAGTTATTCAAAATCATAACTCGTAAACAACAAACAAAAAGTTAATTATCCACGTTGAAGTTCAAAGACAATCCCCGTAATCTGTATTGACGTAAACGGAACTATTTATCTGATATATTTTTTTGGTTTTAAAATCGGGACTACAATGCTCGACAATAAAAAATATCAACTTAGACAATAATTTTTTACATTTTAGTGAATTAATACTTTTTGTTGTTTTTATTTTGATGTTTTATAGATAAAATCTTTCCAAGTTGAGATAAGGAAGTTACCCCACATCAACCGTATTAGACATAGAGAAAAAAAGAGATAACGTATTATAAACTCCAAGTAGGCACATTTTAGATAAAAAATTATAAAAAACTATAATGGGTATAAAGCCAAACATAAGAAGTGATAATTATTGACTAAAAGATCTTGAAAAAATGATAGAAAGAAAAGGGTAGAAATGAATTTGTTCGTAACAATTTTATCCTTCTACATTCTGTAAACATTTTAACTGTGGTCAAATTCCTTTTATGGTGTTCTGTGTTCAGAGGATAGACGTCTATTATGGTAATTAGAGTGAGTTTTTCACTCTTAAGAAAATCCTATTATCTGGTTGTGTTACCTATTCTTATTCCACCACCGCGGCGCTTGGTATGAGATGTAATACCAGTCACCAGTGCTCCTCATTTCCACCAACGGCATTCGCTATAATGGCCACGAAACTAGTGCTTTTAACAGGATAGAAGGTTACCGAGTTGTAGAGGGAGCTTGACGAGCGTGATTAGGATACAAGTGAGAAAAAGGCTGATCTACAACAACGGCTACGTGAGGCGTTAATAGATGATGGCATTGATCCCGATACGTTCCGATCCAAGATTTCTGATTCCAATGCAGTTGTTAGAAAAATGGAGAAAAAGTCCGAAGAATCTTGTGAAGCCATGGAAGAGAACTCGAGGAAAATGAAGGAGAAGCTCGAAGAATCTTCTAGAGCCATGGAAGAGAAGTCGAGGAAAATGGAGGAGAAGCTTGAAGAATATTCTAAAGCTATGGAAAAGAACTCTGGGAAATTGGAGAAGTTGGAAGAATATTCTGGAGCTTTGGAAAAAAAGTTCATAGAATCCCTCGAAGAAACTTTTAGAGCTAAGGATGAGAAAATCAAGGAACAGCTGGCGGACAACTACAACCACTTGAAGGATCACATAGCAGAAGAAATCGAGAAACAGATAAAAAGATACAGTGAAGACTCTGAAGAAGTCCGAATCCACATGAAAGCCCCACACTTTGATGGCAAGCTGCCCTGGAACAATTACCATCGCCAGTTCGAGACAGCACCAATAAGGGCAAATGGATGCACTGGACCGAAAAAAATCGTGGCATCAACTCTGGCACTTCGTGGGGAGGCGACGGAAATCCTGCAGTCGCTGTACACCCTCACCTTGCACGACTGGCTTATCCAACCACGCCAGAGAACGTTATCAAGAGGCTTGCAAATCAGGCCTTTTTGGATGGACTTCGAGACCAGTAGATTAGGCAGTCCGCTACCTGTGCGCGTGCGAAGGATGGAAGAACAGGATGTTCCGGAGGAGGACAGCTTCGACGCAAATGTGAGGAGAGTCGTCAAGGAAATGAAGGCATCCAAGCGAAAGAAGCTGCGGTGCTGGAACTCTGGAACTGTGGAGAGCTTGGGCACATTCCTAGTCGATGTAAGATAGAGACGCGGGCACACGCTTTGACGTCGAAGGACGATGCGAAGGGGCAATCGTCGACCTGTAACCAGTATGCCCCGAAGAAAACCGCGATAGTTGCCTCTTTAAGACCTAAACAGAACAGCGTGTTTGTGGATGGCTTGATGGATGGAGAACATGGCACCAATCTGCTGGATACAGGTGTGACGAGGACGATCACCAAGCTCGATATTGTCACAACACTGACAATGATCAGACCCACATAGTGGCGACTACAAACAGCAACTGGAGACCTGGCGAGAAAACATGGTGAAGTAGAAGCAGGAGTGACTCTGGGAAGCACTAGTTTTGATCGTCCAATGCTGGTTGCTGACATTGGAGAGGAGATCATCATTGGAATGGACATCATGAATTCCCAAGGCTTCCAATTGGATTTCAGACATGGCACATTGGGAGTCAACAATAACGAAGAGATGATTCTAGATGGGAAGGAGGAGGAGATGGTTCGTGTACTGCTAGCTGGGGATGCTTCGATTCCAGAGAGGAGGGAGATGATCCTGTGGGGTCGTCTGGATGGAAAAGTCAAAGGAGGAAGCACCGTTATGTTCGAGCTTAGACTACACGACTCCGCAATAGGACGAGGAATCGCTTGTGGAAAAAGCCTGGTACAAGTGACGGGGACTGTTCCTGTCAGAGTGATGAACGTCAACTATCACTCAGTGAGCTTGGCGAAGGGGACGCCGCTGGGACTCTGCTGAGAAAACCAAGTGACATCTTTGACAACGGAACGAAACGGCTAGAAGACTACATTTGACGAAGAAGGAAGAGGCGGACAAGATAATCCAGGACATGGTGAAAGGCGGCATCATCGAGCCTTCCAGTAGTCCGTGAACATCGCCAGTTGTGCTGGTTAAGAAAAAGGACGGTTCAGCCAGGTTCTGTGTGGACTATCGTCAGCTGAAGAACGTGACGAAGAAAGACAGCTATCCGCTACCACGGATCGACGATACATTGGACACCTTGACCGGATCAAAGATCTTCTCAACCCTGGACCTGAAGAGCGGATATTGGCAGATAGAGATGGCCCCAGAAAATCGGGAGAAAACTGCTTTCAGAGTTGGAACTGCGCTGTGGCAGTTTACTGTTATGCCATTCGAGTTATGCAATGCTCCTGCCACGTTCGAAAGGCCAATGAAGACTGAGCTCAAGGGATTATCTTGGTCAAAATGCCTGGTATACCTCGATCACATAATCGTTATTGGCAAATCATTTAGAGATCACCTAAAGAATTTGGAGGAGGTATTCCAAATAAGAAGTTCTGTTTTGAAGCTGACCTCGAGGTAATGCCAACTGTTCCGGAGTCAAGTTCAATACCTCGGTCATATCGTATCGGCGGAGGGAGTAGCTGCCGACCAGCAAAAGGTGAAGGCAGTTGAGGAGTGGCCAGTACCAAAGAATATTCACGAACTACGAAGTTTCCTGGGTTTATGTACCTACTACCGGCGGTATGTCCAAGGATTTGCCAACATCGCCCCACCTATCCATCTGCTCACGGAGGCACAGAGACGTTTCCACTGGGATGAAGATTGCCAGGAAGCCTTCGACACGTTAAAAAGAGCTCTTGCCAGCGCACCCATCCTAGGCTACCCACTGCCGGATGGATACTTTGTCCTGGACACGAATGCCAGCAACGTAGGACTTGGTGCAGTGCTGTCCCAGATCCAGCAAGGACATAAAAGGGTCATTGGATACTTCAGCAAGACTTTGTCGAAGCCTATTGCGTCACGAGAGAGAGCTGCTGATAGTAGTTAAGGGGGTAGAGCACTTCTACAAGTACTTCTGGTAAGAACCGACCACCACTCAAGTGTTTGAGAAAAGAAAAATATATTATTTTCAGTTTATTGGAGCTTTTTTAGTTTAGTTTATTGGTTATTTTGAACTGAAAATTGTTTTATCTTATTCATATATTCATTTACTTCCAAAATATTGATGAAATAATGAATTCCACATTCTATTAATTCACAAATAAGTTGTTCTTATGCCAAATATTCCAATTATATGGTTTTAAAAATAACCAAAATATTTGAAACTATATTTTGTGACCTAAAATAGTTTGCTCCTAGAGTACAAGTATGTTGTGTATTCATACTAACTGTAAAAAAAGAAGTGGTGACTGCATTTATGTAAGTATTACAAACAATTCAAATTGTTTCAACGGCCAAAGATTCACTTTTTTGAATGATCTTTACTGCCAATATGAAATCAAATTGAGTTTTCTGATAAGCAGTATATGTGAACGTACAAATCCCTTAATTAGATTTGAGCTTGCGTATACAAGCAAGCGCATAAGAGTTGACAAGAGATCAGTCCGCAATCCAATATAGCAAAACCTCTATAAGTATCCGTAATACCTGCAAAAATTTGCTGTTCTCTTGGTACCATATGCATCTTACCAAATATACTCATATCTGACTCATCTTGTAATTCACTTCTGTAACTTTCATCAACTGACGCATACACACAAATCTTCCTCAATGACACCCACCACATTCATTTTAAATTCCGCAATAAAATTGGTCTCGCAACAAACAAAATTGCAAATTGTGACAATAAATTTATGTCAACTGTTCAGTTCGTTTGGCTGATTTAAGGTTGTTCATGTTCAAGCCGGTTTGAGGCAGGTGTTAAATACGACCCAAACTAATAAGGAAACTACACCTGAGAATTGCGGACTGATATTTTTCTTCTGGTAGAAAACAGGTTTTAGTTGATAAATCTTGATGGACCAATATAAGAAAGGCTGAAGTATAATTGACCACCCCGTACATACCACTTAAAATTAAATAATCCTAGAATTGAGTTTCAACTTACTAAAAATTGAACATTTCCAATTATCTTCCACTAGTGGTAATTGCAAATTGCCATCAAATCTCGCCATTGCCAAAATGCTATTTAGGATTTTGCAATTTAGTAGATAAATCATTAATTAATAGGCGCCATAAATGTGAATTAACCTGAGGGCTTTAATTTGATGTTGACGTTGAAATGGTGTTCAAATAACCAGTTTAGCAGGTTGCATGTTCTGACAGTTGACCAGTTAATTTCTATTTAGATTGGTAAAACTGTAATACGATATTTTCATAGTTTCTGGTTTCGGTCAGTGAAATAAAAACTCATTATCGTTTCTATTCAATATTCTTTTTTTTTTGACAAATCCCCGTATCTCAATCAATCTTGCATATTTTCACTTATAATCTCCCTAGAGCTCGAATTATTTCCGGAAATTTTGTCGAGTTGCGAATTTTCTTGAAAATTTCCTACCAGTCAATTCTAACCAATCATAGGCTTGCATTTTGTTATGTTGCTATGGCAACGACCTAATTTTATCGGAAATTTCCCTGCTCATAATCACGTGACTGAAAGATTAATAAGTGGAAATTTCCCTGGCTTTGGCTTTATGCATCTGGATGTACTGGATGTAGCTCCCATATGATTACAGTGTTGCCGTCCCCACTCTCCCTAACAATCCCAACCCAACCCAACTTCCACAGACAGAGATAAAGCAAACGGCAACACTGTGGTTGTGCATGGGAGCTACATCCAGAGATGCAAAGCCAGGGAGATTGCCACTCATTAATCTTTCAGTCACGTGATTATGAGCAGGGTGATTTCCGATAAAATTAGGTCGTTGCCATAGCAACATAATAAAATGCAAGCCTATGATTGGTTAGAATTGACTGGTAGGAAATTTTCAGTTTAACAAATTGGGGTCTCAATGCTTTTCAATATGTGCGTATTTTAGGAATTTTTTAAATCAAGCTTTCACAGTCAGCGGTTTATTCAATTTTCAATTTTTGTGTAAAGAGATCCCAAACACAGTTTGGCATGTTCTCCTTTCTCCTAAATCACCCTGTATATTTTTTTACCAGTTTCTATGAAAAAATCTCTGGAAAATCCACTGATGCAAATTGCAAGTTTCTGTCTTTTGTAGTTTATGAGTTTTTTTTTATGGATTTTTTAGTGTCGCCTGTCGATAACAATCTTCAAAAAAACTTCAGTAATTTTTTTCAAAATCACTCTGTATATCTTTCACCAGTTTCTATGGAAAAAGTGTCTGCAGATTTCACTAATGCAAATTGCAAAGTTTCTATCCTTTGAGTCACAAAAATCTTCAACACATTTTGATGGCAATTTTTCACTTTCTCCCAAATCCCCCTTCCCTGTATATTTTTTTATCAGTTTCTATGGATAAATGTCAATATCGATATCGATATAAGACATAATAAATTTTCGTTATCTAAAAAAAGAATTGTAAGAGTTTTCTTGAATCTTTCTGTTGAAAAAATGTTAATTAAGCACCCTGTATATACAGGGTGTCCGGAAATGATGACCTTTTCCAATAACATTTTTTCGAAAATTGATTATTAACGGAGTTACAGGGTGTTAAACTTAAATTTTATTTGCAGTTTTTTGGAAATGCCTTTGGCCACGCTCATAGTATTTTCACGAAATCTCGTCTTTGGAGCTTTATCGGGATGATGATTTCAAATTTGCTCACCGTTTTTTCGCATTTTGTAGAGGGCGCCACATAGGAACCTTTACTTTGATTTGTATATACAGGGCTTTTCACTTAAAACTCCCCACGTCAATATCTCGGAAACAGATAGGAATATTTGATTTCTGTAAAAAGTAGTCAATGTATGGGGTCGAGAAGTTATTTTTCACAGTTAAAAAAATTCGACGCCTACCAAGAGTAAAGCGTCGCGACGCATCGAAAATATTAATCGATTGCAGGGACTTTGAAATTACGCGCATGCAAAAGTACGAGTTATTTATAAACTTTTTTGTTATTCAGTCGAACTAATTTATTCTACTCAGTTTTGAGATATACAGTGTGTCCAAGATACGGATGTCTATCATGGGGATCTTGAAAACCGTGAGAGATACAAGGTCGGTTAAATGGAGGCAAAGTTGCGTATTTTGATGCTTAACAAAATGCCGTTTTAAAAGCCAAGAAATTCCGACCAAGTCCGAAATTATCCAAAAAAAACCGAAATGTTTCAAAATTGTTTTCATTTTTTTCTGACCACATTTGAAGAGATATTTTGAAATGAATGGGACTTTTTAATTGCCACTTTTTGCCCTTTACAGGATAGCGTTAATAAATTGAAGAACCGACGTTTCGTCTATGAGCAGCCATCATTAACTTTGTTTTTTCAAATACGGTCCTGGATTTTTTATTACGGATTTTAAGAGCCTCTTATGTTCCTAAACCAACGAGGTATCGCACTAAAAAGAGGTGGTTGTTTTTAATCCTATTAGAAATGTATTTTTGTCTCTCTCTAACACATGAGTTCTTATGGAAAAATCCATCAACATAATATTTTTGAATAATTGCGATACATTGTTGGTTTAGGAACATGAGAGGCCCTCAAAATCCGTCATAAAAAATCCAGCACCGTATTTAAAAAAACAAAGTTGATGATGGCTGCTCATAGACGAAACGTCGGTTCTTCAATTTAATAACGCTATCTTGTAAAGGGCAAAAAGTGGCACTGAAAAAGTTCCATTCATTTCAAAATATCTCTTCAAATGTGGTCAGAAAAAAATGAAAACAATTTTGAAAAATTTTGGTTTTTTTCGGATAATTTCGGACTTGGTCGGAATTTCTTGGCTTTTAAAACGGCATTTTGTTAAGCATCAAAATACGCAACTTTGCCTCCATATAACCGACCTTGTATCTCTCACGGTTTTCAAGATCCCCATGATAGATAACCATATCTTGGACACACTGTATATCTCAAAACTAAGTAGAATAAATGAGTTCGACTGAATAACAAAAAAGTTTATAAATAACATGTACTTTTGCATGCGCATAATTTCAAAGTCCCTGCAGTCGATTAATATTTTCGATGCGTCGCGACGCTTTACTCTTGGTAGGCGTCGAATTTTTTTAACTGTAGAAAATAACTACTCGACCCCATACATTGACTTCTTTTTATCAAAATCAAATATTCCTATTCGTTTCCGAGATATTGACGTGCGGAGTTTTAAGTGAAAGGCCCTGTATATATATTTTCCATTTTTGTTCCCTTTGAAAAAATCATCAACCTGTCAATATTTGACATTCACTTATTTTTTTTGACATTTTTGCCTTCAGATTCTGAAAGTTCATTAAAAACCATGAGTTTTGGTGACCTTATTTCAAATTTCAATATCTTTTCAAATAAACTGCAATAATATACGGGAACACCCTGTACCTAGGTTCAATTTTCTGTTTATGAAAAATAGCAAAACTCGAAAAAAAAAAAACATTTTCACAATATCAAAGCATCGAGCTTAATAAGTGATTATTATCATTATTTTTAATTAAGGTTTCCTGAATCACTCTGAACAAATAAAGAAACTTATTCAGAGTGAAGAAAGCTTATTTCAGTTGATGTATCATTGTAGAAAGATTTTTCCGTCTTTATATCAATCTGCGTATTTTATGGGATTTTTATTTTTTTTTAACACTTTTCCACTGGTGTTTAGAACATTTTGTCAAGTGTTACATATTTATATAAACTATTTTTATGTTTATCAGGATTTTCGAGAGGTTTTTTCATCGATTATTAGTAAATTTTCAGACTTTGCAGCGTTTTTTAAACTGTTTAATGACTTTTAATACACTTTTAGCTTTAGATTTTCAAATTGATTTAACATCCCTTTTGGGTTAGGTCAATTTTCAATATTTTCACAAACATTAAGTTTCCTAATGATTTCTTGTAGTTTTTTTATTTTAGTATGTTTTAGATTTTCAATCATTTGAAATACTTTTCACAACGATTGTTTAAGTTTATTAAGATTTTTGAATTGAGTTTTTGTCACCGATATTTAGTCTTTTTTCAATTTTTGTAGCATGCTTTTACATTTTTAGTGATTTTGTATGCCCTTCTAGTTCACTGCTTTCAACCCTGGGCACTATCTTTTAGGGATTTTCAAATAATTGATGAAGGGATACACCGTTTTTGAGACAATTTTAATTATCTTCACTTATATTTAATTTTTCAATGATTTCTTTTTCAGTTTATAGTGATTTAGATTTGCAATGACTTGAAATACCTACTTTCTACGTTTTTACAGCTCTTATTTATGTTTGGTAACATTTTTAAATTGAGTTTCTTATAGTCTTCAAGTTTGGGTTGGCTGATTTGAAATACTTTCTACATTTTCACATCAATAATAATTTATGTTCACTAAGATTTTTAAATTGAGTTTTTGTCACCGATATTTAGTCTTTTTTCAATTTTTGCAGCATCCTTTCACATTTTTAGTGATTTTGTATGCCCTTCTAGTTCACTGCTTTCAACCCTGGGCACTATATTTTAGGGATTTTCAAATAATTGATGGAGGGATACACTTTTTGGGGAGTTTTCACCGTTTTTGAGACAATTTTAATTATCTTCACTTATATTTAGTTTCTCAATGATTTCTTTTTTAGTTTATAGTGATTTAGATTTTCAATGACTTGAAATACTTTCTACGTTTTTACAACTCTTATTTATGTTTGGTAACATTTTTAAATTGAGTTTCTTATAGTCTTCAAGTTTGGGTTGGCTGATTTGAAATACTTTCTACATTTTCACATCAATAATAATTTATGTTCACTAAGATTTTTGAATTGAGTTTTTGTCACCGATATTTAGTCTTTTTCCAATTTTTGCAGCATTCTTTTACATTTTTAGTGATTTTGTATGCCCTTCTAGTTCACTGCTTTCAACCCTGGGCACTATATTTTAGGGATTTTCAAATAATTGATGGAGGGATACACTTTTTGGGGAGTTTTCACCGTTTTTGAGACAATTTTAATTATCTTCACTTATATTTAGTTTCTCAATGATTTCTTTTTTAGTTTATAGTGATTAAGATTTTCAATGACTTGAAATACTTTCTACGTTTTTACAGCTCTTATTTATGTTTGGTAACATTTTTAAATTGAGTTTCTTATAGTCTTCAAGTTTGGGTTGGCTGATTTGAAATACTTTTGACATTTTCACATCAACAATAATTTATGTTCACTGAGATTTTTAAATTGAGTTTATTCAGCGATATTTAGTTAATTTTCAATTTTTTCAGGGTTTTCACATTCTTCATGATTTTCAAAACCCAGGACACTACTTTTTTTGAGGATTTTTTCTTGAAAACAAAAAAATAAAAATGAACAGTCACCATTTCTCCGCATCCAAACAGCTCGAAAAAAGTTTAGGATTTTGTGAATTTCCTAAGAAAAGATAGTTTTCGAAAACAGTTGATCAACATACAATCACTTCTATGTCTTCAGAATTGACAATATCCGTCACTTTTTTCGAATAGTTCATATAAATTATTCCCACATGAAGGTCACAAAGCCAAACCTTTTCGACTCTATTGGTAGGGACATGATTTTTAAAAGTCGTTTTTCATTACAACAGCAGAAAATTCCATGAATATTTTTTGTCAAATATGAATCAATTTATGGTATCAGTAAAACAAAGAAGATTCAACATCTCAAGAGATCGCCATATTAGGTTTACTTCGAAAATTTTGCTCCCTCCCCAACCCAGTCCGCATACTTTTAAATACCAAAGAAACAAAGAAAAACACACGTACAAGAAGTACAAGAACGAATTCGATTATTTAGTAGATCTACTTTCGATTTTCAACTGTTTACAACCTTGAGACAGAAATTCCAAGGTTGGTGAAGGCCGATTTTCGAAGAAAAAACCACGTGCATACAGCACACACTGGGGAACGTACCTATATGCCATATATTGTTGTTAACTGGTTTAGACTGATGGTTTTTGATTGTTCTAAATATTAAAGATACTATAAAATGGACAATTTATTATATTATTCAATTCTTTTGTGCTTTTCTTGCATAGTTATCACCTTGTTTTAAGTAATGTGATCAATGTGAATAATGTTTCAATATTTTTTCTACAAACATTCACGAATTAGAAACAAAAGACCTCGTAAAAACTTGGCAACTATGCACACAGTTGAAGCAATAACTGATCTTACGTTGTTTCTGCCTAAGTTTTTCCCCATCGCATCGGTTGCAAAATCACGAATACGCGAAAAATATTTCTCAACGCAAAACAGAATCATGTCTTTTAATTTGACTGGAACAGAGACAATACCTTATCGGCATTGTTATTGGTAAGGGAGAGTACCTCCTCTTTGGTCAGTAGCTCTAGGATAGCCAACACCCCTTCTCGGAAGAAAGGGCAAGCTTCATACTCTTGCTCAAGTGGACTTGGTGTTAGCCTTGGAGTTGTCAGTGAACCAAAATTGCGTCTCTTTTCATGGTTCTGTCGAGGTAGTACGCCCTGGATGGAAGATTTGCCTCGATACTCTAATATCAGTCCTCACGTATGCTGCCATCGCTTCTTTTTTACCCCGAGAGCCAGTTCTGTCAACGCCAGGAGGATGTTCAGTGCAGCTGCAGAAGTGGTCCTCATTGCACCGGCAATATTCAGACAGGCCATCCTTTAAAGTCTGGTTAGTTGGGGTTCGTTAGTTGTTTTCTTGGTCCGGGTAAAAGAGTCACGTGGTAAAAATGCGTCCACACACCGCACAGCGCAGCAGCCACGTTGTAGTCATGTCCTTCTTCAACTATCCTTTCAACATAACCTCACTGTCTAAAACCTTCCCAAAGTACACTCAACCTCCTCTTCAAATTCCAACTTCTTGAACTTCCTTCTATTTGTGAAGAAAATCAGCTCCATTTTTGTGGGATTCACTGCGAGCCCAATCTCCTTAGCTATACCTCCGGGATTTTACACGCTGTCCTCCAACTCCAATTTGGTCAGGAGACTATCCATTCCAAGATCCTGGTTGGGAGGCAGCTGCCTTGGACGCCTGCATCCATTTAGCAGTCTCCGAAGGACGCTTTCGCCTGGCAATCCCGGAGAACAGACCAAACCCAACTCTCCATGGAGGCGGGGGTTTCTTTGGCCTTAAGAGCCTCGAAAATGAAGTCCGTTTTTACCTTATCAAATTCTTCTTCCACGCCAAACAACAGGACCAAGGCAACCTCTTTGTCTTGTATAGTTCTTCCAGCTAGTTGCACTAAAGCATGGAGGGATTGGAGGGCTGTTTATGTTCTCTTGCTCACTCTAATTCACAAGAACTAGCACGCCTACTAGTAGGCCAACTAACGCAACCTAACCCAGTCCAGAACCATACCTGGGTCGAAGGAAACGACTGATCTCCGAGGCCGTAGACTCTGGACAAGTGGGCTTGGCAGAAAACAGTGAAGAGCTGGAGAAATAACCAGATATGTAGGGAAGCCAGAAGGATGACTAGACAAACCAACAAACCAAGGACGTCCCCATTGCTAAATATAGGAGTAGGAAGACTGTTGCGACCTCAATCGACACTTAAAAAAGTGCCTCTACTCATTGGACTTCTGTCCTTCTACCCTCACGATGACCAAGAAGTGGTTGAGGATATTATGCTGTCTAATGATGACTCTATCCTCTTCAACGGATCCGAAATCCGGTCGCCAAGAAATCTGATCAAGCTGGCCATACTCACAAAGGAATTATGTAATGAATGCACGGAAGTTGGACAACCAGGTGTGGTTCTCATCTGGATTAATGTTTGGTGCTGAAGAAGCCGTCAGTCTAGAGATGCGCCAGCAAAGTTCTACCCTAGAGGGAACAACAGAAGAACAGGACGGTTGAGCATCCTAGGAATTAGCATCTCTCTTAGTTCCTCAGCCTGAGAGGGTGTAGGTAGAGAAGCACCTGCTCGGAATTGCTGATAGATGAGGTCCTGTTAAGTAAAAGGTTCTACTAAGGGACCACAGGAGAGGGTTGTCTGAGCTAGGCTCTTGACCCTCTTCCACCATACCAATACAACAATTCAGTTCTCAGTTGTTCTCGTACTAGGCTTGCAATGGGTTGAAATCCGTCTCGTTTTGTCTCTTTTGTTTCGGGTTGTCTTGGTTTTCATTGCCTCATGATGACTAACCCAAAAGAACCTGAAATAATTTCGAGAGCACTACAAAAAGCGTCTCTCGGCTTTTTTTTTTTGTTAAACGTGAGGATTTTTGAGTTACGACGAAAAACGATAATTTTTTCTCTTCAAATATCTCATGAACGGTCGATCGTGGCGCAAAAGTGAAAAGTGTCTTATGGCATTTTTTCTTGAACTTTAGGGTTTTTGAGTTGCGACGAAGAAATGATAATTTTTTGTTTGCGTTGTGTTTTCCAAATAAAACTTCCAGTTATCCTAATACGCAAGAATATGTTTTGAAAGCTTACTCTCCTTGGAGAATCAATGTGCACTGCATGGAGACTGCACGTCTGATACTTAATCAAAAAGCAAACTCAAGGTCAACCAACTCGATAATAAGAAAGTTCTCACGCCCGTTATATTTGCACAAATCTGATGTCACTGCACTGGTTTACAAGTGTAGAAACGCCAGAAACTTAAAAGCTTCAGCTGTCAATCAAAAGGATTATTGACTGATATGTTTACACATTTTTTTTTCACTAAATCTAACCCACTCAGATAGCCATTAATGTTGAGAGTGTGAACCAAGCAGTCCAAACACCGCGTTTATTATCACTGATAAAAGAAAGTTATCCCAGATTGCTCAAGCAATTTCAATTGTTTCTGACATTGAACCTGTTGATACCCTACATTCTATTGTTCTGATAAAAAAAGAGCCAATGACATCGGGAGATAAATTTGAATAGACGTGAGAAAAGTGTTTCGACACAGGACACTTTGTTTTATGTTGACTGACTCACTTTCATCAAATATTGCTATTGCATGGTTTAACCTTATGAACTTTATTTTCCAGAAAATAACCACAGTCTGGCAACACCACATTGACAGTTCTGCATGTAGCAGGGGTGCGTGCCGCGTTGCCGTGTTAAGTATTTCAAAGAATTTCCTTGTGTATATCAATACTGATCAAACCATTCAATAAACAAATAATACCTTTTATGTTATCGAACATTATCACAAATTCCTTGTTATTTACGCGTTTATCTCCCCATAATTGACCACAAAGAATATCAAAACACCTTTATCTCGGTGTTTCAATTATGAACAATAAGACTGGTAAACAATCTTTATCCGGGACAGCAATGACTTATTATTTTATTTTTTGAAAGCCGGTTCGGCTTCTGCAATAATTGCATATTACGAAAATATTCCGCTTTAAATCATTTCGAATGAACGGCCTTGTTGGCTGTCTTGTCGGGTAATTTAAATCGGTGTATTGAAAAATAAAAGCTGTAATGATACAGATTACCTTTTTCAAATTAACAATCAAGGAGACTGGATCGGAGATTGAGATTGAAGGGAATTAATCAACAAAGTTTACACAGTGTAATTATTTTGGAATAAGTAAAAAGAAACTTTCATTTTTTTTAAACATCGATTCCAAAACATAAAATGTGACCTTTCAGCAACATTTATGCATTGAAATTCAATTTTTCAATGACTGTTATCATGTAACTCGCCTAATGCAAATGCATCAGTAACTTTTTAATCTTGATGATCTTTTTACTTTGATGTTCGCGTTAATCGATTAAATGTTACCTTCAAGGATTTTAGAGATTATAATAAAATCGTACGTGGGTGTGACATTAATTTTTCATGATGTATAAGCTTCTTTAATTATTTATTTAAGTTTAATGAAGTTTATTGTTATGTAACTCACTTATATGTATGTAACCAGGACAAATACAAAAAACAACTCGACTTAAATTTTATTCATAATTTTATTACAGCATCCGGGGTCAATCGCACCAGAATGTTTGTGGCTAATATTCTTAATTTTTTGATCATAATACGCCAGACAAAAGCTTAAGTAGAAAAGTATCGAAGAAGTGAACAGCCTTGACATTTCAAGTTCAATGCTAACCAGAAGCGACTTCTTGGTTCTGTTGGGCTTTTTCTGCAATTTCATTTTTTTTTTCGTTTCTGCAGAAGCTACTGGGCGTGGCATCTGAATCCGGATCAAGATTGTTTGTCTGCACATTGACACAAAGTGTTGTCTAATTAAATTCCGCATTTTTGATTTGCATCAGGAGCAGGTTTAGTGTAATTATAACTTCTAATTGATGAGCTCAAGCTACTTTGTTGTAGCGAAAAGTACTAAAATATGTTCATGTTCCCACTCTCCAGAACACGGGGGAGCTTACGGTGTTGCCGCTATTTTTCCTATTTTATTCCCAACAGTTTCATTCTAAAGCTATTTTTGAATATTTAACAAGGCACGTTACATTTTCTGTTTAAATTGTGTTAATTCAGCTTAATTTTATCGTTTGTTAGGAAAACGATAAGAGTTTTAAGGTAAACAATCCTTTGCTATAAAATAATTTGAAATTGTTGGGGATTCAAATCAGTATAATTTTGAGTTGACCGTGCCAGACCCTCATGACTTGTCATGGCTTTCTTGAGGGTTGATTGAAAATTGCCTGTAGAGTGGAGACATAAATTATAAATAATTACGGTGAATAAATGTGTTGTCATTATTTTCTTGCAGGACTGAGGAGTGTTTTTTGCAATTTTCAATCTTCTAAATCAATTTGAGCTGGTAAGGTGAAGAAATTTTTTTGAATAAAGTGAAAGCAATCAAACAGAAAATGTTTAAGCTATATTCACATACCCACCTATGTAGTGCGGTGCCGTTGTATGTACAAAAGTTAAAACTTCAACCTATACATCTATTGAAAAAAGCAAAAATTCGGCATTGGATCACACAGCACGGCAACAACACCGCACTATTACCTATGTGAATGTAGCTTTAGACGTTCATACAATTTGCGCAAGTGATTCCTTTGCGTGCGAGTAATATGAACGTGTGAACAGATTCTTCAATTTAATTTTGTTTGTGCAAATTTCCATGCGTGAGTCGTCAATAAACCAGCCATAAAACATCTTGTCAATGCTGTCAAACCATATCTAGCTTATGCAGGAAAACTTGCGCAAGTCATTCGTTACGTGTGAACGGGCGAATGAAGTTTGCGCAAATCAAAAAATTGGATGTATAAAGTCTGTTCTGCCAGATATTTGCATGTACGGTTATATGAGCGCGCGTGTAAACAGAATTCTTCAATACAATTTTGTTTGCGCACATTTTCTGCACTATTTGTCTCTAAACCAGCCCTATAAACATGTTTTGAAGGCTGGTTCAAACGCTGATGTAGTTTGTGCAAACAAATTTGCGCAAATTGCATGAGCGTCGCTGAACCACCCTTGAAACATGTAAAGAATGCTTTAAACGTACGCGCAATTAACCTGTGCAAACAATTCGTTGCATTCGACAAGGTTCATGAAGTTTGCACAAAAAAAAATGGCTTTAATAAAGTCTTCGCCAGATTTGCATGAGGTTGATAGGGGAAGGTTGCCTATATTGAACCGCTACCTAAATTGGACCACAGTACAGGGTGATTCATTTTCAGAGTCAGGGTGCCAGTTCTCGTAAACTATTCATCGTAGAGGCTTGCGGCAAAAATTTTTATTTATTTATTTTACTAAAACGGCCAAGAGAAAAACCTGGAAAATATTTTCAAGTTTCTGAAATGGTCGCTAGGGGGCGTAACAACCAACACCAAGTAGAAAAATATGATTTTTATGGAATTTTGTCCAATGAAAATATATCGATGAGCGCATTTTCGGATTAACTGACTAGTTACCTACACTTTTTGTCCAAAACGTTTTTTTCTATCTATCATAATAAAGTGGTGGGGGAAGTTCAATTGTTTTATTAAACAAACGGAGATTTCTCCCGTTTCGCTTGACCGATTTAAACGAGCTTGGGCTCATATGAAAGAGCATGATCTGCAGTTCAAAAAACTTTTTTGGTTTTGAATTTTTGACCTTCGCCGTCGCCATTAGATGGCGTTAGCTGAAATGGTAGCAAGTTTTTGCGTTTTTTCAAAAAAAAATCAAATGTAATGGTATATTCATTTTTATATATTTTAAAAGGGGACACATTTTCCTATAAAAAAAACAAAAAAATGAATGAAAGGGTTGATAGGGCTGTGTACACGTGCGTAGAGTTGAAATGATAGACGAGGGAATGTGTATATTCCGTGTAAATTCTTTATTAATTAAATGCAGAGCGCTTTCGGCCTAAGCCATCTTCAGTGCCTCTTGAGTCAGGAAAAAAAAATTGACTATTTGCGATTGAGCTCGTCGTAGACCGTCGGTTCATTCTCGTCTCATCTTCCAAATGTAACATAACATCTTCACCTCTAAATAAAGGGGCTATTTGTACCCCCCGTTTTGTCACGTTCTATGTTGTTAAGTTACCATATACACTTCATGTTGTGTGTTTCTATTGTTGTGATGTTCCTGTGCTCCTGACTCAAGAGGCACTGAAGATGGCTTAGGCCGAAAGCGCTCTGCATTTAATTAATAAAGAATTTACACCCCTTTTACAATATATAAGAATGAATATACCATTACATTTGATTTTTTTGGAAAAAACGCAAAAACATGCTACCATTTCAGTTAACGCCATCTAGCGGCGACGGCGAAGGTCAAAAATTCAAAACCAAAAAAGTTTTTTGAAGTGCAGATCATGCTCTTTCATATGAGCTCAAGCTCGTTTAAATCGGTCAAGCGAAACGGGAGAAATAGCCGTTTGTTTTAAAACAATTGAACTTCCCCCACCATTTTATTATGATAGAAAAAAACGTTTTGGACAAAAAGTGTAGGTAAATAGTCAGGGAATCCGAAAATGAGCTCATCGATATATTTTCATTGGACAAAATTCCATAAAAATCATATTTTTCTACTTGGTGTTGGTTGTTACGCCCCCTAGCGACCATTTCAGAAACTTGAAAATATTTTCCAGGTTTTTCTCTTGGCCGTTTTAGTAATAAAATTTTTTGCCGCGAACCTCTACGATGAATAGTTTACGAGAACTGGCACCCTGACTCTGAAAATAAATCACCCTGTACATTTCCATGAAACTAAACAAGTCCAAAAAAATCTGTCAACACTGTACCATACCTTCAGTCACCACCACCACTCAGGAGGCTCCTGGGTAAAGGATTTGGGACTTGTTTAGTTTCGGAAAAATGTACTGTGGTTCAATTTAGGTGGCGGTTCAATATAGGCAACCTTCACCCACAATTAATATCCGCTTGTCCTTTGATTCAATTTGGTTTGCGCAGATTCCGTTGCATAAATCAGTTTGCACCAATTGCATTAGCGTCTTTCAACAGCCCTGAAACATATTGGTTAAGACGGTCATGTAATTTGCGCAAATTAGCTTGTGCAAGCCAATTTGCGTTCAATTGCACTAAGTTTGCGCAAAACAAAAATTTGGCGCTCGACTAAAATTTGTTCTGTAGGTATCTACAGTCATAATTATTCTTTAATTCAATTTTGACTCTCTGAAATTTGCGCAAATTGAACCAATTTGCACATATCACTTTCACACTGTTTTTTATTATTTAAATTATTTTAAAACAAATTTTTGGGTACAGTAATACCTATCTACAAATTAACTCGTTACCAGAATCATCAATTAATTTTTTTTTGCGCAAACCAGCCTTGAAACATAATGTAAAGGCTGGTTTGAGTTTGAACGCTCATTCAATTTGTGCAAATAAGCTTGTGCAACTAAATTTACGTATGTTATTGATTGTGTATGGATAGATACATGAAGTTTGCGCTAATCAAAACATTATTGGCTTGAAAGATTCAGCTTAATTCATTTGCGCAAATTTTCAAAGGTGCATGGAGTTTGTGCAAATCAAAAAATTGGCTGTAATAAAATCGGTTCTGCCAGATATTTGCTGAACTCAATTTCGTTTGCGTAAATTTGTATGCACAAGTCAGTTTGCACAAATTGCATGTGGTATATTAAGTTTGCACGAATAAAAAAAATTGGTTTGAAAAAATATGTTCTGTCAGATATTTGAATGAGGGTGAGGGTAGAGTTCTATGAGCTTGTAAAAGCTAGTTTAGACGCCGATGCAATTTGTGCAAACTGCTTTATGCATGTACAGATTTGCACATATAAAAGTGAGCTTAAGTTAAGGCTGGTGCAACTTGCGCAGATTATAAGTTCATGTAGATATTTGAATGAGATTGGTACAGTTCTATGAGCGTGTATATTCATTTTTTGTGCAAATTTGCACAAACAAACCTGAATTCTGGTTAAGGCTGGTTCAGACGCTCATACATTTTGTGCGGATTGGCTTGTGCTGTAGCGTTTGCGAGTTCAATTCAATATTTTTTTTTTAAATGCACAAATCAGTTTGCACAAAAATATTTTTTGCAATTTTAAACCTTCCTTATCAATTGGGGAAGTCGAGGAACGCTGATAAAGTAGGGAGAATTGTCTCAAACTAAGAACAATAATTATTGATAAAAAAAAATAGCTAATCGGTAAAAACATAGTATCTAAAGGTGAAAAACTTTTTTTATAGTTTCCTTGAGGGATGAAGGAGTGATCCTTGCGGTTTTCAACCTCACACCTCAATTGAGGAGGTTTTGAAACCCTAGTAGCTGAAGACATTCTTTGAACAGCAATGCGTGAAAAAATAAGTGAAAGATTCCTTAAAACAGATTTAAAAGTGAAAAAAAGACAAAATAAATAGCCTTTGTCATGGTTGTATTGTGGGTTTGAGGAGTGAGCAATTCTTAATGTGGAAAGTTTGGAAAGGTTGAATAATTAGTCAACAAAAAAATGTGTGAATAAATCCTCAACAAATTTTACAATGGACAATTTGCACATTTTTTGGAAATATGAAAAATATAAGGATTAGTGAGTACTGATGCCATTGATGTTTAAAAAATCAACTTACGACCTCTATAATATTAATGTAGTAATCACCGATTAAAGAGCGCCAATCAACATCCACTACGTCACAGAATACATTATCTATCTCCATCTGGCGTATTGACTGAGATGACCTGAGAGGGTAGTCGCTGATGACTTTCTGATATTGAGAAGGGTGAGATAATATTGAGTGTTCTTCGAATTTTCAGGAAATAATATACAGGGGTTTGAGAGATGGAAATTTGTGACTGAGACATGTTTTTTTAAATTTATTGAGCCGCTCACGCCATTGTACTCTTCTCTAATTGCACGAACTCTGGTATTTCTGGAACCAGTCATCTTCGCCAAAAAAAAAAAAAAAAAAAAAAACGATCTAAGGAGCTTGACTTAACAATGCATTTATTTTGGTACAAAAGAGATACAAGTTTGACGAATGATGGTGACTATCCATGTACGAATCCTGTCGAAGCAGGAATTTGACGAACAACGTGCAACATTGTGCGCACTCCCCTACTATAGACAATACAAAATTGTGCTAACCAACAATCGCAGGAATCGCACGAGTTTCGTTCAGGTTTCCAGTGTTCGGTTGGTTTGTCGTTCAGTTCAGTCCGCCAGTCTCCGTTCTTGTGTGCGGTTGCAATTGAGCGCTGTTGCCGACATTCGCGAATTTTCTCGTAAATACTGGTCAATCAATTCGCCTGTTGAGCCTGAGTTTTGTCTTGTGCTTGGAAGTGCATCAATTATGATGAAAAATCGGCAAAATGCAGAAAGCAGCGACATAATACAGGGTTTGCAGCCTTTTTCCATTCATGACGATTCGGGAAACAGCTGTGGATCTTCGGTGGTCTCGGATTTTACGGGAACAGAAGATGAATGCGTTTTGCAGGTTTCCGATTTGGAAACGGAGAGCACGGATGGATTACAGGTGAGATGAGAGGATGGAAGTTATTTGGTGCAATATGTTATGCGCTACACCCCTTGGATGACTTTCATATGTCCCTCTACTAACTACATTCTTACATGCGCAAAAATCTACGGCAAACTAATCCTATAATAACGATTCAATACGTCTGTAACTTATTGCAAATTCCGTAAAGGACGGTACTGCTTAAAAAAAATCTGGCAAACGTTCATGTACGTTTTTGAAATTCATATAATGACTTTTCACTTTCATAAATATATTTTCAATAGAATGTTGTCGCGTTTGATATTCACTGTACTTTTGGTTATTGAATTCATTTGAAAAAATCATTGTATTTTTTTTTTTTGCACAAACAAACCTATTCCATTGCGTTAATTAATATTCGACTCTTGTGTGAGAAATTATCAAATTGATTAGTTTAGTGACGAGTTGCATTTTTGGTGACTAATTGATAAGCCGGAATAATATTAATGTGTAGGTTCCAAATAAATATCGATAACAGCGTTTGATGTAACCAAGGATGTAACATTGTAACATGTGTTTGATAAATAAAAAAACTTGGCATTATTTTGAAAATTGAAACAATTTTTAACACTTTTCAATTACAAAAAAAATATAAACGAAACAATTTTTTTTCTTGGGAATGCTCAAGTTTGAATACATAAACAATCAACACTGGGATCAAATTTTGCCAAATATTTTAGCCAAAACTTCAAACGGTTAGAAAATTATTTTCATTTTTTCATGCTCGTCATACTTAAAAAAATCGTTTTGATTTTTGGAATAGTTTTGTGGTTTTGATATGAACATTTTCAAATGGAAAGAGCATTGGACGTTTAACGACCAAAATTTCCAATATATTTTAAAAATAAATTTCTTCGACTTTGACAATTTACAAAAATACTTTAGTGGTTTAAATAGATTTGCTGATTTGTTGATTTGCTATGACTACAATTTCAAGCCAAAATTTCAAACGGTTTGGAAAATACCGCATGTCTTCATTACAGGTGATTTTTTTTACATTTTCAAGTTGTAATAAATACTTGGCGTTGAGAATTTTTCATAAAATCAAAAAGACTACAAAATAACTTAATATTCGGGCCAAAATTCCAAACGGTTTGAAATAAAAATAAAAATTTCGACACTCGATTCCAAAATTTAATAATAATTTTAAAAATGACAGTGGAAGTTGGACAGTTCTTATGATGATTTTTAAATATTCGGACAACAATTTCAAACGATTTGAAATGAAAATGAGAATTTAGACATACTAAATTCAAAATTTTCAATATTTAAAAATAAAGTGAAAATACAAAACAAACATATTTCTCATAATATTTATGACAAAATTACTAAATTTCCACACTAAAATCTCAAGTGCTTGATCACAATTTTCAAATTGGTTTCGCGGATTCGTGGCTAAAACTTTGAGCGAAAATTTTAAACAGTGAAAATAAAAAATTTTACATCTTATTTCCAAAATTTCAATATCTAATTTTAAAAATGTCTGTGGAAGTTTGAAATAAACACAGTTCATTAGAAGCTTCTCATACTCATTCCAGTCTAAAATTTCAAGCGGTTTGAAATAATTGATTTACTCAAAAAATTTAAAAATTTACTACAATTTTGGAAATAGATTTGCGGATTTGAAATGAACATCTTCAAATAGAAAAAGCCAAAATTTCAAACAGTTTGGTTTGGATCTCTGAACTAGAGTTTATTTTTTTTCAACATTTTCATGAATTTGTCTTTGAAATTAATACATACTTGGCTTTGGAATAATTTTAGATAAAATATAAATACAAAATAACTAAATTTCAAACATTTTGAAAAAATTGAATTGAAAATTTTGACATATACAGTCCATTCAATCTTGAGTTACGCCTGATGTAAACAGAAGCACGCGGCGGCTTCCCAGGGTCGTATTCTACTTTATTCTGTCTCAAATAAATTCATTTTTGATTGAGTATAAACAGATTGGATTATAAATGTAAGGAATATAAGACTTATCAATATCAGACTTTACTGCCACAGAGTACAACTCTGATAAATACGTTGTGTGCCGGGTCATATGATTTATGGGTCTTCGACCAATCGCAAGGCAGCTCGAGATTTCGGGGGAGCTGGCAGTTTGTTTTGACGCGGCGTAAAACAAGGTTGAATAGAGTGTAGATACCTCATTCCAAAAATTCAATAATTTTAAAAAAGAATGGAGAAGTTTGAAATAAACATATTTCAATAGAAGCTTCTCATACTCATGCATGGCTAAAATTTCAAACGGTTTAAAATAAAAATAGACAGATGGTCAAAGTTGGGGAAAAAATTAGTAATTGATTAAAATTTTCAAAATAGATTTGCGGTGGCTAAAATTGATGCCAAAATTTCAAACGGTTTGGAAATAACAAATGTTCAAAAGTTCAAAGTTTTTATGCCAGACAATTTTCAAAATCGATTTGCGGATTCAAAATACAAATGTTCCAAAACAATCTCCAAATTCCAAATAAAAAATGTCGAAATGTTTGCAATTGGCAGATTGTCAGATTTATTTGTGAAAGTGATTTTTTTTTAATTTTAAGCACGTACTAAAATTACCGGACAAGAATTCAACTTATTTGCTTAAACCTTTTAAAAATTCGACAAAATTTCTTTGAATAGTTCAGCAGCCTGAAAATTAATATTTTTCTATACAATAATCTTCAAACTCTTTATGATGATTTCTAGAAATATTTTCAAACCATTCAGAAATGACAGTTTCTTCAAATTGCAAGCGACTTTTTTGTTTGAAAATGTCATTTTTTTTTTAAATTTGTTTTTCACTTGTTCATTCGAAAAATATACAGTGTCTTTTAAAAGTATTTCACACACATGCCTGATCCGATGGTAATATCGGCAATGTTGCCACGTTTACATTTTTTGAGACCGTTCCGGGACTTTTGAAAGACACCTGTATACCTTATTTTGAAAGTTAAGATTTTTTTTTCAAGTCGATTGACCAATGACTGGCTACAATATTCAATTCAATGTTGAATCCCACCAGCGTCTAACGTCATATTGTACTAAAATTTACGACCATAAAAAAGATCGAACGTCAACCATTTTATCACCAATAAAAGTCGAAACACATTGTTACAAAAAAAAACGGCCATTACTATGGCAATATAGTGAACACAGAAGTGAATGGATTCTCATTTTCATTTATAAAGTTGAACTGAAGCGAAATGAATAAAGGCCGAGTAATATGAACGAGGTATTTCGTAATTCGCCAAGTCATATTATGTGAATTAATTACTCGCTTTTAGAACAATTGCGCTCAGGGCTGTGTGCTGGATTAATATCTGATAGTTATGTTCAGCGTGGATAATGTAATTTCTTGGTAGCGCAGAGTGGGTAATTGATTTCGTTTTTTTGAAAAAAGCGAATGTGTAAAAGGAGAATTCTTGATAAAAGCCATTTTTTGCCAGCAATGAAGCATATATCAACCATTGTTCGTATTATACAATTTCAATCCCTACTTCTGGCAACACTGTTTATCTTGAATGAATACACGCAGACCAGAGGCTTACAATGACAATAGTGACGCAGGTAACAATTGTACTGGAAAACGACAAATGTACTAGATCTCTTTGTTTTGAACTAACATATCATCACAATCATTGTACTTAGTTTGACACACTGGTGAAACAACACCTCGGAGACACCTAAAACTGACACGTCAGATACATCTAGAACACTCCAGAGACTCCTAAAACACGTCGGAGACACTTCAGATACACCCATAAAACTTCAGATACTAGCCTAGTTTACACCGATAACTCGTTTAGTTCGGTCCGATAGGACCAAGTGGGTGGGGATAGTTCGGTAGGACCAATGCTTGCTTCTCGTCCGTTTACACCGTCTTGCAACGCGTGAACTAAATCTGTACGCCCGCTATTCGTCAAATGTCAAAAATAAGTCGAAATTATTCATCAACACAATTCGTAACCAAAAAAAACATGAGTAAGTACGCTCAGACTGCCTTAGAAACTCAGAACCAACACAATTCACAATAATAACAATCAACATAACCTCATAATTTTGATCCAGATCGAACCAAATTTAGTTCGGTACACTTGCTGGCGAGTACCAAACCACGAGCGGACCACCTTAGTCCGCAACTGTTTACACCATTCGAACCAAATATTTGGTTCGGATATAGTCCGAATTTGGTACTTGGTCCGCGGACCAAGTTGTCGGTATAAACTAGGCTACTGAAACATGTCGGAGATACCTTAAATAATTCAAGAGCTTCGATTTTAGGTATCATAAAAAGGGGTTGCAATTCAAGATTATTTACTTAGAGTGGCTGGGGGTGAAAGTTCATAAAGTACATAGATTTAGTTCTCCCTACCCATTGACTATAGGAATTTGCTTGACGTCATTAACAAATCACCGAGTAAGACGTACGTAAAGCTTAGCTTGATTCGCATAATCGTGCATGGTACGAGAGCGTTGCCAGATTGTCAAGTTTGGCTTACCTATGTGGCCACAAATTAAAATAACAGTTTTATTCAGGTATATTGAAATCTTTTGACATGGTTTTTATTCTGTCATCACTAACGCGAAAATTAATATTTGCAAAGGTTGTGTTGCCTTCCTCATATGCTTCTTATACAAGATACAGGTCTGAGGAAGGCGGGTCTTCTGGCTTTCAGAGTTGCCAAAGAGTTTAACAGTTTTCAAAGTTGTTTTTGGTGGATTGTATATATGCGACGTTGCCAACAATACCCCAAAAACCACTATCTATCTTTGTCTTTCTCATTGCACGTATGGCGTCAGAATAATCTTCGATTTATGAATGAGATTTCCTACTTATCAAAAAAACGGTTCCAAGGATTTATCTCTTCGTGTTTGTGCATTTTGCCCAATGATAATTTTAAAATTGTCACCCTGTATATTATATGCAGTGAATTGAAGCGATAATCAATTATCAGCCTTAATATAGCAAACTTAACAACACTCCTACACAAAGCTATAAAAAATAATTGAAATGTGTTTCTGCACAGTTACTTATTGTTAGTTCCATAGATTACACGCATATGGAAAGTTTTGGGAAGGAATTGGGTCTGTTAATTACTTTTAAAAAAATTAAAAAACATGAAACAAATTTTTGGTAGGTTCGAAGTTAAATGCGAGTTTTTTTCCAAATTATTTTCAAACTATTTTCAGTGTATTTTATTTTGAGCTTGAAAAAAAATAACCTTGTCAATCGTTCAATTTGGAGATTAAAAGCTAATAAAAAAATAAATCAAGATTTTCACGTAAATAATAAGCATTTTCAAGTTTGGAAATATAACGCTAAATTTTGGAAAGCTGTATCTCAAAAACTATTGGGACTACTGGAACGGTTCTGATCTCAAATTGTAGCAAATTTAGTCTACTTTAAAAAAAATGTTTCATAGTTATAATCGAAAACTCAGTCTTTCTAGGATAAAATTGCCAAAAACTGGATAAAAGGTAGAAATTTTGTTTTTTTTTTTTTGAAATTTGGCAATGTTGCTTTCGGCGCTCGAGGTCGAAATCTTGGATTATTCATTGGGCTAACATCATAAATAAGTCAGCAAAAAATCAGAACGACCGGATCTGACGCAGAGTCTGATATATATGGTTACTGGACTAAAAAAAAATATTAAATTTCTTTGAATAAACTATAATATTAATAAATCAACAAGAAAATATAAAGATAAATAAACCAAATGATATAAATTGTGCAAATTCAGCGAGGAAATTTTTCTTTTATCAATGCAAATTTGAAAATTGCCAAATTGGAATAATTAACATCAATTTCCATGCCACTGACAACGGATAATTATTGTAGCAAATGTATGCCAATTGTGCATACATTGCGATAAATGGCGCGATTTTTCCGAAAAATTGATAAATATGGTAAATATGAATGAAATTGATGTGAATGTTATGCAGAGATAGTACAATTTGCTGAATCGACCGATAACCCATAACGTGCCGAACGCCGGTTACGCAAAATTTGACAGTTTATGATAAATTATCGCCATTTGATTTGATTTTTGAAAACAAATTATAATGAATGGTTGTTCTCGATGATAAATAAAAATTGGTAAATACAAAATACTAATATCAATTATTATAGCAATTGATTGATTTCAATGTATCACGAATGTATTGATTTGAAAATGAAACGTTTTTGTTCGTTCAAATTCAACAGTTTCAAAACAGCGAATACATTTTTAAAAATTAACTGTTCAATCATCAACAATAAAAATACAAAACCACGACACAAAAAGTAACGATAGTTTAAAAGTCTACAATCATTTTTTAATACAAAAACAACGATTCTATTCAAATTAAAAATCAATAAAATTTTGAAGTTTGAAAATCAACGATACAATTGAGGCTACAAATCCATAAATAATTTGTAATCAAACAATGGTTTTTCGATAGGCACTAAAAATTCGAAAATAATCATTTTTTTTTGTCAAATTTGAATTTAATCCAACTTATTCCTTTTTGCACCTCTTACCTACTTTTTTTTTCCACTGAGAGTCTGGACCATATTTTGTAAGTTTTTTTGTGCTTACTTCACTATAGACTTTTTCGTGATTTGTTCTCCATTTCATTAATTCTTATTCAAGTATCTCTTTCAACTTTTACAGTATTTTATCACTTGTAATCTTTATTTCAATAGCTTTGAATATATAGGGTGATTCATGAAGTAATATAAATGCATATATATAAAACACCCTTGGTTTGTGAAATATTAACTTCAAACTTGATTGACAGTTGTGTTAAAGTCAATGATTTTTACCTTTTTTTCTCAAAAGTTTCACAGGATTTTTGGCCTTAAATATACAGGGTGATTTATGAAACAATGTCAATATAACCGTAGCAATTTCCACAACTCCCTTGGTTTGTAAGATATCAACTTCAAATTTGATTGATAGTTGTGTTGAAGTGAATAATTTCACCTGTGATCCCAAAAGTTTGTTTGGTTTTCAATATACAGGGTGATTTATGGAACAATATCAATATTTGAATAGCAATTTTCAAAATTTCATAGCTCTATTGGTTTGTGAGATATCAACTTCCAATTTGAGTGAGAGCTGTGTTGAGGTGAATTATTTTCACCTGTCTTTTCAAAAGTTCCACAGCTATTTTTTTAAATATACAGGGTGATTTATGAAACGATCCTATATTTCAAAATTCTATAGCTCGCCCTTGGTTTGTGAGATATCAACTTCAAATTTGATTGAGGTTGAAGTTAATAATTTTCACTTGTGTTTTCAAAAGTTATACAGGATTTTTGTTTTTGAATATACAGTGTGATTTATTAAACAGTGTCAATAAATCAACAGCAATTTTCAAAATTACATAGCTCCCTTGGTGTGTGAGATATCAACTTCAAATTTCATTGACAGTTGTGATGAAATGAATAATCCTTGGATCCTTGGATCCTTGAAAATAATGTCAATATTTTTCAAAATTCTATAGCTCCCTTGGTGTGTGAGATATCAACTTCCAATTTGATTGAGAGTTGTGTTGAAGTGGATGATTTTTATCTGTGATTTTAAAAGTTTCACAGGAAATTTGATTTTTAATCTTAGAAATTATTATAAATACTTATTTTAAAAACTTCATAGCTCTTTTGGTTTTTGAGATATCAATTCCACATTTCATTGAGAGCTGGGTTGAAGTAAATAATGTTCACGTGATTTTTCTAAAGATCCATAGGATTTTTGGTTTTTAATATATCGGATGATTTATGAAACATTATGTCAAAATTTCAACGCAATTTTGAAAAATCCCAAGAAAAATCCATAGGTTTGTGAGATATCAACTTCAAATTTGAGGTGAACTATTTTCACCTGTCTTTTCAAAAGTTCCACAGGATTTTTGGTTTTAAATATACAGGGTGATTTATGAAACAATGTTAATATTTCAACAGCAATTTTCAGAACGCCATATCTCCCTTGTATTGTGAGATATCAACTTCAAATTTGATTGAGAGTTGTGTTGAAGTGATTAATTTTCACCTGTGATTTCGAAAATTTCACAGGATTTTCAATATACCAGGGTGATTTATAAGTTATTATAAATATCTATTTTAAAAACTTCATAGTTCCTCTGGTTTGTGAGTTATCAACTTCAAATTAGAATGAGGTTGGAGTTAATAATTTTCACCTGTGTTTTCCAAAGTGTCACGTGATTTTTGGTTTTTGATATACAGGGTGATTTATGGAACAGTATTATTATATTTCAATAGCGGTTTTCAAAATTCCAAAGCTCCCTTGGTTTATGAGATATCAATTTCAAATTTGAGTGTGAGTCAATAATTTTCACCCGCGGTTCTGGTGATTTATTAAACTTTTTACCATTTATTCTATTGTCTATTTTAGTTTTCAAGAAGTTTTATTTCGTAAAATTGAAGAAGACTGGGAAGTTAGTTTTTGTCTATTTTAGTTTTATTTTGTAAAATTGAAGAAGACTGTATGAAGTTCGGAGAGTTCATTAACCTGAATAATTTTAAAAATAATTAAAAATCAGCAATCTACGTTAATTATATTTTTTATCTGCCACTCGACTTGCCAAATTTAAACACGATTGCCAACCATATTCGAATTATCCGCTATCGGCAAAATAGCGGATAATTATTCGTATTGTGTCTGTATTTTTTGCAATCACTTCTTTTGTCATAATTTAAATTTCGTCAGAAAAGAGACATGATTAAACGGGCTTCGCATAGCCAGAGGCGTGATGTTGCACAACACGTGTAATTTTACAAATTGTACGCTTTGCTCAAATTGCTGTCCTCATTTTTATACGTTAGAAGGCTGACGGATGGAAGAAAAGTGGCGCTTCTTTCCATAGGGAGAAAGTTTTAACTAAAAATTGATTTTTCTTTGTCTAATACTTGACTGATCTACAAATCCATATTTCATCACACTTACTAAACACTATGTTGTACACCTCTTTATCAGAGCATTAAGTCGGGACAAAATGAACACGCATCATTTATTTTGGTATGCAACATAATAATGGTGTTGATGCAATATTGTAGATTTAATTAAATTTGATATACTGTATGTTGCAACTAAAAGATAAAAAAAACATGAAAAGTGCAAAAGAACATACTTCCTTAGTCGAGCTCAACATAACTTCTTTATTGGGTTTCTACTAGCTTTAAAAATTATTTGAACATTTTTCATTTAAAAAAATTGGGGAAAAGTTACTTATGAGAATACAACAATCGTTTAAAAAATTTTCATTTTTCTTGAGACCCAAACTATTCGGGAAATAGATTTTGGGTCTTTATTCAAATTGCTGCTGCTAAATAAAGATATATTATTATTATTATTATTGAACGCCCAGAAAAAAAATCCAGTGACTTTAAGTCGCACGATCTGGGCGGCCACTTGATGCCAAGAACGATTTTGTATGCTATATGTATGACAAACATCAAAGATTGAAAACCTTCTAAAGTCATTTCAAATGAACTGTCTAAAATGAAATAACAAAAATAAATTATTTGAAAGACGAGCAACAATGATTATTAAAGAGTTTTGAGATTTTTCTTCCGTTTTCCACTCACCAATAATCCGTATCAAAATTTAATTTTTAGCTCAAATTTTGAACTTTTGTTTTTTACATGGTTTACTTTATATTAATATATTTAAGAAATAATTTTGGTTGTTTTTTTTTAATTTATCTTAGATTTTTCTTCTTTAAAACATTTTTATATTCTTAGTTTGTGAGTATACTTTTTAGTGCCATTTGTTTATTTTTTTTTGAATTTGGTTTCTTCTTTTTGTGCAATTTTTCATATTTTCGCTTAAACATTTTCTTTTAAATTCACGATTCTGTAAGCTATTTATTTTGAATTTGTTCAAGTTTTCCAAGGGATTTAATATTTTTAATTTTTTTTGTTTCACTTTGTCTTGTTAGAATCATTTTTTGTTGTAGACAGGATGTGATAACCCGTTTAAAAATATGAAAAAAAAGTTTCTTATAACTTGGCTGTAAAATGAACCATTTTCTGACACCGGTTCACATTTCCAACATTTAATTTAACCGTTTTTGATTTGTCATTGTTTTTTTTTTATTTGCAATTATGAAGTTGACGTTTGGTTTTTTCACTTGTTCTGTCGTTTAAATAATTTTTGTATAATCACTGTGAATACAAATTTATTTTAAAAACTTACCACGTGACTCTCTCTCTCTCGGGAGGGTAATTTGGCCCCGCCCCGTTTTCGATCAAGCAGTGAAATTTGCGTTTTCTTTTTTATTTATTTAGTATATTTTTGGTTATTTTGGAAATCATTTTTCGCTGATGACTTCCTAATATTGTCTAGAATACGTATATAAAATTTCAAGTCATGTGAAAATGTATGCAAATTATGACTTTAAAAAATACACAGTCAAGTTGATAGTCGTAACTTATTCTTGGTTCACCCTGTATACATGAATTTGTCATTAAAAACCGCATCCACTAATGAAAATCGACGTGTCTAAGCGTTTTCCAAAAAATCAAAAACCTGAATTCAAAATGATTTTGTACCTTATTTTAGCCTGTCACTGTATATTCACATTCCGAAAAAATATGTAGCTTATCAAGAGTGAAAAATGATCACAAAAGCTGTTTTCTGTACGATAAACGGTTCCAGAGATATTAGCAAAAAACGTTTTTTTTTTATCTCAACGCCCTGTATCTCGAGATCCTTTCAGAGGGTAAGTTATTATTTCAATCTTATAAACTTCAAATATGGCATCAACCATACGGAGAGGAGGCATGTTGTATCGATCAAAATCTACGTTTCATCCTGTCTGACTTACAACAAACAACTTCAGATTTGGCAAGGTTGAAATTAGATGTAATTCAATCAATCAATAATAAATCCATAATAATAATTACTAGATTATTAATCTTCGGTAGATTCAGGAATTAAGTTTGAAAATATTGGTTTACTGCAAGATTTTGTTTAACAAAGTTTAAATTCCATCAGTAAAAGAGGAAAAATTATACAGGGTGTCCGGGAAAATGTGGGAGATCTCTCGGATTCAGATAGAACATTAAAAAATAAGATGACAAGTTCCCATAATTTTTTTTCCTAGCGGCCCTCCCTACGGAGATACGGCCCCCTAAAGGACCCCACTGGAAATCGGTTTTTCTTGAATAACTTTTAAACGACTCAATATAATTCAATGAAAATTTAATATGATAAACAGTAGTAAGGACCTCTCAAAATACTTCCCTTAAAACATAATTAGCTTGTTTAGTTTACCAGGAACGGACTAGATTGTACATTTTAACGCTCAAATTTTTAACACCCTGTATGATAAGGAGTTAAAAAAAAAAAAATTGGATACCTTGAACATTAAGCTAAAGAAAAGGTACTCTTGTTCATTGTCGATAAAATGAACCATTTTCGAGAAAAAACAATTTTTATTAAACAAAACCTCGAAAAAAGCCATGACGAAGTGGTGCTCTTGACGAAATTATGAACCTAACGCTAGGAAAAAAATTTATGGGAACTTGTCATCTTATTTTTTAATATTCTATCAGAATCCGAAAGATCTCCCACATTTTCCCGGACACCCTGTACTTTGATTTATTGTCTATAAACATTATACGAAAAATTGTTTTTTCACAGGCATAGCATTCCAGATAATTTAAAAAACAAACGAATATTAAAAACTAGATACATCTGAGGCGATTGAGTTGATAATAAATTTAATATTTATACTTCCTTTTCCTAGGTAATAAAACAATAAAAAATAGGACGAATTATATGTATTGTACAGGAAGCGATCTAGGTATAGACCGGAACAAAAAAAAATATTTCTATACAAGCCTGATACTAAAATTCGCAACTATCTCATTAAACCTTATGTATTATTATGTACTACAAACTACAAGGACACGGGTTCATTAGGTTCGGTAATGTCATAGATTAGATACAGGGTGGTTCATGCAAATGAAACAGTCAAATCAATTAAATTTGAAATAATATTGAAGAATTTAACTGCAAAATAGTTTGTTTTCATTTCAATTCATTCATTTCATTTCAATTATAAGTTAAAACTATTTATTTGAGATTACAAGATTTTGCAATCGTATGTAATTTTACAATATAAAATTCAATTCAAATTTTTCAAAGTATATAGCTTAACATTTTTTTTTTTTTGAATTTAAAATTGTTGAGGATGTTGTCCTTCATACAAACATTAAAGAACAAAAAAAACTCATGCTTCTACCAAGGTTGTTGAGATTTGGATTAAATTCCTATTTTTTTTCTCAAAAACTGTAGAATTTATCGAAAAAAATGAAAACATTCTCAACAAAAACCTTTTAAAGGACAATCTCAAAATTACTTACATTAATAATACAACATATTCCTCATAAATCTATATAACTGTCGAACCTTCCTTACTAAATAATATTATATCAGCTGTGATAATGATTACAATATGTAATTATAAATGCACGTGAGCTATAAAATAAGCAATAATTACTTAATTACAATTTCGTGAATTTCTATAGGCGATAGTACTGATGTAAGGTTATGGTTTATAGGTAGTTTTTGCACTTTATGATACTAATAAAGATAAGGTATAATTTAAAAAACATAAATCTCAAATAATATATCAATAAAGAAGTTATGAGGTGTTAATATGTTTTGAATTGCATTGTGAAAATTTCACATCGAGTCTATTATATCAAATTGGGTATAAAATTGTTCACGTCAATCTCTATATATACGGAGTATTAAATCACCTGCAGGAACCTTGTTTTTTTTATTACTCCGTACGTTGAAAATAATTGAAACAGCACATGCCCATCATGAACATTCAACATTGTTAAAAAGTTAAAACCCATTTCAAAATTAATGCTATTGTCTGGATATTAATTTCCGTATCATTGTTCTATCCAAAAATATATGTAATTCCAGAAGACAATGACTAAATGCGCCACAAATCGATTTAAATAAAATGAGAATTTTCCCACTACCAAACAGTAAATTACCATACTGACCTCATTATTATAAACAAATTCCCCAGAGAACATTTCAATAACAGTATAATGCGATTTTATGCAACGTTTGCCATTCATATAGTGGCGAAGAACACTCGAACACAAAAAAATCCTTACAGCTTTATACAGAGTGTCCCAAAATAGACGAACACTGTATTTCATTTCGATTCTACGTATAAATACTCTCGGCAAAAAACCACTTGACATTTTTGTCTATTTTTGGATTAAAAAAAAATCATGTGAACATACCGCTTAGCAACAAGCGAGAGGCGCATCAAATAAAAATAACTCATCGCACCGCATTGTCGGATATCCATCCTTGTTTCCCATATTACTGGCCGAATTTCCATCTTTGTCGTGTATTTCTGGATTATTTTTGATCTAGTCTGGCTGGCGTCTGGATCCGTTAATTACCAACTGAATTTCCTCGCCTCGAAAATTGTTTCGTTTTTCACTTATTTATGACATAATTATATGAATAAAAAGTGTATATTTTGCACTGAACCGACGACAAGCGTATTGACATTTTTTGAACATTGTACACTTCATGCGTGAAATAATATTGAATAATTCATCATAAAATGATGCAGTGTCAAAGCCACGACCTCGGCGGTTTGTGTTTACGCCTTTCTTGCTATAAAATGGGGAATTTAATTAGAAAGAACTGATCCGGAAGATTTTGCGTTTATTGTTGTGCCCAGAGAAGGTGTTATGGGATTAAATAGAGTTTTTTGTACAACCTACACGTGAAGTCCACTTTTCAATGCATGCAAAGCAGGCGCAAAGTCGCTAATTTTGGCAGCCGGGCCTAAAAGTAGGTCGCTTAGCAACGGTTCCTTGGATCCCAACGCCTCTGAATCTAATAACCACGTGACAGTCTAGCATACTAAAAGGAACTTATCACGTGACAATCTCGGTGACAATGAATCCGCACCACAAAAGAATACGGGAACACACCTATTGTAACCATGATTTGACAGTTGTCACTTGTCAGTTGTCTGACTTGTCAGCAGTGTAGAGTGTAGTGCAGTGTATCGATTATTTATTTTTGATTCTCATAATTATTCTTTTTCAAATGATTACAAACTGGTTGTACAAAAAGCATTGTTTTCACCACGGACGAAAGATGATTATCTACTTTCCGCCCTTGATACAAAATGTACTATTCTGTACTCATCAGTATACCATTTTTGTAAATGGAGAAACAATGTTAATCTTATACTAAGTGAATGTAAAAGTAGTAAAATAAAATTATTTCATTCTGACGATTTCATGGTGTCATCTAAAATCTCAATTCACACAAAAAAAAATAAATGGCAACATTGTTAACATCACGTCAAACCCTTCACTGTCATTTGTCACTAAGCTCTGTCACTCTGTCTTCAATTTATCTTGGTTTCTCTCTCTGGCAGGCTAAAAAAAAATTGACGTACAACGTAGAGCAAAATTCCATCTCCTTAAATTTTAATAGTCTTTTTGATTAATTTTTTTATTGTTGCCACAAAGTTTTCTGGTTTGTTTTTTTTTAATTTAACCACAAGGGTTTCACTTTGCATGGGTAGTTCATCTGTTGTTAGTCTGGGCAGGTTTTAAAAATAAGTTGGCGCCCAACGTGGGGCCAGATTCTTTTGCTTTATGGTTATACAAGGTGTTACTTAATGATAGGCCGTAATTTCAAATACGGTCCTATAGACTTGTATCCTGAATAGTCTGGTTTTTGAGAGGGTGTTGAAGATTTAAAAAAAATTAGAATTCATTATTAATATCAATATCTCAAAGATTTTTTTGCCGATGTTGTTGAAGTTTTTTTCATTGTAACAAGACGTTTAATTAGCACTAAGTAAATGGTAATTATAAGTTCCAGTGGCCCGAATTGACAAAAAAATGGTCGCTGGATTTTTCTGAAAATTTTCAATATTTTAGATGGAGCAGCTAAAAATACAACTTTTTTGTCTCTCGATATTTTTACGTATCTTTTTTCGTTTTCGAGAAAACAAATCACAACCACTCTACTGCATGTCAAGAAATTGTCAAAATAAAGTGTTTTTTTTTTCTCGAAAACGAAGAAACTTATGTAAGAATACAGGGTGTTTTCTGATTGCGTACATCAAATTCAAAGACGTATTCCTGAGCTTATTTCATGAAAAAAAAGTCCATATGAACATGGGTCCGGAGGTGCATTGTTTTTGATATACTGGGTCTTAAATTAAAAAAAAAAACAGTTTTTCACAAATATCCTTGAACCGATTTTTTTTTTTAATTTGGCAGACATTCTTTTTTAGTAATAGAAGTCTCGTTTAGGCCTAGCTTGGTAAAAATTATAAAGACCAGTGCCATCCCGAGGGTCATCCAGCATTCAATCGAATATTTTTGTTAAATAAAAATATTAATGTAAGCCACTGACATTGATGTGATTTTTGTTTTTTTCTAGGATGAATCAATTAAAAATACAACTCTTTTGCCTCTTGATTTTTTTTTTATCTACCCTAGTTTTAGAACAAAAAAATCTTTTATACTTTTATACTATAAAAAATCTTTTATACTTCACAAAATTTTTTTGTTTCTTTTTTATACGGATGAAGTAATCAAAAACATGACAAACAAAGCCAGATACGAAAAAAATCTAGATGGCAAAAAAAGTGGTATTTTTGGTTGCCTCATTTAAAAAGAAATTTAAAATTACAATTTTTTCAACACCCAGTATCTCAAAAACGATACACTTCCGGACACATGTTTATATGGACTTTTTTCCATGAAATTAGCTCAGGAATTTGATGTATGCAAACACCCTGTATAATTCTGTTGTGCAAACTGGAAAAACATTCCTTCTCATTTCAATTCTTGAGATTGTTAACAATGTCGTCGTTGCTGACACTAATCTAATTCTATAAATTTGAAAAGAAAGAAAAAAAAAAAATAAATAAAAAGATACTTCGACGCAAATTAAGATTCTCACAGTCAAAAAAATCCCATAAAATGCAAAAAAAAACATGGAGATACCTAAATTAAATTCAGAAAAAAAATAGATATAGATAATATTAGTTGAGGCCCAAGCATATGACTTGGACAATGTAATAATAGTGAAATCTCAAAAGAATAATGATAAAATGATTAAAAAAAAAAACAACTTTCGGAAACGAAATTCCTGATTTACCTTACTTCATTAAAGCTTAAACGATTTCGTTAGCAATTTCAACAAAGAGCGTAAACATTCCGACAAGCTAGAAGAAAATCCTTGATACTCTTACGTAAAAGTAATTATTTCTGAAACAAAGCAGCACAATAATAATATGAAGTAAAATCGCGCATTTTTGTACATTACCAAATGCTAAAGCAAAACCGGTTCAAGGCAATTATTTTTGCATGTTTGCTAAGTTCTCTTAGCAAGTGTTTTTAATAAGTATTGGCAACATGAACAATGGATTTTTATTTTATTTTTTTCAAAACAAAACATTTTCTTCAATGAATTTCACATTTTTCTTGTTATCTTGTAACTAGATAATAAGTTGGTTGTCATTTCACTCAAAAATTTTTTTCTTTTTCTTTTTCACTGCACAAATTTATTTTTGTTGACTTTTTTTTTGTTTATTGTTTTTCTATATTTCTAGCTAGTTTTCATATGATAATACAAGTATCTTTCCGTATTTTTTCAGTTTTCATTTAATCCCTCTAAAATTTGTAGTTTTAGTTTGTTTTCGTTGACGTTTTTATCAACTTTTTTTCTTTATCAATCACTAATGATTTTTATCGTTCATTTAATTAATCTGATTTTTGTAGCTTTGTCAATATTCGATGATTGATGTTTTTTTTCTTGCTTCTTTCAACCATAATTATTGTTTTTCTGTGTTTCTTTTTAACTTAAACAACATATTAATTATATTGATGATTTTTATCTTTCATTTAATTCCTCTGATTTTTGTAGCTTTCTTTATTTTTTTTTGATGATTTCGTTAATTAGTGTTATTTTGTGTTTAGTTAGTTTTCATATTTTTTATAATCCAAGTATCTTTCCTCATTTCTTCACTTTATAGATTTATCCATGTATTGTTGTCGGAATAATTCAGTTCATATTTTTTTGAATTTAGTTTTCATTGAATTTCTTTAAAATTTGTAGTTTGGTTTGTTTTCGATAAAGTTTTTCGCATCTTTTTAACAGAAACTATTATTTATTATTGATATTTATCTTTCAATCAATTCCTCTGTTTTTTGTAGCTTTGTTTATTTTCGTTTACGTTTTTTTCATTTTCTTTTTTCTTTAAGCCTTAAGTATTGTTTTTCTGTGTTTTTAGTAGGTTTCCATATTATAATCTAATTATATTTCCTTTTCTCTTTACTTTATAATACATATATTTATTTATTCTTGATCATTGTTGGAATTTATTCCATTTTTTTTTAAATTTTGATTTTAATTCAATTTCCCTAATATTATTTCTAGTTTAATTTAGTGGGTATTCCTAGTTTTGTAGGTAGTTTTCACATCTATTTGTTCGTTAATAATTTTTAATCCATGTTTTTTTTATTTATTTTTTTCTGTTTTGTTTGATTCCGTTTTTCTTAATATTTTTTTGGTTTTTAATAAAATGTATTTATCTTGAAAAAAAATAAAATTTACGCTTAGTTTTCTTTCTAAAGACTTTGTTTTCTTCATTATTGTTTTTGTTTCTCTAATTATTGATTGGTGATGATTTTTTCCGGAGAGGCCGGGGACGGGTTTGGTACGTACGTTGGTATTCGTTCAATGTTAAAAGTTCTTGTGACAGATGAGTAATTTTTGATAAAAAACCGAACATAAAAACAATTTTGAGGGGATTATGATTGTTGATCAAGATCAGCAGATGAATAAAGCTCTAGTATCTAAATCATTGGGAAGACCTGGCAACATCGCCTTCGCTGACCAAAATACCTTGCGGTAGCGGTAAAGAAGAGTACTATTGACATGCAATAATTGATGCGTCAGTATAGTCTGCATCGAAACCACTTACTCGCTCTGCCCATTTCACTGTCCAAAATCATCATCATGCCTCTTTTCCTACTCAATCTGCAAATTATAGTATGATGATTAACACATATTGCTCAAACATCAATTGCCTACAATGTTAGTTAATAGAATTCTCAACCAATTAACAATATCCCACTCGATCTGATGAGTTTTTGATGATTAATATGGCATTAACGCCTACCTTTCGCTTTACGAATAAGTAAAAACAGTCATGTTCTTGAATCCGAAAATTCTGCATAAATTCTGCATCAGTATTGCTAAGAACAAAATCAGGACAAGCCTAGTATATGAGTGAAAGGGAAATAAAACCGTGTGTCCTTTTTTGGCTGGTTTAATTTTGTTGCCAACCTCCGGACGAACACATGTCGAGTGCATACCACCTGTTTTAATGACTTTTACACTGTTTCTATTGGTTATCTAACGGTTATGTATGTTCAATCAATGGATTGGTTTTATTGATTACTTCATCTTGTTGAATAAGAGTGCATCATATTTTCATAACATGAGGAAGGACAATATTAAGCGCACGGGGTGTTACTACTAGCACTAGCGCCACCCTCTCAAATTTTCCGCCTGCCGACAAATCGGCAGGCTGTTGGCAGGTCGTCGAGGGTGGGTTGCTAGGATTGCGATCAGCAGAGTCGGTAAGAAGAAAATAATCGCGAGACACTGATGATGGAAATTCGGATCATCCAACACATCAACTAATTAAATCATCTCTATTGAAATCACTTCAAATGCTTACTAGCTTTAAATGGTCAAAGAATATAGAATTTTAATACAGTAGGTGTTCATAGTCCGTTTCGCATTAAAGATCGTAGTAGCGATTGGGTTACGTTAATACTTTCACAACATAAAAACATGCGACCTTGCGGGAAAGTTATTTTTAAGGATTGGAATAAACTGCGAATGTTTGTCAGAGATGTGAATCATCGTTTAGATGTTGAAGCCTACGTGAGAACAATTGGGAATTTTATGGCGTTTATGTTTTGCACATATTATGTATACAGCTGTCGAGGTCCATAGCAATCAATCTCTACTTAATTCCCGAAGGTACCCTCGAATTGACGGTGGCGGTGCGTTTTTTGTTCGTGATCTTAATATTTTTCTTGTTTCGAAAAATTGTGCAAAATATCCATTGCAGCTTATGTCACACACTCTCATAAAAGTCGTCTGTCTTAGTTATTAATGAAACAGTAAATTAATTTGGACAAAGTGAAAACTTCTTTAGGTGCACAAATCCTGGACAGTCTCGCGCGGACGCGGTCTAGAGTACGGGAAAGAGGAAACTAAAAGAAAAAGGAAACAAGTTAGGATGAACAAAAAAAAAAGTTGGAAAAGAATCTTTAAAACTAACAAAAGCTATGAATGAAAACCTCCAAAATGTTGAAAAGAAGGGAAGAAAAGTGAAGGAAAGGAAAATAATAAAAAGGAACTTCAATAAATCGGATAAGAATTTTATTAAAAAATAAGAAAATTGAGCAAAAATGGTGAATACAAAGTAATTATGAACCTTAATGAATCAAATAAACAATTCCTAAAATATTTTACTCTCTAAAGCAGAAAGCAGAAAAGAGGAAGGAATAAAAACCTAAAAAAATAAAAAAAGTGAGCCAGAATAAGTCGAATGAACAATTTTTAAATGAGAAAAGGTCAAAAAAAAATAAAAGACAGAGTAAAATCATCTAAAGATAATAAACATGAGCCTTACTGAGTGGAATAAAGTTTCTAAAAAGTGTTATACTCCCTAAAGTGGCAAAAAGAACAAAAAATATGGGAGGAAAAATTCATCGAAAAATAAGAAAAATGAGCCAGAATGAAACGAATGGGAATTTTTTACAACGGGAAACCTATTTGGTGAATAGACAAGAAGAACGGTTTAAAAAAATCATTGAAAAAATAAGAAAAAGAAACCTTAATGGATAGAATAAAAACTTTCTAAAATGTGTTACTTTCTATAAAGTATAAAGACGAGAAAAACAAAAAAAGGGAGAGGAGAAATTGATAATAGCCAACCCAACTACATAAAAGTTAAAAAAAAAAACAATATAAAAAAATTTAAACAAAAATTCTAAGACTGGTTACTAATATAAAGACAAGAACAAAAAAAAATAAATAAAAATTAAAGAATGAGGCA
This sequence comes from Orchestes rusci, assembly GCA_958502075.1. Lineage (NCBI taxonomy): Eukaryota > Metazoa > Arthropoda > Insecta > Coleoptera > Curculionidae > Orchestes > Orchestes rusci. Next base: position 4,324,162 of record OY293305.1, read on the forward strand.
GAATGCAGCGGATGAAAATTTCTAAAATGTTATATTTATGAAGTTGAGAACAGTGAAGAGGAAAAGGAATGAGATCACTAAAAAATAATTAATAATAAGTTGCATAGAATTAGGCGGATTAAAACGGTTCAAAATGGGAAACTCCTCAAACTTTAAAAAACAAGATGAGAAAAAATCGTCAAAAAATAAGAAAAGGAAGCTCTGAATCCCTAAGTCGAATAGTTTCTAAAATGGAATACTCTTCATAGAGGACAGGCCGAGGGAATAATAGCTATTATTGTGAGTAGTACACTGTATTTTATTTACGAATTTATTCATTTGATATTTTTAATGAACAACTTTATTAGTCAATAACATTTTCATGTATCTTAATATACAAACAAATGAACACTACTGGCTACGTTTATACGGCAAGGACCAAATATTTTATCCTTGCCGTATAAACGTAGTCATTTTTTTAATGCTATTATATTCAGATACATTCTGTGATTTGGCTAGTGAGCTGGTCGCAAGCACATTCATTCATTGAACTTTGCCAAAAAAACGGCATTCTTCCATTTAGCGACGAGCACGTGCACATACATCCAAACAGCCCATTCCTACACGCTTATGATCGTGTTCGTGCCCGTTGAATGGCCCATTTTTAAATTTCCGATGCACGTCATTGCGCATGGGGCCAGACCGTTATGTCCAAAGTTGCCCCCATTCTACGTTCTACGTCATTCACAGGATATGACGCGCATCGGAAATTGTTTGCCTAAATGAGATTTAATTCGTATCATAATCAAATGAGATTAAAAAACAAGAGATGTTCCTCGATAATGCTATAAATAAACAGTTTAATAAATGTCACGTAGACCGTCAATTAAATTGCAAATCATTTTAACAAGTCCATTAATAATTCGATTATGACTTGAACATGAGGTGAAAAAATGGATCAAGCATGATTGATTCGATAATGAAATCGCGATGTTATTTTTGAATTATAATTAAATCTTGATGGCAGTTATGAGATGTCGAATGTAGCCCTTGAATTTCAATTCCTGTGCATTGTTTGCAATACATTATATAATGAAGTCGTTGACTGAATAAATCGTAAATAAATGCGTCACTCTGTAAGTGGTCAGTTAAATTCTCCGTTGTCAGATGATGTTACTAAAAAATTTTTTTTGTTTTAGGTGAGTTCCCGAAGCTTCACTGAGCCAAATGAGGTTGAATAGAAAATAATTCATAAGGTATGTCATTGGGATCGTGGATCGAAAGTGTCAAGGTTAAAGCACATTCCCATCGAATATATATGTGGCCCAACCTAATTCCAAATGTCAATGGTTACATGGCGGGAGAGATCTCACGTAGAGTAGTAGAGTCGCAAAATTCGCTTCATGACCAATAACGGGGCGCGGCTCAAGTGTCCCTAAAAGTGACGTCATTCCGCAAGCTAAGTACGTAGTTTAAAACTGTGAATCGCTCATCGCCGCTCATTTCTCAATAATTTCTCTCTTGACTGACTGCTTGTTGTTCTCGTTTTATATGAGCGTGACGTCACGAAAGTTGATTTGATTTTTTCAACGTTAATGACTTTATTATTCCGTAATTTTAATATTGTTCCCCTTTCCATGCAAAGATTGTGCAAATTTTCCATTGTAGATGACTAAATGTGACGATGATTTCTTTGATTAAGTTAAGGTTTTTTTTTTTATTCACATCCACTAAAATTTCGAAACTTAGCGGACTCCTTATATTTCCATTTTTGGTAAAATCAAAATTGAACTGAAGAAGCCAATAGGCTTACATAAAACAAGAATGAATTGACAAAAATCATTTTTGTACAACCTACACGTAAACTGCACTTTCCAATGCATGCAAAGCAGGAGGAAAGTCGCTAATTTTGGCAGCCGGGCCTAAAAGTACTTTCGCGCCCGTCGCTTAGTAACGGTTCCTTGGATCCCAACGCCTCTGAATCTAATAACCACGTGATAGTCCAGCATACTAAAAGGAACTCATCACGTGACAATCTCGGTGACAATGAATCCGCAACACAAAAGAATACGGGAACACACCTATTGTAACAATGATTGACAGTTGTCACTTGTCAGTTGTCTGACTTGTCAGCAGTGTAGTGCAGTGTATCGATTATTTATTTTTGATTTTTATAACTATTTTTTTTTAAATAATTACAAATTGTTTGTACAAAAAGCACTGTTACTCATACCCTCGTCATCTACTTTCCGCCCTTGATAGAAAATGTACTATTTTTCTAGAAGCGTGCGGAAAATACCACTTTTCCGCACGCATTTTAGTTTTGAAAGTGTGCGGAAAAGTGACACTTTCAAATTAAATGCGTGCGGAAAAGTGGTATTTTCCGCACGCTCGTAGAAAAAATAATGTACCCAACAGATCACAGTGGATTACGGAACGCTCCTCCTTTCCATGGCAAATCACAAAAACGTCAAATACCACATGACTTATAGGCTGACCAATAGAAATGAGGACGTTGTGTGGGGCGCGTTCCGTATGTTTTGATTAGAAATTTCTTTTCTTCTGATGAAATATTCTTTTCATGCTCTATTTATAAACATTTATATATATTATTAGGTTATGTAGAAATGAGTGTTGTGCTAACGTGACGGAATATCTGGAAAAGAAACAGTTTGTAGAAGAAGTTAGAAAGTCACTTTAGTAAAGTGGAAAAAATTTGAAAAATCCCGATGAGTTTGAGGGAAACTGAAAAATTCCTTTCAAATCATTAATAAATGCAAATTATTAAAAAAAAGTGAACCTCCCAAAATTTGAATCAAAAGCCGCTAACGTGGCAAAATACTTAAAAAAAAAAAATACCAAACTTTTAAATCTGAATAAAAATCAAGGAGAGAAAAATAAGTTTAAACATCCCCTAAGTAGGAATATAACAGCACTTAAGAGTTAAAAAAACAGGCAAAGTGGAAAAATACTTTGACATTTTAAAATTTAAATAAAAAAAGAGAGAAAAAGGTTTATAAAAATGGAATCAAAAGCCGCTAAAGTGAAATTGAAAAAGAAAAAATGCCAACAGAAAAAACCCGAATGAAGGCAAAGCTAAAGAAATATTAATATAGCAATGGAGGGAAAAATGTAAATGTGAGACGAAAATTGCAAAAAAATAGATAAACTAAGAAGAAATACTCTTGCAATGTGTGAAATATTAAAAGCAAAAAAATAAAGTGCAGTTGAAAAGGGAAAAAGTTCAGACAAACAATTTCCTAAACTGTGTAAAGTTTAAAATATAACAGCAATTTGCAAGTTATGAAATACATTGACATCATTTTATAATGAAAAACATTACAAAAAAAAGAAAGGACTTCTTTAAATTCGAATCAAAAGCCGCTAAGGTGGCAAAATATCTTGAAAAACGGAAAATTGCATCAGAGAAAAGGGAATTTTCCAAACGAAGACAAAAATCTGTAAGTAAAAAAAGATAACAATGACTGTAAAATAAGGAAAATATGTTCGAAAGAAAAGAATTGTAACAACAAAATTAAAACAATTCGTTAAACTAAAATATATTATAATGATATCCTCTTGAAGTGGGTGGAAAAGTTTTAAAAAAATCATCAATAAAACAATTGAAGAAAGTTCTCGGAATCTGAATAAAAACAGTTAAATAGAACTTTGAAAAAAAAATACCAACAGAGAAAAGTAAATTCCCCGAATTTGGGCAGAAGAAAACAGATATGGAGAAAATGAAGAAAAATATGTTTAAAAATGGGTTAAAAAACTAATCAATGAGTGAAAACAAATTGCAAAAAGAAAAAAGTATAAGCACTCGTTAAACTAAGAAAATATCCCATTGCAATGAGTGAAGATTAATTAAAAGTAAACGGAATAAAGTGGATGAAGAAACATCTCGAAATCTGAATAAAAAGCAGTTAGATAGAAAAAAAATCCTAAACTGTGTTAAGTTCAAAATACATAACCAACTTTGAAAATTAGGAAATAGTTTGACATTATTTTTCAATAAAAAAAAAATAAAAAAAAAAGAAAGGCTTGTTTGAATTTAAATCAAACGCTGCTAAAGTGGCAAAAAAAGAGGAAAAATTTGATTAGAGAAAAGCAAATTTTCCAAATGAAGGCAAAAATCTGAAAACTGAATAAAAAGCGGTTGAATAGAAAAAAAAGGTTCTTACAAAGAAAAACAATCTCCTAAACTGTGGAAAGTCACTAAGTATAGAATATAACACCACTTTAAAGAGAAAAAAATCTTAAAATCACTTCACGTAGCAGGCAGAGTGAGAAAAGAAAAAAAAAACACAAGCAAAATGATAAAATAATTTTTAAAACAAAAAAAAAATTACAATGAGAGAAAAGCAATTTTTCCGTAAGTAAAAGAAATAACAATGTGGATAAAAAAAATTAAAAAAACACACATAAATATACCAAATTGAAAAGTTCTCTAATAATCCACACTAAACATTTTTAAGAAACTAATCAATGTGAGAAAAAAAATAGCAAAAGAAAATAGAACTACTTTTTGAACTATGAAACAAGGTTTCAACATTCATATCAAACGAATGAAAAAAAATATATAATTAGAAACATCCTCTTCTCTTTCTTTCAACGATCAGGGTGCGGATTCTGGGAAGTGTAGGATGTGATCGACCTATCACGTCAGATCATACCCTATCAAATCACCGTATTCCGGGTGTTTGTTGCATGCTCATGAATAGCCGCGAACTACTTCGCACATTTTTGATTGGAATCCTTAGACAAAATACAAAGAAAACTGTCCCAACCATCACTTCCATCTTACCACGCACGATAACGATTAACCTTCTGTTAAAATGTGGGCATGTCACGAATTCGAAATGACCAACAAAGTAATAATTATCGATCACTTTAGTCGAGTTATTTCAATCCTGGTTTGATAAAAATAATATAATAAGTACGGTATTCCAATGCAAGGCTATCAACTTTTCCATGTCTGTCACCGGAGACGGGTGCCCACTGTCCGTGATAAAAATCCGTGTAACAAGCACAACTATTAGACTGTGACCAGTCTCCAAATGGGCGTGACCAGTCCAAACTTTTCAAGCGGATCCAATATGTTGTTGTTTAGCTGCTATTATTTTTTTTATAGGTCGCAATAGGCTGAAAGTGTGCCCGTTGTTTTTTGAAGATTCAAAAAAAAACTTGCCCAAGGAGTTTAAAAAAAGTGGGGCAGCATCTGATTTCAATATATTTTAAATTTTGATTTTCTGTCTCGAGGTGGATCGCGTGGAGCTGGATTATGTTGTTTCTTATTTTCATTTTCTTTAACACATATTTATTTTTTTTCCATTTTTTTAAACACGGTTTATTTCCACGTTTTTTTTATTTTTTCCCCTTTTTTTCAATGTATTTTATCCTTATTTTCTTTTATTCACCCCTCTATTCATTGCTTACGAATTTGTTTTTCGGTAGGACAAACTATTTTTTCTTTGTCTGCTTTTATTTTATTTTTTTTTTCATGGCATTGATTGTTATTTCTCACCTATTTTTTAGATGATCTGTTTCTTTTAAATTTTCTTCTTGAGGGATGCTTTATTCTTCAGATATTGTTCCTCCTTTTCTTTCTTTGTATTTTGTCATTTAATTTTTTTTTTGGATTCTACTTCATTTTGCCTGTTTATAATAATTGTATTTTGTGTTCACTTTCAGATTATTAATTGGATTTTTCAATTTCATATTACTCCTTTTTGCAAGACATTAATTGTTATTTCTCACTTATTTTTAAGATGATTTATTTCATTTGCTACAAAAATGTTCAAGTTTTTTTGATTCGCTTCTTCAACCATTGTTTTTTTTGTTACCCTGATAATATTATTATTTTCTTTCTCTGTTGTTATTTTTTTCCTTTCGAACTTTTTCTCACTTGAATAAATCCAGATTTTGTAGTTTTTTCCGTTTAGAAATTGATTCTTTCTGTGGGAATTTTGTCCTATTGCTTTCTTCTAATAAAAATTTTGGAAAGTAAAAATAACATATTAATCATATTATTCATAAGCAGATTTTAAAATTTTAATCTTTTCCAGCAACTTTTATACACTATTTCAAACAATTGGGGATTCATCATTGTATATTCTTTATACTTTTTAGCGATAGACTTGATTTATTTTAATTTGGAATTTTGTTTTTTTTTAATATGTAGTTTTTGTCTTTTTGGAATAATTTTTTCTTTATGCCTGCTTCTGATTTGTTTTCGTTGTCTTTTTTTTTCATTATGCCTGGTTTTGTTCAATTTTTTCATTCCAAAATGGTTTGGGTAAGTTCAAGATAGTTTTTCCTTTTTGAAGTTTTTTTCCATTCTGCCTATTTCTGGTTTTTGTTTTTGATATTTTCATTGAAGAAAGGTAACTTTAGGTTGATTTGGGCGTTGATTGAATGAATAATCTCAATCAACGATTTGAGTTAATTCAAGTTAGTTTTGTCCTTTTCGATGTATTTCTCTTTTTTGCCTGCTTTTGAGATTTTTTGTTGACTTTTTTCATTCTAAAATGGTTTTGGTTAGTCTTTTCCTTTTAGATGTATGTTTTTCATTTTGGCGACTTCTGATTTTTTTGTCGCGTTCTTTAGTTTGGGTTGATTTTTTATTTTTAAAGAATTTTTTGTTTTTACCTGCTTCTAATAAATCTTGTTGATTTTTTTTTTATTCTAACACGGTTTAAGTTAGTCATTTCCTATGTTTCCATTTTATCTGTTTCTGAATTTTGTTTGTTGACTCATTCCAAAATTTTTTTGGTTAGTTTTTTTTAGTACTCATTCTATCATTTTGCCTGCTTCTGACAACTTCTGAGTTTTTTTATTTGTTAAATTTCTCATCATAAAATTGTTTGGGTTGGTTTGAATTAGTTCGGGTTAATTTTTTCCTTTTAGAAGTATTTCTTCATTTTGCCTATTTCTGGTTTTTGTTTTTGATTTTTTTATTGAAGAAAGGTAACTTTAGGTTGATTTGGGCGTTGATTGAATGAATAATCTCAATCAACGATTTGAGTTAATTCAAGTTAGTTTTGTCCTTTTCGATGTATTTTTCTTTTTTGCCTGCTTTTGAGATTTTTTGTTGACTTTTTTCATTCTAAAATGGTTTTGGTTAGTCTTTTCCTTTTAGAAGTATTTCTTCATTTTAAAATGGTTTGAGTTAGTTTGGGTTGATTTCTGTTTTTAAAGTATTTTTGGTTTCTGCCATCTAATTTCTTTTCTTGATTTTTTTAATTCTAACATGGTTTGGGTTAGTTCGACTGAGTTTGGGTTGGTTTGGGTTAGTTATTTTAGTTAGTTTAGTTTTATTATGTTTTCACCAAGGTTTTCATTTTATCTGTTTCTGATTTTTGTTTCTTTATTTTTTCATTCTAAAATGGTTTGGGTTAGTTTGAGTTAGTTTTTTTCCTCTTGAAAGTTTTTTTTATTTTCCCTGGCTTCTGATCTTTTTTTGGGTTGAGTTTTTTATTTTGAAATGGTTTTTCACTTTTAGAAGTTTTGTTTCATTTTCCATTGTTCTGATTTTAATGTGGATTTTCCTATCTTAAAATGGTCTGTTAACTTCTCCTTTTCGAGGTATTTCTCATTTTGTCAACTGATTTTTATTTGGTGATTTTTTTCTTTCCAAAATATTTTTGAAGTATTCCCTCACTGCCTTCCACTTATAGTAATTTTGAGTTTTTTTTACTATTAATTCCATAAAAAAAAATTTTTTCACTGTTTAGGAAATCGTGTTTCTTGGTGAAATTTTTCCTTCGCCTCATAATCCAGATTTTCAGAAGTTTAACTGTTAATTTTCCTGCATATTGTAAAAAAAAAAATTGTAATTCTGATGTATGTATGTATTTTTTTTCTTTTATGAGAATTCTCCTTTTAATCTCTTTAAAAAATAGTTCTTATCTTGACATGGATCAATTTTATCTATTTTCCCGTCACCATTTTTTCACTGTATTTCCTTATTTTTTCCGTATTTCGATTGCAAACTTCTTGTAGAGTCGGAGAGCAGCTTGTGAAGCAAATAGGGCATGACCATGTGACGTCAGTTGACAGTCACTTTAAGGTTAAACAAAGCATTGTTTGCTTGTTATTGAAATTGTGATTGGGTACGTCTGATTGTTTCTGGTTACTTTCTGATTGTTTTTCGAACCTTTTACTCTTCGGAGGGAGTTTATGCATTTTCCTCTCCTTTCTTGAGCAAAACGTACCAATCTCCGATAAGGCTCTCGGGCCGCGCATGCGCATAAGTCAGGGCAACTGGTGGCTGTTAATGTCAAATTCTTGACAGTTTTGATTTTGAGTTATGACATGTGACAATATTTTATAACTGTCAGTGTCAGTGCTAAGTTTTGGTGAGTTTTTATTGAGTTTCATGAAGAGTAACATATTTGTTGATACAGTGATTCACAAATAAATCGTGAGTACGGGAACTTAAACTATAGGTCATGCAAGAACCGCCATTTTAGTATAAGCAAAAGTCATATTTTTGACATCATTTCCGCGTTCACATTGCACAAAAGACGTTATGCTCTATCCTTGTTCTACTTTTAGCTAGACAAGGATGGAAGCACGCTCGTGAACGCGGCACTGCCTGTCAGTTGCCCTGTTTAGAACGCATGCGCCTTACGGCGAGAGAAGTTGTCATTACTGTCAATGTCAATGGAGTAGAAACTTTTCTTTACTTGTCCAGGTGTTATGACTTCCACAATTGATCACTGAACAAGTTCTAGGCATCATTGAAATGGTAAAAAACAGACCTTTTTTAAACCATGCCGATTAAAAACTACCAATCAAATTTCTGCCAACCGTATCCTGATATCAATTATATTGCGGAATATCCAGCATACCATTATAGTGATTGAAAATACAGCCTGATTGGATACTGGATACTGGATCCTACGAGAAATGAGAAATCTATTTCTTGAAGCTGCAAACAAATTTAAATTGCATTCACGGCAACGGCTCACAGTACAAGTTGGCTCATTTGAAAACAAATTTCCCAACAAGTCCAACTTGATTTTGTCAGTGGATACTTGATGAGTCTGCGATTTTTTTTATGAGTCCCTATAGGAGGAATATAAAATAATAAACATAGGAATCGGGTCAACGTACATATTATACAAGAAAAAGTGATCTCATTAGCAACTATACTAGCGACGACGTAGATAGCTATAAAAATAGCTGAGTTGAGTGCGGATGCACCTCGAATTGTTCGTTTTGTATTGACGCATGTCCACGTGACAGCTTCTCACGTGAATCTGTACTTTATACACAAAACCGGCTTCCCTTAATAGGAATGTATGGGTGTCTTGAGAAAAAGTCAACTGAGATACAGTGTGGCAAACGGATCTGTAACGACGGAAAGAATTCGTATAAAAAAATCGATATTGCCATATTCAACTACCAGAATGCCAAACTGTTGCTTCGTGAGAGAAAGCTCATTTATAATTACAAATATTGACAAGGAAAATTCAAAGTATATCAACGTAAATTTTTTAATCTATTTCCAATTAATAACTAGTTTTTTCAAGACCTTATCTTAGAATGAGTAGATTTTTTTCCAAATATTATTATCGGCATCGGAGAAGCGGCAACACGCAACACGACTCAAAAATAGTCGAAAGGCGTATCTTGAAAGAGTGTTATTGGTTGTCTAATGTGATCACACGTCTTTGATGAATGAAACCGACTCGCAATTGGTCGTAGTAGGTAAGGTACTTATTGTTGATGATGTCGATGACGCCAATATGTATTCATTTTTAGCTGCGGCTGATGCCCCAAGACGCGATTTAATTTGCCAATTCACTTAGACGTTCGGCTACGCTCGTTATCTGTGTAGTTTTCGGGTACTTTCGCCAAGCTTTATATAGACAACTCCGGCCAGCAGCCCAAGCGTGATTTTGAATTTTTATTGTGCCTGAGCATTTAATTAAGACTATAATGAAAAATGATTTCCAATTGACTTTATCCACTAGTGTCGAAAATACGAAATACTGGTGATATAAACTTTTTTCAGTGTCTCTTTTCAGATAGACATAGCCATTAAACCACTCAATATATCAAACCACTTTCCACATTTACGGCTAAAGTTCAGAACTCCCAGACAGCACAGGAATAAGTTATGTGACCGAACAGATTATCTCATGCACGTATACTGGCTGAAATAAAATGTCACGCGGGTAACGATTCGAAAAAGATGTTTATATCTGTTTTATAGATATAGAGGGATTGGGTAGATATAGAGATATCCACGGATAGGGTTTACAAGAGCACAAATGGGTAAAAATGAATAAATAGTTGGACACTGATTTTGATGTGCTTCAAGTTTCTTCATTTTTTATATTTCTGTTTTATCTTTTTTCCATTACTTTTTCCGCTATACGTTTAAGCGATAGGCAGGTTAATACAATGTTTCAATGTTCAATACTCCTAATAAAGTCACTTTTCATTTTGTATCGTCTTATTGTGTCATTTTTCCAGTTCTTCAGCAATTTTTGTCTTTAATTTTGTTTTCTTTTTCTTTATTCTATTTTTCAGTTTCATTCCTCACATTGCTTTCTCTGATCTCACGGGCCACAGTCTTTTCGTCATTCTTTTCTTTCCCAATTTACAATTACAAAATACAATTTTTTCTTTTTCAGTAGTTTTGGATATTAATTTGTCAATTCTATTTTACTTTAATATATTTTTTTGATTTATACTTATTTATGTATTTATTTATTTTCACAGATTTTTAACGAATATAAGAACTTCTAGTGAGGTTTTCAAATTTTTTTCTTTGTTGTCTATTTAAAGTTTTATTTTGTTTTTTTTTAAGCATCTCTTCTTCAATCTAATGTTTTAGTTTTATTATTTTCTTGTTGGCATAGTTCATATGTTTCGACTTGTTTCACAGTTTTTCACATTTTTTATGATGTATTATTTTTTGTTAATTTTCCCAATATGTATTGTCTTGCAATATAAAAATAATTAAACATACAAACAAAAAAATATTTTTTGAAGATGTTAAAAGGTTTTTAAACTTGATGGATCGATTTTGATAAGCTCTGCGTCATTTTTTGGGGAATGTGTCTTCTTTCTTCACGATTTCTTGCGATTTTCATCTCCACGAAATTCGAAAAAAAATTAAAAAAATCAATTTGTCAACAATTTTGCAAACTTTTTAGAAGGCCATAAGTTATAAAAATTTGATGAACCTTGCGTCTTGTTGGAAGGAATTTGATCCACTTTCTTTATGAGTTATTGTAATTTTTTATTTTCACAAATTCATACAAAAAACTTGGGTGCTAAAAAAAATACAAAATAGTTAGATGTTTTGGAGAAAAAAATGGGGCAGATTTGATCACGATATGTCAAAAAATTAAAAGAAGTTATGAGCCATAGAAGTTGAAAAAACATCCAAACTTTTTTCTGAAAACTTTCAACTCAATTGGGATTGATTGAATTAGTGACCTTGTGGTGCACCACTCAATAAAAAAATATATGATAGTCAAATCTGGAATGTGGCGCATTGTAAGTAACTCAAAGAGGAAGGTTTGAGGAGTACCTCATGTGAAATTCACTCATCCAGACTTCCATGGTAACTCTCTTGAATAACATAAAGTTACTAACCTTGTCGTGCACCACTCGATAAAAAAATATATGAGAGCCAAATCTGGAATGTGGCGCATTGTGAGTAGCTCAAAGAGAAAGGTTTGAGTACCTCATGTAAAATTAACTCATCCAGACTTTCATGGTCACTCTCTAGAATACCATGAACTATGGGTTGTTTGTTTAGATTGTTTAGATTAGTAACCTTGTGGTGCACCACTCAATAAAAAAATTTATGACAGCCAAATCTGGAATGTGGCGCATTGTGAGTAACTCAAAGAAAAAGGTTTGAAGAGTACCTCTCTTTAAATAACTTGAAGTATGGGTTTGATCAAATTAGTAACCTTGTCGTGCACGACTCGATAAAAAAATATATGAGAGTCAAAAATCTGGAATGTGGCGCATTGTGAGTAACTCAAAGAGGAAGGTTTGAGGAGAACCTCATGTGAAGTTCACTTATCCAGACTTCCATGGTAACTCTCTTGAATAACATGAAGTATGAGATGGATTAAATTACTAACCTTGTCGTGCACCACTCAACAAAAAAATATATGAGAGACAAATCTGGAATGTGGCGCATTGTGAGTAACTCAAAAAGAAAGGTTTGAGTAGTACCTCATGTGAAATTCACTCATCCAGACTAACATGGTCACTCTCTAGAATACCATGAAGTATTGGATTGATTAAATTAGTAACCTTGTCGTGCATCACTCAATTAAAAAACATATATTAGAGCCAAATCTGGAATGTGGCGCACTATGATCAAATCAAAGAAGGTTGGAGCAGTACCTCACACGGAAAAAAACATATTCTTGATTCTAAATTACGTATATTTTCAATATCTTCAACTTGATTGAAGCTTTCACATATTTAATTTAAGGACACGTCTTCAAATCAAGAATTGCAATATGTTTGGAAAATGAATATGATATTTTCAAGATATATTTTTCATTTGAGTAAATAGTCTTGTTTCGAAACGTTTCAAATTTTTATTTTTAACTTGGGAATTCTAGTTTTGAGATTGCATCAGCTCTTTATGTGAAAACTATCACCTCCTTTAAATGATAATCTATAATTTCACAAGGAGAAGCCAGAGTAATATTTTGAAAATTTCACTATACTTTTGGTTTTAAATGACCTCAAACTAAATCCAAAAGGATAAAAATTAAAATACTCTTCATTCAAGTATACGGTTGTTTCGTATTCTCAATGTCAACAAATATAACAGTATAAAATAGTTATTTCAAAAATAGGATATCCTAAGGTTAATAATGTTGATATTCTCAATTTTAAAATATATTTGAAATATATGTTCTATTTGAGAATATAATCCCACGTTGCTGCTTGATTTGAGATGACAGGTTTACGAAGTCTGACGAAGTATACCGATACCGAACTTTGAAACGAACTCTCAACTCTCAGTGCAGTCAGTCATTCCCCAGCCATTGATAAAATGACAGTTCAAACGGACAGCTGACCGCAATTTTTTTGATAAAAAGGATCTAAGGATTGATTCTTCGTTTTAAGGTTCTCTCAATTTTTAATTCAATCCTTGATTTTGAAAGCATTTGGTTCAGCAGTTTTCAAATAATTATTTCCGAATTATTTTCTTGTATGTTGGTACATATTTTTAATCGCCAGGTCGGTGTCTTTGTGGTCTCATATTTTACTTCTATGACGCTTTTTTGAAGTTCTGTAAGCTCAATATCATCATCGATAATAACATGACATTAAAAACCCTTGGAAATAAAAAACTGAAACTGCAAACCAAATGGTTTCAAAATCTGGGGGTTGAATTGAGAGAGAAAGAAAATTGTGATATTATTAAACAAAGCATGTCTAAATTGTCAGATGGAATTGAAGTATGCTTGATTTAAAGAAACTTTGTGAATATTTTTGAGTGGGAATCAATTTGATTTGATACAAGTAAACATTCAATCTAAAATTATGCTTTTTCAAATTGAGTATTCCTATATTTTTCAAACGAATTGGTGTATACTCAATTCAAGTTGGTAAATGGATATTCGGAAGTTCAGGATGACGCGATGTATATCTTCAATTTTAAAAATCTCAAATAGTCTAATCAAGAATTATATCTTTTTGAAAGAAACTTAACATATTGAGAATATGCTATTTTTAAATGAAGGTGATATAGTCTTGAGTATATGCAAAGCTAACTTATGCTCGAAATGAGCTTAAGCTATTTGGACCAAGTATCTGGTTTTTTCCGTGCATGTGAAATCTACTCATCCAGACTTCCATGGTCACTTTCTAGAATACCATGAAGTATGGGATTGATAAGATTAGTAACCTTGTCGTGCACCACTCAATAAAAAAAATATATGATAGCCAAATCTGGAATGTGGCGCATTGTGAGTAACTCAAAGAGAAAGGTTTGAGGTGTACCTCATGTGAAATTTACTCATCCAGACTTCCATGGTCACTTTCTAGAATACCATGAAGCATGGAATTGATTAGATTAGTAACCTTGTCGTGCATCACTCAATAAAAAAAATATATGATAGCCAAATCTGGAATGTGGCGCATTGTGTGTCAAAGAGAAAGGTTTAAAGAGTACCTCATGTGAAATTCACTCATCCAGACTTCCATGGTCACTCTCTAGAATACCATCAAGTATTGGATTGATTAAATTAGTAACCTTGTCGAGCACCACTCAATAAAAAAACATATATTAGAGCCAAATCTGGAATGTGGCGTCAAAGAGGAAGGTTTGAGGAGTACCTCATTTGAAATTCACTCATCAAGACTTCCATGCATTTGGGATTAAAATTTTCAATTTATTGAACTATCGATTGAAGAGGACTATTATTTGACTCATAAATCAACAGGGATATTCTATATCGGTAATAAATAGTCGTTAAATAAAAGGTTCTAAGTATTCCTCTCAAAGTCAATAAATAAATGTTATGTCAGTTTTTTCGAAATTATCAATACCGTAACCATTTTTAACACTTTAGCTTGTAAAATAACACAAACACATCGAAAAAAAGTAAACAAACGCAAAAAATCACAATAATTACAACCTACAATGTGGTACTTTACACTTGTATGTAATTGCATTAGTCGCTATTGTCTCATAATTGCGATTTCCTTAAATAAATAAGCCAATTAGAAATTTTAGTTTCAGGACGTCACAACCACGTTCTTGACCTTCCAGTTAGATAATAACTCATGGAAATATTCAATAAATACGGTTTCAAGCCGCCATTGGGTTTTCCATAGATAAAATTGGTGTAAATAGTGATTAAAAAAGGAATTATCCAGGAAGTCAACAACTTTTTATTGTCTTTATCATACTTTTGTTTAATTATATATTTTTTTAAATGTAATATAACGGCGTCAATTCAGGTTTCCTCTATTATCTATCATTAAAAAACAATAAATCTACTAAATAATTTGAGCGGCTTTTAACACGAGCGTGCTGGAAGTAAGGTCGTCAACAAACTGCTTAATTCACGACCGACCGCGGCTCGCCTTATCAGTTATCAAAAAAAAAAGGTTCTCAGGTTGTGAAAATATGTTCATATTTTGAAGGGACTCCTAACACTACGTACCTAAAACATTTCTAAATTCCAGTGATAGTTGGCTGTTATTTTTTGTCGTATTATTTGCAATCTATGTTTCTATATCTTTTGGGCATTTTTGTCTTTTTTTTTCAATAACAATTTTTGTTACATACACTTCATTTAATTCACATGTATCTTTTGAATAAAGTTATTTTGTCTTTTTGCATTGCCCATTAGTAGATATCAAAAAAAGTGATGGAATAATCTTTTCAAACATGTTTTGGTATAAAAACTCTAATCAAAAAATCTACATTTAACAATAACATCGCAATACATAAAACATTTTATGTCAATAGATATGCGAACCGACATGGAAATTACAATTTATCGACATACAAGGTGCCTTTGACAATGGACTCTATATTCACACGGCATGGCATAATATAAACAAAACCACATGTAAATAATCCGCATTATGCGCGTGTGCGTGTGCGTGTGGCTTCATAAATTTCATGATGCTACAGGGATGGATAAAAAGACTTTTTTTAGGGTCTTGCTTCTTTCGAAGTGATTAGTGGCCAGTTTGACCATGACCAGCGACTGGTTTCCGACGAACCAGGGGGCTCCACTGGTTCGGAAAGTGCCGTAGTCAAAAGACGGCATTGATGATGGTGGTTATCAGTGTTTCGGTTTTTTGACTAGTTTATAGTTTGGGTTAGTACCCCCTCCACTGAAAAAGTTGATATATCTTCCTCCCTAGGTCTTTAAGCATTTGCGGTAGTGTATAGGCGAAATGTGTTGGCTCGTCTGCCGATAGTTAGATTTGTGTAAGTGGCGTCCTCCTTCAGTCAGGCACACAAATACAACTCTCGACACGATTAACCGAGACTGGGTGAATATGTAGTAGATGTGGTTACAGTGACTATATTCAAGACAATGGCGACAATGAATAAATAAGGCCGAAAATGGCCGCCGGAATTTCTCGTCTTGTCAAAGTGAGATTGTCGAAACTTTCAATTTGTCTACGTTTCAGGAAAAAGGAGAAATATTGATCCGTTGTCAAACAACACACCAATTCACGTGTGGCAATAAACAGTGAAAATACACGATTGACGCTAAAAAAAATTCTTTAGTGCAAGTACTAGATCTCTTAGGCAAATACAGTGCGGCTCTAAAAGCCCCCCCCTTTTTTTTTAATGTGTGCACCAAAAATTTTAAAACTTGGCATACCTTAATTGCTGTCAAAATACTACTTTTTGATGTTACTGACGTACTTTTAGTATTCAAGATGGCGACTGGGCGCCATTTTGAAACATTTTTTTTAATGGAAAGGGGGGTCGTGTGACACCTCATTTTGAAGATCCCGATGAGTACTTTATAACCCAAGAATATTGAGTCGATATCTTCAAGTACTACAAAATGGCGGTACATTTAATTACTACATCGATATACACACTTTTTAAAAAAAATCGTCAAGTTCAATTCAAAAGATGTTTAACATTTTTGTCATCTATTCCCTCGTCTATTCTTTTGAATTGAATTTGACGATTTTTTTTTTTTAAGTGTATGTATCAATGTAGTAATTAAATGTACCGCCATTTTGTAGTACTTGAAGATATCGACTCAATATTCTAGGGTTATAAAGTACTCATCAGGATCTTCAAAATGAGGTGTCACAAGAAGGGGGTCGTGTGACACCTCCATTTAAAAAAATGTTTCAAAATGGCGCCCAGCCGCCATCTTGAATACTAAAAGTACGTCAGTAACATCAAAAAGTAGTATTTCGACAGCAATTAAAGTATGTCAAGTTTCAAAAAAAGGGGAGGGGGACCTTTTAGAGCTGCACTGTATAAATAAATCATAATATAGACTGAGCATTACACATCCATGTCACATCTTACGTAAAAAAATAATTAAGGCCAAAAATGGCCGCCGGGTGCAGGTTTGTCGCCACTGTGTTGTGTATAGTCACTGTAGATGTGGTTAGAATCTGCTGCCATCTATTGGCTCGCAAGTCAACACACTCTAGTAAATGTTTGGTACGTTGGGTATGTTCGAGCTTCGAATGTAAAAAAAGGGTTCCCCAGAGAGATCCAAAATTCATGGAATGTAAGAAAGATACTCTCGAAAAAATACAGAATTAAGAAAAAAACTGGAATGTAGGTAGGTGAGGTTACCCCTTGGGTAAACGTTAACCAACAAGATAAAAATCCCTGTCATGAAAAAAAAAGTGCCTCAGAAAAAATCAAAATCTATGGAATGTAAGAATGGTTCCCTAAAAAATAAATGTGAAAAATGAAAACGGATTTCAGAAAAAAAACCCTGGAATGGTGAGTTTTCTCAAAAATATAAAAATCCCTCTGTAATCCAAAACAGATTTTCTAGAAAAAGAACTTTTTGATGTGAAAAAAACAACTACATTCCTAGATTTATAAAAAAATCTAGGAATGTAGGTGAGCTTTTCCAAAAAAATAAAAATCCCTGAAATGTAAAGAGGGTTCCCCAAAAATAGCAAAAATCTATGAAATGTAGGAAACAATCCATAGAAAATAGAACATTTTGTATCAAGGGCGGAAAGTAGATGATTTTGACGAGGGTATAAGTAGCAGCACGAGCGAAGCGAGGGCAGATATTAGCCGAGTCAAAATCATCTTTCGTCCGTGGTACAAACAGTGCTTTTTGTACAACCAGTTTGTAATAATTTGAAAAAGAATAATTATGAAAATCAAAAATAAATAATCGATACACTGCACTACACTGCTGACAAGTCAGACAAGTTTAGTGACAACTGTCAATCATGGTCATGGTTACAATAGGTGTGTTCCCATATACTTTTGTGGTGCGGATTCATTGTCACCGAGATTGTCACGTGATTAGTTCCTTTTAGTATGCTAGACTGTCACGTGGTTATCAGATTCAGAGGCGTTGGGATCCAAGGAACCGTTGCTAAGCGACCTACTTTTGCGCCCGCGGGCGCGAAAGTACTTTTAGGAACGGCTGCCAAAATTAGCGAGTTTCCGCGTGCTTTGCATTCATTGAAAAGTGGACTTTACGTGTAGGTTGTACAAAAAAATAAATAATCGATACACTGCTGACAACTGACAAGTTTAGTGACAATCATGGTATGGTTACAATACTTTTAGGTCCGGCTGCCAAAATTAGCGAGTTTCCGCCTGCTTTGCATGCATTGAAAAGTGGACTTTACGTGTAGGTTGTACAAAAAAGCTTTTTAATGTAAAAACGAAAGCAGAATTCAAAAAATAACCCTGGAGTTTACGTAAGGTTTCCTAAAAAGATAAAAATCTCTGGAATGTAAAAAGATCTTCCCAGACTAAGCCAAAATTCATAGAATGTAAAAAGAAAAAAAAAATAAATGTGAAAAACGAGAAAAGAATTGAGATGATTGAATGATTGAATAATTTATTTAAAGTAAAGTGATATAAAGGTCTACAATAGTTTAAAATATACACATAAATACAAAGTATAAGATAAAAACCCTGGAACGTTAGGTAAGGTTCTCCAAAACGATAAAAATCCCTGGATTGTCAAAAAGAATTCCCCAGATGGAGACAAAATTCATGAAATAATGTGAAAAATATTTCCTAGAAAAAACTATTTAAATAGAATTGAAACAGAATTTAGAAAAAAAACTGGGATGTGGGAATGTGGAAAAAAAAAAAAAAAAAAAAAAAAGTTTTAAAAGGGTTCCGCAAAAAGAGCAAAAATCAAAGCAATAAGAAAAAGATTCCCTAGAACTTTTTTGCGTAAAAAAACGAAAACAGAATTTACAAAAAACCTGAAATTTAGGTGCCTAAGGCAAAGTTTAGTAATTTGTTATAAGAAAATTTTGCCTAAGGTTACCTAAAAAGATAAAAATACCTGGAATGTAAATAGGGTTCCCCGCACATAGAGCCAAAATCCATGAAATTCAAAAAACATTTGAATGTTAAGAAAGCGAAAATAGAATCAAGATAAGACTCTGGAATGTAGGTGAGGTTCCACAAAAAGATAAAAATTTTTGGAGTGTAAAACAGATTTTCTAGAAAAATCTTGTGAATGTAAAAAATTATCTCCCTGGAATGTAGAAAAAAATTCTTAGAAAAATCTTGTGAATATAAAAAAACGAAAACAGAATTTAGAAAAAAGCCTAGAATGTTGTAGGTAATGTTCCCTTAAAAAAAATAAAATCCCTGTAATGTAAAAAGGGTTCCTCTGACTGGGGTAATCGTGTCAAGAGTTGCAAATATTACTCTAGGCATTTATTACAGCTCTTTATCAACCTTTCAGTTCAATTCCAGTATAAATTCCCTAAATTTGCTACTTAAGCTTACATTGAAACTTCGAAATAAATGAAACTTGCCTTCTATCCCGCCGGGTTCATTTTCGAAGTAAAACTCGCAACAAAATAAGCTAAATTGTAATCGTCTATTTACGTTTTTCAATAAAGATAAATTCTGGAACTTGGGGAATTTATTTCGAAATGTCAAAGGACCAACGTGGGTGTAGAAGAGACGACGTGCCTTGAAATGTTGCCGAGATAAAATTATAATTCAGCTTCATCTATGGGAAGCTGGGAAATCTCATTTACGCTTGATGTTGGATGATGTTTTTTGTCGTATTTTGATTGGAGATTATTTTCCTTTAAGATCGATAGAACGATCATATCGAGAAAAATGAACGCTCACTTCTACTGAAATCCGAAATTTTATATTCTGGAAATGATCACATCGCATGAAAACTACTGCGCAAGGGGCCACACTTTAATCACCCGATCGTCCACATCCTACACTTCCAAGAATCGGCATTGGTTAACATAAGGAATGGTATACATTTATTTAAACAAAAACAATTCAACATTAACAATCAAAACAAACTTGTGCAACACAAGCTTTGAATTAATTCTAGTGCGATGTTTAAATACGAATTAGAATATGTATATCAATTAACAAAACAGTTGAAAGTCGTTTTCAAGGTCTCTATGGGTTTACCCGATCAATACAGATTAATTGATTTCATAACAGTCTTGAAATGTGTCAAATCCTGTATTTATAAACAATAGAGGCAACACTTAAAACCTAATTTCATTGATTTTCAGGAGTTAAAAATCCACATTTATGTTGTGTTTAAATTTAACGATATGTTATTTCTGAATTTTAAAATACACATTTATTCTGAAAAACCGAAGACAAATTCAAAAAAATTAATACTTTATGACATGGAGAACAATATTTTTGAATTCGAAAATTCAATTTAAATTTTTAAAGGTGAAAGTTAAAAACGCGTTTGAATTCGATTCAATCGTTGAATTATCGGATATAGAATCAGCTTCGACAAAAATATACCAAAACTCATCTCCGTCTCCCTGGAGAATATACAGGGTGTTGCAAAGTGAAAATAAAATAGAATTTAAACAAAACGACTTTCAAGACATTTTTCAATGTAACTTTTTTAAAAGTGATGATAGAGGGTTGATTCAAACGTCCAATTGACGGTAATAGTATCAGCTTCATCAATAATTTACCAAAACTCCTTCACATACTGCTCGAGAATATACAGGGCGTTGCAAAGTTAAAGTAAAATGGAATTTGAGCAACAACACCTTCCTGGACATTTTCCAGCGTAACTTTCTTAGAAATACTGATAAAGGATCGATTCAACATCGAATTATCGGTTATAGAATCAGCTTAGACAAAAATATACCAAAACTCATCCCCATCTCCCTGGAGAGTATACAGGGCGTTCCAAAATAAAAGTAAAATGAAATTTGAACAAAACGACTTTCAAGACATTTTTCAATGTAACTATCTTGAAACTGATGATAGAGGGTTGATTCAAACGTCAAATTGTCGGTAATTGAATTAGCTTCATCAAAAATACACCAAAACTCCTCATCTCCCTGGAGAATATACAGGGTGTTGTAAAGTAAAAGTAAAATGAAATTTAAACAAAACGACTTTCAAGACATTTTTCAATGTAACTTTCTTGAAAGTGATGATAGAGGGTTGATTCAAACGTCAAATTGTCGGTTATTGAGTTAGCTTCAATAAAAATATACCAAAACTCATCCCCATCTCCCTGGAGAGTATACAGGGCGTTTCAAAATAAAAGTAAAATGAAATTTAAACAAAACGACTTTCAAGACATGTACCAATGTAACTTTCTTGGAAGTGATGATAGAGGGTTGATTCAAACGTCAAATTGTCGTTTATTGAGTTAGCTTCAATAAAAATATACCAAAACTCCTCCTCATCTCCCTGGTGAATATACAGGGTGTTGCAAAGTGAAAGTAAAATGGAATTTAAACAAAACGACTTTCAAGACATTTTTCAATGTAGCTTTTTTGAAAATGATGATAGAGGGTTGATTCAAACGTCAAATTGTCGGTTATTGAGTTAGCTTCAATTAAAATATATCAAAAATCCTCCTCATCCCTCTGAAAATTATACAGGACGTTGCAAAGTAAAAGTAAAATAAAAATCCAACGAAAAGGACTCTGGATATTTTTGAATGTAACTTTTTTAAAAATAATGATAGAGAGTTGATTCAAACGTCAAATTGTCGGTAATAAAATTAACTTCAACAAGAATATACCAAAACTCCTTCACATGCTGCTGGAGAATATACAGGGCGCTGCAAAGTTAAAGTAAAATGGAATTTAAGCAACAACACCTTCCTGGTCATTTTCCAGCGTAACTTTCTTAAAAATACTGATAAAGGATCGATTCAAACGTCGAATTATCGGTTATAGAATCAACTTCGACAAAAATATACCAAAACTCATCCACATCTCCCTGGAGAGTATACAGGGCGTTTCAAAATAAAAGTAAAATGAAATTTAAACAAAACGACTTTCAAGACATTTTTCAATGAAACTTTCTTGGAAGTGATGATAGAGGGTTGATTCAAACGTCACATTGTCGGTAATAGAATCAGCTTCATCAAAAATATACCAAAACTCCTCATCTCCCTGGAGAATATACAGGGTGTTGTAAAGTAAAAGTTAAATGAAATTTAAACAAAACGACTTTCAAAACATTTTTCAATGTAACTTTTTTAAAAGTGATGATAGAGGGTTGATTCAAACGTCAAATTGTCGGTAATAGAATCAGCTTCATCAAAAATATACCAAAACTCCTCATCTCCCTGGAGAATATACAGGGTGTTGCAAAGAAAAAGCAAAATGAAATTTAAACAAAACGACTTTCAATACATTTTTCAATGTAACTTTTTTAAAAGTGATGATAGAGGGTTGATTCAAACGTCAAATTGTCGGTAATTGAGTTAGCTTTAACAAAAATATA
This sequence comes from Orchestes rusci, assembly GCA_958502075.1. Taxonomy (NCBI): domain Eukaryota; kingdom Metazoa; phylum Arthropoda; class Insecta; order Coleoptera; family Curculionidae; genus Orchestes; species Orchestes rusci. The sequence goes on from OY293305.1 coordinate 4,346,567, forward strand.
TCAAAACTCCTCCCCATCTCTCTGAAAATTATACAGGACGTTGCAAAGTCAAAGTAAAATAAAATTGCAACAAAAACGAATCTTTGGACATTCTTTAATGTAACTTTTTTAAAAATTATGATAGAGAGTTGATTCAAACGTCAAATTGTCGGTAATAAAATTAACTTCAACAAGAATATACCAAAACTCCTTCACATACTGCTGGAGAATATACAGGGCGTTGCAAAGTTAAAGTAAAATGGAATTTCAGCAACAACACCTTCCTGGTCATTTTCCAGCGTAACTTTCTTAGAAATACTGATAAAGGATCGATTCAAACGTCGAATTATCGGTTATAGAATCATCTTCGACAAAAATATACCAAAACTCATCCCCATCTCCCTGGAGAGTATACAGGGCGTTTCAAAATAAAAGTAAAATGAAATTTAAACAAAACGACTTTCAAGACATTTTTCAATGTAACTTTCTTGAAAGTGATGATAGAGGGTTGATTCAAACGTCACATTGTCGGTAATAGAATCAGCTTCATCAAAAATATACCAAAACTCCTCATCTCCCTGGAGAATATACAGGGTGTTGCAAAGAAAAAGTAAAATGAAATTTAAACAAAACGACTTTCAATACATTTTTCAATGTAACTTTTTTAAAAGTGATGATAGAGGGTTGATTCAAACGTCAAATTGTCGGTAATTGAGTTAGCTTTAACAAAAATATATCAAAACTCCTCCTCATCTCTCTGAAAATTATACAGGACGTTGCAAAGTCAAAGTAAAATAAAATTGCAACAAAAACGAATCTTTGGACATTCTTTAATGTAACTTTTTTAAAAATTATGATAGAGAGTTGATTCAAACGTCAAATTATCGGCAATAGAATTAACTTCAACAAGAAAATACCAAAAATCCTTCACATACTGCTGGAGAATGAATATACAGGGCGTTGCAAAGTTAAAGAAAAATGGAATTCTTAAAAATACTGATAAAGAATCGATTCAAAAGTCGAATTATAGGTTATAGAATCAGCTTCGAAAAAATATACCAAAACTCATCCTCAACTATCTGGAGAGTATACAGGGAGTTTCAAAATAAAAGTAAAATGAAATTTGAACAAAACGACTTTCAAGACATTATTCAATGTTACTTTCTTAAAAGTGATGATAGAGGGTTGATTCAAACGTCAAATTGTCGGTAATAGTATCACCTTCATCAATAATTTACCAAAACTCCTTCACATACTGTTCGAGAATATACAGGGCGTTGCAAAGTTAAAGTAAAATGGAATTTCAGCAACAACACCTTCCTGGTCATTTTCCAGCGTAACTTTCTTAGAAATACTGATAAAGGATCGATTCAAACGTCGAATTATCGGTTATAGAATCATCTTCGACAAAAATATACCAAAACTCATCCCCATCTCCCTGGAGAGTATACAGGGCGTTTCAAAATAAAAGTAAAATGAAATTTAAACAAAACGATTTTCAAGACATTTTTCAATGTATCTTTCTTGAAAGTGATGATAGAGGGTTGATTCAAACGTCAAATTGGCGGTTATTGAGTTAGCTTCAATAAAAATTTATCAAAAATCCTCCCCATCTCTCTGGAAATTATACAGGACGTTGCGAAGTAAAAGTAAAATAAAAATCCAACAAAAACGACTCTATGGATATTTTTGAATGTAACTTTCTTAAAAATGATGATAGAGGGATGATTCAAACGTCGTGTTGTCGGTTATACAATCAGCTTCAATAAAAATACACCAAAACTGCTCCTCATCTCCTTGAAGAATATACAGGGCCTTGAAAACTGAATGTATAATGGAATTTAAACAAAAACGACTCTCTGGACATTCTTTAATGTAACTTTCTTAAAAATGATGATACAGGGTTGATTCAAACGTCAAATTGTCGGTAATTCAATTAGCTTCCATAAAATTAAACCAAAAATCCTCCCAACATGAAGATTATACAGGGCGTTACAAAATAAAAGAAAAGGAGAATTGGAACAAAAACGACTATTTGGACATTTTGCAATGTAACTTTCTTAAATATTATGATAGAGGGTTGATTCAAGCGTCGTTTTGTCGGTTATACAATCAGCTTCAAGAAAAAAACACCAAAACTGCTCCTCATCTCCTTGAAGAATATACAGGGCGTTGAAAAGTAAATGTATAATGGAATTTAAACAAAAACGACTCTCATTCTGGACATTCTTTAATGTAACTTTCTTAAAAATTATGATAAGGGTTGATTCAAACGCCCAATTTTTCTGTGATTGAATTAGCTTCAATAAAATTAAACCAAAAATCCTCCCCATCATGAAGATTATACAGGGCGTTACAAAATAAAAGTAAAGGAGAATTGCAACAAAACGACTATTTGGACATTTTTCAATGTAAAAATATCATGATGTTGCTTTTTGGCAACAACGGAAACGTTGCATCGCTGATATTTCATAATATCGGAGAAGTGAACAAAGCCGGAAAAGTGAAAATATGTTCGTGATTGTGTTACTTGAATCATGAAAAAAACCTCAATATAAATTACGCAGTTCGCCACAATAACCTTCAATCCATCTAAATGCAATATCCAAACAAAATAAAATCATTTTGTGTGTATAGGAACGGAAATTCGATAATTCTAGGTAATTATCATCTAAGGAAACAATTTTGATATTTTCCAAGCGATATAGTATGGAAAAACCATTATTTGCATAAAAATTTATTTTTTTATATTATGATGAAATATTTTCTGTATCTTTTAGATAGTACGTATTTCTTGACCCCATAAAGCAGTACCTGGCAGTGTTTAGAATGAAAACAAAATTGACCTTGCTTTTACTTGTATCGCAACCTTGTGATATAATTAGCGGCAATTATCCAACGTTCATTATTGAACCCTGCGAAGAAATTCTTTTTCAAAACTGAGCACCACAATTTTGAGCGGAATGAGGTCGGTGTTGATCGATAATGAAATGTTGGAATTAAGTTTGTCATTGATTTTTTTAATATTTTAATGTTCTTTAACACAACTACTTATACTTTTATTGAATTATTATCAACATTTTTTCTACGATTTTTTCCAAAAATGTGATGCGACTTTTATCAATTCTACTCTTTCTTTTTTGTTTTTGATTTTCTTGTTTCCTTTGTTTTCTTGTTTTTCCACCCGTTTGGACACACTTTTCCCCATCATTAGATATTTTCTATTTATCACATTCTCCATCATTTCCCATGATATTTTCATAGTGTCATAATCATGAGTGATTCTTTAAGATTCTTTTGGCGTTTTTGTCATTTTTTTTCCTCTTATTTGATTAGAAATTTCTTTTTATTTTTTCTTCTCTGACGGTTTTTGTGAATCTGTTGTAACTTCATAATTCGGGCACATTTTGTCTTGTTTGATATTTTTACTTTGTGTGATTAGTTCTTCTTCTAATCATTTTTAATCGTATCTAATTTCCAATTTTTTCACGATTTTCAATTGTTTTACTGGACAAAGTTAAACTTCCCATAACTCCCTAATTTGGAAGGTTTATTTTTTTTCAAATCAATAATAATCATTATTTAAAGGTTATTTTTAAATTTCCTTACGAGGCTTTTTTTCAAAAACTCAGGCAAACAAAAAATAAACAGAGATCAAGAGAGCGAATTGCTTTTTTTTCACTTTAAATCTCTTTTGTTTCAATTTCAAATGTTTTATCACTTTTTCTGATTGGTTTGCGATTTTTTAAAATTCTGAGTATTTTTTCACGTTTTACACTTTTTAAAAGACATTAGGTAGTTTCTTCATTATTGTTTTGAACGTTTTGTTATTTTCTTGATTTGATGAATAGTTATTTATCCACATCGGATTACTTTTTTACACTTTAAATCTGTTTTGTTTCGATTTAAAATGTTTTTTATGGTTTTTGTTGTGTTTATCATTTTTTAGACTTTTTAAAAGACTGAGCAGTTGCTTCATTGTTTTTTAAAGGTTTTGTCCACTTGTCATGCTGTTTTTTTGCTTTAATGGATATTTATCTACATCGAATTATTTTTTTCCATTTTAAATCTCTTTTGGTCCAATTTAAAATGTTTTTTATGGTTTTGACCACTGGTTGGTTTGGATTTTTTCAAAACTTCAAAAGAAAAAAAATGTGGGGATGGAAAATTACAAAAATGGATGAGAATCGGTCAATAAAGTTAAAAGTTGTAGCGTTCTTAAAATTTTCAGAAAATAAAAAATGTGGAAAAATCGAATATTCTACATTTTGGCAAAATTTGTAGATAAAAAATTACAAAAAATCATGAAGAAATAAGATCAAATTCCCTACACTTTGACGCAAAATTAATCAAAATCGGCCAATCACGTCAAAAGTTTGAGCATTTTAATATTGAAAATTCTCCAGAAATTTTGGAAATCAAAAAAAAATATGAATTTTTAACGAAATGAACAATTAATGAATATAAGAAAACTATTAATTGCAAATTAACCTTGTCCGATTTTTTGTAAACATTTTTATTTAGAAAACCCTGAGATTTTAAATAAATAAATGAAGAAGTGAAACTAAAAACAAGACAAACAAAGCTTAAATAGAGCTAAACAAAAATACACTTTTCAAAAATCCATTCTTGAATGAATAAAGCTTAATCAATAACAATGATTATCAGCAAACAACCTAAAAATAGATCCATAAAAATTTACGAGAAAAAATAACTTTTTTTGATTTTTTTGTTAAAAATTACGAGAGAACAAAAACTAGAAAAAAGATTTCAAAATACATTCAAAATCAAGTAAACGTATAAAACGATCACTAACAATGAAAATTGGTATACAATCTCAAGAAGTAAGACAAACATATGAAATAAAAAAAACAGCTTTGTAATATTTTTGTTTGTAAAGCATTTTGTTAAAAAATCCAAAAGTTGTTACACAAAAAAATTCAAATGACAAACTAAAAATGAAGATAAACGTTTTAAAAATGCGCCTAAACAAACAATAGAGATTATTTGTAACCAAAATTTCAAACGATAAACAGATACTTGATTTTTAACGAATTAAAACATTTTAAATAATCGGATTTTAGTATACGATTAAAACAAGATACAATTAAAACATTCGTTAAATCACACTTCTTTCTTTTTGTGTTTCACAGGATATTTTCTACGATTGATCTATTTTTAAAATTTTAAATGTTTTTTATTAATCTTGTATAGCTTAACTATAAGTTTTCAATTATTTATTGTTACACTTTTACGATTTTTTCACATATTGAAAAAATGAAAACGTAAATTTTCAAATGATAATAATTATGGTTATACAACTAAAAGAAAGATGATATGGAAATTATTGATTTTTATGAAACTGGAACCAAAAAAAAATTAACAACAATTTCCGGCATATACAGGGTCCTTCATTAGTGCGTCGGGCAATCCTAGCGTGGTTATTTACAAAAGTAGAAAAAAAAGTTTTATACAAAAGTTGTAGAATGTGACTTTATGCATATTTTAAAAATATTTTCAAACATACAGGGTGCGTCACAAAAGTATGGCACGAAAAAGTATGATTTTTTTAAATGGAACCCCCTGTATATTAATTGATATTTCAATTCTTTTTTCAATTTGGAACAAAAATTGTGCTACAACTAATGTTCCTAAATTCAACCGTTATCGAGATATCGCGTTTTAAAAATGGCATTTTAGCAACTTTGGCATGCTATAAAACTCAAACTATTCAAGTTAGAGGAAAATGGTTTGCACTTTCCTATCTTAACTTTTCAAGAGCTCTTCTGTCATTTGGATAGAAGGTACCGTCACCTGTCAACTTTTTTCGGCACATTTTGACATTTTTTCACAATAATGGATTTAATTTCCTTGAATAGCTCTTGAAAAGTTAAGATAGGAATGTGCAATCCATTTTTCTCTAACTTGAATAGTTTGAGTTTTATAGCATGTCAAAGTTGCAAAAATGCCATTTTTAAAACGCGATATCTCGATAACGGTTGAATTTAGGAACATTAGTTGTATCACAATTTTTGTTCCAAATTGAAGAAAGAATTGAAATATCAATCAATATACAGGGGGTTCCATTTAAAAAAATCATACTTTTTCGTGCCATACTTTTGTGACGCACCCTGTATGTTTGAAAATATTTCTAAAATATGCATAAAGTCACATTCTACAACTTTTGTATAAAACTTTTTTTTCTACTTTTGTAAATAACCACGCTAGGATTGCCCGACGCACTAATGAAGGACCTTGTATGAATTTCTTTGTATTTTATTTAATTTTAATTTTCCTAATCTTGTGTCTTGATGTATTTTTTAGCCACCTTTTTATCAAATTTCAATTCCGTTTTCAACGTTTCTTTATTTCAGATACTACAGTGTCAAATTTCAATTGATAGAAAAATAATATTTGAAGGATCTAAACATATTTGAATAATTATTTTACGAGTTAATAAAAAAAAACAAAAAATAATCATTAGAAACTTTTCAAGAATTTCAGGAAATTTTTATCATTTTAATTTTCTTTTTTTTTTTCTCCGACGGTTTTGGTTTTTGAAGAATCTTTAAAAACTTTACAATTTTCGACCTTATTCGTATTTTCCACATTAGTCACGTTTTTATTTATTTTTGTTTTTATTTATTTTTCAACTTGCCTTTTTACGATTTTTTATCACTTCACTTATTATGGTGTAGGTTTGCGAAGAATAGAACAATAATATTCAAACGGTTTAAACATTTTGAATTTTGAATAACAGGTAATATATACTAAAATTGATATGAAATAACAATTATTAAAATTACTTTTTGAATATTAGAAGCCAAAAATAAACATATCACAAAATTACGTATGTATTACATTTTTATAGTTTTTTCAATTATTTTAGAGTGCATAAAATGTTATCATCATCAATTTCTTTCCTTTTTTTGTTTTCCGGTGATTTTTATTTTCACGAGAACCCTTTAAATCTCTGAATTTTTATTTTCAGCACATTTAACAACAGCTTCGATATTTTTTCACACGTCCTAAGTTGTTTTATTTATTTTCTATTTTTTTTAAAGAATTTGACAATGCCAAAATGTGGAAAGCTGAAGGTAAATGAAAAAGTATCAACTTTACAAAAGATTTTTTTCAATATTTAATCGTTGTTGTGTCCCTATTTTGTGTTTTTTTTTTAATCTTTCCGATTGATTTTTATGCAATTTTTTTTTAGAACTTTTAAATAATGTTTTTCAAGTATTTTTCGAAGAACTCTGTTTGGCGGAAGAAAACTTGATACGCTGGGGGCGCAAAAAATGTTTTTTCCACAATAGTACATTTTGTATCAAGGGCGGAAAGTAGATGATTTTGACGAGGGTATAAGTAGCAGCACGAGCGAAGCGAGGGCAGATATTAGCCGAGTCAAAATCATCTTTCGTCCGTGGTGCAAACAGTGCTTTTTGTACAACCAGTTTGTAATCATTTGAAAAAGAATAATTATGAAAATCAAAAATAAATAGTCGATCCGATATACTGCACTACACTGCTGACAAGTCAGACAACTGACGAGTGACAACTGTCAATCATGGTATTCATGGTTACAATAGGTGTGTTCCTGAATTCTTTTGTGGTGCGCATTCATCGTCACCGAGATTGTCACGTGATAAGTTCCTTTTAGTATGCTAGACTGTCACGTGGCTATTAGATTCAGAGGCGTTTGGATCCAAGGAACCGTTGCTAAGCGACCTACTTTTGTACTTTTAGGCCCGGCTGCCAGAATTAGCGACTTTCCGCCTGCTTTGCATGCATTGAAAAGTGGACTTTACGTGTAGGTTGTACAAAAAATAACTTTTTCAAAAATCTAGTGAATCTGTCATTGCCATTTCTGCTCTAAACCACATCAGCCACGACGAAAAATAGAAAAAAACTTTCGCTTACAATGTAAAAATGTTAATCCATCTCGACCAAAGTAACATACATGTTTACATGTTCCGCGTCCGTCAATGAGAATTGCAAATGCTACCATTCACATGTACTCGCCGTAACCCATTCAACCTTTAAAAAAAAATCAACCGTTACCCATTGTATGTGACATACAGACGACAAAAGGTCAACTGTCCATTCTTATTTTCCCTGGCCTTGATCTGGTTCTGCGTGGCCTTCCCGTGGGCCGGATTTAAGCCCCGTTGTGTTTTTTTTATTTGGGCGGAACCCGGTGATTAGCGGTGATCACAACGTACCAATTAATATTGATACGATGTAAATTGACACTGGCTTGTGCAATTGTTATAAAAAAAAAAGAATGCGAGGTTGGTAACAATGATCTTGTTAAAGTGGACAGAAATAAATTATTTTTTGTCGGTTTGTATTGTACGTCACTGATTTACTGACTTTTTCACAGATTAATATAATTAAATTGTTTCAGGTAAGCACATCCGACGAATCCAATCGACAATATACAGTAAGTAACATTATATGTGAAAATAAAATAACGTGATTATTTTCAAATAAAATTCTTTTAAAATTTGTCTCAAGGCTGGTAAAAATACTGTAGCGAGGTAGGGCCCTTTCATTTTTATCCCTAATATGAGGCCAAAACGCAAATATGTATACATGTTGCGTTCCCATATTGTATCATTATTATGCAAAATATCAAAAAATTACTACATATAAAAGATGTTAACAGACAAATTGTTTATGTCGCTACAGAGTCAAAAATTTGAATTTTCAAGTGATGCCGACAAAAAATTAAAAAGCATTTTTATAAGCTCATAAAAATATACGTATAGCGCAATCAATGCAGCCTGAAATTAATAAACGTGATCATTATAAACTGATTAAAGCCAGCAATAATTCTCACAGTTTCTCACATAAAAGTAAAAGTCCATTTAATCAATGAGATCAAGGTCGTGCAAGATTCCTCCGTATCATATTATTATACAGTTGATAGTTGCTTAAAGGTTTAGACTTAATCGATTATAAAACAGCGTTATGATTAACAATCAATAACAATGCATAATGACGATTTTTTCACATTTAATAGCTCATAAATTCTCAATATTACGATGGCTGTTGAAACGTGAGAGGTGAGACGATTTTATGGATTAATATTAACACGTTTTTCATCGGGTTCGGTTGTTATTTCTGTGGAATGTGGTTTTGGTTGAAAAAGCCTATTACATCATTTTATTCATTCACAAGATGATAAATAAAAACAAGAAAAATGTGTAAGGAAACAATATAACAAAATAATAGTAATTTACGTTACCAATGACTTTTTAAATTACGAGTCGAGATGTTTATGGACGAGGCGACGAAGGAGCCGAGTCTGGAATTTCTAGACGAGTACTGCTGTGTATCGTACGCTGTTTTATTTCATTCTGTGATGAATTTTTTTAATCGGTTTAAAGTGATTTCTTGTCAAACTATACACTTAGAGTGACAGTTTGCCTCACATTCTTACCATGAGATGGCGCCAGTCAAACCATGTCACCACTTGAGTAATAGATAGGTGGATTTATTCTATGTCAAGTTATTAATTAAAATCATGAGATGGCGCCAGCCAAACCATATGCTACAAATGCAATTTCACAGTCTTTGATTGAAAATGTCATTTTTGGAGTATACAAGTAAGTTTTTTTTACAGTCTCTGATGATGTAAAGTGTCATTTACCGGACTGGTTTTGGGTCCGGTAAATGATACTTTACGGTACAGTATGAAATAAAATATGTTGATAATATTGGAGTGAGCTGACGCGGGACAGTGAAAAATAAAATAAAATAGGGGTTCTTGTAAACATTAAGTATCCATTTATTTTGTACCTCTAGAAGGCGATGAATCACTTTTTGAAGATGAAAAACACTATTTGGGCACATTGTTCAAACAGATTTCAAAAATTTAATTTACAACTGATCGCGAATTCGATATTGTGATTGTCAATGACGATAATGTAAATGTCAATTGTCAAGTCACCACTCACTAAATAACGATCAAAGGTGATTTCTAGTGATTTTTTTTGTATTGTATGATCCTTTTGTCTAAGTTTTGGTTAGATTAGGTTGGTTCGAGTTTGATTTGGGTTGGTTGAGGTAAGTTTGGGTTAGATTAGGTTATTTTGGGTAAGTTTTGGTCAGTTAGGGTTAGTTCTGGTTCAATTTGTGTGAATATTTTAATACTTTTTCAACAGACAGAAAAAAACCGGATCTAAAGAACTACTTAAAATAAAAGAACATATTCTTGCCTAGTTTCAAATTATGTTGATCCGGATCATCATCCTCATCTCCGACATATCGCTGAAATAGAAGCATTTCTTTGAAGAACTAAATATGGGAAAAATGCAAAATAGAAGGAAAAATAGGGACAATGGGTGAAAACTAGTCCCAACTTACCTGAACTGATCAAAAATAGGTCAAACTACCCGAATGAACCAAAAGTGACAACAAAGTTGAAAAAAGGATAAAGGAAGAAAAAGGTTGGTGAAGAAATAATAAAAACGGAAAACTGATCCAAACTAACGTAAACTCAACAAATTCCACTCAGAAGAAAAAATAATTGAACGAAGGTAGCCCGAATTAACCGAAACTAACCAAAACTAAATTTACGAAAAATGGTAAAAAGCCAATAAGAGAAAGGAAAATAGGGAAAATGTGTGAAAACTAATCCTGAGTTACACTGTACTAAAATAACTCAAACTAGAGACTAAAAAAAAACAAAGAAAGGTCAAAGAAGGAATAAAGAGAAAAAATGGATCCAAACTAATTTAAACTCAACTCTAAAGTTAACTCAGAAGAAGGAGAAAGTCACAAAAAATTGGAAAAATTAAGAAATAAAAGACATAATAAGGAGAGTAAGTGAAAACTAATCACAACTAACCCAAACTGAGCAATAATAACTCAAACTAACCAAAACCAACTTGGACTAAGAAAAAAAAACGAAAAGGTGAGGGGTGAGAAGAGGGGGGGGGAAACGTTACGGAACAAAGCAAAAATTGAAAAATCTTGGGTAATTTTTGACAACATTGCTTTTAAGTTTCGTAATATCAGCGGGTTTGGCATCGTCGCACAGTGTGACGAAATTGTAAAAAAATGGAAATCAATGATTTCAAACTAGCGAATGTTAGTATTGATATATTAATCATCAATATTGATGAAATTGAGCGGAAATATTTTTCCATCAGTTTTTTTTTTTAATTTATTATTACACAGACTATGGTATGAGTTTATTTTTTAATTCAAAACAAATGTTCGAGTGCTTACAAAAAAGTTATGACTATTTGAATGAGTGGAAAGATGTGTAAGTGGCGCCCCCTACATGTATGACCTATACCAAGGCCAGATATACATTTTGCATGTCAAAAAACCCTCATATACGAAATTTCATCAAAATAACTTGATTATTTCAAAAAATATTTTAAAAAATCAAAAATTAAAATTCAACTTTGGCACCCTTTATCTCTCTTAATATCAACTTTCGGAATTGACGAGTTGAGGTCTACCGCGATATTTTTTGTGAGAAATCTACTGTTACCGTATGTCCTATTAATTCTGGTCCACCCTGTATATTAGCAAATAAAAAATATACGCTAGCTCTAACAAACAAGATATTTGCCAACATAGATAAATCTAGACATATTTTCATAAGTCAACGGAAACATTAATTTTGTAAAAACGAAAAAAAAACTTTTTCCCGTAGTAACTGCATAATTTATGAAAAAAAATACACAAAAATACATTAACAAAGATTTATAGATTTTGCACACAAAAAATAATTTTCAAACAACTAATACTTTCGTAACAAATCTTTTTTGTTAAGTGCGCTGGGTTTTTGGCCAATTTTTTGTGACTTACCGGAGGGCAAGTTTAAAATAAATTTATCCGGAGACGGGAAGTTTAAAAAAAAACTAATGTGAATCAACATAGCCTAGGGTATTGCGTCGTCTCGGATTGGAGCAGATTTTTGCCACGTGACATCCGACGGATTGCTCTGTAGGCAAGGTGAAGTACAAAAACGATCCAGAGTTGTTGACCTAACCTCATTTTTTTGTTGATATTTATATATTAGTTCGTCTGCAACCATCATAGAAAAAGGTTTTTTTCATTTCTTCGTCTTGAAACTCAATAATCTTCATTTTAATAACAAATTTGTCATGAGAATAACTCAAACAGTTGACTTGTAACAAACAAAACAGAAATATAATCGTTTTCTGAGCTGACTTGTCATTTTTCAACTCGTGACGATGAAAATTCATGAATTTTAAATTTGAAATCTGCATTTTATGCGAGACTTCAGTACCTAATACAAATTTTTTTAAAGAATGTTTAACCTCAGCATCAAACCACTGTGCTCCAAATTTTATCTTTATTTACACTTCAAACAATTTTTGCTTGATACGGCTGCTATCTCGCTTATAAAAACAAACTTTATACCTTTGACGCCGACTATACCAGCACGTTTGATACATATATCGCTGTTGTTAAATTTTATTAGTAAAATTAAATCATTGTGTGTGACTGTACTGCAACAATCAAGTAGATAATAGACACTTTAAGCAAGCCCAACATTTTTTACGTATCCGCATCCGGATCCGTAAACGAATCGACATACGTTTATCAGATAAAAAACCGCTTAAGCAACATTTTTGTCATTTATTCCTAACCCAAACTTTATGTCAAGAATATTTCCAGCATCATTTGAATTGAGTTTGATGTTTTTTTTTTTAAAGTGTATGTATCAATGTAGTAATTAAATGTACCGCCATTTTATAGTACTTGAAGATATCGACTCAATATTCAAGGGTTATAAAGTACTCATCAGGGTCTTCAAAATGAGGTGTCATACGACCCCCCTTTCCATTTGAAAAAATGTTTCAAAATGGCGCCCAGACGCCATCAACAAGTAGTATTTCGACTGCAATTAAAGTATGCCAAGTTTGAAAATTTTTGGTGCACACATTAAAAAAAAAAAGGGGGGGGACCTTTTAGAGCCGCACTGTATAATTATATAAGCAGAGAGGTGACATAAGGATATTAAACGCAGAGGATATGAAAATACTCAATGAAAAAACATTAATGGACTATGATAAAGAGTCACGCCCGTATAAATGGAACGAGCACGCCTTGTACTGTCCTGTTTATGTGGGTGGTCGGTTATTTCAACTGTTCAGGTGAGCGGTGATCTATGATAGATGTATAATTAATTATTATACGTCATTCTGATTGAGATTAAATTATGAAAAATAGACTTGTTGTGAGTTACCATGCCTGAGCTATTGCAAAAACATTGCGAAATATCAACCGGTTTTGTCAAATTTATTGATGTTTTAAAGTTCATGGGAAATAGTGGATATAAATTGTCTGGTCCGTTCATTTGAAATATGTATTCTATTGGGAAAAACCAATTTTGAAAGATCTTGCATTATTTTTGGAGAATATAGAGATTTATTCGCAAACAGACATTTCGCGTTCAAATATTTCATCATTGTTATGCATAATATCAAAAAATTTATAGGCATAAAAGATGTCTATAGTTACATTGTTAATAGCGCTATAGAGCCAAAAATCCAGATTTTTGGTTTTTGAGTTCAAAATTTTTTAGAAAAAAAGTCGAACTTTTGACTTTTTACCACTAATCCACTTGTCAATTACTAAGAAACAAAAACAGTCATATACTATGTAGTTTGATAGTGGAGGCAAAATCCTGGAAATGAAAAACCAGTAATGTATCTGAAATTATGATAATCAAATTTTTGAGTCCGGCTCATGCAAAAATAGTTATTTTCTGCTCCCATTTATTCAACTGACCAATTGAATTAAACTTAATTGGAACGACAAAAGGTATTGAGATTCGCCTTACTTTAATGATTAAACTGATTTTAAATCCGTCGTTGGCATTTTTTTAACTCTAGACATATTTAAGTGTGAATCGCTTGTTGAATTATTTGAATATAAAATATAATAAGAATTTTGTCAAAAAATGGTGTAATAAACGAATTTAGATGAAACAAAATGGGACGTTTCTGCAACAAGTCAAACAGGTCATTGTTTTCGGCTCAAGGTGAAACTTTAAATTTTATTGCTCCAGTCTCAAAATAAACGAGAAGTGCATACAGTTCGTATTAGTGTGGGATAGTGACAAGCAAATATGGTTCATGGAAACCATTTATTTTGCTAGTGGGTATGAAACGATCAAGATACTTTGTACATAATTATATATTTTGGAAAAGAGTCTGACAATCCAGCTGTTAAAAATCATAAACAAAGGAAACTCTCAAACTGGAAACAATTTCGATATAAGTTTTCCGGGCCCTGAGATATCTGAACATTATTTTATGAATTTGAGATAGCTTTTTATTGTATTTCTTTATCAGTAACGATTTATTTTCTTTTTTTACACTTTTTTTCAATTTAATTTAGGTTAGTTGGGGTTAGTTTGATTTATTATTGAATAGTTTAAATGAGCTTGTATCAATTTTTCTTTTCAATCTCTTTTTCAGTAACGCCCTCCCCTCTTTTTCACTATTTTTCCTTTTATTTTTTTCAACTTTTTCAATATTTTATGACATAGTAGTTTCAGTTATTTCGGGTTACTATCTGTTAATTTTTTCATTTTCCTCTAAGTTTTAGTTAGTTTGGATCGATTTTTTCTTTCAACTTCTGCTTGACATTTTTTATTTTTTTTTTTACTTTAGTTTAAGTTGTTTTTTTTTTATTTGGGTTGGTTTGAGTAATTTTTGCACACTCAGGAACATTTTTCGCTCATTTTCTTTTTTTTAACCATTTTTTGTAACTTTCGTTTGGATTAATTTTGGTTAATTCGGGTCACTTGTTGTATTCCTCTTCTGAGTTAAAGGTAACGTTGTTTTGTTTTCATTTTTTCAACATTTTTTGTCCTTTTGGTCTGGGTTAGTTTTGGTTGATTCGGGTAAGTTTGACCTATTCTTGTTCAGTTTAGGTAAGTTAAGTCCAATCGCCCCTATTTTTTCATTCCATTTCTCCAATTTTTCGTGATTTTAATTTGGGTTTGTTCTGGTTAATTTGAGTTGAAGTTAGAGTATTCAAGTTCAAGTAACTTGGGATTAGATTTTCCTTTTTATTTTTTTTCCGTTAACCTTTTTTCTTTTTTTTCTTTTTTTTTACTTTTTTGTGGATTTTGGTTCAGTCAGTTTTTCATTTTTGTTCCTTTTTCAAATCTTAACCTTTTTCTTCGTTAATTCTTTTGTTTTCGTTTTTTTGTCTTGTTAGTTCCAGTTGGTTTTGGTTAATCCGGGTTAGTTCGAGTTACTTTTGCTCACTTTAGGATTAGCTTGAGCTAGTTTGGGTTGGTTTGGGTTTGTTTTGGTTGATTCGAGTTACTTTCGGTTAATTGTTCTTGGTAAATGTTGAAATTGTTAAGTTTAAGTTATGGGTTAGTTGATCTGAGTTACTTTCGGTCGATTGTTTTTTTTTTAAGTTGATGAGTCGTCAAGTTCAAGTTAGTTTGGGTTAGTTGATTCGAGTTGCTTTCGGTTGATTGTTTCTTCTTCTTGGTTAATGTTAAAGATGGTTAATTTAAGTTAGTTTGGATCAGTTTGTTTTCCATCTTGGTAACCTTTTTCCACTTTTATCGTTTTTTTTGTCTCTTTAGTCTCAGTAAGTTTTGATTAATTCTTTTAGTTTTTAGTCACTTCCTCTATGTTTTCATTTTTTGTGACTTTAGTTTGTGTTCGTTTGGGTTAATTCGGGTTAGTTTGAGTTAATTGTTCCTTATCCTGAATCAATGCTGAAGTTGTTGTGTTGGTTTGGATTAGTTAATCCATATGGCAACTTTTCGCCGCCGGCTTCATCGATTGTGGTTATCCAGTTTATATAGATCAGTGGACGTGAGTCGAGATTCCAACTAATGTGAGTTAGTTCATTTGACATCAAGTTCTATAAATATCTGCGACATTGGTTGAGATATTGGACATCTGATCCATCTTTCCTGGGTTCGATTCTCACATATTATCATGCCACTTCAATGTATGGAATATGTTCAATCAAAACAATGGAAATAATGGAAGATTATTGATTGACATTCTCCATGAATGTGAATCAACGTAGGTTAGGAGAATAGTATATTATTCAACGAGTGGGAAATGGTGGATATTACTCATGAGGATAAATTTTGCGTAATCATCTAAGTGAAGAGGGAATAGCCATTTCCCACACGTAGAATACTATACTTTTTCTATGATCATTCAATAATTGAAGCGAACTTTGCAATATTTAATTTTATTTGGACGGCACTTTTTGACAACTATACTTAAAGTGAGGTTAGGTTGTAGACACAATGACTATGAAACAAATATGGGCTGTTGCAAAATAATGGATTTCGAGGTTGATATTTTGTCGAATGTTCTCATTGGCTCTAAAACAGTGGAGTAATGACGTTAGATCATTTCATTGGTTAAAAACAATTGAGTAATGAAAAAAAAGTCACTGGTATGAGTATCGAATTACATTAACCAATAGAAAGTGGATGTTGAATAGTCATAGAAAAAATTAATTAATTTCACTGTAAACCACGAATATTCACTCATTTAATAAATTAATTTTCCCATAAATCATCAGTCGGTTGTCAAAAAACAATAAAGCCGGTTAAAATGTTTTGTAATGTTGATCATATCCTTATCACTTTAACCAATGAAATCATGACTAAACAACTGTTTTTCTGAGAATAAATATCATGTCATGTAATGATATTCATTACACGCCTGTCATATTAGCCATAAAGTGATTGTTTGAGCGATACGTTCCAATTTTGAAAATACGATAACGAATGCCGGAAAACAATTACTATGAAAAAGTAAAAGGTTCCTTATAAGTTACTGATTATATTATTAAAAAAACGAATTTCCGCTTTGCAAAACTCCATAATTTGATTTCCAAGATATACAAATCACGTTTCTATTTACAAGCAGTTGTACAAACATTTGGTTAGCTGAACGATGTTAATTATGAAATTTGTGTTTACTGATTCATTGGCTATTAGACTGTTTTGATTAATTGCTGTCTGTGTATCCTAAATCAATAATCCTTAATTTTTTTAGCGTTAAACTAACATTTATAAAGTCATGGAAAGTTAGACAAGCCAAAATGAATTATTCAATACACCCTTGAACTTCTACGACGTAAAAGAAAAGTCAATCTAGTTCATACCATAATTATTGTCGTTTGCTTTGAATTATTGAAAATGAGACGTCCAAACGACCTTACTTTCCATAATAAAGTATTATCGCAACTCGTCTTTGAAATGTAATGATTTTTTACGTTTTTTTTACTTTTCTATATAAAGATGTTAGGACTTTCACAAGAAAGTAGCATGCGACGTGCGTCTGATTGCAAACATTACACAAAAATCACTTGGAATCATGTAACTTTTTTCTCCAAATAATTTTTCGCATGTTTTTACTATTTGAAAGTAAAATCGACAACACTGCAACTTGTTATTGCATTATCAAAGTGGAGCCTAATCAACTGTCATCATAGCAGTGTTGCCACAATGAGACAAGACAATTGAAATCATTTAATCTACCCGCATGTAAAAACATAGACCTACAAACACACAGAAAATCAGTATTTTAGTGAGGCGTTCTTATATTCAAAAGCATAAGCGACAACGCCGCGATTAATTGTCATTGATCGCACAAAGTGTAGCCTATCTAACTGTCATCATAGCAGCGTTGCCACAACCACCCTGAATCATGTGTATTATAATATTTAGATATTTTCAAAACACTGCAGCATT
This sequence comes from Orchestes rusci, assembly GCA_958502075.1. Taxonomy (NCBI): domain Eukaryota; kingdom Metazoa; phylum Arthropoda; class Insecta; order Coleoptera; family Curculionidae; genus Orchestes; species Orchestes rusci. Next base: position 4,364,292 of record OY293305.1, read on the forward strand.
CAAAAGATTAATCGGCAACACTTCTTGTTATTTATGACGTGAAAAAAGTGTAAACAAACTTCATATTTATTGTATTCAAGAATATTATCGACAACAGTGTAACTTTTCATTCATGACATATAAGTGCTATTTTGACATTGTTGACAATAGTATAGCAATGTTGCCGCGGTTCCAACTCACCAAAGTGACCATTTATCCAGTTAGATTGTCAAAAATTGGTGATTCTCTGTAATTATTAATAATAAAAGAATATTATAACGTTTTCAATTTTTGATTTTAAAGTTTTTTTTTTTATAAAAAATACAGTTTCTGAAAATGAAGAGAACATTGTAGCAGCGTTGCCACATCTATCACACACGAGATTTTTTCAATAAAACTTTACTTTTTTCAAAAAAAAAACATACCTAAAATCACAAATGAATCTATGGTATTTGCATTTAAAAGGTATAATCGACAACACCGCTTCTTGTCATTCATGTCACTATAATAAACATTTTATTATTTACATCTCGTCCGTTGAATTCGTTCAACGTTGCCTTGTTGCGAATAAAAAGCACTCAGAATTTTCACTGTTTATCAAAAGGGATTAACCTGTGTATTAACGAGGATATGTTTTAAATTTTTATTTGTTTCAATATCGTTGTTTTTATAGGACAGTTAATAATTTACTGATTATTGATAAGTTTTGTTCACATAAATCAGCTGTTCGGCCTTTAAAAATATTGAAGCCGACAACAGTGCTCCAAGGGAGCTACAGGCTATGATTGGTTAAAATGACTATCAGCTGTGATTGGTTGATCTCAAATAGGCATTTGTGTCGTGTTGCCAGATGTATTTCGACTCACAGAGAGACGTCGGGCTATATCTAGTTGTTGAAAAATCATTGTTACAAACGTTCCAGGAGCAACGCTAGACAAAATTGCGCATAACTTTCCGAAGAATGATGATAAAGGGTTGATTCAAGCGTCCACTTATAGTAAGTTCTAGCGGCTTCAATGAAGTGATGGATAATTTTTCCTTATGTTACTTAGTGTGTTACATCTAAGTCCATTTCGAGCCTGTCAGCTGTCAGAACTGTCAGTGGTGTGAAGATTCCTTGAATTTTTCACAAACTACATCTTGGTGGTGAAGTGGATTTTTCTGATCACCCTGTATGTTTTTAAAAGGATTCTGATAGATAATTTAATGCTGGTTCGATTGCTGAAAGCTATTTTTGTTAGTTTCCCAGTTATTTTTTTTTCATGAAAGTAACATTTTTCTCATTTTTCCAACTTTGACCCAATTTTGCTCTTAACTTTTCCTGATCACCCTGTATATTTTCAAGAGCGTGATGAAAGGATGAAATATCATAACACATAGATTAACCTTTCCACTTTTCTTGTGAGTCATAACAGCATACGGAATTTTACAACTGATTTAGGATGCGGGGAAAATGTGTCAATTTGTCATTTTCGCAAATAACTCAAAACAAAACAATTAACTCGTTACAAAACCTCATTAATGATAATTATTCCCAGAAAATGTGTAAAACATTATTTATCCTACTGAGAATTCCGAAGAATTCTGCATATACCTATTTGCCATTTCGCGGAATATTTTAATCAGTTGGGTATTGTGATTATTGTAGTGTTTCATTCAAATAACGAGCTAATCATTATTGTTTTCATACAACAGAAATAAAAAATACCGAGAATCTTAGTTCTGATAATATATCATTGAGAATGAGGGAATTTCGAGGTTGATATAAATATCCTTAATAAAATTAAAATCGACATTTTGTTTACAACCGGACAAAATAATTCCATACGCTGAATTACCTGTCATAAAAAAAATATTCACTTCAAATTCTTGAATTTGCTTCCATTCATTACATAGAATTATGAAATTCATTGCATAACTGAGCATTAGGTTGAATTACTGTTGCATTACGCAGAATTACAATGCATTACAGGGAATTACGATTTAATACATTGGCATTACTGGCACTGGTATACAAACTTCTAGTGGATGAGCACTTAATCGCAGTAGGAGTACAAATTAGTCTAATTTTGAAAGAATTACTCTGTATTACCAAAGCATTACCTGAATTATTACTTTGCATTATACCGAATTACATGCTGCAATTCATAATACTGGTGCCGCATTACGGTAAATTACACGGAATTACACTCTTATGCATTGGTATTGCAAAGTTACCGCAGTCGGGTAAAAATTAGCCTCAATTACTCAGCATTACGCCGGCGCCGTACTACCGACCATTACGTGGATTACTTTGCATTAAACCGAATTACATCGCATTACGAGGAATTACTTGTCATTATAACAGTTAGTAGTCCTGCAACGCGTTACTGGGCATTACGGGAATTACGCGTTGATTTCATGAAACAGAATCACTCAAACAATCCTTGGTTTGGCCCAAAAAACAAACTGTCTATGATTACCAATTTTATAGAAGAAATTACGCAGAATCAATCGGCATTACGCTATATTACCGAGCATTACTTGAATTACTACTTGGCATTATACCGAATTATACGCAGCATTCCATAGTACTGCATCGTATTATTGAGAATTACGTTGAATTACTGTTGCATTACGCTGAAATACATTGCATTACTTTGTTTTTGAAGTACCGGTATACTTACCCAGATTACGATATTATTATCGAGCATTACCTGAATCATTACTTTGCATCATACCGAATTACACGCTGTATTACATAGTACTGCGGCGCATTATTGAGCATTGCGTTGAATTACTGTTGCATTATGCTAAAATACACTGCATTATATGGAATTATGCTTTAATACATTGGCATTACTTTGTTTTTGAAGTAACGATTACGCTATATTAACGAGCATAGTTGAATTATTACTTTGCATTACATGGAATTACGCTTCAATACATTGACATTACTTTTTTTAAAGTACCGGTATACTTATTCGGATTACGCTATTATTACCGAGCATTACCTGAATCATTGCTTTGCATCATACCGAATTACACGCTGTATTACATAGTACTGCGGCGCATTATTGAGCATTGCGTTGAATTACTGTTGCATTATGCTAAAATACACTGCATTACATGGAATTATGCTTTAATACATTGGCATTACTTTGTTTTTGAAGTAACGATTACGCTATATTAACGAGCATTAGTTGAATAATTACTTTGCATTACACGGAATTACGCTTTAATACATCGACATCACTTTTTTTAAAAGTACCGGTATACTTACCCGGGCTACGCTATTATTATCGAGCATTACCTGAATTATTACTTTGCATTATACCGAATCACACGCTGTATTACATAGTACTGCGGCGCATTATTGAGCATTGCGTTGAATTACTGTTGCATTATGCTAAAATACACTGCATTACATGGAATTATGCTTTAATACATTGGCATTACTTTGTTTTTGAAGTAACGATTACGCTATATTAACGAGCATAGTTGAATTATTACTTTGCATTACATGGAATTACGCTTCAATACATTGACATTACTTTTTTTAAAGTACCGGTATACTTATTCGGATTACGCTATTATTACGGAGCATTACCTGAATTATTACTTTGCATCATGCCGAATTACACGCTGTATTATATAGTACTGCGGCGCATTATTGAGCATTGCGTTGAATTACTGTTGCATTATGCTAAATTACACTGCATTACATGGAATTATGCTTTAATACATTGGCATTACTTTGTTTTTGAAGTAACGATTACGCTATATTAACGAGCATAGTTGAATTATTACTTTGCATTACATGGAATTACGCTTCAATACATTGACATTACTTTTTTTAAAGTACCGGTATACTTATTCGGATTACGCTATTATTACGGAGCATTACCTGAATCATTACTTTGCATCATGCCGAATTACACGCTGTATTATATAGTACTGCGGCGCATTATTGAGCATTGCGTTGAATTACTGTTGCATTATGCTAAAATACACTGCATTACATGGAATTATGCTTTAATACATTGGCATTACTTTGTTTTTGAAGTAACGATTACGCTATATTAACGAGCATAGTTGAATTATTACTTTGCATTACATGGAATTACGCTTCAATACATTGACATTACTTTTTTTAAAGTACCGGTATACTTATTCGGATTACGCTATTATTACCGAGCATTACCTGAATCATTACTTTGCATCATGCCGAATTACACGCTGTATTATATAGTATTGCGGCGCATTATTGAGCATTGCGTTGAATTACTGTTGCATTATGCTAAAATACACTGCATAACATGGAATTATGCTTTAATACATTGGCATTACTTTGTTTTTGAAGTAACGATTACGCTATATTAACGAGCATAGTTGAATTATTACTTTGCATTACATGGAATTACGCTTCAATACATTGACATTACTTTTTTTAAAGTACCGGTATACTTATTCGGATTACGCTATTATTACCGAGCATTACCTGAATCATTACTTTGCATCATACCGAATTACACGCTGTATTATATAGTATTGCGGCGCATTATTGAGCATTGCGTTGAATTACTGTTGCATTATGCTAAAATACACTGCATTACATGGAATTACGCTTCAATACATTGGCATTACTTTGTTTTTGAAGTAACGATCATGCTATATTACCGAGCATCAGTTGAACTATTACTTTGCATTACACGGAATTACGCTTTAATACATCGACATTACTTTTTTTTGAAGAACCGGTATACTTACCCGGGCTACGCTATTATTATCGAGCATTACCTGAATTATTACTTTGCATTATACCGAATTACACGCTGTATTACATAGTACTGCGGCGCATTATTGAGCATTGCGTTGAATTACTGTTGCGTCATGCTAAAATACACTGCATTACATGGGATTACGCTTTAATACATCAACTTTACTTTTTTTTAAGTAACTGTATGCTCACCCGGATTACGCTGTATTACCGAGCATTAGTTGAATTATTACTTTGCATTATACGAAATTACACGCTGTATTACATAGTACTGCATCGCATCATTGAGCATTGCGTTGAATTACTGTTGCATTATGCTGAAATACACTGCATTACATGGAATTACGCTTTAATACATTGACATTACTTTTTTTTTTTGAAGTACCGGTATACTTACCCGGATAACGCTATATTACCAAGCATCAGTTGAATTATTACTTTGCATCACATGGAATTACGCTTTAATACATCGACATTACTTTTTTTTTTTTGAAGTACCGGTTAACTTACCCGGATAACGCTATATTACCAAGCATTAGTTGAATTATTATTTTGTACTGCATCGTATTACGTCGAATAATTCCTGTTGCATTACGAGGAATTACACTACATCACACGGAATTACGCTCGTATACCTTAGCATTACTTTGTTTTTTATCAGTTACTGCTAACAAAATTGAACTAGTCAAAACTACACAAATATTATTTTGATGATTTGCTCAGATGAACTGTGACCCAGAAAGCCAGACAATATGGTAGATAGTTGATAATCCAGATTATTCAGTTCAATGTCTATTAAAATCCAAGTTCTTTAATGGATTTAGTATTTCACCCTCATCAAGAAACATCGACGATCAAATCAACTTTAACCCTTGTGGACTGAGAAAATGGATTTTTGAGCATAAAATTCACTTATAGATAACGACACTGTCAAAACACAAACTCACTCACACGAACTGTTGCGCCATCAAAAAAATCGACAAAACCCAACTGTCGACCCAGATAAAAACAATCTGCATCTCTGATTCCGGTTTTTACGCCACGCCAAATCTATTATCCCGGAAAAAAGGACATCCAGCGCGTCCCGGCTCTGACGTCATTGGACCCCGAAAATTCTGGTCCATTCAGACCAAGCGCCATACTTGTTGATTTATATTTTGATTCCGCCCTCGCTCTTGCGTCAGTACAGATAAGGATGAATTTATTGATCAATAGGATGGAGAAGTTGACTTTTGGTTAGAGTTATATGTAAATACCTTTACAGATTTTTCAAAAAGAATTTATATTTGCCATTTCAAACGATAGCGACATCAAAGCAACAACTTGTTTACTGGAAAAGGTACAAAAGCTGTGACTTCATGCATAAAGGTGTTTGATAAAAAAATCTTTCAAAGAGGGCCCTAAATGAAATCGAATTTTTTCATGACAAAGTAGGTTCAGAAACAATACATTGATATTGGAAATTGATTTGTTGCTTAACTCTGACCACCAATTCCAAACTGGAGCTGAGTGTTCAAGCAACTTCCAGTTTGCTCGGTTGAAGTTAATTAAACTTTCAATGGTGATGCGGCAAAGTCGATATTGACATATTAGGAAGTTCTATAATAGAGAACATTTCCTAGTTGTGTTCCAATTAGAGCGGGCTTTATTTAGAGAGTGGATATGGTTTTGTATTGACATAACTCTAATTGGCGTAGACTTCCACTTCTCCACACTGATGTGGTCTGTGTCCCACTCACAATTTTTAGGTTTCTATATAAAAACAGAAGCCATTGGCATCTATACATTATACATTCAATTTACTACCAAATACCACTGTAATATTTTGGCACATGGAAAATGATTCCAAGCTAAAAACATTGGCAACATTGCGCTCCCACGCGATTCCGCACTACATACCGAAATACTTTATCGATTTTACTCGTCTACAATTCGTTTACAAATTGGGTGGAAGAGACGCGATGTTTTTTTTTAGTTTGGAGAGTCCCCCATACTACCAATTTTCTCCCCCGCTCATATTGTCAGTTCATGGAAGAAAATCCGAAATAAATGACAATCATACTTTATTGAGTTGTGAAAAAGTGTGACGATGGGAGTTGTGAATAAGGAAAAGTAAATGCTTTCACTTTTTCATCAGTTGATTATTACAAAAAATTCAAGTAAAAGCATTTACTTGGTTTTTATTCACAACAATCAATGTGTTCGTTCATGAAAATGATCTCAAAGAAACCAAAAAATTCATGCAAAAAAAAAAATCTTACGAGATACAATGAGATCACGTTTAAAAATTCGCAATAAGATCAAAATTACCCAGATAAATCATATCTATTATAGCAATTATACGTCTCGTCTCTGAGTAACCAAACTAATTTTGCCGGATTGATGAAAAAAAATGTTATAAAAAAATAAAACAAAAAAAGGTGAAATTAAAAAAAAACAGTATAATTTTCCATGAAAAATAACAAACATTTCTGAAATTTGTAAATTGAAAAATTGTTGCTCGACTTTACAGGGTGAGTCTGTGCGCATTTTGATATGGTAAATAATGTTCAATACTTCATGATTTATTATTTTGTGGAGAGTTTTCAAAATTGCCAATTTTGTCAGGTGTTATTCGCTAACCTTATTGTTGAAATTGATTGAATTTTGGTACACGGTATATTTCAAACTCTTTTCACTCGATAATGTTTGGAGCGGGTTGAAAATTTTAGCTGTGATTTTTTTTAGAATTTTCAAATTTGGCTTATTCACAAATGGATTAAAATTTGTGTACATCATATTTCGAACCCTTTTTCATCGGTGACTATTGGAGCGGCTTGAAAATTTCATCTGCAGAACAAATTGTGATTTTTTTATTCTTTTATTTAGGTTGAAGCTGATGTACTCAAAGCAGCAGTGTTCTCAATATTTGTATTTTTGTGGATTTTTATATGGACAAGTGACAAAAAAAAACAACTTAAAAATTCATGGAGCTCTGTATTCACGTACCCAAAAAAGTTATCAACTTGAAATTTGGACTATAACATCCTCAACTATCCTGGTTGAAGCTGGTGTACTCAAACTAGCGGCGTCCTGAATATTTTAATTTCTGTGGATTTTTATATGAACAAGTGACAAAAAAAATCAACTAAAAATTCATAGAGCTGTAATCATGTAGCCAAGAGATTTATCAACTTGAAATTTGGACTGTTACATCCTCAAACATCCTGGTTGAAGCTGATGTACTCAAAACAGCGGCGCCCTCAATTTTTTTTTTGTGGAGTTTTATATGGACAAGTGACAGAGAAAAATCAACTTGAAAATTCATAGAGCTGTATTCACTTACCCAAAAGAGTTATCAACTTGAAATTTGGACTGTTACATCCTCAAACATCCTAGTTGAAGCTGATGTACTCAAAACGGCGGCGCCCTAAATATTTTTATTTTTGTGGATTTTTTTATGGACAAGTGACAAAAAAATCAACTTAAAATTCATAGAGCTGTAGTCAAGTAGCCAAGAGATTTATCAACTTGAAATTTGGACTGTGACATCCTCAAACATCCCAGTTGAAGCTGATGTACTCAAGGCAGCAGTGCCCTTAATATTTTTATTTTTCTGTTTTTTTTTGGCAAGTGACAAAAAAAAATCAACATAAAAATTCATAGCGCTGTATTCAAGTAACCAAAAGAATTATCAACTTGAAATTTGGACTGTAACATCCTCAAACATCCTAGTTGAAGCTGATGTACTCAAAACAGTGGCGCCCTAAATATTTTTATTTTTGTGGATTTTTTTATGGACAAGTGACAAAAAAATCAACTTAAAATTCATAGAGCAGTAATCATGTATCCAAGAGATTTATCAACTTGAAATTTGGACTGTTACAGCCTCAAACATCCCAGTTGAAGCTGATGTACTCAAGGCAGCAGTGCCCTTAATATTTTTATTTTTCTGTTTTTTTTTGGCAAGTGACAAAAAAAAATCAACATAAAAATTCATAGCGCTGTATTCAAGTAACCAAAAAAATTATCAACTTGAAATTTGGACTGTAACATCCTCAAACATCCTAGTTGAAGCTGATGTACTCAAAACAGTGGCGCCCTAAATATTTTTATTTTTGTGGATTTTTTTATGGACAAGTGACAAAAAAATCAACTTAAAATTCATAGAGCTGTAATCATGTAGCCAAGAGATTTATCAACTTGAAATTTGGACTGTTACAGCCTCAAACATCCCAGTTGAAGCTGATGTACTCAAGGCAGCAGTGCCCTTAATATTTTTATTTTTCTGTTTTTTTATGGACAAGTGACAAAAAAAAAACAACTTAAAGATTCATGGAGCTCTGTATTCACGAACCCAAAAAAGTTATCAACTTGAAATTTGGACTATAACATCCTCAACTATCCTGGTTGAAGCTGGTGTACTCAAACTAGCGGCGTCCTGAATATTTTAATTTCTGTGGATTTTTATATGAACAAGTGACAAAAAAAATCAACTAAAAATTCATAGAGCTGTAATCATGTAGCCAAGAGATTTATCAACTTGAAATTTGGACTGTTACATCCTCAAACATCCTGGTTGAAGCTGATGTACTCAAAACAGCGGCGCCCTCAATTTTTTTTTTGTGGAGTTTTATATGGACAAGTGACAGAGAAAAATCAACTTGAAAATTCATAGAGCTGTATTCACTTACCCAAAAAAGTTATCAACTTGAAATTTGGACTGTTACATCCTCAAACATCCTAGTTGAAGCTGATGTACTCAAAACGGCGGCGCCCTAAATATTTTTATTTTTGTGGATTTTTTTATGGACAAGTGACAAAAAAATCAACTTAAAATTCATAGAGCTGTAGTCAAGTAGCCAAGAGATTTATCAACTTGAAATTTGGACTGTGACATCCTCAAACATCCCAGTTGAAGCTGATGTACTCAAGGCAGCAGTGCCCTTAATATTTTTATTTTTCTGTTTTTTTTTGGCAAGTGACAAAAAAAAATCAACATAAAAATTCATAGCGCTGTATTCAAGTAACCAAAAGAATTATCAACTTGAAATTTGGACTGTAACATCCTCAAACATCCTAGTTGAAGCTGATGTACTCAAAACAGTGGCGCCCTAAATATTTTTATTTTTGTGGATTTTTTTATGGACAAGTGACAAAAAAATCAACTTAAAATTCATAGAGCTGTAATCATGTATCCAAGAGATTTATCAACTTGAAATTTGGACTGTTACAGCCTCAAACATCCCAGTTGAAGCTGATGTACTCAAGGCAACAGTGCCCTTAATATTTTTATTTTTCTGTTTTTTTTTGGCAAGTGACAAAAAAAAATCAACATAAAAATTCATAGCGCTGTATTCAAGTAACCAAAAGAATTATCAACTTGAAATTTGGACTGTAACATCCTCAAACATCCTAGTTGAAGCTGATGTACTCAAAACAGTGGCGCCCTAAATATTTTTATTTTTGTGGATTTTTTTATGGACAAGTGACAAAAAAATCAACTTAAAATTCATAGAGCTGTAATCATGTATCCAAGAGATTTATCAACTTGAAATTTGGACTGTTACAGCCTCAAACATCCCAGTTGAAGCTGATGTACTCAAGGCAGCAGTGCCCTTAATATTTTTATTTTTCTGTTTTTTTTTGGCAAGTGACAAAAAAAAATCAACATAAAAATTCATAGCGCTGTATTCAAGTAACCAAAAAAATTATCAACTTGAAATTTGGACTGTAACATCCTCAAACATCCTAGTTGAAGCTGATGTACTCAAAACAGTGGCGCCCTAAATATTTTTATTTTTGTGGATTTTTTTATGGACAAGTGACAAAAAAATCAACTTAAAATTCATAGAGCTGTAATCATGTATCCAAGAGATTTATCAACTTGAAATTTGGACTGTTACAGCCTCAAACATCCCAGTTGAAGCTGATGTACTCAAGGCAGCAGTGCCCTTAATATTTTTATTTTTCTGTTTTTTTTTGGCAAGTGACAAAAAAAAATCAACATAAAAATTCATAGCGCTGTATTCAAGTAACCAAAAAAATTATCAACTTGAAATTTGGACTGTAACATCCTCAAACATCCTAGTTGAAGCTGATGTACTCAAAACAGTGGCGCCCTAAATATTTTTATTTTTGTGGATTTTTTTATGGACAAGTGACAAAAAAATCAACTTAAAATTCATAGAGCTGTAATCATGTAGCCAAGAGATTTATCAACTTGAAATTTGGACTGTTACAGCCTCAAACATCCCAGTTGAAGCTGATGTACTCAAGGCAGCAGTGCCCTTAATATTTTTATTTTTCTGTTATTTTTTGGCAAGTGACAAAAAAAAATCAACATAAAAATTCATAGCGCTGTATTCAAGTAACCAAAAGAATTATCAACTTGAAATTTGGACTGTAACATCCTCAAACATCCTAGTTGAAGCTGATGTACTCAAAACAGTGGCGCCCTAAATATTTTTATTTTTGTGGATTTTTTTATGGACAAGTGACAAAAAAATCAACTTAAAATTCATAGAGCTGTAATCATGTATCCAAGAGATTTATCAACTTGAAATTTGGACTGTTACAGCCTCAAACATCCCAGTTGAAGCTGATGTACTCAAGGCAGCAGTGCCCTTAATATTTTTATTTTTCTGTTTTTTTTTGGCAAGTGACAAAAAAAAATCAACATAAAAATTCATAGCGCTGTATTCAAGTAACCAAAAAAATTATCAACTTGAAATTTGGACTGTAACATCCTCAAACATCCTAGTTGAAGCTGATGTACTCAAAACGGCGGCGCCCTAAACATTTTTATTTTTGTGGATTTTTTAATGGACAAGTGACAAAAAAATCAACTTAAAATTCATAGAGCTGTAGTCATGTAGCCAAGAGATTTATCAACTTGAAATTTGGACTGTTACATCTTCAAACATCCTAGTTGAAGCTGATGTACTCAAAACGGCGGCGCCCTAAACATTTTTATTTTTGTGGATTTTTTAATGGACAAGTGACAAAAAAATCAACTTAAAATTCATAGAGCTGTAGTCATGTAGCCAAGAGATTTATCAACTTGAAATTTGGACTGTTACATCCTCAAACATCCTAGTTGAAGCTGATGTACTCAAAACGGCGGCGCCCTAAATATTTTTATTTTTGTGGATTTTTTTATGGACAAGTGACAAAAAAATCAACTTAAAATTCATAGAGCTGTAGTCATGTAGCCAAGAGATTTATCAACTTGAAATTTGGACTGTTACATCCTAAAACATCCTAGTTGAAGCTGATGTACTCAAGGCAGCAGTGCCCTCAATTTTTTTAATTTTGTGGAGTTATATGGACAAGTGACAGAAAAAAATCATCTTAAAAATTCATAGAGCTGTATTCACTTACCCAAAAGAGTTATAAACTTGAAATTTGGACTGTTACATCCTAAAACATCCTAGTTGAAGCTGATGTACTCAAAACGGCGGCGCCCTAAATATTTTTATTTTTGTGGATTTTTTTATGGACAAGTGACAAAAAAATCAACTTAAAATTCATAGAGCTGTAGTCATGTAGCCAAGAGATTTATCAACTTGAAATTTGGACTGTGACATCCTCAAACATCCCAGTTGAAGCTGATGTACTCAAGGTAGCAGTGCCCCTATTATTTTTATTTTTCTGTTTTTTTTTGGCAAGTGACAAAAAAAATCAACATAAAAATTCATAGCGTTGTATTCAAGTAACCAAAAGAATTATCAACTTGAAATTTGGACTGTAACATCCTCAAACATCCTAGTTGAAGCTGATGTACTCAAAACGGCGGCGCCCTAAATATTTTTATTTTTGTGGATTTTTTTATGGACAAGTGACAAAAAAATCAACTTGAAATTCATAGAGCTGTAGTCATGTAGCCAAGAGATTTATCAACTTGAAATTTGGACTGTGACATCCTCAAACATCCCAGTTGAAGCTGATGTACTCAAGGTAGCAGTGCCCCTATTATTTTTATTTTTCTGTTTTTTTTTGGCAAGTGACAAAAAAAATCAACATAAAAATTCATAGCGTTGTATTCAAGTAACCAAAAGAATTATCAACTTGAAATTTGGACTGTTACATCCTAAAACATCCTAGTTGAAGCTGATGTACTCAAAACGGCGGCGCCCTAAATATTTTTATTTTTGTGGATTTTTTTATGGACAGGTGACAAAATAAACCAACTTAAAATTCATAGAGCTGTAGTCATGTAGCCAAGAGATTTATCAACTTGAAATTTGGACTGTAACATCCTCAAACATCCTAGTTGAAGCTGATGTACTCAAAACAGCGGCGCCCACAATTTTTTTATTTTTGTAGAGTTTTTTATGGACAAGTGACAAAAAAATCAACTTAAAATTCATAGCGCTGTATTCAAGTAACCAAAAGAATTATCAACTTGAAATTTGGACTGTAACATCCTCAAACATCCTAGTTGAAGCTGATGTACTCAAAACAGCGGCGCCCTCAATTTTTTTATTTTTGTAGAGTTTTTTATGGACAAGTGACAAAAAAATCAACTAAAAATTCATAGAGCTCTTAATCATGTAGCCAAGAGATTTATCAACTTGAAATTTGGACTGTTACATCCTCAAACATCCTGGTTGAAGCTGATGTACTCAAGGCAGCAGTGCCCTTAATATTTTTATTTTTCTGTTTTTTTTGGCAAGTGACCAAAAAAAATCAACATAAAAATTCATAGCGCTGTATTCAAGTAACCAAAAGAATTATCAACTTGAAATTTGGACTGTTACATCCTCAAACATCCTGGTTGAAGCTGATGTACTCAAGGCAGCAGTGCCCTTAATATTTTTATTTTTCTGTTTTTTTTGGCAAGTGACCAAAAAAAATCAACATAAAAATTCATAGCGCTGTATTCAAGTAACCAAAAGAATTATCAACTTGAAATTTGGACTGTAACATCCTCAAACATCCTAGTTGAAGCTGATGTACTCAAAACAGCGGCGCCCTCAATTTTTTTATTTTTGTAGAGTTTTTTATGGACAAGTGACAAAAAAATCAACTAAAAATTCATAGAGCTGTAATCATGTAGCCAAGAGATTTATCAACTTGAAATTTGGACTGTTACATCCTCAAACATCCTGGTTGAAGCTGATGTACTCAAGGCAGCAGTGCCCTCAATATTTTTATTTTGTGGTTTTTTTTTTATTATATTTTTTAATCTTGATTGTGATGTATATGTGGTGTTTCAAGATACAAAACGTCACGTGTCTGGATCAGCTGATGCAACAGGAAATTTTTGATGTAAAAAAACACACGCCCTTTCATTTGAACTTTGCAATGTATGGCAGCCTCACGCGTCACAACATCTTGTTGCCGGGAAACGAAAACCCGTGACGTCACAGGAACAGAGGCGGCATGAATGAACGGCACGTGGGCGGGCAATGTTGCCGTCCTGGTTCGGACGTAATAGATACGGTAAAACATTTTTTGCGTGGGCGAATTTTATCTTTGAAATATTGCTGCTATTGATTGGTCAAGATCGTGATTTTGATTAAGGGCTTGGGGATGATAAACTATGTTTTACTTCTTTGAAAAAAAAATAAGAGAGGGTAAAAAAAAAATTGATTGATTTACTGGGTATATTTAATCCATTAATTTGGATAAGTGGACTATTCGTGATAATTTCCATTAAATCTATATACAGGGTGTTTTTTTTAACGGGACAATTAGCCTTAAATGGGAAAGTATAAATGATAGGCTCATGAAAATTTGTACACATGGGTTATCGACCACGATCTATCTTTTAAAAATAGTGGCAGTTCTCTGCGACTTTCGGTAGTACCGGTACTAGGTACCAACTTCCTTATTTTAAATGGCAACCTCCATTTTTTATACGATATTTAGATTCTTTGTTCAAAATTAAGG